>JAVLUX010000033.1:8645000-10102500 GCA_032164185.1 Moxostoma hubbsi
GACGAATGTATGATGTTACAACCTCCACTGTCTAGGGTAGAGGAGGAACAGTTTAAAATTAAACATTAAGGAAACTAAATATAATATGCTTAACGTTACTTGCTAGCGTTGCTGAGCCCCTTTTTTCTCATCCCAGCAGCATTGAACACAATTTATTAGAATAATAAAGATTTATTTTGAAAACAGAAACTTCGGAATCTATACAGGGAAGCAATAAATTAACCTCAGGAGGGGGCAATGCCAAAATAACAAACAAAAGAATCTACTTGTGCTAGTTCGACTAAATAATCTATATACAAAACAAAGATGCAAATAAAAGACAATTCTGATCCTAACTCCCTCTTTAATCATAAACAGGAGAAAAAGATATGCAAAATAATTGGCGCCCACCTCCCTAAAGCTTCCTAAAATAACTCATTAAAGAAAGAAACAAGATTTTTCAAAAAGCCCTGCACTGAGTGGTAACAGCGAATGTCCATCTGCAATCAGGGTAACAATGCTCTCTTACAACAAATTTATACCAAAGTACAATACTTCATACAGCATATGACACAGGGAGAAAAACACCCAGCATCTGGGAGAAGAGAAAGGGACTCAGCGAGAGAGAGATGTTCGTGAAATGTCTCTCCCGTAACTCCAAACTGGAGAGCTTTTATTTCAGAGCACACAGCCACAGGTGCCAATCAAAAGAGTCAGTCATGTTGATGTAAAATGTTTGAAAACTGTGACATTTTTTTTCCTAAATATATATCCTAGTAGCTACTCCTATCAGATTAATGTAAAAATTTGAAAGGGAGGGTTATAGAAAGCACCGATCATATATCCCTTTTGTACCTACTCTGTACTACTTCGGGTTCACTCAGAGCTGACTTTAAGTTATTACAGATGTGTCTCATTTAGGTTGAAAAGTTAAAAACCTTGCACAAGTCAGGTTAACAAATAAGTAAAAAAAATAACGATTGGGGTGTTTCCTCAGTGCTCTGCTGAGTGCTGGCACATTGACAGGCATAGGGGGTTTTATTTTATATTTTTTGACTGATGGTTTCTCCTTGGACACACAGACTTGGGATGCTCTTCTCCACAATAAATTCATGCATGAATAAATTTACAATTAGGAAATCTACACATGTTTTCATTTAAGTGTAAATAATAGATATCACCCTTTTTCCCCTGTCTGATCTTTAGATGACACGAGGAGACTTGAAAAGTGGATAGGCTTATCAGACCTTGGACAGAAAGAGAGGTTCTGTGAGAATGAACTGTATTGGGAACATGAAAAGGTGAAGCCCGGTAAAGTGTCTGAATTTTAAAACCAGATCAACCGTGGACCAGTCCAGTCTTTTTGGCTATACATAGCTGATGTAGCAGATAAAGACTTGTGATATCCGTAAAAAACTGTACTTCCATAAGTTAATGCCAAGTCAGATATGAAGGACAAGTATGTATCCAGCTTTTGCCTATGCTCTGGATATTCCTTGCAGATAACATCCCTATGTTCTTCAAAAGCAATGTTGAACTCTGCCATGGTTAAACAGTTTGACAGACTAATGTCATTATCTTTCAGTAATACGGAGATGTCTCCACAGTCAGTTACGCAGTTATCAAATCTGCTGAAGCCCAGCAGAATTTTGACTAAATTGATCTCGTTACCTGAAAGATTCCGAGCTCTTAGCTGGTTGGAAATGGCAGTGTTGGGTCAAAAAAGGCCGCTCCGGTGGTTGGTGCTGGGAGCGCCGTAGTCAGTGATCTGCAAGATAAGAGCCCTGCAAATTTGGTTGGAGGTTGTATGTTAAGGCCTTTTTTTTTATAAAAATCTGAAGCAGGGCCGTGTCTAGGAAGTGTGCAGGCTATATTGGATATCGAAGAAATCTTATCCCAAGGTGTGCTTGGAAATTGTGTGTTGTAAAGTGCTCTGAGTATCCTTTCAGCGGGCCATTCTGAGATGGGCAGAGGGTGTTTATTGGTCAAAAAAATACAAACTTCACCGTATGGGAACTGGACCATCATTCAGATTATACGTTTTCTCATGGACACTCTGGAAGAGTAGATCTTTATTTGAATCTGGGGTGGACATGGTGAGTTTTGATAAAAGAAAATTAAAAAAATAGTAGTCTGAATTTCATGCCAGTATACCAGTGAAGTAAAGCAACTGACAACAATGCGTTCTTATGAAATGTTGGTGACAATAAAGCAGCTGTAAGGTAAATTGTGCAAGTGTTAGAAATGCAGCTGAAGAGTATAGAAGGGAGGACTTAAATAGACCACTCTTGTATGCGTCTAATTTGTATTGGAACACAACATGTATCAGCTGAGCGTCGTGTAACTGCAAGCTGACTGACGTGGCCTGCCTGAATGATTCAACACTTGATTTCTGATTATTAAATGTAAAATTCAAGCCTCTGTATATCTGAATTTCTATCAAGTCCACATTGACTGCAATAAAGAAAACCACCATCCATCATGATTGATGTAGGTTCAGCATAGTTGCACTTATATAGCCCTATTCCACCGAAATTGAAATAGTCCTTGTGCCAAGCCTGTGCTGAGCTTATCATAAACCAGCCATGCTTTTCCACTGACCCAAGAGCTAAACGGCGACTTAACGGGTTAAGCGGCTACATGGTAGTTTTTCGTGACTACCTCAAACATAAATATACATGGCACATCACTGTGTTTGTGTACTACTGTTTTAACTCCTGATGATCATAGCAGATGGTTATATTTGGATTCTTTTCACATATTATATTTGTTATATTTGGAAATTTAGCAAATAATATAATGTTTTCTAGAATCCCACCGGTTTACATATTAAATAGCCACAATCTTCCTAATTTAGTAAGTAGATGTTCAAAAATCCCCTTTCTGAACAAAACAATTCACAAAATAAGATGAAAAGAGTGTAAGGAAAGCTAACAAAGTTATAGAGTGATGAAGTACTTTGGTGCCACCCCCTGACATAACCGGTTCCTGCGTAGAGACCAGCAAGCTTTTAGGGCCATTTAGGAACCAGTTTTTCCACCCTTGGCCATTTTTGTGATGGAAACACACGTAACAATTAGAGAATTTGCACCTGCCAAGAAACCTGCCCCCAAACTATGTTGCTGGGAAAGGGCTAATAATGAGTTGATTTACTGCACAGGAAGGGCCTTAATCCTCTTGCTGAGCACTCAAATCCTTGTTTAGTTAAGATTGTAGGGTTGGCACCATAGGCAGAGGAAGGGGTTGTAAGGAAGACAGTCTAGTCTGACTTGGCAACTTTTGGACATTGGCAGCTAACTTAGCTTGGCACTCTCAAAGGCAATCATGTAGCTCCTGGCCTGATAGTGCTGTAGGCTCATTCATGGAGGTTGGGACTGGGAGCTTAAAGACAAAATTACAACAAACTCATAGGAGATAACTTACATATAATTCACACACCAATAATGAAGGTCCCAAGCTGGAAGAACCAGAGCTGTTGCCATTCTCAACACATACACTCATTCTCACTTTTAAAGGCTGCCATCTGAGGTGCCAATTAACTATTTGTTCTACTTACCTGCATACCTAAAGAACGTACTGTTTTACCGTGTGTGTCCTTTATCAAATACTGTACATACTCTGAAAGTTCGTGATTTCCAATGCAGTGTCAGTCATTAGGATTTTCTACAGGACCAGAACCACTTAATTTTGATGGTTCACATGCTGAGCCTGAGCTCGGCTGGTTCATGGCCGGGGTAATCTGGAGCCTGTCGCAAACTGCCCATGCCTTTCCCCTGATTTAAAACCCGAACTGTGATGTAATTGGCTACGTGCCCATAAATAAACATGCCACATCACAGTGTTTCTGTACAGCTTTTACATCTGTTTTTGATTACATATTTAAACATACAAAGCAATACAATACAACGTTATTACACAAGCAAACCTGGAGTAACCATAATTTGCACTAGAAATGTATATATATATATATGCATGTTATTGCACATGTGCAAATTTTTTTATACCCTTTGCAGATGCTGAGAGACAACTGTGTCCCATAATAATGTGTCGGTGGTGCTTTTGTGATACCAAACAAATGTCTATTTCTTAGTAGGAAAACAATTTCACTATATAGATGTGAAAAGCACATTATAGAACAGGAATAAAAATAAATAACCATTAATATTACATAGGCTATATGGTTTTACAAGATAACGTGTTAATGTGAACATTACTACACTCCCATAAGCTATACAATGCTTAACATTTTATTGCGTATTATGAATGTATTTGTTTATTACTTAGAAATTTTCATAGTAGCCTAATGAAAGTAACATTTATAAGACCTATACATTTAATTACATATTTAATATCAAGTTACCATACCATAGTTCTTAGCAGAGGTGGGGGACTCGAGTTACATGACTGGACTTGAGTCTGACTCGAGTTGCAAATTTAAGGACTTGTGACTTGTGACTTGACTTGGAGACTTTGCTCTATGAGACTATGTCTTGAAAATGTTTTTATTATTATTATTTTCAATATCTTATTATAAACAGTAATGTAATGTGTTTAAAAAATATTGAGTCATCAATTAATTCATCTGCAAAAATGTAATGGTGCGTTCAGACCAGAAGCGTTGAGAGCGTCAAATCTACCGGAAGTCATTCATTTTCTATGGTAGCCAGCATCTCTTGGTGGCGAGAAGTGGCGCAACGCGTCTTGGGCAGTGTGGGCAACATTATGGTAATGAGCTTTGATGCGGTTCGGCGGCAACCTATTGGAGTATAGAAGTGCTCCACTCTAGCGAAGTCTAGAGAACACAGTTCCCACCAAACATTAGTTCCGAAGACAAAATGGAGGAGAAACTGATTATTGCCATGGCGGGTTTTCCTGTAATATAGGATATGTCCCTGTTTGCTTACAGGGATATAAAAAAAACGATGTGTGGACAAAGATGTCTGAAATTGGTGTGACAGGTGAGTTGATGAAGTGGATATACATTTACATTTATGCATTTTGGCAGACGCTTTTATCCAAAGCAACTTACAGTGCACTTATTACAAGGACAATCCCCCCGGAGCAACCTGGAGTTAAGTGCCTTGCTCAAGGACACAATGGTGGTGACTGTGGGGATCAAACCAGTGACCATCTGATTAACAGTTATGTGTTTAGTCCACTACGCCACCACCACTCGGTTTATAATTGTTTATATAATATTATATAATAATATATTAAAAGATTTCATGTGGATTTACGCTACTTGTGATATGTCGGCAAAAAGATACCGGTCGACAGGTCTGGATGTTTTGCAGCCCTTTTAAATATAGTTCACAAAACCAAGCATTCTGAACGAAAGTTTCCACCTATTTCAACTATGTCAGAGCGTCCACGAATCTTCCATAGCGTTGATGGCAGCAGGGCAACCAGAGCGAATTTTGATGCTCTTGCCACCTCTGGTCTCAATGCACAGTATGCCTGACAGCACCATTGATCTGCATCTGCGCAGTTAATGATGCACTCACAATGTGCCAAAATGACTTGATGAGTTCCCAAAATAATCTCCTTGAATATAAAGAAATATTAAATATAAAGATTTTGTATTGGACCATTTGAATAAACAAATATTTGCCAGATGCACAATATGCAACCAATACAACCACCACAACCTCGAATTTCATCAGACATTTAAAAAACACAAGGAAAGGTAAGTGAATCATTTAGTTATCATTTCATTTACCAGAAAGATTAATAAGTACAATTACTGTTCAAATGTTAAGTAAATTAAAATGATTCACGATTAATCTAAGTTTTGTAGCGCGACAAGTTTGAAATGACCCGACATTGCCTCTAAATGTGCGTGTGCCTTTTCTAAACCTTCTCAACAGTCAAAAATATACCATAACGATTTGTTGGCAATATAAAAACATAACAGGCAGATTTACAGTCACAAAACCTTATTTAAATGTGACAAGAGGTATAAAATATACAGAATGACTCGTGACGAAATCCAAGTGCTCACATAGTGATTATGATTTCTGAAGTCTTTAACTAAAGCCCTTGAATGCAATAATACCTGTATGACTATTTTAAATAAATATATCACTGAAGAGAACTGACAGTCTTCAGAAAAGTTTCGATGGCATTTTCTTTTCATCTTACCTCTGTATAAGGCCTAATAAAGAATTATTTATAAGCGCAGGGCTGCTTTGTGTACAGGCATTACCAGGGTAACAGCTATATTTCTACTGCATAAGCACCACCTACTGTCAGAGAGTGAATTTGCATTTTCATTTCATTATTGACCCGTTTTTGTTAGATCAATTTGAAAATCTAACTGCATTTTTACACAGCATACACAAAGTTGTATACATTTTAACTGGTTAATTCTAAAATTCTAAACAATTCGGATAATACGTTATCTAAAAGTATTCACAGTATTTAAGTGCCCACGATAAAAATACTGTGCATGTTAATTACAGTAATTTACTAATATATATATATATATATATATATATATATATATATATATATATATATATATATATTAGTTTGCGTTAATCATTCCTGTTATACAAGTCACATAAAAAATGAATGTAAAGAAGTTCATCTTTTAGAGCAAAAATAAATAATTCTTTGAAAAATGAACCTCTATTTATTTTAGTACTGTGGCTTGACTCGACTTGACTTGAAACTCATCAGGACTCGACTTGACTTGCTTGAGGTGAGTCACTAACTTGACTTGACTTGACTTCACTTGCTTGATTTGTCTGCACTGCACTTGAGACTTGACTCGCGACTTGGTGGTTAAGACTTGAGACTTGCTTGTGTCTTGAACATGTGTGATTTCCTAAATCTAAGTCCTCATGGTGGTGTAGTGCCTCAATCCGGGTGGCAGAGGACGTATCTCAATTCGTGCATCTTATCACGTGGCTTCTTGAGTGTGTTAATGCAGAGACCTAGCGTGTGGGGAGGCTCACACTATTCTCCGCGGCATTGATGCACACTTCGCCACGCGCTCCACCAAGAGCAAAAACCACATTATAGTGACCACGAGGAGGTTAACCCAACATGACTCTACCCACCCTAGCAACCGAGCCAATTGGTTGCTTAGGAAGCCTGACTGGAGTCACTCAGCACGGCCTGGATTCGAACTCATCCGAGACGCTACACAAGCATATCTGATGCAGCTGTTCATTGACGGGTCCTTAAACAAGCCCTCATAATAAATCTCCAACTAATTGACAAATTCACTTGTGTAATGGATTGCTGTGAACTGTGTCCAATGATTGACTTATGATCAATAATATGGTAGTAAACAATGCATTGTATTATAAAACAGCTTTTTGTTAAAACCGTCAAAGTTCGAAAAAACGTCTTATTAATGATGAACTCTTCTGCCACAAGAATGCAATGCACGTTAATTATTTGAATATGTTATTATTTTATATATATATATATATATATATATATATATATATATATATATATATATATATATAATTTTTTAATATTTAAAGATAACTTTGTATCATTATTTCATCATTCTATATTGAATTATTATTATATGAGGGGCTTTCTCAGCAAATATTTGTATATGTGATTAATCGTGATTAATGAATCAGGACACTATGTAATTAATTTGATTAAAAATGTTAATCAATTGACAGCCCTAATATATATATATATATATTAAAGATTAGGTATTGGCAAACAATTTAAATAATAATAATAATAATAATAATAATAATAATAATAATAATAATAATAATAATGTTACGTAATTAACCTGTTCATTATTTGGTATATCAGCTTAATTTAATTTACAATTTTTTACATAAATAGCATTATGGTAATGTTGTTTATATGAATCATTTCACCTGCATGCTATTGGTCACTATAAGCTTACTCATAAAAGATTTAAGTCCTAGATATACTTCCATTTTGACGTGAACATTTTCACATACAAATGAACTATGCGGTAAACTTGCTGAATATTTTCCATTGTTGCCTAAGGTTTGCTGCAGGTTCACCATCATCTTCTGGCAGACATTTGCAGCAAATCACAAGCTCATTTGCAGGTGAAAATAATGACTGGCAAATTTGCGGCAAGTTTGTGGCTAGTTTGGCAGAACTATAGATTTTTTTTGTAAAGGTGAAGCTTATGCCGCCTTCATATGCTATTATTATAATTATCCTACTTCCCAATTCTGAAGTGGTAATTTCGAATAAGTCACTGTATTTTGTTGTTTGAAAAAGCAGAAAACATGGACATGCCAGGTTCAGTCCAACATAATTCTTCAATCTCTTCAGATGAGAAACTGTTCAACTGGATTGATAATAACTACTTTTTTTTAACACCATAATACATATTCACAGTTAGCTTGCTGATGATAATGGAATTTTGGTCAAATACAAGCTATTTTTACTTTGTAAAAATGTTTCAACATGCATCAAATGGTTGCTGATATACATAAATTAATATGACCAAAATGGCGTGCTAACAATTAGCTGTATTTAGAAAAATTAATAAAACCCGTCATTCACTTCAGAAACCGTAATCCTCATTGTTGGGTGTAATGCATTTCTAAGTAATTAATTACTGTAATTAAATTACTTTTTCATTGAAAAAAGTAAAGTAAGGGATTATTCTTAATTTTTCAGTAATTTAATTACAGTTACTTCTGATGTAATTGTGTTAAATACTGTATAGACTCTAGAACAATTCTATATGGTAACAATTGTGAATTTAAAATAGAAATGTAATGTGTTTAAATATATGTTTTCTAATTTAAGGCTGCCCCTTAAATTCTTTTGCCAGTTCATTAATCATTTATTTGATTTTATATGATTTATTTGAAAGAATTAAAAGAACAGATTCATGTCTATCCTTGTATTCTTCATCTGGTCAAAGTTGAAAACGGTTTTAGAAAGTAATTAGTAATATGTATACTTATAGTGCAATTACTTTTCAGAAAGAGTAATTAGTACAGTAATCTAATTACACTGTAGAAAATGTAATTAGTAGTAATTTACCTAATGCTGCCTTTACAACCATCCATTGAATATAATTGGAATCTGTTCCTTCTGTGAGATTTCATTAAATTGAAAAAACTTTATATATTACTGAAACTAAAAGGCCCCACTAACTTTTGTCTCAGCCTCAGATAAGCTCAAAGATCAGAAGTTGAGTGCTTTTAAGACTATATTATACATTTAATACAATATATTGTATATTTGAGTTGTACCATTGTACTTATTTTTAAAGTATTTGCATGAATGATCGTAACCCTAACCCTTATTCGCAACTTTGGTAGTCCCAAATACGAATCTTATGAGCATTTTGCAGAAATGTAAGCGCAGCGTAGTTCTAGCGGGAAGACTAGCAGCTGTACATCATTGCACCATTAGCTGGGTAACTACTAGCCAATTACATGTGAGCCATTGCTTTATAAGTCTGCTCACAATCTATCACATTGCTATTTTAGAGTGATAACACGGCAACCTCCACCACCCCACCACCACCAGTTGAGTCCCGTCCTGCACAGGGTTAGGCTCCTCGCCCCTGCCTCCTATCTCTGGCAGCCTATGACGGTTCCGAGTACAACTCCTTCGGACCGCCAGATGGGGCCTATGCCAAAGAGAGACATTACTTTTCATTAGTTTTATATTCATCAAATTAGTGTCATCTTCCTGATAGAACAACATTTATGTACACAATAAGTGCATTGTACTGAATGCTTGTTTTAATTTTATTTTCGTTCATTGTAATGACCTCTAATATAAAGTAGGACTGATATGGTCGACTAACACTTACTGCATTACTACTTGTCAAATACTATACTAGAAATCAGAACAGCATAAATTATTAAAGACATAGCAGAACAGTAGCCTATAGAATCACATGCAGTAGTTTCTCTCCTCTTATCAGCATATACAGATACTCTATCATCTATCTAGCACATGGCAGGTCCCTTATAATTGCATGCTCAATGATTCATGCATTCGCTGCAGAGACTATGGCAGTTTAGCTGTTTTTGTTGCTATGAAGAAGATCGCTGGTGACATCAATGGCTGCGAGCATTTAAATCACATGATGTATAGTTGTATAGTAAAATTAGATCTCCCTTAAGGTAATATGTGTAGCGCTTCACAAATAAGGGAGATTTTATGATGCAATGTAATTTTACATTTGTTTGGCTAATGAGCAGCGCCCCCATTGACCAGCCATCCGCAGGAACTCTCTGGCCCATTAAATAAACTATTAGTCCATGGTAATAGCAATCATATTACTGCAGTGTGGGTGTCTCATAGGAAGACAATGAGCTGCTGGTTATTTTCACATAGAAAGCTCACCGCTCACAGTACCGTGCTTAATGTGGCAGAGGAAAACAGATGATAGAAGGTCGGAATTATGACGGCGAGATATGTTTCATAAATGACAAGAGTGTGTGTTCATAGCAAAGCATATTTTGTGTTTATTCTCAGATTCTGTTGATTATTTTATTCATTCAATCAATGGGTAATGAATTTGATTTTAATATTGTAAAACAAATAAATAACAACAGACAAACAAAATGCATGTGTTGTTAATAGTTTAATTGGGTAATTTAAAAACAATTAATGTACATTTACACTCACCAGCCTTCTAAAGATGTAGATTGAAAATATTGATGTGTTTATTACTGAATGATTAAATTATTGGTAATACTTTGCAATAAGTTTGTGGCTTAAGTGTCTAAATACTTTGTGTGGACATTGTAAATTAATGTAATGTCTAGACTGACCGGAAGGGAGGATATTGAGAATGTCATGTAGAAGAGTGACCAGCAGAGGGCAGCAATGACACACAAACATGACTTCTGCTCTCACTGTTCCCCAATGCCACTAGCAACACAAGAACAGCATGGGACTTCACTAAAAACTGACTAAAAGTTCTCTCACTGACTAGTGCAATTGAAATGATGAACTACAATACCTCAGTAAATAAATAAATAAAATAAAATAAAATAATAAAATAGTTAATATAAGGAATAGCATAGAATAATAAATTATGAATTATTTATACAATGAATGTAATTATTATACATAATAAATTATTTGTACAACTATTTCCAATCTTAAAGTATATGCAAACTCAGTTTGGTGTTTTATATTGAGAATGTTTTAGCCAAGCAGCAAAAACAACTAGGAACTAGCTTGTTCAACAGTTTATTGTATGACTCGTATAGCACAGCAGTAAGTCTACACTATAAAGCATTTGATTTGCACTGCTCTTATAACAAAGGGAATCATTTTAAATCATTAACTGAATAATTAGTTTTCATTTAGAAAAGTAGATGGCCATATCAAATGTGATTGAAAAGAACTTAATGGAAAGCATAAATAAAATGGTATTAAATTAAATCACTTTTTTTCTCACTTCACTATATGCGTACATAAATGTAATAGTGTGAAAAAAGCGTATGTGCGTGGTTCACGCACCGCAGTCACATACAGAAAGGAGAACATATACACAATACAGGATAGACAATATATACATACCATAGGAACAGAATATACAAAAGACACAGTAAACATGCTGTGTTATACACAATATAATCATACATACACAAATTTACAAAATGTGCAAAGTAGTTTGTACATTAAAACATATTACAATGTGCAATACAAAACAGTCAGTTATACATAAAGTATGGCATGATGAGATGCAATAAATAGTATGTAAATGTAATAAACAGTCTATACATTACAGTCTTTATACATTTATATTTAATTTGTTAATGCGGTGATGTTCCAAAATAAACTGCAAATAACTGTCATGCATTTCAGACAAGTTACATTCATACTTAAAATATCTAAATGAAGAAAAAGGAACAATGAAGACAAAGCAATCTCTTCAGATGAGAAACTGTTCAGTTGGATTGGTAAGCACAAATATTATTCTCTGCAGGTTACATTCTCACTTTAAAGTGAATTTAAAGGAACTCATAGTCAGAAGAAGTGCTAGAAGCTACACTGAGTTAGAAATCACAATACTGAACCACAGCCAGCATGATGACCATTAGTATAAGTAGTCCTCTTTAATTAATATTCAATTAATAAACTACAAGGACTACTATGTAAGAAGTACACACAAATGCCACTGAAGGATGAAGCTAGAATAGCTGTTAGTTAAAAGAGAGGTTCAATAATAGATATGTATATTATTATTATTATTATTATCATTGATATTGATTTTACACTCCTGACTAAACTCAGTCATAAGTCGACTGACTTTAAATTAAGCTTAGAGATGTTAGGGTTACAGCATGGACATAGAAACAGAGCGTGTGAGAGAGAAACAGAGTGATGTATAAAGAGAGCACATTCAATACACAGTATGTTTGCCTAATGGCCTGTGTGGCTCTCACCATTCACCCTGTGTGAAAATAAAAGATATCTGAGTTGGTGTTTGGGGAAAAATAGATTAATTTTCTGAGCGAATTGGACATTAAAAAATTAAATGAAGAACAGCAATCAATTCTGAAGACAATTGCCAGCATACAGATACATTATAGCTGTGTTTAATGTTTAAATAAGAATGTAAGCATCAATGCTGTGTAATATAAGTATTAAACAAATTATGCCATATTGAAATGCCTTGTTCTTTTAATATAGATGCACAAATGCAAATACAAAACCAACTGTCCCAAAGAAAATGTCTTACATTTTTTTTTATTGTGGCTTAGAACTCACTCATAGAGAACATACTGTACTTCAAAGTATTGCAATAGATTACTATTATGTAGCATTTCACTTCACATTGTGAGGCCATTGGTCTGATACAATACAGATAGTGACATGTGCAGTACATCTCACATTAATGGACTCATGACCAATGGTTTGATTTTATGGAAATACTTGCATTTACCTCAGCTATGTAGAGTTTCGTTAAAATACCACACCTTAGGAAATCTGATTGAAAATGACATTACAAAGGTAGACAAAAAATGTGATTGTATAGGATATTACTGATCTGTAATATCTTATACATGATACCGGAATATGTTTTGTGTGTTAGTGGATTTTGCCATAACAGACTGCATTTTCCACGGGCGTAGAAGGAGCGACCCTAGGTACATTTTTAATCTATTACTATATTTGAATTATCTCGTTATCTCTGTGACTCCACTGGAGTCATTTGGATTACTTTTAGGCTGCATTTATGTCATTTTGAAACTTGGTCACCATTCACTTGCATTGTGGGGACCTACAGAGCTGAGATATTCTTATAAAAATCTTTGTGTTCTGCGTAAACAAGAAAGTCATCCACATCTGGGATGCCATGAGTGTGAGAAAATGATGAGAGAATTTGCATTTCTGGCTGAACTAAAAGAATAAAAAGAATTTAAAAAGAATTAGTAGAATAGTTAATATCTATATAAAAACACTATATGAAAACAACTGCAAAGTTCCACCAATATCACTGACAAATAAGAATACTAACTGTGTTTTGAGCAGCTTTTGAAGCATGAAGTGAAATGTCAGTTTCCAGATTGACTGATGTACTGTAGAGAATCTGTTAGGTCCCACCGGCACTGACAAGCATCAAAATAAAACTGTTAGTGGCAAAAAATAATCAAACTGTCATTTGGCTCAGAGCTCAGCTCTCAGAGATCCAGCACATGAGAGAGAGTAGCCAGGAGACCCTGAGGGCCAAGGGCCAGCCACAACCTTTAGAGGGAGGGAGAGCCTGTCCTAAGCTTGGGGCAATGGTGCCTAGGCCCATGCCACTGAAGATAAATAACGAGAGAAAAAAAAACAAGGACAACATTGTGATGGAGGTTGGCATTTTCTTTTTGGTTAACAAATGATTGGCTGTATCCCAATTTGCATACTATCCATATTATATTAGTTGTGCAATGTTGAATTGCATGAAAGAAGTCGGAATACAAACAGCCAATGGGAATGCATCTCTCTCAGTGCACATCCTTAATGTAAGGATTTACTGTATATGTAAATGTATTGCTCTTTTAGATTACATGTATTTCTATTCCAATTGACTGTGGTAATCTGAAAGTGTGATGCAAATAAAAAAAAATTATAAATCAAATGCCTCCTGTAGGGTCACCCCAGTGAATCTCAGAAATGTCCAATTAGCCTCAATATTCAGACTGATCATACTGTGAATTCGGTGAAAAGAGGTTGCAGGTTATGCTGCTTAAATCGGTCTGTGCTTTGAGTCACTGACTCAGCTGGAAGAGTTGTTTACCAGTTTCCACAGGGTGGCATCAAAAGTGAGTTGTGCTTTTAGTTGTAAATTATGCAATTCAATGTACATTAATGCATTTTATATTAACCACACTTCCTAACTAGTGGGCGACTGATTTATCGCAGAGGCCGATAAAAAGTGTTTTTTCTTCATGTGGAGCACTCTAAAGCATTTATTATAAACGTCTGGATCACTCAGTCCCATCTGATTTACGCATGTTGCATGGCGGTCAGTCCATGACAATCTATCAGGCGATCCAGGCTGAGTAACCTAAAAGTGGTCAGTAGACTGCTGCTCTCGTTGGAGCCGCACTAGCGCTTGAGAGCAACTTCAAGTAAAAGCGCTTCATGCGCACTATCCACCTTTTTCCTGAATGCGGATGGTGTTCCACGATTGCCTGTTTTCAGTTTCTGGTCTACAGAGTTTTCTATTGCATCAGCATATATTCTTAGCATGTAATGTGATGTTTAAAACATTACATTTGTAAAAACTGTAAAACAAACTCTATAGTGCCAATACTTGTAGGGAAGCGTGGGTTAAGATGAGCCTGTGGGTAAGTTGACCCACCCCATGTATATCGGCAGCTGTACTTATCTTTTGTCATGTGACCTTGTAGGTAGGAATTATCCATCATGTATATATGTCTGTGAAGAGGAGAAGCACATGAGAAAAGAGGTGAGTATGATTTATGCAAAAAATCGTTTTTTGCTGGCCAAAGATATTTTTTACAGTTGAGGTTTTCTGATTGCTGTGCCAAAGCAAATTCAGGTACAAAATTAAATATTGTGCATAATGGTGTATATCCAGAGTGTACTGTTTAGCACAATAACAGCCCTGAAGAACTGAGCTACAGAAGGTGTTTTTATTTTTTTCCAAATTCGTCACTATGTGACAAAATGAACTGAACAGTCTGGGAAAAGTTGAGGTTGATCCACTGGTTTTATCTGAAACAAATTTGTTCTAATAACTAACTGTTCTGTTTATGATGTTAAAAGATTAAAAGAGCACCCCAAGGAGTGATTTTGTTTTTCAACAACGATATAAGTCCAGTTATAAATGGATATAATAATTTTTTTGGTATATACAGTTCTATGCTAAGTGATTCATTCAAATTGTTCCATCATTTAAATCCAATAAAAAACTGAGTGTTAAAGGAAACAAGTGGAAAGTAGGAGATTACAATGAATAAATAAACATATTATAGATTAGAATTTATAGACATAATACAATTTGTGGATTTCTTTCATTATTTCACTGGAAAAATTCAATTGGCCAAATTACCCCCAGATGGCTCAATTTACCCACTAACCAGGAGCAACTTAATTTTTTTTTTAAAAGGCTGTATATTTGTGACTTTCTGTCACAGACTCATTTTTGTAATATCAAGTGATAGCAGACACCTTGAAATAAAGGTCGCTTTATTCATTTTACCTCTGTCTAATATTTCCTTGTATAGGAGAGAACATATGTAAAAATAAGCTAATCTTTATGGAAGCAGAATAGTCTCAATTATAATTCACGCATGAAACATCATTCACACATGCGTAAACAATTTCACATGCATGAAACCTAATTCACGTACTCATAAAAAAAATTCAAGTGCGTGAAAAAAATGTGTATTCAAAAAAAGCAATTCACATGCACAAAATAAAATTATATATTCATAAAATACATTTCACAAATGCAAAACACAATTCGTAGATATACAACTGTGCACAAAAACCTTTGAATGTTTAAAATGTACGAGCTTATCCTTGAATGTGAATGTGCAAATCGTCATTCACGTACGAATCGCCTTGGATGTGTGTGTGTGTGTTTTTGAGACTCTCCTGGCAGCGCTCTCCTCCTACACAGAGCACTCGTACTCTTTAGCCAAACAGATGCGAGCTTACCATTCAACCAATCATATCATAAGCCACTGAGAAGTGCATTCAAGGAGCACGATTCTGCGCACCTTTTGCGCAATATGGATTAATTACAACGGAAATCAGTAATCCAGCATGGCGAACGAAGAACGGGAAAAACACACACACACACATCCAAGGCGATTCGTACGTGAATGACGATTTGCACATTCACATTCAAGGATAAGCTCGTACATTTTAAACATTCAAAGGTTTTTGTGCACGGTTGTATATCTACGAATTGTGTTTTGCATTTGTGAAATGTATTTTATGAATATATAATTTTATTTTGTGCATGTGAATTGCTTTTTTTGAATACACATTTTTTTCACGCACGTGAATTTTTTTTATGAGTACGTGAATTAGGTTTCATGCATGTGAAATTGTTTACGCATGTGTGAATGATGTTTCATGCGTGAATTATAATTGAGACTATTCTGCTTCCATAAATCTTACTCCACGCTTCACTTGTCCATAAAAATATTCTATTATCATTGTACTTGCCCAAAAATCGTGGCATGAAAATCAGATTTAGCAGGCCTGACATAACTTTTTACTTCAAAATAAACTATGTTAGCGGTCTGGCTAGCTTCCCCGCACCAAATCATATAGCTTATTTGGGGACTAAAAATTCTCTGACATTATTAATAGTAAAACGAATCACTCAACAACTGAAGAATCTGTGTCTGGTGAGGCCGAAATAATCCATTTGGAAAAAAAATATCTGGGTGGAACTGTGTTCTGTGATGGTCTTTAGCATTGAATGCATGGGTGGTGTGCTACTGAAGGATGACGTTCTATAAGAGTATAACTCATATTCACTCCACCAGTTATTACCTTTACAACATATGTGTTAGGACTGATACATGGACCTTTTATCTTTTGGCAGGAATTTGAATTTGTCGGTTCAGGTGGAATGGTTGATTTACTCTAATCCCAAATGAGGCGAACTTGGTTGTCAGAGGTAGTGATTACACATGACAGCATGTTAAAGTTGATGCCATGGTAACAGATTCATTTCTTACCTGTGCATGTTGGGAATTTAAGCATTTACTGTCTTTTAGACTTTTAGCTAATTCAATGGAAATAAGATATTGCAACATGGTCACAGAGGAAATTGACATGCTGCTTCCGAACGTTCATGAACCCTGGAATCGATCCCATACTGCCAAATTACTGACAACCTCCATTAAACATTTTACATCAATTTTAATATGTTTAACATTCCCTTTGGCACTACTGATAACGTTTTGCGCAAGCAAGCTCAGAGACATGGGTTCAGGTCCCATGGAAACCACTAAGAAATCATGTTTACATAAACAACGGTGAGTGTGATTCAGAGGTTGCCTTTCCACTCTAAAATGAAAGTTTTACATCTCTGACAGTTAGGTTCAGGGTTAGGGTTTGGGTTAGGGGTCAATTTAAATGGGCTATTTAATGGCAGATGCCGATATCCAGAGAGTAAATGGCCGATAGGCCAAAAATAATGCTGATATACCACAATTTAATACAGTAAATAACATATACATAAAATTGCAAAAAAAAAAAAAAAAAAAGAAGAAACTTTATTTAGCACTATATTAATAGTTTACAAAACTTTAACTGTGAAAATAATCGTAAAATGTTTTTTGATTGTGTTTTAACTCAATTTCAAGGAAATAACAGAGCACACAGTAGTCTAGCAACCACGGATAACATGCGCGCATTAGCATTCAAATGTCATATTCAGTGAATATGACATTTACTTATCCACAGTTTTCCTGAGCAACCAATTGTCGGTGCAACGATGATTTAATTGAACGTTTTCTGTTTCTGATCTCCAGATGCAATGTAAAAACTACAGAAACGAGCAATCCCATTTGAGAACAACAACCATTTAAGTGTTATTTTTAGTAAAAAATTTATTAATGTATGTTTTGGCTGTCAAAACAACTCAAAAAAGTTAATTATATAACTGACAAGATCATCGCTTCATGAAATCTACAAACTAAGTATTTTGTATTTTGCTTCAGTTAAAACCAGTGGATCAACCTCAACTTTTCCCAGACTGTTCAGTTCATTTTGTCACATAGTGACGATTTTGGAAAAAAATAAAAACACCTTCTGTAGCTCAGTTCTTCAGGGCTGTTATTGTGCTAATCAAACCATAGGTATTTACACTCTGGATATACACCATTATGCACAATATTTCATTTTGTACCTGAATTTGCTTTGGCACAGCAATCAGAAAACCTCAACTGTAAAAAATATCTTTGGCCAGCAAAAAACGATTTTTTTGCATAAATCATACTCACCTCTTTTCTCATGTGCTTCTCCTCTTCACAGACATATATACATGATGGATAATTCCTACCTACAAGGTCACATGACAAAAGATAAGTACAGCTGCCGATATACATGGGGTGGGTCAACTTACCCACAGGCTCATCTTAACCCACGCTTCCCTACGTGGTACCCTGCAGAGCCTAAACGAATTTTCTGGACTAAGCTGGTATAAGCTGGTCTACCAGCCTAGCAATGCTGAGGTTCAGCTGATTTAGCGGGTCACCCAGCTTGTCTTCTAGCCAACTCTTCTAAAACCAGCAAACAGACCAGACCGACCAGTGGTGCGTTTCCCGTACAATGACATAACTCAGTGCGTAACCACCACAGTATGACGCATCATTGTAGAAATGAACTAGTTAGTCAAGACTGTTTCCTGAAACAGTAGTAACAATATTGCACATTCATCGTTCAAACCACGCTGGTTGTGCTGTTGAGCAGCAATCTACTGACCACTTTTAGGTTACTCAGCTTGGATCGCCTGATAGATTTTTCTAACATACCATGTGAAAGATATCCAGTATATATGGAATAAAAGAAGGGATG
Organism: Moxostoma hubbsi; assembly: GCA_032164185.1. Taxonomy (NCBI): domain Eukaryota; kingdom Metazoa; phylum Chordata; class Actinopteri; order Cypriniformes; family Catostomidae; genus Moxostoma; species Moxostoma hubbsi. The sequence goes on from JAVLUX010000033.1 coordinate 8,663,985, forward strand.
GAAGCACCAGTGATGCCAAATAATTTCCACACAGCAAACTATCAAACATATATGCTTCTAACCACAGGTAAAGAGCTTTAGTTGCACACAAATATGGTTTCGGGAAACACCAGATCGTTGAACTATGATGGTAACAATGGATCTTGTGACCATAGTTGGCTAACAATACTTTTGGGAAACACACCCCAGTTAAATACTTATAATGTAACCATCTTAAACCAGCTTAGGCTGGTTTAAGATATTTTTTTTTTCAAAAGGTTATTACCATGTTTCTGGATCTGCTACTATGGTTCTGCTCCAAATTGATTTTTTTGCTTTGACAGGCACAGATTCTGCAGTGATTAATCTTACTTTTAATATTGTCAGAGAATTTTAAGGCCCTCCAAATAAGATAATGATGAATTGGTGCAGGAAAGCTAGCCAGGATCGCTAAGGCTGTTTATATTGGTGCAAAAAGTTCTGTCAGGCCTTATAAATCTGATTTTCGAAATAGTTTATAAAATAGCGATTTGATGTGTCGGGGCCAGCAAAGGTGACGAATTAATGTCACAAAATGGCTTTGGTACCTGGGTCCTGATGAAAGCCAGGGGAAAGTCTTTTATATAAATTGTCTGTGTGGGGAGACTGAGTAAATGGGAAGAGGGAAGACACAGAGAGAGATAATGGTCAACGAGGCGTGGGTCAGCCTCAGAGGAAAGAGAGAGAGAGAGGGTGAGAGAGCTCTGTACACTGATCATTCATAATGGCAGTGCTGAGGCTAGCCTGTAAAGAAGAAAAATGAAAACTATTAAAGGGCCCTGTGCGCAATGTTGGCTTTTGCGTGTCAGCAATTATTACACAGGGACACACTTCAAATCCTGAGACAAACACTGAGCCAGTGCAAAAGAGGGAAATTAAGTTGAGTTATAAAAGAGAAATTCATTGTAAACTAGGATTTAAAGTACCTGACATGAATATTATATATTTTTGGATTACAACTACAAGGATACCAAATATGTTAATAAAATTGAAACCTGGAGGTTGTTGTTGTATTACGGAACACATGTTCAAGTGCTTGGTCCTCCTTGCCTATAAACACTAAGAAAAAAAAAAAATATATATACAGTATATAATGCCATGGTAATGCCATGGTTTTGGAAATGTACCTTGGTAATACCTTATTTTTTTTTAAATGTACAGTGGTATTACCATTAGATATATACATGCTAACATGATAGTTTTCACATGTATTTAAGGAATTAACATATTTAATTATGGATATGTTCCATAGACATACCACATTTTTGAACATGTACCATGGCAATACCATGGTTTTGGACATTATTCCATGGTAACACTGTGATTTTTGGACATGCTCCATAGGAATACCATATCTTACAGGTTTGGAGCGGCATTATAAAGTCTGCTAGCTTACATGCAAATGCCATGCCACTGTATTTGCGAAGGGAGTTTTTGCATTACTGTCTTTATCGAGGCCAAAAGAGTCCATTGAGATGCAATCATGTAGTTTAAGCATCAGATATGGTCCTGTACCTTTTCTGAGAGCAGGAAGAGAAAGAAGAATGTGCAAAAATCACTCCAGTTATACAAGAAAAGTGAGTAATTTATGATTGTAATCAACAGCCAAGTTTCCACAGAGCTCAGAAATGTAAATAAGCAAAATCTCTAAGATTTTGCATGGAACACATAGATACTGAAGTCCAAGCTGCTATTTTCCATACAATTAAAATCGATAGAGACCAGGGACAGCCATTCAGTTTCATTGTATGGAAAAGAGCAGCTTTGTATCCCTTTAAATTAAATATCCTCCAGTCTCCATGATAACGAGGTATGGACATTTATAATTATATCATTTATTTCCACAGCACACACGGTTCAGGATGAGTTACCCATGGAAGTTTAATACTTTGGCTTACTTGAGTTTGTTGATTTTGTTTTTAAGCTGATGTAAAATAATGATGATAAAGATGTGAAATAGACTAAATAGACTAAAACATTCAAGTGTGAAACATTACAACCCTTAGAATCCACACACAAACCGTAAAATGCATTACATATTGCAGGCACAATGGAAGATTGCACTATATAAAACAGTGATATTGTGTATGTTCTTATTTGTGTTTTGTGTTGTTTTTATATGTGTTTTTGTGAACGGGATGGATAGATACAAATGGTTGTATCATTGAGCATTCATTACCAACACCATCATCACCTCTTTTAATCATTACAGTTTCTTCCCTGATAAATACTTCTTGATTAATGTAGCAAGACCTTTAAAGATTGCAGATCGGAAATGCGTCAAATGATGTTGAAGTGATTTCAGATGCTAAATCAGGCAGAAATACAAATTAGGCTGCAAATGATAAGCACTGCCTATTAATGGGCACATTGAGTTCTAATATTCACATAGTCCTCAGAGAGGAACTGATAGCAATGACAATCACATATTGATGAAACTGACATGTACATCATTAGATAATGACAATAGTGAAATTAATGGAAAAACAATATTTGAAGGTAATGATGGAGGAAATGTTAAATAATATTTTGTGCTTTTTTTCTACTGAAGTTTCCCTCCATAAAGTTCTGAGATGCCATTTTTCTCACCACAATTGTACAGAGTGGTTATCTGTGTTACCGTAGACTTTGTCAGTTCGAACCAGTCTGGCCATTTTCCGTTGATCTCTCTCATCAACAAGACATTTCCATCTGCAGTACTGCCACTCACTTGATGTTTTTTGTTTTTGGCACCATTCTGAGTAAATTTTAGAGACTGTTGTGTGTGAAAATCCCAGGAGATCAGCAGTAACAGAAATACTCAAACCTGCCTGTATGGCACCAACAGTCATCCATGCGATTATATAATCAGCCAATCGTGTAGCAGCAGTGCATAAAATCATGCAGCTATAGGTCAGGAGCTTCAGTTAATGTTAATGTTCACATCAACCATCAGAATGGGGGAAAAAAATTTGATCTCAGTGATTTGGACCATGGCATGATTGTTGGGTTCAGATGGGTTGGTTTGAGTATTTCTGTAATTGATGAAAAAAACATCCAGTAAGTGGCAGTACTGCAGATGGAAATGTCTTGTTGATGAGAGAGGTCAACAGCGAACGGCCAGACTGGTTTGAACTAACAAAGTCTACAGTAACACAAATAACCACTCTGTACAACTGTGGTGAGAAGAATATCATCTTAGAATGCTATTCTGAGGTACGGGTTGGTGCTGTTTTGGTGACACGAGGGGGACCGACACAATATTAGGCAGGTGGTTTTAATGTTGTGGCTGATATATATATATATATATATATATATATATATCAGTCTATTAAGGACAAATAAACACTCTTGTGTGTGGATCTACTTTCTTACACCGCAGGAACTGTCATTGCTAGTTTTCAAAATAGTAGAAATAGTAACGACAGCTTGGTCTGTTTCTAACATGTTATTGGAGAAAAAGAATGTGTGTGTGTGTGTGGGAGAGAGGGAAAGAAAGAAAGAGAGAGAGAAATAGAGAGAGGGAGATTGAGACTGAGCATGTGATTACCTTGCATTGATGAAGAGTAATGCTGCATCTGTTAGTTTAACTCTATTTCTCAGCTGTAGTGTGGTAGTAATCTGCTCCAATCGTGGAGGGATGCTGTTATATGTGCTATCGGAATTATCCTACAAGTATTACAATCCCGTTTAAGTGTTGGTTTTTTTTTTTTTTTTTTTTCTGAGAGAAAACATGGAGAACGCTAGATTCATTCTTGCATATTTCTTGGGGAACTCTTATTTTTACACAGACACAGAAAGCGTTCTCTCCTCTGCCAAGTTGAAAGTTTATGTCTTCTCCCAACCTTGAAACTTGTATCAGATAGATGCCCTGAGTGTGTTTGATTACTCAATAAGTAATGACAGTAATGCCAAGGCTGTTAGTTCAACTTTTCTCAGCTATTCACCTTATGTGCCAGAGTAAATAGTGTGCACCAAGCTTAAAAATGTTGTTTTGAACTTCTGGTTTAGTGTTTTCTATATAGATATATAAGGTATTGATGTCTAACGAAATGGATTTGCAGGTTGTAGAGTTGCAAAAAGTTATCTTGAGTACATTATTTTAAAGTGATCAGGAGATGTCAGAACAACTGGAAGCAAAGGGAAGAGATTTAAAAAAGGTGTATGTTGGTGCAGCTATCATTATGAGGAATCTCCATAGACATAATGATTTTAATACTGTATGAACTATAGATTATATCCCCTAACCTTAAACCTAACCCTCACAAAAAAAACTTCTGTATTTTTACATTTTCAATAAAACATTGTTTAATATGTTACATCAAAATGTGTGGGGACAAAGTAATTTTAAAAAGTACAAATTAAATGTCATGACAGTTTTAATGTCATAAATTTCTTAAGTTCTCAAGCTGAAACCTAAAAAAATAAGCAGTGGGGGCCTGGGTAGCTCAGCGAGTACTGAAGCTGACTACCACCCCTGGAGTCATGAGTTCGGCCTCCACACTCACTACGTCTCTGCGATAACATGCTCAAAAAGCCACGTGATCGGATGCACGGAATTATGGTCTCAGATGTGTAGGCAACTGAGATTCGTCCTCTGCCACTGGAATTAGGCATTCCAAATTGGGGAGGAAAGGGGAGAAAAAGAAAAAAAAAACATAAATATATAAGCAGTATCACATGCATAACAATTAAACGCTTGTATCATGAAAAAGTGCAGTGTGTCATAGCTGTTGACAGCAAAACAACTCACTAGCATTTTTGCCTAGTAAAGGGGTGGGTCAAGCTGCTATTACACGTTTGGAATGCTACAAACACAAGCGGAGTGATACAAACAGTAAAGTGTCCCAGTGCTGATAGTGTGACATGTCAGTACTCTTGGAACGCCTCTCGTACAATCAGATTCGAGGATCTGAACTGACTGTTGTATAATACTGGTTAATGTTCATTTGTAGATATACTAATATATTTTAAAGTTAATACACTATAACGCAACATGATCAGTTGTATTTTTATCAATTTAAATTGACTAAAATTGATAAATGCTTTAAAAAATATTGTTTATTGTTAGTTTTTGATACCTTATGCATTTAATATTAACAAATATAACTTATTGTAAAGTAAAACACAAAATTAATTAAAAAATTCTTACAATAATATTTGTTACATTTCTTTTGCTTTATCATTCCCTGTGTTTCTGTAAATGTTTTTTTCTGTCTCTAAAGCTGTCTAAATTAAAAATGAGAATAACACATAAATTATTAATCCCACAGTACATAAATCAATTAGACATTTGTGTAATGTAGATTGCTTGCTGTTGACAATTTACCCAGCTGTTGATGAAGAGACTGTGGTCCATGACACCATATAATATAATATAATGCTTACGAATAATATGGATTTAATTAATGAAGTTAGATCAATGAGCAAGGCACTAGCAATGGCAAATACATTGATATGATTCACACTACACACACATATTTATGAAATGTATACCTTGAATACAATATAAGTTGCTTTGAATAAAAGCTTCTGCCAAATGCATGACTGTACTGTAAAATGTAGAAACCAAACTTTACCTTTTCTGGTATCATCATGTTAAAACATTATTAACTGTCAGTGTTAATGAACATTACTGTCAATGTTCTATAAAAAAAATAAAAAATACAAAGCCTCATTCCTTTTTATCCTCTTTATCAATTTTCTACATTTTAAATGATTTGTCTTATCTTCTCAACCACAGGAAAGTTCACAGACAGAAAAACACTCACTAACAACATTAACACAAACACCTTGCCCAAGCTCACCTTCTGATGCCAACCTAAGTCCTCATCTGTACACAGTCTGGCCTCCTATTAAATCTAGCAATCTGGTTAAATAAAACTAGATGTTTAAAGAAAACTGGCTTTCACTTCCAATCATATTTTCTTTCAGGTACAGGAGATGTGAAGCCTTTTGATGTTCTTTAGATGTACCAAATGCAGGTTTGCTGTCTTCACAGCTGCAGTGAAATGATACCTTCGCCATCACAGTAAAGCAAACATGAAAAATAGGAGTGACAGTATAAGACAGCAGTTTTGGCATCTGATGACATATTGGGGAAATGTCATGTTATTCTGAATGTTTTTGATCTAAGCTTCAGCTGAAATTCACAAGTTTCCTGTTAAAAGGACTGCAAGATGGCATGTTGCAGGGTGTGTCTGCCAGCTTGTTTTAAGCCAAATCTGGATCTTGCTTTTATAAATTAACAGTGTTATGTTTGCCCTGCAGCTTTGTGGTGGCCGGAAAGATCACTCCTGACAGGAAGTGGAAGTGATCCAACAGTGGAAGTCAAATCACTGCTACAGTATATCTTAGACCAGTGTTTCTCAGCACAGTACAGTCAACATTCACAATTAAAAGATAACTTTGACCAATATCATTTAGCTTCCACCATGATTAATTGACACATCCCCAACACAGAAAGTTGAGGCTCAAAGAATATCCCACTGGTAATAAAGTGCAAAATAGGGTAATTGAGGTAAAAATCCCATTAATATTCTCATTAGAGCACTTGACGTTTTTAAGGATAACAAATAAACCTTTCAGACAGACCTGCCATGAGCGCAAAGACTGTTAAGCAATGACATATGCGTCTTTAGAAGCTACAAGTCAAGCGTTAATTCAACATAATAAAAAAAAAAAAAAACATTGTTTAATAGCTGAATTCCCATTGAAGAACTACATTACCAAAATCCAGATGAGATATCCACCAATCAGAGCAGTCGCTGAACAGAGGGAAAAGTAAAAGTGTTTATGAACTGCCGTTTTACTTTTGATTTGTGTGAAAGTGAATAAAAGTCATTGTAGCACATCTAGTGTTTATTGCACCAGGAAACTGCTGCAACACATACAATGAGAAATGAAAAATCCTTTTGTAAAACTAAAGGTATAGCAACAAGATTCTGTGAGACCAGGTTGATTTTCAGACACTTTTTGGTTTCAAATTAAAGTTGTAATGATTTGATTAACCCTTCCTTGGTCTTATGGGTCAATTAGAATTTTTAACACGAGTTCGACCTAAAACTTCATGATATCCTCCAAAGAGGTGATCTGAACCTAACATTGTAATTTTTTAAAAAATATCATGTATTTATACACAAAGCTCCAAAAACAAAAAACTAAAAAATCCCCAAATTGTCCTTAAGGGTCAAATTGACCCTTTTTATGTTCAGTATCAAAAGCTTATAATATTGTTTTCTCTATCTCTCTACATTTTCTGTATCACCTTCTATTCCAATATACAGTTCTGAAATGTAGGGGACGCCTCTACGCAGCTTCAAAAATAGATTCAATAGCTTGTAGTAATATCTTTCTACTTTTAGTCTTAGATTATTCCACTAGATGGCAGGAAATACTGATAAAAAAATGTTTCTATCACTTTCTATCACAACATTCAGATCTAAAAAGCAGGGGCGCCCCAACGTGGTTTGTGACTCCACCCATAGACATCCAGTCTTTTTTGGAAGCCCCGCCCTTTCCTCATGTTTTGTGGAATGTCTAAATTTTGAATGGACTACAAATGTGATCTTGAAGTCATTTAAAAGCTAAGAACCAATGATGTATAACATTTTTATCATACATTTTCAGGAACATGTTGAAAATGACGATTTGTTTATAATACTTTTTATTTTTATTTTTTATTAACTGAATTTTTTAACAGCATTTTTGTGTTTACATTTGTGTCTTTTGTCAATGAGTATTTGTGGGTGTCTGTGTGTGAAATTTTTAGTATGACTAAATTAATGTAGTATGAAAGTTCTTATAATAACATTTTGACCTTTTATACAATATTATGGTGAGGCTTCTCAAAAAAAGACTGGACGTCTATGGGCAGAGATGGGTCTCCCCTTGCCTTTCAGATCTGTATATTGTGATAGAGAAACGCCCTTTATTCTTGTGTTAGCTAGCACCTATATGAACAATTTAATATAAAAAATTAGAGCGATAGAGCAAACAGAGCCTTTATTACAAGCTTTTGAAGCTTTTTTAACAAGATTTTTTAAGCTGTGTTGAAGCATCCCCCGCCTTTCAGGTCTGTATATTGGAATAGAAGGTGATAGAGAAACAAACAAATGTGTGTGTTTGCTAGCACAAACGATTTAAGACCAAAAGTAGAGAGACAGCAAACAGAGTCATTATTACAAGCTTTTAAAATTGAATATAAAAAATTGTCAATATGACCCTTAAGGAAAATGTAGGTACTTGATCGTTAAGACCAATGATGGGTTATTCATGCAGCAGGCTGGTTTGGCTTAAGGCTTAAAGTATTTTTAAATTACTATGAAGATAATGGATGGGAAAAATACAGACAGAACCAAGACTGAAAAAGTGGATGGTCATATTTGAGCTATATTCTGATTTTGTGGTGGTGTTAATTTCTGCTTGTGTAGCCTAATATACAGTCTTTCCAGCATGAATTTAAGCCAGAATAAGGCTTCATTAAGAGTCTGTTTAGCTGTAGTATATCATATGCAGTGTGTTTTGTATGGGTAAAATGGATAATATCCCTTAAAGACACAACATCCTACAACAACTAAATGCAACAAATCAGTTTAAAATGCCACTCATCCATACTTCCTTTTCCAGGACATGGTACAGTGTGATCATGCAGGAAGTCTGCATTTAGTTTTTTTAGTATTTAGTAAGTATTTTTACCTTCCCTTGTGGTGTGACTGGAAGTGTGTTATGTCAGCAGCGTGGGACACCTGGGTTTGCGTCCCGCATTACAAACAGGAAATAATTTTGTTTGCATAATCACGTCGAAAGTCATTCAGAGGTTGATTTTTTTCCCGCTAACATTACATTTTTACTCCACAAAAGGTTAGGTTTGGGGGTTGTGTTGGGGTTTTCAGTTAATAAAATATGCATTCCTCAGAAAACTCAACCTACTGTTTTTGATTTCTCTTCTCTGTGAGATCAGTCTATATAATAGCAGCCTACAGTTTCAGAGGTGATCTATAGGAAAATCCCTTACATGCTAAAGATTCCTAAATGACATTAAAACGAGGCACTGCCTGTAATGGTATGATGCATCCCAATATGCTTACTGATTAATAAAAGCTTCCCGGGTCCCATTTCACAGATATACAACCCCGTCAATGCTTCCTTCAGTGCAGTCGTAAGTAGTTTTCTGGACAAATGCTTTTCAGCTTCAGCGACTTTCTCGTTTTTTTCTCACATAGTTTTTATGTACTTTTGTTATGTGCCTTCTGCCTTCATGTCTTTGCCTGATTACCTGTCTCAAAGGCCGTAGATGAACATAAATCAAATCCATTAAAGGGGTTTTCATAAATTTCTCCATTAAGAGTGAGCGGCAGGAGGTATGTATGTGATCAGCGGCTCCCGATAAGGGACTGCACTGTAGCTTCTCGATTCATTTTATCATGAAATACAATCAGTGGGAAGAAAAGAAGGAGACTCCTCCAGTGCATGATCGGATCACAAGTCTTTATGTTCTTTTGATCAGTTATAAACACACCATTTAATTTTGTGCTTAAAGCAACATCTGAGTAAATTATAAGGGTCAAGCTCCAAAACGCATCATAAAAGTAGTCCATACGACTCTGAAATTCTTTATTCACTGAAGATATTTGAATTTTTTGGCAAACTATCCATTTAATTTTCTGTTCAAATGGCTAATATGACTGCTACTACTATTGTATAATGACAACTTTGAGCCAAAAACTCGGAATCCACTTCCAAAGGAGCTCTGTATTGAATATAATACGCAAAGACATTAATCAGGGCTGCTTCAGTCCCGAATCTACTTAATGTGGTTTGTTTATATTCATAATTCACTGTCTTATCCAGTGCTATAAGCTGCCGGTTGACCTTTGTACAAAATCTGTTTCAACTGGTCACCCTATTTGTCCCCTCACTACACTCCAGTGGGAAAGATAATTAGGGTTGAAATTAAGTGTGTGTGTGTGTGTGTGTGTGTGTGTGTGTGTGTGTGTGTGTGTGTGTGTGTGGTAGAGGGACCTACTCTGTGAAAATAGGCTGGTCAACTGGTCACATGCGCAATCTCTTATTTACAACATTCATAATTCTAATTCACGTTTTAATTCCAAATCAATGCAACAGTGTGTGTGGAAGTTAGAGCCCTGCTAAAGATAATGAGAAACTACTTAACAATCAACTTGCTACACATTAGTTACTAAAAGAGATCTGGAGATGTCAGATAATGGAACCCTGTTAGTATCACACAGTGGACACTTCTTGCACAGGTTCACAAAAATATACACTCAGGTCAATGAAGAATGGCCAGACTGGTTGGAGATGACAAAAAGGCTACGGTAACTCAGATAGCTACTCTGTACAATTGTTGTGAGCAGAAAAGCATCTCAGAAATCACAACACATTGAACCTTGTGATGGATTGGGTACAACAGCAGAAGATCACGTTGGGTTCCACTTCTGTCAGCCAAGAACAAAAAACTGAGGCAGCCTCAGTTTCCTGTTCTAATCTGACAGCATTGGTACACGGAGGGGGTCTTCTGCTGCTGTAGCCCATCCGCCTCAATGTTTGTAGTGTTGTACATTCAGAAATTCTTTTCTGCATAGCACAGTTGTAACACATGTTTATTTGGGATACTGTCACCTTCCTGTCAGCTTGCACCAGTCTGGCCATTCTCCATTGACCTCTCTCATCAACAAGGCATTTTCACCCACAGAACTGCCACTCCTTGGATGTTTTTGTTTTTTGCACCATTCTCTATACACTCTAGATACTGTGTGTGAAAATCTCAGGAGATCAGCAGTTACAGAAATACTCAAACCAGCCTGTCTGGTAAAATCAATCATGCCAAGGTCGAAAACACTGGCATCACATTTATCCTATTCTGATGGTTAATGTGAACATTACCTGAAGCTCCTGACCCATATCTGCACGATTGTATACATTACACTGCTGGATAATGATTGGCTTATTATATAATCACATAAATAAGTAGGTGTAGAAGTGTACAAATAAAGTGGCTGGTGAGTGTAGATAAATCTGTATATGAGATTCTCTGAAGGAATGGCCATCTGTCAAGGGTGTGTCCCTGCCTTCAGCACAAGACAGCTGGGATAGGCTCCAGCACTACCCGCAACCCTCCATAGTACAAGCGTATATAGAAGATGGATGGATGGATGTACATGTATATGAGATTTAGGTGTTTTGACAGTAAATATTCTGTCAACCTGTAAAAACAGTTGAGGAAATGTAACAAAACCTTTGAGATTTGAGTATAATATAATTGTACATTTAGCAGTATTATCATTAGTAAATCAATAAGTAAATCATTACTCCACAGACAGTTCTTGGGCAGTAATGTGAGTGATGACAGTATACAAACATTTTTATATTTCTTGGAAAAGACAACATATTCATTTTAGCTAACTTGTGAAAGAGCATGCGAAAACAACATGTATTCAGAAATGTAGTATTTTTTCATAATAAAAATGCATACTTAAAATGAGTTACACACAGCATATTTTTTTATTACATTTTTACTTTCGAACACACTTTGCTGTTTTTATAGTTTTAGAGAGATTAAACAAAAGTTTGTATGTATAACCTCTTTTTTTTAAAGAGACATAATTATAATATATAATATTATAACATAATATATTGTGTGAGACAACATACTCTTTAGACAATATATAATATACAGTATATAGCCTATATTCTGCTAAATGTAAATATAAACATTATGGGGGCAAACAGGAAATAATGATTTAAATTCTGGATATATATTTATAAATTCTTTATATTTAGTTATAAATCTGGATATATAGTAGCAAATCCGAATATATAGTTATAAATCCTGAGTATATAGGTATTCAGTGTTATACATTTATATATTTAGATTTGTATTTAGGTTCATAACTATATATTCAGATTTGTATCTATATATGGCAGTAACACATTCTATGAAGCCCATATTTATAATGCATTGTAAAGCCATTATAAAGCAATAGTTATCTCTTATAATACACCTTATAATGTGTTATAAATTGTAACCACAATTATAATACAGTATAATACTTACCTATTCATAGTTATACATTAGAGTGTAATGCATTATAACACCAATAACATCCAACTTTATCTGCTAATGTATTACACTTATATATTTGTAATATACTGTATATATTAAGTATGCTTTAAGTGACAAAAGCAATGTCTTCTTATAAACATCCATAAGATATTTTTAAGTGATTATAAGACATTACAAGTCATGCTGGAAGTTATATACATTACAAAAACAAAATAACACACATTCAATGTAAATTACGAAAAACTGTTATAAAGCTACAAGGTAAAATATATCAGAAACATGCAGATCATACATGAAGCCAATCTTCTTAGGTATAAACACACCCAAGAATAAAAAATTAAAATAAAACTGATTCTTCAGTATACTGGACTCTATTCAATAATATGTATTTAATGCCTTTACAATGCATTATAAACATGGGATTCATAGAAAGTGTTACCTATTTGGCTTTACAACTACATATTCCAATTTATAACTATATATTCAGATTTAAAACTATATATCAGGATTTAAAATGGTATATTCGGGATTTATATCTATGTATTTGGTTTTACAACTATTTATTCGGATTTATAACTACATATTCGGATTTATAACTATATACAAGATATATTAGTATGCTATGGATTCTGATGCACAACTGTATATTCAAGATTCTAACTATATATTTAGCTTTACAATTATATGTTTGGATTTCTACTTTTATATTCAGAATTTACAACTATATTTTCAGAATTATAACTCTATATTCATGATGTAAAACTTCTAGGTTACATATGTAACCTCCGTTCCCTGATGGAGGGAACGAGACGTGTGTTGAAGAAGCGTCACTAAGGGTCTCTCTTGAGTGCCGAATATGCCTCTGATCTATGGAAAAAGACCAATGAGAAGTTGGCAGACAGTATTTGCATACCCCGCCCCCAGACATATGGGTATAAAAGCGGGGAAATACGTCGAGTACATTCAGGATTTTTATGAGGAGCTGGAAATGGTCCGGCCACAACAGTGGCTCGGCTCAGCGACATGGCCGGGACACAACGTCTCGTTCCCTCCATCAGGGAACGGAGATTACATACGTAATCTAGACATTCCCCGTCTGTTTCTCACTTTGACGTTGTGTCGAAGAAGCGACACTAGGGGTCCAATATAAATCACGCCATGCGCTGAGCCGTGTACGTGTACTGCTGACACAGGAGCGGGCAGGTATTCTATGTGCAAAGGCGACCAGCTGTGTCAGACTGCACGTACCCTTCCCCAATGCCACATAAAAGTCATCAGAATCCTTCTGGTTACCCTAGACAGGAGAACAAGGCGACGCTTGCCAACCTGGGAACGGGCCGAGCCTGGCTGGGCCTCTTTTCTCTCTATGTTTCTCCGCATAGAGCAAGACCGGCCGGGGCCCTTACACGCATCGAGGGAAGGGGGTCTTACCCAGTTTCCTATTCTTTCAGGGGGAAAAGACCCTGCGTAGACAACACCTGCCCGGAAGGGGGAGGTAAGAGTGGCGAATACATCACTTGGGTTCTTAGGCAACATGTGGTAAGTGGCGCAGTGGTAGATCCAGCCTCAAGGAGGGGGTAGTTGCTAAAACATGGCGACCGGAGGGCAGCTGGGACTGCCTAAGGGAGACACTGGTCCACTTTGTAAGGGGACCGTACTGCGGAAAATACACACAGTGGGAGTCCACGTAGGAGTCCTTACCTGTGGAGCACCTATTCCAGTACAGGGTAGATTAAGTACCCACAGTGGATTGGGTAGGCGAGTTCCACCGCTGAACTGCGGACCCAAACGGCTATGGAGGAATCATCCAGGGATCCGAATAAGTGGGATCTCCTGGGAGAGAAAGCACACAGTTTTACCTCGGCCGAGGGAAAGGGCGCCAGGTGCAAGTGATCCACCCGGTCAGTCCGTCAGCATGTTACCGAGTTCTACCGGCTCGGACCTGAGAAAACACAGGACGATATTGACTCAACCCTGAGATTGTAAAATCTCGCAAAGGTATTAGGTGTTGCCCAACATGCTGCTCTACATATGTCTGCCAGAGAGGTACCTCTGGCCAGTGCCCACGAGGACGCAACACTGTGCTCAAACCTGCAAGGGGGGGCACGGCCTGGGTGTGATAGGCCAATGAAATGGCGTCCACCACCCAGTGGGAAAGCCTCTGTTTGGAGACAGCATTCCCTTTCCGCTGTCCACCAAAGCAGACAAAGTGCTGCTCAGAACATCTAAATTTCACAGCAACAACGGGGCTGGGTCTGCCTCCTCCCGGGGCAGTGCATGCTTGTTCACTACCTGGTCTCTAAAGGGCGTAGTAGGAACCTTGGGCACGTAGCCAGGTCATGGCCTTAGGATCACATACTCCAGGCAGGTGTCGCTGACAGAGAACACTTGCAGGTCCCCGACCCTCTTGATGGAGGCGAGCGCGATCAGCAGAGGCGGGGGGTGTCTGCATCCTGCGGTGTGCTCGACGTGGGGGCTGAGATCTGGGCCCAGGTTGAGGCGGAGCAGGGTGTTCCTTGGCTGCAGGAGGACGCCCTCAGTGAGCAGATGGGGCATGGCCCATCGCAGCAGGCTTGCGGCTGGGCAGGATGTGCGAAATGGCCGCCGTCTGTTTCTTCACCATGGAGAACTGATGTTCGCTGAAGAGCTGGGAGACAGGGGCGTTGAGAAAGCGAGCTTTGTCAGTCTCACGCATCTCGACCAAGTTCAGCCACAGATGACGTTCCTGGACTACGAGCGTGGCCATCGCCTGTCCGATTGACTGTGCTGTGACCTTCATGGCCCTGAGGGCGAGGTCAGTCGCTGAGCGCAGTTCCTGCAACACATAGGGATCAGGGCTACCCCCGTGGAAATCTTTAAGTGCCTTGGCCTGGTGGACTTGCAGGAGGGCCATGGGGTGCAAGGCGGAAGCAGCATGACCAGCGGCGCTCTAGGCTTTGGCAGTCAATGACGACGTCGTCCTACAGGCCTTGGAGGGGAGCACAGGGCGACCCCACCAGGTGGTAGGGTTCCCGGGGTACAGGTGGAGCGCAACAGCCCTGTCCACCTGGGGAATCGCCGTGTACCTGTGGGCCGCTCCGCCGTCGATGAGCGAGTGGCTTTGTGACGAGTGGAGAGGGGTGCTCTCCATGAAGATGTCAGTTCATCATGCACAGCCGTGAAAAACGGGACCGGGGGGGTGGGGGTGGGGGGAGGCTGTGAGCGGCACGCAGACCCCAGGAACCAGTTATCCAACCGTGATGGCTGTGGGGAGGATGGAGGTTTCCGGTCCAGCCCCACGCTGGCGGCGGCCCGGGAAAGCATGTCGTCATCTGCTCGTCAGACTCAGCCTGGGCGTGCTGGCCTGAAGGCGGCAGCCAAGGGAAGCCATCTGCATCAGACGCTGCACTCTCCTATGCAGCAGCAAGCTCATCCACCTCGAGCTCTAGAGGATAGGTATGCTGGCTGTGAGGCGAGCCGCTGTTGCCTCGAGCATGGACGGGAGTCAACGAGCGTGCTGGGGGGCGGGTGGTCCGAGGGGGCGTACCCGGCAGAGCATCTCCCGCTGCCATCCCCAGATCGCCTCCATCGCCAGCCGCATCATCCTCAATCGCGTGGGAAGAAGGAGCAATTTTGAAAGCGAGCTGCGACCGCAACGTTGCCATGGTCATGCTCTCGCAGTGAGAACATGAACCATCCACAAACGTTGCCTCGGTGTGATCGCTGCCCAGACACACGAGACAACGCCTATGGCCATCAGAAGCAGAGAGCACTCTACCGCATCCAGGAACTACACAGGTGCGGAATGGCATCTTTATAAAGACGCGTTCTGAAAAGGACATTCAACGCAGCTTTGCAAATGCTCTTTTAGAGGAAAATACTCTTTTATAGAGAAAATCACTCTTTTAAATAAACTCTTTTGAGGTTTCTGCGCTGTCGAAGCACCCAGGGGCAAGCTGCACTGCCGTGCAGAGAAGGAGAAAAGCCACTGAAGTGCGCTGTAGATCCAACAGCATGCAGAGCGTCAGAGGAACAGTACCAGGAACAGGTGTGTGACTCGCAGCTGACTGCATGCACGACCATTCGCTCCGAAGAAAATTTCTGAATGAACTCAATGTATTTCCCCACTTTTATACCCGTATGTCCAGGGGCGGGGCATGCAAATACTGTCTACCAACATTTCATTGGCTTTTTTTCATAGTTCAGAGGCATATTCGGCACTCAAGAGAGACCCCTAGTGTCGCTTCTTCGACACAACGTCGAAGTGAGTGACAGACGGGGAACTTCACATTCAGATTTGTAACTATATAATTATACTGCCGTCTACATATTCAGGATTTATAACTATATATTCAAATTTACAACTGTATATTTGGACTTTTAATAATATATTCAGGATTTACAACAATATAATTGGATTTATATTGGTATATTTAGATGTATGTCCTTATATTCAGGATTTATTTATTACTATATTTTCAGATTTATTACTATAGATTTAGGATTTTCAAATAATGTTCTCAGGTTAATCTGCTTTAATAATTTATTGTCATATCATGCTTTCAGTGTCAAATTCAAGCATTAGCATATTGGGTTTGACACGTTTGCCGTTGGATGTAATATGTTTTCTCTCTCCTCTCATAAGCACCAGCTAGATTGACATGCTCGTGGCAGCGTCTCTTCTCAGCCATCTGGTAAGTAAGCATGCACAGATGGTTCACCTCCAGATTGCGACTATGCTTTGATACTCTCCCACCTCGTAAAGCACAACTAAGTGACAGTGAATATTGAGTAAATGAGTGGGAACATTCACTGTTGCTGCTGAAATCAATTCCTTCTAATGCTTATGAGAATGGTTACAAAGATACTAATTCACTAAGGACTGTCATAGCTCAGTGAAAAGGAAAATCTTATTTTGAATGGATCTGTGTCAAGGTAATCCATAAAGTGACCCTATACCCATGTCTCTAATACAGTGATGCTCCACATGATTTTTAGTGACACAAAAGGCAACCTGTTCTCTGCAATCAATTTCCATTGTGTGCAATCATCACAAAAGACTCAAGACTCAATGCTCACAAAAGCGAATAGACATGGTTTATTTTAGTCTTGCCCCAGAGCAAAAAGGTAACTCTTTTATACATTCAAGAAATTTGATTGGTCGACACTGTGATTGGGCAGTTAAGATGTGTATATGGAGAAGATAAAAGGGCCACACACTGAACCTTGAGGTACCCCTGTGTATTTCAAATGTTAGTCACCATGTCACCTTAAAGGTGCTGTAAGAAATTTCAGATGTTCTACTTCCACAAGACTGAGCCGTTGGATTAGCCCTGCCCCCTCTTTCCAAAACCTCAAACTCCAAAGATACCAAAATGAGCCTTATTGAGAGCAGAAACTGTTTTTAAAAATAACAGCAGCAAAATAGCACTGTAAAGTAGTTCAATGGAAAGGAGGAGGCGATAACAGGCTTGACAATGTAAATAATAGTTTAATGGCAAACTTAAACAAAAGACAAAATACACACATGACGGACATGTCCGAAAATGATATCTCTCTCCTCGCACCACCGTCTGCCATTGGCCTTTATCCCTCTCAGAGGCTTAATTAGCCTGATAAGGGATCGGGTGTGTATAATCACAACCCGGCCCCACCCTCCTCCCTGCCACAAGCACCCTCAACTGAAAACTGTTATGAACAACATGGAATAAAAATGCATTATGCCTCAATAATTCGCTGCAACTACAATACTATGAAAACACGCAAAATGATTGACAGGCAGAAAGCGTCACTGTCCGTGGACACATTTTTGTTTGCTGTTCACAGAGTCTAGGACTGTCACAAAAACTGGTGAGATACCTTACAACAAATATTTCAGTAATATCTCTCAGAGAGAAGAAACATTTTCGCATTCCTTTCCATGAAAAAAATCTCTTACAGCACCTTTAAACATATTGACATTTCCAAAGTAGTCAGATTACAGTAAATGTATTAATAACTAAGAACAAATCATTAAAAACAGATAAGAATACTCTTGTTTATATATAACGCAAAAAAAGATCACATATTTAAGGTAAAGTGTGTAATTTCTCTGCCACTAGTGTCACCAAAGAAAATGTAAAAAACAGACTCAGGTTCTAGCTTATAACTTTTACTATCCTACATTAAATGTCTGGATAAACGGATTCAGTCCTCCAAAAAATAAAGAACATGTGTCAAAATCTTTGTGTACTGCATTGTTACTTCCGTATTGTTTCCTTCTTTCAAATTAGATGTCTGTTCCATCTAAAAAAAAGAACAGTACAGTTTCAACAACACTGGACTTTTAGGGGATTTGACTACATCTGCACTTCAATCTGAAATTTCACTAGACCTCCTCACCGTGTAAGCACTATTTTCCACCAGTACTTCTCTTTGAACTCCTCCAAAGACCTTGCCATCTGTCAGTGTCAGTTTGGCAACAAAGTGGCCACGTTTAATTGAAAAACAATGAGACGGCAAAGATGAGGGTCAGAGCAATATTCACTGAGGCTTCCCGGGTCACCCCTTCATTTCCCCGTTACTGTGTACTGGCATTCAGAATTAGCCGAGAGATGTCAGGGCACATTGTGTTCAGTCAAATGTCCTGCCCTGGACTTTATCGCTGAGGTGAGGGGACAGATATCTCAACAGCCCTTATCCTGCAAGCTGAAAGGTAATCAATGTTGAAGGGAATATGCTCTCATGATGTGATCGCAGCAGACGTGATGCTATATCTGGTGGGCACGCTATGACTGGATGGTATGATGGGCACTGGCATTTCAAGAAAAGGGTTGTTTTTATTTATATATTTATTTATGTTGGCTGTCATTTCAAATCACCATGGATGTTTAACAGATTGTAAAAAAAAAATTTGATAGATGATTGTAGAACAAAGTAGTTAGATTATTAGTGTTGTCAATGGCATAGGGAAGAAGCAGATTTGTCACTTTACTCCAGTTTTGAAGGGTAGGTTTATTTCCAAAATCCATTTCTACATTTACATTCACATTTACATTTATTCATTAAGCAGACACTTTTATTCAAAGCGACTTACCAAATGTAAAAAAAATATTAATTATTCTTAGGTTGATGTGCTGCAAGACAAAGTTTCAGTTGTATAAAGAAAAGTAAAAGCCAAGGCAGAGATTAGAGTGTATTTATTTTTTCTGAAGGGTTAGGTGCTCGTGGAAAAGTTCTGTCTTTGGTCATTTTTTAAAGACAAAGAGGGAGTTTGGTTCACTGACGTTGTTGGGAAGATTGTTCCACCATCGGGGTACATTCCTTAACCATTCTGTTTTGGAGAAGCAGAATATGAACATTACCAATGGCTTCTTTTAAACACTAGCCAATATATTTTTTTAAATAGCATTTCAGAAAACCACCTAGAGTACCATACATATCAATGGTGGTACTATTCTTATACAGTTAATATACAGCAATGCCTTGTTTTGTAGTTAAAAATTATGATATTTAGGATAATTACAAGTTGTATTTTTTTTTTAAACAAGTACAGAATCATGTTTTTTATTCAAAACAATTTAATTTCAGAATATAAACTTCTGCCTGGTGGAAAAATGAGTGAAAAAATCATATACTTCCATTGAAACGGTTCCCACACTTATCTAGGGATCAGGATGTTTTGATGAGAGACTTGATAATCTTGATGATGGTCTCTTTTGACTTGAGCCAGTAAGCAGCCTACTTGCAACAATTTAGTAATGCCCTAGCAATCATCTAGGGACACCCTAATTACCCAAAATACCCTGACATTACATAAATATAGACCATACTTTGGCAACATCACCGCATACTGTACGTCACAGATGGATGTGGTGGCAAAAAAGACAGTCGCGAACACTTAACTAAACCTGTAGTAAGCTGACCCAACAGTACCCAAAAAGATATCTGTTACCTTTAAATTGTCTGGTTACGCTAAATTAAATGCCATGCTGCGCTGTTGGCTGTAAATATTGCAATAGGAAAACCGAGGGATTCATTTTTATCGAATTCCTTCAATTGACCTGACTGGACTGAGGAACTCACAGCTTTTAGGTGAACATTTTATTACAGGTAGGCCTATGTTATTAACTCATATCATTATAATAATAGTATTGCTAAGAATATTTCTGTATTTATAATGGTTGTGTGTATACTTTCGTTTAATCAATGTTTATAAGCTGTGTTACTAGAAATAGTGTACCCACACACATAACTGGCTTTGAATCTGAAGGCTAATTTCATTCTATATTATCTTTTAACATTATTTACTGTCTAATCTATTAAATCTAACACAAAAGTTTCTTTGCTTTCTAACACCCATTAACTGCACATGTGCTGCAATATTTGTAAACAATAGGAATGGTCTATAAACAAGTATCCTAAAAATGTAATAATTTTGTGTAAGTTATTCATTGTTGTGGAGAACCCTAGGGCATTTGCACCAAATACAAGATTAAGAAGATTTTAACTTGTACGTAGGTCAAAAATGTATCATGATCACACTGGAAGTTGCCATGTTGCTTCCGTATGTTCCAGTTCCCTGGCATTGGCCCCATCATGCCGTTTTAATGACTAGCACCATCTACCATCATACATTCTAGTTCAGGTGCAATTTCCTTCTCCTGTGGTGCGACTGGAGGTGCATTTTGTCAGCATTGTGGCAGACCCATGCTTCAATTTCCCTCTAATATTATATTTTTACTCCACTGAATGTTAGGTATAGGGTTAGGGTTTTGAGGTAGTGTTAAAAAATATGCATTCATTTACGTTCTTACATCCTTTACAGCTAAAAACAACTCACTTTACAGCATGCTTTTGGCACCCCTTTGTGGGCATTTCACTCTGAAAATAGAGTTCACTTGTGCAAGTATACTCGAGCCCTTCTGTTAAAATACACTTGCCCAGTGGGGGCGCTGCTTTGGATTTCAGTAAGCACAGACAGAGTTAAGCTTAAGAAAAGTCAACCTACTTTTTTCAAATTCACTGTGAGATCAGTGTGAAAAAAAATTATCTAAACATTAAAGGAGGGTTAAAGTCTTCAATTCTAAAAAAGTGTTGTTGCCTAGGAAAAAAAAGATGTAGTTCAGTTAAAACACGTTGACCTTTTGTTGACCCAATAGTGGGGCTCATTGTCACAATGGAACATGCCTATGAAACATTAAATAATTCAAGAAAGAGCAAAAGTGTAACAGGTAACGTACAAAAAATATTGCCATTGTTTCGTGCAACAAATATTTATGAAAAATACCCTTGTCCTTAGAACACAGTGAAAACTATCAGGAAAAATCTACCTTTATTATATACTTGACCCATGTCTGAATGTATTATAGTGTGGTATTATTGTGTTCACTTTTTTACCAAACAGAAAAATATGATGATATTAGAATTGTAGGCCACATCCACACTAAATCCACGTCCACACTAATGTGTTTTCATCTCTCATTTAATTATTGCAAAACCTTATTCTTCAATATCCATATTGAGGACCCAGCTGTCACCCCCTACAGATTATGCTGGAAGAATGTGGCCAATTTTATCAGTGTAAAATTGATCAACCAAAAAAAAAAAAAAGAGGTAGATTTTATTATTTTGTTAGTGACTGTCTGTTGGAGAGATTGAGGCACTGCTGTTAGTACCTGAATAAAAGAGGCCTAAGACACACCGCACTCTGTACCAAATGTGGGTGGGACAGTCCACGCTTATGTTTTAGTCCTCACTTGAAGTATTTATTAAGAATCTAGCAGTGGCTAAATATCACACCCGGATGTAGTGGTATCTTGTTTAGAATGTGAGAATGTTCTTGTGACATCGGAGACATTCGCAGAAGGATGGCGCAAATAATAGTCTGCAGACATTGAATGGCAAAATCTCATCTCTCTTGGTGCCTTTTTAGGAAAAGCTAGATAGCAGATTCTTTTAGTTCAGATCAGATATTCATTTTTATTTTATTTTCTTAAGAAAAATATATATATTTTATTTACACAATGTATGCATTGGTTGATCATGGGTACACTAAGATCTGGCTTTGAGACTAAAATTAAAGGAAAAGAAATTCAATAATTATTTTGATCATTTAATGTTCTCTGCTTTTATCAATTTGCTGAAGTCATGTTCTTAATACCTGTTCTCCTGATTGTTATGCTATTTTATTCTTTTTATTTTATTTTTCTATAACTTTTTCTCAAAAAAGTATATAACTTTACTTTTTATTCTTATTTCATGTTCTTAATTGTTTTTTTATGTATCTTGTATTTTCTTTCAAATGTAAATGTAAAGCACTTTGAATTGCCATTGTGGATGAAATGTGCGATTTAAATAAACTTGCCTTGCCTTGCCTTTATTTAAAATGCATTAATTAGCTACATTTACGGCTCTCATCCACACTGAAATGGAGATTTTTCTCCACCAGAGACAGCCCTTACAAAAATCGAGAGTTCTGGCAAACCCACCGCCTTGACCACTTCAGCACTGCCTTCAGACTGGAGTCCCGAGATGGACATGGCGCCACAGCACACATCGCATAGCCATCACACTGATCTGCTGCCACTTGTTCAGCCCTTGGACAGACCTTGTATTTCTGGAAGTGTCTAGTCACGTCGTGTTACGACAGATGCCTCCAAGCTAGGCTGGGGCGCCGTGTGCAATGGGCAGGCTGCCACCGGTTCCTGGACAGGACTATCACCGGGTCCTGGACAGGACTGTGTTGGCATATCAACTGCATGGAGTTGCTGGCAGTACTGCTCACCCTGCGGAGGATGATCCAGAGCAAGCATGTGTTGGTCCGGACAGACAACACAGCAACGGTGATGTATATAAAATGCCAAGGCATCTTATGCTCATGACGTATGTCGCAACTCGCCCGCCATCTCCTCCTGTGGAGTCATCAGCGACTGAGGTCGTTGCAGGTCACTCTCATCCCGGGCAACTTCAATGCCACAGCATTGTCACAGCAGGTGACGCTCAGGGGAGAGTGGAGACTCCACCACCAGGTGGTCCAGCTGATTTAGAGTCGATTCAGCAAGGAACAGGTAGACCTGTTTGCTTCCCGGGAATTCTCCCACTGCCTGCTCTGGTATTTTTTGACGGGGGCTCTCCTCGGGACAGGGAAGGATGAGGAACAGGTTATCCTCGTTGCGCCATACTGTCCCACCCATACTGGTTCTCAGAACTCATGCTGCTTGGGACACCCTCTCCCTGGCGAATTCCCTATAGCGCCTTTCCCCTCCTTGCGCTCTATTCTCCCATGCAAGTTCACGAGTCCATAAACCTTGGATGACTTTCCTCCTAGTCCTGTGGCTGGCGAATTCAGAGGAGGATTTTGTAGCCAGACCCAGTATGTGTGCTAGCATGCCCTGTACTGGGGTAGGTGCTCCACAGGTGCCGGTTACCTGCGGTAGCCCCCTGTGATGTATTTTCCATGGTACAGTCTTCCTATCAGTAGACCCGCTTCTCCCTTGGGCAGGGCTCTTTCTGCCCCAGTCGCTGTGTTTGTAGAGCTCCTCCCCATCGAGCAGGACCAACCACTGTGCCTCTTCCATGTGTGACTGGTGAGCCCATGTGACATATTTGCCACAAGTTAACCTCCCTTTCAGGCATGATGTGGTCTCGGCACCAGGGATGTGGGGAACTACAGGATGTCTTTTGGGGCATTGGAGGAGGCTACGTGCAGCCCGGTGCACCTGCTATTACGCACACAGCAGCTTGCTTGCACCTGCATTGGCAGTTCATGTAACACAGTTCAGTTAGTTGTGGCATTTTGTATAGGGACCCATAGTGTCACTACATCGACACAACGTTGAGTGAGTGACAGATAGGGAAATACTGTTGTAAACTTGGGTCCTTGATGGAGGGAATGAGATGTTGTGTCCCTCTTGCCACAAGTTGTACTACCCGCTGAAATGTCTGGGACCCAGTCTCGGCTCCTCAGCTCAAAACCTGAATGAGTGGTTGCAAGCCAGCTCCTTTTATACCCATATGTCCGGGGTAGTGGCATGCAAATTCCCATTGGCCTTTTCTCAAAGATCAAAGGTGTTTGAGGCTCCCAAGAGCGACCCCTAGTGACACTACCTCTCCACAACATCTCGTTCCCTCCATCAGGGAACGGAGGTTAAAACAGTAACCAAGATGATTATGGGATGTAAGGGAGAGGCTTTGAAATTTCCATAATGCCTCCTTTGGAAAATGATGACGTGAGGACACCGAAAGCTTTTCAAACTTAAATGGATTAGTATGGACATGGCTTAAACATATTGCATTTCCTAATGTCATTGTCTACCCCAAAGTATGGGGCAAGTATAGTACGTTTTCAAATGTCTTTGTAATGCGGGTTAGGATTGTCAACGTAAATAATATTTTAATGAGAACTTGAACAAAAAGCACAAACACACACACACAACGGACATGTCCGTGATTGATCTCTCTCTCTCGAACTGCCTTTATCCATCCCGCGCCTCATCAGTCCGATTGGGGACTGGGCGTGCGACGTTCCAGCCCAGCCCTGCCCCCCTCCACACCATAGTCTTATTTTTAGAAAGGAAAACAGTGTTCCCCTGTAGATGGAAATCATGAATATAGCAAAATCAATTTGTTTTAAACTGTGATTTAAAGAACACAAACCCACTTCAAGAGAAAGTCAATATTTGTTTATAAACTTCCCCATGTGACAACTAGCCCGGTGTCACCTAGCAAACCAGATGCATGTGACTTTTACCCTTAGATATAGTATTTGCCAGCAGTGTAATATGGAAAGAAAAGACTCTACAGGTTTGGATGACATTGTGCTTGATGTAATACACAATGCCAGCCAACACAAAGGGTCAGTATTGCCCAATAGGCTTTATGTCTTTAAAAAGTGTCATCTTCCTTTCCAACACAGGACCCAGACCATATACATGCTATGACATTGCATTGGCCTACCCATGGGTCACTCTCAGGCAGAAGCGTGCACAGACCTCAGCAGTGACGGGCAAAATGATGAAAAAGTACAATGATTTTTATTATTTTTTATTTTATTTTAAAGAGTAACTCTTATATATACTTAACTTATTATTTGCTTTTTGAGTATTTAAGCATTTTTTTTTTGTATTAGAATCATACATTTTTCCATTATTTATATTTTGGCAAATAATAGCCTATTCTGTTATATTTCTGTCAAAAAACACAATATTTTAAAAAAAAGAAATTCAGACATGGTCTGTGATAATCCCATGTTTTTAAATGTTTTTAAATTTAAAACTAACAAAAATTTTAAAATAGTACAATCATGGTACTTTTAATGACTATCTATTTGAGTACTCGTACTATCAGTACCATGGTATTACCCTGATAATGGCACAATGTCTTTTTTTATGGCTCTAATCTTTTTCTTGTCTCATCACTCCTTTCACGTCTCTCATCTCTGCACCCTCACTTTATCATTTGGTTTCTGCTGTGTCTATTCTGACCCTGTCACCATGGTTATGAATGGGTAGCACACATGTCTTTAAAGTGATTAGTCTAAACAAAAACTAAACTGGGTTTGCCTGAATGCGAAAGCTCCTTCTGTTAATGGCAGTGTTTTATAATATACTGTACGTATTTTGGGATTATCCATGAACAAAGCCATCAAATCAGAATCAGCTTTAATTCCAAGTATGCTTACACATACAAGGAATTTGTCTAGGTGACAGGAGCTTCCAGTGCACAACAAAACAAAAAAACAATACAAAAACAGCAGCAAGACATAGATAATAAAAAATAAAAATATATAGATATTTATACATATAAGTACATACACATACGAAGTGAAAATCTAAAACAAATCCATTATATAAAGTACAAAAATACAGTATGCTATGTACAGTGCAAAAAAAAAAAAAAAAAAAAAAAAAAAATATATATATATATATATATATATATATATATATATATATATATATATATATATATATATATATATATATATATATATATATATATTTTGTTTGTATGTAATGGCAGAAGAGGATATGTTAGATAATATAAATACACTTAAACTGTGTATTGCACATAATTATTGCTCAATGGGGCGGCTTTAACTGTTTATGAGATGGATAGCCTGAGGGAAAAAACTGTTCCTGTGCCTGACGGTTCTGCTGTTCAGAGCTCTGTAGCCCCGGCCAGAAGGTAACAGTTGAAAAAGGTAGTGGGCTGGGTGAGTGGGGTCCAGAGTGATTTTTACAGCGTTTTTCCTCACTCTGGAAGTGTATAGTTCTTGAAGGGGGGCAGGGAGCAACCAATAATCTGCATAGCAGTCTGAACTATCCTTTGTAGTCTTCTGATGTCTAATTTCATAGCTGCACCAAAACAGACAGTTATTGAAGTGCAGAGGACAGACTCAATGACTGCTGAGTAGAACTGTATCAACTGCGCCTGTGGCAGGTTGAACTTCCTCAGCTGGTGAAGGAAGTACAACCTCTGATGGGCCTTTTTCACAATGGAGTCAATGTGTGTCTCCCACTTCAGGTCCTGTGAGATGGTAGTGCCCAGGAACCTGAATGACTCCACTGCTGCCACAGTGCTGTTTAGAATGGTGAGGGGGGTCAGTGTTGGGGTGTTCCTCCTAAAGTCCACAATCATCTCCACCGTTTTGAGTGTGTTTTCACATGCCTGGTGAACACCAGTGCTGATTGTACAGGTGCTGAAAGTGAATTTTCCCTGTCTCACAAGCTGTTCCCTGTCCATCAGAAAGCTGGTAATCCACTGACAGATAGACATGGGAACAGGGAGTTGGTTTAACTTAGTCTGGAGAACAACTGGGATGATGGTGTTGAAAGCCAAACTTAAGTCCACAAAAAAGATCCTTGCATATGTCCCCGTTCTGTCCAGATGTTGCAGGATATGATGCAATCCCATGTTAACCGCATCATCCACAGACATGTTTGCACGATAAGCAAATTGAAGGGGATCTAGAAAGGGTCCAGTGATGTCCTTCAGGTGGGCCAACACCAGTGATGACTTCATGACTACAGACATCAGGGCAACAGGTCTGTAGTCATTAAGTCCTGTGATTTTTGGTTTCGTTGGGACAGGGATAATAATAGAGTAATTGAAGCAGCATGGGACTTCACACTGCTCCAGTGATCTATTGAAGATCTGTATGAAGATAGGGGTCAGTTGGTTAGCACAAGATCAGAGGCACGCTGGTGAGACGCCATCTGGGCCTGAAGCCTTCCTCATCTTTTGCTTCCGAAAGATGCAGCACACATCATCTTCACAGATCTTGAGTGCACGTTGAGTAGCAGGAGGAGGGTGGAGGGGGATTGCAGGAGGTGTTTGTGTTTAGTGAAGGTCAGAGTGGTTGTGGTATGTGAGACTGGGCATTTCAAATCTACAGTAAAACACATTCAGGTCGTCAGCCAGTCGTTGGTCCACCACAGGGTTGGGGGTAGGAGTCCTGTAATTAGTAAGTTGTATGTAAAGAGGCCACACTCTTTACAGTCCTTTCTACTGGTTTTGTTGATTTAAATTTCTGATCAGAGAGTCCCAAAGCTGCATGTGGTACAGACAGATATGCATCCTTTATTGTAACAGTGATCCAGTATGTTCCTGTCTCTGGTGGGGCATGTAATGTGCTGTTTTGTTGTTCGGTGTCTGTGATTTGATCAGCCAGCTGTTGCAGCGCTATGTTCCCAGACACATTTGGAGCAATGTAAACACACACCAGAATAAACGAGGAAAGCTCCTGCGGTGAGTAGAAAGGCTTGCAGTTAATAAAGAGCACTTCCAAATTAGGACAGCACATTCCCTTTAACGTTGCTACATCTGTAAACCAACTTTCATTGATGTAAAAGCATGTTCCACCGCCTCTTGTTTTCCCCGTTAACTCCGCGATGTGATCCGCTCTGAACAGCTGAAAGCCTGGCAGATGTAATGCGCTGTCCGGAATGGCTTCACTCAGCCAGGTTTCTGTGAAGCACAACGCATCAGAGTTTGAAAAGTCCTTATTTGTTAGTGTGAGGAGATGTAGTTCATCCGTTTTGTCTGGCAGTATATGCTGCCGAACGTTCAGCACTTTGTCCCTGGTAAAACTGACTGGGAAAAGATGACGAAATACAGGACAAACAAACAAAAATAACAAAAGAATTGGAGCGCTCCACACCGAGGCAGTCATCTACGGCGCCATCATGAACACAACATCACATTCCGCAGATCAGAGAGATCCCCCACTGAGCCATTAGAGAGTCATAAAATGAATCTATGACACCTAATTGGCTGAAGGAGACTTAATTAAATACTGTTAATTTCAAACTAGGGTTTGTAATGACAGAGTTCCACAAAGTTAAACCATCAGCATGACCTTCTGAACTTCCACACAGAGCTAAAACAGGTTGTCTTTGAAAGGTTTCCTTGTTAGGTCCTCATGAAATCCTCATCCAAGTCCCAGTACTTGTGATTTAACCCTATAAAATATACAACATTCCTAGCCTTGCTAGATAATTCTGTCTATGGCCAATGATCACTTGTATAACTGACAAATTAATGATTATAGCCAATGTACCTTTAAAAATATTTTGTGATTGGTAAACACTTATAACTGACAAATTGATGATTATAATGCTGTATATAATCTGGTATGATTCATCTCATCCTACTAAGAATGGTTAACTATTCAACTGGATATTATACCTCAACAATCAGGTTTCTCATAACGTGTAATGTATTATCTATGTTGTAAAACCAATGAATTAACCAGTATGATTTGTAATCAGGGATTTCATGTTTTGTTTCTTACAAGTATAATATTCATGAAAGAATGTCAAATTTAGTATGTAAATGCTTGCATGTTTATGTAGAGAATGCTGATGACGACGAATGTCATGTTTCTTGTACCATTTTCAAGATATAAAAGTTAATGATTAAATATGCACTATTTTTGAGCGGGAGTTTGTAATAATCCTCCACAAAGGATTGTATATCAACTTTGGGAAATGGACAAACCAGTCGACCATGTGACCCTGAAAAGCCACTTCTGATTGGCTCAGGACACAGGTCAGGCTGCGGCTAATTTCAGTTCAAAACTTTTCTACCCAAGGAAGAACTTCTCTTCTCTTTATCTTCTCTTTTGAAGTCTTCTGATCTCGCAATGTTCTCTTAGTCTCCTCAATTTGGCTCTCTTGCTTCTTCTAAATCCTCTGTGCCATGTAGAGTCCAAGGAAAACTCGGGACACCAAAAGTCCAGAGGAAGTCTCTCACTCTCTGCTCTATTGTTCTCACACGGTCCTCCTTGCAGAAGGCCTCGCTTCAACCAGACAATAACTATCCGCGATCATAACAGAGTCCAAGACACAGACAGAACGAACATTCTACAAATGGTGGAGTGGTGGTGTAGTGGGCTAAAGCACATAACTGTTAATCAGAGGTTCACTGGTTCAATCTCCACACCCACCACCATTGTGTCCTTGAGCAATGCACTTAACTCCAGGCTGCTCCGGGGGGATTGTCCCTGTAATAAGTGCACTGTAAATCACTTTGGATAAAAGCGTCTGCCAAATGCATAAATGTAAATGCCAAAGAATCCAGCAACACAAGGAAATGCAATGCAAGGAAACGCAATGCAAGGAAACTCAATGACATGCAAGTACATCTCCAGGCTTTTGCTCAAATTGCTGGTGTATTAGTTGAATACTTCGAGTCTAAATCTATTTCCAATCAGATCACACAAAGAAGGATAAATGGTTCTTAAGGCATTGTCAACAGACTCCATAAAGTTCATTTTCACTGTATTGATCATTCTGTAACTTTACTCACCAACCTGTTTCATGTTTTATGTGTTAGATTAGTTTTATGTTTAGCATAGCAATAAAGTTTGTCTCTATTAAAAGAAAATTTGACTGTGGTATATTTTGATAAATAATCTCATCCCTGATTTAAAAGATTTAGCTTCAAACTATACCAAAATATGCATGATATTATTTGCAATAAGCCATGAGAATAATATTACTCCAATAAGTGAATGAATCATAATTCCCTTATTAAAGCAAATTCTTTACAATAGAAATTGTGAGCGGATACAACAAGATGTTGTATTACAATTTTAATTGTGGAGAATTTTATTCAGAAAAATAATCTTGTTATTTGTCATTTATCTAATTTATTAAGGTTGTCGAACATGACTACTTCCATTATAAATGTCCTCACATAATAATGTAGAATAATAAAAGTAATAAAAACTCACACATACTGTTCCTACATATAATGGTGGAGAATTGTGGCACTTTAATCTGTACTGTGTACATCTACATCAACCAAATTTCACATAGTATTAAATTTATATCACTGAAAACAATGCAACCACTCCCATTGTAATTAATAAATCTACAGGTGTGCCATGTGATGTGGTAAGAATCGAGTATTAATCTGTTGATGAATTTACAACACAACACACACAGAGTGGGCATTTTATTTGACCTGTGTTGGTTTGCATTTATAGTTCTGCACTGATGTGTTTGCATCGTTCTGTGATTACAGTCAAAATGCTAACTATATGTTTCAAACATAAACAAAAGCAATGCAAGCAATGTCATTTCTGGATTAAAAAATAATTATTAAATTATTGCAACATCAAAAATGAGTTCAAAGTATGTAAACATGTTTAGTAACATATTATTTATTATACATGTTGCCTGCATTTCACGCAGAAAATAGGAAAATGAGGAAATTACTTTATGCTTGCTCTTGAGTCGCTGAATAATACATAAACATGTTTTGGAATACTTTTGACATTCCGCGCTGAAAAAGATATAATCAAAATAATGAACTACTAGCCTCAATAACACAGAATGGGTGTTGTTTTAAAGACTTTACAATGCATACAGGCAATATAACCAACTCTTACCAGGTGCTTTTTAATTTTTAACATAATTATTCCATAATTTATGAAATAGGATTATTTACTCTACACAAACTGTCAAACATACCATCAAATCATTGTGCTGATTGGAAAGTTTGCGAGTAGAAAACAACACAATATTTCACTCACATATTAAATCAATATCAAGTAATGGCCTGGAGAAAAAAGCTTTTAGAGTTTATATGTTGTAACAGATATCTTCTGTCGCATTTTGCTTCATGAAACACAAACAGAATAAAAAACAACTGATGCTCTGTGATGCCAATTCGATGCTCCGGGGTGAATTCAAAACTACATTTTTGCTCCCTCAAAGGGCACTGCTGTGGGAGGGGACACCACTCGAAAGTTTGTTCCAATTGAAAGAGAGAAAATTAATGGTCCCTTCCACAAGACAAAGGGCACATTCATACAGTACTTCTGTGTCCCCTTTAGAGTACCCACTTCAAAGGCTCTGCACTTTCGTGTGAGTAGGGCATAGGGAGGATCACTTGTGATTAGAATCTGCCCCAGATCTGTTAGAGACACCAACTCTTTATTTTCTTTCATACCCTGGCAATTTCAAAGAAACCACATGATAACTCATTATTACTGTTATTGTGAGATTATTATGAAAGTTTAATGTTGTTTTTTTGCTTACTAAATTGAAATTCAGTTAAATTCTGGATGACCAGAAGGACACCTTTGGATTTGTGAAAGAAAGGGGCTCGTGCCCCTGCTGCCCCCATTCTGTGCACATCACGGTTCTCATGAAACAGTGTGATTTAAGCTAATGCCAATGCTATGTAAGTCATGGAGACACACATAGCATACAGATTACATTATTTCCCCAATATTTCTCTAAATTGCTACTTCAGTAATATAAATGTAGACCTAGCATTAATTTTCATGTCAAAAATGCAAACTGAAAGACTGAAATATTAAAAGAAAGATAAAAACAAAGCCCTCCCTCTCCTCCAGCATGCTTTCAGGCTTGACTTAGTGCTTGGTAGACCCCAGTGACCTGGTTGAATGTACCTGTGTACGGCCTCACATAAAACAACAGCCTGATTCTCTCTAAGGGCACAAATCTGACAATGTTCCACTTCTAACATAATGACACTAATCAGTGGCTACACAAGTGACAATATCTGTTCTAAAAAAAGACCTATATATCTTTTATAGCTATTTTCACTGTCGTGCAGCAGGGTTGGCCAAAATTCATAAATCAAGAATTTATTTGAATTTCATTCCATCTGTATTCTACCTCCTTAAATTAGAATTCTTCACCCTGTTTGCATAATTTTTGTTCAATAGCCTTGGTATGCAGAAACTATCTCTCACTAAGAAAGACACCTAAATGCTAGGAATAGGACTAACATCTAGGACTAAAGCTATTTACATAGGAATACTTCAAGCATATGATAGTATAATTTTTCTATAGGAAGCAGGCTTCGCTTGAAATATGGAGTTCAGTGTTATGAGCATGATCTGGATATGGTATTAAAAGCTTAATGATTACTACTAAAATCCCATCATCAGACGTAATGAACCTATTATTTTATGTGGGGAGTAGCAAATAGGTGTGACTCCACACAGAAATATATTTTGGAAGCTTGCCGAGCAACTCACAGAAGGCATATCATATTTAATAAGCAAATCAATAACATTCATTATGGACAGATCATCACCATGAACAATATGTAACAGGATCACATTTTCAGCACCGCAGCCCGCATTACACATAATGCAATTTACAGCAGTGTCAATGAGCAAAGCTCTGGAAATGAGAGATTTTACACTAACTCCCTTGTTTATGAAGACTAAAACTGCTTTTGTAAATATTTATAAGATTTCAAAAAAATCAAGCAAAAATTAAGTATGGAGTGCCACAGGGATCAGTTTAGGGCCTCTGCTTTTCTCCACATGCATGCTTCCATTGGGAGATATTAAAGTTTCCACTGTTATGCTGATGATACCCAACTTTATATTACTTCTAAACCCAATGAAATTTCACAATTCTCCAAATTAACAGAGTGTATCTATGAAATCAAAGTTTGGATGGCCAGAAATGTCCTTCTACTCAATTACGACAAAACAGAGGTACTAATTATTGGACCAAAAACCACTAAATATAATTTGACTCTCAATGGATGTACCGTTACATTAGGTGTTATATTTGATGCCAATCTGTCCATTGAAAATCACATTTCCAATTGTTGTAGAACAGCATTTTCCCACCTCGACACATGCTCTCTGTTGCTGATGCCGAAAAACAAATTCATGAGTTTATGACCTCAAGACTGGATTATTCTAATGCATTACCAGAAGCATCCATCATGATCTAAAAATCAGCATAAAATTGAATGGCATCTACGCTAATATTATTCTATTTGTTTCCATGTCTCAACATTGGGATTCATGTCCCGACATTACCAGAGCTGGCTAAATCCAACTACATTCCTGCTTGGTGTCGGACTCCACTGCTATGTGTCTCTAAGTGATGATGACTAAATGCAGCCAGTGTTAGTTAGACATCATTTCATTCTTTTACGATGGACTTTAGAGGATGAACTGATGCCAACTCCAACTGTAAGACATCTGATACTTCATATGCCACTGCCTGAACCTTGAACTTAGGATGCACCTCATTGATCTCTGCATGCATCATCTTTGTCTATTGATGGACTATTCTCTTGAAATGAAATACATTGACTATCATTTAACTGCCAACAGAAGACTTCATCAGCCAACTAACAAAGGGCAATTCATCTATGTGAACTTCTGCAGTTAATCCATGATGGACTTCAAAGACATGAGTCCATCGTGAGTCTGGTTTCTGCAAGGTTATAAGTCTCCAATAACCAACATCTTATGGAGTTTTGTGTTCCTTGCCACAGTCGCTTTCAGCTTGCTCACTGGATTTCTAAATATAATTATTATTTAATTATTTAATTTTTACACACAATTTACAATCATATTTAATCAAACTCCATAATGATCACTCTAAGACTTTATAGATATTACAATTTCATTTTGGTGCTTTGGGTGTTTCTTCAACTATGCTAACTTTTGACTGTGTGGACAAAGAATTCAACTACACTGACCTCATGAGACCCCGCATCCACATGCGTGGATGTTGTATTTTGGCTTCGCTATATGCAAAGCATATTTTAAATTAATTTAAACTGACAGAATACTGTTTACAACACTCTAGACTGACATTTAAGGAATTCTGGTGACCGAGACACGTGACATAACAACATGACATCCATTACCGTGAAGCGCTTCTATTGGCACAGAGCCAACAAAAGTAAGAAATCTCTTCAAGTTTTTCATTGAAACGTGTTTGGGTGTAAAGAGTAACGTCTCTAGTTTTGTATGATATGCTGCTTTAAAAAAATAATACATTTTTAACGGGTCAGTGCGCTGATAACCATGATGTTCACATGTGGACTTAGGGATGTTATTCTCTCAAAAGTTGAAAAAAAAACATGTTTGTTATTTTTAACACATCTGTAGGTCATTTCTCTTATTTTTAATATAAATTTAGCTATATTTTTTTTTGTTATTACTGTACAATACAGTTTTATTTGTTAACTATTTGTTAAATATTCATACATTTACTGTGCATTTTCACATTGAGAATCAATGGGTTCATCCAAAATCTGAAAAATATTGACAGTATGCTCCGTGCATCTGTGCTTGAAAAAAATAAATAAAAAAAAGTAGCTTAAATGTAGCAAGCTACTTTTGGTGTGTAGCTTGTAGTGTAACTTGCTACTTTCTCTGAAGTGTAGCTTTTAGCTTAGCTTAACTTATGTTTCTGGTGAGTAGTTTGTAGCTCAGCTAGCAAAATGTTTTGAGCAGCTTGCCATCACTGCCTAAATACATACAATGTAGCAAAACTGTAATATTTTATTTACATTTATTAAACATTCCAGGGGACACAGAAACTGATCAAATGTATGCACTGAATGCACTGAAAGCATTGTAAGTCACTTTGTATAAAAAAGTCTGCTAAATGCATTAATGTAATTGTAAATTATTTGACCTTGTTTTCTTAGCACATAACATCTCATATTTCATCTCAAGCATGCTCTTATTGACGCTGTTGTCTCCTTGGCTCCAAGTACGCTAAGTTTTGATAAAACATTTAATGGCTAAATTGTGAAGTGGAAATGACACCACAACTGAGGAACAGTTGTAATTTGTGTCCAATAATCTAAACAAATATTAAAATAGTTTATGTTTATATCAGTATTGAATAAAAAAAGGGAATAGGCAACTGATATTTTGATGATACTTTTCATATTATAAATAGGGTAAAACAATAAATACATAAAAGGCAATTTAAATTTTGCAAAAATAAATAAAGGTATGTTAAACATTTCCAAGACAGTTTTAATATGACCTTCAAATAACAAAAATGTAAACATTCTGTTACAACAGTTTTAATAAAATCAACCCCTCCTAAGACATAAAGGTGCCTGTAGTTGAAGAAACACCTCCTTTTTTCAATGAGAATAATTGGCAAACAAATGCAACTCTGCTCACTAGGGGGCATATTATGCACATTTGCAAGAAACCTTTTGTTATTTGACATCACTTTAAATGCCTCACCAAGATTCTCTGACAAGTATGGAAATATCTTTATTATTTGTCAAAGTAGAGAAAACCTACCTTGGTGAACTTTTCGTACAGTTTAGGTCTCAATTGTGTCGCCCTAGAAACCTAAAAATAGCCCGTGCTTGCTCGTAAACCAAGTGTCCTTTTGACAGATGGATATTAAAACCATCCATGCTTTATGTAATGGCACATTAAGCATCTCCCATCACCCACAATGAAAGGATCACCACATGTACTCATCCAGCTTATAATTAACATTAGAATTATTCGTCTACCCCTCATCAGGCTCTAGACAACCTGTGGTTAGACTGTACACTTTAGTGAAGAGAAACCGTGAAGGGTTCAATTACTCCTGAGTACACTCTTTCGGCAGTCGGACTGGTAATGTGCTCCAAAACCAGGATGATTAGATTATTCTGCCTTACTAGATGCGCACAGATGCCGATCACTGTTTTTTCTTTTAATAGCAGGGTTATAGACAGGAGTGTAGTCATGGATCACAAATCTGACACTCATGAACTTGAGAGAGACAGATAAAATTGTTGAGTTAATTTGAGCTCGGTATTACATACAGTACAGAACAATGGGGTCCAAAATTTCTGAGACCTCTATTGAAAATGCTACTAAATTTTTGTCATTAAAATTGGTAAAAAAAAAACAAAAAAAACATTTATAACAAATAATGTTATCAGCATAACAATTTGACTGAAAAAGAAAACAATGTACATGAATTCTGATATTCATTTGGGATGTCCCAGTTTTGCTTTAATGACAGCATAAGCTTGATCTGGCACTCCACAATTTGTAAAAAATCTAATGATCATGTTAGCCAGCATGATTTGAGAATGTTCCAAAAAGCATCTTCAATGGAAGCAAGGAAATCTGACATATTGTACAAGGGTGTTGATGTCACGATTCACTGTTGTCTACCCTGTGATTTGCTTCTGTCATCTGTTCCCCATGGACTACATTTCCCATCATCCCTTGCTCTGATCACCTCCAGCTGTTTCCCATTGTTCCTCACCTGTGTTTCATTTAATCATTACCCTTTGTGTATTTAAACCCTGTTGTTCGATCATTCGTTGTCAGTTGCTAGATGTATTCGTGTCGTGTTCCAAGTTTCCTGTGTTTTTGTTGTTTTCATTAAAGCTGCATTTAGATCCTCACTCCTTGTCTGCCTTGTTACAGTTAACAGGTCAATGACCTAGGGATAGTGTAGGATCTTAAATATTTCTTCATCCACTTTGCTGGCTGTACATTCCTGGCATCGCACTTGGACTGCTCTTACTGATGAATTTGAGAATTGTGCCCCTGAGGGCAGATAAAAAAAATATTTGATTATTTATTTAAAATGGCCTAAGACAGTGAAAAGTAGTGATATCAGCTAAGCTCAAATTGATGACAATTAGATTTTATTTAGACTTTTTAATTAAGTATTTATATAGTGCAGTACATTAAAAACAAAAACAGCTGTACCAAAATAGTTGTGAAAGTTAAAATGAAATCTATAAACTATTTGAACTAAAACATAAATGGATTAAACATCATAAAACGATGAACAAGAGTAGATGGATAAACACTGATAAAAAGTGTTAAAACACTGACAGATAAAAATATATACGTACTGTAATTTTTATGTTTTTATCTCATTTTGACTGACAGTTAAATGCTCACCTAAAATAACACACGAACACCATTGTAACGAAGTGGGCAGACGAGGGAGTAAGGATCCAGATACATCTTTATTGAAATTGCTCAAAGTAAGGGAAGTATAAACACAGGAACAAATGAAACATCCACGAGGGGAAAATAAAGACATAAATACAAGATATTAACACGGGGAGTCTTCCAAGGAGGGCACAGGCAGGAACACGGACTAAGGCAGGATTCAGAAACAACAGACCGAACATCAAACAATGACCAACAGAGGACAAGGTGAACATGAGGGCCTAAATACAAAACCAAAGGGGAAACAAAAGCCAATGGGAGAACGGAACTCAAAACAAGATAAGGCAATTAACTAAAACCAATGACAAAACTAGAACTGATAAAAAAGTAATCAAACAATAAACCAATGAAAACCAGACACACAGACAAGGAGGGAAAACAGGACATGACAAGACTTTCAAAATAAGAGTGCATAAACGAACAATATGGAACATAAAAGGTGCCAAAAACTTAAAAAGGTACACAAACAAAAGACAGTGTGGATCGTTACAGAGCCCCCCCTTTAAGGAGCGGATCCCAGACGCTCCTAAAAAAGGAAGGGCAAAACGACAACGGAGAACAGGGGCAAACAGGCAGATCAAGGGGACACGAGGGGAACAAAGGAACAAGACTAGGACAGGGAGACCATGACAGAACAGGAGGGTGGCCAGGCGACCAAGGGGGCCAGGCAGATGCCCAGGGGACCAAGGGGACGACTTGAAGGCGGGGACCGGGTCAGGAAGTCTGGGAGGCAGCTGCAGGGTTGAGACTGGGTCAGGGGACCTGAGAAATGGCCGTAGGACTGGGTCTGGGGGCCAGGGAGGCGGCCGCAGGGCAGGGACCGGGTCAGAAGGCCAGGGGGGCAGCTGCAGGATCGGGACTGGGTCGGGGGGCCTGGTTGGTAACTGTAGGGCAGGGACTGGGTCAGAGGGCCAGGGAGGAGGCCATAGGACTGGGACAGGGTCAGGAGGTCTAGGGGATGGCCACAGGGCTAGGACAGGGTCAGGAGGCCAAGGAGAGGGACACAGGACTGGGACAGGGTCAGGAGGCCTAGAGGAAGGCCACGGGACAGGGTCAGAAGGCCTGAGAGGAGGCCACGGGACAGGGTCAGAAGGCCTGGGAGGAGGCCGCAAGACAGGGTCAGAAGGCCAGGGAGGAGGCCACAGGACATGGTCAGAAGGCCTGGGAGGAGGCCACAGGACAGGGTCAGAAGGCCTGGGAGGAGTCTCAGGGGAAGCGGGCGGAGCCACGGAAGGCTCTGTAGGATGAGCCGAGGAGGACTCCAGGGGCGGTGCCATGGTAGGCGGCGACCAGGTTGGTTCTGGAGGCGGAGGCTTGGAAGGCTCTGGAGGCTTGGAGGGCAGAGCAGGCGCAGGCAGAGCCGTGGAAGGCGGAACCATGTAGGCCCTCTGGGGCAGAGCCGTAGGAGGCGGAGCAGGCAGAGCCGTGGAAGGCGGAGCCATGTAGGCCCTCTGGGGCAGAGCCGTAGAAGGCGGAGCAGGCAGAGCCGTGGAAGGCAGAACTGTGGAAGGGTCTGGAGGCGGAGCCGTGGAAGGGTCTGGAGGCGGAGCAGGCGCAGGCAGAGCCGAGGCAGTCTTCAGAGGCGGAGACCTGGGAGGCTCTGGTGACCGAGGTGTGGAAGGCTCTGGTGACCGAGGCGTGGAAGGCTCTGGTGACCGAGGCGTGGAAGGCTCTGGTGACCGAGGCGTGGAAGGCTCTGGTGACCGAGGCGTGGGTGGCTCTGGAGGCGGAGCGCTGGGTGGCTCTGGAGGCGGAGCGCTGGGTGGCTCTGGGAAGCTCGGGAGGCTCAAGGGGCGGTGCCGTGGGAGGCTCAAGGGGGGCTGGCTCTTGGATGGTCGAGGCTACAGGCGCTGGCTCTGGGACGGTCGAGGTTACAGGCGCTGGGACGGTCGAGGCTACAGGCGCTGGCTCTGAGACGGTCGAGGCTACAGGCGCTGGGACGGTCGAGGCTACAGGCGCTGGGACGGTCGTGGAAGGCGGAGACTGGTGAGCGGAAGCCCTTCCTCTTCTCCTCCTCCTCCTGGCGGACGAGGCTGTCAACGCTAGCGCGGGGACGGACGAGGCTGTCAACGCTGGCGCTTGGACGGACGAGGCTGGCAACGCATTGGCCATGGCAGGCGTGGGCGTTGGCTCGTTGGCTGTGGCAGGCGTGGGCGTTGGCTCGTTGGCCGTGGCAGGCGTGGGCGTTGGCTCGTTGGCCGTGGCAGGCGTGGGAGACCCAGGAGCCCTGCCCGGAATCGAGAGAGGCGGCTCCCCTGCAGCGTAAGTCTCCAGTATTAGGTCCACATACTCCTACCAGGTGCAATCCCCGGTCTCCGGCAAGATCCTCCATGGGCGGATGGGGACAGTGTGCCTATATACACACATCCTTCAGCACCTGGTCATTCCAACTGGAGTAGCTGGCCACACAGGAAAAGTAGTAGGAGAACTCACGGATGGTTAGGTTCACCTCAGCAAGTTCCACGAGGAAAGCCGTTGGATCCATAGTGGTTGGTCGTTCTGTAACGAAGTGGGCAGACGAGGGAGTAAGGATCCAGATACAGCTTTATTGAAATTGCTCAAAGTAAGGGAAGTATAAACACAGGAACAAATGAAACATCCACGAGGGGAAAATAAAGACATAAATACAACATATTAACACGGGGAGTCTTCCAAGGAGGGCACAGGCAGGAACACGGACTAAGGCAGGATTCAGAAACAACATAGACCGAACATCAAACAACGACCAACAAAGGACAAGATGAACATGAGGGCCTAAATACAAAACCAAAGGGGAAACAAAAGCCAATGGGAGAACGGAACTCAAAACAAGATAATAAGGCAATTAACTAAAACCAATGACAAAACTAGAACTGATAAAAAAGTAATCAAACAATAAACCAATGAAAACCAGACACATAGACAAGGAGGGAAAACAGGATATGACAAGACTTTCAAAATAAGAGTGCATAAACAAAGAACAATATGGAACATAAAAGGTGCCAAAAACTTAAATAAAAAGGTACACAAACAAAAGACAGTGTGGATCGTTACAACCATCTAGCTTTCTGAAAAATTATAATACACACATAGTCTATATGTGAGTTTCAACATTGAATTATCTTTTGAGTGTATAATTTACAGGAAAACATAATAAAAACATTCTCAAGAAATCTGAAGTAAACATACAAGAATCCATCAATATTTCCCTAAATTTGCAAACTAAGACTAAAAGTTCTAAGGGATATTATTTATTGAAGCTATGACATTATTTAGCAGAGCTTGCATGCTTGAACAGGTATGTGCTTCATTACATTCTAAAACAAATATATTGCATTTTAATTTTGCATTCTTTGATGTGTACTCCTGATACAAATTAAGAAATTATTGTAGATGTGGCATTTTTGCAGTTTAACAGTGGTCTAATATTGAAGCTGGAGAACTAATGATAATGCAAAAATTAAAAAAAGAATGCGTGTTTCCCATACAAAGATGTAACTCGCTGCTTGACCTCTATAGTACGATGTATCATTGGAGAAATTAGGTGTTTCAACATTATGTTGTTTTAACAATACTGTTTAAAGCTGTCATTAATGATGTTACGCAGGGGATGGAGTACAAATTCAGTAGATTTGTAAGGTATTACATGTACACTGATGAGCCAAAACATTATGATCACTCACAGGTGAAGCGAATAATGTTGATAATCTCCTAACAAGGCCACATGTCAGGGTCTGGGTAGATTAGATATTAAGCGAACCATCAGGTCTCATAGACAATGTGTTGAATACAGGAGAAATGGACTGGAGTAAAGACCTGAGCGACTTTGACAAGGGCCTTATTGTTATGGCCAGAGGACTGGTTCAGAGCATCTGCGAAACAGCAAGGGTTGTGGGGT
Organism: Moxostoma hubbsi; assembly: GCA_032164185.1. NCBI lineage: Eukaryota > Metazoa > Chordata > Actinopteri > Cypriniformes > Catostomidae > Moxostoma > Moxostoma hubbsi. Next base: position 8,705,145 of record JAVLUX010000033.1, read on the forward strand.
GCTCCCGGTTAGCAGTGGTGAGTACCTACCAACAGTGGTCAGAGGAGGGACAAACCAGCGACAGGGTGTTGGGCGCTCAAGGCTCATCGATGCACGAGGGCATTGGAGGATATCCCACCTGGTCCAAACAAACAGAAGGTAGAAAATGTTAATGATGGTTACTGAAGGAATGTGTCACAACACACAGTGCATCATACCCTTCTGCGTATGGGGCTGCGTAGCCGCAGACTGGTCAGATTGCCCATGATGACCCCTGTCTACCATCGAAAGTGCCTACAATGGGTATGTGGATGTCAGAACTGGACCTTGGAGCAATGGAAGAAGGTTGCCTGGTCTGATGAGTCCCGTTTTCTTTTACATCACATGGAGAGCCGTGCCATGTGCGCCGCTGTCCTGGGGAAATTATGGCACCAGGATGCACTGTGGATGAAGCTGGTGAAGGGAGTGTGATGCTCTGGGCAGTGTTCTAATGGCAAACCCTGGGTTTGGCCACTCCTGTGGATGTCAATTTGACACGTGCCACCTACCTAAACATTGTTGCAGACCAGGTACACCCCATCATGCCAATGGTATTCCCTAATGGAAGAGGCTCTTTCAGCATGATATGCACACTGCACACATTGTTCGGGAATGGTTTGAGGAACATTATGAATAATTCAAGGTTTTGCCCTGGCTTCCATATTCCCCAGATCTCAATCCGATTGAGCATCTGTGGGATGTGCTGAAAAACAAGTCCAATGCGAGGTGGCCACACCACCACACAACTTACAGGACTTGAAGATTCTGCTGCTAATGTTTTTGTGCCAGATACAATAGCACACCTTCAGGATTCTTGTAGAGTCCATGCCTCAGTGGGTCAGTGCTGTTTTGGAGGCACACAGAAGACCAAAATCATACTAGGCAGGTGGTCATAATGTTTTTTTCTAATCAGTGTATATTATAATCAAATTATTATAGCAAATTTACTTGGAAACCAGAAAACCATTAATTGTGGAATAAGCTGCTTAAAAGACATGAAACCAGCGTTTACGTTTACATGACACTTGAGTACATGCGCTCTCTTCAAAAACCTATAAAAACACAGCTTATTAGACACATAAGCCACATTCTTCAGCAGAAACTAACTGCTTTCTTTTTATTCCTCTCATGGCTTAAAGAAAACAGTGTTCGCCTTTACATGACGTTTCAGACGTTTGCAATCAATTCTTTCTGATCACCCCTCAGTCTGATAAATGATAATACTGTCAGTTAACTTGTCCAGCGGGTGATCGGAATGTTTTCTTTCTTGTTGAGCAAATCAAGAACAAACGTGTCATCGCTGCTGCAGCTTGTAGAGAAATCTTTCTTTTTTCTATCTGCTCGTTAGATATATCGTTGCTTGTCTTTCGTGTTGTGATTTCATGGTTGTTTTGCAATCTTTTCAAGTAGTTCTCCTCATTCATGATGGGTGAAGGGCAGACCAGCAGAAAGGAGCTTTGCGGCCCCTACGGAACCAGGGATAAATTGCTTGTCCATCAGCGCCACCAATTGTACTGTTATTTGACACTTTCACTCATTGATTAAAGTTATCATGGCTTACTGTGAATAAAAAAATGTCTACAATGGCATCTGAAACTGAAAACTACTACTTTTGAAATGATGCTGTATCCAAGCCGCTAGGTGTCAGTGTATGTTCAAGATGACACAAAGATAAAAGTTACTGAGTGCCATTTCTTAAGTGCATGTAAGCAGGGTCAAAAAATTATAAGATGAAAGATATAGCAGCTTTAGCGAAGTCAAATATCATAGACACTGAAAACTAATTATGGGTCTAAAGAAACTATGGTTCTAACTTCTAAATGGAGAGCTGTATTACCAAACAAGCAATGTGTTTGGCGAATATTCTTTGTAACTATGATTTTGGGAAATACCAAATTATACTATGTTAATAAAGATGGAACTTGCGACCATAGTTGGTTAATGATTCTTCTGGGAAACGCACCCCAGCCTGACACAGCAACATTGATTCAACCAGTTGTGATACTGTTTGAAGCAGGAATTTCTTTTTGACTGACCAATGGAAGACGGGGAAGTTTTCAAGAAACCTTTTTGAAAATAATCCATATTTTTGCAATTCCTCTGGGTGATGTGTTAATGGAGTACTTCACCTTTAATAAAGTCTTTAATGGACAGTCTAAAGATGGATGCATTTTGGCAGGCAAATTTACTGTAAAAATGTCTGACACAGACTTAATTTGGTATAGCTTAGTAATCACCTTTACAAATACTGACCCTTTCCTTAAGATCCCTGTAGAATGCTTAATGTAAATGACATTATGTATTATACAGGAAATCAACAACATTAAGGACTAGAGTCTGCAACGACCTGGTTGCTCACTCTCCCATTACAAGCTGCTGGGGTCTGGGCCATCTGTCAGTCTAAACAGAGATAGATTCAGAGAGTGAGTCTTTTCCACTTGAATGAACCCTCTGTAAAGCAATATTTCACATAATACAACAAAAAATAGAGCCTCCACCTGGGATTTAACCTACAAGAGTAATAACACACTGTCTGCACGAGATCTAGCTCTGCTACACTGCCATGTTAACCTTTCCCTATTCTCCACTTATTACACAATAGAAATAAAGCACAGAATTTGTCTGGTTTAAAGTAAAACTAGAATATAATATTAAATAATAATAATAATAATAATATATACTGAAAAAAATGCAAACATTTTCTTTGGACCCCTTAGAGATATTAAATAGATGTTATTTGTTCCTACATTAATTAATGTGGTGGTTAAGTTTGGTAAAGGAGTTATTATGCACAAATGAAAACGATCCTCTCTATTTTATTAAATACAGATTTTTTTTATTTAAAGATTATCCATATGCCACATGTTAATGTAATCAACACCTGCGTAAGCCTGTCTTTAACTACAACCTACAGTAGTCATACTCCTCCACACTTTGACTCAGTGCAGACTCTCCAAAACAAATAAAAAAACAAGACACAACAATGGTACAAAATGAAAAAAGTGGTACTGTATTGTTGTTTCCAGATGGCGAGCACACTGCAGACTGAACTATGGAGTGACTGAGGCATCATTAGGCATTTATGAGTGCATATAACCAGCTCATTTGTTTCTATTTCTGACTGAGAGCAATAAGGCACACTGAAATCAAATCAGTCTGATAATAGTGCTCATTATGCACAAACTTAATCTGTAGTTGATCGTTGAAAAAAAAAAAAGAATGACACATTCATTTGCATTACAGGGATATGTGTTTATACAGTGTAAATGGCAAATGACCAGGATATTAGATGTGTGTGTGTGTGTGTGTGTGTGTGTGTGTGTGTGTGTATATATATATATATATATATATATATATATATATATATATATATATATATACACACTGTGTGTGTATATTGTTAGGAGATGATCAAAGTTATTCGCTTTAACTGTGAGTGGTCATAATGTTTTGACTCATAAGTGTATATACTGTATATACATCATATTCTGATGAGTCAAAACGTAATGACCACTCACAGTTAAAGCAAATAATGTTGATTATCTCCTAACAAGGCCACATGTCATGGTCTGGGTAGAGTAGATGGTAAGCGAACAATCAGTTCTCGTAGTCAACGTGTTGAAATTGAGGAGAAATGGGCTGGAGTAAAGACCTGAGCGACGTTGACAAGTCCAGCTTTTTATGGCCAGACGACTGGATCAGAGCATCTCTGAAATGGCAAGGCTTGTGGGGTGTTCCTGGTCAGCAGTGGTTAGTACCTACCAACAGTAGTCCAAGGAGGGACAAACCACAAACCATCGACTGGGCGCCCAATGCTTATCGATGCACAAGGGCAACGAAGGCTATCCCGTTGGGTCCGAAGTGACAGAAGGCCTACTGTGGCACAAGTCAATTGTAATGATGTTATGGGAGGAATGTGTCACAACACACAGTACATCACATCCTGCTGCATATGGGGCTGCGTTGCTGTAGACCAGTCAGAGTGCCCATGATGACCCCTGTTAACCGTTAAAAGCAACTACAATGGGCATGCGAGAATCGGAACTGGACCGTGAAGTGGAAGAAGGTCCCCTGGTCCGATGAGTCCCCTTTCTTTTTTTTTGACTTGAAGGATCTGCTGCTAATGTCTTGGTCCAGTTACTTAAGGGATCTTATAGAGTCCATGCCTTGTCAGGTTGGTGCTGATTTGGTGGCACGTGGAGGACCAACAGCTTTTTAGACAGGTGGTCATAATTTTTTGTCTCATCAGTGTATATATAACAACCCCGCATTAATGTGTGCTAACCAGTGATGTGGAAGCTCAAGTGCAGTATTTGTACTCAAACACTAAACTAGCTACTACAGTCAAGTTATGCTATTAAAATATATTTGTTTTTGAACCAGTTAATCTAAATGAATCGTCTGGATGGACTGATTCACTAAAAGGAATTGGCCTTTCCAATGCTTCATTTGAGCATTGACAATTTAGAAGAGCTCTTCACCTGCAATACAATGAAGCAAAAATAGAAATGTGCTATAGTGCTACACCTCTACTTGTTGGAAGTAGCTTGTTATTGGGAGAAAAAAAGGTATTTTAAAAACAGCAGAGCAATTGTCACTCTAATGAAAATTACAGGTTAGCGTTGCTACTTTTAATTAGTTATTGTCCAACACTAGTGCAAATGTATTTGTGGAGGATTACAAAAGCACAAATAACTCTCCCAGAGTGTTGCTCATTAAGAATCTCCAGCTCTTCAGCGAGGAGTGGGTGAGAGCCTGACTATGAATCACTGGAGAACTTGAAAATGAAGCAGTGATTTTCAGTTGCCAACCAAAATACCAAAGTATATCCAAGGCATCTGTTTTCCTCAGCTGACATTTAAATACAGTTATTAGTCAGCCATAGGGATGTATGTGTTCACAGAGGCATTGATTTACTAACATATTTATTTCTTTTCCATTGTTACCAAGTTGTCAGATCTGTTAAAAACAAATTAAAACACAACTGACGATTGGAAAACGTATCAACATGAAATAAAAACTGAAAGAATTAACTTCCTTAATGCATATTCCTGTCTTATTGAGCACGATTCATCTGTATATAGTATTCCATTGAAAAAAAAATGCTTGTCTTCATAATAATCAAAATGTAATAACTTGCATCCACTATTAAAAATATACATTTTTTTGGCTGAGGTCACCAATTCCTTTTACTTTTCATGGCCTCCGACCACCTGCCTGACTCAGTTTTAGTATGTAGCACCCACTTTTCTTTATCTAATCAATTGTAGATGGATAAATAATAATAAAAAAAAAACATTCTTGTAGATATCCTGTTTCACTCAGAAATATGGTAGGTTATGGAAGTAAAACAGGTTGTGAATGCCATTTCATGTTTACCTAACAGTTTAACTTCTCTGTAGCAAAGGTAAATTGCAGTAGCTAAAATAAAATGCAAAATAAAGTGAAATTCAATTTGGTGTGTTGCCACTAAAAATAGAGATGGAAAGCAATGACTGCAGCATTAATCTCTCCGATCTCTTCAATATCATTGGGAATGATTTGAGGAGAATTTGTATTCTGCCTGGTTTGGTAACCTCTTGAAATTGTGCTGTTCTACCTCACAGAGCATAGAGTGAATAGTATCATATTTCATGCTGTTTCAATCCATTAACCCGTCTGAGGTCTTCGCTCTTTCCAATTTCAAACAGGCTGCTATTGGATAAGTACTGTTTGAAGACCAGAAAAAGGGATGTGTTGGTCCTTGAAGAAACCTGGTCCACAGAATGTTGGAGTTGATAATGGACATCATTAGAATCGTCTGGATTTGAACCATGCTTGCAAAATGTCAAATAAAACACCATCAAACTTGTTTGAAGTTTAGTTTGAATAGACTAATTAGTGGTGCATGCTAAGGCTTTTAATATTGCTTATACATTGAGTTAGGTAGGGTGACCATATGTCTTCTTTTTCGGACCAGAAATTAGCATCTGGCCAGGATTTTAAAACTGGCTAAAAATGTCCAGAATTTGGTCTTCATATTGATGTGCTCTCTACAGTAAGGACTATCATACAATTTGTGCATTTGATAGTGCACATCAGTTGTCATGTGTCCTTATATGATTATTCTGGCTGAGAGCGGCAGACCGCTCACTCTTTCAAATTACTTTTAATACAGTCTCGTTCACCTGCCTGCTTGCTCTCTGCATGTGCACTTTATGTGCGCAAAAGAGATCACCAGACGTGCTTTACCCCTCTCAATCAGAAAAATCAATAATGTAAGTACACTTTTAAAAGTGCGTTCCCCAACTCTGCTAATTATTATATACAACACATGTTTCGTCAAACTCGCGTTTGCCACACATTGTAATTTTTAACTGAAATTGTTGACAATGTTAAGACAACCTCAAGGGCCCCATTTTAAGAGCTCTAGCCTTAAGCTCAGCAGAATACTTTAAGTCATAAGCGCAAAGTCAGTGTGCACGGCCGTAAAATTTTGGTATTTCGTACAAGTCTCCGCTAAGTAAAGGCGCAAGTGGTTTTGTCTAAATCACCAGCGTAACATGCAAATTGGCTGGAGCAAGTGCAATTTCATTCTGAGGTTCTTCTCTGGCACCATCTGTGTCCAATTATATAATCCATTACCTCCAGAACCAGTGATATAAACAAAGACAGCACATTCATAAGAAGTTGGTAATTTAAATGGACTGTATGCGATGAATTAGAAGAATTGAAAATGTTGTTCTTTTGTGAATTAACTGCGTGCTCTGGCATATTTCTTTGACAGTGCCATGCTCCTTTTATACGCATGGAAAAAGTGGTTCTATTTAGAATTTGGATGTATGCTCCATTAAACTATAGAAAATATATGTAGATTTAACTGTGATTTTTCTAAACGCACTTCAATTCTACCGGTCGATTTTGAAAATTTTGAAACCCTTTTGAAACATGAAAAGATATTTCTAAATTCAAATTACACTTAAAAATGAATTGAAAATATGATCAAAGTAATTAAATGCTCAAAACATCATACCACATACAAATATTTTACTCTCTCCAACTTCTTCCACTGGCCCCATTTTCAGTTACTTAAAAATCACTCTATGACAACAGGTGGAAAAATATAAATAAGATCATGAACACAAACATAGTTGCAAGCAGCAATTACAGGGCCAAGCAACCGCTGCACAACCTCAAGATCTCACAGAGCAATCACAGATCACATTGCCCCCAGATGGATTTTAACACACAACTTTCCATTTCATAGTTCAGTGTGCTATTCACTGCACTACATAGCAGAATACCAAGCTGAATCACAGCTGAGCACAGCTGTTAACTTGATCAACTTTATAATCATGTAACTTTTAAACAAATATGCAAATCAACATTTGATTGGGGAAAAGCCTAGCCTCCATTTTGTAAGTACAATACAAAAATCTTCATAACTACACACATTTCTAATGCATGACTTGCTGAGGTGGGGATTGAACCAGAAACCTTCTGTTTGCCAGTTCATGGCTCTTATCACTGCTGTGCCACTGAGCTGCTGGGCAAATACCCATCAAGAGGAACATACTATGCTAAGAATTTTTTTACAGCCAAGCATAACAGTTAATATAATTGACTTTGTATTCATATAACTTTTCAACAGAGATCAAATTCAAAATTTGATTGTGAAACACCTCAGAAACAATTACCGATAAAAGCCGATACTAAAATCACCGGAATTACAGAACTAATTGTGGGGGGTGATCCAAACCTACAGCCTTTTGAACTATGAATCAACACTTTAACACACTGAGCCACTCAGTTGGCATGCCTACTTATTGGCTACTTATTTGAATGGAGAGACAATATGGCTGATATTGAAAAAGCTAACTAATTAGCATTCTATCTGATTAGCATGCCAAACTAATGTTTCTAGCTGATTAGCATGCAAACTGATTAGCATTCTAAGCTAATTTTTCCCTACGGATAGCATTGTGATCAAATATCCTTCTAAGACAAAAAACATAACAGTTAGCATGTTAACCTATTAGCATGCTAAACTAGCATAGTATTTAGCATAATAACCATGCTAAACAGACCATGTTCTTTTGAACTACAGGTGATATGCTGTCTCCAAACTTTTCAATCCTTTCAAAAGATATCACTCCCATATATATCAGAGGAACAAAACTTAGACAAAAGTTTTCTAGTTACACCAAGCTGGTCTAAAACCAACAACATCTACATCTCCAAAGCAAACATACCTTACCGCTTGACTACATTGACAAAAGTGCTGCAGAAACATACCAAGCTTAAACTCATCAGGTTTTGAATTAAAAAAAAAGTTTTGAAAAAGGTTGGAGAGCCAATATGCATCACACTCTCATAGCAAAATTGTAAGGATTCATACAACTTTTAAAAATGTTGGCTAATTTGCTTGATATTGTACGACTGAACTTGCGCTTACTTCCACATTAGATATCCGGGCATTTGCACGTGATGAAATAATACAAATGTATACAAATGAAATTGTACTAAATTATATGAAATAGGAAATTCATAAAATATGTATGAATTTTCATGAGATCGGGTTGCGATATTGCATCAAACACAGCAGAAATAAAGAACAGACTGGTCATAATGTATTTTGCAAATATTCCAAATTTTGCAAGTTACCCCAAGCTGGTGTCAAACCAGAAATCTTTTGATCCCCAACACATAAAGGCATGACACTGACCACTGTGCTACATATTTTAAAGATGCTGAAGAGATATACCAAAATGAGAGTCAGCATGTTTTAAATATAAGACGTATTCAAAAGTGTGGAGTGCTGATATGTCTGATATCAAACACAGCAGAAAGAACAAACAGGTCATGAGGCATTTTGCAATTACTCAGTGTTTTTTCCAGTCATTCCAAACTGATCTCAGACCAACAACGTTTCGATCACCTCAGCTCTCAGGTATCATGCATCATACAACTGGACTACTTTGCTACAGGTCTTGCTGTTGCTGAAGAGAAATACCAATCTGAGAGTCAGCAAGTTTTGAATAAAAAAGTATTCAAAAAGGTGGAGAGCCAAAAGACTGCTATCAAACACAGCAGAAAGAAAGAACAGACTGGCCCTAATATTTGTAAATGATTAGCATGATAGCTGTTAGCATGCTAAACTAATGTTTCCTACGGATTGCAATTTGATCAAATAACCTTATAAATGTGTTGGTTAGCATGCTAACTGACTAGCATCAACTCTAACACTGTTCCACCTAGTAATCTAACCCACAACCATTGGAGCTATAAACCAAAACTTTAACACATTGAGCCACTCGGCTGACATGCCTACTGAGTGGCAAAGAGACTTACAAGTGTATGTTATCTTTTAAACTATAGTTGGCACTGTCTCCAAACTTCTTAAGTATAATCAGGACATGATGTTTATGATGCATACCAATTTTCTTTGAAATCTGAAAATGTATTTAATATTTTAATAAATTAAATTATTTTAATAAAGGTCAATATGGTGGAGAGGCAGTATGGCCTATATGGGAAAAACTGGTATTGCTGAAATCTGCATGACCCAAGAAATCCACAGACATCAACCTCATGTATTTAGGACATATGGCTCAAAAGTTAAGGGCAAAGATATTATTGTACTATACTATTATACTATATACTATTATATGTATAAATACTACTGACCCATAGGTGGTGCTGTCCCAAAATTCTGCAAGGTGCCCTCAGACCATGGTCTTCATGAAGCATACCAAGTTTCATCTCGATAGGACACAGGGTTGCTGAGATGCAGCCTCAAATCCATTAAAGCCACCTTGTTAAATATGTTTAAAAAAAATAGTAGAAAAGTAGGAAAATCTGACAAAGTTTGAAGGAGCAAAAGTGAAAAAACTAAGATGGCAGACACTGCAATGGGCATAATTTTAATAGTAGAGGTCCTTGGAATCACCAAAAGGAGAGTAATAAATTATATCTCTAGGACAAACAATAAAAAAATACACACAAAAGTGAATTTTTTACATGGCAGTGACACTATAGAGTATGGCGTAGAGACCCCAAATTTGGTATGGAGGCTATTCATGACCACCCTTACTCTAATGTATGGTTCTATGGGCTAGCATAGACTCCCATTGGGGAGGAATAATAATTATAGATATAGCTGCAAGCATCAATTATAGGGCCAATAACCAAAATATCAAGCATTGCAGCATTAACCACAACCCAAAGATCACATATGACATAAAACGCAAACACACACATCATTGTGAACTGAACTGTGGAATGGAAAGTCATTGGTTCAAATCTGTCTGGGGCAATGTTATCTATGCTTGCTCTTTAAGATCTTTTGGTTGAGCAGTGGTAGCAATGCTGGTGCTTGGCCCCTTAATTGTAGCTTGCAGCTATAAATATTATTATTATTCATCCCCATTGGTAGTCTATGTCAGCTCATATAACCGTTGGTAGGAAAATTATGAAATTTGGCACACTGCTGGGGTGGTCATAAATCCCCATAGCAAATTTGGGACCTTTTTTACAAGTTGTAAGCTATATGACTAAAACGTCTCTGTGTTTCTTTTTAAATGCAGAGAAGCCAAGAAGATGGCACTTCAAGAGCAAATAATGAAGATGGTGATGACAGTTTGCTAAATGTGGTCAGTATCAAGGATGATCATTGGAGGCTGACACTGCAACTAATAGTTATTGTCATTGTCGATTAATCATTTAAATGTTATAGTAATGACAAATGCCTATCAGAAGTCCCTAGTGCCTAAACTGATCTCTTCAAATTGCTTCCTGAATCAGATCAGCAGCCAGAAAAGGCTTTTACATTTTTTTATTATAATGATATGAAAGAATGGAAAGCAAATAATTCTTAGTATTTGTGAAGCTATAACCAGCAAATGTTTGGTATTTTTACTTTGCAAATGACTAAAACTATTTCCTGTTGATCAAAATTGGATTGTTTCTGTGGTATGTAGTACTTTCAAGTAGCCTATAGAAAAGGCCCTCGTGCCAGATGAAATCAAAGGCTTTTTTGAAGTCAACGAAACAGGCATACCTTTCATTTCTTAATATTTAATTCTTGATCAATTAAAGTAATTATTTACCTATATTTACCCTCCACAGTAAAGTGGAGGGTAAATATAGTTCTGATGTGTGGCAATTTGGCAAGAAACCAATTTGGCATTTATGCAAAATATTGTGGTCATCAAGAAAGTTGACAAGTCGTTTATTAATGATGTTGCAGAATATTTTTCCCAGGTTACTGGATACACATATTCCTCTGTAGTTATTTGGATCATATTTGTATCCGGATTTATGAATTGGGGTTATTAAACCTTTGTTCCAGATGTCTGGAAAAGTTTCAGTTGATATAATAGTATTGAATAGTTTTAGAATAGCCAATCTGATTTTATGGTCTGAGTATTTCTCTCTCTCTCTCTCTCTCTCTCTCTCTCTCTCTCTCTCTAGGGCAGTGAAGATACAGCAGATACTGGTGAAAAGCCCTTGTATCGTGGTGCACCTCTTTCAAAAGGAGAAAGTGTTTTGATGCTGATGTCCTATCTGTTACGGCATAATTTAACCGGCGAGGCTTACTCACACTTACTCACTTACTGGAAATGTTTAACATAATGTGAAGCCCCCTGGTAGATTGGCAAACAAAGTGAAGAGGTTGATTTGCGACTTGTAAAAATAAAACCTCCTGTTGAGATAACTACGACACCAAGGTCAGTGAGTGAAAGGAAGTTCTGGAAAGCTTCAGAGCGGTGAGCATTTCTCCTCTTCTATGCTCTGCTTGTACTGAAAGGCAAACTCCCTGGCAGATTTTGGAATAATTTTTTCCTATTTGTGTTTGGCATATATACATTACTGCAGTATAAGATCAAGACTAGAAGCATCCTGATGTCAGAACTGGCTCTTAAAAAATTTGTTATTGAATTTCAAAGACTATACTGGAAAGACCACATGACTTTCAACATACACTTGCTCACACACGTCACACAAAATGTGAGACACTGGGGTCCATTATGGGCAACGACAACCTTTGCTTTTGAATCCAATATGGGCACTCTTTTGAAGTATTTTCATGGAACACAGTATGTCCCTTCACAAATAGCTAGAACATTTCTATTGTGGAGAGAATTACCAGAAAAGGCAAATCATTCTATCAAAAGTGCAAAGGTTCAATCATTTGTTGACAAACTTTATTTTAATAAGCGAAGAACAGAAAAAATGTGAAATACTAAATGAAAGTGTCATGGGTCAAGTTATGTGGAAATCTAAGTTACTGCCTCTGGTCCTACATCCGTTTTTTGGTTGATGGAGTTCTGTTTCACAGTCATAAGTATGACAGAGTAAAGAAAAGATACAACAGTGCTGTATGCTTGAAAGATGGAACATTGTGTTTAATTAATGACTTAGTCATTTTTAAACAAAAGTGTACACATAAAATCCCTGCATCTTGTGCATGTACCAAACATAGCTGTGTTTTAGTTGAGGTACTTGCTCAATCCAGCAGGCCTTTATGTAAAGATTCACAAATAAATGTACAGAGTACTTTCATACATGAGGTTAGGAAGACTGGAAACTTCAGTGCCATCTGCCCTGATATGAGAACGATGAAATGTATTGTTGTCAAAACAGTTGACAAATTGTACATTACACCTTTGCCAAATCCATATGAACGGGACTAAAAGAGTCATGAGTCATATTCAGTGTTGTAGCCAATGATTTATGTAGGCCTAGTACATAAAGAAACCTGCTACGTGATGTTTTGTGATGATATTTTAAAAGACTACATATATGTACTGTATGTATATAATGAACTGGTAATGGCTCATGGCTCCTTTCACACCATGAAAGATTTGTCATTAAAATCAGCAAAATATTTATCTGTTTCTGTGTGGGTTAATAACACTGTACATAAAAGATCAGGTTCAGTTCCACCCATGCACTAGTTACTCTAAGCCTTTCCCACCCAAAGCTGACCTGTTACCATAAACTTGAGCATGTAAGTTTAAAAGGTGGTGTGTAAAACTTATGCTTGTGTATTACCTTAAAGAAGCCAATGTGTGAAAGTATTTAATAGGCTACTCTACCACAAGAGTAAGCACAACTACAAGCCAAGTACACTTAAACTTTCAGTAGAAGGAAAGAATATTCTTTAGTATATCTTGATCAAACGATTAAGTACAAGTATATGTCAAATATACTTAGACTTTTCCGTATACTTAGATGTATAAGCCAAGTATACTTAAGTATAATTTTGTTAAGTATATATCTGATAAGAATATTAAAAGTAGACTGAAAGCACACACTCTTATTTTTAGTTTAAAACAAGTATACTAATAGCACACTTGAATAAACTTATTTTTCATAAGGGGAGCTAAGTACACCTTGGCAAAGCAGGAGGACTGAAAATTGTGAAGTGTATTAGTATAAATATGTATGTTTTTATAGTATTCGTTTTTGTAGTTTTTTACTTTTGAAAATTATAGTAAAAAATTATAGTAAATTATAAATTATATTAAATTATACAGCTCTTCACATTAAAGAGCTGTCATACTAGGCTTTGAGCATGCAAATTTTGATGTCAAGCGGGAAGGCTTCTGGTGTAAATAAATAACAAATCACAAATAACAATTAATATTGCATTTAAAATGTTCAAATATATTGTCTACTCACTTTCCTGCAACAATAAAACACGCAGCTTTGAAATTCAGTACTCTGCAAAAGTTTTTGGCATCTACAGTTTGAAACTGCATAGTTAGGATTTCTTCAAAAATAATGGCATCAATAGTTTTCATTTATCTATTAATATCACACAAAGACCAGTAAACATAAAAAAAGCTAAAACAATATTTGGTGTGACCACCTTTGCCTTCAAAACAGCACCAATTCTCCTAGGTGACTTCCTTTTCTACCACCACCATATAGGGAGTTCCTACATCTGCTATTCAATTTAATACAAGTGGTCTGTTTTGGCCTAAACAGTCAACATTCTTACAACACCACAACACTCCACAGTATTGTGGTATTAAATTTAGCATGAGCAAGCCCAATTAACATTTTCTTCAGAAAAAGTAAAAATCTACTTTGATGGTATCATCTGTCACGTCCAAGCATCTTCCAAGGTCACCGGGCACAGAAAGCTATATTTCAGATATCAGCTAATTAGAAGTCAAATGATCATCAGAGAGGAGTAATGGAGTATAAAAAATGCCTACGTCAGAACACATTAGGGCCAGCAAGGACAGTTTTCAAACCATTGAGCCATTAGAGACGAATTAAAAGATACAGTTTAATGAGTAACCAATTAGTGGCTCAAAAGGAACCCTAAATAGCAAATTAATACTATAATTATTGTAATATTTATTAAAAAAAATAAATGTTTCAGACCCAGCAATTATCAGATTAAAGAAGTGAGAAGTTGTTAACTTTAGAAAGAAAATGTGATTAAGTGTCTATTGTGCTGTAATGAAGCACATAAAATTAAATTATGAATAGCTATGCATCGGGGGGGGTCAATATATTGAATATTTATGTTCACAATTATTTTTCTTGCTATATACAGTAACAAGCAACAATGGCAATATTGCAATTAATTTGATGTGCATTTTATTTGGTAATTACATTTCCTAAAAGGCATGCCATTAGACTAATTTCATGATCCTTCCATGTCTCTAGAGTATTGTGAGAATATTAAGACAGAGATATTTTTTAGATCGTCTCTGGTTTAATCTTGAATATCCACCTTTTTCCTGAGTACTCCATGGGCTGCACCATTACAGCGAGAGACCTCCTGTTGGATGCTCAGAATTTCTGCTTAGTTGTTGTTTTCAGCAGACAAATGTTACTGGTGATGGTGCTGTTAAGGTGTTATAACAACTAAATGTTGCAAAAACATCTGGGAAACCCAAAAGATCCCAATGCCTGAAACTTTTGAGTTACACCAGATTAAATAAACAGAAGATGCATTAACCTAATTATCTGTCACTTGCCTATTTTTTAAAACATTGATGGATAATTCCATATGCTGTCATTTATTTTTGCAGAAAACAAAGATTGAATTTTTTTTTTAAAACCAATCTCCTAATTTTTTTTGTAATGATCTTTACGAGGTTCATACCTCATGTCGCGCTGTGAGTGAATGTGAGAGTATGTGACGGCGTGTTCTCAGCAGTCAGTGTGAGAAGGCAGCACTTGTTAATGCAGAAATAATGCAAAGATACATATTATGACATACATCCTCTTTTCACAGACATGTCCTCTTTTTCGAACCTTAAAAAGCATCTGGATGGGATTTCAAAATTCCCTAATTGTCCTCAAAAAGAAACCTGATCAAATCTAGTGCATAATATGTGTGGATCGTCTCTCTCTCTCTCTCTCTCTCTCTCTCTCTCTCTCTCTCTCTCTCTCTCTCTCTCTGCATGCTGTATGTGTCTCTCTCTTTCACACACACATACAGGGTAGAGTCCATTGAAGTTACTTTACAATGTAAATGTGTGTGATCATGTACTTATCCATTTGGGGATTGTCGTCAAAACTGTGTCTGTAGCCTTTAGTAAAAAAGGGATTTACAATAAGTAAACACAGACTGTTCTGTAGGCTGATATTTCAGTGCTTGGTAATGAGAATAAGCCGCAAACCATATGTCTGTTGCATCCACATTGTAATGATAATTCCACTGCCTGGGAAGTTTATTTCATTTCTGCGAATCAGTTCAAACTGTTCATTTTAATTAATTGATTGAAAACATATAGGCTATTTAACAATTTGTTTGCGTCTTCACTGAAAGTTCCCTGAAAGTCTCCATGTGCAATTTTGTTTATATTAAAATGTTTTTGTAAAAAAAAAATAAAATAAATAATAATAAATACATATATATATATATATATATATATATATATATATATATATATATATATATATACACACTCACCTAAAGGATTATTAGGAACACCATACTAATACTGTGTTTGACCCCCTTTCGCCTTCAGAACTGCCTTAATTCTACGTGGCATTGATTCAACAAGGTGCTGAAAGCATTCTTTAGAAATGTTGGCCCATATTGATAGGATAGCATCTTGCAGTTGATGGAGATTTGTGGGATGCACATCCAGGGCACGAAGCTCCCGTTCCACCACATCCCAAAGATGCTCTATTGGGTTGAGGTCTGGTGACTGTGGGGACCATTTTAGTACAGTGAACTCATTGTCATGTTCAAGAAACCAATTTGAAATAATTCGAGCTTTGTGACATGGTGCATTATCCTGCTGGAAGTAGCCATCAGAGGATGGGTACATGGTGGCCATAAAGGGATGGACATGGTCAGAAACAATGCTCAGGTAGGCCGTGGCATTTAAACGAGGCCTAAAGTGTGCCAAGAAAACATCCCCCACACCATTACACCACCACCACCAGCCTGCACAGTGGTAACAAGGCATGATGGATCCATGTTCTCATTCTGTTTACGCCAAATTCTGACTCTACCATCTGAATGTCTCAACAGAACTCGAGACTCATCAGACCAGGCAACATTTTTCCAGTCTTCAACTGTCCAATTTTGGTGAGCTCTTGCAAATTGTAGCCTCTTTTTCCTATTTGTAGTGGAGATGATTGGTACCCGGTGGGGTCTTCTGCTGTTGTAGCCCATCCGCCTCAAGGTTGTGCGTGTTGTGGCTTCACAAATGCTTTGCTGCATACCTCGGTTGTAACGAGTGGTTATTTCAGTCAAAGTTGCTCTTCTATCAGCTTGAATCAGTCAGCCCATTCTCCTCTGACCTCCAGCATCAACAAGGCATTTTCGCCCACAGGACTGCCGCATACTGGATGTTTTTTCCCTTTTCACACCATTCGTTGTAAACTCTAGAAATGTTTGTGCGTGAAAATCCCAGTAACTGAGCAGATTGTGAAATACTCAGACCGGCCCGTACTGGCACCAACAACCATGCCACGCTCAAAATTGCTTAAATCACCTTTCTTTCCCATTCTGACATTCAGTTTGGAGTTCAGGAGATTGTCTTGACCAGGACCACACCCCTAAATGCATTGAAGCAACTGCCATGTGATTGGTTGATTAGATAATTGCATTAATGAGAAATTGAACAGGTGTTCCTAATAATCCTTTAGGTGAGTGTATATAATATGTTGTAACTTCAAAATGTATTATTGTAACCACAATTATGATACTTACCTATTCGTAGTTATACCTTAGAATAAAATGCATTATAAATTGAACAACATCAAATTGTATCTGTAAAAATTCTAATGTATTATCACAATTTTTATTATACATATTATTATTATGACAAAAGCAATGTCTTTTTATCCATAAGATATTTTTATGAGGTATTAGAAGACCTTAAGTGTTTTTCTTACTGTCTCAAAATTAACATCAAAACATAACAAATTTTTGTTATGACTGCATATAAAAAGAAATTGCTTTTGTAACTTAAAGCAGGTCAAGACCACTTATGATCACATCAATCCTTATGACAGTTTACACAATACTGCTTTTGTAGACAGCACTTTTACAATACCTAATCGTGGCAGCGGGGGCATGGTCAAGCGCCCGTCTGGAGAGAGAGAAAGCGGTAAGGGTGCTTGCACCTGAGCTAAATTATATCTAACACCTGTCTCTAATTTCAGTGAGTACGGGGAGAGCGGCATAAAAGAGCATCAGTGCCTCCAGTCCAGAAAGAGAGACACCAGTCTAGTGTTGGCAACCTTAAGACCGATAGTTTACGTTTATTGAGAAAGTCTGTGTTCATTTCAAGTATTTTGTGTTCAAGTTCTGTGACCTTACTTTGGAAGAATTAAAAACCTTACCTGAGTGTAGAATCCTGTTCCCATGTCCTTCTTCCTGCCCTGACAACGAACCTTGTGACACTAATATATTCTGTATATTGCATTACAACTTTTGAGGATACATTTGATGTTTATTTTGTTATAATGCATTATACTCTTTTAGGTTTAACTATGCTTTATGACTTTAGAATACATTATAAATATGGGCTTCATAATTTTGTATATACTTTTGTTTGTTGAATTGTGTTTTAAATTCAGAACTTCCACTCACTGTTTAAAAAAAAATAATAAAAAAAATAAACACACAGTGGTAAGGTTTTGCAATCCTAAATGCCCAGTGTTGCAATTTTGCAACATTTTCCAAAATTCACCCTATTTACCATGTGAAAACATTTTAAAACTAGTGGCCTCATAAAAACACTTTCAAGGAGGATATACTGTGTATATATACATATCGGTCTTGTCTTTTTTATTGGTGTATATATGAATGAAAATGAATAGATTTAATTCCTGATAGGTTGAAATGATGGCTGCTCTGATTGAAGAGGAAAATACATAAATATCAAGATATAGACAGAATACCATTAAAAGGCGGTAAAAATATCAAGCTTTTTCTACATTACCCAGCCCTACAATACATATACTGCCTGTTAATGTTTCCTTGGGGTAACTGGTCTTTAGATAAGAACTACACCTTGCATTAATGGAACAGCAAGAACTTATTGCTAGCAATTTTAGCAAATGCAATTTTTTGTTGCTCAGGTGTATCAAATTGCTTCTCTTTAAGAGAAAGAGTTTTTATGGTGGCATAATTATGCTGCACATTCTCCACTCATACAAACTGCACATCAATTCCTGCTTTTTTATTATCTAATTTAAGCATCTTGCAAAGTACGAGTCATTTTTTCCCCTTGAATATCTTTTGTTAACCTTCGGTACAGTAAACGTTTGATTGCAATATAGCGTTTCTCCATCAAAGGGATGTATTACTTTATTTTTTTCTAATTGCACATTTCAAATAAACCATTGAACACTATTTCACTTCAAAAGTGCCATTTACATATGCTAATAGAGCACTTAATCAAAAAAGCCACAAAGGAAAATGCATCCCACTGATTTGATTGGTATGAGATATTGAGTGGTATTTGAAGAACATAGGGACGTGACCGTAATTACCCACAATGCACACTGCAAACACATTCTGATATACCAACAGACAAACATAACCGGTTAATGTTATCCATGTCTCACATAAGTACAATGAGGGTGAATTTGACTTCTCTAACAGTTAAATGCAGATGTGAGCATCAGACATGGCCATGGTGAAGGTAAGGTCTTGTTTTTCTTAATAAATACACACATTTGCACTTCAAGAGAAACACGTTGATACAAAATTAGGGAAATCAAAAAGAAATGGGCGGATCGAGGGGGAAAGACATGAAGGTCAAATTAACAGCTTGCTTTCTGAGTGGTGATTAAACTAAATAATCACATTGACACATGGACCTTTACTTTAATGATTCATATTTTAAGCAAAGTTAAGAAGCTGATTTGGGAGAGGGGTTGTCACCTCTTAGCTTGTAAAGCCTTATTTCAAGTGTCTGTGATCTAGCTTGTTTATCAGAGAAACAAAATTGCTAATTATTTTTCTCACCATTTTGCTTTGTGATTAGATTTTCGTTTTTCTTTAGATTTTCGTTTTTCTTTAGAACATAAAAGCAGAAATTTTGAAGGAAGTGTAAACTGCTGTTAACCATACTATGAAAGCCAATGGGGGCTTTCAAAAAAAAAAAAAAAAAAAGCATCCTAAATGTAACAGGATTCACTTCCGTATTACTGTACCTTGTGTGCACTTATAATTTAGAATTCGTATTATTTACTTTGTATTTTCAGCCAATCAGAATTAAAGTGCAGTGCTGTATCTGTATCTAACAGTAAGGCAAAAAGTTGTTAAACCCTTTAAGGCCTTTAACAGAGGACTCATTTCTGACATGATGGGGCTGTTAGTACATATTTGTGTGGATGATTAAAAAAATGGCACACAAAAGGAGACAGATTCTAATGGCTTAGTTTTTATACACTTATCACGTACAATCGCTTCATTACTTTGCAATATAAGGTCTTGATTAGGACAGCAGCGCCTAAAATCTAGAAGCCATTATGCCTTATCATTAGCAGGATTTCCGACTAATTATAATTTGTAATTAATGCAAGGACAATCTGATTTGCTGTGATTATGTGAGTGATTACACATTTCAGATCAGCATACACATAGAGATTGTTTAAATACTGAAAATGACAGCACTAAGAATAATAATGGTCACGTTGGCACAAATGTGTAAAAATAACAAGGCATGATTAGATGAAAATACAAATATTTACTATGCGGTTGCAAGGGGGTTCGTGGTTGTTGTTAGGTGGTTGAGGGGGTTGCCAGGGCATTGGTAGGTGGTGCTCTGGGTGCTTTTTAGCATGTTGATAATGCAATGCAGTTGCTAGTATGATTAGGGTTGTTGCTAAGTGGGTGGGTGGTTGGCAGGGCATTGCTAGGTGGATGCTAAAGTGTTTTGAGTGCTTTTAAGAGTGTTGCTATACGGTTGCTGGGTTGTTGATGGGTGTTTGTGTGGTTGTCAGGACATCACTTTTAGGTTACTAAGGTGTTCTAAGTGTTTTCTAATGTGTTGCTATTCTGTTGCTAGGGTGTTCGAGGTTGCTGCTAGGTGTTTGGGTGGTTGCCAGGGCATTGTTATGTGGCTGCTAAGTTGCTATGAGCCAGAGGATTTCCTGAGTTTCTTTGAGCAGTTGGCCACCACCTCCAAATGGCCATGAACCCAATGGGCCCTCCACCTGCTGCCGCTGGTTTCTGGGGTGGCCCAGCTCGTGACGCAGTTGACTGGGCATTCACAGGGATGTACGCAGATGTTGTGCGGCATGCCGTGATTGTCAGTTGGTGAATCCACCGGCCATCCCAAGAGTGCCATTGTGCCCATTACCATTAATCGAGGCCCCCTTCGAAAGAATTGGTTTGGACCTTGTTGGGCCATTAGAATGGTCAGCATATGGATACCGGTTTGTATTAGTCTTGGTGGATTGTGCAATTTGATATCCGGAAGCAATGCCTCTTTGCAACATCTCAGCACGCAATGTTGCGGAGGCACTTTTCAAAATGATCTCACGGGTGGTAAATTTCAAAAGAAATCCACACAGATCAAGACACAACGTTTATGTCACGTACGCAACGCAAACTTTACAAATTGCTAGGATTAAGTCTATTCGCTCCAGAGTTTATCACCCGCACTGGTGGAACGATTTAATAGAACCCTCTAGGGTTGCTATTAAATTATGCTAGGATTTGAGACAGGTGGCTGGAACTCCTATTATTTGCAGTCAGGGAGGTCCCGCAAGTCTCCATGGGGTTTTCCCCCTTCAAACTCCTATATGTTCATCAGCCCCACGGGGTGCTTGGCGTCATATGGGTGCCATGGGAGGACGGACCTTCCCAAAGCAAAAATGTAATTCAATATGTTCAGAGCAAACTACACACACGGGGTCAGTTGTTAGAACAAAATAAGAGACACAAAGCCAGCTCTATAATAGGGGTAACTAGCTACAGGAATTAGTACTGGGAAACTAAGTACTTGTATTTCTCTTAACATTGAGCTCAAAATTACTCACCAAGTGGCAAGGACCCTTTAAGGTTAAACGGCAAGTCGGGATCTCGCTTACGAGGTTAAAGAAATGGATAGAGGCCTTACTACGTATCCGAACATAAAAAAAGGTGATTCAGGATGAATTAGAGGCAATGCTCGAAATTGGGGTAATAGAAGAATTGCACAACGATTGGGCCTGCCTGGTTGTTCTTGTACCTAAGAGTGACGGGTCAGTCTGGTTCTGTTTTGATTACCGGAAAGTCAACATGGTGACTAAATTTGACGTGTACCCAACACCCCAAATTGATGAGCTGCTTGATCGGCTAGGTGCGGCTCAATTTTACTCTACACTGGATTTAACAAAAGGATATTGGCAGATCCCCTTAACTCCATTATCCAGAGAGAAAACAAACATTTCTTCACTGTTTGGATTACCAATTCATCATTCTTCTGGTCTGTTTGTTCGGGGCTCCCGCCATGTTCTGGCACCTAATGGATCCTCCGGCCACATGCTGCATGTGCCACTGCCTACTTGGATGACATTATCATATACATTAAGGATTGGCAGAGGCATATGCAGCATCTAAGCGACGTACTGAGGTCGCTGAGGTGGGTGGGAAGAAGTGCATAATTGCGTGGGTGGAATTACGGTATCTAGGCTTCCACTTGAGTCATGGGAAGGTATGACCCCAAATTTATAAAACTGCTGCAATAGTGGCCTGCCCACTTCCCAAGTCCAAAAAAGAGGTGAGACAGTTTGAGGCTGGCCATTACAGAAGGTTTGTGCCTTTTTTTATGTCACCAGCCCCTTGACTGGTCTCACTAAAAAGGATGCACCAGATCTGGTCCAGTGGACGGAGGCGTGCCAACAGGCCAACCTGTTTTTCAGGAAATCTGCACTCTGTGGCAGACCGCTTCTACATGCTCCTAACTTCTCTCCCCCCATTATTTTACAGACTGATGCATCAGAGAGGGGGTTGGGGGCCGTGCTCTCACTAGTGGTGGAGGGGGTGGAGTGGCCTGTGCTATACATTAGTCATAAGTTCTCTTCGTGGGAGACTAAGTACAGCACAATTGAAAAAGAGTGTCTTGTCATCAAGTGGGTGGTCCTAACCCTCTGCTACTACCTGCTTGGGCGGGCCTTCATCCTCCACTCGGATCACTCCCTGCTGCAGTGGCTCCACCACATGAAGGATACTAATGCACGGATCACTCATTGGTACCTGGCACTTCAGCCCTTCAAATTTAAGGTGGTCCACAGGCCGGGGTGCAGATGGTTGTGGCTGATTACCTCTCCAGGAATTGGGGGGGGGGGGGGGCAGGCTGGACATTTCCCAGCCTGAGTCGGGCGGTGTGGGTATGTGGAGCGGGACGTGGTCATGTGTCTGTCACTGGGGAGAGATGAAGCTGTGTCTCATTACAGTGATGATGGAGACAGGCTTGAAAAGGCTGCTGAGAATGCCGGTAAGACAGAGAGAGTCAGGAACAAGGAGTCCTGAAGTTTCGAGCTGAAAAGCAATACTCCGTTGTGAAGCTAAAGTGAATACTCTTTCATGAATGTAAAGTGAATATTCTGTTGTGAAGCTGAAAAGCCAAGAGACTGTGTTTGTGAAGCTGAAAGGTCATTCAAAGTTGATTTACCTGGACTGGAACATTGACTCCTGCTCCCTTATTACTGGAACATCTACAATGCTGTAGCTAGGTTGTTCAGTGTTGCAACAGTGAACTCTTGAAAGTGCTCCAGGAGAAGCTCTCTCAGCTAAGTGTGCCTGACTCCACCTGCAGGTGGATCACTGACTTCCTGTCTGACAGGAAGCAGCATGTGAAGCTGGGGAAACACGTCTCTGACTCACAAACCATTAGCACTGGATCCCCCCAGGGCTGCATTCTTTCTCCTCTGCTCTTCTCCCTGTACACTAACAGCTGCACCTCCAGTCGTCAGTCCGTCAAGTTTCTGAAGTTTGCGGACGACACCTCCCTCATTGGACTCATCTCTGATGGTGACGAGTCCGCCTACAGGTTGGAGGTTGACCACCTGGTGACCTGGTGCAATCAAAACATTCTTGAGCTCAACGCTCTAAAGACAGTGGAGATGGTTGTGGACTTCAGGAAGAACTCAGCCTCACCTGCACCTGCTCCCATCACCCTCTGCGACTCCACAATTGACACTGTGGAGTCTTTCCGCTTCCTGGGAACTATCATCTCCCAGGACCTCAAGTGGGAGCTGAACTTCAGCTCCCTCATCAGTAAAGCACAACAGAGAATGTACTTCATGCGGCAGCTGAAGAAATTCAACCTGCCAAAGACAATGATGGTGCACTTCTATACAGCCATCATTGAGTCCATCCTCACATCCTCCATCACAATCTGGTACGCTGCTACTATTGCCAAGGACAAGGGCAGACTGCAGCGTGTCATCCGGTCTACAGAGAAGGTGATTGGCTGCAATCTGCCACCGCTCCAGGACCTGTACGCCTCCAGGACCCTGAAGTGTGCTGGAAAGATTGTGGCTGATCTCTCCCACCCCTGCTACAATCTCTTTGAGTCACTCCCCTCTGGCAGAAGGCTGAGGTCCATCAGGACAAAAACCTCACACCACAAGAACAGTTTCTTCCCATCCGCCACTTGCCTAATTAACAAGGTCCGGTACCCACCCTGACACTCTCCACACTCCACCTCTGTCTCTACATGCCACTGTACTCTCGCTTTTATTTTATTCTTACTTTTAATATATAAAGTGTGGACATATTTATATTTATTTTGCTTATATTTTAATACTTGTTTCTTATATTTAGAGATTGTGTGACATGCGCCTACAACACCAAAACAAATTCCTTGTATGCATAAAAAACGTACTTGGCAATAAAGCTTTTTCTGATTCTGATATACACTTATAATTAATTTCATGCTATAATAAACTCAGAATTTGTTACACAATATACACAATCAAAATGCATTTATTATTTGTTTTTTGTTTTGAATTTGAAGAGTATTGTGTTTGCAAATAAATTAAACCCTTTAAAATGTGTAAAATGGCCTGATAATGTTAACCTTTTCAAGACAAATGTTATTTATCACAAGTTGCTAGTCTAGAATTCTCTGCAACACACTGGCACTTTAAAGGGCTGGTGGCATTTTCCAAATCATGTGGCATTTCTGTGAATGTGCCAATAATGTGCTTAGACACATGTCATGATCAACTGACCTTACCTCATTTGAGGGTTACAAAAATATGTGCTACTGACAATCCAACACTGCTTTATGAACCTGCAATTCATTTTAACAAATGTGAAAAATATAGAACTGATACAACACTGAAGAATAATCCTTTTTTGGGAAAATTTGGACTGTTTGGTGCTTGTCTCTCAGCGATAATTGCATATGTCAGTGTGTAACTGCTACAGCGGCCGTTCATAGTGCTTGAGATGTTGATTAGAGATTCTTGCATGCCCTCTTCTCTGATTTAATGTTACTCTAGTTGAAGAATGAAGATAATTTTCTCTAATGCCACATGTTAAGATAATTGCACTGTAATTGCCTTATCAAGGTGTCATAGAGGAGAGGGATTCAAAAAATAGAAGCTGCCAGAGTTCCTGCCCAATATCAGCCGGCATAGCATTAGTTTAACAACTGTCATCATCAGATATTCAATTGCAATTTTTACCAAACCTAGGGGAACTTGTGCTATGCATTGTTTTACTTGTCCAAAAAAAAAGAAAGACATTTTAAAAGCTACAAAAGTGTTTTACAGTAAGTATAAACATTCAGATATATGCCTCCAGTATACATTTGGGAACATTTGAAACTTGTAAGATTGCTACTGTATACAATACATTGTTCCTCAGGATCTGGCACTAGGGTGCATACATAGAGGCTGCTGAGGCTTGAGCTAAACCAGCAGTAACATGGGTGTTCTCTTCAACATAATCACACAATATATGTTTCTGCTTGCTACCGAATGTTCTAGAATCCTAAACTGAACTTTTGCTGTGGTACTACTGATTGCACAATGTGCAAGCAGCCTCAGAGGCTTGGGTTCTGGACCCATGGAAACCAGGAAGTAATCACGTTCACATAAACAATTGCCTACGCGGAGGGTGTATTTACTGGTCGAAAATAAATATTTTACCCCACTGATAGTTAGGTTTAGGGTTTGGGATAGGGAGTATATTTAATAAAATATGCATTCCTGTTGATTGTATTACATAATTTAAAAATACAACTCACTTTTGGCGCCACTCTGTAGACATTTCATTTGGAAACTGGAGCTTACACTAGGGGTAGCGGTAAAAATTTTGTAAGCTCAGAGTGAACTTTCGATCTACCATCACCAAATTCACAGTGAGGCCAGTCTGGTTTTCTTTACAAACAGTTGTTACCTTATCTTTTTTGGTTTAGGCATAGTGTTGGCAGGTATCATTGAAAAGGAGTTTGGGAGATTGTTAAGTTATTGATCCCTTATTCTGTCATCTGAAACTATATTTTCCTTGCCTCCTGTTACCTCTGTGCAGCTGTAAAAATGAGAAAAGAAAATAATTACTGAGACATTTAATAATGGAGGAAAAATTTGATATGCTCTGCTTACATTTGGAAGATATTGAGCAGTTTGGTTTCCTGCAGAGCTAAATATTAGGTTTGATTTACTGCATGTTTATAATAACTGAAAGCCAGGGTTTTTAACCTGGGGTCCGTGAAAAAATGGGGAGTTCAAAAATGTTCACTACATTTCATACTATTTGATTGAATGTTAACTAATGATCTGTTAAGGATTATATAATGTAATAATATTGATAATTTATTTATACTGAGGGTCCCTGGGTTGGCTGAGCATCTGGGTTGGGGTCCCTGGGTTTGAAAGTTGAAAACCCCTGATCTTTAGGAAAACCAATCAATATATTTGTTCATTCTTTTCTGAAATGAATTTTTGCAGTCAGCATACATAATTAATGTAAATTGTTCAACTTAACTTACCTAAACATCAAAGGCACATTGCTACTTGACATGACAGTGGCTTTGCAATAAACAGGCTCGGGGTGTAATGACATTGCATACCCACGGAGCTCTGATTAATAAGTGATCTCACACAAAGAGGCCTGATTGCGGCACTATTTCTCACTGAGAGGGACAAAAGGAGTTAAAAAAAAATGGCCAAGGTTAGCATGGCATGTAACTTGCATGTAGAGCTAAGTGAAATGTTTATGAGCGTGGGTTAGATTATAGAATCCCACTGTTTGATTTGATTATCAAGAAAAAAAATTATATTGCATTTAAATTTAATTTCGTATTTTATTTTATTTTTTCAAAGCACAGACATTTTTCCAGACTGATCATACATTTTTAATTTGGCAACAGGAGGTCAAAAGTTATTCTGCTGATATCAGACTGTTCTGACCGAAATTCAAACCAACAAGTGGCAGAAGCTGGGAGTGTTGTTGATCAGTTTCCAGGTGAAATGTCCAAAGGAGTGCCTCCAAAAGTACATTGAGTTTTTATTTAAAAATACAATGCAGTGAACAGGAATGCATATTTTATTAACCATACACACAGACCCAAACCCCAACCCTACACATAACTGACCAGTGCAATAAAAATATAATTTAGAGGAAAAATGCAACCTACGAACCGCGATTACTTTCTGATTCCCATGGGACCAAAACCTGTGTATCAGAGATTGCTTGTGCAAAAAAGTTAAAGGTAAGCAATCTTGAACTGATACATTATGTCTGATGGGGGACGATGCTTGATTTGATTCAGGAAAATGGACGAAGAAGCAGGTCGATTTGTTGTGTGATCATGTTTGATAAAAAAAGTGTAAATTATTCACAGAGAACATCTTACATATTAAATACGGTTGCTTTGTATGAGTTTATTTATAATAGCATCAATTTGATTTTTACATTTTCTGAAGAAAATATGAGTGGTGCTTGGCTGTGCAAAACTCAAAGCTGCTTTACTACAGTGATGTTGGTGGTTGCCACAGTAAAAAAGAAAATCTGTAATTTTAGCAGAAAAAGAATGTAAAAATCCTATTTGGTTAACGAGTACATACCTTAACACATAAACGGTAAAAAAAAAGATAATATATATATATATATATATATATATATATATATATATATATATATATAAAGACAATACAGGTAATTTTACAGTAAAATATTGAAAATATCGATTTTTTTTAATATACGTAAAAGGTATTATTTTACCATATAATTAATGGTAAAAATGGAAATTATGTTTAACAAGAAAATGTACATGTAAAATTACAGTGAAAAAACAATAATTGGGCATTCCCAGAAGTCCCTGCATGACCCATCACATTTCAATATATTTAATTTAAATAGTTATATTTGTTCTCATGTTTGATATCATTTATATATATTGGTGTGTTCTATGTTAGATTTTACATAGTTTAGTTAATGTTTATTGCATTATTTTAGTGTCACATGTGTTACCCTGATAGTGTTTTGTGTTTGGGGGAGTAACAACGTTTCTAAATGCATATTAATTATTGCTCTTGGAAGGGTCACTCTTGATCAACTTTAAGTCATCGTGTGGCTTTCTGTTGCTACAGTGTGGAACAATACATGTTGAAGTGAAAAACAGTTCCAGTTCCATATTATCCAGTTCCATACCACTTCCATCCAGTATATTAAGTTTATATAATTTAATAATCAGATTAGAAAATCAGTGTATTTTGCTGGCTTGGATCTTTGAATCTCGTTTAGCAAAATTAATTAATCTTTATTCAAGTCATTTCATTTATTTGTCATAACATGAGGCCAATATCACAAACAAGAACAAACAAGGTTAACAAGACACAGCTGGGGAACAATCAGACAGGGAACCAAGAATCAAGACAAGAACCAAGAAAAATATTTCTAAATAAAACTCCAACCTCCTAGCAACCTCTAATGGTCACTAGGGAAAGTCCCATGCATGGCATACCCCCTAGCTCCTGAGCCCAAACACAACAACAAAAGCAAAGATACAAAATCTGGGACAGGCAAAGAGCAGGAGACCATGAGGGTGCTAGAGATGGACCAGAGGACCAAGGGGGAGCTAGAGAAAGACCAGGAGCTCACTTGTGAGCCGGCAGACAAGCTTGAGACCACGGGTGATCTGGACACCAGGATGGAACGGGTGGAAAACCAGGAGACCAGGGCTGAGTCCATGGGCAACTGGAAACCAGGTTGGATCCAGCAGGCAAGCTGAAGCCCAGGGCAGGTGAGTGGCCAGGAGACACTGGTGGTGGCCATGGACTAGCAGACCCTGGCAGGGCAAGGCAGGGGACTCAGTAGAATGTAATGTCAAGGCAGGGAACTCCATAAAGGGCTTTGGCAAGGCAGGGGACTCAGTGGAGGACAATGGCAGGGGACTCAGTGGAGGAAAATGGCATGACAATGGCAAGGCATGGGAATCAGTAGAAGACAATGGAATGGCAGGGGACTCGGTAGAGGGCAGTGGCAAGGCAGGGCATTAGTAGAGGGCAAAGTCAATGCAGGGGATACAGTAGAGGGCAGAGGCAAGGCAGGGAACTCAATAGAGGGCAAGGCAGCTGGGGACTCAAGCGAGATCAAGGCATCATGGGACACAGTAGGGTGGAGCAAAGGGACCTCAATGGTACGGACCTTTAAGACCACTGGAGCAGGGAGTGAAGGAGCCTTCAGTTTTTCTGTAGATGGAGTCATGACTATATTATAGCCTATAACAAGAGAAGAACTGACAAAGACACAGAGAAAATTAGGGCAATATGTACCCAAAAACAAATTAGTTTAACAGGGAACCAGGAATCGAGACAATGTCAATTAAATTGTATTTTTTTTACATTTCAATTTTTATTTATATAGCACAATTTAAAAAACAACAACAGTTGACCAATGTGCACAAGTACATTTTAAATATAATAAAACATAATAATATATACCCAACAAGACATAAAAAGTAGCAAACAACAGAGGACATCACAAGTTGTTGGTAAGAGAGAAAAGATGTATTTTTAACATAGATTTAAAAATATGTAGTGTTGGCGCAGTTCTGACCAGTAGTCAGTAAAGTGTTCCAAAGTTTATGTGCGACTATGGTGAATGCTCGATCACCACTAGATTTTAGCTTCAGTTTAGGAACAGTTAATAAACTCTGGTTGTCGGACCTAAGAGACAAGACAAGAACAAAGAAACTAATATTTCAAAATAAAAGTCTAACCTCCTTGCGACATCTACTGTCCACCAGAGAAATGTCCTATTCATGAAAACTGTCTTTTTTATGCTGTATTTCTGGCATTCACAGATGCAGGTACTTTGTCTTTAATTTCATAACAGTGCAGGGTGTTATGTCATTTCTAAGGGGTTTTGAGTGGTTGTTAGTGTGCTGGTATGTGGTTGCTAGAGTGTTCTTGTTGCAAGAGCATTGCTGGTCTAAGGGGTCATGCATACTAACGTATTTTTGCATCAATCTGCTGAGATTTTAATAGTTTTTTCTATATAAACATGAGCTAGATGGATGTTTTTTTACCATTGCACCACGTCTCGCACAGGAGGGCTGCGCTTTTAAGATTGTGTGGCAGGTTAAAACCAACTTGGAATATCTTGTGTTCAATACATGTTAAGTTCAACCGACAGCATTTGTGGCATTATGTAGATAACCACAAAAAATTAGAAAAAAGGTTAGAGAGGTTACAGTGAGGCACTTGGAATTCAATGGTGAAATGATGATTATTTTAACGTTTACGGATTGGCCTCATTCACTTCAACTGTAAGTGCCTCACTGTAACCCAGACTGTAATCCTGTAGCACAAGTTGAGATAATTTTTGTGACCTCAACATTATGCCACAAATACATTTGATTGAGCTTAACTTGTATTGATTTTGGGATATTCCTTTAAAAATACATATCCCAAGACAAATGCATTCTGTTTGCAAATGTTGCTCTGCATCTAGATTTGTTCTGTGCAACAACGTGTTCATTCTGAACAATCACTAACTTCCTCTGGGAATGACTAAAGTTGTGTCTGAATTCCTGTACATCCTAAGTAGGATCTTAATTTGATGAATGTAACAATGTTCACAGTTAGGGAAAAGGAGGAAGTGGGAGACGGCAAATCCAACTCAAATAGTATATTTTATTTCTTTGAAACTCAATATTTACAGTTTCCACTGATCACACTCATAAACTATGCTTTTCAGCAGACATAAATTCACACAGCCTTTCTCCAGCTCGTGTCTTGTAACTCTCTCTCGTGACTGGTGTCTGGCTCGCTCTTAAAGCCCATCTCCACTCTCACTGCAATGACAAACAGTTGTTAGAGAAAATCATTGCCAGGTGATGATCCTTACCATTCTCATCTCCTGATCTCGATCTCCGTTCATAAACCGGCACTTAACCACACCCCCACCACCAAAAGGAATAATCCAAAAAAGTACATTCTCCATGTATTTGTTAGGGTTTTTTAGTGGAGTGAAAGCTGTCGGAGGGTGTCTACATTTGCCCAGCGAGCTGACTTTGGGTATATGTATGCATTGAAGAAATTCTATGGCAAATGCTTCTGCTCAACTGTGGTTATATAGTATGTGCTCTTGACGACTTTATGCATGTTTTCTCTGTAACATTTGTTTTAATGCTGTGCTGTCAATTTGATCTCAGTTCAGGGATGAACTTCTAAAAGGATGCAGTGACCGATGTTACAGTGCCCCTTCTAAACTGTGCCAAAACAAAGACGCATTTGACTTGTCAGTTTGCAACTCTTAAAGGTGTCTATGCACCTCAGTCACCCACAATCATAAATAACCAGCTCTTAATGGAGTCATTTACACACTACCCCCATTGACAGAACTTTTATGCTACAGCAAATATCAGCCATTTACCAAATCAATGGCATGAGTTATGAAAAGGGATGTGAAAGCCTTGTCTTCCCTCTCTTCTCAATAACAAAAGAGGAATTGCATTGAAAAGCAGCACTGATGGGTTGTTGCAAGTTGCAGCCAATGATCTCTCGTGGCACAAGTTAAAAGTAAAAGACTGTTAGGGGGAAAATTGTTTTCCCTGGTCATCATTCACCTCCTGAAAGGACTTTTACAGTGTGATTAATTAAAGGCTAGAGGAGAGGAAGAGAGAGGGGGCGGAGCAGTTTGATCAAGTATCTGGCTAGTTATAAGTCCCTTCTGAATCATGAGTTAATACTCCTCAGCTTTCCTTGACTAAGTGTTATTGCTGCAGTTCATAATTTTGTCTTGGAAATGGGCAAGAGAAGATCTTCCTTATAGTAATTGAGTATTGATTTGAAAATAAACAGCAGCTCAACTCCCACCCGACTGACAGACCATCCCTCGGATGGGATCGACAATAAATGGGCCCTGGGTTCATAGAAAAGTTATGGATCACGCTGATACAGTCGAGCCAGTGTTCTGCTGCAATCTTTCCTCCGATATATATTGGATTTTAGATAAGCCATTTGTGAGGATTTTCATCTAAAACCTATAGTTTCCAGGCTGTGCATGAAAAGTGAACTTTTCTCTTTTCCTTTCAGCCTTAGATGCAGAAAATGAAGCTTCCCAGAGGAACATTTTATTCCTCTCAATATGCTCTTTTACAGCTCAGGAGACTTTATTGCGTCTTCAGCTTCATTTTAGTATTTACTTTTTTTTTTTCCTAAAATTCTTGGCAGAAATAAAAATAGACATAAATTAGTGGGACACATTTATTAGGATAAATGTATCAAATGAATGTCCAGTGTTGGGTAAGTTACTAAAAAAGTAATCCACAACAAATACATAATTACTTCTCTAAATATTGTCATAAGATTACTTAGTTGAAGAAGGTAATCACTCATTTTTAAGTTGCTTTCTAAAACACTTCACAGAAACACATTTGTTTTTCTGCTTAACAAGTTTTAAATAATGTTACACATGTTTCAGCTGTCACAAAAACGCAAACAGACATGAGCATAAATCATGTTTTAAATGTATTCCATATAAATAATTTTATTTTAGAAATATATGTAACACAAGTAATGTACTTAAAAGTAAATTACTTAATTGAAGGTTAGTAACCATAATCTGATCACAAAAAGTTAAAATGTAATGCATTACACCACCTTTTTTACTTAAAAATGAATAAGTAATAAACATATTTTTTAATCATCTGAATGTTCCTATGACTTATAGTCAGAAGAGACTATTTATATAGATCTAAGTTATATCGGGCCTAATTCATGAAATGTTTGTGAATATATGAGTCATTTATGCATAAAATGGACCCTCTCGAAAACTTTCTTCCAGATTCACAAATGCGTACACCCCAGATTTGTTTGTTAAATGTGTGTATTTTAGTGAATTCCAAACATACGTAATTAAGGGCCATGTGCACGTTCATTCACAATTGACATTATTCGTGCCCACAAAAACGCCATATAAAGAATTCTCGCTAGTTAATGCTTTTAACATCTATGCTGATCCGTAATGAAATCATTTTTATGAATGTGCATTTGTGATATATTGAATAAGTTCCCAAATTGTTTAATGTTATTTTTCTAATACTGTAAAATAGTATTTAATTCGTTATTTGTGTTTATGAGAAGAAAAATATGTTTGTGCATTTAGTGAATTTATTATTTTCATTTGGCATGACGTCATCGCAGACTAGTTTGGCACGCGCCGTGATGTGCTTCATTCGTAGTAAATGCAGACAACGAGAAGCCATCATATCAGCGTTCTCTTCATTTTCTTGTTCATTTACAGGAGTACTACAATTTTGGAGGCACCGCTGGGATAGATGTCAGACGGGTTATCCACCTTGATCGGCAGGGAACCGCCTAGCAACATCCATCCTTTTAACTACCCAGAAGAACAGAAGTTGAATAGAGTGACAAGACAGCACTGATTGCGCACTTGAGGTAAAGTAACCACCAGAAGCAGTTGAGTCAAGTCAGAGAAGTCAAAGGTTACGCACAACACACTGAAACACTGCAGCAACGATGGATGCCTTGCACAGTCTGCAGGAAGAAATCGGTGAGAGACTGTGCACATTGCCAAGAGGAAAATTAATTGAACTGAGCCAGTTTCTTGAAATTCATACAGAAAATGTATCAAATGTCACACGCCTTTCCCTAGTCAGACTTCTCAGTAATTATCTACTACGAAGGGAGCTGGAGGAACTTGAGGATGGGGGCATAGCTGAACTACTAAGCATAAATGAGAAATTGAGCGAAATACTGCTAACTGATGTAAACGTGAGTGAACCAAGCCCAGCGTCGGGACGGGTAGAGGAGAGAGGAAATGTAGCACAAATACAAACTGGAGAAATTAATAATACAACTGCTGATTCACTTCCTGCTGTGCAAACAAATTTGACCGTTTCACAGAGCACGAGACTGAGGCCAGCATCAGCAGACAGTGTAGCAGTTAACTCTTCGCTGCCCCTTCAGGGACAAATGATACCGGCTGTGTGGCACAGGGAGTTTAAGATTTCTGGTTTTATCAGAGAGCCTGGCCAAAGAGACAGATTAACCTTTTTGAGTCTGGCACGTCAAATTGAAAGCGGACTAAATAAGGGCTACCCAGAGATTGTTGCACGAGATTGTTGATTCAGTTATTCGGGCCATTACACCAGGCCTTCAATTACGTAGCTACTTAGAAGGGAAGACTGATTTGACCTTACCGATGTTGAGACGGATTCTTTGTTCCCATTACCAAGAGAAAAATGCCACTGAATTGTACAATCAACTTACTGCAGAATCACAACGTGCAAAAGAAACACCCCAAAGTTTCCTCATACGCGTGCTTGACTTGAGGCAGAAGATTCTCTTTGCGTCACAAGAAGATGAGTCGGGTTTGAAATATGACCCAGCACTTGTGCAGAATATGTTTCTTCACACTGTTTTAACAGGTCTACAAAATGACCGTATCCAGGGTGATCTCCAACCGTACCTGACGGACACCACAGTCACAGACGAAACACTGTTGGAAAAGTTTAATCTAGCATGCTCTCATGAGGCTGAGAGACAGAGTAAATGGAAAGGTGAACGAAGTGCTACTGTGAATGTTACTCAGTTAAGTGAACCAACTCCACATTCAAAAAGCAAGCAAAAACAGCCAAAATTTGACTTAATGTTGCAGTTGAAAAGCTTAAGTGAAGAAGTCATGCAAATCAAGGAATCAATGCAGAAACCCTCACCGCTGCCGCAACAATGCTGCACTGTCAACAATGACGTCTCAACTTTAAGAACAGCTCATCAGTCCATCTCAGAAGAGAATCAGGTGCCGCAGACCCAGGCCTGGAGGCCGAGTCAAAACGGCGGTGAGCAATGACCATACCCCTTCCGAGTTTCTCATTTCACATCACAACCGCATCAACAACGTATGAGTCTGATGTCAGCACAGTATGCCCAACCAGCCCAATCATCTCATTACACAGCTCAAGGGTTCTATCCACAACAGTTTCATGCAGAGTCACAGCCATACCCCACAACGCTACAGCCGCAAAATTTCCAGTCTTACCGACAGCCACGCCCCTCAAGGGCAAGACAGTGCTTTCATTGCCAGCAAGCCAGATCGATGGACCTGTGCACCCATTGTTATCACTGTGGCAGCAATGAACACTTCCTTGCGGGTTGCAAAGCGAGAGGTACCCAACCACAGCATAGAGTTCAGTTAAACGAGGACGGGTTACCACCGTGGGACAGGGAGTAACCCATCAAGTGAAATTGTCCCCTTCGCATTCAAAGCAGCAGGTGGAACGAGTTGGATTACAGCTAGAAATGATCCCTTATGAGTGCAACCTAATTTCTGAGTGTCAAGTTAACAAACATTCGCCTGTGACTGCCCTGGTTGGTAAACAATGCTTAGTGACATGTTATCTGAATGGACACAAAATAGAGGCATTGTGGGACACAGGATCTCAAGTGTGTATTGTAGATCGGCAGTGGAAGGATCAATACATACCTGGAGTAAAGGTACGAGAAGTTTCCAAAGCGACAGAGGCCACAGACAACTTGAATCTCGTTGCAGCAAACGGTTCCAGCATGCCCTATGAAGGATGGGTAGAGATCATGTTCAATTTGGCTCCTCCTGCAAACAAAATGAAAGAATTAGTAATTCCTGTGCTCATTCTTAAAGGCCAGCAGTTGTCCAAGCCAATCAGTGGTTACAACGTGATTGAACAGGTAATGAAACAAAGTGAGCAGTGTGGGCAGTGTGATGTGAACAAAGGACTGTTGAATAAGACCGTTAGATGTGCCTTTCCGAGTTTGAGGAAAAGTAAAGTCCAAACATTTATTAACCTTGTGACAGCTGAAAGGTCAAGTGAGTATTTAGTCAAGATGACAAGAGACCATGTGACTGTGCCAAAACATGCTATCATGCAGGTCAAGTGTCAAGTAAAAACGCCATGTATGAAGCAGGAGAGTGTCATGTTGTTTGAACCATCTGTCAATCCACAGTACCCTGATGGGCTGGAACCCATTGAAACACTCTTGACTCTGAAAAAGGGGAGCCGACCTGTGGTCCAAATCAGTGTCCAGAATGTGACTGAACATGATATCCTTCTAGTAGGAAAGACTGAGCTTGGGACAGTACAACCAATAAAGTCAGTGTTACCAACAACAGTGTCATCCTGTGTAACCACAGCCTGTGTTAATGAAAGTGCGAAGCCAACAAGTGAGCGTGAGACCGACAGTGAAGGTGGGTGGGACCCACCTGTGGACGTGAGTTATTTGTCTCTGGAGCAGCAACAGAAAGTCAGACAAATGCTGCAGGAAGAATGTCATTCCTTTTCCAGATCAGATGACGACATTGGATGTGTCAAAGACTTACAGTTGAACATCAGTTTAACAGATCAGACACCTGTTGTGCAAATGTATACATCTGTTCCGAAGCCGCTGTACCAAGAAATGAAGGATTATCTTCATGATTTGATCGCACAGGGGTGGATTGAAAAATCTCATTCGCCTTATTCATCCCCAATTGTGTGTGCCAGAAAAAAAGATGGTAGTCTGAGGTTGTGTATTGATTACAGGGACCTCAACCGGAAAACAGTACCTGACCGTCAACCCATTCCCAGAGTACAGGACATACTGGATGGCTTGGGAGGAAATAGATGTTTCTCTTTACTGGACCAAGGAAAGGCGTACCATCAAGGTTTTATGGCACCAGAAAGTAGACCGTTGACAGCCTTTTGTACACCGTGGGGGTTATATGAATGGGTCCGTATCCCCTTCGGTCTCATGAATGCGCCTGCTGCATTCCAGCAGTTCATGGAAGGATGCTTGGAAGGACTGCGAGATGACATTTGTGTACCTTACTTGGACGACATCTTAGTCTTCACTAAATCCTTCGATGAGCATGTTGAAGCAGTAAGAAAAGTCTTACAGCGGCTGCGGTCACATGGGGTGAAATTGAAGCCAAAGAAATGTGAGTTGTTCAAAGATGAGGTCCGCTACTTGGGAAGGATAGTTTCAAAGGAAGGGAGCAGGATGGATCCAGCAGATACTGTAGCAGTGACAGCACTGAAGGAAAAGAGACCCACCACAGTTGGAGAATTGAGAAAGGTCTTAGGCTTGTTAAGTTACTACCGGCCTTACATTAAAGATTTCTCGAGGATTGCTTGCCCCCTGTATAGCCTGCTGAAAACTGACAATAACAAGGCACAAACAAAAGGTAAAGGGAAAAGAGGGACTTACTTCAAGAGTCATGTGGTTCCATCAAGTCAGTTGGTTGAATGGACTGAGTAACATCAGGAAACACTCGAAAAATTGATTGATTGTCTAGTTAAGCCACCTGTGCTGGTGTTCCCAGACTTTACGAAGCCATTTGTACTGCACACTGATGCGTCAAATCAGGGACTGGGAGCTGTCCTGTATCAACACCAGGAAGAGAAATTAAGAGTGATTGCTTATGGATCAAGGACATTAACGACAGCAGAACATAATTACCATTTGCACTGTGGGAAATTGGAATTCTTGGCTCTCAAATGGGCTATCACTGAAAAATTTAGAGATTATCTTTACTATGCGCCCACATTTACAGCATACAGTGACAATAATCCTCTTACCTACATTTTGACGTCCGCCAAGTTGAACGCAACGGGATGTCGATGGGTCACGGAGCTTGCTGATTTCCACTTCACTATCCGGTATCGGCCTGGAAAGGAAAACATTGATGCCGATGCATTATCCAGGTTGACAACACTCTCAGAAAAAAATGTCCCAGAATACACAGAGGAGCTCTCGTCAGATTCTATAGGAGCCATGATACAGGCAGTTGAAGTTCAGTCTGGATCGGAGATACCATGGTCCTTTGCTGTAGCTTGCCAGAGTTCACCAACATGTGCAGAGACCAGTACAGCATCAGTAGAACCCCTGTCAAAGGAAGACATCAGAAGAGCTCAAAGGGAAGACAAAGACATAGTGGTGGTAATTCATCACTTACAGTCAGGAGTAAAGCCTTCTTCTAAGCAGTGGAGGTCTGTGGGTCCAGCAGCTAAAAGTTTGATGAGTTGATGCTGGATGAAGACGGTATTCTACAAAGGAAAACAGGACAGAGAACTCAGCTGGTAATGCAGGCAGGATTCAGGAAAATTGCACTCGAGGAATTGCATGACAAAATGGGACACCAAGGTGTCGATCGGACCACAAGTTTGATTAGAAACCGCTTCTTTTCGCCCCACATGCAGCGAGACATTGAGCATTATGTGTTGAGGTCCTGCTCCTGTATTAAGCAAAAGAAACCGTGCTGAAAAACAAGAGCACCGCTGAAGCCAATCACAACGACTTGCCCATTCGAACTGGTCTCAGTAGACTTCCTGCACTTGGAAAAATGCAGAGGAGGATATGAATATATCCTTGTCATCTTCGACCATTTCACAAGATTTGCACAGGCATATGCGACAACGTCAAAATCTTGCAAAACTGTGGCAGACAAACTCTTTAATGACTTTGCTCTCAAGTTTGGATTCCCTGTGAGAATACACCATGATCAGGGGGGAGAGTTCGAAAATCAGCTGTTTGGGCAATTGCAAAAGTATTGTGGGATGACTGGATCAAGAACTACTCCCTACCACCCCCAAGGAAACGGGCAAGTTGAGAAATTTAATCGGACGTTGTTGCAAATGTTGAAAACTCTCACTGACAAACAGAAATCAAATTGGAAAGACTCATTGAACAAGTTGATCTATGCCTACAATTGCACAAAAAGTGAAGTGACTGGGTTCTCCCCGTTTCACCTCTTGTTTGGTCATTCCCCGAGACTTCCCATTGATGTTCTTTTCGGGCTTGACGCAGACAGCCTACCCACAAACAAAAGTGAGTACCTGGAGACATGGAAACGAGGGATGCAAGAAGCACAGGAGATCGCTAGAGAACATGCAAAAAAGGCAAGTGAGCGTAATAAAAGAAATTATGATCAAAAAGTGAGATACACTGACCTTGACTCAGGAAGTCGAGTCCTTGTAAGAAATCTGACTTCTAGGGGAGGACCGGGTAAACTTCGGAACTATTGGGAAGAACAAGTTCATATTGTTGTACGCCGAGTTGCAGAGGATATGCCGATTTATGAGATAAAACCTGAATGAGGAAAAGGGAGGTCACGAGTATTACACAGAAACCTTCTGATGCCATGCGATTACTTGCCTCTCGAAGTTGATCCAACACTGAGATCCAAATCAAAGCGGAAACAGCCACAGGAGAACTCCAGTGTACCTGTAAACAGAATGGAAGAAAGTGAGTTGGAAAGTGAAAGTGACTCTGAGTATTATGTACCAGTTGAGCCGTGTCAGTTGAGAAAACAGCCAAGTAGTTATGATTGGAGACAAAAGGAAGCACTAATACGACCTCCTTCCCCTGAGTTACCTGTTTCTCAGGACGCATCAGATATTTCTGAGGCAGAACAAGATGTTCCAACACCTGCTTATGTAACTGTGAAAGAGAACACACCTGAACTGCTTGGAAGTTGAATCGAAAATGAGCCAGCGAGTGCACGTGCGAACTTACCTGCGAAAGAACCAGACGAAATTGAGTCAAGTGACGGACCTGTGGAGGTGCAAAGAGAATACCAGTATTCGGGGAGGCAGCGACGACCACCAAAGAAGTTCACCTATGAACTTCGCAAGTAACTGGTTCTTGGTATGATCCACACTTGCCTAACATGTGGACACCTACATTTACACCTTGGGTGCCAACGGCATTTCCCTACCCGAGACCACCATCTGTGTATTACACGTGAACTGAAACAGAAATGGAGAACACACACTAATTGTTCTTACTGACTAGTACACACACTAATTGTTCATATGGACTGGGAAAGAACTTTTGAAAAATAAAGAACTGTTGCATACACATACACAAAGTGGACTGTTTCTAGGCCAAAAGGACATGGACTGTTTTGCAAGGCCTATAAAAACATTGAGTGAACACTGGAAGAAGTTTTTGAAACATTTGTTCACTGACTTTGAATCATTATTTTTGCAATTTTCTACATGGCATTCGGCCTGGGATTTAAAAGTGTTTTTGTGCACTGAAATGGACTGTGTGTTGTTGTTATTGTTTTTTCCCCCTCTTGGGGCACTGGATGAAACCCCTGAACTCGAAATTATTTTAAGATGGGGTATGATCTATTACATTTGGAAAAAAAAAGACTTTATCAGTTGACAAGGACTGTTGGCAAATGTGAACTTAGTGTCATTACAGAGGAAAGTTGACTGAGTATACAAAAAAAAAAAAAAAAAAGTTATTGAACTGGAAGCAATTAAATTTATGAGGACATTGGTAGATGTCGGGACGACATCTTATCCTGTTGGGGAGAGTGTGATATATTGAATAAGTTCCCAAATTGTTTAATGTTATTTTTCTAATACTGTAAAATAGTATTTAATTCGTTATTTGTGTTTATGAGAAGAAAAATATGTTTGTGCATTTAGTGAATTTATTATTTTCATTTGGCATGACGTCATCACAGACTAGTTTGGCGCGCGCCGTGATGTGCCGGGAAGATGTGCCAACGAGAAGCCATCATATCAGCGTTCTCTTCATTTTCTTGTTCATTTACAGGAGTACTACACATTCTTATCATAAAATTTGTATTTAGCAAACACAATACTGTCTTAAAGAAATTGAGGAACTTACTGTCATTGCATGTTTTTGTTGTAATTATTGACTCTTTTGTGAATCAATCAGTCCAAGAGAATAAAAATGGTTTGATGTGAAGCTTTAGTATAAAAATGTTCAGTACATGCCGGCAGGAGGATGATCATCACCATTAACATTCTCTGGTTCTGTTCTTTGTCTGAAACACTGTAAACCTATTTAGATTTTCAAGCTACAACAGTGTGCTGCACCCAGTTATATTGTGTAAGCACCTGCCCACGATGTGTTAATTTATGGGTTTACAGGGTTAACATTGACTATACGTTATCAATTTAAAGATGCCTACTGAATTGTGGAACCTAAATTATAGAGCTCATGTCAAATTAAGGAACTGTCCAACCAGTCACATTAGAGGGCATTAATTTTTTTGAGAAAATAAAACACAAACTGCGTCTTCCCACAACCTTTTTGCTCTATGCCAAGCCAAGAAATTATATAAAATGTATGAAGCAGAGCTGATAATATAATTTTAAAGAAATAAATGCAAGCATCAAGATTACTCCATTATATTACTCAAGTTCAGTAAAGTATTCTAAATACTTTGGATTACTTCTTGCATTGGATTACTGCACTGGTAGATATTTTCACTTGTTTTGACTATAAAAACTCTGCCAGTCCAGTAAGACAAAATACTCATGTTAAAAATATATTCTCTGAAAAACCTAAATATCTTAAGCAGTGTTGTTTCTAAAACAAGATAAATCAAATTTAACTGAATTTATATATTTTTACAGGAAAACAAAAAAAAGATTATCATCAAGATTTTTGCCCTAATATCAAAGGTCTTACTAGAAAACAAGAAATTATGATCCAACGTGAATTTTCTTAACTCAATTCAATTAATGAAAAATTATGATTGTTTCTGGTAACATGTGCTTGTAAAATGGCTAGAAATAGCATTTTAACTTAACCTAAAGCTGACAATTTACACAAGGTTTATCTATATTTCTTCTGCTCCAAACTTACTTCAAACTTACTTCTCTGTCTGCTCGAATTAATATCACACATCATAAGAAAGTGTTTCACCGCTCTTCAAATTCACTTTGGATCGCATCATTTATATAAAAAGTGCCAAAAGTGCACAAATGATGGATGTTATATAAAGAAGGTATGAGAAATCACAAAACATAACTTAACCAAATGCTACAATTTACTTAATAATATCTCAATATGTTAAATAACCATATTGTTAAATATGACTTGATTATTACAACGGCAATACAATAATACATGTACAGAACAACCACTTTTAGTTTTTGAATCAATCATATCTCTCACTAAACACTGTGTATAATGTTTATTTTTGCCTTATT
This sequence comes from Moxostoma hubbsi, assembly GCA_032164185.1. Classification (NCBI taxonomy): domain Eukaryota; kingdom Metazoa; phylum Chordata; class Actinopteri; order Cypriniformes; family Catostomidae; genus Moxostoma; species Moxostoma hubbsi. The sequence goes on from JAVLUX010000033.1 coordinate 8,747,048, forward strand.
TTATTCATTTGGCATGTAGGTGTTGATAACAATTTGCTTAATAATCTCATTCCATATCTGGATAATTGCTGCAGTATCATAGAGGATAAATTTCCTCCTCTATGATATTGCATTATATTAGTCTTGTACAGTATGTTTACTTAATAGCCAAAATACTTGGACATACATGAATGAGAATTCACCTGAAATAGGAATGTGTTTCAGTCACAATACATATTATGTAGTTTAGAGATGATTTTGAGACATTAAAATGCTATTTATAATTATATGGCTATTTATATTTAAATAAATGTTGTATTCTTAAGATTTTCTGTTTGTCCAAGAATCCTCTTGCAGCAATGCAGATTTCTGGCATTTAGAAGCTGCTAATTTAGGACATGTGAAGAGTCTGTTTCTCAAACTAGAGACTGGGATTTACCTTTTCATTGTGCATCTGACCATCCACTTCACTCTCTATCCTTGTTAGAGTTTATATTTTCAAAACAGTAATGCATGGGATTGCCTCCTCTCTAAAACAACTTTAGGAGAAAATAGAATTTCAGGAGAAATGTGTTTCTTTTTGCCTAGTTTTAAAACAAAACATTTGACTTGCAAATGTAGAACAACTTGTAAGAGCTCAATACCTTAGCAAATTGGTTAAAAAGCCTACTGTATTATGATTTTTTTTTTTTTAATAATTAGAATATTTTCTTGTGTACCAACTTAGCATTTTAGGATGCTTTTGTAAGGAATAGGTGTCATCGTATACGTTTGCCATCACAGGTAAAGAAAAAATCAAATAAACCAGCTTAAACAATTATTTCAAACTGTAATAATAATTAGCAATTAATGAATTTGCATTTAAATTCTTTCAAGAACATAAATGTCTTTGTGTTCAAAAAGGGAAGCATATATAATATAATTTTCATAAAGTAATGTCTAGGTTATGTATGTAACCTCCATTCCCTGATGGAGGGAATGAGACATTGTGTCGAAGAAGCGACACTAGGGGTCTCTCTTGAGCGCCGAATGTGCCTCTGATCTATGAAAAAAGGCCAACGAGAAGTTGGCAGACAGTATTTGCATACCCCGCCCCTGGACATACAGGTATAAAGGCGGGGAAATATGTCAAGTTCACTCAGGATTTTTCTGACCACAACAGTGGCTCGGCTCAGCGACGTGGCCAGGAGGACACAACATCTCGTTCCCTCCATCAGGGGACGGAGGTTACATACGTAACCTAGACGTTCCCCATCTGTCGCTCACTTCAACGTTGTGTCGAAGAAGCGACACTAGGGGTCCAATTTAAATCATGCCATGCACTGAGCCGTGTACATGTACTGCTGACACAGGAGCGAGCAGGTATTTTACATGCAAAGGCAACCAGCTGTGTCAGACTGCACGTACCCTTACCCAATGCCCTGAAAAAAGTCGTCGGAATCCTTCTGGTTACCCTAGACAGGGGAACAGGGCAATGCTTGCCAACCTGGGAACGGGCCGAGGCTGGCTGGGCCTCTTTTCTCTCTATGTTTCTCCGCATAGAGCAAGAACGGCCGGGGCCCTTACACGCATCGAGGGAAGGGAGTCTTACCCAGTTTCCTATTCTATCAGGGGGAAAAGACCCTGCGGAGGCCACACCTGCCCGTAAGGGGAAGGTATAGGTGGTGAATACATCACATGGGTTTTAATGCGGCATGTGGAACGTGGCACAGTGGTAGATCCAACCACAAGGAGGGGGGGAGTTGCTACAATACGGTGACCGGAGGGCAGCTGGAACTGCCTGAGGGAGACGCGGGTCCACTTCGTAAGGGGACCGTACTGCAGACAATACACACAGGGGGAGTCCATGTAGGAGTCCTGACCTGTGGAGCACCTATTCCAGTACAGAGTAGATTAAGTACCCGCAGTGGATTGGGTCGGCGAGTTACTCCGCTGAGCTGCAGACTCACAGGGCTAGGGAGGAATCATCCCGGGTGGTTGGGATCTCCTGGGAGAGAAAGCACACGATTTTACCTCGGCCAAGGGAAAGAGCGCTAGGCGCAAGCGGTCCACCCGGTCAATCCGCCAACGTGTTACCGAGTTTTACCGGCTCGGACCTGAGAAAACACAGACGAAACTGACTCAACCCTGAGATTGTAAGATCTCGCAAGGGTGTTAGGTGTTGCCCAACCTGCTGCTCTGCATATGTCTGCCAGGGAGATGCCTCTGGCCAGTGCCCGTGAGGACACACAACTCCTTGTCGAGTGTGCTCGGACCCGTAAGGGGAGGGGCACAGCCTGGATGTGATAAGCCAATGTACTGGTGTCAACTACCCAGAGAGAAGGCCTCTGTTTGGATGCAGCATTCCCTTTCCGCTGTCCACCAAGTCAGACAAAGAGCTGCTCAGAAGATCTAGAGCTCTGTGTGCGGTCCAAGTAGGTATGCAAAGCACGTACCAGACACAGCAATAAAAGGGCTGGGCCTGCCTCCTCTCGGGGCAGCTTCGCTTGCAGGTTCACTACCTGGTCTCTAAAGGGCGTAGTAGGAATCTTGGGCACGTAGCCCGGTCGCGGTCTTAGGATCACATTTGTGTCTGCTGGTCCGAACTCCGGGCAAGTGTCGCTAACAGAGAACGCTTGCAGGTCCCCGACCCTCTTGATGGAGGCAAGCGCGAACCAGCAGGGCCATCTTTAAAGAGAGGGCCCTTAGTCCAACTGATTCTAGCGGCTCGAAGGGGGTCTCTGGAGGCCCACGATGACCACTGAGAGATCCCAGGAGGGGAACAGGCTTGGCCAGGGAGGGTTCACTCTGAGCGCCTCTTAGGAACCTGATGATTAAGTCGTGCTTACCCAAAGACTTGCCGTCTACTGCGTCGTGGTGGGCTGCAATAGCAGCGACATACACCTTTAGGGTAGAAGGGGACAGCCTACCCTCCAGCCTCTCCTGCAGAAATAAGAGCACTGACCTAACTCCGCAACTCTGAGGGTCTTCAGCCCGGGAAGAGCACCAATTTGCAAACAAGCTCCATTTCAGGGCGTAAAGTTGCCGGGTAGAGGGGGCTCTGGCTCGGTTGATCGTGTCTACCATGGCAGGTGGTAGACCAGCTATATCTTCCATGTCCCGTCTAGGGGCCAGACGTGGAGGTTCCAGAGGTCTGGGTGTGGATGCCAGAGCGTGCCCTGTCCCTGAGAAAGAAGGTCTTTCCTCAGGGGAATTCACCATGGAGGGGCTGTAGTGAGGGGTACAAGGTCCGAGAACCAGGTGTGGGCCAATAGGGAGCAACTAGGGGGACTTGTTCCTCGTCCTCCCTGACCTCACATAACACTTGTGCAAGAAGGCTCACTGGGGGGAATGCATACTTGTGCACCCCTGCAGGCCAGCTGTGTGCCAGTGCATCTGCCCCGAGGGGAGCCTCTGTTCAGGCATACAAGAGCGGGAGTGGGAGGTCTCTCAGGAGGCAAACTGGTCTACCTGGGCCTTGCCGAGCCGTTCCCAAATCAGCTGGATCGACTGGGGGTGAAGCCTCCACTCTCCACTGGGCAAGTGCTGTCGTGACCGCTACCCCATTGAGGTTGCCGGGGATGTGAGTGGCACACAGCAACTTGATATGACGGGCAAGTAGTGACATGTGGCGGGTGCATACGCCGCCTTGGCGATTTATGTACGCTGCCACGGTGGTGCTGTCTGACCTGACTAGGATACGTTTGTCTTGAACTAGCGGGCAATTTAATTCCACAGGGCAGAGAAAGCAGTCAGCAACTCTAGGCCATTGATGTGCCAGCGCAGTGGGGCCCCTTTCCAACGGGAAATTTGGAGGCGTCGGTCGTGGCCAGGATGCGTCAAGACACCTGCTGTGAGGGGACTCTTGTCCACAGAAGGCAGAGGTCTGTCCAGGTTTTTGACATTTAGCGGCAGGCGGGGGTGATGGTCACACAGTGCGTGCTGCGGCGCCATGCTCGTCTTGTGACTCGAGTCTGGGGCCAGTGCTGAGGTGGTCTCATATGCATCAACACCAGTGGCGCAGCCACCGTGGAGGATGTCATATGCCCCAGGAGCTTCTGAAAAGGTTTTAAAGGGACCGCTGTGCCCGATCTGAAGACTGATATTGAGACTGAGTCTGACTCCATCCCGAGAAGAGAGATGATCTTACCCGGGCGAGCTAGCTCTTTTCTCGGTAGACCTGAAGCCCTAAATGGCTGAGGTGCCTGAGCGCCTAGTCTCTGTGAGCGCATAGTAACTCTCGGGAGTGGTCCAGGATGGGCCAGTCATCGAGGTAATTGAGTATGCGAATACCAGAGTCGGGTGGTCTGGGCCAGCCAGTGTGACGGGTTGGGAAGAGAAAGTCACGCATCCAAACTCAGTGCTAGGGGCACCAAGGGGACGGTTATTTTTGATGGTGTTGAGAAAGCGAGCCTTGTTAGTCTCATGCATCTAGACCAAGTTCAGCCACAGATGATGTTCCTGGGCCACGAGCATGGCCATCGCCTGCCCAAGTGACTGCCTGGCTTTGGCGGTCAATGAAGACATCGTCCTACAGGCCTTGGAGGGGAGCACAGGGCGACCCCGCCAGATGGTAGAGTTTTCTGGGCACAGGTGGAGAGCAACAGCCCTGTCCACCTGGGGAATCGGTGTGTACGCGTAGGCCGCTCTGCCATCGAGGTTAGCGAGAACGGATGAGCGAGTGGCTTTGTGACGAGTGGAGAGGGGTGCCCTCCACGAAGACGTCAGCTCATCATGCACTTCCAGGAAAAACAGGACCGGGGGGAGACGAGGCTGTGAGCGGCACGCAGACCCCAGGAACCAGTCATCCAACTGCGATGACTGTGGGGAGGATGGAGGGTTCCAGTCCAGCCACACACTGGCGGCGGACCGGGAACGCATGTCAGTCATCTGCGCATCAGCCTCAGCCTGGGCATGCTGGCCCGAAGGCGGCAGCTCAGGGGAGTCATCTGCATCAGATGGCATGCTCTCCGATGCAGCGGCGAGCTCATCCACCTCGAGCTCTAGAGGATAAGCGGACTGGCTGTGAGGCGAGCCGCCGTTGCCTCGAGCATGGACGGGAGTCAACGAGCGTGCTGGGCAGTCCTGAAAATGATGTTCAATGTCGCTGTGTAAATGCTCTTTTATAGGAAAATACTCTTTTATAGAGAAAATCACTCTTTTAGCTTTCTGTGCTGTCGAAGTACCCAGGGGCAAGCTGCACTGCTTTGCAGAGAAGGAGAAAAGCCGCTGAAATGCGCTGTAGATCCAACAGCAGGCAGAGCGTCAGAGGAACAAAGGCAGGAACAGGTGTGTGACTCGCAGCTGACTGCATACATATAACCATCAACTCCGAAGAATATTTCTGAATGAAATAGACGTATTTCCCCGCATTTATACCTGTATGTCTGGGGGCGGGGTATGCAAATACTGTCTGCCAACTTCTCATTGGCCTTTTTCATAGATCAGAGGCATATTCGGTGCTCAAGAGAGACCCCTAGTGTCACTTCTTCGACACAATGTCGAAGTGAAGGACAGACGGGGAACTTGTAACATAATAACTAGTTTTTTGGAAAACTACTTATTTACTCTTACATGAGTCATAATATTTCTCAGTACTTCTACTTGTACTCAAATTAATTATTTATTCAGTACCAGAATTTGTACTTAAGTAAAAAAAAAATCAGTACTCTTTTCACCACTGGGTACATTCCATTTCATAGTGATCACCCCTATGCTCTATTCCCTTCTAAGACAATTACCATCCACTGTGAGAGCTTCAGAGGGTTGAAATGTGATAACGGTCAGTCAGATCTCACTTTTTAAGCAATTCTTATTGGAAAATCTATTTTGAACGACCCTACAGCATGGATTGCGCTCCATCAGAAGTGCCCCATGAAGGCATGATCAGTGCCAGTTAGATCACAGCCATGCATACTAAACAGAACAAGGAAGAGGTTGTATTCTTGATGTGCTAGAAAGCATTTGATTGGACAAGGTTTCTTAACCTCTATATGAAGTCATGGATGTTCCTGAGTCTTTTTAGTCAGAAGAGACAGACTGCAGATTTTAAATGCTAATATCTTCTGAAAACAATTTTGTCAGCTTTTAAAAGTACACTTGCAAATAGATTACCTTAAAGCTAATAAAAATGGACTAAAACCAGAAAAACTTTTTACAAGTTTTTAAAAAGATTCTCTTTTCTATAGGTTATTTTGTCCTCATAAAAATATTTTTTTTTTCATGATGGACAACCATCCGTAATATGTGTAGCCCTAAGGAGGCATGAATGTTGATGGAAAAAAAATCAGAAACATTTTGGCTTAAAGTTTAGTAACATTTGTACTCACCAAAGACTTTCAGACAGCAAGCCACTGATAAAGACAATTACACACACAATAAAAAGACCCTTGGTAATGGAGGGAGGTTGATCGCCACAGAGCAAGTGCACTAACAAAAATGCCATTCTCACTGTTAAACTTTGAGTAATCACTGTTGAACTTGCACGAGCCATACTCACATTACCGCATGCCCACGCTCGCCATTAACAGCAGACAAATGTGCTATTCATTTTCATTAGTGCCAGCTTCACCCGATTCACAGGCTGCAGCGCTGCGGAGTGGGTGGTGGAGGAGCGGAGGAGAGAGATTCCCTCCCTGTGACCTCTGGACCGCCTAATCAGAAAAAAACCCTCTAAAAATGCTATATTCTATTTTCATCTGTCGTTCCACTAATTATGTCTATGATTTAATTTCAATGTTTATTAAAGGGATCATGACATGAGGAATCAAATGTTCCATGATATTTTAACATATAAATGCCTTTGCACACATAACTTATTTGATGTAACTTATGTAATATATATTGTACAATATTTGCATTTGTATCATATTTTTAAATAAACAACTTTATCGATCTTAAGTCTTTTTCTTCGGTTTCGGACAATCAATTTAGGACAATCGTGATGCGTTTGGTCTGCAAAGGCCTTCTCCTACTGAGATCATTGTACTATAAAACCTACTGTATGTTTCAGAACTCAAAACTTCATTTCTGCATAAACTTCCAAAATATTCCAATGATAGGAATAAGTGGCATATTCAAATTAACTTCCTGAACGCATCAATATAAATGCAAAAATAAAACAGACTTTGCAAAGAACATGATGGAGCAGTGCAAACTATATTGGACATGACAGTAATGCCGATGAGTAACCCGTTTATTAGTATTGTTTCTGCCTTTGTTTGTTTGTAAGGAATTGTATTGTCAGCCATTTTAATTTCAAAATAAACATTTACATTTATGCATTTGGCAGACACTTTTATCCGAAGCGACTTACAGAGCCCTTATTACAGGGACAATCCCCCCGGAGCAACCTGGAGTTAAGTGCCTTGCTCAAGGACACAATGGTGGTGGCCGTGGGGATCGAACCAGTGTCCTCCTGATAAACAGTCCTGTGCTTTAGCCACTACGCCACCACCACTAAACAATGATTAGGATGCCAACATGGAGCAGATTGTGCTTATTACACGGTTATGTTAAAGAAGTTATGTTTCAAATTTGAAGATGATCTAACAAAAAACGAGGTTCCTGCATGATTTTTTTCTCTGAAAGTCACTGCCGGTGTACAGAGTAAAACTAAGGCTCTGTCTTTCAAGATGACACAAAATCTGACTGCACTGCTTAGCTATTATGAATAAAACTAATCTGCATTTTAAAAAATAGACTTTGGAGACATGCTATTTTTTTTTAAGAGACTAATATATAAGATAATATACAGTTTTACAACATGAATGCTGCTCAGATTGCATAGTTTGTTGAAGAACGATGACGAAGGTTAATTCTTTCAGGTGAGATCTCATGTAAACAATGGAGAATATTTCTCAGATTTATCACTTTTATGGACAAAAAGTGCTATTGGATGTTTTTCAATGAACGCTTGTCATGGACAATTGATCCAAGTGTGGCGAACTGGATTCATCTGGTGATCGTGTTTTCATAACAAATGTATGAAGTCCCATTTTGATATTGCATGCATTTGTACTCCTCGCACAAATAACCAAAGTGCTGTTTCTGGCACATTGCTATCGTGAAACAGAGATTGGGTATCAATGTTGAGCCCTTAGACCTTTGAAAAGTTGTAGAATTTTTTAATTACATTAATTACATTTATAAATTATATATTAAATGTAAGCAGAGTGAAGTCACCACCACATGCAGGGGAATTGCTCATCAACAGGTTAAGATGCCAGTCATAACAGTGGGCATTTCTAAAAGGTGAAGTACACAGAAACATAGTGTTTCAGACAGAGGGTCAGAGACAGGGTAGGAAAAGGTCAAGTAATATTTCAATGTGTGCTAAAAACTATGCTAACATTAAAAAAGTAAAGTACAAGTAAAATCACAAGTAAAAATCAAGGGGATAAAATGCATTTCATGACTCCTTAAATAAAGCATGCACAGTTCCTCGGACTTTGTCATATATTGGTATATTGCTGTCTGAAGGAATTATGAGTTTAAATTGGTCATACTATAGTGAAATTTCTAGTTGGATTAGGGGTGTGTGTATATAACCTATGGAGTGGGGCCAAAAAGTACTAATTTTAAACCTATAAATAAAGTATTAAAGAACACATTTCTGTAGTTTAATATATATATATATATATATATATATATATAATGTATATGTGTATGCACACGTTAATTCATTGCTATTCATTTAGTAAAAAATAGCGTGTTAAAAAAATGACATGTATACATTTGGCAGACACTTTCAACCAAAGTGACTTACAGAGCCCGGGTTATTATGGGTACAATCCCACCGGATCAACCTTGAGTTAAATGGCTTGCTCAAGGACACAATAGTAGTGGCTGTGGGGATCGAACTGACAACCTTCTGATTAACAGTTTAGTGCTTTAGCCCACTACGCCACCACCACTCCAAATTAATGCAATTAATTCCAATGCCCCCGGAACATAATAAGGAAGATTCCTGAGAAATGCAAGCTTGTAGGACCACCTGTTTACTCCGGAGGGCAGTAAGTCAAACTTCAGCTGTATGGCAACACACAGTGAAAAAAACAACCCTGCAACATGCGTTACATTACGACTCCAAATAATTGATCCGTCTCTCGATGTCCCCAATTCTTGTAACCAACTCAGAGAATTTTGTTTCTATTGCAGTTATTGATCAACACAATACAGCCTCTAAGTCAGCATGTCAGCAACAACTTGACATGCTCACAGACATGCTCGCCAGTTGCTGTTAAATTTTTCCTTCCGTCTAAACCGTGTCCCTGGTCTGTGGGCCTGTCCGAGGCATTTGCTTGAGCGCGTAAGTGTCTTTAAATATCTCCAGAGCCCGAGGAGTTTGAATGATTTGCCATGTTGACGTCAAAGAACAGATGTGTAGTAGGGTAAATCGAATCTCACAAGTTTATGACATAAATATAATTAAAAACTAGCAAAGTCGTTGAACTCGCCGTTTACACGTACGCTCCTTGCATGGTGTCACGTGACTCCTCCTAAAATATACTTTATTAAACATGTCAATAATATGCTCAAAAATACAATATAACAGTACAAGAAGTCAGTTTAAAAAGTCATAAATATTAGTAAACATTTCACAGTAACTTCCCCTGACAACGTAGATACTGTACATTGCGATCGTTTAGCAAATAAGTATTGTTTGATTCATACAAGCATGACAAGCAATAAGCTTAATCAATAACACTACCAGACAACATATCCAATCATTATAGCAGGTAAACATATTTGCCTAATGGATAACAGATAAAAATCCCTCCATATTACTCTCCTGAATTGTATCTGTATGACTGACTGAACAGTAGTGTCTTTCTTCTTTTTAACGGCTACTCGCAAACTAAAACAGTGCATTATTGTCATCTACTGTTTACATGGGAACCAGACAGCTGGCTCTTTGTTATGTAATGATGCAAGGATGTATGTCATATGCCTGCAATTTCTTCCCAAATCTGACCTGGCAGCTAAAATTTTAAAGGCTTACTGTAGTGAATTGGGGTAAGGGTAAAAACACGTTTGATGAACACTGGTTGTTTATGTACTCAATCAATAATGGCAATCTGTTCATTTTTAACCAAAGAAAATCTTACATAGTGCAGCTTTAAGATACATATATTAGTATACAAGTATCAAATGATATACATGACATGCATAAAGGGAGTGTGGTGCTTGCTTTCATTAAATCCTAAAGAAAATCATGAGCAAATATACATTTGTAACAGCTTGATAAATTGTGCATTAGCATATTCAAATATGCACAAACAACATAACAAGCTGTTACATTTGCTCTTTGCAGTTTTTAAATCAATGACATAACAGCTCTTTACATTTATTCAGAAGTATACACTTTTGACAAGCTGTTTGGCACATTTGCATCTTTTTTTTTTTTTTGTTTAATTTGTGTAATTGCATCACTAACTCCATATCACACCATTCATTAATGGATGTATAACATGTTTGTTGATTGTAATAAGTTCAGTATACTCAGTATGTGGTGTCATATAAATAATGATTATAGGGAAATTACAATTGTTATTCCTGAGAGCTCCTGCCCATGGTTTCAGGTTTCTTCTCTTCAGGTGGGTTGAGGGTTATTATTCATGACACCTTATGATGTCCTGTTCTGCCCTGAGCTAGACGGCTATAGCCACGGGTATGTTGACGTTCTTAGCCTTTGTCAGCACTTACCTGAAGCAACACAGCACAATGCTGAGATTCTATTCGCCCTTTTCCTGGAAGTTAGTGGAGATGTGGAGGTTTGGCATCAGTATGTGGCGCCTGTGGCCTGTCAGTGACACACCTTCAGCACTTTGTATCACATGTTTTCTTACGTAAGCCAATGTGGGCATGAATACGTCAACAATCATAAGAGGTGAAGTAGCACATTCATACAAAGGAGAATAAAATGTAGTTTTTTTAAGAGTAACTTGATGTTTATATATTCTGAGGGAAATGTGAATAATGCTTATGTGAAAAACTTGCCGCTACAATCCTAGAGCGGGGTGTTGTTGTGAGTGCTTGCCTGGCTGTTTCTATGCGGTTGCTAGAGGGTTCTGGGTGGTTGCAAAGTGGATGCTTGGGTGTTCAAGGTGGTTGTTTATTGTCTCAGTTCAAAAGAGCCCCACCTCCGTGTGTCTATGATATTCTGGTCTCTCAATGTGACTGAGATTCCCGTCCAATGTAAGTCTATGGTGTTTTTCAAAGGTTTTATTATTTAATTGCTTAGAAAATGTATTGTTGCAAGAATGGTGTGGGATAAGTTACACCACAAAGTTTTTTTCTCCCCAATTTGAAATGCCAAATTCCCAATGCGCTATAAATCCTCGTGGTGGTGTAGTGACTCACAGAGGACGAATTTCAGTTGCCTCCACGTTTTAGACAATCAATCCACGCATCTTAAACTGTGGTTTGTTGAGCGTGGTACCACGGAGACATAGAGCATGTGGAGGATTCATGCTATTCCCTGCGGCATCCACACATGACTCATCACATGCCCCACCAAGAGCAAGAACCACATTATAGTGACCACGAGGAGATTACCCCATGTGACTCTACCCTCCCTAGCAACTGGGCCAATTTGGTTGCTTAGGACAGTGATTCCCAACCCCCGGTCCCGGACCGGTGCCGGTCCGTGGACCCGTTAGTACCGGGCCTTGAAATATTCCCAGAATAATTTTTTATTTTTTTTATATAATAATAATAATTGTCTTTTTTAAATGCTTTTTTAAGTGATATGAGTCTTACATGTCATGTTATTTAATCCAAAACATAAACAATAAATAGATTAAAATGTGTTTCTTTGAGCGCCTTGCGATTGCTTAGCAACGCGTCGTATCTGAACGGACTGCAAAAAAAGCGCGGTGCACCTGAAGTGACAGAGAAGTATGTGGAGAGATGAGCGGGCCTCAGCAAACTTCAATGGCTAATTTCATTGTGGACAGTTCTGGTAAAAGGAAAGGCGATGACCAACTCGAAAATAGCGAGAGAGAGAGAGAGAGAGAGAGAGAGAGAGAGAAAAAAAGTCAAGCTTCAATCGTAAATACGATACCTCATACATTAGGTATGGATTTACGACAACAGGCGATTCCATGGCGCCAAATCCGTTGTGTGTTATTTGTGGTGAAAAACTCTGCAATGAAGCCGTCAAAACTTCAGCGGCACTTAAACACCAAACACCCAACTCTCAAAGACAAAACGGAGTTTTTCGAAAGAAAGAAATGTGAGTTGGACGCTCAGCCGCAAGTTTTGATATCCTCAACATCAGTAAACGTAGCTGCAACTAAGGCGTCATATCTGGTTGCTCACCGAATAGCTAAAGCTAAAAAAAAACTTAACAATCGGAGAAGAGCTAATTTTGCCGGCTCTTTTTTTTTTTTTTAAGGTTAAAGCTTAATCTCTAATTTTATACTTTTAAAAATGATTGGCTGAAATCACTGTGTGTTTGCTATTGTATTCTGAAACTGTCTGACTGTTGAAACTGGCTCTTATTTTCATACAATTAGCCTTTGTTGTCACCTGTTGGTGAGTGAGTGCTGTGTGAGTTGCTTTTGAAGTAGACCTAATTGTATGGGAGAAAAGGGAAACATTTTGTGAACCGGTCTGAAAGTTTAAAAAGATTGGTATATTCATACAAGTAGCCTTTGTTGCCACCTAGTTCATTACATGCAAATACATGATTGGCTGTTACTGTTTTACACAGTGATATGTTCCAAATCCAAACGATGCATCTTAAAATTGAGGCATTAAAATTGACAACTGGTCCCTGGAATTTTTTTTATGAATATGCTGGTCCCTGGCACAAAAAAGGTTGGGAACCCCTGGCTTAGGAGACCCTGCTGGAGTCACTCAGCATGCCCTGGATTCAAACTCGTAACTCCAGGGGTGGTAGTCCGCGTCTTTTCTCGCTGTGCTACCCAGGCCCCCCAAAGTTGAATTCTTATGGTTAAGGGTTTGTTCAAATCCATGAACCCAAATAAAAGCAAAAGTACTTAACACTTATTTTTAAAGATCTCAGTATTTTTAAAGATCTCAGTATATAGCTCATAAGGCTTATCTACACACTATAACAGTTCCCTTCTACAACAATTCCTATTTTTTGCTTCAAAATTCTTACATTATTTGTTCTATTTTTGCAGGAAATTGTGAACAGCTTATTAAATTTAGGAGGTGAAATATTTTATATTGCATTAAAATACATATGTTGCCTGATTTCTGAAATAAATTTCAAACTGTCTTTCTTTTAAAATCTGATTATTTCACTGCTTTACCTTAAAAAACGGTAAAGGTTCTTGTTTGTGTGATTAAAAAAAATGTATGAATAGAAAGTACAGTTACTTCCAATATAGAGAAAACTAAATAGAAAAGGAATTCAGGGCAATTCATTGATACTCCTGCGGAGGGTTTTAAGACATAGGCAAGAAAAAAATATGTCCTGACAAGAAAATTGCCAAAAGACCTATTATAGCAGGGAGGTAATGGTGCGGGACAGGCACTGATACAAATAGCCGAGGAAGGGCACTTCACTCAGATAATGGGGTGGAAGGTTTCTGGCATGAGGAGATTCATGTACAGACAAGAAATCTTTGATGCAGTGACATTGGAGAAACCATAAAAACTTCGGTGTAAAATAGCGAGGCGGTTACTGGTCGCTAATGGAATCCTTAGCTTTCGGATCGTAGATTTAAGATGGCCTGACCAAAGAAACTGAAAGATTGTAATTCAGAAACCTGAATTCAACAAGCAGTGGGCAGTACTGGGGCTGGGTCCAACGGGACCCGGGAAACTGCCTGGCTTGGGGCCGGGTTCAGGTCGTGTTTTTAAATTCAACTTCGAGTCAGGTTCGGGTTTGTAAAAAAAATAATTAAAATAAACAGGCATACTTGTTTCACACGCACACACACACACACACACACACACTCATTCATAAACACACGCAAACAGCTGAGTTAAGGGCAGTTCACACGGAATGTGTTTTTGCACACGCTGCTCTGTCCTTCCATTATTTTCCAATGTAAGCACATGCTGTACGGAAGTCTTGGACTTTTGTACTGCTCCTAGCTGTTTCTTCATCATCTCACACAGGACCACCACATTTTTAGACACAGTGTCAAGTTAAAAAGAACTTTAAGTTTCAAAAGTGCATGTCAAGATCTGTGAACTGTATAAGTCATTGCATTGGGTCTAGCTTGATTTTAGCACAGGTGCCACAAAATTTCAATGCTCTGAACATGTAGAGGCTGAAAAGAGTACTTAAGGTTTTTGCATACTTCCTACAAAATTGAAGAATGAACAGGTGTGATGTTATTTAGAATAGGCCAAAAAGAATGTGTTTTTGAGTTCATTTAGGTGATTCCTAACAGCTCATCTGGGCAAATTTTCTGGAAGTCTTCTTACCGGCTGCAAAACACCTTACTGCCATTGGTCCACGTCATCAGTAGGTGTAACCTGGAGCTCCACTTACCTTGAGACCAGCAGCTAATTTCCATTCAGTCAGTTTACATCAGTCAATATGAGTACACTGGCTTATTAGCAAGCTGGTGTAAATTTCCTACATCCGTACAATCGTTCGAATAGAGACTTTTTATGATATCTATATTCAAGAACAATGCATTTTATTTTGTTTAATTAGACTAAAATAGGAATCAAATCTACTCAAATACTCTTGAGGGCACATTCACTCTTTTGCTTTATATGCTGCTTCACTCATGTGCTGTCTGCAGCAAAATCCAATCACACATCTGCCCATAGTGAGGTATGCCTATCATCATTGTTTTGTCTTTTATTGTGCTCATTAACACTCTTTTATACACCAATCTTTGCAGTTGTATCAGTGTCATCATAAATTACAACAACAGAGTGTAATCGCCTAATAGTCAAGTCAAGTGGTTTTTATTGTCGTTCAACCTATTAGAGTTAGTACAGTCCACAGCGAAACAAGACAACGTTCCTCCAGGACCATGATGCTACATAAAACAACATATGACAAACACAGAACCACATGAGACTACACAGACTAAACAACATTTCAACATAAAGTGCACATGCAAACGTGTGCAAACAAATACGGGATAGTACAATAAATTACTAATAGGAACAGGACAATAGGCAAAGTAAGAGACTGCCGACCAGTACACATATGTAGTCTGAGTAGTGCAAAATGATGACACTTTCTAAAAATGCCAAGTGTAAACATAACATACTATGAAATAGTGTTCTATGGACATAGCATTTATTGAGGTAGAAGTTATTTAGGTAGCAGCCAGGTATAAGTGACATTTAATTAAAGTGCAACTCTGGACATGTGCAAAGGTTGGATGGTGTACAGGTGTGTGTGTGTGTGTGTGTGTGTGTGTGTGTGTGTGTGTGTCAGTCCAGTCTATGAGTATTGAGGAGTCTGATGGTTTGAGGGAAAAAGCTGTTACACAGTCTGGCCGTGCGGGACCAAATGCTTAGAAGAGGGAAGAGAGACCCCGATCTCTTCCTCTGCAGGGCTTTGCGGTCTGAAACGATGCAAGTCCCAAACCAGGCAGTGATGCAGCTGTTCAGGATGCTCTCAATAGTCCCTCTATAGAATGTAGTGAGGATGAGGGTGGGAGATCTGCTTTTATCAGCCTTCGAAGAAAGTAGAAATGCTGCTGGGCTTTCTTGGTAAAAGAGCTGGTGATGAGGGACCAGATGAGGTTCTCCGCCAGATGAACACCAAGGAATTTGTTGCTCTTGACAATCTCCACAGATGAGCTGTAGCTGTTCAGTGGAGAGTGGTCACTCTGTACTCTCCTAAAGTCAACAACCATCTCTTTTGTTTTGTCCACATTCAGAGACTGGTTGTTGGCTCTACACTGAATATCTCTACTGAATATATTAGTTTAAATGAATCTACTCCCCCAGGTTATTGTTATAAACATGAGCATCGTCTGAAGGGTTGAGGAGGAGGTGTTGCTAAAATTTACAGTGAAGTTTTTTATGTCACTCAGAAGACAGGATATAAATGTAAGTCTTTTGAACTAATAACGCTTAATGTGACACCATCAGATATAAATAAAAAAACTCTGTCCTCATTTAACCTTGCTACAGTATATCAGTATAGCCTTAATCTGATTTCCTTGGTGAATTTGCAAATATTTTATCAGATCTTGTAGTTATGGTACATAGAGCTTTAATTGTTGGTGACTTCAACATTCACATAGATCAATCAACAACCACATTTATCGATATTCTCAACTCTCCCGGAGTAAGACAAAATGTAACAGGACCAACTCATCACCATAATCATATGCTAGATTTATGGAGTTGATATTGATAATATAGAAATATAGAAATTCTGCCATAGAGCAATGACATCTCGGATCATTACCTTGTCTCTTGTATGCTGCTATCAGCTAATGTTACTCAATCTATGCCACAATATTGTTCAGGTAGAACTATTCTTTCGACCACTGATGATAGATTCATTAATAATCTTACAGATCACCACAAAGCCTAGAAGAACTTAATGAATAAACAGAAAATATAAATACAGTCATCATCTCTAGCACTCTTGAAATTGTCGCCCTCCTTCGATTAAAGAAAAAAGCCCTGCACCATGGTACAATGATCACATTCATGCTCTCAAGATAGCAGCTTGGAAAATGGAGCACTAGTGGAATAATACAAAATTAGAGGTACTGTATTTTGCGGTGCATGGAAGGATAGTGTCTGTAGCTACAGACAGGCACTAAACTGCCAGGTCAGCATATTTTAGTAAACTCATAGAAAATAACCACAACAATCCTAGATATTTATTCCGTACTGTGGCTAAATTGGTAAGGAATAAAGCCTCAACAGAACCAGATATTCAGTTGCAGCACATTAGTAATGACTTCATGAATTGCTTTACTGATAAAATTTAAATAATCAGAAATAAAATTGAAACTATGCAATCATCTGTCATAGCACCTCAGAAAACATTTTCCTAACATGCAACTTCAATCCTTCACTGTCATAGGTTATGAAGAGCTAACAAAACTTATTGAAACATCAAAAGCCACTACATTTTTGTTAGATCCAATACCAACCAAGCTCTTAAAAGATGTATTCCTTGTAATCTCAGAACCTCTTCTTAATATTATTAGCTCCTTAGGACATCTCCCAAGAAACTTTAAAATGGCAGTTATCAAACTGATTTTTAAGATGCCACAACTTGATCCTGGAGAACTGGCTAATTATAGACATTTTCAAATCTCCCATTTATGTACAAAATACTAGAAAAGGTAGTATTAAAGGTACGCCCAAATATGTTAATTTATACAGAGAAATTGTATATATGAACAATTTCAGTCAGGATTTAGGCCTCATCACAATACAGAAACTCCACTTATCAGAGTAAAAAAATTACTTGCTCTTATCATCTGATCGTGGCTGCATTTCACTTCTAGTGCTTTTAGATCTCAGTGCTACATTCAACACGATAGACAACAACATTCTCTTGAATAGGCTTGAGAATTATGTTGGCATCTGTGGAGTTGAATTAGAATGGTGTAGGGTATTACATATATAATTTAGAGATGTGAACGGGGTCAGTTAAAATGCTTTGATACAGCTTTGAAGGGATAATCTTTTAGAAACAGGGATGAGATTATTTATCAAAATATACCACAGTCAAGTCATCTTTGAACACAGACAAACTTTATTACTATTCTAAACTTAAATCTAATCTAACACATATATTCATAAGACAGGTTGGTGAAAAGTGACAGAATGTGAAATAAAATGACCAGTACAGTGAAAATGAACTTTATGGAGTCTATTGACGATACCTTAAGAACCATTCATCCTTCTTTGCATCTACATTGATTCGCTATCGGATTACCCAAATTATTTAATTATTACACCAGTACTTTGAGCACAATATTAGAGATGTACTTGCTTGTCTTTGTGGTGTTTCCTTCCATTCTTTGTCTTGCTTGGTTCTTGAGTGAAAGTTTTTTCTGTCAATGTGTTGATCTTCTGCATGATCCAATTTATTGTCTGTATGAAATGATGACTTTAGCTGTGAAGTGAGGCCTTCTCATGGGTTTGTGAACTGTAGAGAGTGATGAGCTTTCTCGGGAAGTCAAGTCAAGACCACGAGGGAAGAGTCAGAGTGAAGTTTGAGCAGTCAGGAGAGGCCGGACGAGAGACGATGACAGAAGAGCAGAGAAGGAAGAGAGCGTGTTCTGCGCATCTCCAAAGGTGTCCTGCGGCAATCAGAAGTGACATTTCAGAGTCGCATGGTCGACTAGGCTGTCTTTTCCGACAGTCGATTTATGGTCCTTTGTTAGAGATTCTCACTATTTTCCCGCTCAAAAATAGTGCATATTTAATCATGAACTTTATAAGAAACATGATATTCGTTGTCATCACCTTTCTCTATGTACCCAAACAAATGCTTGCATACCAAATATGACATTTTTTATAGATATTATACATGTAGGTAACAAAATATGAAATTCCCTGGTTACAAAATCATATTGGGTTTACACATCATTGCATTTTATCAAGTTAAGCCTTATAGTTACCATTCTTAGTAGAATGAGATGAATCATACAGAATTAAAGATTATAGTAATCAATTATAGGTGATTGCACATCGCTACACACATTTTAAAGAGGTCCATCAGTCTATAATCATTCATTTGTCAGGTACAAACTGAGCGATTTTCAGCATTATCTAGCAAGGCTAGATTAAGATTAAATGTCTTAGAGTTGTGCAAATCTGATAGTCCTTTTAACCTCACAAAAGTGAAGTCAGTTTTAACTCTGTGTGGAAGATCAGGTTGCTGAGGGGCCTTTCTGACCAATGAGGATGCCTGGGCCATTTGATTTATGATGGTGAAGAATTCGAGGATTGCAAAGGTTGAAAATCCTGGATTCAAGTCATATCGTTTCAATTCTTTTGCATGTATAATCCAACAGTGGGAATAAGACGTTGTGTCCCCCTTGCTATGACACGATTACTACCACTTTAACGCACCGTACCTTATTCTCAGCTTCTCAGTGCAAAAACCTGACTAAACAGACACACGTCCGCTCCCTTTATACCAGTATGTTCGAGGGCGGGACATTGGCCTTTGCTCAAGTTCAGAGGTAAGCGAGGCTCCCAAGGAAGACCCCTTGTGTCACTGCAATCGACACACTGTCTCGTTCCCTCCATCAGGGAATGGAGGTTACAACAGTAACCATGACGATTTGTTTAATTTTGTTATTTTTCTAGCAATCAATGTTAAATATATATATATATATATATATATATATATATATGTGTGTGTGTGTGTGTGTGTGTGTGTGTGTGTGTGTGTGTGTATATGTGTGTATATGTGTAAAAAAATATAAATATATATTTATATGCAAAGCAAGGTCATTTTCATTTCTTATTATTAACATTTTTTGTATAAAGTTATTTACTTTCGTATATATTAATTTATTGTTCATTTGTATAGTTATTTTTTTTTTTTTTTTTTTTGCGTTTTGTGTAATTAATACATTACCATTTTAAGTTAATGTTTTCACATTTGTTGAGGAGGGGCTACAAGTATGAATTTGCTTACAGCCCCCATAGGCTCAGAAATGGCCATGATGGACGCATTTGATAAATGCTTGTCATGCTAGGTTAACTTAATTTTAGGTTAACTTAATTTTATATAAAAGTTTATCCAATGCATTCAATACTACTCTATCTGTAGAACAAAGAACACAGAATGTGTGCCTTTGTTGCTTATATAAAGAAAATGGGATACCAATTTGTACCCCATTTTTGGAGAGTGTTGCATGCATTCTTTGTTTTAATTTGTGTTGATGTCTTAATCTTGAGAGTACACATTTACACTAGGTTAAGGAATGGAGCAGTTTTCTATAAAATATGTAATGCATTATATACTGTGTTAATGTTGTTCTTAAGGAAAGCAGACCAAGTAAAGGGCCTATAATGCATATTTCCTTTCAGAAAGCACAAGCTATGATTTTCTGCATGTATTCCAACTTATGGAAGGCAATATTGAAACTGATGTGATGAGCGTTAAGCATAATTTTATTGTATTTCTTTTGAGAATGCTTCTCCTCTAAGTCCCCTGTGACACACACACACAACTGTTACACAGAGCTCTTTCCTCCCTATGGACACATTTCACCCTAAAAGAGGCTCACCAGTCTCTCCAAATATCTCTTGGACACGTTTGCTCTCACTCTTCACTTCCGCTGGAGTCAATAGGGTGTGTGCTGCTCTTAAACCCATTATGGATATGCTTCGGCCAACTGTGAAACCCCTGTCTGCTTCATATCTGCAGACAACTCCAATCAACACTCAACACCACCAGCCCAAAACATCCACGCCTGTCACATGAGAAGTACCAGTCTCGCCGTGAAGGACTGAATCCGGGTTCCAGTGTAGCTGCTGAAAACAGGTTTGAAACCATGTTTGGCAACTAACAGATAAACCTCTCAGTCTGTGGGCCCACGTGTTCTCTCAGAAGGAAATATTCAAGTAAAAAAATGCTGCATACAAGGCAAAAAAAAAATGAACTGAGCTTAATTTCATTTAGAATACACAATACACAAATATGCAGGCCAGTTCTGAGGATGTCTGTTAAGTGAATTATGAATCGCTTGAAAGGCTCTTCATTTTAGTGATCTCATTTCTCTTAACCCTCCTAAGCTGTTCAATAAAGGTCAACACTTTGGCTTTCCTCTGTTATTTTTGACCGGAAAATTAACAGGTATAACTGCTCTCTGTCTTCTGGCTGTGTTTGTCTCAGCCATTAATTTGTGTGTGTGAGTGTGTGTGGTTGTGTGCATGTTCTGTTATTTGGGTGTATTATGGTCTCACCACCTAATTTCTGTGTATGAGTTTTGCATTGTGGCTGATTTATTGATTTTATTAAAAAAAATTATAAAAAAGCTCTATGTTATAGTCTCATCAATGCATTTGTGTGTGTGTGTGTGTGTGTGTGTGTGTGTGTGTGTGCACTCTTTTGCACTCTGTATGTTTTATGGTCCCACCTCTTCATGTGTTCATTGTGGCTGATTTATTGAATTTATTTGACAAATCAAAAGCAAATTGCTTTCGGTCTTTCCCATTCATTTCTTATGGTTGGTCAATTTTGACCGCAAATAGCAAAGATGTTGCTTTTTTTATGACCACTTAGACTCATCTCATTTTTTTTTTTGTATATGCAAATTGCAAGTCTAGGAAAAGACACAAAGTCTTGTACTGCTCAGACTGAGGAAACCATTTTTATTAAAAAAAACAAAACTGAAATCGGTCAAAAAGAACCGAACAGCCTAGGAGAAAATAATGAAAAAAGATTTTATAAGCTGCAGGATAAAATATATTATCTTGATTAAACTACATTAGCATTTACACAGAATAAAATATGAATAAAACAACAGGATCTTGTGAAAACAGGCCTTTTTTTTCTTGAGGACAAGTTATGAAGATTTATGAACACTTTAAGAACTTGCAGAATTTCATTATTTTACATCTCTATTATGATCTTTATAAGCATGCATAATGAAATGCATAATAAAAGATTTAATAAATGGACTTAAAGTCAGATGGATTTGGCATGGACAGAGAGAATAAAGGGGGCTGTCTATTGTAGACACAGAATATAGAGGGCTGTCACAAATGGATTAAGCACTCTGTATAAATACAAATTTGTTTAAATTAAAACAGGGCGATGGTGGTCTATTTCAAGTCTCTCAGCTGGAAAAAATTAGCCAAAGTGAGTAGAACCTGTGTAAGGTAATATTGAAATCACTATAATTACAAGTCAATTTTTTCACTGTATTCCCATGGAGTCATTTTTGTTTAACAATAGCTTTAACTAGAGCTCACTGCCCAAAATTCACTTTAACAGAGACCCATACTGTATAATGGCCATGAGATTGGCCTATCTGCAAAGCTGATAAAACTATACAGACAGCTCTAAACACAATTAATTCTTAATAATAATAAACTTTATTTTATATATCGCCTTTAAAAGTAGCTTCTCAAAACACTTTACACAGTGAAAACAAACATAATACAAATCATTAGGGTTAATGAAATATAAACATGCACATCAAAATACAATTAATAATAAATCAGAAACACAAAACATATATTAATACATATCATAAAATTATAAAATTCCAAAATAGGAGTAACGTTGGTCACTTGTTCTGTCCTAGTCAGGATCCTTGCTGCTGAAGTGTGGTTTTAGAGACCCCCATCAAGAAGTGCATTCTAATAGTAAATGCGTGATCAAGTGTTGATCAGCTTTTCAGCCAGAGAAAAAGATAGCGTAGGGCGTAATCTTATAATATTTCTGAGATTAAAAAAGGAAGTCTTAAAAGTATTCTGCACATGGGGATCAAATGTTAAACTAGTATTAAAAAATCAATCCAAGATTCTTCAGTTTTCTTTGAAACTCCAAAACAGAGCCATCATCAGATTTACAAAGCTGGTGAGGAGAGCCAAGAAGCAAAACTTCAGTCTTATTACTGTTTAGACAGAGAAAATTGTTAGTCATCCATATTTTTATCTCAGAAATACAATTTGAAAGAAAAGAAACTGCTACATTTTGTCCATGTTTAGAGTGGATATACACTCACCTAAAGGATTATTAGGAACACCATACTAATACTGTGTTTGACCCCCTTTCGCCTTCAGAACTGCCTTAATTCTACGTGGCATTGATTCAACAAGGTGCTGAAAGCATTCTTTAGAAATTTTAGCCCATATTGATAGGATAGCATCTTGCAGTTGATGGAGATTTGTGGGATGCACATCCAGGGCACGAAGCTCCCGTTCCACCACATCCCAAAGATGCTCTATTGGGTTGAGGTCTGGTGACTGTGGGGGCCATTTTAGTACAGTGAACTCATTGTCATGTTCAAGAAACCAATTTGAGATGATTCGAGCTTTGTGATATGGTGCATTATCCTGCTGGAAGTAGCCATCAGAGGATGGGTACATGGTGGCCATAAAGGGATGGACATGGTCAGAAACAATGCTCAGGTAGGCCGTGGCATTTAAACGATGCCCAATTGGCACTAAGGGGCCTAAAGTGTGCCAAGAAAACATCCCCCACACCATTACACCACCACCACCAGCCTGCACAGTGGTAACAAGGCATGATGGATCCATGTTCTCATTCTGTTTACGCCAAATTCTGACTCTACCATCTGAATGTCTCAACAGAAATCGAGACTCATCAGACCAGGCAACATTTTTCCTGTCTTCAACTGTCCAATTTTGGTGAGCTCTTGCAAATTGTAGCCTCTTTTTCCTATTTGTAGTGGAGATGAGTGGTACCCGGTGGGGTCTTCTGCTGTTGTAGCCCATCCGCCTCAAGGTTGTGCGTGTTGTGGCTTCACAAATGCTTTGCTGCATACCTCGGTTGTAACGAGTGGTTATTTCAGTCAAAGTTGCTCTTCTATCAGCTTGAATCAGTCGGCCCATTCTCCTCTGACCTCTAGCATCAACAAGGCATTTTCGCCCACAGGACTGCCGCATACTGGATGCTTTTCCCTTTTCACACCATTCTTTGTAAACCCTAGAAATGGTTGTGCGTGAAAATCCCAGTAACTGAGCAGATTGTGAAATACTCAGACCGGCCCGTCTGGCACCAACAACCATGCCACGCTCAAAATTGCTTAAATCACCTTTCTTTCCCATTCTGACATTCAGTTTGGAGTTCAGGAGATTGTCTTGACCAGGACCATACCCCTAAATGCATTGAAGCAACTGCCATGTGATTGGTTGATTAGATAATTGCATTAATGAGAAATTGAACAGGTGTTCCTAATAATCCTTTAGGTGAGTGTAGATCATCTGCATAAAGGTGATAGTTAAGACCCAGTGATCTTAAGAGCTGACCAAGAGGAAATAAATAAATACTAAAAAGTAAATGCCTAAAATGGAACCCTATGGGACACCAGTATGAACTAAACCAATCTCAGACCTGTAACCACCCATCTGACCACCCATCAAACAAACTGACTATGATCAGAGAGACAGGATCTAAATGTGGCGTACGGAAGACCGCCATCTCCTGGCGCGGGCCGGGGGCCTCAGAAACATAAAAAACAGTTTCAAGGCGGGTGAGTAAATAATTGTGATCGACAGTATTGAAAGCAGCACTGAGATCAATTAGGATAAGAATGGAGAGTGAGCCAGAATCAGATACTATTAATAGATCATTGGTGACCTTGACCAATGCCATTTCTGTGCTATGGAATTATCGAAAACCAGACTGAAGGGGCTCAAAGAGATTATTAACAGTGAAGTGATTATGCAGTTGAGAGGCAACAACACATTCTAGGATTTCGCCAAAAAAAGGAAGATTTGAAATAGGACGGAATTTGTTTAAATTGTCCGAAACAATGTTTTGCTTTTTTGGAACTGGAGTTACATCAGCAATTTTTAATGCTGCTGGCACAATACCAGTGAACAGGGAGTCATTTTTTATGCAGAGAACAGCCGGACACAAGGACACAAAACAAGATTTAAATCTTTTAGGGAGAGGATCAAATATGCAAGTGGTGGCTTTCATACATGATACCTCTTTAATAAGCAAATTGGTGTCAAGAACTAAAAAAAATATGAAAAATGATTGCATAACTGATGTGAGACAGGCATGGTGGTGCCTCCGTTAAATTGGAGCAGTCTGCTTATAGTGTGAAAGAGATGTCTGGGATTGCTTTCATTATTTTCAATAATCTGATCAAAATAAGAAGATATAGCTGATTCGATTGCTGCTCTATAATCACCTAAGTGGTCTTTCCAAGATTGATAATAAATGTTTAAACCAGAAATATGCCACTTATGCTCCATTTTATGACAATCTGGCTTCTTTAAGCCCAGGTTGCCATTATACCAGGGAGCAGGACAGGCATAGAAAATATTACAATAATTTAAAGGAGCAAAGGAATCCAAGTTAGAGAGAAGAACATTATTTAACTGTGAAACTATGTCATCAAGTGGAGCAGAAAATAAATCACTTGAAGAGGAAAAAACATAGTTGCATAAAATGTCCACTTTTGGAAATTAACAGTGCGAGAAGAGGACATGCTTCAATGAGGCAATTCCAGATTAAAAAAGATCAACAGAAGAGAACTGAGACACAAATGGATCATTTGCAATCACCAGATCTAAAGTGTGACCTTAGTTGTGAGTAGAGCCATTAATAAACTGAGTCAAATGAAAACATTCCAGTAAAGACATGAAGTCCTTGGTCATCACAGATTTATTATATGTTAAAGTCCCCCAAAATACGGATTCTCTTGAAATTGAGACACAACATTGACAACAAATCGGCAAACTCTGACATCAAATCTTCATTTGAATTTGGAGGTCTAATAGACTGTAGTGATGATGGGTGCTTGCGGGGCAGAGATACTCAAAACGAGGCATTCAAATGACATAAACTGGTACAGACATAAGGTTTATGTTATATTGCAGATTATGTAACACAATGATACCCCTGCCTCTGCCAGAGTCATGGAAAATCAAACAGCCCATAAATCGTAGGAGTAATCTGGTTAAAAAGAAGTCTATCATTTTGTTTGTGCCATGTTTCTGTTAAAAACAATAAATCCAGTTTTTGTCTGCAATGATGTCTGATAAAAGCAGAGCCTTGTTATTCACAGAATGTGCATTCAATAAACCAACACTGACCAGGCTCTGAGACACAGAAGGAAATTATTTAAGCTCAGAGCAGGAAAGAGATGATAAATTGTTGGTAAGCACCAGTATAAAACAGTCTTTTGGTCTGTGACAGAGATAGTAGAGGATAATGAAAGGGCGTAACGACATCCTGAGCTCCAACGGATATACTGTTTTGGTCGCAACAAGCCAATGTTTCGGCAGAGTTCATAAGTGTCTTTTGCAAAATAATGGTTCTGTTTTAAGTTCAATAGCTGTCGTGAGGTGTACATTAATGTCCACAGCAAAACAACAGCAAGGTAAGCTCCACCACGGAAGACTCACAGATAAAAGCAAGAGTCCAAAGTGTGCAAAATCATCCCACCACATCACAACTGTAGAATAATAAGATGTTTTAACATCTAAAATCATTGGGACTCCGAAACCCACGGTACCATTTAAATAAAATAAATAAACAAACAAACGGTGTGAGGAGCAGCAACCAAACGCACCAGTGTGCCCTGTAAACCAGAAGCCAAAATCCCTTAACTAATTCCCACCTGAATATTTAGAAAGAAAAACAGGAACTTAATACAACTTGGTACAAGAATTGATTGATTTAAGCTTCAAGGTTAGAATGCCTAAAGCATATCTGAGCAAAATAGAGGAGGATAAAATGTTTTTTTAAATAATCGTTATATCTATCACTTCTTAAAAGCATCCATATGCATTTTCTCTGGGGAAGATAATTTGGGATGTAATAGTCTGTTTGATTACCATTTTTATTGAATTATCAATACCTCTAAAAACTCTTTTAAAGGCTAAAAGTCTCTTTGGGCCCTGCAGACTAGAGTTGCTTGTGTTCTTGTCATTTATTTCCTGCTGTTTGTCTTTAACCACAGGGTCTGCTCATTGCTAGATAACAAATGAGTGCGAAGGAGAAAAAGGACCCGAAGACACACAGAAAACAAGAGCTTCATGTTCAGTATGTTTACTGCACACACTTTTTCGTTGCTCTTTAATTAAAGTCTAGATCATGTGATGTGAAATCTCATCCTCACCACTGCTCTACCTCGGGAGGATGTCCTGGCTTATCACCGATGTATTGATCGCTGCTGGAAGGTGTGTTCGTTCGGATTTATATTTGAAAGGAGGACCTGTCTTGAGCAGTGATGAAGATGGAAAGTGAAAGTTATTCTTAATTTTTCACAATAGGTCAATAGATTGGGATTTTAAATTTATTAATATCCACATTTTGGTTACAAGCCACATTTGGTTGCAAACCTCATGTAGAAAATTGCAAATTTAATGTAGAATAAAAAAAAAAAATAGATGATAAAATAATATTTAGTTTGTCCTGTCATGTAATCTACATAAATATTATTTTATAAATATATCTAACCAAATAAAATATACAGAATTAAATATATTGTGATTCCTAAATGACACATTTTAAGAAAATAAAAAAATGTTCTTGCTGGGATACAAATGGATACATTTTCAAATGAACATTCTCCTAACAAAAGGTTCCAAATAATTTGTCTTTATTTTACAACGTATATATATATATATATATATATATATATATATATTGTTATATCATTTAAAATAAACCTCTAAAGTTTTACATGTGCTTTCTTTCTTTAAAATAGAGCAAATGTCACTTGCTTTGATATTTTGTAATCTAACATTGATATTAGTTAATTTTCAAGTGTGGCTTAAGTGTCCAAAAACTTTTTGGGGCCAATGTTTTTATAGATTCATATTTAAAACAATTATTAGATTAATAAATATATATTCAGATTTAAATATTATTGCTCCTATATAGGCTGAATGATTTGGACGATTTTTTTAATTGCGATAATTTTGACTACAATATGATAAACAACAACAACAACAAAAACATGATTCCTGAGTGATTCCTTTTAATAATATTTTTTTGAAAAACTTGAATTATATCATTGTAATATCATAATAATTATGATACAATTAAGAAATTATGACAATACCATAATAATACTGATAATAATCACATTATTATTATTATTATTATTATTATTATTACAATTAAATAGTAATTTATTCTGTGATCATTTCTTGACTTGATTGTGACATTGCTATGCACTCTGGTTAAACCATCAAGCCTTTATTTTGGCATAAGTTTTGTTTTGGTGAAAAACTGAAGTAACTGAAGTTTATGTTTGTAACTGTATTGCTGTGAAAGGCTCTGATCTCCTTTATTTCTGTTCACAAAACCCAGGTGTCATGGGGTTATTTTAGATTTGTATAGTATATTTTAGTGTCCAAATATTTGTGAAAATACACAAATATACATGGCGGCCAAAAGTTTGGAATAATGTACAGATTTTGCACTTATGGAAAGAAATTCATTCAACTGATCGTCTAGGTTACTAGTGTAACCCCTGTACCCTGATGGAGGGAACGAGATGTTGTGTCAATTGTAGTGACACAAGGGGCTTCTTTCAGGAGCCTCGGATACCCTCTGAATATGAAAAAGGTCAATGCCAAATTGGCGAACAGAATTTGCATGTCCCACCCCCTGACATACGGGTATAAAAGGCAGGATGTGCATCTGTTCAGTCAGGTTCTGCACTGAGGAGCCGAGAACAAAGTTCAGCCATTACAGCGGCTTGGTACAGTGTCGTGGCAAGGGGGATACAATGTCTCGTTCCCTCCATCAGGGAACGGGGGTTACACTAGTAACCTGAACGTTCCCCTTCTATCACACACTCGACGTTGTTTCAATTGTATTGACACAAGGGGTTCCTATTCAATAGCACCAACTACACTGACCATGTTACGTGATATGCTGATGCTGGTGCAAAGGCCATGAGCATCAGACTGCACATAACCCTCCCCGATGCCCTATTATGACGTCATATTGTTTTATTAGTGTCCCGGCATCCAGCCAAGGATTCCCATCGGGGGTGGGAACAAGCGACGTGGCATGGGAGCAGGCTGTGCCAGCCGTGGCCTTTCTTTATGTTTCTTCTCATAGAGTGTTAGATGAGGCTGGGGCCATCTAGGTATAACACGCATCGGGGAAGGCGTTCTTTTCCAATTCCTATTCTTTCAGGTGGAAAAGACCCCGCGGAGACCACATCCTGCCCAGGCTGGGGGAGGTTAATTGTGGCGAATACCCTCACATGGGTTTTTTAGTCCATATGAGGAAGTGGCATGGTGGTAGATCCTACTTGCTGAGAGGGAGGACTTGCTACAAGCACAGCGACCAGGGGGAAGTGGGGACTGCCCAAGGAAAGGTGTCTTCAAAGGCATTTTGTCCTGGAAAGGCGTCTTCAGAACTTGTCAGCGCTGGCCTGCTGGGGCTGAGCAGTCGTGGGTCCGGAGGCAAGGGAGCTGCGTCCAGGATACTTTACAGGTTTGGGGCCGGGGTGCCGTGAGAATGGCGCGCACCAGCTGGATGACCCAGGGAATGAGGAAATCGCTCTTCAATTGAGAGTGTGGGTGCCACAGCCCGAAGGCAGTGTGGCAAATGATACAATAATTCTCTTGAAGAGAGATGTGTACGCCGTCTGCAAGGTGCTCGACGCTGGGGCTGAGAGCTGGCGCCCTGACCTGAGGAACAGATAGAGTAGCCGTGAGGTAGGGATGGAAGTTTCCAGTCTCGCGCTCACGGCAGACCGGGAAAGCATAAAGCCAAGAGTCAAAAGCATACCATGGTTTCAATATCTGCCCAACTAGACTTTCCTCCATTTTGAATTTTCAGAAACGCCTACTTTTTTTAATTCATCCTTGGCCGAATTCAACAAAGAATGCACAAAATTGAATTTGAGGCTGTATCTTCACAACGCTTTGACAGATTGTGATGACACTTGGTATATGTAATAGCCATCATGACCTGTGGTGACCTGCAGTGTTCCAGCTCAGTGCCCCCTACAGATCAGGAGATATAAAAAAACAGCTATTTTTGTCTATAACTTCTGAACGGTTTGTCCTAAAATCACGAAACTGGACTCATTAGATTCTGTGGGGCATACCGTGTCAAATGATACCAGTTTTGCCTTTGTCGGAATTTTACAAACTCAGTGCCATATCGTTACAAATCTGTGTAGGTGTCATTGTCACGATGCCCTGAAGGTGCTCAACAAGTTTCAGGACAGCACTAGCTTCTGGTCAAAAAATCTAACAAAACATATAAAAATGCTAATAACTTTTGATTATTTTAGCTTATTGTTATGACTCTGGTTTTGATAGATTCCATGGGTCAAGACGAATTCAACAATACCACATTTGTCATTGTCAGCCAAATCCAGTCCCCACTTGCCCCGTGGACGGCGGCCATTCCCCGTGTCCAGGCGGTCGGGCTACTCTGTCACCCGGCAGATGGCAGCAGCGCTCCCCTGGGTGGACGGGTGTCGAGGACTCTGCGATGGGCATCCCTCCTCCCTCCCAGGTTTCAGCACCAATGTAAGGGGGTTAAGATGGGCAAGGAGGAGGCGAGAACCTGCTTGTCAATATAAATAATATTTAATAACAAACTTAAACAAAAACACTCAAACATAAACATACAGGGCAGCCGCCCGTAATTTTCTCTCTCTCGATAACTGTAGTCACCGGCCGCCTTTATCCCTCGCGCGCCCCATCAGGCCGATTGGGGACCAATCGTGAAACATTACAGCCTGGCCCCGCCCCCTCCGCTCCACACTGGCACTCCCCTTTTTTTTTAGCCTTTACCAGATAATTACATTTTCAATTTTATTATTGAACGCTTGGGACTAGTGGTGGCTGTGGGGGTCAATGGTTCGATCCCCACAGCCACCACCATTGTGTCCTTGAACAAGGCACTTAACTCCAGGTTGTTCCAGGGGGATTGTCCCTGTAATAAGTGCACTGTAAGTGCACCCCACAGCCACTGTAAGGTGTAAAGTGGCTGTGGGGATCGAACCAGTGACCCCCACAGCCTGATTCTGATTAACAGTTATGTGCTTTAGCCCACTACGCCACCACCACTCCAGATCAAATGCCTTGGTATACAGACCTATGTATGGACTCTTTTTAAAGAAGTCACTTGGGAGATTATTGTGCATGTGAAATCAATTATTTAAGTTGATTTGAAAAAAGTTATAGAAGTTTAAATTTATTGAAATGAAAATGCAATGCACTTTAACTTTTATTTTATTAAAGTGGCCACAGGATAACTCCACTGGTGCAAGGGCGAAAAGACATTTCTGATTTAAAAAAAAAAAATTTTAAAAAATAAATAAAAAAAAATAATTTCAGAAACACCACTCAAACCACATATAACACAATAACATAGGACACAATATTTTACTGGAAAACATTAAATAAAATTAATTACAGATAATTATTATAATTAGATTTATAATGCATGGTTACAGTGTAAGTATTGTCAGCAGTGGAAGCATCATATTTTGTCATTATGTGAAGATTAGCAGTCTAACTCAATGAAAGAATGTGCACAATGTTCATATGTCAGATCTTCCTTCAGGTTACCGTAATAATCTTAGTAAGAGCACACCAGTTTTTTTCGTGAATGTCTAAACTTTTGATTTTTGAAAACACTGCATTCTGTTCCATTTAGCTGTATATGTGTTGAGTCCACTGCCACACGCACCAGGAATGTGTGTGTTTGTCCAAGTGTTCGCTCCTGTGGGAAAGCCATGATGCTCCATATTGTTGTTGCTGTAATGATTCATGAAGCATTCCATTCAACTCGGAGAGTCTGAATTTCCACCTTTCAACTGGGGAAAGTGCAATGGAATGACACTTTATGTCAGACTTCTAACTTGGAAAGTTTTGAGGAAATCTTCAACTCTCATTTCAACAAGATGCAGGTGTGTGTTATGTCATCCAGGGCTGGGAGGATTACAGTGAGGGACAAACATTCACTGTTATTGAATAATATCACTTTTTCCACATTTTGTTATGTTACAGCCTTATTCCAAAATTGATTAAATTCATTATTTTCCTCAAAATTCTACAAAAAATACCCCATAATGTCAACGTGAAAGAAGTTTGTTTGAAAATCTTTGCAAATGTATAAAAATAAAAAAATGAAAAAAATTGTTTGTTTACATAAGTATTCACAGCCTTTGCCATGACACTCAAAATTGAGCTCAGGTGCATCCTGTTTCCACTGATCATCATCAATATGTTTCTACAACTTGATTGGAGTCCACCTGTGGTAAATTCAGTTGATTGTACATGATTTGGAAAGGCACACACCTGTCTATATAAGTTCCCACAGTTAACAGTGCATGTCAGAGCACAAACCAAGCCATGAAGTCCAAAGAATTGTCTGTAGACCTCTGAGACAGGATTGTATCGAGGCACAGATCTGGGGAAGGGTACAGAAACATTTCTGCAGCATTGAAGGTCCCAATGAGCACAGTGGCCTCCATCATCCATAAATGGAAGAAGTTTTGGTAATTTCTGAGTCTCTGCCCATGTACACGACCACGGAGGTCGTATCCAAGTCTCTGCCCATGTACACGACCATGGAGGTCGTCTCCGAGTCTCTGCCCATGTTCACAAACACAGAGGTCGTTTCAAAGTCTCCGGACATGTGCCAGACCACGTAGGTCGTCTCCGAGTCTCTGCCCATGTACTCGACCACAGAGGTTGTTTCCAAGTATCTGCCCATTTTCACGAACTCAGAGGTCATTGCCCAGTCATGTCATGGACACCAAGCCAGAGTTCCACATCATGGTCACCATGCCAGAGTCAGCTCAAGGCCATGTCACAGCCATGCCAGAGACAGCTCAATGCCATGTCACAGCCACGCCAGAGTCTACTCCAGGCCATGTCACAGCCACACCAGAGTCAGCTCCAGGCCATGTCACAGCCACGCCAGAGTCAGCTCTAGGTCACAGCCACGCCAGAGTCAGCTCCAGGCCAGGTCACAGCCACGCCAGAGTCAGCTCCAGGCCAGGTCACAGCCACGCCAGATTCAGCTCAATTTGCATTTTGGAGAGGCCATGGAGCCTTTGATCTGGTTTGATTGACAGCTCCGCCTGTGAATTACAGAGAGACTCGTGGTTGGGCTCAAAAAAACGTGGACATTTCACCAGAATAGCGGAGACCTGGTGACCTCAATGATGATTGATTGAAGTTTTAAAACCAATATTTTATTGATAATAGGCAGTTTTGGAGAAGTGGCTTCTTCCTTGCTGACCAGCCTTTCAGGTTATATTGATATAGGACTAATTTTACTGTGGATATAGATACTTGTCTACCTGTTTCCTCCTGCATCTTCACATGGTCCTTTGCTGTTGTTCTGGGATTGAGTTGCACTTTTTGCACCAAACTATGTTCATCTCAAGTAATGCGTATCTTGGTCCCATGGTGTTTATACTAGTGTACTATTGTTTGTACAGATGAACATGGTACCTTCAGAAATTGTTCCTAAGGATGAACCAGACTTTTGGAGGTCCTGATTTCTTTAGATTTTCCCATGATGTCAAGCAAAGAGCCACTGAGTTTGAAGGTAGGTCTTAAAAATCCTCCAATTGACTCCAATTAGCCTATCAGAATCGAACTGGCTAATTGCTTAAAGACTTGACATCATGTTCTGGAAGCTGCTTAAAGGCACAGTTAACTTACTGTATGTAAACTTCTGACCCACTGGAATTGTGATATTGTCAGTTTAGATGTATCATGCTGCATCAAGACATTTTGTAATCAAATCATTATGATGTTTCTAAAAACGCTAATAACTTTAATTTTAGACTTTTTTTCATTGAAAGACTCTTTGGCTGATGTCAAGAACAATGTATATTACATTAACAAGTGATTATATTCAATGCTTTTCGAGCAGTTTGCAATTCTTGTGGTTGGCCCCGATAATTGCTGCTTGCAGCTATATTTTGCTTTTTATTTCATGTTGACAAGGTTGCTTTTTTTCCACACCTCTCATTTTGATGCTCAAAAATTCTCTAAATAGTTTTATCAGTAATTTCTGGGGTGTAAGCAGGGGTGTAAGCAGCAGAAATGTCCTCCTCTGTGAGCTCCTTCCCATTTAAAGCCAAGCTGTCAGCACTTCATCTCTGAGCCATTAGCGTACAGGCCAGAACTGCAGCCACATGCATTTTTCCATAAGCTTTATCCTCTCTGTAGGACCTTGAGATAAATTTGTCCCTCATTCCCCAAGCTGCAGCCATAATCACAGTAATAATGCCTAAATGGCTGCAGTGTTTAGTTATTTATTTATTGACTTGTTCATTGCTTGTTTGTTTAAACATATGCATTCAGTTTCTTGCAAAGAACAGTAAACAGCGTATTCGCCACAAACAAAT
The DNA here is from genome assembly GCA_032164185.1 of Moxostoma hubbsi. Lineage (NCBI taxonomy): Eukaryota > Metazoa > Chordata > Actinopteri > Cypriniformes > Catostomidae > Moxostoma > Moxostoma hubbsi. The sequence continues at coordinate 8,780,962 of JAVLUX010000033.1, forward strand.
TTCTAAGTTATTTAATTCATGCATCGTAATCGATCTGATTGCCATCCATGTAACGGCTCCGGCATTTGTGCCGGCTCTTACTGTTGTTTGTTTTTCTCTCTCCCTCGTGTCTCACAGGTGGATCCAGTATGCGTGATTGGCTTTTCAATGGGAACACTGATCATTCTCAGTGAGACCCTGATCATGGCAATAATTTACTCTCCTGGTCCACCTGCTTCACTCTGATTGCACTCAATTATTTGTTGTGAAATGTTACCTGTGCTCTCTTGTGTAGCTGGAGCTTGCATGTGTCTCTATTGGTTGCCTGTCTGTAGAGGTGTGGTTACCTTCCCGTTTGCTGCTGCCTTCGCCAGTCCTGTTGCACAATTCCTGTGGAGGAGAATTCCTCAGTATCTGCCTGTGTCTCGGGTGAGAATATCTTCTGGGCTTTGCTTCGCACCACACCAGCTTCAACAGACTGTCTTCGGACACTGTAATCTGAGTTAAATTCTTGTTTTTAATGTTAAATCCACAGTATGGGTAGAGTAACAGAAGTAACATGTATAGCATTCTTCCAGGAAGATGCTTAGCTTTTTATTATTTTGAAGGCATCACTATTTATTCAATGCTAATGAAAGAAATTAAGATGTAAAATGTATGAAATAGATTTGTATCCTGTCATTAGCAAAGCTTCATTCAGATCCTTGGATTCACATGAAAGTAAATAGATTTCTTTATCCCTAAATTTGGGAATCAAAGACTTTTGATTGTCTGTAGAGAGTGCAACACAATAAATATAATGTCTCATAAAGAAAATTGACCTCTCAGTCTCATTTGTGTGTAACTGCTACTATATTTGCATAATTAACAATAATTAAAATGTTTCCATCTTGCTTAGTATTCTTATTAGTTTCCCTTTATTTAAGCATTTATTTAATCTGTCTTCAACACAAAAGCAGCTAATTAAAGATCAGAATGAACGTTATCATTAATAACAAACTACATGAATTGCACATCAAATGTTGTAGAGGCAGATAAAGGATCTTTTTGATTATCTGCAGGGAAAAAAGAGGAATTTAACCATTTAAACAAAAAAATTTCTGGATAAAAGAAAGACACTTTTCAAAGCTGCGCTGTATTGCTATACACACATGCAGCATTTTTGTCTTATAGAATGTTTGCCCTACAAAGAGGTCATACTTTGTTTGAAAAACATTTATATTTTTACATTATTTTGACACAAAACTTAGGTGGTGCCATGTAAAACATAACCTTTTGTTATGCAAAATCAATTATTATCAGGGTTATGATCAAGTAATAATCAAAAATGAGGAACAGTTTCAATATTTGAGAATATAACCATATTTATTATCCAGTTAGAAGAATTAAGCTATCATTTTAAAAATCATTAAGACTACTTTAGAGTACTCTGATTTTGTTTGTTTAACAATTGTTTTACATTGGTGTAGTAGTAACTAAATAACTGGTCATATTCAAGTTAAATAATTTTTTTTTTAACTTAAAAATAAAATATAAAAATAAATATAAAAAAAATTAATATGGCATGCTATAGGGGTGTTCGATTACGAGTTTGATTATGAGTAGACTCCGACTCCAGCCATTGGAGTCGATGTAATCGACTCCTCGACTTTTGAATCAGGATAGTTTCAAAATTCAGGACCGTCACCAGGGATGCCCATTAGTGGGCAGTGCCTTCCCAAGTAGCATATTTTCACACACCCAAAATTGCTTGTCAGGCATGAATGGAAAATCAACTGATTTATAAAAATCATAGTTTAAATTTCACTCATAAATAGCTCACTCAATCCATTGCTTATTGCATCTGATTGCTGCTCTGTGATAAGGCTGACGTTTTTCTGTAACTGCTGGTCAGCTTCTCCTACCCAAATCCAAACATTAATGTTAGTGGGACAGGAGAAGCTTACTTTAGTCTAGATGGCTTCCATGCTGATGGAAAAACAAATTGCACATTTTTTCTTTCTCGATTCACTTCAATAACTATTAATAGGTATATTATGGAGATGTTATAAAATAAAATATGATTAATTTGGACCATTGTTTTTAAACGGAATGTACAGTATTTTAAGTGAAATCGCTTTTTTATGGAACTTGTAACTTATAAATGGCAGCTTTTAAAACTCAACAGTCTCACCACAATGGATTAAATAGCAGTGGGTTTAGTTAAGATATTTTGGTGTAGTTATTGCTTTGATAAATTATCACTAGCTTGCCTGTAAATTAATAGTGTTTCCTATTCCATATGTTCTGGTGATGGACCTGTGAAGATTGCAGTCTTTAATCACACACTAAATTTAGTTTTTATTTTCTCTTTAGAGTTTTTAAAATGTGAGAAATGAAGACATAAACTCCTGCTATTATTACAGTGCACTTTTACCACTGTTCAAATTATCGACATTGTATAACTTTACCTTAAAATGACTGGTAACCATGTCATTCCCTATTTGCTGCTCATATCCAATTTTAAGAGGGAAAATAACAAGAAACAGGCTGGGTTGGAAATAATTTAATTGTCATATAGAAACTAGACATTGGGAGAATCCACTTCTCCGACCACTGTCCCTTGTTACTAGCATGCTACTTGTCTTTGGATTGTTATTGCTATTGACATGAATGATGCCTCAAATCATGCTTGTTGAAGAGTGGTGTGCTATTAGTACTAGCTACTTTCTATTCTTTTTACTACTTTCTTACTGTATATTCTATTTACTTTGTAAATTATTGGTTCCCTTTCAAAAAGCTACACTTATGATGCTGCGCTGAGTTAGCGCTTTGGGAACAACTTTAGGTGTGACCAGCTGTGAATTTGTGTGGAACACGTCAGTGAACATTGACCGGAATTTATAGCCTCTGCTTGTGAAATCATTGGATGCACCTGTAGCAGGGCTATAAATAATTGTGTCACAGGTGCATCGTCAGATCTTTTGTCTTCAGATCACTCTGTGTGTGTGCTTCATGAGCCTGTCAGAAATTTTCTACTTTCTACTTTTAGGAGTTAGAATTGTTAGGCAGTGTGCAGAATCATTTCTCTTTAAAAAAAAACTAGAACAAAGCGGTGTGTGTTCTCATGTTTACACTCTATGGCTGAAACGGACACACACCAGTGTTGTTTTGTGTGTTTGGGGGAAGACCATGCTGTTTTTGTGTTGTGGCAGGGCAGGTGCAGTCATTGCAATCTGTTTACAGCCAAAGTGCTTCACACTCGTCTCGCCTACATCCGAGAGCCAGCGCCCACGCTTTCGTCGTGGGGCTCTTGCATGGATCTGGCTGAGGAGCGAGATACGGGTCCGTCCCTATCGCTTGCTCTCTCCCCAGATCCAGCTGATCCTTCTCGTAAGCCTGAAGCGCGCACTGGCGCCTCTTCGGTTCACGAGGGGGACGCTGAACCTCTGTACATTCCACGCACAATAATAAAGCGGCTGAGGAATTACTCGAACAAGAGACCCCCCAAACGCTCCAAACTAGAAGACAGATTTCTGTCTGGTGGCCAAAAAAAAATGAAATAAATAAATAAAAAGGGAAGGGAATGCTTTATCAGCCCCTTCCTTTCTTCTATGACTTCCATAATGAGCAGTCTCATTCATGGAGGAATCCTTATACTTCCCGTGTCCTCGTGCCCTCGATGTTGACATATTCGAATTTCGTGGCTGCTGAGGCTCGCGGGTATTCGGTGATTTCGCCAGTAGAAGAGACACTTGCGGGTGATCTCTCGCCAGGCTCGCATCATCGCTAAAGACACCCACTCTCCCCACAAAGCTGTGCAGGACCACCTCCACGCTTGTGGGGAAGGCTTATCAGGCAGCAGGTGAGGCTGGTGCTGCCCTGCACACTATGGCAGTGTTACAGGCGTACTAGGCTAATCTGTTGAAGTATTCTGTGATGACGCTGGTAGAAGAAACACTTGTGGGTTATCTCTCGCCTGGCTCGGCATCATCGCTAAAGACACCCACTCTCCTGTGCGACTCTGGGGCATCCGCATTCTGAATTACATAGACGACAGGCTCATACTAGCACAGTCACAAGAACTGGCATTACAGCAGAGGGATATCGTCAACCCGATTGTCACATTAACTGTCTCGAGTTGATGGCTGTATTTCTGGCCCTGAAATACTTCTTCCAGAGGCTGGCATGTCTTGGTGCTGGTGGACAACACAGTGGTAGTCTCTTACATAAACCATCAAGGAGGTCTACGTTCACGCCAGCTGAACAGACTGGCATGGCAGATTCTCCTTTGGGCCCAGGGCAAGCTCCTGTTAATCAGAGCAGCTTATATACCTGGATGCCTGAATGGGAGCAGATTTACTGTCCAGACAGAAAATACCGACGGGGGAGTGGAAAGACTTCACAGACTTTGTCCAGTCTGTGCCCTTCAGACTTATGTCCACCACATTAGCCAGTGGTGTAAGTCAGGGCAACTATTCGTTTGCCATGAGGGTCGCAACAGGGGGGCGGCCGCCACCAAGCAGACTATGTCGCATTGGGTGAGGGATGCTAATGCCCTGGCCTACGAGGCGTGCAGTCAAGCTTTGCCAGTAGGTATCAGGGCTCACTCTAACAGAGGGGTCACCTCCTCTAAAGCCTTGGCTAGAAGTTTCCCTCTGCATCATGTTTGTGATGCGGCAGGCTGGTCCTCTCCGCACCAATTCATTCGATTTTATAGTTTGGATGTTCATGGCAGTCCGGGCTCTTATGTCCTTAAGTCGACATCACAAGCTCATGTCTGAGACCTCTCGTGCTCTTGTGAGCACACTACACAACCGTAAGGGGTCCGGACATCCACAGTGCGGCTGCATGGGTATTCTCATTCCCAAAGCGCTAAATCAGCGCAGCATCATAAGTGTAGCTTTTTGAAAGGGAACGTCTTGGTTTACATGGCTGTAACCCTTGTTCCCTGATAAAGGTGGAGCGAGATGCTGCGCTTCATTGCCACACTGGGTTGCCCCAGGACTGCTCTTCAGACAAAATACCTGACGATGCACCTGTGACGCATCTATTTATTGCCCTGCTACAGGTGCATCCAATGATGTCACCGGCAGAGGCTATAAATTCCGGTCAATGTTCATTGACGTGTTTCACACATATTCACAGCTGGTCACACCTAAAGTTGTTCCCAAAGCACTAACTCAGCGCAGCATCTCGTTCCACTTTTATCAGGGAACAAGAGTTACAGTCAAGTAACCAGAGACAATTTATAAATTTTCTGAAAACAGGTAAAAAGTCCAATAAACTTAAAATTAAGGAGGGTCTCAGGCCACAATTTGGGACCAGAATATCATCAAGACTTTTGGGTGGGCTCTTTTGACATGGGCCATTAAGCAACCACCCAGAACATCCTATCAACGCCCCAACAACCATTGGGGCAGCTTTGGCTCTTGTGGTAGAGTGGGTCAGCTACTAATCTTAGGGTTGGTGGTTCGATTCCCGGGCCACACAACTCCACATGCCAAAGTGTCCATGGGCAAGACACTGAACCCCAAGCTCCCAATTTGCTAGCACCTTGCATGGCAGCTCTGCCGCCATTGGAGTATGAGTGTGTGTGTGAATGGGTAATTGGGACACAGTGTAAAGCACTTTGGTAACCTCTAAGGTTAAAAAAAAAAGCGCTATATAATTGCAGACCATTTACCCAGCATGGGAAAATACTGCTTACATTGTCTTCACAAAATGTAAAATCTAGTTTAGTATGGAATTGTACAGAAGAAATCAGGGATGATGAAATATGAAGACTGATAATTGACTGCAGTGGAAGGGCACTGATAGAAATTGTGCATGACATTTGTGACGTGTGGCAGCTTTGTCTTCTAAACATGCATAACTTTCCATGCCAGAGCTAACTCCACACAGGGCTTGACAACCCCTGCAGCTTAATGAGAAATTTAGCATGAAACGGAGTCTAATTATCAGCCATAAATTAGCCATAATGCACCTAATCAGAGGAGATGCCATATTGGTAAGAGAGTAAAGCGGTAAACAGCCCAGAGCTCTTCCTTAGTTTAATTAAAAATTACCAAAAGCTTGTTATGGAATTGTTGTTTTGGATGAATTTAGAAAACATTCAATGTTTCTACACAGAATGACATGAACAATGCAAAATAACATGAAGCTGCAAAGAAATGTTCAGGTTCAGTACAAGTTCAGCTTTATCGATAGCATTTGTGACATAATGCTGATTATCACTGAAAATAATATTTACTTTCAATACTGTACAATACATGATTTTGTAATTTTTTTATGTTTTGCATTGTGTTTGAGCTTGGACAATAAACTCTTTGGTTATGTGTATAGTCAGAAGGACTCATGAGCAGGATCCATTTTAGTTTGGCATGGCAATACACTCTCATAGCAAAACATATTTATAGCAACATTTTTCCCATATGGAGTTTTCCAAATGGCTCTTGTGTATCTTGTGTCTGATTGTGACATTCTAATATATGGATGTTTATTTTGTGAATGAGATGCGACTGCCTTCATGGAAAGGAAGATTTTCACAGATTAAAACCTTCAGTTTCACAGCATGAGTCATTTGGAGACTTTTAACCTCCTGCAACCCCATGTTCACATGTGTGGACATTGTATTGTGATTTTGCTAAACACAACACATAATATAAATTCATTTAAACTGATTGATCTCAGATCAGAAGACTCTGTTCTGTCAGTAAAGGGTTAAACCTTTTGATACACAGACTCATGTGACAAAACAACATAGTGCCCATCACAATGGAGTTTGTCTTTGGGAGAAACGCCAACAACACTACATCTGGTAAGAAACATAATTAGAGACTCAAACAGGTTTCATTGTAAAAACTTAGTTTTCATCCAATATGCTATTTTTAAAATTTTAATGATTGATTGGAAAACACCACACTGCTAAACATAATGCACACAAATTGTACTTCAGTGCATTTTTACTTAGAAATCCTATATTTACTGTGCATTATCACATTGAGAATCAATGGGTTCATCCAAAAGCTAAAATATGTCATTTTCAGAGGCTTTATATGGAGTTAGGATGAAAATAAAGTGCATTTCGAATTGTTCTGAGAAAGTGCAGACAGACAGCACACTGGAGGTTAAGTAATTCAATAAATAGGGAGCAAAGGAGCATCCTATATCTTTCCTAAGCAGCTAAGTGCATTCACTCCTAAAATCCAACCAAAAGTTCAGTTTCAGGCTGCAGATAATATTTGGACCACTCAACATGTTTGGTAGACATGAGACAATCATTATTATTTAAAATTTCACTACTTAGTCTTGCTGTCCACATATGTTGACATAAGTGTTTTGGAAAACTTCTTGGTCTAGAATTATGATTATTATTATTATTATTATTATTATTATTATTATTATTATTATTATTATTATTATTTGCATGTTTATTTGGTGCTACTAGTTACAAATCAAAGAAGGAAATGGAAAATGCACACAGCAGTCATGCTTGGGTCTCAGGAAGTTATGTGTTTGTGTGTGTGTGTGTGTGTGTGTGTGTGTATATGTATATATGTAGCAATACGTGGCTCGTCTAGTAGTGACTACGCCACCCCGAAATACCGGGGAAATAATCTAATGAACGGACACAAGTCCGTTTGCTCAGAAGAGGCAGGAGGCGTGAGTTCACGTTCAAACAACCAAATTTTATTAAAGAAAGCAATTAAATGAAAATAACGCACAATAAATGGTCTTGATCCACAAATGAAAATAAAACAGACAAAAAAAAGAATAAAGAAAATAAATCACTGCCGGGGCTGAGGCTCCCGAAAGGAAGGCTAGCTATAGCTGCATACGGCAAAAAGACACAATTTGAGGATAACACTCCACTAAAAATAGTGATCAAACACAACACTACAGAAAACCAAAACCCTGGTTAAAGTGAAGCCCGTGCAGCTACAACCACCAGCCTGCTTCCAGGGACACCCAGCTCCTGCAGAATACAAAAGAAGAAAAAAAACATAATTTTCAAGATAATGATCATCAATTGGAACCAAGGCAAAAAAATAACAATTTATACCAAAAAAATTACATATTCAAACAACATGGTCCCATCACACAAGTCACACTATTGGTCATACAATTTCCACAGATGACCAGGACCATTTGGCAGCAATTAATCCATGCACTACTAAATCACGATAAAACAGTGACGATCATGCCGCTATGGACTGGTGACAGAATCAACTAAATCCATACAAAAACATATAAACAAAGACCAAATCAAAGAACCAAAAAAAAGTAACCTTTTAGACCCACTCGAGTCTGAAACCGGTCGCCTGAGCAGCAGACGAGCTGGAATCACAGCAGTAGTAAAAAGGGTCTAATTCCCTTAAAGCAGCAGACGTGGCTCAAAGAGCGAGGGTTGATGACAGCAAGTTGTTAAAGTGGCTGTCAACCTTGCTTTAACGCGAACAAAGAACAAACCACAAATATTTATTAACAATCTAATTAAAAACAATTAAAATTACAACGAAAATGATAAACACTGTACTCACCCTGATTTAGTATCGGCGCACACACACGTAAATCACAGGCACACAAAAGTCTTACGATGCGTCCTTAGCAAGTCAAGTCACAACAGCTGGTACTCTGACGCGGCTATTAGGAGGTGCCCCACCGATGGAAGCTCCGCCACACTAAAACGTATGACAGATCACTCAAACAAACAAACTTCCTGAAAGATTACAACGGTACCACATTAAAACTTACCTAAATGTGGGCATCACTCCCAAAACACGCACAGCCTTGATGGCCTAATGTCACACTAAACACAAAGAATTAATGCAACATCACTTAATACTACAATCAAAACAACCAGCTACACAGCTGAAACACATACCTCTGTGGTCTCTTGGAATGAAGGGGCGGGCTTTCGACAATGACGCATCCCAGGAGGCACAAACAACGAGTCTATATACGCTTAAGAGCGGTACCCCATTGGCCATATACACAATGAGGATGACGTAACAACGAGTCACTCACTTCACCACATTTTACCCACCCTTTTTGTGTCGTCGCCCCGACGATAGACTACAAATCACTATGTATTAGTCCCAAGGCCTAAACCACCCAGAAGTAATACTGGATATAGACCCTGGAATACACGGGACATCCCTCACATTCTACATTGCTCGAGGAAGATGGTGAATATTAGGGTGTTGGCCCACGGTTGCTCGTCTTGTTCTTCGTACTGCTCCAACACTATCCCCCTGCCGGTTCAAGGGGAGAGAGACAGACAACCCTGCCTGGCCTGAATCAACATCCGGTGCCAACTCACCAGTTACAAAGGGTGCAGACGCTACTGGAGGTGGCCCTACCACTTCCGGAGGCGGTGATACTGGTGTCTGCTGCGTCACCAATGATGCTGGTGGCTGGTACCTAGTTACGGTTGCGGGTTGCAATGCCACGGTTCGGCCTGACCCAACCTGCATATCATCTGAAACGGCCACCCAAAGGTCCATTTCTTCTACCTCCTCCAATGACGATGGTGTCCCTACTAAAGGACTGTCAGAATGAACCACTCTTGGGGCTTCTCGTTATATGAGAGTCCTCATTGACGAACGATGAACATGCCGGATCTTACTCAGATCGTCTGTGGGTGCAACAGCATACACCGACCCTCCATCTATAGGAGCTCTCACAATCTGATACACCACCGAGCTCCACAGGTCCTGAATTTTGTGACGACCTCTCACGCTATGATTGCGGAGATAAATCAGCTGACCCTCCCTCAGTGGTGCATCACGAACGTGTTGGTCATGCAGTCTCTTACAACGTTCAGCAGCAGCCTTCAAACGCCCTCGTGCCCCTTCAAATGCCACATGCATCCTAGCTTGATGCTCTACCATCCACTCATGAACCCCACCCCCTCCAGGTTCCTGAACCCTACCCAACATAAAATCAACAGGGAGTCTGGGCTCCTGACCAAACATCAGGAGGTATGGAGACTCACCCGTGCTCTGGTGAGGGGTGGTGTTATAACAGAACAAGACCTGTGGAAGGCAAGATACCCAGTCCAATTTACGGGAGGTCGGCAGAGTGCGAAGAAGGTTATGAAGGGTTCTATTGAACCGTTCACACTGGCCGTTGCCTGCTGGATGATAGGGTGTAGTACGAGATTTTTCGATCCTATAAAACCTACAGAGTTGTTTCATAAGGGCAGACTCAAAATTCCGTCCCTGGTCGGTGTGAATACGACCTGGAACTCTGAACCTAAAAAAACACTCAGTCACTAAAACTTGTACTACCGTCTCAGCCCGCTGATCCCTAGTAGGGATGGCCAGAGTAAATTTACTGAACACGTCGGTTAGCACCAACACATTCTCGAGCCCAGAACCGGAAGGCTCAAGCAGGGCAAAATCAATAGCTAGAATGTCATTTGGCCTAGAAGCCAAAACATGGCCCATAAAGCCCCGAGCAGTTGGTTGGATGTCTTTAGCCAGCTGACATCGTTCGCATTCCCGACACCACTGTGCCACTTCTGCCGACATCCCCGGCCAATAACACCGCTGGCGCACAAGTTCAGTAGTGCGTTCAACACCCTGGTGTCCATGATGTTGATGCAACTCAGTCAATACCTCCTGTTTTAAAGCTGCAGGCAAAATCAATTGTAGCACCTCCTCACCCCCATCAGGGCATGACACCCGTCGATAAAGGACCCCATTTTTTTTGAAAAACAGTCCCATTGCCGAAGCAACGTCAGAACAGACTTGGGGAGCTGCTGGCACACTGCCAAGGTGGGAAAAGAACCCCGTTCCCAAAACGCCAAAACCTTCTGAATATCAGGATCCGCCTCTTGTAGCAAACTCAAATCCTCAAGAGAAAAACTGGGCAATGCTGTAATTACTGCTTGGTTCACCTGTATTAACGGTTCTGCCTCTGCTACCTGCCTCACCACGGCTGGAATTATCGTCCCTGGTAAGAAACTCTCCCGAATCTCCTGACAACCCAGGTTCTGTCTAGAAAGAGCGTCAGCATTTCGGTTGATCCTTCCAGAACGATACCGAACCTTAAAGTCAAAGGCGGCCAACTGGGCCGCCCAATGTTGCTCAGCAGCTCCCAGTTTAGCAGATGTCAGGTGGCTAAGGGGATTGTTATCTGTATAGACAATGCACTTCTGGCCCAACAGGTACTCCCTAAACTTCTCGGTCATGGCCCACTTGAGCGCCACAAATTCCAATTTCATGGAACTATAGTTAGTCATGTTGCGCTCAGTGGGCCTCAGACCGTGGCTAGCATAAGCAATAGGGCGCACCTTACCTTCCTGCTCCTGCGAGAGGACGGCGCCAAGCCCACTATGGCTAGCATCCACCTCCAGGATAAATGGCCGGGAGAAATCTGCATATGCCAGCACGGGGGAAGTAGACAGCTTATTCTACAAACCCTCAAAGCTCACCTGACACTGCTCAGTCCAAGCCCCAGCAAACCCCTGATCCACTTGCTTTCTGGGTCCCAAACCAGTACACACTGCAACCAGCTTATGTAGAGGGGCTGCCAATTTGGCAAACCCCTCCACAAAACGCTGATAATAACTGGCGAAACCCAGAAACGAGCGCAACTCTGCCACATTAGAGGGAATTCGCCAATCAGCTACCACATCAATTTTCACAGGGTCTGTTGATACCCCTTCAGCCGAGATAATGTGGCCCAAATACTTCACCTCTCTTTGGAAAAACGCACACTTGCTTAACTTAACCTTAAGTCCTTCACGTTCTAACCGACTCAAAACTACCTCCAGATGCTCCAGATGTTGCGCTACAGAGGTGGAAAATACTACCACATCATCCAGGTATAAGAGCAGGGATTGACACTGTTGATCCCCGAACAGCCACTCCATTAACCTCTGAAAGGTGCCCGGGGCGTTACACAGGCCAAATGGCATACGGTTCCACTCAAAGAGTCCAAAGGGTGTACAAAAAGCGGTCTTAAACCGATATTTCTCTGTGACTGGAACCTGATTATACCCACTGGCCAAATCAAGAGTCGAAAAATAACAAGCACCACTCAGGGAATCAAGCGACTCATCTATTCGGGGCAAAGGAAACGCGTCTTTCCTAGTTCTGGCGTTGAGTTGACGGTAGTCAACGCACATGCGCAGGCCACCATCTTTCTTTTTGACCAGTACGATAGGTGAAGCATATGGACTACAGCTCTCTCGAATGATCTCAGCCTCTAGTAGCTGATTTATGTGGGCCTTTTCTACTTCATACTCCGATGGGGGTATCCGCCGAAAACGCTGCCGAATCGGAGACTCATCTACCAAGGGAATATCGTGTGAAATTAAATTAGTACAACCCAAATCCCCCTCCTGAGTAGAAAACACTGCCTGAAACCTACTGAGTAAAGACTTTACCAGACTCTGCTCTACCTCTGACAAAATCGACAAGTCCATGGCCTCCACCTGCTCCTGCACAGTAGGTCCTACTTCTGCGCTTTGCGCCCCCACAAGAGCCACAACCGGCTGGACCTCTGTAACACCTGTGGGTAAACTGACCACATAAACACTACTCAATGTGCCCATAATGGACCATGGGTAGAGCACTACATCCGTCACGCCAACATTAACAACAGGTATATAAGCTGTCCCTTGGCTCACCTGAACTACCGCCGGAAAAGCCAATAACCCAGCAGGAAAACCGGATTCAGGAGGCTCAAAGAGTACGGCTCCAGCAGAAATTTCATCAGAGCAAGTTGACGGAACAAACTTTAGCATGCCCCCTGGGATACGGCAAGGCCTACGACCCCGTACACGGACCTTACCCACATGATTTGTGCCAGTTACAAGGTTAACACTACAATATTGTAGTGCCTGAGACACGAGATGCAGAGCTTTTGACACATCAGGCAAGTTGAAAAGAGCAGGGCCATGCTGACTAAAGAGCTCCTGGTAGCATCGTTTTAGAACATTCATTCCAAGAACCCCTGGAATCTGATCACACAAGCCACCAGGAGGATCCTTAACAACAAGCACCCCGCAATTGGAAACGACTTGGCCACAGAGCTCAATATCCAGCTCCATGTAACCAATATAAGGAATGGAAAACCCATTAGCGGCGCGAAGCTGTAACCACTGACATGACTTAAGTCGCTCCTGTCCCCATGTTGCAAATTGTTGCTGAAAACAGCTTTCCGTAATGGTGGAGACCATCGAGCCGGTGTCCAACAAGCACGGCACCAATACTCCACCTATGGACACAACAAGATGAGGACAGGACCACATTAAACTAGACGCCACACTAGAACCCTTCAAAAAAACTGAGCTGGTAAAGTCCCCAACCGAGCGGTGACTCCGCAGCTCGGTGGGCACTAGTTTTCCAACTGCACGGAAGTAGATAACTGCCCACCTCCAACAATAGGTACGGCGGAATGCGGAGCACGTTGGATAACCCGCTCTCCATTGCACTCTCGGGCAAAATGGCCTGGTTTTTGGCACCTTCAACAGATTACAGGCCCACTACGAGGGGCTCGATTACGCATCTCTGGGCCTGACAATCGGGCGAAACTTTGAGTGAGGCGATTTAACTGCTCTTGCTGTGCTTTCAGCATTTCTCTTAACTCACCCAACTCGGACGTCTGAGGTGAACTACGAGCCCCCACCGATGAATCTCCGTGAACGCCATACTGAATTCCATGTGCCACTGGACCGATAAGCTTCGGGCCCTCGCACCCCCCCGGCATCCCTTCCTGCTCCCATCGGAGGGCTTCACTCCTCACCTCTAACAAAGTGCTTCCTGCAAGGCTACATATGACAGTGAACATCCATACAATTCACGCAGTGCCCTAATAATTTTCTCAGGGTCCCCTCGCTCCTCCTCTGACCGATATCGGATCTCTTCTCGTGCTTCCCCCTCTAAGTGATCAAAGAGAAAGAAGGCCTGATCCGCAGGGGATAAATAACGGGTCCTTATACAAGCCTTAGCTTCCTCAACCCATTCATCAATATTTACCCCAGCCCTCCCACTAAATTTTGGACACCTTCTATCTCTAGGTACAAATACAAGCCTATCAGTCACTGGAGTATTACCAGTCGCTAATGGAAGTATAGGAGCGGTGGCTGTGGTAGAGTTACTAGATCCCGCAACACTGTCCCCCTGCAATTCAGATGTCCTCTCCTGTCGCAATCTCTCATTGTCAGCTCTAAGCTGAGCCACAAGCTCTTTTAGTTCCTGTAATTCTCTCTCCATTCCTATAGCACGTACCTACTTAATTTAGCAGAACTCAGCACCCACAACAACCGGCACCAAAGGAGGTCAAACCAAAAACTGCAATCGTCAGGGCACACGTCTGCTGCTTTATTCCTAAAGAAAAAAAAGAAACACCAAACACAAAAACGTACAAGATTAAATAAAAAAGATAAATAAATACACAACTCACGTCTCCGCCAGATATTCTGTGCAAATCCTGCCGACTGCGCCACCTGTAGCAATACGTAGCTCGTCTAGTAGTGACTACGCCACCCCGAAATACCGGGGAAATAATCTAATGAACGGACACAAGTCCGTTTGCTCAGAAGAGGCAGGAGGCGTGAGTTCACGTTTAAACAACCAAATTTTATTAAAGAAAGCAATTAAATGAAAATAACGCACAATAAATGGTCTTGATCCACAAATGAAAATAAAACAAACAAAAAAAAAAGAATAAAGAAAATAAATCACTGCCGGGGCTGAGGCTCCCGAAAGGCAGGCTAGCTATAGCTGCATACGGCAAAAAGACACAATTTGAGGATAACACTCCACTAAAAATAGTGATCAAACACAACACTACAGAAAACCAAAACCCTGGTTAAAGTGAAGCCCGTGCAGCTACAACCACCAGCCTGCTTCCAGGGACACCCAGCTCCTGCAGAATACAAAAGAAAAGAGAAAACATAAACCAAGAAAAAAAACTATTTTCAAGATAATGATCATCAATTGGAACCAAGGCAAAAAAAAAAAAACAATTTATACCAAAAAAATTACATATTCAAACAACATGGTCCCATCACACAAGTCACACCATTGGTCATACAATTTCCACAGATGACCAGGACCATTTGGCAGCAATTAATCCATGCACTACTAAATCACGATAAAACAGTGACGATCATGCCGCTATGGACTGGTGACAGAACCAACTAAATCCATACAAAAACACATAAACAAAGAGCAAATCAAAGAACCAAAAAAAAAGTAACCTTTTAGACCCACTCGAGTCTGAAACCGGTCGCCTGAGCAGCAGACGAGCTGGAATCACAGCAGTAGTAAAAAGGGTCTAATTCCCTTAAAGCAGCAGACGTGGCTCAAAGAGCGAGGGTTGATGACAGCAAGTTGTTAAAGTGGCTGTCAACCTTGCTTTAACGCGAACAAAGAACTAACCACAAATATTTATTAACAATCTAATTAAAAACAATTAAAATTACAACGAAAACGATAAACACTGTACTCACCCTGATTTAGTATCGGCGCACACACACATAAATCACAGGCACACAAAAGTCTTACGATGCGTCCTTAGCAAGTCAAGTCACAACAGCTGGTACTCTGACGCGGCTATTAGGAGGTGCCCCACCGATGGAAGCTCCGCCACACTAAAACGTATGACAGATCACTCAAACAAACAAACTTCCTGAAAGATTACAACGGTACCACATTAAAACTTACCTAAATGTGGGTATCACTCCCAAAACACGCACAGCCTTGATGGCCTAATGTCACACTAAACACAAAGAAATAATGCAACATCACTTAATACTACAATCAAAACAACCAGCTACACAGCTGAAACACATACCTCTGCGGTCTCTTGGAATGAAGGGGCGGGCTTTTGACAATGACGCATCCCAGGAGGCACAAACAACGAGTCTATATACGCTTAAGAGCGGTACCCCATTGGCCATATACACAATGAGGATGACGTAACAACGAGTCACTCACTTCACCACATATATATATAATTTTTTTTATACATTATTGTGACTGTACTTGTATCTACTTGTTCTGTCTTTTATATTGTTGAGAATTGGTTAGCTTTAGGTGTAGGGGTGGAGTTAGGTGTTCAAAAATATCTATATTATAGTGTAATGTAACCAAAATGATTGGGACTATATTTACCTGTCTGTTACACATTTTTATTGTTTAAAAGTTGTTAAGCTTAGGGGTGCGATTGGGTTAGGTCATCTAAAATATAAATATGGTACTATTTTGTAACTAAAAAAAAATATTTATAAGTATAATAAAACATAGTGGTTAAGCACACGCAATAAATCTGAAGACTGATAAAGCCTGTGATTGAATTATCCGAACTTAAGTATGGATGCAAGCAAAAAGTCGCTACGGTGACAACTTTGTCATTGGACTGCTCTAGAAAGGGTTAAAATGCCCTAAGGGGTTAAAAAACTGGGTAAAACTTTAGAATTGTAATGTTTGAAAGAAGTCAAGAGAACGGGATCTAGGAACAGCTTAACTTTAATGAAAAAAATAAAACAAAATACAAAACAGGAATACAAAACAAGATAAACACAGGAACAGGGCAAGACTGGGAACCAGGAAGCAAAAACAAATGTAAACAAATAGGATAGAAACCGGAGCATGAACTGGAGAGAAACACACAACAACTGACCAAGGTAAAACAGACATCAGGGCAATATCTACACAGGGATATACAACGTAAATGAAACACAGGTGAGAACAATACGGAACAGCTGGCAGTGATCAGGGCATTGACTTATGGGAAATGTAGTGCAAGGGAGACTAGGGAGGCAGGGCCAAGATGGAGCTGGAGACCAGATCAGACCAGGAGGATGACCATGAGACCAGAGCAGATCAGGCGAATGACCATGAGACCAAGGAGACCAGAGAAGATCAGGAGGATGGCCAGGAGAGAGACCAGAGAAGATCAGGCGGATGGCCTGGAGACCCAGAAGACCAGAGCAGAACAAGCAGATGGCCAGGAGACCAAAGAGACCAGGGCAAATTAGGTAGACAACCAGGAGATCCAGGAGACCAGAGTAGATCTGGCTGATAGCCAGGAGACCTCCACAGATTAGGAACTGGTCTGGACTTATTTTTTTATCTGCACTTATTTTTTTGTTCACGCTTATTATTCTTTGATCCGTGACTGCAATACATTTGACGGGATTTTGATCCCATAGAGTGCGAAAAGACATCAATTTTGCGTGTGCACAGCAAGGTGAGTGGGGCATGCGCATGAGAGATGTGCGGGCACGAGGCGATTGTATGGTGAAGAGAGTGGCTGTGTCTGAAATCGTTCACTTATTCACCATTTCCTATATAGTGAATGGCAGTAAGTGCACTATATCTCATGTTGGTATACACCAAGCGTCGGAGCTCTGGGACTGTCGCAGAAACAACGTCACATGTGAACTTTTAAAATACTTGGGCCATAGATGGTATTCTTATTAAATAATATATTAATACAATAAATCTTCATTCTGTTTGTCAGCGTTTGAACATCATATTTTCGGGAAATTGGCATACATTCTTTTTTAGACATTTCCGTTGAATCAAAGAATTGTTGGTTGTGAGTGACCACAAGGATACATCTCAAGCATTCTCCAAATTCCTATGAAAGAAGGTCGCATTCGAAGCGTACACTCGACAACGGTGATTGCCCATAATCCACCGGGGGGAAGATGTACGAGCTGGGACTTTACTGCTTCCTTCACTCCTGCAATGTTTTTATTTCATGCTGAATGTAGTAAATTACTTTTTGACAAATCATTACTGGATTAAAATAACATAATAACATATAGAGAGACAAAACATACAGATGCATTTTAAAATATACTCTTTATTTCAAATGTTGAAAGTCAGTTGAATGACATTTTCAGAAGATTATTCTCTTATGAGAATCTGATTCAGCCAACGTTTTTAGTCTACAGAACAGGGAAAGGCTCATTTATGTTTGTGTAGAGAAAAGACATATATAGATTTAAAAGAAAAAAATGTTTCTTTTTAATTTTAAACATCTTTGTGCACAGAAATAAAATGTTTTTTGTATTGTGTGCTAAGTCCATGACTGCTGTCTATTATTATGAATGGTGTGGAAAAGAAGCTATAGTAAATAAATGGATGAATTAAATTAATCACAAAGGGTGGCCATTTATTTGTTCTCCGTGCACTTGTCGATGTGAATTATATGAGATATTTGTGTTGGCACTCCTGGAAGTATCATATTTGCAGCATCAGATCAGTGCAGGTATTCCGTTAAGATCAATCCATAATCACATACAATAAATTGGCTTTCAAGGATGTATACATCATTGTCATGATTAACACAGGCTAACAATTGGGGCAATTTATGTCAAGTGACACTACATTTTTGCATTGATGCCAATTTTCTCAACAAAAAGTGTTTCCAAGCCAGTTTTTTGCAACATTTGAAGTATCTACATAGAGTTTAAGCGCTAGAGTTAAACAGAAAAATATTATGTCGACATTTGTGAAATTTTTGCGACAATTTGCATTTCCATCAGATTTATTTTGATGTGCTAAAACTTTGTGCAAAAAATCCTTGGATGGAAATGTGTCAAGTTAAAAAGAATGTCAGGTCTCAAAAACGCATGTCGAGACAACTGTGTTCTGTTTCAATTATTTTTAGCGCAGGTGTCAAAAGATTCAACATTCTGAACAAGTTCAGGTTGCAAAGTGGTGACTGTGACATTGTTTATTATTCCAGATTGTTCTGCACCAAGCAAATTTCAGCGCTTGATAAACGGCAATGTTTTTTCTCCTTCTGTTCTAGTGTGCTGAGGGCCACCGTGCCTTTTATGTTTACTGTTACAATACTGCTGTGAATGTTGCCTACGATGCTTTCATGAAATACTGCCTTTTACAACACGTTGAACAATACACTGCAGCCTCCAGGTGAAAAAGTAAATAAGACAGAAAGATATTACCAGAGGTGGGTAGTAACGCGCTACATTTACTCCGTTACATTTACTTCAGTAACTTTTTGAAAAATATTTTACTTTTAGAGTAGGTTTAAAAGTGGGTACTTTTTACTCTCACTCAAGTAAATTTCTAATGAAATGTTTGTACTTTTACTTCTTTATAATGGGTGGTGTTCCTGTCGTTACATTACTGGGTTTAATTTTAATTGATGTGTAATTTATTGAGAGATTATTAAATGGGACTTTTAGGAGAGCGGATGTTCACACTGCTGTGCACGCTGAGCCGTTGTCACAGACTGTCACTCAATCACAGCAGCAGCATCAAACTCTTCAAAGTGAAACACATCCTTTGCTTCACACAGTGAGAAAATAGCTTCCTCACACAATACCTTAATTTAACACCAAGACAAGCTGATATTTCAAGATTATAATCACTGCTCCAATTTAAGGCAGCATGCTGTGGTAAATTTTGGCTCTAATCCTAACACGGGCTTTTCTGTGTAATGAGATGGTCATTTTCAGGGTGATAATGTGACTGGGCTCCTATGATACCAGTTTTTAAGAATACATTTTTAAATCAGTGCAGCAATATATCAGTGTGCTTTGTCCTGCGTCATGCATGTCATGAGCAGTATTTATGCATTTACCCCGCACACTCGTGGGGGTACTGGAAACTATCGCAGCTACTTAAGGTGGATTAGCTGAATAAATTCATGTAAACATCCAAGTTAAGTGTAAATAAATGTATTTTGCTTTGACATTTGCATGATCAACAACTGGAGCATGAACAGACAGCATTTTGGCACGTGCACAGTGCAGGGTGACATGCGTGTGAGATGTTCGGGCACGAGGCAATCATATGGTGAAAGAGAGTGGCTGTGTCTGAAATCGTTCACTCATTCACTATTTCCTATATAGTGAATGGCAGTTAGTGCACTATATCTCAGCAGTGAGTGAATGAAATTAGTAAATTCATATACACAGAGTGTCGGAGCTCTGGGGCTGTTGCGGAAACAATGTAAAATATGAAATTTTACAATACTTGGGCCTTACTTGTTATTCTTATTAAATAATATATTAATACAATAAATCTTCATTCTGTTTGTCAATTTGTATTATATACTGTGTGTGTTAATATAAAGAGTAAACACATTTGATCAAATAAAGAGTACGTTATAAAATGCATCTGTATGTTTTGTCTCTCTATATGTTATGTTATTTTAATTCAGTAATGATTTGTCAATGATTTGAATACATTCAGCATGAAATAAAACATTGCAGGAGTGAAGAAAGCAGTAAACTTCCAGCTCGTACGTCTTCCACGTGGTGGATTGTGGGCAATTAACCATCGTGGAATGTACATGAAATGTACACTCGAAATTAGAGTGCATTGTGGATAATAATGAGTGAACAAAAGTAGGGAACGATTGGCTCACTCAGAATTCAGATACTCCTACAAAATGGCACTGTATAGCAAATAGGGGCGGTTTCAGACACAGCGAGTGTTCCACGACTGGAATTGGAACCCTACCCAGGCTGCTTACTCTGCGTTTAGAGAGTGGCGGTACTGCTGTACAGAACTAATGATCTAAATACTGGAAAACTGAAAACTACACTGTAAGAAGAATCCACACTGCCAGGAATCCAGGACTTTAAAAGCTGTGAAATAACTAAAGTATGCATTAATAAAACTTGATCTTGCTTTGGTTTATATTTCAGCATTACATATTATGTCCTTGTGGGACATCTTCAATGAAATAATTACTAGAAATTTGTCCAAAACTCTCTTATTGACAAATTCATCCAGATCTGACAAGAGCCCTTAAAGGGATAGTTCACCCAAAACTTACAATTCTCATTATTTACTCACCCTCCTGCCACACCAGATGTATATGGCTTTATTACATCTGCTGAACTCAAATGGAGATTTTTAGAAGAGTTTTTCAGCTCTGTAGGTCCATACAATGCAAGTGAATGGGTTGCAACATTTTAAAGCTAAACAAAATCACATAAGTCTGCATAAAAGTAATCTATAAGACTCCAGTAGTTAAATCAGTATCTTCAGAAGTGATGTGATAGGTGTGGGTATCACTACTGAAGTTATGGATTTAACCACTGGAGTATTATGGATTACTTTTAGGCTGCCTTTATGTGCTTTTTGGAGTACCAAAATTCTGGCCTACAGATCAAGTATTCTTCTAAAAATCTATATAAAAGCCATACACATCTGGGATGGCATGAGGGTGAGTAAATTATGAGAGATTTAAAATTTTGGGGTAAATAATCTCTTTAAAGTGATAGCTCAGCCATTATTTAATATTCTGTCATAATTTCTCTACCCCCATGTTGTTCCAAACCAGTGTGATGCTTTGAATTATGTGGAACACAAAATATGTTAGACAGAATGTTAGGGACTGACAGTCTCGGTCACCATTCACTTTCAAAATATGGAGAAAAAAAACACATTCAATGTTCAATGTGTATTATATAATAGAATATAGGGGAGTAAACATATATTATGTAATTTGTGAAAGTAACAAGTTACTCACTACTTGAGTACTCATTAAATTGGATACTTTCTTACTCTTACTCAAGTAATTATTTATGTTAGTACTTCTTTTTTATGTAATAGTAATTGTATTTTTACTTGAGTACTTTTTATTATTTTTCTTATATCATTTATTTATTTAGTTGGCTAGTAGTCTTGTATTAACCTGGATAATGAGCAGTAAGATCTTCATTTTCACAAAATAAACACCAACAGAATTCCGACACAATCTTGAGGAGAATTCAGCTGTTTAGCAATTTCTTCTAACGTAATTGCATGATTTCAATACAAATCAATATGTTATGTCAATTTATTCATTTATTATGTAGTAATACATAAGTATCCATGTAATAAGCAGGATAATATACAATCAGCCAGTTGTTATCTAAATAAACATTTATTTATTTTAATAACCTTTTTTTTTTTTTTTTTTTTTTTGATAGCAACTGGCATACTGTATATTATCCTTTACTTACTAACCTTGTGTGTGAAAAGTTATGAACAACTTTGATGCAACCTAGTCATTTTTGCTAAATGTGGTCAAGGATACCAAAAATGGACTGTTTACATGGGGGAAATTCATAAAAATGACATTGGAAATGCATAATCAGAAGTTTATCTACCTAGAAATGTAGTCACAGTTCAAAAATAACAATTTAGTCATTTTTACAGGTCAAATAATTAATGAGTTATACAGAAGTGCTTAAAAATATGAGCTTCATATTTTTTGCTTTTTAATAATCTGGAACATATTTTGGGCATAAAAGTGCATTACTGTAACTGTGCATGATTTTTGCTTTAAAACAAATAGAGGGATGAAAAAACTAAGATGGTTAGCTGGTCTACAAGTGTGGCCAAGCTGGTGTTTAGCTGTCTAGGCCAGGCTGGGAGACAAAATTATTTTCTGTGGTAATCGTCATTATGCTACAAAGCTGTCAATAGAGTTTAACTTGTTTTGCACCTGGAATATTCCATATAAAGGGATACAATTATAGATAAATGTCATTTTTTTCTATAAGATTTTAAATAATAGCCTATACAGTAAGCATAGAATTACATACATTTTAGATGGAACAGCTGATTTAGTTGGAGATGCCAGTAAGGTAAAATTAATAATTTTGAACATAAATCAGCCAAAACTTAAGTGATCCATCAGTCATGATTGTTTAAACGGACGCCATCTCATGTGAGATTTGTGTGAGATGACAATTTGAAATGGCCTCTAAACGAACTCCACGTGAGGAAGCCTTCTCAAGTGCCTGTGGGTTAATCAGGAAATTAATTTATCTTCCTCGCTCAGGACATAATGAAGTGTGGAGGATAGAGGCATCATATAATGGGGTGAGAAATTACACTGAGACATGTGCGAGGCACAGGGAGAAATGGTTTTGTAATTAAGATGGAAGAAAATGCACGCAACATGCAGGAAAAATACCAGTGTCAGCCGCAGCATGGAAAAGTCAAGTAAAACCCTACACCTGCAACAAAAAGACACCAGCTTAAATAACTGACCCTATTATGAATTAAGCAGGCTGTTGTTGATTTATCTAATCACAGAAATAGAGGGCTGATATTGTAGTTAATGATATGCATTTCTCTATTTGTAGAGTTCCACTTATGCAGCGCTACTTATTCACAATCTAATCGTATCTTCCCCATTGTTGGGTGTGTTGGGTTATGTATTTTGAGGGGGGATGTGCTTTGTAGTAAGAACTACCCTCCTTTGTGTGCATGAAAGCATCACTCTTACTGTTGTTCTATTAGTATTTGGGGTTAGGGATTTGAACAAACCTCTAACCCTGAGTGTTACACTTAGTAACATAATTTGTCAGTTTGTGGACACAACATTCTACAAACATAAATAATTATTCAAATGATGCAGCTCGTTGAGAAAGGTTGCTTTTAAATTTCTAAGAATTCTGAACATGAACATTGCAACATGATCACACAGGACACTGAAATGGCCACTCTGTGGACATACTGTATCACTCTGAAACGGGAGCTCACACATACAGTACGTTCAACAACACTTCCAGCTTCGGCCACTGGGGGAAGTTATTTGAATTTCAGTTAGCACAGACTGAAATCAGCTGCAAAAGTTTTGACATACTTTCGCCGAATTCACAGTATGATCAGTCTGTACATTGAAGAGGTGACCTAAGCCTTGTCAAGGGACAAGAATACCAGAAACTTATGCTGCATTCCATTGAACTCTGAAAGTCAAATTTTCCAACATTCTACTAGGAAAAGTTCAATGGAATGCCATGTGAAGTCGGAATTCCAACTTGGAACTCCAATTTCTCTGAAATGCAGGTGCGATATTATTTAATAAAAGTGAAAGTTCCTACATAACATGATATAAAGCTTTTTTAACAAACGTTAGTAGAGACAGGAATTCAAAACATGGTAAATTATACCTTTTTTTGATAATCGTACACCTGTAGCACAAATGCTCACGTCAGTTGGGTTGTTAGGAGATGTCTCTGGTGACAGTCAAAAATCTGCTACGCTAACGGGACCATTACAGTTTTGTTTCCTTAAATGTCATCTTCTGAGCGTCTGGCAATGGAATGCATTTATGGTCGGAGAATCTGTCTTTTGACTTTGGCTAGTAGCAAAACCAACCAGAACACACTAGTAACCTCATAACAATGCCCTGGCAACAACCTAGAACACCATCTTTTGCAAAACATATTTATTTGCAGAAAACCTGCCATTATTTTGTGGTAAACTAAAACAGCAAATGGTTGGCAGAGGCTTTGCAGCTCTTCACCAATAGCAGTGAACTTTTGGCAACACTCAACATTTGCGACTATTAGCAAACAGTTTTGGAAGCAAACCTGTGGCAAATATTTGCCATTACCAGGCCTGTCTTACAGTGACTTCAGAGACAGGAGGTTGAAATTTCTTCAGATGAAATCAGTTTGTGCTAACCTAAATTTTAACTACTACCCCCAGTGGCCGACTCTGGAAGTGTTTTCCAATATATGGGAACATGTGAGTCTAGTAATATCCCAGAATTCTACTACTAGGTGATCACCCTCTCTTCCCTTTATCTTGTGTTTTCATGAAGTATGGGCTAATGCTACATGAACATGGTACCTTGTAAATACACAAAGTAATGTGCTGAGTACTTGTGTTCTTTTTAGACTGCAAAGTGTAATGCAAGAGCATTTGTGAAGCTTTAAGGCAAGCCTAAGGATTCATACACACCACTTTTTTCTATGAATTTTGAAAGGCACTCTTACAGATTTAATGTTCAGGAAGAATCAGGGGAAAGGGTGACTCGTAAGCTTGCACGTTGTGTTTGAGGGCTCATGCAATACTGCTGTGGCCTTGCTCAATTTATGGACTGCTCAGGGAAATCAAGTGGCTCAGGCTTTGCCATCTGCTGATAATAAACTGAATTCATGGAACCTTTTATTCAACAAGCAGCAGCGCAAGATGAACGGGCATCATGTCTACCATTGAATTTATTAGAGTTCTCTTCCTCTTTTCCCCTCTCGTGAGCAAATTTAATGTATCTTGGCATGCAGGGTATTTACATTGGATACCTGGATTGTTGATATCCACGGTAAAGTGAGTTAGATTGTCGAAAGCTATTTGTAAATGCAAAACCTGTTGAATGTTCACGTTTCGGGAAGTGTGTCTTTTATTTAGGTTCTTACTCTGTCAAATGGGAACCATAAACCACCCTGCCATTCATTCATTGTTTTTGTCTCCGATTTGGAGAGATCCCATTATTTATTAAACCCACACGTCTTGTGCACCTCTGCGATACTGGATATAATTTCTCATATTGTTTTATTTGGTGCCAGAAACAGACAATAAATAATCCCAGACAGAGAGTATTTCACCAGTGAGAAATCACTGCTAAGCCATACATCACCCTGACTCAATGACACAAGAGATTTCAGAGAGGAGACAAAATATCCACCTGTTGTGGACGCCTTAGTGCAGATTATCTATACAGTTCTAGAAAATATTATTTATAGCTTTCATAATTTAAGCTGTTGTGATGACGGAGAGTCTGTTGTATGATGATTAATCAAGTCCCGCTGGCCTGCACTCCAAAGGGCACACAACAGGTGTTGCTCGGTCCAGCTTGAAATGCTGTTTGCATGTGTCTCTTTGCTTTTGCCAAGAATACGAAGAGATACAGTACACGGTAGGATATCATGAGAGAAAATGAAAGAGATGATTTGGATTGTAAAGCGAATACAGGTATATTATGTGTGAACGTGTGTGTTAACTACTGTCTTTATTGTAGAGGTAGGATGTTTAAATTATTTGTGCCTTGCTGCTAATATGATGATTTGATATTATTGACGTGTGATAGATGACCACAGACATCTACTAAATGGGCAAGAAATGGCAGTAGTAAAAACTTCTTAAAAAGTTCTTAATACATTTGACAGCAATGACTATAGTCATGAGACATGTGAGAACCAAAGACTTTTTGACTTGTGATGCCATACCTAGTGCATGTTTTGATATATACCATATTTGAATTCATGTTAGCACGCATGAGATTCTAAAGTTGCAACAGGGCAAGATTTTCAACAAATAACTATTTCAATTTTGGACTGTTCCTCACAAAGCTATGTGGGGAATGGTAATAGGAGGCAGGTGCCGCAGATATTGAGTAAGGTGGAGAAACGAGCAGTTGTCAGGGCAACGGAGCTAGTGTTCTCAATGTGGCACCTACAAACACAAGAGGAAAAGGGTCAAACACACATTGACCTATCCGACACCAGCTTAATGAGGTATCTATGTATGGTTATCTGTGGTTACAGCGGTTAAAAATAAAATAACATTTCAATGTAAATTGCAACACTCAAATTAAATTGTTACAATTGAATCTAAATCTAATATTTGTGTTTTGGATTCAAATAAATCCCTTTTATGTTTGCAAAAGAGAGACAGTATTTCTTCATACTCTTCTGTTCACCCATGGCAGTCTGATTTGATGAGTGTACTTTGGCCCACTGCCAAATCAGTCCACAAATCATCACCCTGATCCTCTGAACAAACTACTTTTGACCTTTACTGAAAACCTCCCACTTCACAATTATGTCAACTCACTTTCACTTTGTCGTATAGGATTGATGAACCAGCGAATAATAGGTCTCTGTTGCTATTTGAATCTATTGATTAAATGTCAGCAATTAAATGTATTATGTTCCACTACAACACCCGCTAAGCACAGATTTACTGTAAGAGGAATACATTTAAACCAACCTGGTCTCTTAGAATCACATTACTATACATTTTTTTTCAATGAGTTTTGTGTTCCTCGTTCAAATCATTACTGCAGTTTTCTTGTGAAATAAAAACTAGAAGCAAGTTTTATTCTCTTTCACTCAAATCACAAGTAAAACAGCATATTGACACTTTATAAATGCATATATTTAGCTCTATTTCCCACACAATCGTATGACATCAAACCACTTTTACTATAACGACTGATTTCACATGCAACAAAATTACTCTAAACCACGCATTCAGTAAATGGCTGACTGCAACTACAACGCCCTTCATTTGGCTTCTATTTTTGTCGACTGATAGGTGGTTCCAGAAGTTTTGGCTTTGTCTGAAGTGCACAACAGCTTTTGGTCATTTTTTTCATTGTTAAAATAACTGAATCTATTAGATATTTCTCCCAGTTTTTTTCTCATAGGAATACATGAGTAAGGCTTTGCTTTTCCCCATGCTAAACCATGCCCCAGATAAAATGTGGTTGCTTCAGCTATTGTATTTTTTTTTATCTCACATTTGCTTTCATGATACTATCGTTAGGTTCAGATGTGGGGTTTAAGGTAAGGATGTTTGTTTTGTTCACCTTTTGTTAGACTAGTGGTTTGGTTTAGATGTAGGATTTAGGGTAGGGATGACAGTTTTATTTAAAACTTGGGAAAAAAAGATGGGTTTAAAGTACTATTGTCTCACATTTACTTTTTATGACACTATTGGTAAGGTTTAGTTTAAATATGTAGGTTAGGAAGGTAGGTAGGCAGTTTTTGTTCATTTAAAACTTTATAGAGCTATAACATTTTTGGGACAACATTTAACTTACTTTTAGCACCCCTCAGTGGATTTTTCACCTCGAAACCACAGTGATACATGAAGGCCACCCATTTACCAAAAAATCCTGTCCCTCCCTTCTCTTCATCTCAGGTGATGAACCCGCCACCACAGGTGTGGGTGGGAAGCTTGGGCCGGTCTGTTGGATTTGCAGGGAGCCGGGTCATGGCCGAGATCAGTGCCCGGCAATGGAGTTGGGGGCCTTGATCCGGATCCCCGACACTCCACGGACCGCCTCCGATCGAGCAGGGACATACCAGATACTGGTGAGTGTTAAGGGGGGTACCAACCAAGCCTTGGTGGATTCAGGTTGTAATCAAACCCCCCTTCATCAATGTTTGGTTCAAACTGGGCATTGGATGTAAATAACTGGGTGAAGGTGAGGTGTGTGCATGGGAATATTCATGATTATCCTGTAGTGACTGTCACGATAATGTCTAGGTGGTGTTTAGTCCTCACCTAAACTGATTTTGGGTACTAATTGGCCAGCTTTTTGATTATTATTGAAGGGGTTGTGTGTGGATGGGTCCTGTGAGAAAGTGAGTCGATGTGGGTTGCGTGAAGCCCTGGCTGGGGAGGCATGGCCTGTGCTGTCTGCGTCTGCTCCGTATCAGGCTAGCGCCGGGGAGGTAGAGGCGTCATCCCCCATCCTTATTGAATTCCCTGTAGAGGATTTCCCTCTAGAACAGTGGGAGATGAAACTGAAGCACACGTTTGACCAAGTGATAGTGATTGGTGGTCAAAGTCTTCAGCTGGGCATCACACTCACATATCCATATTTTGCAATAGGAACATATCAGTTGTATAGAGTGACACAGGATGCTCGGACAAATGGAAATACAACACAGTTGTTGATACCAAAGGACCGTCGGGAAATGTTATTCTAGGCAGCTCATCATAATCCGATGGCAGGTCACTTGGGAGAGGGGAAAACCCTAAGTCGTCTCATGGACCATTTCAATTGGCCTGGCATTCACTGGGATGTTTGTCTGTGGTGTACAGCATGGTGTAAATGTCAGCTGGTAAATCTGCCAGACGTACCAAAAGCAGCATTGTGCCCTCTCTCGTTGATCGAGGTCGCCTTCGAACAAATCGCCATGGACCTTGTCGGGCCATTAGAATGGACAGCATGCGGGCATCGTTTTGATATCTGGAAGCAGTGCCTCTGCGCAACATCTCAGCATGTAGTGTACAGAGGCACTCTCTCGCAAGTGGGGATTCTGTAAGAAATCTTCACTGATCAGGGAACTGCTTTTATGTCACATACACTATGCGAGCTGTATGAATTACTGGGGATTAAATAGATTCAGACAAGCATGTGCCATTCACAAATGGACGGCTTGGTCAAACAATTTAATCAGATCTTAAAAAATATGATTCATAAGTTCATGCACAAAAATGCCCGGAACTGGGATAAGTGGCTCAAACCCCTGTTATTTGCAGTGCGAGAGGTCCCGCAAGCATCCACAGAATTGCATACACAATTTTCATGGAGGGACCTTCACAGAGCAAAAATGAAATTCAAAATGTTCTTGGCCTGAGAACAACACTCCACATACTGGGTCGACTATCACAGGAGAATTTGCTACAGGTGCAAGAATGTCAGTCCCGGCCGTCTAACTGGAGCTCTGTTTTGGGAGTTTGCAAAGGGAGTTAAAGTGACTGTATTACTGCCCACATCAAGCTCAAAATTACTTGTGAAGTGGCAAGGGCCCTTTGAGGTCACACGGCGATTTGGGGAAGTCTATGAGGTGGTGCATACGGATAGGGGTGGCCAATCAATTCACCTCTGTCCCTTGTGGAGATGTTGCAAAGTATGGAGGTG
Source organism: Moxostoma hubbsi (assembly GCA_032164185.1). NCBI lineage: Eukaryota > Metazoa > Chordata > Actinopteri > Cypriniformes > Catostomidae > Moxostoma > Moxostoma hubbsi. Next base: position 8,810,314 of record JAVLUX010000033.1, read on the forward strand.
GCAAAGTTGAAAAAGGATTTTTCTGATGTGTTCTCACCTTACATTGACCACGTTGAAACAACCCCAAGGGTAGTGGTACGTAGTCGTCCCTACCACCTACCGGAACACAAAAAATTGGTACTAGGAAAATATTAAAGATCATGCTCGATATGGGGGTAATAGAATAATCCCACTGCTCTGGTTCTGATGGCTCAGCCCGATTCTGTGTGGATTATAGGAAAGTCCAAATTTGATGTATCCAATGTAATCCAATGCCTCATATAGATGAACTGCTCAATCAGTTGGGCATGGCTCGCTTTTATTCGACACTGGATTTGACAAAAGGGTATTGGCAAATCCCCTTAACGCCAGTGTTCATCCTTCTCCACACCATTTGGTGTACACCAATTTGTGACCATTCTGTTCAGTTTGTTTGGGGCACCGGCTAAGTTCCAGCATCTTATGGGACAGGGTCCTCAGACTGCATGCTGCATATGCCATGGCACATGCAGCATCTGGTTGCAGTCCTGAGGTCGCTGTGATGGGCGGGGCTCACGGCAAACCTGAAGAAGTGCCCCAAATTGATTAAACCGCAGAGATTGCGACCTGCCTGACCCCAAGACCAAAAAGTAGGTGAGACAGTTCCTGGGGCTGGCTGGCTATTGTAGAATGTTTGTGCCTTTCTATTCATATGTCACCAGCCCACTGACTGATCTCACTTGTAAGAGAGCTCCAGACCCGGTCCAGTGGATGGAGCCATGCCAACAAGCATTCACACAGGCAAAACACTGTGTGCTTAACGTGAACGTGTTTTTGTTTTGTGTTGAATAAACCGTGACTTTCCTAGTTGAAAACGCTGTCTCCTGCTTCCTCTTTTATTGAATCAGTTTCAGTCAAATTTTCATTTTAATGTCAGAAAACAAACAAAAAAAATATAATAATAATAATAATAATAATAATAATAATAAATAAGTCACACTTATTCACTCGTAGTTATTCCTTTAAAGAGCATAATTTAAATATAGTCTATAGTTATAATACAAACCTTTGGGTTGATCATGTGTTTTACTGCATAATAACCATTAAAGGTATAACCATGAACAGAAAAGTATTATAATGTCTATACTGTATCTGTGGTTACAAGTATTTATGTAAACCTACATTTGATTATAAAATCTATATAAGGCATTCTAATGTATAAAAAATACTCTATAATGTATTATTTATACACACTTTATTAAAAGTGTAACTATTTTTGTTTCATATTATTTAAAAGATAAAATGTATCTTAGCTGCCAATTCTGCTCACCTGTGAAAATATCACAATGCATCTCTCCCTGGCACCAGAACCATGTGTGTGCGGCGCCCCAGGCGCAATGGTTCTCAGATGGGCAATTATCTCTTGTCTGTGAGGGTAGCAGTCTCCCGCGGGCTCTGCCGATGGTGCACGCCTGTATATCGAACCCCTCACCTCTGCCAACAGGCCGGCTAATAACGATTCATGCAGCTGCCAATCTTCCCCCCCAGCACTATCAATATTCCACAGCGACAAATAACAGCAATTAAGAGAGATATCTCAAAGAGAGAAGCGCCGGACAAACATTTCCTCTCCCGCTGTGATGATATTAGTAACGGGTGAGCGGACATCTGCCTTGGATAGTTAGATAAAACACACGGTTGTATTTAACATAAGTATCAGAAGATAAAGTATCAGTAGACAAAACTGATCACCTGATTACTGAAGTCACAAGAAAGGTGCTTTAGTTTTTCTTGAAAATGATACATAGTTTGCCTATGACTGCAGTGGATTGAGAACGTGTTGTTCTTTCAAGATGTCCTACTTTAGGAACTTTTAATGCTGGCTGATAAAGTTATATTGCACAGACAGAGATTGTGTTTATATATGATGCATTGCTCAAGCTGGATTTTCTAATAACAATAATCTTTCATTTAGAGAGCATTCAGGCCCTCATTTCTTTTCTGGACAGTCTGGGGCTGTTTATGTATATTAATCTTTGAATAAAGTTAACTTTTGGAATAAAATTAGCCTAATTCTTTTTATTATTATTATTAATTCTGGTATTGTGACATGCTTATTTTTGTGGAAATTCTCCGATTTTTATTTTGAATTAAAGGTGCAGTATGTAAGATTCAGAAACCCTAGTTATTAATGTCACCTGTGGCCGTTAGGTAAAAAGCAGCCAGTTACTTGTTGCTCATGCTCACGCTCGTGCGCACACTCGATATGCAATTCGTCAGCATTAGCAGGCAAGATCAAGTTTGGCTAAAATTACACAGATCAATCCTTATGGCACTATATTTCACATGCTTTGCAGTTACATAAGCTTACTGTCCCATAAGAAGAACACCAATTCAGTATGTGGCATTCCCGACTGGAGGGAAACGTGAATCAAAATTAAATTAAATCCGACTACGCCACCCTGGGGGAGAGCCAGGGAAATACTCCCAATAAAGGGCACACAGGTAAGTTGTACCAATTGAAGGCAAAGAAATAAGCAAAAGGGAGACGTGAGTATCAATACAAAAATATATATTTTATTGACACTTCAGCATTGCTAAAAAAAACATACAATTATAGGTTGTCTCTCCCTTGAAGCGCAATAAATATTTTAAAACGACTAACAATTCTCCAGGGCCAGGCTTAGCAGGAGCAAGGCAGGCCAGCCGACTCGGGAGATCATCCAAACCCACCTCAAATTCACACCAAATCGTCAAACCATAAAGTTGTGTGGGCACACTTAACACAATTGTGTAGCACGCCACTGAATCAAGACAGCTAGCCTCCCCTGCTCCCCACACCTCACCGGCTCCTGGAGAAAAGACACAAATTAGACCAGGATTACACAGAAATAACAATACACAATAGCACAACAACATACACCACATCAAGTATAACGTGAGTGTGTGGGAAATACTAACCTGAAATAACAGGTTTAAGGCAGAGACATGCTCCAATTTAACAAACCGCCTCTCACACTATATGTGGTCACATAACAAATTTACTCAACCTAAAAAGAAAAAAAAAAAAAACAATAGCAACCAGATAACTTGACACTATAGCAACAATTAAAGAAAAGAAAAAAGAAAAAAAGAAAAAAAGACACGGCACAAAGAGGAAACAAACTACACAAACAGGCGCTGATATGCTCAGTTTACAGACCATCATTCACCCACCTGCTAAGGCTGCCGTTACTGTGAACATAACATAATAAATACCTCCACAATATGCAATCTAGAGATTTAAGAAATACCAGACATACCTGAAAGCGACCTCTGCCGCAAACTCGCCACAACGCGCAAGCCACCAGCTCCGCTCTAATCAAAACGGTACATCAGCATTTTTAGCCTCGAGATGTTCAAATCATTAAACAGTGAGCAACACCTCAACATACCTGAATGGAAATGAAACAGAAATGCCAGGAAGTGAGGAAACAAGACTCACCAGGACACGTATACACCCTCCAAAATAAGAGTCCTTAAATAGTATGGTAGCTCCCACCTCATTGGGCTGCCAAAACCATACTCCAACCAGGCCAATAGGATGGTAAAATCACTTATCCTGCCACAAGTAGATAAATGTTTCATTTGAGTTTTTGTAGGAGTCGGTGTTGTGCTGGGAGCTGAACGTTTGCTGGATTCTATCTCTAAGATAATGTTAACTAGTGTTGCAGTTAAATAGCGGAAGAGAAGCTATTACTAATGGGTCGTTCATGAACGATTCATTCATTTTGTATGAATCTTTTATGTGACTCAGAAGAACGAGTAGTCTCAGAGAGCGATTCATTAATTTTGTGTTGGATGCGCATTTGCGTTGCTGAACCTCCGTTCGTTTGTTAAGTGAAAACCACATAGGCGCTATACAGGAAACAGAAATGATTAGTTCACCTTTCAACTCTTTTGGTCCAAGACATTTGTTCTTTTTTCAAGTGACAGCTGTATGCGCTATACAGTGCTCACACAGGAAAGAGAAATTATTAGTTCACCTCTCGAGTCTTTTTGTCCAAGTCACTCGTTCATTTGTGACAGCCTTATACGCTATGCATAGCATATACGGCTGTCACATGACATAAGAAGGAACAACTTGGACAAGAAGATTCAATCCAGAGGTGAACTAATCTTTCTGTTTCTCATAATTTGTCCTTGGCTGCATTATCATTTTTTCCTTATTGGGACTATAATTAAAGTTAGCGCAAGTAGACTTGTTGGGGGATTTGGCTATTGAAAATGTAAGATTTTAAATATAATTCTGCTCAAATTAACGAAACAACGTGAATAAAGATTTGTTTATTTTGCTGAACGAGTCTTAAAGATCCAAGTAATTAAAATGAGCCGATCTTCCCATCACTAGAAGCTGTTATTGTCTGTGGCAAGGCTCTCGGGAGTTTGCATAAATGTCACATCCTTTGGATATTCTCAGCAAAACCGACCCACTCCCTTCACATGAAAATCAGTCTACAGGCATAACTATTTAAAATAATTAAATTATTGAGCTTCACTAGGCCAATATAAGGGTAAACATAATGAAATCCTGATGAAGATCTGTTTGAAGAACCTAGTCTTATACAATGAATGTTACTATACTGTAACTACAGTATATTTTTGCAAACTGATTTTTAGACCAGTCAAGTCAAACGTGTAAAACAGCACGTAATATTGTTTTGCAAAAATACTGGCACTGTCCTGTAATGTTAATGAGACCAGGCTGGTTTGAACCATGAAGTCAAAGCATGTATGATGTCAATCCCTTAAATATAACATCAGAAAGGTCAACGCATTAGTTTTAAAAGGGGAACAGTACACAGTGTAAAATCAATCAAGTAATTAGACGAAGTTCAGTATCCTGTTAATTATATCAGTAATTAGTCATGCACTAAAAAAAAAAAAAAACTCTTTGGCTGAACTTGATTCAATCATGAACAGTGATTCCACATGTTTGGAACTAGTTTCCTTAACTTCAAATGACTATGTAATATCAACTCAAACACTAAGAAAAGGGAGAGGGAACCTAACTGAATTGACATGTTGAATTATCCAAATTAATCTTTTATTGCTTTATACACCAAGTAGTGACAGTGAATGTTAGCATGCTAAATACATGCTGGTTGGAAGCGCTACAGAGTGCAGCTTTGTAAATATGCTATGGTTAGCACAGCAACTGCTTAATAAAAAGACCATAAAATATCATGCACCTAATATTCTGGTCCTCGTCGTTAGCTTTAGCTCCAGTCTTTACCATAACAGTAACCCCCAAAACACCAACATAACAGAAACTTTTCTAAATCTCAACATAAACAAATGTAAACACTAACAAGTATCCCCATTTATATTTATTGTGCATAAAAACATAAAATATCACTTTATTTTAGCATTTACTCTCCCCATCAAATCCCATGCAAAGCATGCTGGGAACTAGAAATTCCCTGCACAGTTTTAGTTAACCAAACAAAAAATATTCATGTTCCAACACAATTGGATTAAAGTAAAATAAATGAAATAAATAATACTTCACAGAAACAACACAATTAAATTAAGTTCACTTGGTTACATGCATTTTTTTTTGTAATATTTTTAAGTAAAAAAGGGAAGATTCCATAAACCTAACGATAATGAAAGTAATACACACATAAAACACAAATTGTGCCGTTTCCTTAGATTTTGGCAGTTATGTGCACTGTCAAGAAAATGTGCAAAAATGTTACCTTTTAGGGGTAAAACAGCTTGCCACTTGGGCAGTACCCTCAAAGGAACAGTTAAGGTCTAAATACATACAGATTGACATGTAAAGGGTGTACCTTTAAGGGTGCTACCCCAGTGACACGTTGATGTACCCCTGAAGGTACAACATTTGAAAATTTTCTTCTTTTACAAATGAAAGTGAGAGAGTGACAATAAAGAAAAGAAAAGTTACAAATCAGCATTTAAAAAAATCTACTTAATTCCCATCAGTGTGAGTCAGAACTATTTTTTCAATTTATTGCGAGTCAAAAGCTGATTAATCAGTAAAAACAGTGGAAGAGACCCTTAGGGTGCTGAGACCCCTGCAGAGGGAGGGACCGCTGCTCACTGCTCTGAGTTATTATCCGCAATTACCCTGATTACAAAGCCCTTCATGTTAATGACTGAGGTGAACTTCATTTACATTTCTGCACATCTTTCAAAGCTTTGCAGCCCCTACCAACTCTATAGAGCCCATGTCAGTCTGTACAAAAGACTGAGAAATCTATTCGTTCCTCAGACTCAATCAGTGATCTATCAGAAAGTGTTTAACTTTAAACTTTCACCAAAGTCAAACAAATCGGGTCATTTTCTTTGAAAAATGTAGACTATGTTTTTGCAGATTTACCTACTGGCCCAAGTCAAAGGGGCCCACCCTTGTCTCTATGATATTCTTGTCTTTAGATATGGCTAGGTCCCCTATTCAGTGTAAAGTGGGTTTTTTTTCCCTATTTTATTGTTCACCGGGTGAAAATTAAATAAATAGTTCGCCCAAAATTGAAAATTCACTCATCATTTACTTACCCTTTGTAACGGGTTCACAGAATGGGCAAGGAGGAGGCGGGAACCGGCTGAGCAGTCAACATAAACTTTTAATGACACTACACTTCCTGCGTACTGCTTTCTAGCATATCACAAAACACACACACACACTCTCTCTCTCTCTCTCTCTGGTGTTCCCGGCTGCTCCTTATCTCTCTCTCCCGCTGATTGGGGCAACTCGGCACCAGGCGTGCACCCTCACAGCCCGGCCAGGCCCTCCTCCTCATCACACCCTTATGCCAACACAAATTAAGATTTTTAGAAGAATACTTCAGCTCTGTAGGTCCATACAATGCAAGTGAATTGTATTCAGAACTTTGAAGCTCCAAAAGGCAAATAAAGGCAGCATAAAAGTGATCCATATGACACCAGTGGTTTAATCAATCTCTTCTGAAGTGATCCAAATGGTTTTGAGAGAGAACAGACCAAAATGTAACTCCTTTTCACTGTACATCTTGACAGATGTCTCCTTGACGTTCATGATTTCAAGCTTGATTACATGTACGGGCGGCATCTAGCACTTTGCGCATTTGTCAAGCACTAGGAAGTGTAATCAGCTTGAAATCATGATTGTGCCTGCATACTGCATTTGCAAGATGTACAGTAAAACATGAGTTACATTTTGGTCTATTCTCACCCCGAATTGACTGGATCGCTCGCTTCAGAAGACATGAATTGAACCACTGGTTTTATGCATAAATTTTATTCTGCCTTTATGTGCTTTTAGGGGCTTCAAAGTTTTGGTCACCATTCACATGCATTGTATGGACCTAAAGAGATGAGATATTATTTTAATAATCTTCAATTGCGTTCTGAAGAAGAAAGAAAGTCTTATACATCTGGGATGGCATGAGGGTGAGTAAATGATGACAGAATTTTAATTTTTGGGTGAACGATCCCTTTAAGTCTGTTTGCTTAAAAAAAGTAGCACACCTCTCAACAAGCCACAGGAAATGTTGTGGGAATGAATAAAATGCCAAAGTTTAATACATAGGGTTATGGGTTTCTTCAAAACCATATGAACAACAGTAATACCTTAATGCAGAGGCAAAACAGTACCTACGCATTTTGACAGAATTGAACTCTTAGACTAAGATCTGTCCTTTAAAGGTGAGTTTGGCTTCACAATGCCCAGATTCATAAAAAAGAATGAGGATATATATACAAATTCAGTAACTATTAAGTCCACGTTAAAACTATACAATTTGAGTCAATTTTCCTTTGTTTCAATGTCAGCCCAATAACCTCTGAGAACCAGGACTGATGACTGTCACATGTTTACTGCCTGTAAATAGTTGTGAATGGACTTCAAAATTCAACCAGACATGTTTGGTCTTTAGTGCTGGATTGACTTTCTTCAAGGTATATTTTGTTTTCATAAGTTTTCCTTCTCTTTTAAATAATGTTTCCCAGTGTTTTTCTGGAAACAGTATGCAAATGATATTTGCAAACATAAGCTGTACAAACTAATGGTTGGTTACCCTCTAATAAAGACAATTTTACTTTCAGGGAAGCAAATCAAATTGCATTTGACATAGGCTTTAGACAAAGCTTGCTGAATAAATTCCTGGGAGAAAAAACCTTGTCAACATTTCCTCGCGATTGTCACGGAAGGACAGAGAGGTGAAAGACTTTCAACATGAATGGTGTCTCCACCCCAACCAAACCAACCCAGTCATGAAACTCTCCCTATCTCAGCTCTGCAGACATCCCTTAAAATAGCCAACGTTTGAAATCCCTCTGCAAGATTTCCTCTGCAAAGTAAGAAAAGCTGACTTTTTCCCGTCACTGCTAATAAACACACCAAACCTTGTCCTTTCATCCTGCCATTTCGAATGCGGAAAGTGTGACGTGCTGATTACTTTTAAACATATTGCCTTTGACCTTCTGTCAACTAATTACCATAATACCCATCATGCCACTGAGGAGAATGTGCGGCCGTCTCCTCTTTTGTGTAACAGTAATTGCATTCTTAATTTTAGAGGTTAAGCATGCTAATGGTGAGCAGGGATTCGCTCTGGGAAGTTTGTGTGGAGCAACCTGCGGAAATTACTTAAAAACACCTCTGAAGAGTAGTTAACAGTTCAAAGACTAGCTCGGTTCAGTGACAGTTTGAATGGCCTCATAGTCTGATTCATGTTTAGTTCATTGGTGCAGCAAGTAGATTTAAATTGCTGGTAATTTTAAAAGTCTAATCCACAGTTTCCAAATGACTGTGGAAATGAGACAATACTAGACACCATCTTGTGCATTATCTGAATCTAAAAAACATTCTGGGTGGGTGAAGTACTGCTTGTCCCCAGTTCTTTGACTTTCTGAAATAATAGTTCTCATAGAAACTAGCAAGAAATGTCTGGGTCATATTTCACCACACAATAAAAAGAGAGAGAGAGAGAGAGAGAGAGAGAGAGAGAGAGAGAGAGAGAGAGAGAGAGAGAGAGAGAAATAAATTGCATTTAGAATCAATATAATTCAAAAAAATTTAAGCACCATTAAGATTTTTTGCATTATGCTAAATGTATTTTATTTCTTTATAATTTTATGCTTTTTAAACCTGACCAGACAGGTACATTTTGTATTGTATTACAGCAACAAGAATTAGGTTTTTCACATTACATTATTGAGAATTTTGGGGAGGATTTTTGTGCTTGAATGTAATGTCACAATGCAAAAATCTTAATAGTAAAAAATAGCTTTGGTTTCTTTAGAAAAAGTTATTTTATTATTTGCATTTTTATTCAAAATTAAAGGATAGCACAGCAAATACTGTAATTTTGTGTAAATACTTTAAACAGTATATCATTACTTTTATTGCATTAAGTATGGGGAATTATATTTGACAATTTGGTAATGACAATGAGATTTTATTTATTTTGCTTTATGGTAATTATAATTGAGACATTTTTTGAAGAGAGAACACTGAACATATATGGCCTCCCCTGGTGGTTGCCTGGGACCCCTGACATAGCCCCCCCTTTAAGGAGCGGCTCCTGAAGCTCCTAAAACACAAGTTCATGGGAGGAGCAAGAAACAATGAGGGCACTTTAGACCACAGGGTACTGGAGACCAGTATGGAGAGAAGATCAGGATTGAGCGGGCGGACATGGACCAGGAGACGCGTTTCCCTGTCACCGCCAGCGCTGTCAAACACGGAGGCCGTTTCCTCGCCGCTGCCAGCACTCTCGGCCACGTAGGCCATATTTGATTGTGTGGTGAAATATTCATGTCTGTGATTGTCTATGGTGAGAAATTTCTTGCTAGTTTTTGTGAAAACTATTATTTCAGAAAGTCAAAGAATTGGGGACAAGCAGTACTTCACCCACCCAGAATTTTTTTTGATTCAGATAATGTAAAAGGTGGTGTCTAATATTGTCTAATTTCCACAGTCATTTGGAAACTGTTGATTAGACTTTTAAAATTACCAGCAATTTAAATCTACTTGCTGCACCAATGAACTAAACATGAATCAGACTATAAGGATATTCAAATTGTCACAGAACCGAGCTAGTCTTTGAACTGTTAACTACTCTTCAGAGGTGCTTTTTAGTAATTTCCACAGGTTGCTCCACACATACTTCCCAGAGCGAATCCCTGCTCACCATTAGCATGCTTAACCTCTAAAATTAAGAATGCAAATACTGTTACTCAAAAGAGAGTTGAGAACATTGGCAATGACGGGGAAATGGCCTCCCTGGCCAAGAGCACTAGCAGTGGTGAGGAAACGGCCTCCGTGGCCAAGAGCGCTGGCAGTGGCAGTGGAACGGCCTTCATGGCAGAGAGTGCTGGCAATGACAGGGAAACGGCCTCCATGGGCGAGAGCGCTGGCAACAACGGGGAAACAGCCTTCATGGACAAGAGTGCTGGCAGCGTCAATGGAATGGCCTCCGTTGCCAAGAGGACCCAGATTCCACACGGACCAGGATGTCAGAGTGGAACAGGCGGGGAACCCAGAGACCAGCATGGAAAAGGAGGCCAGGCGGGAGATGGTGGAGGACACAGAGACCACCATGGACCAGGAGACCAGGGCGGAACTAACAGAGAACTGAGAGACCGACATGGACCAGGCGAGACAAGGCGTGGAGCATGGGCTGGAGAGAAATGCAGAGAGCTCAGAGATCAGGCAAGCTGGGGACTAAGAGGGCTCAGAGGCCTGGGCACTAGAGAGCCAGTCACAAGGGGACTCTGACAGGAAGATACTAGGGGGCTCTGAGATTGCTGGCAGTGGCGACCCCCACAGTCACCCTCTACAGGCTTTTGTGGAATTTTATGGACCATGGGCCAACAAACATGGAATACCGTCTGGAATCCTACCTGCACCCGTTGCAGTTACAGCCTTGGATGGAAGACACCTAGGCGTGGAAGGCATCACCCGGGTCACAGAGCCTCTTTCTATCTCAGTCCATCATCACCAAGAGAAGCTGACTTTTCATCTCATCCAGTCCCCGGAATTTCAACTGCAACTGCATAATCCACAGTTTGATTGGACAACCTGATCCCTTATTCAATGGGGCCCAACTTGTAAAACCACCTGTTTACACTCTGACTCTCCTGTGCACCTCCCGAGTTCCCAGAGTCCATTGACCTCTCCCGAGTCCCCAGTGTGTACCATTAACTTAAGCTGTATTTAGTAAGCATAGGGCCACAACACTGCCACCTCACCGCCTATATGATTGCGCTATTAACTTGTTCCCTGGTACCTGTCCCCCCAGAGGCCATATTTTCTCCCTGTCGGTTCTCGAGCGTGCAGTTATGGATGAGTACATTGTGGGCAGCTGTGGCTCAGTTGGTAGAGCGGGTCAGCCATTAATCGCAGGGTTGGTGGTTCAAATCCCGGCCCACACATGACTCCACATGTTGAAGTGTCCTTAGGCAAGACACTGAACCCCAAGTTGCTCCCAATGGCAGGCTAGCACCTTGCATGGCATCTCTGCCACCATTGGTGTATGAATGTGTGTGTGAATGTGTAAAGTGCTTTGAAAACCATTAAGGATAAAAAGGCACTATATAAGTGCAGACCATTTACATCAAAGAGGCCCTTGTTGCTGGTTTCACCTGCAGGAGCTGATTTTTTTCTTTGTGGGGAAGAAAGATGGGGGTCTCCGGCCCTCCATTGACTACCGTGGATTAAATAGCATCACCATCAGAAACCGATACCCCTTACCACTGCTGGGAACAGCGTTCGAGTTGTTGCAGGGAGCATCCGTCTTCACCAAGCTCGATTTGCGCAATGCTTAACATCTCGTGTGCATCCGGCAAGGCGACGAGTGGAAGACGGCATTCAACACACCCACCGGTCACTGTGAATATCAAGTGATGCCCTTCAGCCTGACCTATGCTCCAGCGGTGTTCCAGGCTTTGATTAATGATGCTCTCCGGGATATGCTCAACATTTTAGTATTTTTTTATTTGGATGATATCCTGATCTTCTTGAGTTCCCTGCAAGAACACATTGAGCATGTTCAACTAGTGCTCAAACGCCTCCTAGAGAATCATTTGTATGTCAAGCCAGAAAAATGTGAGCTCCACACCACTAAGGTGCAATTCTTGGGATTCGTAGTTGAACCCGGCCATATGCTCATGGATATCAGCAAGGTCAAGGCTGTGTCAGATTGGCCCACCCCATCCTCAGTCAAGGAAGTCCAGCAGTTTCTCGGCTTTGCCAATTTTTATTGGAAATTCATCAAGAATTTCAGCTCTGTGGTGTCACCTCTCTCAGCACAACCTGTTTCCAGTGGACCCCAGAAGCCGAGGCTGCCTTTGCCAAGCTCAAGCGTCTGTTTACCTCAACATCCATTCTCTCTCTGCCGTGGTGGCTCAGTGGTTGAGGCTCAGGGTTACTGACCAGAAGGTTGTGGTTTCAAGCCCCAGCACCACCCAGATCCCACTGTTGGGCTCTTGAGCAAGGCCCTTAACCCTATCTGCTCTAGGGGCGCTGTATCATGGCTGACCTTGCACTCTGACTCCAGCTTAGCTGGGATATGTGGAAACTAATACATTGGCTCGTGGGTTCTACTCATCCTTTTCAAGTTCTTGCGAACCACAAGAACCTTGAGTACATACAAAAAGCTAAGCGTCTGAATCCCCGTCAGGCCAGGTGGTCACTTTTTTTTAACCACTTTGAGTTTACTCTTACTTACCGCCCAGGGTCCAAGAATCTCAAGCCGGATGCTCTGTCTCGAGTCTATGCCCCTTCTGTCCGAGAAGATTCTGTAAGATCCATCATCCCCGGTAACAGGATTGTGGCCCCGGTGCGGTGGAAGATCATGGATGTGGTCAGATCCGGGCAATAGCTCTCCTGGCTGTCTGTTTGTTCCGCACTCTGTCCGCTCTCAAGTTCTCCAGTGGGCTCATGCATCTCCTCTCACCTGTCACCCGGGTTACAGTCGCACCCTCGAGTTCCTCCAAAGGTGGTTCTGGTGGCCTACAATTAAGGAAGACACAGAGACATTTGTTAAGGCCTGCACCACTTGCAACCAGAGCAAGGCCTCTCACCGTGTCCCTCAGGGTCTTCTGTTTCCACTTCCTATCCCTCGACACCCCTGGTCTCATCTCTCCATGGACTTCATCACAGGCCTCCCTTCACCACGGTAATACCACCATTTTTGTCATTATAGACAGATTTTCCAAGGCTTCCAGATTCATTCCACTTCCTAAACTACCCTCCGCTAAGCAGACAGCTGAATTGGTCATTGAACATGTTTTTTTCATCAAGAGTTTTTTCCCTTGTGCCAAGTTGACTCTTTTGGGAACATTACTTTTTATTATTAAACCTATGGACTCATCTTACTCATCTTGTCTTCCTTCTGGGCCCAACCTATATATATATATATATATATATATATATATATATATATATATATATATATATATATATATATTATATGATGACGATATGCGATTAACCTTTAAAAGATTAATGTATCATAATCGAATTCAAAAAGAAAACAATGATATCCAATGGACATAAAGTGACAGTCTGTTAAATGTATTATACAGCATTAAATAAATGGAAATCTAAACAAAAGGAAAGCTATATTAACAAGTTACATGTGCAAAATGACATCTCAAGACAGACAAATTATGGGGAGAATTAATATTTCCTCCACTTTCTAATTTCGAAGTCCCCTCTCTCCTAATTATTTAACTCCCTTACATGGCACAGTAGTTCAAATTCAAAGGTGTCTTCATTTAGAGGGTGCTTACTGGATGTAAAAACAGAACCCACAATTTGGCCGCTTGCAAAACTCATAAATTACAAATAAACATTTTTATATTAAAAGTCTGCTTGTTTAAATCTATTTATTTCAAGGAATGGATGTGAAATACTAATGGAAGTTTGCCCGTGTAATCTTCAGAAAGTTATTATTATTATTTTTTTTTTTTTTAGTAATGAAAAACTACAGTGATTGGTGCGTCCTGAACAGCACTGAGAAAAGTAACAGGTGCCATGTGACAATGCCAGAGGGGACAATATAAATATGAATAATGATACTGAGGAACTTTAATAGTCATTATAATTAAAATAAAAACATAGTATAAAGTTTAAATATTTTTTATGTTGGTGGGGACATGTCCATACCATCCCTACCTAAATCTACACTTATGTATATATACTGTATATATATCCTTTTGATTTTGCCATGAAATATGACTTTTTCATTACTGTTTAGCTGTTGTTAGCCCTAAGTGACACAAACCTGTAATATTTTAGCTGTCTATGTTATGAATAAAATAATGATACACTATTAAAACACAATGCTGGTCCACCAACAATGACCGGCCACTAATCTGATATAACCTTGTGAAGGTTGGCCGTTTTAAGATAAGATTTTGCCAGGATAGCCAGACAAGAGATAAGAAATATGCATTTTATAATCAAATATTGATTTCTTCATCCGCTATTTAGTGTGACATTGAAAAGCACTGGGACCATACATTCCTGCATAAGATGTCACCAGGATTATTCTTATCATCTTAAAGTTGGTTTTGTCATGTTTTATCAGTGCAGACCATGTTCAATTCAAATTAAAGGTCAAATAGTTATGATCACTGTAACCATGGTCATTGTAAGCATGTCATAGAAAAGACTATAGAAAAGACTAGTTTTCAACCCATCCAAAAACAAACAAACAAAGAACATTGTTTAAATGGTCACATAAGCAAACTGAGGATACTTCTGAACTCTTTTAGTTGGTTATTTTCTCCTTTTTTTATTATTTTGCATCATTTATTTTTATAGTGTACACTTGTGTGCACATGAAGACAGTAATCTAAGTTCTTGGTAAACTCCTACACTGTCATTATGAAGTAAAGAACTATAATCACCCACTAGGATAGCTTTTAATTACCCATCAACCCATGTTTTAAATGCTGTACCTCATTTACACACACTGTTCTGATTTAAATCAGTTCATACTGGACAAACTAAAACTAAAGTCTTTGTCATTAGATCAAAAATTAAATTACACACCTTTTTTAGGGGTTATTGGGATCTGGAGGTTTAATAAAAACAGCCCGGAAGCCCATGCCTAATTCTACCCATGTGCACTACCCGCCAGGTCACGTCTCCAGTGCACTGTTGCCTTTGTAGTAATATAATTTGACTATGTCTTATTTAAATGCATAAAAAATGTCATATTGTACAAAGGAGCTTTTGCAGGTCAACTAAATATTTAACCCGTAATCGCAATGTCAGATGGCATATAGCATATTCTTGGCAGATTCCCACCCCTGAAATGTCATGTCACTCTTTTTCACTAATGTGCACCAATCAGTAGATGGACGTGCCACTGCTGTGAAATCTTTACACTCTACAATGCAGCACAATGCTCAGCTTGGCCCTATTTTTGTCTTGTATGAAATACAATGTAAATATAAAGGTGTTGATCAACATATCTTGGGGTGGCATCTAGTTTAAACTGTTTATGTCTTTGTAAAATCTGATGAAGATGAAGCCAAGAGATTGTAAAAAGGTTGATATGGTTTTAGGGATGGTAGGGAATCGTCCAGAAATAGCTGAATGCTGGAAGCCTGAGTTGATACATTATCTGATTATGAGCAAAGCCTGTTCTGGATGTGCCATTATCTATAAAGAAGAAAAGAGGGAGCAGAGAGAGAGAGAGAGAGAGAGAGAGAGAGAGAGAGAGAGAGAGGTGACAGCATGATAGTATCACCTCAGTGGTCTATTGATGGACAGAATCCCTTCAGCCCCTTTATGACGACTTTCGCCATTTTCTGCAATTTACATGGATAATCCGAACTCTTCTGATATGCTGAAGAAAATCTTAAAGTACATTTTAATAAATTACTTTCAGGTTACAAAAAAAAAAATACTAATAAATTGGGTCCCAATTCATATTAGGTGTATTAACATTAAATTACATACAAAACAATATGGTGTAACTATATGTTGTTCTTCAAAATTCTCAATTCTTCCTTGAATCTGTGTGGACTCAGTTCTTGAACAGGTTGAGCATGGTTTTAAACATATTCATTAAGGATTTCAAGGTTTTATTTCTGTGATTTTAGTAGAAATTCTGAATAATTAATTATTGCTGTGTTTTAAATAGCATTAGGACATTTTAGTTTTGACACTCTCCACAGGCCCTGTAAGTGTTTATTGCTAGTTTTGGTCCCTTGGTATTGATACCCACTGATAAAATTGCAACCTCAGTATCTAGATTTGAAGTTAATTTCTAAAAAACAAAAAAAGTTTGTAATGTGTAGAAAGTTGGCCAGGAAAACTATCAATTTGTAATGTATTATCATCAGAAAAAGGAAATAATGCCAAATTAGAATCTCCAACCGCCAGAATAGATTTCTTAATGGTTAAAGACCAATCGATATATGCATTGGGATGTCTTGTAGGCAAAAATATTGGTCTGTTGTTAGGGTCTCAGTGTTTTTAGCCATGGGAGGGTTTGGCTGCCAAGTTTGTGTTGAGGAGATGAAGGATGGGCTCAGGTAAGACATTGAGTATGTTCATTTTCTCTGAAGCCCTCTTCGACATTTTCTTCACCCCTCCTTCTGTCTAAGCAGACTCACCCTCCGTAGGCTCTGTCTCTGCATCTGTTGGTATTTGGGTCAAGTTAGAACCTGGTGTTATTCTTTTATTATTATGCATAATCAGCAAATGCAACATTGAGCCAAGGAGAAGACTCGTCACTCTTTGACAATTTCAGTTGTTCTAATAACACTCAAACACTTTTTGCTACAGTAGAGAGACTAACTAACCCCCTAACACAGGTTCCCTGTGAAATGCTCTCTGACAGAAAATGCAACAAGTTTGCACAATTTTTCATGAAGATCAATGACATTACATTAGTTATCAGCTCGTCCTCATGTTGTGCTGAGGTCAGACTCAGATAGCACCCTCCACAAAAACTTCAGAAATTAGTCCCTATATCTAATTTTCAGGCAATTGATGGTAAAACCCTGGAAGAAATAATGCAGCATCTTAAAATGTTGACACACTCCCCAAATAATTTAAACTGTCTGGAAAAAAGTTCTGTTAGAAATCGTCAATGCCTCACTCCTTTCAGGCACGTTTCCGGAGTCCCTGAAAACTACAGTTGTCAAGCCCCTTCTAAAAAAGAGGAATCTGGTTAATTCTATATTAAGCAATTACAGACCAATCTCACATATTCCTTTCATATAAAAGATCATTGAAAAGTTTTTTTCAGTCAGCTTAACAAATTCTTTAAAACGAATGGCTTCTTGAACAATTTCCAGTCTGGTTTCTGACCGCATCACAACACAGAGACAGTGTACATAAAGATACTTATTGATATTCGGCTAAATACTGATTCTGGCAAAATATTAGTACTGGCATTACTAGATCTCAGTGCTGCATTGCACAACATTCTCCTAGACGGATTGGAAAACTGGGTAGGGCTCTCTGGAACGGTTCTCAGCTGGTTCAGGTCATACCTAGAAGGGATGAGTTACTATGTGAACATAGGCATTGCCCAATTGGGCCTTACCCTATTTCAGATGTCGATTTGTCCTTCTTGCAGGTCTTGAAGACATTCTAGAAAGGTCCACCTTTCTTTCTTGTATTTTAAGCTCTGCAACAAAGTGTCCCTATGAGCTTAACCCTTCCCCTAACCCTTAACCCTAACCCCAACCCTTTCCCTGATCTCTAACCCTAATCCTAAACCCAACACATACACTAAGTAGAAGTGAGCTTCCTTAATGGGTTGTAGGGTTAGGCTTAGATTAGGGTTAGATTTAGGGGTTAAGGGTTAGTGTATGTGTTGGGTTTAGGATTAGGGACAAGGGCAGGAGCCAGAGCCTGTAGCCTCGACCGTCCAAGAGCCAGAGCCAGCGCCTGTAGCCTCGACCGTCCAAGAGCCAGAGCCAGCGCCTGTAGCCTCGACCGTCCAAGAGCCAGAGCCAGCGCCTGTAGCCTCGACCATCCAAGAGCCAGAGCCAGCGCCTGTAGCCTCGACCGTCCAAGAGCCAGAGCCTGTAGCCTCGACCGTCCAAGAGCCAGAGCCAGCGCCTGTAGCCTCGACCGTCCAAGAGCCAGAGCCAGCGCCTGAAGCCTCGACCGTCCAAGAGCCAGAGCCAGCGCCTGTAGCCTTGACCGTCCAAGAGCCAGCCCCCCTTGAGCCTCCCACGGCTCCGCCCCTTGAGCTTCCCAGAGCTCCGCCTCCCGAGCTTCCCAGAGCTCCGCCTCCCGAGCTTCCCAGAGCTCCGCCTCCCGAGCGTCCCAGAGCTCCGTCTCCGGAGCCACCCAGCGCTCCGTCTCCGGAGCCACCCAGCGCTCCGCCTCCGGAGCCTCCCAGCGCTCCGCCTCTCGAGCCACCCAGCGCTCCGCCTCTCGAGCCTTCGAGACCACAGTCACCAAAGCCTTCCACGCCTCTGTCACCAGAGCCTTCCACGCCTCTGTCACCAGAGGGCCTACATGGCCTACAGTGTTGCCAGCCTCGTCCGTCCCAGCGCCAGCGTTGCTAGCCTCGACCGTCCAAGAGCCAGAGCCAGCGCCTGTAGCCTCGACCGTCCAAGAGCCAGAGCCAGCGCCTGTAGCCTCGACCGTCCAAGAGCCAGAGCCAGCGCCTGTAGCCTCGACCATCCAAGAGCCAGAGCCAGCGCCTGTAGCCTCGACCGTCCAAGAGCCAGAGCCAGCACCTGTAGCTTCGACCATCCAAGAGCCAGCGCCTGTAGCCTCGACTGTCCAAGAGCCAGAGCCTGTAGCCTTGACCGTCCAAGAGCCAGAGCCAGCGCCTGTAGCCTCGACCGTCCAAGAGCCAGCCCCCCTTGAGCCTCCCACGGCTCCGCCCCTTGAGCTTCCCAGAGCTCCGCCTCCCGAGCTTCCCAGAGCTCCGCCTCCCGAGCGTCCCAGCGCTCCGTCTCCGGAGCCACCCAGCGCTCCGTCTCCGGAGCCTCCCAGCGCTCCGCCTCCGGAGCCTCCCAGCACTCCGCCTCCGGAGCTTCCCAGCGCTCCGCCTCCAGAGCCTCCCAGCGCTCCGCCTCTCGAGCCACCCAGCGCTCCGCCTCTCGAGCCTTCGAGACCACAGTCACCAAAGCCTTCCACGCCTCTGTCACCAGAGGGCCTACATGGTTCCGCCATCCACGGCTCTGCCTGCTCCGCCTTCTTCAGCTCTGCCCCAGAGGGCCTTCATGGTTCCGCCTTTCATGGCACTGTCTGCTCCGCCTTCTACGGCTCCGCCCCAAAGGGCCTTCATGGTTCCACCCTTCACGGTTCTGCATGCGCCTGCTCAGCCTTCCAAGCCTCCAGAGCCTTCCAAGCCTCCGGAACCTTCCAAGCCTCCAGAACCAACTTGGTCGCCGCCTACCATGGCACCGCCCCTGGAGTCCTCCTCGACTCCTCCCAGGCCTTCTGACCCTGTCTTGTGGCCTCCTCCCTGGCCTTCTGACCCTGTCTTGTGGCCTCCTCCCTGGCCTTCTGACCCTGTCCTGTGGCCTCCCTGGCCTTCTGACCCTGTCTTGCGGCCTCCTCCCAGGCCTTCTGACCCTGTCCCGTGGCCTCCTCTCAGGCCTTCTGACCCTGTCCCGTGGCCTTCCTCTAGGCCTCCTGACCCTGTCCCAGTCCTGTGGCCTTCTCCTTGGCCTCCTGACCCTGTCCCAGTCCTGTGGCCCTCTCCTTGGCCTCCTGACCCTGTCCCAGCCCTGTGGCCATTCCTGAGACCTCCTGACCCTGTCCTAGCCCTGTGGCCATCCCCGAGACCTCCTGACCCTATCCTAGCCCTGTGGCCATCCCCTAGACCCCCTGACCCGGTCCCTGCCCTATTGCCGCCTCCCTGGCCACCTGACCCGGTCCCTGCCCTACGGTCATCTCCCTGGCCTCCTGACCCAGTCCCTGCCCTATGGATGCCTCCCTGGCCCCCTGACCTAGTCTCGACCCCGCAGCTGCCTCCCAGACTTCCCGACCCGGTCCCCTCCTTCAAGTCGTCCCCTCGGTCCCCTGGGCATCTGCCTGGCCTCCTTGGTCTCCTGGCCGCCCACCTGTTTTGTCATGGTCTCTCTGTCCTAGTCTTGTCCCTCTGTGCCCCTCGTGTCCCCTTGATCTGCCTGTTCGTCCCTGTTTTCCATTGTCGTTTTGCCCTTCCTTTGGTTAGGAGCGTCTGGAATCCAAGCTGCAACTGGATCCTCACTCCTTGTCTGCCCACTTCGTTACAGTATTAAATGCATGTACTTTAAATATAAGTATAATGCAAAAACACATATGTACATAATAAGCACATTGTATCAAATGCTTAAGTACATAGTAGTTAAAGACACTGAATGTAAAGTAGTTCCTTATTTTGTAATTAGAATTTTAGATTTTGGAAAAACAACATTAACTTTTATGCCAACTCCTAACCCAACCCTAACAATTACTTTTTGCGTGTTCCTCACACAATGATATCTTACGACATTTAAACACTTTTACTATAGCTTATGAATTAAGATGAGACATTTTAAAGGGATAGTTCACCCAAAAATAATAATCTCATCATTTACTCACCCTCATGCCATCCCAGATGTGTATGACTTTCTTTCTTCACCAGAGCAAAAACAAAGATTTATTGGAAAATATTTCATCTCTGTATGTCCACAGAATAAATGTGGATGGTGATCAACATTTTAAAGCACCAAAAAAAAATCACTAACCCTGTTGTAAAAGTAATCAATAAACATACAGTAGTTAAATTAATGTCTTCTAAACCAATATGATCACTTTGGGTGAGAAACAGATCAATATTTAAGTCATTTTCACTATAAGTGTTTACTTATAGTTGCTCTTCAATGTGCGCTCGTGAGGGGACATGGTTCACCCATCGGTTCACGTGCTGGCATGTTGAAATGAAAGCAAAACATATGAAGCTTGTGAACAGTGTTCTCTTGTAAACAAATCGAGCTACACTTTGTGTCATTTCTCACATGAACTTACGTCAAACGAAAGGCAGTGTCTACCGAGTCCCCTCATGGATGCGCATCTTAAAATCTGGAATTGTGCTTAAACGATGCTGACAGCATGTCTAAATAAACAGTGCTATCAGCGGCCTAAATTCATGCTAAGGGAATTCACTTGTTTGCAGAGAATAAATCTTAAATCAAGTAAATGTATCTTGCTTTTTAAAATGTTTACATATTTTTACTGGAAAACAAGACAAACATACTGATGAATGTATTTTTGCAGTGCTGTAGCCTCATTTCACAGCAAGCTTTTGGAACTGGCGCTGCTAATAAGGATGAGAGAAATTTTGCAGCAATCATCCACCTCATCCCTCTACCTGTCCTTCCTAAAAAATAAATAAAATAAAATAATAATCCCTGCAGCAGCTGCAGCAGGAGGTGTAGATTGATTTAGCTGAGTGTGGCAGGTCTCTGGTTATCTGTGCTCTGTTCACCCAGGCCTGCGTTCTCTGCGTCAGGAAGTGAAAGTGGGACAGTGAAGGTTCAGTTATGTAACGAGAAGTCTTATCTCCCCACAGCAAGCTTCATAACGCTCCCTCTGCCAAGGGTTAGTCACCACACCTCTTTGGGTACAAAAATACACACTGAAACATAGTACGACAACTTTTAAGTTTAAGACAGAACTGCTCTACACCTTTTGATTGTTCTATGGTAAACCATTCATGTAACTAAGAACAAACAGTTTACAGAGAAGTTTAGTTTAGTCTTTTTCTATTTTGCTTTGTTAGCATGGCAATTTGTCTATTACATTGCAAATACTTTAAGGTTAAATAACAGTATTTATATTATTATGGGCAGAAGTGTTGTCAAAATCAATTGCTTAGATGTCAGTATGCCAGTAGATGAAGGAACCAAGTCAGAACAGTCACATTTCAAAATTAAAAGGCATTTTTTTGCCCCCTTTTCTCCCAATTTGGAATGCGCAATTCCCACTACTTAGTAGGTCCTCACGGTGGCGCGTTTACCCACCTCAATCCGGGTCGCGGAGGACAAGTCTCAGTTGCCTCCTCTTCTGAGACCGTCAATGCTACTTCCCACAATCCATACACAACTTACCACGTGCCACATTGAGAGCCACTAATTGTGACCACGAGGAGGTTACCCCATGTGATTCTACCATCCCTAACAACTGGTCCAGTTTGGTTGCTTAGGAAAACTGACTGGCTGGACCTGGCTCAGCACACCTTATATATGGGGTGGCATCAATACTTACTAAGCTATCTAGGCCCCCCAAATTCCTATTCTTAATCAATATCTTTGTTATTTTTCCAGTAAAAAAAATATCTAAATGTCCTTATAACGAGATAATACCTTATGAAAATATGATCAAAACCTAAAAAAAAAATCTAAATGTCCTTAAAACCGTATAATCAAAACGGTTATCAAAACCTATTTTCTCCTCCTCCGCCCCCTCTGTGCAGTGACAGGTTTATGACACTGCAACAGGGCCAGATTGAACATCCGGCAGAGCTCCTTGGCGAATGCCAAAATTGAGGTGCAACAAGGGTGTTCATTGTCCCACATGGCAGTTCCCCAATCAGCGGCCTTTCCGGTGAGGCACAGAATGATGTAAGCCACCTTCACTCTCTCCGAATGGATGGCAGAGGATTGTTAGATGAAGAACAGAGCATATCGTGACAGAAAGGTGCTGAAGGAACACTCCTCACCTGAGTAGGGATCTGGAGGAAGGATGCAAGCCTCTGGGCACCAAGGCCCGTGCGGAACTGCCGAAGCCGATGGGGTTTTGACTTGAATGTAACCACATCGGGAGATGGGTGGAGTTTTTGGACCACCATGGTGAGTTCAACGAGCTGCGATCCCATCATCTCCAATGCCTGATTAGATTCAGAGATTTGATGCTGTTGATGCCCCAGCAGAGCTCCTTGCTTAAAGAGGGCGGAGCGAAGATAAGACTCCTTTGCTGGTTCCATGATTGGCTGAATTGTTCTGTCAGAGCAAAAGTGAGAACAACAAAGACCCAATAGCAGAGGAAGAGTTCAAAGGAATTATTAACAGAACTTTAGAGCCGTCACTGTGTTGTGGAATCTTAAGTGTAAGACCAGCTGAAACAAAGCACACTGGAAAGCATCCACTGTCCTGACACACGGGTAGAGATGAAGTATCCTCCGTGGAACATCCGCTGACACGCACCAAAGTGGAAAGCATCAACACGATAAATGAGACAGGACCAAACTAGGCAGAGAGAGTGAGTAAGTACTTAACATAAAACAACAAAGCTTCAAACACTCAGTCAACACTGAGCAACATTGAACATAGAACATTTAACAATCCAGCAAAGGACATGACAAATGAGGAAATAAATATAGGCAGGAAACAAACAAGGGGCAGGTGCCACTCACAGCTGAAAGTTGTCATGATCGGTGTTCCCATGGAAACAATCAGGGATCCCATGGAAATGCTAATTCTGCATGCCAGCGGCACATGAAACACTTGAGGGTAAAACGTAAACACGCCGCGACTTCACCGGAGGGCACATGGTGGTAACTGACGCACGGTGGTAACCAACAACCGGACCTGTGCACCAACACAAAGCACAAACATGAAACACAAGACAGACAGGGGATGATGATGTCAGGACCCCGTCAGACAGAAACCCAACCTGACCAGGAGACAGGACCGTGCCAACAAACATATACATTAAACATGTATACATATAGTGACAAAAAATAAGATATAACAGATGAAAAAGATAAATATACAACAGAGTAATAATGTATTGTTCATTACTAAAAGGTTTTAAGAAAAAAGTGCAATTACACAAATACGCAAATATTTTGTTGAGAATTTTATCCTCCAAACTAGAATTTCAATATCATGATTTTTCTTTAGCTTTTGGGTAAACAAGTGAACACAATAAAACATATATAGTGAATGTACATGATAGATTTTCTTAGCTAAATAGTTGAACTGTTCTAAGAACAGTTGGCCATTTCTTATTATTGGAGGGGACTTGTCCCCCTCAATGTATTTTGGGGTTATGGCCCTGCCTGTAGGTAAAATATAACTGTGTACATGCAGCTTGTCCTCTGGAGAGTATTCACCCCTAAGATTGGTGGCTCTCAATTGACCTGGATAGAAGTGCCCTACTTTAAATGAGCTAAGAGACTCTCAGGCCCAGAGCAATAAATATATAAAACCTGTATTCGTTTACCTCTATGAATACTTAGTTTTACTAAATGTATATAACTTTGATGCCTTACCTTCATCACTGAGAGATGATGATATTAATTAATGATACTTAACCAGTGGCACACAAACGTTTTTATTTTAATTTAGCTTTTAAATTGTTCAAAAATATATATTTTAATAATTTTTGATCACCTTAATCAAAATAATACACACTTTTCTATGTCACAGTAAAATATTTAATATTTTTATAAAATCCATTAAATATAAATGTAATTACAGGAACACATTTCGGTTTGGTGTCAATGAAAGCTTTTGATAATACCACAGGGATCAGTCCTTAGTCCAATATTATTTATTTTATATATTAATAAAATTGGGATAAATATCACATATTCTTATTTTCATCTATACGCTGACGACATGATAATTTACTCCTCTGCTACAACACTGGATCAGGCTCTGAGGCATCTTCAGTTTGATTTTAATATAGTTCAGCATACATTGAGGGATTTAAAACTTGTTTTGAATGCAAATAAATCTAAACTTATGATGTTTTCAAATACAAAGTCTATTCTCTCAAATTCACACTCAATTACTACTCTTCAAGGTTTGGTGATCAAAATAGTTTCGGAATACAAATATTTGGGATTTTTAATTGATGAGTCCCTCTCTTTTGGGCCTTATGTTCAGCATCTTGTGAAGAAACTAAAGTTGAAATTGGGCTTTTTCTTTAGAGTTAAGTCCTTTCTTTCTTCTGAAGCAAGTAGGAGATTGGTAGTTTCTACTTTCATGTCAGTGTTGGATTATTGTTATATTATTTACATGCAGGCACCTAAGCGTTGTTTACAGGCGTTGGATTCGATTTATCATGGAGCACTTAGGTTTATTACTAATTCAAATGCCCTTACCCATCATTGTTTGCTGTACTTTTGGGTTGGATGGCCCGCGTTGACATCGCATAGACTTAAGCACTAGTACATATTTATATATAAAACTATTTTGGGTTTGCTTCCTTCGTATCTACAGCAGTACATATTTCAAAAAGGTGTAAAGATTATGGTCTTCATTCACAAGATTAGTATCTTTAAATATCCCAAAAGTCTGCACAAATATGGGTAAAAGGGCATTTAGTTATGCTGCTCCATTGGATTGGAACCAGTTACAAGATAAATTATGTTTAAAGAGTTGGTCCCTCTAAATTAATTTAAGGGTATCTTAAATTATTTGGTCTCGAATTTACCTGATTGTAATTGTTATAAGTGATATGTGTACATTTTGTATATGTAATTGACGTATTTGTTTTATGTTTAAATGTTTTTGTTTTAACTACGTGTGCTGCCTGTCTTGGCGAGGACCCTCTTGCAAAAGAGATTTTAAATCTCAAGAGTTTTTACTTCCTGGTAAAATAAAGGTTAAATAAAACAAATTATAAAAAGGGTACTCTGTAAAGAGTCTTACCGATGTTTCTGTGAGGGTATCAAGGACAAACAGTTGGGAAACACTGTTATATATAATGAAAATATTAAATGGTGCTGGTATACTATTTGATTGATTGCTGTTTTGTGATCATGGTCTTGATTGTTAATGCACTCTCACTTTAAAGTTAGTGTAAATTTGTTATTTAGTTTGACATTTGTGCAACACTCAGCATTTATCAGTCATCTTAGTGATGGCCTTATGTTACTCCAGCCTCATACATAGAAAAATAACATGTGATTCCCTATGAATACACTGTGCCCAGAGTTGGACAGTGAAAATATGGCTTTGTAAATAACATTTAAGTGTCTGGGTATAATATCCCTACCAGTCCATCTCTTATAATAACTGTTATCAGAACCAAAGCTAACATCTGAGATGATTATATTCTCTTTTGGGTTAATAGCCAGATCTATGTAATAGTGCATGAAGCAATTGTACTGTACATGAGTCGGTCTGAGAATACAATAGCACACTGCTAAAATGATATGATGGGCTCTTCATTATCAAAACAGCTATTGACTTTGTAACACCAATAACTTTCTATTTTTCATGCTTCCTTCTTTCTGCGTGTTGAACATGGATCAATGGGTTTCTTTAACAGACTTTGACGTTCATTTTCACTTAATAAATGTAAGAAGACAAACATATGATGTTCTTTTTATCATGTACGACCATACACTGTAATTTTAAGTGGCTGCTAACATCACATCATTTTTTTGTCCATCTGTGATTGTTATCTAATTATCTTGTAAGACATGGATGGATGAAACTCACCAAGACTGTTAAGAATATGTTAGGGTCATATTTCACCCTGATGATTTGAAATTTTTTTTGCATTAAAAAAAAATAAATTAAAAAAATTAAGCCTATTTAAAAAATTAAAGCTTCATATTAACATTTCAAACGTACTTGTGCTAGAAGCACATTTTAAGTAAGAATAGATATCACATTGACAATTAAGAATATTAAGGACATTTCCTCCCCAATTTACATTACCGTATTGCAAAAACAAATCGTTGTTATAATGCAAATATTGTGATGAAGAAAAAAATTAATTGTAGCGTATTTATGCACCGTTTTGCATTTGTCATTCATTTATACTGCTTTAAAAAAATTAAAGATTTTTGCATAGTGAAATTATTTTAATTGAAGCACATTCCTCCTCCCCAAAATTATCATTACAATATTGCAAAAAATGTAAATAACATTTTTAATCACCAAGTATTTATATGGCATCGTAGTAGTTTTGTACTGCCTGTAATTTATGTGATTTTTTTTAAAAAACCAACATATTACAGGATTTTACTAAAGGATTACATGTCATGGTTCCAGCATTTGTGTTGGCTCATGTTTTTCTTTCTCCCTCGTGTCTCAGAGGTGGAGCCGGCACACATGATCAGCGTTTCCATTGGAAAGCTGATAGTTTCCAGGGAGACTCTGATCATGGCAATGATTTACTCGCCCATTCCATCTGCTTCACACTTATTGCACTCCCTACTTATTCCTTATGTTTTCCCTCTTTATTTGCCAGTTTATTGTTTGCTGTCAAGTGTTAACCGTACTTTCTTGTTTAGATGGAGATTGCTTGTGTGTCTGTATCGCCTGGGCTCCAAAAAATGTCAAGCCTGAATCCTTATCTCGATGTTTCGAAATCGAGTTCCCGGTGGAGGCTGAAGTCCGCACTGCGCTACATAACACCACGCCCCCGCCACATGACCAGCGGGTAAGCTGTTTGTTCGGTGATCAGTTAGAATGCACGTCCTTCAGTGGGGTGACTTGACTAACGTTGCCTGCCACCCTGGGGCTACTTGACCCAGACATTCATTAGAAAGTGTTTATGGTGGCCATCGTTTGACGGGACAATCACCAGTTCATTGCAGCGGTTTTGGTCATTAATCACGTCTTCCGAATGGCTTTCTACATGGTTTCTGACAGATTCCCCCAGTTTGTGTCACGTTTTTGGGCAGAGTTCTGTGGACAGCTGGGGGCTACAGTGAGTTTGTCCTCTGGGTTTCACCCCCAGTTGAATGGGCAAGCGGAGCGAGCTAACCAAGAACTGGAAAGACCCTGCGATATACGGCCTCCCGTAACATTTCTTCTTGGTGTGAAAGTTTAGTTTGGGTCGAGTGTGCCCATAACTCATTGACATCGTTGTCAGTGGGGTTGACACCCTACCAGTGTAGCCTCGGCTACTAGCCCCCTCTGTTTCCCACCCAATGCTCAGGTCCTGTCCATTCACACTTTTTTACAGAGTTGCTGACGCACCTGGAAAGCCACCAGAGAAGCCCTCTTACGGACTGGTACTCGTGATAAAAGGTCAGCAGACTGACAACGATCTAAGCCCCTGACTTAAGTGTGCGAGCAGAAAGTTTGGTTGTCCTTCAAGGCTTGTGTGTCTGCTGGTTGCCTGTCTCTAGAGGTGTGGTTACCTTCCTGTTCTCCATCATCTGGATTGTCACAAAGTTCCCTTGGAGGAGGACTCATCGGTTCCTGCCCATCTGTTGGGGAGAAACTTGCCTGGGCTTTGCTTCGCACCACACCAGCTTCAACTGACTCTCTCCAGGTTGCTCCTGACTTCCACAATGCATGCACTCATCATACTAACACACTAATTTCTTGCCCTCTGAGCAGCTATAGCTGCTGAGCTATATTTTCTGTGAAATGTATCCAAATATTATATATATTGATTTTATTATATTAAAACTTCAGTTATACTGTCTGTATACTGACTTGTCTATAAATGGAGATGATTTAGTACTGTGGCTTCTCTCCCTAGAAGTGGCCATCCAGCCAAGATTATTCAAAGGGCACACCGCAGAATGCTCAATGAGGTAAAAAAGAACCTTAAAGTGACAGCTAAATCAAAAGGAATCAGTGAAACTGGTTAACATCTCTGTTCATGTGTCTACACTTTGGAAAATATTTAACAGGCATGGTGCCTATGGCAGGACACCATGAAGGGAGCTGCTGCTTTTCAACAAAAATATTGCTGCTTGCCTCAAGATTTTTGCCAAAGATTACCTTGACATTCCACAATGCTACTGGGAAAATATTTTGTGGACTGATGAAACTACGTTTTAATTGTTTGCGAAGAACATGCAATACTGTGTATGGGATAAAAGGGGCAACATATATCATGTGGTGGAGAGACCATCGTGATTTGGGACTGCTTAAGGGCCTGGACCATTTGCCATCATAAAGGGAAAAATTCATTCCCAAGTTTATTATTATATAAAGATATATTATTATTTTTGTATAGCACCTTTCACAACACACATTGTTTCAAAGCAGCTTTACAGAAGATCAGGCATTAACAGATGATAAAACTGTAATGTCTATAATGTCGATGAATCATCATTGTGTAGTTAGATTAAATACGATTGATAATCATGTTTAAAAATAAGTAATTAAATAATAATTGTATTAATAACTCCAGTGAGCAAGCTGAAAGCGACTGTGGTAAAGAACACAAAACTCCATAAGATGTTGATTAATGGAGAAAAATAACCTTGGGAGAAACCAGACTCACTGTGGGGGCAGATATCCTACTGGATATTATCAGAGCGGCTCTGTGCCAGCTGAAGCTCACTAGAAGCTGGGTGATGCAGCTGGACAATGAACATAAACATTGAAGTAAATCCACCACAGAACGGCTTAAAAAAATAAAATCTACTTTTTGGAGTGGTCCAGTCAGTGCCCATACCTAAACCCAATAGATATGCTTTAGAATGACCTCAAGAAAGTCGATCACACCAAACATCCTAAGAAAACAGCTGAACTGAAGCAGTTCTGTAAGGAAGAATGATCCAAAATTCCTTCTGAACATTGTGCAGGTCTAATCTGCAGCTACCAGAAATGCTTGGTTTAGGTTTTTCTGGCAAAAGAAAATCAAACAGTTATTAAATCCAAGGGTGCACTTACTTTTTCACAACACTATGAATGTAGATGTTTTCAGTAAAGACAAAAAATAATATAATTGTTTGTGTGTTGTTAGCTTAAGCACATTGTGTTTGTCTAAACTTGTGACTTTGATGAAGATGAGATCACATTATGACCAATTAATTCAGAAAACAAGCTAATTCCAAAGGGTTAACATACTGTTAACATATTGCCACTGTATATATATATATATATATATATATATATATATATATATATATTAGGGGTATAACGATACACTTATCTCACAAGACGATACACGATACTGGGTTCATGAGAATGAGACGAGACGATATTTTAACACTATATATATATATATATGACTGGTCTTTTATTCAACTTAGGGATGGGCGATAACACTATTTTCTTTTCACCAGTATTTTTACGAATTCTTTGGATAAAATTTGTAACTTAAATTATTACTTAAATTTTTTTGTGTATTTATAGGCTTAAGCAGATAATTATTAGGCTGCTTTGTTTTCCTTTTAAAAATTAGTTAGTATAAGCCACATATAAAATCTCAAAATTAACCATAGATATTATTATATGGTTACTATTACTAAAACCAAGTTACCATATGGATACTACAGTAATGCTGTAGTAAAACCATGGTTAATTCAAAACCTTGGTTACTGCCAAAATAAATTAATTAATAAAAATAAAAAAAGCATGGTTACTACAGTCGTGGTTACTAGTTAATACAATATTACTACAGTAAATCCATGGGTAGTTTTCATGAGGGTATAATTTATTAACGAGGATTAAAGATCATTATCAATGTTTTAACACCTCTGAATTTAAATAAGTCTGTAAAAATGGTCACACAAGCCCATTACAAATTACAATTGATATCGCAAGACAGCTTTTCACCTCAACGAGAAATATCGTCACATTGTAATTTCACGAGATCTCGTCACACCCCTAATAGTTAGATAGATAGATAGATAGATAGATAGATAGATAGATAGATAGATAGATAGATAGATAGATAGATAGATAGATAGAGTGAATGAACAGAGAAAAAATGTAAAAGAGATCCAGAGACAGTGAGAGTGAAAGGGAGTGGGAGCATGTGAGGTTTGTAGAGATTTATAAGAGGAGACATATAGCCTGTGGGTGATTTGTAGGTTCTTTGGTTTGTGCTAAACTCGCTCCAAGCTACACAGTAGCAGATCATCTAACTCTTTTCCCAAGTGGCACCAGCTAACAGCACCTGGTTCCTCTGCATGGGTAAGGAAGTGAGATAGCCTTGAGGGAGTGTACGACAGCTCTTGTTTGGCTAGCGTCGGTCCTGAGTCATGCTAAACAAATCAAACGCACGTTCACTTACGCCTGTACCTCTCATGCTCACCATGACTATTTGAAATTACAGTAATCCAGTTATGCATTTTAAAGACATCACATCAGCTGATCTTAGTGATGTCTTCAAGAAAAATCAAGGCTCTGTCATTATAAACCTGTTTAGTTCAATGGAGCACAACAATAGAACTTTTAAAAGAATACCTACTCTACTTTTTTTAGATACAATGAAAATGTATACTGACTGTGATGCTGTCAGATGCTACTACCTTTATCTTAACTACACTTTTTGTAGCATGACAGTAGCTCCCCTATTGTCACAGTAGTGTAGCTTCCCAGTTAACACATTACGTTTTCCAATGAGTAGCATGTAGCATCACAAAATGTTATATTTTTCACATTGTATTGCTAACGCAGCAGTGGAGCCGAGCGAGTAATCAAACATGCTCACTTCTCTTTCTCATATAGCAGTTGGAAAACCAAATAATTTAAGAGAATCAGTTCTTTCGAACAGTTTGTGTAAATAAACTGGTTAAAACGATCAATTTACTTATATTTATTGCAGAGAACTTCGATTTATTTTAGTGAGGCGGTTCTTTGGAATGCTTTATGTACATGAACTAGTTCACATAAATGATTCACTGATTCACTTGAGACCCACACAGACTTAAATAGACTTTGCACTTTTCATCTGTATATTTTGACTCTAGTGTGTTTTCTAGTTCATTAGTGTATTAATCTCGTGCAACCCATGTACACGTGTGGAGGTTGTATTTTGGCTTTGCTATATGCAACGCATAATTTATTTAAACCAACTGATTTCAGTTCAGAAGACTCTGGGCTGTCAGTAAATGGCTAATCTTTTGACATACAGATTCATGAGACAAAACATGTCGCCGGCCACAGTGGAGTTTGCCTTTGGGAGAAACACCAACAAAACTACATCTGGTAAGAAACCTGACGTTTTTACATTAAAATACATTGTGTCAAAAGATTAGCGTCTCTAGTTCCATCTGATATCCCATTTTTAGAATATGAGCGATTCATTTTTTCCTTAAAAATCCAACATTTTTTGTGCATTATCGCACTGAGAATCAATAAATTAATCCAAACGCTGAACAATTTAGCTTTCAGAGGATTTATATGGAGCTAAGATGAAAATAAGGTGCATTTCAAACTTTTCTAAGACTATTGCAGACAGACATCACACTGGAGGTTAAGTCATTCATTAAATATGGAGCAAGGAAGCATCCCATAGCTTTATAATGTAGTTTACAAAGCTTCAAGATATTTTTTGGTTGTGGCTTGTATTGTAGCTAATTACTTTTTAAAGGAGTAGCTTCAATGTAGTTTAACTACATTTAAGTTAAGAATAGCTTGTAATTTGAGAAGCTATAGTTCAAAGCAGCAGCAACAGTGAAGGAAAAATTGTTTCGGTGTGTTCACAAAGCTATCATGGACTACAGCCATATGAGCCATATGGACTACTTTTACGAGACTCTTGTGGTTCCTTTTTTTTTTTTTTTGGCCTTTTTGGAAATTGACTGTCGTGGTCCTTTACTGTCATGGCAGAAATAAAGTCAAACGTGTTTAAAAATAAATTTTTTAGGGTAAGCAAATCACAATTTTTAGGGAACTTTTTTTTTAATTTTACAAGAGAAGAGGTGGCGAGAGAAAGAAAACAGATGAGTAAAGAAAACTAGGAAGAGAGGTGCAGAGTTTGCATGCAGGTAGAGTTAAATGTGACAGGTATTACACTCATTTGGAAATGCTGTGGTTTTAAGGAGTCCAAATCTCTACCTGTCAGTCTGCACAGCTGGAGGGGGGCCCCTCCCAGGGGCTGATGCAGGAGAAAAAATGCAGATAGGAGGCCATCCTCTTGGATAATCCATACTAAGCACTAATCTGCTGAAGTGTGCTTCAGATCACCTGGGTGCACTTCTCTACATCAGTGTAGGCTTTGAAGTAGAAGTGCACAGAAAACTATAATGAGCGCAAAAGGCTAATCTTACGAAAGAAAAGTAAGAAATGTGGAAATGCATGTCTCCGAGATGACAGATGCAAGGATTTATTTTATCCGCACGCTGAATCATTACACCTGTCGGCCAGAACTGATGGTACGCTTAATTATGTGGCCATGGCTGAAAGCACACGTATTTGAAAAGGTAGGATGGGTTGTTTCACTGAAAGAGTATTAAAGTGTCTATATTCAAGGCTTTTATATTAATCACTTGAAAATCAAAGGCAGAGACTGTGGCATTTCGCTAACACTCCTCATTTGAAATGAGCAGCAACTCCATTCATAATTTTGCTGCTCGCAATGGTGGTCCAACGTGAGCTGTGCCCAGAGCACTTCATATCACAGTACAGTATGTAATGCATTTTGAGGTAACACTTTGTTTGGATGGTCCCAAGTAGATATTTAACTGACTATAAGTGACTTTTCAACTGACTAGCTATAGCTAGTAAACACTGTTTCAACAAACATTCAGTAGACTTTAAGTAGCCTGTATATAGAGCTCTGTTAATGACCTACTTACATTATTGTTGAGAACATCAGTTCATTAAAAGGTCATTAACAAAGATCTATATACAATCTACTGAAAGTCTACTGAATGTTTGTTGAAACACCGTTTACTAGCTATCACAAGTCAGTCGATAAGCTGTTATTTTGTTGCTGTTATACAGGCAATTGATGGTCTACTGAATGTTTGTTGAAACACTGTTTAATAGCTATAGCAAGCCTATTTGATAAGTCACTTATAGTCAGTTAAATAGTCACTTATAGTCAGTTAAATGTCTACTTGGGACCATCAAGATAAAGTGTTACCCCAGTGCAACCATTTTTTTATAATAGCCATTTTTGGCAAATATTTGAGTGCCATTTGTGCCACAAAATTTCAGAAAATATTTTTTTTTTATTTAATTTTAAAAAGTTACCACTTACAAAAATCGAGAGTTCATGGCAAATTTGAGGCATACTTGAGGTAAATTGTCCATTGTTGCCAAAGGTTTGCTGCAGGTCCACCACTTTCAGAGCTGCAAACTTCTGGCAAACATTTGTGGCAAATCACAAGCTTATTTCCATGTGAAAATAATGAGTGGCAAATTTGTGGCAAGTTTGCCAGAACTCTTGATTTTTTGTAAGGGACTGCTGAAATGTCAGGAAATGCAAAACCTCTGCACACCAGACTAATCACACTGTGAATTTGGTGACAGCAGGTCAAAAGTTGTTCTGCTTTAATCAATCTGTTTACCGAAATCAAACCACTGCCCTGAGTGGCTGAAGCTGGAAGTATTGTTGAACGTATTGGCACATGTGATCTCCAGTTTCCGGGTAAAATGTCCACAGAGTGGGGGCCAAAAGTGAGTAGTATTTTTAACTGTAAATTATGCTATATAATCAACAGGAATGCATATTTTATTAACTCTACCCCTAACCCAAATCCCAACTGTAAACCTTACGGTCAGTTGAGTAAAAAGTAATTTTAGAGTGAAAATGCAACCTCCGTATCATGCTTACCATTGTTTAAGTGAACGCAACTACTTCCTGCTTTCTATGGGACCAGAACCAGCATCTCAGAGATTATCAGTAGCCACAGGGAACAGTGAACACAACTGAATTGATGACTGATGGGACAACAAAAAGTATTTGAACCCTTTGGAATTAGCTTGTTATCTGTATTAATTGGTCATAAATTGTGATCGTATCTTCATTGAAGTCACAGGTATAGACAGCACAGTGTGCTTATGCTAACAACACACAAACAATTATAATATTTAATGTCTTTATTGAACACATTCCATTAAACATTTACAGTGCTGTGAAAAGTGAACCTCTGGAATTACACCTGCTTAACGTTCAGAAGGAATTTTGGACTATTCTTCCTTACAGAACTGAAATCATTCCAGAGCATCTCTATTGGTTTAAGGTCTGGGCTCTAACTGGGCCACTCCAAAAGGTGGATTTTCTTTTTTCATTCTGCAGTGGATTTACTTAGATGTTTAGAGTCATTGTCCTCCTGCATCACCCAACTTCTACTGAGCTTCAGCTGACACACAGCCACCCTGACATTATCCTGTAGGATATCTTGATAAAATTGTGAGTTCATTTTCCCCTCGATGATGACAAGCAGTTCAGGCCCCGAAGCAGAAAAACAGCCCCAAATCATGATGCTCTCTCCAAAGTACTCCAGAGCTGGGGTGATGTTTTTATGTTGGTATACAGTGCCATGTTTTATCATACATAGTGCTGCATGTACTTTCCAAACAGTTCAACCATAGTTTCATCAGTCCACTAAACATTTTCCCAGTAGCATTTTGGATTGTCAAGTGGGTTTTTGGCAAACTCCAGGCACACAGCAATGGTTTTTTTTTTTTTGGAAATCAGCGGCTTCCTTCATGGTGTCTTGCCATGGACACAATGCCTGTTTAATGTTTTATTTAAGTATATTCAAGTAGACTCATGAATAGACATGTTAACCAGTTGCAATGATTCCTTCAAGCTTTTAAATGTCAATCTAGTGTTCTTTTTAATACCTCATAGAACATTCTGCGCTGTGCCCATTGAGTCATCTTGTGTGGATGGCCACTTCTAGAGAGAGTAGCCATAGTACTAATCCATCTCTATTTATAGACAATTTGTCTAACTGTGGACAGATTACTATCTAATCTCTTTGAGATATCTTCGTAACCCTTTCCAGCTTTATGCAAATCAACAAAGCAAGCAAGTGATTGTAAGTTTTCTGAGATCTCCTTTTTGCGAGGCATGGTCCACATTGCTAGATGCTTCTTGTGAATAGCATACACAAAAAGTTTTAGTGCTTTTTATAAGTTCAAGTAGCTCTTCTCAATCCACACCTCCAATCTTGTTTCATTAATTGGATGCCAGGCAAACTCCTGACTCTAATTAGCTTTTGTTGATGTCATTAGCTTAGGGGTACCCATACGTTTCCCAACCTACACTGTGAATGTTTTAATATTGCACTCAATATGTAGAACATTACAATAATTTGTGTGTTATTAGTTAAAACAGATTGTGTTTGTTCATTATTGTATCTTACATGAAGATCAAACCATATTTGAAGACAAATTTATACATACAGTAAATGCAGGTAATACCAAAAGTTCAAAATAGTTTTTCTTTCCACTGTATTCAGATAAGTGTTCAACTGATATTTTTCCAATTAAACAAACTATTTCCCAAAGTCCTAGATATCTGTTTACAGCTTTGCATAGTATACATTGTTACTAACCCTAAGCCTAACTCTAACATGCTACATTATTTAAACCATGTCACAGTAACTTTAGAGAGTAAACTGTGTTGTAATCACTCTGTGTGCCTTGTAATACATCACAAATGGTAACACGTTACATTTATGTTCCCTTTTTTAAGGATTATTAAATAGGTTACAAATTTATTATAAATCATCAATATGTGGTTATAATAACATTAATAAAAAGGGCTTTTATAGCAATCCTTGCCAAATAGTGAGCATTTTAACTTACATGTTATAAAAGCATAATAAATACACTTATTCATACTTGTAATCAAAAACTTCAAATGCCCTTATTAATGATTTTCCACATTGCAACAAAAATAAACTATTATAGTGAGATTAACAGGAGTCATTTTGTCACAGTCCACTTTGTGTTATTACAAATTAACGTAATGTCACTTTTCATGTAATCACATTGGTGTCAAAAGAATGGTGCTGTCCCAACTCAACTATTCCTAGTAACCAAAAGTCCTCAGCAAAAACATTTCTTAGGTCTTCGTGATCATTCACAGCACACAGCATATATATATATATATATATATATATATATATATATATATATATATATATACAATAATAAAGCCTGATTACCATTAAACCATACTGAACTTTGTGTACATAGGTTTCTAAAGTAAACTCCTTAATAAATTCTTCATATGTATCCACTTTACATTAAGATACATTTTCATAGGTTAATAAATGTTATTAAGCCTTTATAAGACAAAAGGTAAAATGGCTCACTATTTGGCAAGTATTAAATGACAGTTGTCCTATTTATTCATGTTGTTGTAACCGCACATTAGTGATTTATAATGCATATGTACATTAATTATTAGTTATTTAGTTACTAACTATATATTTATTTATTTTTTATTTTAAACTGAAGGGGGACATTTAAAAAAAGTGTTATGTCACAACTATCATTGAAAAACAATATTAATAACCCATAACATAGATTACTCAATACGTTTTCTGAACCCTATTACATTCAAACAGTTTTTGGTGTTAAATGTTACAGGATTTAAATTTTAGAAGGTCAGATTTAATGTCCTTAGCTATCAAATATAATTTTGTGCCAAAGGACATCTTTTACACTACAGTTTTGTTGCTGTTGCCAAGAATAATATGTATTCTCCAATAGACTGATCACTATGATTTTCTAATAACAGAGTTGAACTTTTGAGCTTGATGTGGTCAATACAAGTGTAAATACTGTACACTGTACAACCTTTTTCTAAAGCACAGTTTGAAGTGTTTAACTATTTTGGCCACTGTAATCAGCGCTTTCCAAAGGTGATAATTACATTTTCCTACCTAAACTTCTTAGACTTTGACCTGTCTGTCTTTTTCAATTATGTGGGCTTTACTTCGTTTTTGTTCAGTTTATCCAACCTGCAGCATGACCTGCACTGATAGCACACCTGGGAATGACAAATGCAAGCCTGTCCACCCTCCACACACCAATAAAGAGGAAAAAACACAGCGGATAGTGATTGAAAAGTGTCAGCTACACAAGGGTTTTGTTTTTCTTGGCTGGAACGGCTTGTTGTCTCAGAGTGACAGATGACAAGTTGTTGCTGGGTGCTGACGAGGTAACGATGATTGCGGCAGGAATAATGAAGGGCATGCTGACAGCGAGCATGATTACATTTAGATCTCTATCTCCCCTGCCAATAAACCAACACGGCTGCTTCTTTACCTGTTGAGATTAATTAAATCAAAGATAAAGATAATAAAGGTAATCGTGACAGCTGTCATCATGGTTCATAGTCAGAATCATGCTGTTTACACACATACACATGGTGACTACACACACACTCATGCACATGGTGACTACACACACCTAGACAGGTGAGTAAGCATTAGTAGAAACATACTGAATATATTTAAGGGTGTAGCAAATTATAATATTAAAATATTCTAAAATAAATTATATATTTTAGTATGTATAAAATATAATATAAATACATATTTTTAAAGGAAAATTATGACTATATATATATATACACTGTATATGTTTTTAATATTTAATATAAAAACATTATAAATATCAAAGTTTATTTTACCATTTTTAATCAACTTTTTACCTTCAAATGCATTTTTAAAAGTAGAAATAGTGCCTTTTCCAGATAGTCTTTCAACAGTCTCTCAGTTAATATGACGTTATTCATAGTACTTCAAATCTATAAAAAAAATATATATATCATATATATTAGTATATCATGTCACACCAAAGGACATATCACATCTTAAAGCTATTTTTGAAATGTATAAATGTTAAGACAGTAAAATAATATATTAAAGACTGTACAATATCCCATACAATATTGAGAATGATAATTTCTTATATTTTCTCTGTTTGTTTTTTTGGGGTTGGGGTGGGGTGGGGGGGGGGGGGGGGGTGGTGACCTGGAAATGTTTTCGTGAGATTCACCCATATGTGATACATTATGTTCTAAACACTGCTTATTATGGACTGTTAAGACTTTCTAGATAAAGAAAAAGTACTCAATACATAGTGCACTTTTTCACCCGTGAGCCATCATCCGGAGAATCTCAAGACTTCTGACTCCGCATCAAAGCCTTTTGTTATGAAAGAGATGGAAAACTGCTGCACATCATCCAGCATGAAACAGAGAAAGGATATCATTCCTGTGATCTTCAGTCCACAGAGACCCACAGTCATAAACTGCATAATGATCATATTATAGGCGTCATAAAGCTCTGTTTTTGTAGTCCTGAGAAGCTCGTTAGAGAGAGATATGAAACTTAAAACATTACCCTTGAATAACTTTGGATTTAGAACTTCATTTCTTTATTCTCTTTCTCACATCTTCATTGTTAGCTGGCAGCTTTTAGAATGATTCTTTAATGTGAACATTTTCATTTATTTCATCTCTTTCTATTCTCAATATTACATGTTTAATACAAAAATTACTTTAATGATAATCCACCAAGAGTAAAAATGAGGGACCTCAGTGTTTGGGTTCTTTATGAACTGAATGGAAATTCTGAAAAAACAAAAACAAAAAAACACTAGTATTAAATGACAAATTAAAGCAAAATAGCATTATTTTTATTAGTAGTCTCAAACTTCTGAATCACACTGTATCTCAGGAAACTTTGTGGAGATCTTAGAATTCTTTCATTTAGGTAGCAACTTTATCTCAGATGCTTGTCCTCACACTTCTCTGGAGAAATAAAATACCCATGAGACAATTGTTGATATGCAGTAAAAGTACAGAGCTTTAAAAATCCATGTGTATAGCAAAGCTTAGATGCAGTAATTTGGTTTTGGGAGATTTTGATGAGAAGTACAAGTTCATATTCAGATCTCTGACTTCTGATTGCTGACTTGGGCAAATTCGAGCACAGTTTGAGACATTATTGAGATATCTTCAGAAACTCTAGAACGTGAGATTACTGGGGTCTTTTTTTCTGGAGAAAAATCTTAGAAGCATCAGTGATAAATTCTCCATTTGCTCTCTACTTAATCTCATTTCTGTCTAGGAGAAACAATTGAGCTTTTAAAGAGATCTCATTTTAAATGTATCTTTCCTATGGTATTCAATTAATCCAGACTGATCTCAGGTTGCAGGTTGCAGCAGGTTGAACGTTCTGCCGCTGTAATTTGTCTGTGCCTACCGAAGTTCGAATCACTGCCCCCCTGTGGCTGAATCTGTAAGTGTTGTTGAGGTGAAACGTCTACAGCGTAATGCCAAAAGCAAGTTGTATATTTAGTTTAGCCTGATCTCATGAAATTTACGAGACAATGGCAACATTTTGCAAAACAAATGTATGTGTTTCATTAGACTAAAAACACTGCCGTTTCCTAATGAAATGTCCAGCGGAGAGCACCAAAAGCGAGTGAAATATTGTAAAATGAGGTTTTTAAGGTAAATATGAAATGTTTTAATCAGTAAAACATACCTCCCTAACCTAAAACTGTAACATAAACCTTACCAATTGTGCTTAAAAATTTGAACAAAAGAGGTGAACAAAATAGACATCCTTACGCCTGAACCTAACCTATAGTGTTTTATAAGCAAATTCAACATGACAAGATGCTTTATAGTAAAATTGTTTTGGAATAATAACATAGCAGGGTGTGAGTAATCGATAGTAAAATAAGTGTTTATAAAGTCATAAACAGCCATAGTACACTTGATTTGTGTAAAAGTGAATAAAATTCACAGATTTGTAGTGCATCTAGTGCATCTAGTGTTAATTTCACCATTAAACTGCAGAAAACCATAGAAAGTGGCACTTAAAACTCAGTTTACAATTGAGTTTTTTGTAAACAACGTAGAGGATGTAGTCAACAGGACTGCATATTTTATTAAGTTTACCCCTAATCCAAACCCCAAACCTTAATCTAACTGTCAGTGGAGAAAACATAATTTTAGAGTGGAAATGCAACCTCTGATTTGTGCTCACCATTATTTAAGTGAATACGTTTACTTCCTGGTTTCCATGGGCCAGAACCTGTCCAAGAGATTTTGTGTGCAGTTTTCTATCAGTAGTATCATAGAGAAAGGTAAACACTTTGGCTAATCTGAGTGACATTGTTGAGGTCTGTTCTGAATATCTAGAGTCTTTTTGTGAGTAGAAGCAGGGGTCTTCACAAAAGTCACTATTTGCTCTCCATTTAATCTCATTGCTGTTTTGGAGAAACAATTGTGATATTTAAGAGATCTCATCTGGGATATTTTTTTGGTGTGGGCTCTCAGATAAGCACCACAGTGGTCTGCTGGTACAGAGATTACTCTTTAATGTCTCTTAAAAATTGTTCTCCACAAGCCTGAGGTGATGTACTACAAAAAACAAACCTCTAGATCTAAACACCCACTGATGTAGTTTTCAGAACTCAAGAGCTTTGTTCACTAAACTGCAGTGCTTTGTGTGCGAGATGCGATCGGATCAAATACTTTTTTTTTTTCTTTGTTCCCATCACTGACATTAAAGCTAAAACAGTTTTTTCATCTAGGTTCTGTTTTAGTTCCCCAGTAATTTGCTTGCCATTTGTTTTAGAAGGTTCAGGCCATATGGGGGATTTATGTGTACAAAGCTAGACTTTTCCTTGATTCTATTAGCATATGGAGCATATGGATTTTGACACATTAGGAGACACTTGATGGCCAACACATTAGTGTAAAAACACAGAGATGATGACTAGTGAGATAAAACAGTCTTGGCTAATTTTCCTTACATGTGTGTAATGGGTTTATCTCAAAGTCTTACACTGGAGTAATCTTTCTTTTTATATTATTAGTCACCAAGAGTGTTTATGCTTGTAGAGTTCTGTATTTTTTAGTTTTACTGGAATAATATACACTCACTGAGCACTTTATTAGGAACACTAATAAATAAAGTGCCCGACATGATCTTCTGCTGTTGTAGCTCATCCACCTCGAGTTGTGCTTTCTGAGATGCTATTCTGTTCAATACAATTGTACAGAGTGGTTATCTGAGTTACCGTAGCCTTCCTGTCAGCTCAAACCAGTCTGGCCATTCTCCATTGACCACTCTCCTCAACAAGACATTTCTATCAGGAAGACTCGCAGACTCAAATCAAATCAATCAAATCAAATCACTTTATTGTCACACTACTGTGTACACGAGTGCAACAGCAGGTGAAATTCTTGTGTGCAGTTCCGTGCAACAATGCAGTAATGACAGTGACAATAACAACATATTTACACAAAACAATTTACATAACAAATGTACACATACCTACACAACAATTTACATAACAAATGTACACAATACACACAATGTAGAATACACATACACTAGATACAGGTATAAATATATATAAACACTAATTGAATGGGAGAATATATTGACAGAATGAGGATTAATAAAGTGCAGTGCTGATTGTTGATCATGAGGGATCATGTGTTCAAAAGTCTTATTGCTTGTGGGAAGAAGCTGTCATGTAGTCGGGTGGTGCGGGTCCTGATGCTGCGATACCGCCTGCCTGATGGAAGCAGTGAGAGCAGCCCATGACTCGGGTGGCTGGAGTCTTTGATAATCCTCCGAGCTTTCTTCACACACCGTCTGTTATATATATCCTGGAGGGAGGGAAGCTCACCTCCGATGATATTTCTGGCCGTTCGCACCACCCTTTGCAGGTCTTTGCGGTTGTGGGCGGTGCTATTGCCGTACCAGGCGGTGATGCAGCCAGTCAGGATGCTCTCTACAGTGCTGGTGTAGAACCGTGTGAGGATGTGTTGGTTCATTCCAAACTTCCTCAGCCGTCTCAGGAAGAAGAGGCGCTGGTGAGCCTTCTTCACAACGGCCTCAGTGTGGATGGACCATGTGAGTTCCTCAGTAATGTGGACACCA
Source organism: Moxostoma hubbsi (assembly GCA_032164185.1). Lineage (NCBI taxonomy): Eukaryota > Metazoa > Chordata > Actinopteri > Cypriniformes > Catostomidae > Moxostoma > Moxostoma hubbsi. Next base: position 8,852,769 of record JAVLUX010000033.1, read on the forward strand.
AGGAACTTGAAGCTGCTGACTCTCTCCACCGGTGCTCCATTAATGGTGATGGGGCTGTGTTCTCTGTCTTTCTTCCTGAAGTCCACCACAAGCTCCTTGGTTTTACTGACGTTGAGGGAGAGGTTGTGCTCCTGACACCAGCGCGTCAGAGTGTGCACCTCCTCTCTGTAGGCTGTTTCATCATTGTCAGTGATCAGACCTACAACCGTCGTATCGTCAGCAAACTTAATGATGGCATTGGAGCTATGTGTCGCCACACAGTCATGTGTGTAAAGGGAATACAGGAGTGGGCTGAGAACACAGCCCTGCGGGGCTCCAGTGTTGAGGGTCAGTGATGAGGAGATGTTGCTGCCCATTCTAACCACCTGATGTCTGCCTGACAGGAAATCCAGGATCCAGCTGCACAGCGAGCTGTTTAAGCCCAGAGCCCGGAGTTTCTCATCAAGCTTGGAGGGCACTATGGTGTTAAATGCTGAGCTGTAGTCTACAAACAGCATTCTCACATATGTGTTCCTTTTTTCCAGGTGGGAAAGAGCAGTGTGTATTGTAGATGCAATGGCATCATCAGTGGAGCGGTTGTTGCGGTAGGCAAACTGCAATGGGTCCAAAGAGGTGGGCAGAACAGAGCAGATGTGATCTCTGATCAACCTCTCAAAGCATTTGCTGATGATGGGGGTGAGGGCAACAGGACGCCAGTCATTTAAGCAGGTGATTTTGGCTTGCTTCGGTACAGGCACAATGGTTGATGTTTTGAAGCATGTGGGGACTACAGACAGGGAGAGGGACAGGTTGAAAATGTCCGTAAAAACACCAGCCAGTTGGTTCGCGCATGCTCTGATGACGCGGCCCGGAATGCCGTCTGGACCCGCGGCTTTACGGATGTTCACCCGTCGAAAGGATCGGGTTACATCCGCAACAGAGACGGAGAGTGAACCATCATCTGTAGTATCGGCCGCGAGTGCTCTCTCCGTGAGGGCGGTGTTGTTGTTGTCCTCGAAACGAGCATAAAATGTATTAAGCTCGTCCGGGAGAGAGGCAGCGGTGATCATGGCGGAGTTTTTATTCTGTTTATAGTCCGTAATGATGTTAATTCCCTTCCACATACTTCTGGAGTCAGTGGTGTTGAACTGACCTTCAATTTTGTGCCTGTACTGGCGTTTGGCTGTGCTGATGGATTTACGGAGGGCATAACTGGCTTGTTTACGCTCCTCCGCGTTCCCGGAATTAAAAGCGGTGGTCCGCGCAGTAAGTGCCGCGCGAACATCGCCGTTAACCCAGGGTTTCTGGTTGGGGAAGATCCGTATTGTTTTGGTTGGAACAACATCCTCTGCACACTTCCTGATGAAACACGTTACGCTATCAGCGTAAACCTCGATGTCGTCATCGGAGGCAGACCGGAACATCTCCCAGTCCGCGTGATCAAAACAGTCCTGTAGCGCAGAGTCTGATTGGTCCGACCAGCACTGGATCATTCTGAGGGCGGGTGATTCCCGTTTCAGTTTCTGCCTGTAAGCGGGCAGAAGCAGAACGGAAGAGTGGTCAGATTTGCCAAATGGTGGGCTTGAGTGAGATTTAAGATGACATTTATTTGATGAATATAAAAGTGAAAAGTAATGTCTCTATTTGGCGTAGGGCCCATCTGGGGGTCCGAAGAAGTTGTACTCAGAACCGTCATATCCTCCCGGAGATAGGAGGCAGGGGCGAGGATCCTACCCCATGCAGGACGGTACTCAACTGGTGGTGGAGGTTGCCATGTTAGCACACTGAAACAGCAATGTGATAGAATGTGAGAAGACTTATAAAGCAACGACTTACATGTGATTGGCTGGGAATTACCCAGCTAATGGTGCGTTGATGTACAGCTGCTAGTCTTCCCGCTAGAACTACACTGCGCTTACATTTCCGTCCACAGGACTACATCTCACTTAAGGTTGTTTGTTTTTGGCACCATTCTGAGTGATCTCTAGAGACTGTTTTGCGTGAAAATCCCAGGAGATCAGCAGTTACAAAAATACTCAAACCATCCCATCTGGCACCAACAATCATGCCACGGTCGAAATCACTGAGATCACACTTTTTCCACATTCTGAATGTTGATTTGAAATTTAGTTGGAGCTACTGACCTGTATCTGCATGATTTTATGCACTGCACTGCTGCCAAACAATTGGCTGATTAGAATAAGTAGATGTACAGGTGTTCCTATTAAAATGCTCAAAATGTATATATATATAGGGCAGGGCCACACATAGACAGACAGACACACACTCACACTCACACTCACACTCACACCTATAGGGCAATTTTTTTGGAGACACCAATTAACCTAGCCTGCATGTCTTTGGATGGTGGGAGGAAGCCGGAGCACCCAGAGAGAACCCACGCAGACACAGGGAGAACATGCAAACTCCACACAGAAAGGCCGGGGCAACCGGGGTTTGAACCCACGACCTTCTTGCTTATATATATATATATATATATATATATATATATATATATATATATATATATATATATATATATAAGGAAAATTTTATTAAACATGTTTGAGTTAATTTTGATATCTCTGACTTTTGCAGACTTTGGTCTAAGCACAGATTGTGATATAAAAAATGTTTTGTTTGTTTTTTCTTTCCTGTAAGATCGAGCAGACAAGTAAAATAGAAATAGTATGTTAATTCTCAGAATTCTTTTTTTTTTTTTCTCCCCAATTTGGAATGCCCAATTCCAAGTCCTCGTGGTAGCATAGTGACTCAATCCGGGTGGTGGAGGATAAATCTCAGTTTCCTCCGCAGCTGAGACTGTAAATATGCACATCTTATAACCACACATTATAGCGACCACGAGGAGGTTACCCCATGTGACTCTTCCCTTCCTTGCAACCGGGCCAATTCGGTTGCTTAGGAGATCTGGCAGGAGTCACTCAGCACGCCCTGTATTCGAACTCGCAACTCCAGGGGTGGTAGTCAGCATCAATACTCGCTGAGCTACACAGGCCAATATTCTCAGAAATCATAAAATAATATATTTCTCAGAAAATAAATGTTATACTATTATTCATACACAAGCAATCAGTAACTTTTTCCTATTGCCAAGTTTTCATCAAGAATTGGCAAAAATAAGTATATAATGGGGCAGAAAAAGTATTTTCCTGAATTATAGAAGTCCAGCTTGAAAGGGTCACTGGTGTCCAAGTCTTTAGAGACCCAAGGCCCCGAACACAACATATTTCAAGGTGGCAGGGAGGCCACCTTGAAGTAAGCACTACAGCAGAGAAGAGCCAAAGAGGTCAAAAGATTTTTAGGATGCTGACTCCATGCATTCTGCCTTTAAGAGATTTAGTACACAGAGTGCATTTGAGGAAATACCAGTGTCCTACTTTAAGTAGTGCATAATGTTTTATTACATGAACCAAATGGCATTTACAAAGTGGCTCGCATTTGCAAACCATGAAAAATAATATCACTGTTCTGTTTTCATAAAAAATTAATTACTTTACTAAATGAATCAGTCAGTCGCTTTGTTCCAAAACCAGGCATTATAAGTGCTCCTGATGCGAAGGCGGTTCCAAAAGGTAGGCAGAAACGTTATTCTGCCATGTCCTTACTAATACATTTTGTAGTTAATATACAGTTGAAAACTCAGTTTTCAGTTTCCAACATCATTGTTTATTAACAAATGCAGTAATGGAGAGCATTTTTGAAAGTCTCACAGGAAGTATCACAGATTATAGGCAAAGCAGAATAAGATCAAGTGAAAAGACATGTTAGCCTGCAATTGCATTTTCTTAATATAGTTAGTCAAACTCACACTCGCAAGTGATATCCGCAATGCCTTCTCAGCAGATCTATGGAATTTTTCGCACCTCGGTTGACCAAACATTTTTGACCCAGTGTTAACAGCCACTTGGATTTTTACAACCACCTTTATCCGATTCATGTATACAGTAAATAGGCTATACACAATCCATGTACAGAAAAATTTTAACTGTTGGATTTAAGGTGATTTGAACTCAGAGCACTTCATGAGATGAGTTAATTTACAGCGCTCACATAGAGAGAAAAACTTTTTACAGTCCACTGACAGAGCCGAAAGAAAACTCTTCATATGCGCGTTCTGTAAGAAGCGCTTGTAAGCGACAGAGAGCCAATACACATCTCAACAAACAGCAATCAGACATGCACTCTGGCTGCTTTTCTTTTGTCTGTTCTTCAAAATATAATCAAATGTGTTCCTTCAAGTGCAGGTCTTTGTGTCTAAGCAATGACATTTCCAGTCCAATCTCACTTTTGCCTTGTTCAGACGTGGTATTAACATCCATATCGGGAGATCCAATGACTGGTGGACAGCGCTAAATACAGGTGCAAACAGGGTCCGAAACGTACAGGTCGCTGGTAAGCTGAATTACCAATAAAAATGGTGGTCTAATACTGCTCAGGTTATTGAAACAGTCAATTTGCATCACAAGATAGATGTGAAAGGCTACACTCAATCTTTATATTTGATGGATACGGATGAAGCTGTATCGATATGCGCATTGGCAATGAGAACATGACGAAACATTGTCGTATCAACATTTTGAACACAGATTTACCATGTTCCAGCTAAGCAACTGCAATTGAGATGAATGGCAATGCTAACAATTATCTCTCTATCTAGATATTTTTAGACCTCTTTAGTCAAATGTAAAAATCAATTGTGAGTTGAGTCTACGGTGCTATTTGAATGGCACACAGAGTTGCTGCATATAGAGCATTCTAGGTCTGTTACATACTGTATGAGGTTCCATCTCAGTTGGGATGCTGCCTTAGAAGGCTGCCTGAGTAGGCAATAGAGAGCAAGACAGCTCACTAGGTTTAGGAATAGTGCCTGTGTTTTGTGAATTTGTTATCATCCTGTGAGCTGCTCATTAGATTGCTAATGAACACTCTCCCACTGTGTGTCCAGTAGTTTTCCAGGTTTCAGGTTGGACTGTAGTCCCCAGTGTGAAGGGATAAGGAGAAGACAGACACATGTCTTAATCACAGAGATGTGGTCAGACAGAAGCAGAGAAACAGACTCATTATCAACAAGCTTTTGTGTCCACCTCCAGACCCCAGGAGAGCTCGGAAAAGACCCAAACTAATCCCTCAGCTAGATCAGAGCTGGACCAGTTGAAGCCCTTCAGCTAATGAGATGCAGCAAAGAAACCCTTATGGTTACGTGCAGTAAAGTACACATAATAAAAGACCAGGCACATAATGGAAAGAGAGGAAAAGAGGGCAGTATCTAAGTTTATTTGAAGAAATAGACTGGCCCAAATAACTTACAGATATAATTTATCTTAAATTATATCTGTATAAATTGTCATTTACAGGTGTATAATTTTGCTGTCAATCATTTTGTGTCTGGGTTTGCTGACATGTGTTTGGAGGGCTGGGTTTTAGAAACAATGGCGTGTGCTTGATATTCACAAAATGACAGAAATTTGCAAAGCAGCTAAAATTAATTATAGCATCCTTAGTATATGTTGGGATGTAATTATGCCTTCAGAAAGGTATAGCAGTGTTGACAGTAACAGGTTTAAAAGTTTTACACTTCATGTTGACATTATTAGACTTGTGCTCAGTTTTCAGTGTTGGGTAAGTTACTAAAAAAAAGTAATTCACTACAAATGACTAATTACTACTCTAAAATTTAAATCAGATATCCGACTTTACTGATTACTTCATCTAAAAAAGAAATGCACTACTAATTACTTATAAATTACTTTCTAATTTTGCTTTTGCTTTTTGCTTTTTCATAGAGGCTAGTTCACCCCAAAAAAAAAAGGATATTTCACCCAAAAATGAAAATTCGCTCATCATTTACTCCTAACCCTCATGCTATTCCAGATGTGTATGACTTTATTTCTTCTGCTGAACACAAACAAATATTTTTAGAAGAATATTTCAGCTCTATGGGGGCCACAAAATACATGTGAATGGTGACCAGCAAACCAAAAGCTACAAAAAGGAGATAAATTCAGCATAAGTCAGAGGTACCGAAGCATTCGGGCCTTCACGGCCAGTCTGTGTAACAGCTTCTTCCCCCAAGTCATCAGACACCTCAATACTCAGAGACTGGACTGACACACACACACACACACACACACACACACACACACACCTGTACACCATCCAACTTGTGCAAATGTCTAGAGATGCACTTTAATCCATTGTCACTTGGTACCTGGCTGCTACCTCAATAACTGCTATGTCCATAGAACACTATTTCATAATATGTTATGTTTACATTTGGCATTTTTAGAAAGTGTCACCTTTTTGCATTACTCAGATTACAAATGTGTACTGGTCTCTCACTGTGTGTATTGTCTTGTTCCTTTTAGTAATTTATTGTACCGTCCCATACTTTTTTGCACATGTTTGCATGTGCACTTTATGTAGAAATATTATGTTGAAATGTTGTTTAGTCTGTGTAGTTTCATGTGGTTCGGTGTTTGTCCTATGTTGTTTTATGTAGCACCATGCTCCTGGAGGAATGTTGTCTTGTATCGCTGTGTACTGTACTAACTTTATATGGTTGAAACCACAATAAAAACCACTTGACTTGATAAAAGTAATCCTTAAGATTCTTAGAATGTCATATGAAGTAATCCCATTGGTTTTGGGTGAGAAACGACCAAAATATAATTCCTTTTTTCCCTGTACATCTTGAAAGCAATCTCCTTGGAGATCATGATTTAAAGCTCAATCACACTTCCTACAGTGCCATCCAGCGCTCTGTGTATGCATCAAGCACTAAATTTAATGCCTATAATGTTTCTCTAAAAATCCACTTTTTAACATTTAGTTAATTACTCAACAAAGCTTGTCCTGACTGACAAATATAACACATCAAAATATAAAATGATTGAAAAGAGGAGACAAATACTTACAGAGCCCACTCCTTGAAATTATTATTTTATTTTAATGGAATTCTTAGATTTAAAGAGATAGTTCACCCAAAAATGAAAATTCTTTCATCATTTACTCACCCTCATGCCATCCCAGATGTTTATGACTTACATATACAATGCAAGTGGATGGTGATTAGCACTTTAAAGCTCCAAAAAACACAGACAATCATAATAAAAGCAATCCATATCCCACTAAAGACGAATGCGTTGGGTGAGAAACTGATCAATATTTTAAGGTGCATGCAGTATTTTTGTCTTTTTGTCATCTTGGATTTACACTGACACCTAGCGGCTTGGATGCAGTATCATTTAAAATCAATAGTTTATTGTTTCAGATGCCATTATAGAAATGTAATATTCACAGTCAGCCATTGATTACTTTAATCAGTGAGTAAAAGTGTCAAATAACAGGAAGGTTACTGAGATTAAGTGAGTAGTATTCGAGTGGTCATGTGATTCTAACATGGCCGCCCCCATGTGTGGACCCTCTCTATGTAGAATAAAATGACTTTTCTAAGGTTACTGATATGACTGGAGTCTTCATCTCAAGTGAGTGCTTGTGATTTCCTACATATATTGTAAAATTAAAATTCATGTCTTTAGGAGTAAAACTTTTTTTAATAAAGAAAAAAACTACCGAGTGCACCTTTAAGTCCTTTTCACTATAACTGTTTACTTCTGGTCTCTCTCCAATGCCTGACCACAATGGGACCTTTCCTCCAACTTTCGCGTGACGTAAGCGCGCTGACATGTTCAAATGAAAGCAAAACCAATGAAGCTTATGAACAGCAATCTCTTGTAAATAAATCGAACTGCACTTCCAGTTGTATCTTATCAGTTATCGTGTGAACATGCCAACATGCTTATGTCATGCCAGAGACAAAGGGAACCAAGTCTTGTTGTGGACAGACATCGGAGAACGACCGGAAGTAAACAATAATATTGAAAAAGACTTAAATATTAATGTGTTTCTCACCCAAAGCGATTGTATCTCTTTAGAATACATTAATTTAACCACTGGAGTCATATGGATTGCTTTTACTACAATTGTCTGTGCTTTTTTGTGGCTTTAAAGTATTATCGCCATCCAATTGCATTGTATGGACCTACAGACCTGAAATGTTTTTATAAAAATCTTTGTTTGTGTTCAGCAGGAGACAGAAAGTCATACACATCTGGGATAGCATGAAGGTGAGTAAATGATGAGAACATTTTCCTTTTGGGGTGAACTATCCCTTTAAGAGATAGTAGCCTACTGTTATTAGTACTCTTTTGTGAAGATACAAGATAGTAATATTTCAATGAGAGAAATAATAAAACATTTATAAAATATGTTTGCTATTCCAGCAATGCATTTCAAAGCTTTTAAATGTTCAAGAGAATCACTGATCTTCAGATTAAAATATCAATTACAGTTTATGTCTTATAGAATGTGTGCTGTGCTTACAAGTATGCAATTTATTTATCAAAACATTTAAAGGTCAGGTAAAAATATCTGAGCAAATGTCAAACTGGTCATTTGTATCTTTACACAGCCATTTAACTCAAGCGTATCTGCACAGGATTGCTGCTGCATATTGCTGTCCGAAATCGACATATTGCTTTCGAAAGTTCATGTACTCTGAAACCAACCCCATTCTTTCAAAATACTGACAAGCGCCATCCCCCATCAGACATTTTTGCACCCATTCAAAATATGTTCACCTTTCCCTCTAGCATGACTGAAAGTGTGTTTCATGAGCAAATTCATGAGACATTGGTTGATGTCCAAGGAAGCCAGGAACCGCAATCGTGTTCACATACACAATGTTGAGTGTGAATCTCATGTTGCATTTTCACTATGAAATTACATTTTTATGCCACTGACTGTTAGCTTTAGTGTTTGGGTTAGGGTGCTTAATAAAATTAGCTTTCCTGTTGACTGTATTACATCATTTACAACTAAAAATAAACTAGCTTTTGGCGCCACTCTGTGGACATTTCACCAGGAAACTGGAGCTCAAACATACATTCAACAAAACTTCCAGCTTCAGCCGCTGGGGGCAGCGACTGACGCTAGAGACTATAGCCTTTAGCCTCCTCGTTAGTATGCCTGCATCCCATGTGGGCTAACTCCAGTTCGAATACCGATCGGAGCAGGTAAAGCAGGTCCAGTTACAGTGGTGCCTTGACCCGGATGGGAGTAAGGTTTAGGGAGGATGAGTGTAACGGGAGCCAGCTGGTACGTGATAGCTGTGCAATATGTGTAAACCTCACTCCCCTGGCCTCAAGAGGCAGACTAGTGACTGACACTAGGGGCTTTATCCTTTAGACTCCTCGTTAGCCATCCCATGCCGGCTGACGCCTGTTCACATCCCGCTCGGAGCGGGTCAAGCTGGACTGGTTACACAAAACACCTCATACATTATTCAGAATGTCTTTGTTTGGTTTCTGCAGAAGAAAGCCATCCAAGCTTGGGACAGCATGATAGTGAGTAAACTATGACAGAATTATAATTTGTGGGTGAAAGATCCCAATGGAATAGGAACATGTATTTTAACATCACATTAAATATTTTAAATATGATGGAATCAGTAACATAAGAACTTGCGCTTGTGTTCAGATAACAATCGAGTGAATTATATCTACCTGAGAGAATGCATACAAAGCTCTTGAGTACAAGGCAGCAATATCAACTTTACACCTGAACAACTTGAATGTCCCTTAATGTGTCAGTCATGAAGGCAGTCACGCACAGGTCTCAGTAAGGCGTCGTGTTTAATTGCTCCCTGGTGATCATTCAAGAGAACGCATTCACTCGAGTCTCAGAGGGTTCTGAGGAATGTGAGCAGAGATGGATTCTAACATGATATATCACAGTATGTTTCAAAAAGCTAAATCTTTCCTTCTACCACTGCAGGGAGCAGCTCAGATGACACTTGATTGAACTCCAAAATGTTTAAAAGCACAAATAATCTTGGCATAGTGACATTTCTTTTCAAACTCCAGCAATCCAAGTCAAGTGTGATTTATTAAAATGTGTGACACTCACCATCGAGGGATTAATTTAAAAGATTTAAAAATGTACATAGTTTTTGTGGTGTGAAAACTAAAATACACATTTTAGTGTATTTATTCACTAAAAGCTTATATACCGATACCATTATAAAGGAGCTGTTCAAAAACCTAGTGAGTTGTCTTGCTGTTTACTGCCTACAGAGGCAGCTGCCTATTAAGGCAACATCCAAACTGACATGAAATCTCATTAGTGACTGAAATTGAACACTTTTTCAAGGCAGCAACTCCATAAGTCTTACAAATAGCACTCCTCACACCAACCATACAGTAGACTTGACTTGAGATTTTGCCATTAGCATGTAGCTAAGCTAACAACACAATACACTAATAAACAAGTAAATACATGAACACAAATCTATTTTTAATCAGGCTCCTTTCCAAAACCTATGTGAGGCAAAATTGTCCAAATTGTGAATAACTTGCTGCAGTTTCACCACAGCCGGTGAAGAGCTGCAAACTTCAGGCAAACATTTGCGGTGAATCACAAGTTAATTTGCATGTGAAAATAATGAATGGAAAATTTGTGGCAAGTTTGCGGCTAGTTTTCCCAGAACTTTAGATTTTTCTAAGGTTTTTTCTGCATTCTATAATATCAAAATGTTCAAACAGGAACTTGACATATTGCTACCGAATGTTCTGGTACCCTTACAATGACCACATTCTGCAGAGTTACTGACAAGCAGCATCTCCCATCCAACATCTTTGAATCAATTCTAATGTTTACCTTTTCCTGTGGTGCTACCAGAGTCCCTTTCGAGGCAAGCCAGTCATCTCGGCGGCCATCACCAAAACTGTTGGTCAAGATTATGATCAGATAAAATATTTAAAAACAGCAGTAAAATCTGACAACAATCTTATTATAAATTGTGCTTCAAAAACACAATAGTTGATTGACTCTTTTACCTGTAAGGCAGTACTTACTTTTCTACAGCCACCAATTTCTCCAAAACATTTTATAATACGTTGGAAACCTGGAAGTAAAACATTTACATAAACAATGGTATGCGCAATTCAGAGGTTGCATTTTCGCTCTAATGATGGGCCCACAATGTACACATCTGTTGGGCAACATGGTGTGTTCTAAAATTTGAAACAGTTGTTTTCTAGTGTATGCACAACAACGCCGCTCGCCATCTGTAGGTGGTGTCCAGCTCCAACTCCATAGTCTGCTCGAATTTCTGCTGTGCCACGGAGCACAACTCGCATTGTTTTCCATTAAATTTGACCAAAATAATTAGCAAAGGACATATATTATTTACTCTAGCAATCACTGGAGGATATATTGTGTATAAGGGTCTTTCATACAGCCTACACAATGTACACTACACTGTTTCCAGTTACAAGTATGTCTTTTGAGGTTTGACAGCTTGAATGAAGCCCATTCAATTCTACGGATAGCGAAGTGTATTGTATAAATATTTACTCCACCAACGGTTAGGATTAGGGTTGAGATTTGGGTTAAGGTGTATGGTTAATTAAATATGTGTATTCCAGTTGACTGGATTACATCTTTACCACTGAAAATACAACTCGCTTCTGACCACTCTCACACGTGCACATACGTTTAACAAAACTTCCAGCTTTGTCAACATATAATAAATGTACTATTACGAAAGATAATAAATCACAGAATGCACTGTGAAAAGCTCAGTGGAAAAATCCATCAAAGATGGCTGATGTAGCAAGAGAAATGTGTATTTAAATAGACACCTACAGTATAATTAATTCCATATTGAACAGTAGTGAAAACATTGTTCAGTCTGATTAAAAGTTAACTTTTTTTACCCTTTATTTGTGTGTGTTTTTCTCAAAATATTATGACATTGGTAACACAGTAATGTCAAACATTATTGAGATCAACTTAAATCTCCCTTGCACTTTTTTGTACTAAGCTGCTGTAAGGCATTCAAAATTGTTCTTGTATGAGATTCCATTCCAGTTAAGATGCTGCAGTAAAAGGAAGCTGCTTATGTAGGCTGTAGACATCAATTAAGCTCTCCATGTTTCAAACAGTCCCTATATTATATTATTTAGCTAATTTTCTGTAATGAATGTAATGGGAAGTATATATTTAATTTCATAGGAAATATACTTCTTTCATCTGCTTTATTTTTTCCTCCTGTCCATTCTGGGATTCCCCTATCTGTGAAGGGCACTTGCTATGCTGTCTTGGAATTTTGGCCAAAAGAAGGTATCTTTAAAGGCAGCATAAGTTTGTTGCACATTTTTTGGAGCAGCCATCACATTGTGAATTTGCCTATGATGTCTCTAAATGCTTTCTAGGTAGACAGCTCACTAGATTTGGAAAAGAGCTAATGTGTCTCTGAAGATATTTTGGATCTTTGGCTTTATTTCATATAAAGAGTGTTTAAAATAACATCTTTTTCTCAGAGAGCTCTGAGACATAATTTGGCTGCATTCTTGCGAGTCCTCCCAATCTGCTTCCATCAGTGCAAATCGCTGGAGAACTATTAAATTTGATAAAATGATTACAGTTTCTGCAGTTTCAATTGTTGGCCAGATTTCCTGTTCTTCGTATTTGTTGTTTACCTCTAGAGAGCACATTTTTAAACCTTCACTGTAAATAATTCTTAGATCAAATAAATAATCATTTTGGTTTACTCACTTTTGTTAAGTTCTAATATCTTTCAGAAGCACAAGTAATGAATCTTGTTGCAGGTTTTCTATCACAATACAGTCTCTCTTTTTTAAGTTGAACAAACATAGCAGGAGAGTTGAACTAATGCTGTTTTTAATGGTCTTTATTTCTGAAGGTGTTGAAGAATCTGGTGTGTGTCATTTTAAGGTATTAAATTAGTGTATTTTGTAATATGTGATGTTGTCAGTAAGTTAAGAGAACAAGCACTTCTCATAGAAAATGTAAATTGAAGCACATTATCCTGAGCCATTTAAAATTATTAAAGTATAAATAAAGGGGGAAATATGCCTAGAACTCTTTCTTAAAAGTGGACTGAGTAACTTTTGTGTCATCTTGGGTTTACACTGACACCTAGCGGCTTGGATGCAGCATCATTTAAAATCAATAGGTTGAATAATGTCAGATATACTGTATAAGAAATTCCTTTCGCTATGCTTTACTTGGTTTGCGAGTGGCGAGTTTTAAATGGTATAAAAAGTGACATGAAATTATTTCATAATTTTCCATTCTTGCCTGTTTAAGGGTTAAGTTAATACAACTTAAGAATTCTTAAATAGTTACTGATTTAACATACACCTTGTAGGTGCGACCTAGACACATCATCAGTGACATAAACAGGAGTCATCGGGTGTTTCGGGACTTTCAACATCATACACCCTAGCCCAGGTGACCCAGCCAGGGGTGATATGTCCAGACTTGTGACTAGGTAGCATGTGTGATCCACGGATCACCCCTTTTGATCCACAGTGATTCTATATGCCTTCTCAGCGGCATCTGTGATGTTCCTGATGGCTTTCTTGTTGTGCAGTCCCCTTATTCCCAGGAGCTTGAGGGCTCTGTAGAGCGACTGGCCAGTAAACCCTCGGCAGCAAACCTCGATGGGGAGGCAGTGGGTCTTCTGTCCCCTGCTATGGCATTTACCAGCTAATTCCTCGTACTTGGCCCTCTTCCATTCAAACACCTCTTTCATTCGGTCATCCCAGGACCTTGATGATTCTGAAAGGAGGACCATGTCAGGCCTAAGTGTAGTCATGGCAATGGTTTCTGGGAATTTGAGCTGCCTTCCCAGGTCAACCTTTAGCTGCCAGTCATGGGCTGTTGCCAGAAGTCCCCCTGCTGAGTTCCTGCTCTGTGGTGGTTTCTCTCCAGCCTTGACAAATGCAATTGTGTGCTGTGCTGGCTGCTACTGGGCCCTCCACTTTGGTGTCAGTGGACTCTCTGTACAGCAGTACCTCTCTTGCCCGGGAAACCATTAACTCCTCCGTCAGGCTGCTGAAGGGGAGTTGTAGCTTGTTCTTACTCCCATACAAGGCTATGATGCTGAGGCTGATCTTCCTCTCAAAGACCTCGACTGTGGTTAGGGGGACATCAAAAACCAGCAGTGGCCAGAGGAGTCGCGGCAGGATGCCATGCTGGTAAATCCAGGCTTTAAACTTGCCTGGCAGCCCTGACTTGTCCACTGCAGCAATCCAGGTGTGCAACTCCTTCCTGGTTTCATGAAGGCTGTGTCCTTAAATGTGCTGTTGAAGAATTTCCCCAGGCTCTTAACTGGCTTCTCTGTGATTGATGGAATTTGGACTCCTTGCAGGGGGAAACAGTTACATTTCCGTTCCTCACCATAAGGGATCGGAACTTGACTGGTTTAAAGTCCATTTGGGCCCAGCTGATGAGGCATTCAAGGCCTTGGAGGATCCATCTGCAGACTGGTACAGATGTTGTGGTCACCATCAGATCGTCCATGAACACTCTGATGGGGGGCTGTCGCACACCTGTCTGGGTAAGTGGGCCTCTGCATTCCACCTCAGTCATGAATATGCTAATTAAGTCAGCAAAGGCAAACAAAATCACTGAAATAGTACACCCAGTGATTATTCCTTTTTCCATCTACATGAAATGTAGATGTTGTTGATCCAGAGGTGACTCTCAGACTGAAACCATTATAATAGTGTAGAATGAGGTCCCTAGTCTTGTCTGGAACATGGTGTCGAATCAGCGATGTATCCACCAGCTTGTGTGGGATTGAACACATAGGCATTGGCAAGGTCAAGCCACAGCATTGCCAGATCGCCGTGATAACAGTGCCTTCTCGTGATAACGCCTGTGTGCTAAATGCAGCCTGGTACTTTTGGGATCCCACCTTTCTGTACAGGGGTGTCAATGTACTCATTGTTCTGGAGGAACTCAGTCATGTGATATCTTTCCCTTCACAATGAGAAGTGAGATGACTCTGACATGCTTGATGTTGCTTGAGTTCTCCTCCTTAGGAATCCAGACACCCTCTGCATGTCTCCACTGATTAGCAACTTTTCCCCTCCTCCAGATGACCTTGATAATTTTTATAGTCATTGGAGAAGACTGGGGCACCTCTTGTATACCGCATAGGGCACTCCGCTTGGACCTGGTGCTGAGTTAGTCCTAGCTGCTTTGACAACCTCCTGAACCTCTCTCATTGTTGGTTCCTTGAGGTTGAATGCCATGTTGGGTTCTGGTGGGGTTATCAAAGTGCTGGATGGTCCAAGGTCCTGCTCTCTTGCACTACCGCTGTAGCTGGTGCTGAGGTACTTATCAACCTCTTCTTAAGTGCAATTGAGTCGACAGCTATGCTTCTGCCCAAGGAGTCTCCTGGTGAATCCAAAGGGGCTTGCGATGAAGGATGCACGTTTGCAAGCTCTCTCCTTGCCCCTCTTCCTGTGCCACTCAGCTCGACGTGTGGTAGTGAGCTTGCACCTTACAATGTTCCATAGCTCTGCCAGGGCAGCCTTATCCTCCTCCCTTGCCTGCTTGAACTGCTTTCTGAATACACGGAGCTCCTGCCGCAGCTGCCGGATCTTCTCCTCCCGATGATTTGGTCCTGCCATGCCGCTGGTCAATCACTGCTCCTTCAGGCCAAATCTCTCAGCAGCTGTGTTGATGATCATTGAGCACATTGTCTGCAGCCTCCAGTCAGCATCCCCTCTGGCTGTTACTTGGAGGATCTGGTTCACATCCTCATCAAACTGGTGCCACTCCTTTTCCTTATTAGTGGCGGGCCACTACTCAATATACAGTTACTCAATATATAAAGCAAAAATTTGGGTTACAGTGAAGCATTTACAATGGAAGTGAATGGGGTCAATACATAAATGTTCAAATACTCATTGTTTCAAAAGTATAGCTACAAAATGTAAATAATATGTGTTTTAACATGATTCATGTGTTATAAAATAATTTACTAACCTTCTCTGTGTAGTTGTATCCAACTTCGTTGCCATGACCACACAATACATTAACCCCAAAATCCCTAGAACAACCATGAAAACGTCTCGGTTACTAACGTAACCTCCGTTTCACAATGAGATGTTGTGTCGATGAGTTGACACTAGGGGCCGCTCCTGCAGAGCCCAGACATCTCTGATCTTGAGAAAAGGCCAATGGAAATTGGCGTGTGGAATTTGCATGCCACTCCCCCGGACATACGGGTATAAAAGCAGTGACGCTGCAAACACACATCAGGTATCGCTCTAAGGTGCCGAGGCAAAAACGCAACTGGGGAAAGAGTGCACATCTTTGCCTCAAGGGAGGGGAAAGGTGCTATGCACAAGCTATACACCCGGCCAGCTGACACGAACTTGCCTGTTTGTGTCACCTGATAACACAAGGGACAAAACTCGCTCAACCCTGAAGTTATAGAACCTTGCAAAGGTGTTAGGTGTTGCCCAGCCCTCGGCTCTACATATGTCTGCTAGAGAGGTGTTGTGAGACAATGCCCATGAAGCCGGAACAACCCTGGTAGAATGGCTCGTAGACCAACAGGGGGTGGAACGAACTGGCCATGGTATGCCATAGTGATGGCATTGATGACCCAGTGGGCGATCTTCTGTTTGGAGACAGCGCTTCCCTTCTACTGTCCACTGAAGCAGACAAAGAGCTGCTCGGAGCTTCTAAAGCTCTGCGTGCGATCCAAGTAAATGCGGAGAGCACGCACCGGACACAGCAATGCCAAGGCTGGGCCTGCCTCCTCCTGGGGCAGCGCTTGCAGGTTCACCACCTGATCCCTGAAAGGGGTCATGGGAACCTTGGGCACATAGCCCGGTAGGGGTCTCAGGATGACGTGTGAGTAAGCCGGACCGAAATCTAGGCACAGTTCACTGACAGAGAATGCCTGCAGACCCCCTACCCTCTTGATGGAGGTTAGCACCGTCAGGAGGCCATTCTTCAGAGAGAGCACCTTTAGCTCTGCTGACTCAAGGGGCTCGAAGGGGACCAAGGAGGACCATGGAGAGGTCCCACAAGAGAACGAGGCACGGCCTGGGGGGGGGGGGGTTAACCTCCTCGCGCCTCTCAGGTTTCTGATGATCAAATCATGCTTCCCTAATACTTACCGTCCACTGCATCGTGATGTGCCAATATAGTGGCTACATACACTTTCAAGGTGGAGGGGGACAGCCATCCTTCCAACTTTTCCTGCAGAAAGGAAAGCACTGACCCTACTGCGCATCTCTGGGGGTCTTCACCTCGGGAAGAACACCACTGAGTGAACAGACACCACTTCAGGCCATAAGGGTGCCTCACTGAGGGGGCCCCGGCCTGAGTGATCGTGTCTACCACTGCGGGTGGTAGGCAACTTAAGTCTTCCACGTCCCGTCCAAGGCCAGACATTTAGTTTCCAGAGGTCCAGTCGTGGGTGGAGTCTCCACTCTCTCCTAAACTTAACCTGTCATGACAGCACGTCCGCTGTGCTGTTGAGGTGGCCTGGGATGTGGGTGGTTTGCAGCGACTTGAGCCACTGTGGACTCCAAAGGAAGAGACGACGGGCGAGTTGTGACATTCGACAAGAGTGTAGGTCGCCTTGGTGGCTGATGTAAGCAATCGTCCCTGTGTTTTCCATCCAGATCAAGACACGCTTGCCCCAGGTCTGTGTCTGTGTCTTTCATATGTGCTGTGTGGTTAACTTTTGTGTCTGTACATGTATAGATATAGATGCAGGACCCCCTTGAAAATGAGATGTTACATCTCAAGGGGTTATCCTGAAATAAATTCAAATTCAAATTCAGATCAACAGCAATAGTCTCCTCAGGGCAAGTAGTACTGCCAGCAATTCGAGGCAGTTGACGTGCCAACGCAGTCGCGGGCCGGTCCAAGGGCCGACGACTGAGTCCCCGTTGCACATGGTGCCCCAGCTGGGAGGCATCTGTCATAACCACAATGTGCCTGGGGACCTGGCCTAGGGGAGCAACTGCCCATAGGAAGCTAGTTCTGACCAGGGGCTGATTAGACAGTGACAAGCCTGTGTGACAAGGACGCGGTGTGTGTCATGGCGCCATGCTCATCCCTTGACTCGGGCATGTAGCCAGTGCTGAAGTGGTCTCATATGCATCAGCCCAAGTGGCGTGACCGTCTCTAAGGATGCCATATGCCCAGAAGCCTCTGAAAGGATTTCAGTGGGACTAACGTGTTCTGTCTGAACACATGCAGACAGTCCAGCACTGACTGCGCACGCTCATTGGTGAGGAGAGCCGTCATTGAGACCGAGTCTACTCCATACCAAGAAAAGAGATGCTCTGAACCGGGGCAAGTTTGCTCTTTTCCCAGTTGACCCGAAGCCCCAAGCGGCTGAGGGTGCCTGTGCACCAGGTCCCTGTGCGTACACAACATGTCCCACGAGTGAGCTAGGTGATTAGCCATTCGTCGAGATAGTTGAGGATGTGGATGCCCACTTCCTTTCATACAGGCATGAGGGGACAAGGACAGGCCGAAGGGGGGACTTCGTACTGATATGCCTGACCCTTGAAGGCAAACCGGAGAAAGGGTATGTATTGAGGAAGAATCAAGACATGGAAGTACGCGTCCTTCAGGTCTACCGCCACCAACCAATACTGATGCCAGGCGCTCGCTAAAATGCATTTCTGCGTGAGCATCTCGATGGGAGTCTGTGCAGAGCCCGATTCAGAACTCGCAGGTCTAGGATTGGCCGCAACCTGGTGCCATTTTTAGGTACGATGAAGTAGGGGCTGTAAAACCCCTTCACCTTAGCTGGAGGGACAGACTCTATCATGTCCTTTCGTGGAAGGGAGGCGATCGCCACGCGAATTGTCGATTGGAGGGCGAGACCAGTGGCACTGTAGGCTCAGTCGTAAGTAACAACGTAAACCCACGTGCCCTGGACTGGAGACTCGGACGGCTCCGCCAGGTGGCAGCGTTCTGCGGGCACAAGTGCACCGCGATCGCCTTACCAACCTGGGGAGTCGCCGAGCACCCCCTGGGAGCCCCACCTTCGAGGGTAGTGAGAGAGGACGAGCCCTTGAACCGGGGCCAGGCAGTAAAAGGTGCCCACCGCGATCGCGTGAGCTCATCATGCACTTCTGGGAAGAAAGGGGCGGGGTGTGGCCGTAAACGGCGCTCGGAGCCCCAGGAACGATCACCGGGCCGTGAGGGTTCAGGGGGGTTCAGAGGATTCCACTCCATCCCGATGCTCGCAGCCGCCCGGGCAAGCAAGGCCATCAGCTGCGCATGGCGACAGACTGAACCAACCCACTCTCTGATGCTGTAATCAAAAGCTCATCCACTTTGCTAGCCGCGAGCCACGAATGCGAACTCGCCCTGAGACGAGCCGGTGGTCACATCGCAAACTCGCTTGGGTGTGCTGGGGAATGGGAGATTCGTGGGGGGTTTCCCAGTGGAGAAGCTCCCATTGAAATCCCCAAATCGCCCCCAGTGCTAACCGACCCCGCCTCGTACCTGTGGGTAGAAGGACTGAGTCGGGGAGCCGCTGGAGTGGCTTTACCTCTTACGAGAGAAAGCTGCGACCGCAACGTTACCAGAATCATGCCCTCGCAGTGAGAGCATGATCCATCCACAAGCGCTGTCCCTGCATAGGTAGTGCCCAAGACGAGAGGCAGCGATGCCGTGGGAAGCGGAGAGGTATTGATCACAACCAGGAAACATACACAAACAAAAAAGCATCTTGAAAAAAGCATTTTTCGTTTGCGCCACTCTTTTAGAGGAAATTATATATATATATATAAACAAATTTGTTCACTCCGTAGTTTTCTGCTGCAGAAGCGCCCAGGGATATTTGCTCAGCACAACCGTGGTGCGCGAGGGGGAGGACCGCTGGAATGTGCCGTAGATCCAACAGCGTAGAGAGATGAATGGAAGCATCAGAGGAATTCAGCGCTATGAACTTGCTTGCTTGGCTCCGAAGAAGTTATCTGATCTATATATATATATATATATTTTTTTTTTTTTTTTTTTTTTTTTTTTATGGAAATCAACATTATGCCGCAAATGCTGGTGACTGAACTTAACATGTACTGAACTTGGAATATTCCTTTTAGTTCTATAAATACCTCACTTTTAATAGTGCTCAATATGAAAGTAGAATTACATTGGTCTAGTGAAAGTTTTTCATTTGCATATGCATCAACCACTTTATCAATTGCAATTCCATTTATGTAGTATAAAGACTGGAATGTCCATGCAAATGTTTTTACATATGTCTTACCAAGTGGAGTTTAAGAGACAGGGTGGCAGAGCACAGGTACGCAATATGCACTGGCAATTTTTGGGTATAGAACAGGTGTAATTTGGTACCAGGGGTGGAGACAGATTGAAAAGACTAAAACAGCGTGCGACTTATTGGATACACACATTAAAAGCTCTTTTGATTTTTCTATAATCATGGACTGAACTTGGATATTGTGTTCTTGTTCATATTGTGGTCTGATTTATATGGTAATGTAAAAACTGTGCCTGATTCTATGTGTATTTATTTTATCCATTTTGTGACACCCTGATGAAGGCCTGTTTGGGCCTCTTTTTTTAAGATTTAGCTCCTATAATAAAGGCTTTTAATATAGAAATTCCTGGTGAGTGCCTGGATAGTGGAATGTCACCATTTATTTGTTATTTTTTTATGTAACCAGCTCCTTTTCTGGAGCACCTGTGGCCTTTTTTGAGTACCAGATGCACTCTTGGACATAATTTATTTTAGAAATTTCTTTATAGTTTAACATATGTTGGACTGCTCTTAGCAGACTTATGGAATACCACCGCTTATGGATAGAGACTCAAGAAAATGTATTTATTTAGCAACTCACTAGATGAACCATGCTTAATCCTATATAGCGAAACATCTCCCTGCTGATATATTGCATTTCTGAAGGAAAGTTTACCTTTTCAGAGGCGGATGTTTAATTTACCTAAAAAAAAACTAAATAATAACCTTTCCCTGGGGTTGTGTAAATCTTTTTGGCAGTTATAGGGAATATATCCAAGCACAATTGCCACCAAATTGCATATATTCCTGGACTAGAAGATTACCAGTTAACTTGATGTCCTATACATATAATCTGGTTGTTGATGCACGCTCTAGAATTGCAAAATTAAACTTTGGTGAATTCTGCTGAGTGCAACCACTTCATGATGCAAGTTGTCTGGACTTTTCAGAGAAACTTCCTGCATGCAGACTTCACTTGGTTCTGTTTGAATACGCCACCAAATGTCATTTCGGTAGATGCCGTACAATAATGTTAATTTAAAAAGCCTGGAAATATTATTTATTTATTTAGCTTCTGAAATGCAAAGACGACCCATCAAAGTATTTGTAATCACTGACAGAGGCCAGGGACGAATTGGTTTAGTGTGTGTATGTGTGGATGTCCTTGCATATTCCAATGCAGCAGTTATTCTCTCATTTATATCTTGAGCAAAGCAGATTAAGAAGTGAGAAAATTATTGTTATTCACAGCAAACAAGAAAACTAATTTTACAGTTAGCACGTTCAATGTTTTAATTAAGGAGAACAAATGTAATTTTCTGGGTGATATACTGAAATGCAGGTATCATTTTGGAAGACCTCAGGATCTGCTTTAATGACATGTGCCAAAAAGAAAGGACTATATGGAATAATATCTCACCTTATATTTCACACAACATCATGTAGAGGTTGTTTTACATGTAGAAATTCTTAGAAAACATACTGTACATACAGTGGCAATAAAAAGTATGTGAACCCTTTGGAATTAGCTTTTTTCTGCATTAATTGGTCATAAAATGTTATGTCATCTTCACTGGACGGCCACTTCTAGGGAGAGTAGCCACAGTCCTAAATTGTCTCCATACAACTCTGGATCATAATTTTCCTAATTCCCACTTCTGAAATGGTAAATATGAGTATGTTGCATTAAGAAAAAAACTTTCATTCATATATATTTCTTGAGGAACTTTTATTTTGACACCATAAAAATATTACTCAGCTTGCTGACGATAATGGAATTTTGGTCAAAAACAGGCTATTTTTACGCTGGAAAAATGTACAACATGCATCAAATGGTTGCTGATATACATATATGAATATGATCAAAATGGTTTCACAGCTAACAATTAGCTGTATTTAGACAAATGAACAAAACCTGTCATGCAAAACAGAAACTGTACTCTCCTCCGCCCTGTTGAAAGTTCAGGACTCCTCCCTTCTCGGAAGCTCGGAAGTATAAGTATAAAGTAAAAGTTGTAACATTGGCTATAACTTTACACAGCAATGATTAGTTAGCAATTTAATCACACTAAAAGCATGTTAACATGCATATTGTTTATGTATTTTAATGTTTACAGATTGGCCCCATTGACTTCCATTGTAAATGCCTCAATGAAACAGATTTTTGCTTTTGTTTTAAAGAAAAGTACAGACAAGTCTAAATTATTTTTTGTAGTAATCAATAATATACCTCAAAGGCTGTCGATTGAGCCTAACTTGTATTGAACCTGGAATATTCATTTAAGACCGATTAGTTGACTAGTCGTCCAGGTAACTGATGATTACTCAATTTTTTTAATATTTCGTTTTGCATGTCAACAGTCATTTCTTACACAATACTATTATTACTTAAGAATGACTGACATTTTTTGGCCTCTGGAGGGATACTTCTGCTATCTCTTTGCCTTCCAGGCAGGTCTGTCTAAGTTTGTCGATGAAGGAAAGGAAATGGGACATATTACTCCTGTATTATCTCACATCTGCCTGACTGCCCACGTTGTCTGTTTAATTTACCAAGGTTTGAGGAAGTGAAACCTCAGACGGTGTCAGCCCTCCGTGCTCTTTCACAAGACAAAAGACGAGGCTTCACACACAGGCCAGACGACTTAACTTGTGGGATTTATACTGCAGCTTTCCTTTCATTTGTCCCTAAATCTAACTCTAACTTTTTCAGACATCTTTTCTGCCCTTTAATACTAACATCTCCCTGCAGACAATTAGGAAATATTTTCCCATGCCCCTCTATGGAGTTTTTGCACATTTTGTACTTTAAGTGTAGGCATCATTAAGATTTTGTACAGACATATTTATTTGTCATTTTTACATGTGTATCTTGATTCATTTTTATCAGACTACCAAATGATGACACTTTTTTTTTTAGTTTTTTTAGATACAAATTCAAGATTTTAAGCAGACATAACTTTTTGAATTAAACATGCAATGAGGTCTTGACAAGTTTAGATTGTAGACCTGTGGTTAAATAGGTGCAGGAAAGAGAAGACCAATAACAATGCAGAATGTATCCTCTTCTGAAAGAGGACCAATCATAATGTATTATGCAAATATTCTATTTATGTAATCTTTGTCTGTTTTGAATGCTGAACATTTTATAAATGACAAAGTCAATGAGAGATTTTCCCTATGAACTATAATCTTAAATTTCCATAGGGTATAAATAAATAGGAAATATAAATATAAATTAATATACAGTATATACTTAAATATGTAAATATAAATATAAATATATACCTAGTTGTAAATCCTGAATATATAGTTATAAATCTGATTATGTAAATATAAATATATAAATTTAAATCTGAATATATATATATATATATATATATATATATATATATATATATATATATATATATATATATATATATATATATATATATATATGTGTGTGTACTGTATTTTAAATATAATTGTGATGACAAGCCTGGATGATGACGTCATCACTAGAGCGCTAGCTTTATTGTGTAATTTTGCATATTATAGCACATGTTAGATCCTTACCTGTCTGATCCGGTGTTTTGGAGTCGGTTCTGGTAGCACGAATAGCCAGAACTTGTTTTGTGATCTGTTGTACCATTTTCCAAAATGGAGAGAGATGTGAGTGCTATTGTGTGTTAAAATGTCTTATTGATATTGTGTTTGTTTGTATTATGATGATTATGTGGGTAAGAAATTAGTTTTTGAACACGTATTTATTGTATTCAGGTGACAATGGTTGCTGTGGAATTTCATGATGAGTGTTATAAAGTGCCCTTGACAATGGTTTGTCCCGCTAGTGTTTGGCGGGTAACTTGTCTATTTAAGTCATTATTTGAGTATGCTTGGGGAGGAAGGTTGAATTCTGTAAACTGAGCAAGCTTTTTTGAATATGTTTGTCTGAGTTGAGACATTTAGTTATACTGGTGGATGTGCCACTAGGCATTGTTTAGTGCCCGGTTTAGCACCTTTTCTTTCTGTTTTTAGCACAAGTAAAAGTCATATTTTTGCGAAATAATTTTGTATTTCTTTGTACTTCGACTGCATTTTTTTTATGCAGCTTGTAAAATAAATTACCTCTGGCATTTGGAAAATTACTCTGTTGTACTGAGCCTTCCTAACTCCTCCCAGGCCTCTCGACTACACACTACTTGACAATATAAAAAAAATAAAAAATGCTAATAACTTTACACATCTTTATTGTAAAGGGTTTACAGTAAACAATATTTTCCATGCATGTTCAATGAACCATTAACAATTACTGAACATGCACCTGTGGAACAGTCGTTAAGACACTTAATAGCTTACAAACGGTAGCCAATTATGGTCACAGTTATAAAAATCAGGACACTAAAGATACTTTTCTACTGACTCTGAAAAACACCAAAAGAAAGATCCCCAGGTTCCCTGCTCCTCTTCATGAACGTGCCTTAGGAGTACTGCATAGAGGCATGAGGACTGCAGATGTGGCCAGGGCAATAAATTGCAATGTCCATACTGTGAGATGCCTTAGAAAGCACTGCAGGGAGACAGGAAGGACAGCTGATTGTCCTTGCAGTGGCAGAGCATGTGTAACAACAGGAATGGCAAAAAGTGCTCTTCACTGACGAGTCATGGTTTTGTTTCACCAGGGGTGATGGTCAGACTCATGTTTATAGGAGGAAGGAAAGAGCATTACACCGAGGCCTGTACTCTGGAGCAGTATTGATTTGGAGGTGGAGGGTCTGTCATGGTCTGGGGCGAGCTTGGTGTCACTGCAGGCAATCTCAACACTGTGCGTTACAGGGAAGACATCCTCCTCCCTCATGTGGTACCCTTCCTGCAGGCTCATCCTGAAATGTCCCTCCAGCATGACAATGACACCAGCCATACTGCTCGTTCTGTGCATGTTTTCCTGAAGGAATGACAGGAATGTCAGTGTTCTGCCATGGCCAGTGAAAAGCCTGGATCTCAATCCCATTGAGCTCATCTGGGATCAGTCCCATTTTGGGCAGTCTTTGTAATTCCAGTAGAATTTCTTTGGAAAGTAGTGTTACTATCCTTCATGCATGGTCAGTCATTTAAAATTAAACAAGAGAACCTGCTGATTCAGATGATACTAGTTCTCTCATTTAACATTCATGAACATGATTGCAAATCATATTATAAAATAGACCACAAATTAATATTTCTTACCTCAAAACAGTTTTGTCCTGACTTACACATCTACTATCACCTCAGGAGGATGGTAGGCATGTATTTATCCCTGTAGCTAATCTCTAATTGGTTAAACTGATGGTGTTACAACTCACCCTGTGTTACAACAATTCCCCTTCTCCCCTGCAGTGTTTCCTTGCAAGCACTGTAAATATTACATCAGTTAAATGTATGAATATGTTTTCACATTAATTATTGTTGCTGCTTTCGTAGCACACTGTCATGAGCTGTCATTAATATGCCAAAGGCACAGGTCTGAATGTCCAGAACTCATTTCTAAATGTTTATTACTACCATCTGCTGTTCATATAAAGAAAGATGATTCTCTACCCTGTTTCTGAAATGTTTTGCTGTAAAGAAGCATATTTGCAAGCAAACAAAATAATCCTAGCAACATTTTCCTTTCTACTCCGGTGTATTAACAATTGAGTAAAAGATAAATCACAGTATTTTTAGCATAACAAATGAGACATCACTTTAAATTATATAATCGACCATGTGCGTTATCGCTGTGTGTTATTCCAAAGAAATTAAAATTTGCCTTTGGAATCATTTATCAAAATGTAATCATTTGCTCCGCCTCTCAATTGATCTACCTATTTAAAGGGATAGTTCACCCAAAAATGAAAATTCTCTCATCATTTACTCACCCTCATGCCATCTAAGATGTGCATGACTTTATTTCTTCTGCAGAACACAAACAAAGATTTTTAGAAGAATATTTCGGCTCTATAGGTCCATGCAATGCAAGTGAATTGTGGCCAGAACTTTGAAGGTCCAAAAATCACATAAATAGCATAAAAGTAATCCATGAGACTCCAGTGGTTAAATCTATATATTCAGGAGAGATATGATAGGTGTGGGTGAGAAAGAGATCAATATTTAAGTCCCTTTTTACTATATAATTACTACTATTATAATTCTCCTCCTGCTCAGTAGATGGTGATATGCAAGAATAATGTGAAAGTGAAAGTGGAGATTTATAGTAAAAATAAATGAAGACAGAATTTAATATTTTGGGAAGAGCTATCCCTTTAACTTATGTAAGGCTATTTTATGTTTCAGCCCTTCTCCTCCAACCACCTGCCTCCATTTTGGTATGTAACCGTTTTACGATCAAATCAATTCCCAATAGATAAAATCAAGTCCTGTTGTACATTTTGTCTTCTAATTGGATATCTTGTTTCAATCTGAAATATGTCACATTACACCATTTCATGATTTTATATAATATTTGAGATCCACATTGAATAGTATTTTTTATTTTTTTTAATTGACCATTTACATGCTTATTTTGAAGGATCTCATGTGAATGTTCGTGGTCTGACCTCATCTCGCTCTCTCTCTCTCTCTCTCCCTAGCATCTTGATGACCTATTTGTGATTGGATTATAGATTGATTACATGCCATTCAAACTTTTACACCAGAAAAGCAAGAAGTGAATAAGAAAGAAAAAGAAAGAGTTTAAATTCAGTTTAAATTGTGGATATCAGTGAGAGAAAAAAACATCTGCAATGGAGCAGCAATCACATGTATGTAATACTGGTGGTGAATTCTTACACAACTATTATGGAGATGCTTTTTATTTAGCCAGTTATTTGCTCTACTGTAGTATAATGTGAATTTATTTAGTATTTAGTATTTTATTTAATTATTTATTGATTAATTTACTTTTGCAACATGGTGATTGAGTCACGACCCGGCCCTGCCCTCCACCGTGCCACAGTGATTTAATCAGAATTACTTATTTAAAAAATATTGTAATTAGTTCCCCGTCTGTCGCTCACTTCGACGTCGTGTCGAAGAAGCGACACTAGGGGTCTCTCTTGAGCGCCGAAAGATACCTCTGATCTATGAAAAAAGGCCAATGAGAGTTGGCCAACAGTATTTGCATACTCCGCCTCCGGATACGGATATAAAGGCGAGAGAAATACGCTCGTTCATTCAGTAGTTTTCTTCGGAGCCGAAGGTCGTGTGTATGCGGTCAGCTGCGAGTAACACAACTGATCCTGCTTCTGATCCTCTGATGCTCTGCTTTGCTGTTGGATTTACGGCGCACTACAGTAGCTTTTCTCTTCACTGCCGGCGTGCAGTTTGCCCCTGGGCGCTTCGACAGCGCAGAGTTAAAAGAGTTGAAAGAGTGATTCTCTCCGTAAAAGAGTTTATTTCTCTGAAAGAGCATTACACAGCGTCGTTGAACGTCCTTTTCAGGACGCGTCTTTATAAAGATGTAATTTCCGCCCCTGTGTAGTTTCTGGATGCGGTGATTTCTCCCCACCTCTCTCGGTCATAAAACACTCTCTTGCATGCCTGGGCTGCGATCACACGCAGGCAGCGTTTTATGAATGGTTCATGTTCTCAGTGCGAGAACATAGCCATGGCAACATTGCGTTCGTGTGGCTTTCTTTTGTAATGGGAGAAAGCCGTTTTAGCCGCCCCGCGCCTCGCCTCCTTCCTACAGGATTGACGCAGGCGCCGCGGGCGATGAACACGATTTGGGGACAATGACGGGCTCTGTTCGCCAGGTAAACCCCCTCGAACCTCCCGCCTCCCCGGCACGCTTGTTTGCTTCCGTCTGAGCCCGGGATGAGCATTCTCTCCAATGGTTCATCTTCTCAGTGTGAGAACATGGCCGTTATAGCATTGCGGTCGCACGGCTTTCTTTTGTAATGAGAGAAAGCCACTTCAGCCGCCCCCCCGCGCCTCGCCTCCTTCCTACGGGATTGACGCAGGCGCCACGGGCGATGAAGGCGATTCAGGGAATATGACGGGCTCTGTTCGCCGGGTAAACCCCCTCAAACCGCCCGCCTCCCCAGCACGCTTGCTTGCTTCAGAATTGGATGACATCACCGCTGCATCGGAGAACGTTACAGCGGCATCGGATGCTGATCGCTCGCCTGGGCCGCCACCTTCGGGTCTGCCGCCCAGCCTGAGCCTGACGCACAGAGATCCGCTATGCTTTCCCGGGCTACTTGATCGGTCCCGCGGGCAGGTGCGCCGCTCACAGCCACACACCCCCCCCCCCCCCCCCCCGTTCCTTTCTTCCCAGACGTGCACGACGAGTTGAGCAAAGCCAAGGCTTCTTCGCTCCTCCGCTCTCACTACCCTCGCGGTGGAACGGTCCCAGACCGCTTCCACTCTGCACGCCACGGCCCTTCCTGCAACCAACGCCAGGCCAAGGCGCTTCAAAACTTGCACCTTGGGTAGTCCTGTTCTTGATGTGCTGCAGGAACTGCGCTGGATGACCAACCGCGCCCCCGGGCCACGGAGGTCAGAAGCGCCGGCACTCGAACAGGCAATGGCCACCCCTTGTGGTCCAGAAATGCACCTGTGGACTGGACCTGGTCGAAATGCGGGAGGCAGACAAAGCACACCTTCTCCCACACCCCCGTCTCCCAGCTCCGTCTATTCGGCACCACCGTTGACGACTCTGCCCAGCAGTCCTCAGCGGTGAGGCAGACGGAGGCCACTGCACATCCTGCCCCGCCGCAAGCCTGCCGCCATGGGCCATGCCTCGTCTGCTCGCCGAGGGCGTCCTCCTATGGCTATGAAACACCCTGCTCCGCCTCAACCCGGGCCCAGCTCTCAGCCCCAGCGTCGAGCACTCCGCAGGAAGCAGACACCCCCGTCTCACGGACCCCCTCATGGACCCGGAAGGCTCCCAGGCTGTCCGTAGACGCTCAACCCAGGGACCAAGATGTTAGCTCCGGAGGTGGTAAGACCGCTCCGTCCCCGGTGGAGGGCCGGGAGGAGAATTTTTTGTAGAATTTTTTTAGTTTTCACATTCTCATATTCTCTGTAACGAGCTATTTCCTTTTGTCCCTGGGTCACCTGGCCCGCAAATGCCGTTCCCACGGCACTCTGCCACCAGATCTCAGCAGTCCCGGCTTCCTGGACACGGACCACCCGTCTCCAGCCCCATGACTGCCCCCCCGGCCGGCCGGTTCCGACCAGTCTAGAGGACGCCTACCCGAGACCTCCTCCTCAGTCACTAACCCGCCCCATGACGGGTCTGCGGAGCAAGGTAAGTGCTTTGAGTCTTTCTCAGCACCCCAGCTGCGGGTCGCCCTGTCGCCGCCCAACGCTGCCCTACCTGCTCCGCCCCGCTGCGAAGCCCCGCCGGGTACGTCCAAATTAACCGTCCCCTTGGTGCCCCTAGCGCAGAGGTTGGACGCGTGGCTTTCACTTCCCAACCCGTCTCGCTGGCTGGCCTGGACCATCCGACTCGGTTACGCAATTCAGTTTGCCAGGCCCCCGCCCCCCTTCATGGGCGTCCACTTTTCCGCAGTACACGGCGAACACGCCCACTCTCTGTGCGCGGAAATCGTGACTCTTCTGGCCAAAGACGTGATAGAGCCTGTCCCTCCAACCGAGATGAAGAAGGGTTTCTACAGCCCCTACTTCATCATACCCAAGAAAAGCGGCGGCTTACGACCAATCTTGGACCTTCGAGTTCTCAACCAAACGTTGCACAAACTCCCGTTCAAGATGCTCACGCAGAAACACATCTTAACCTGCGTCCGGCATCTAGATTGGTTCGCAGCGATAAACCTGAAGGACACGTACTTCCACGTCTCCATCCTGCCCCGACACCGCCCCTACCTGCGGTTTGCATTCGGGGGCCAGGCGTATCAGTACAAAGTCCTCCCCTTCAGCCTGTCTCTGTCCCCTCGCGTCTTCACGAAAGTCGCAGAGGCAGCTCTTGCCCCGCTCCGAGAAGCCGGCATCCGCATACTCAACTACCTCGACAACCGGCTCATTCTGGCCCACTCGCTAGAGTTACTATGCGCCCACAGAGACCAGGTGCTCAGGCACCTCAGCCGTCTGGGGCTTCAGGTCAACTGGGAAAAGAGCAAGCTCACCCCAGTTCAGAGCATCTCTTTTCTCGGGATGGAGTTAGACTCGGTCTCAATGTCGGCACGTCTCACCAACGAGCGTGCCCAGTCAGTGTTGAACTGCCTCGCCGCCTTCAGGCCAGGCACAGCGGTCCCCTTAAAACTTTTCCAGTGGCTCCTGGGGCATATGGCGTCCTCCGCGGCGGTTGCGCCACTGGGGTTGATGCATATTAGACCGCTCCAACACTGGCTCCAGACCCGAGTCCCGAGACGAGCATGGCGCCACGGCACGCACCGGGTAACAATCACCCCCGCCTGCCGTCAGACATTCAACCCCTGGACAGACCTCTGTTTCTTACGGGCTGGAGTGCCCCTACAGCAGGTGTTCAGACGCGTCCTGGTCACGACCGATGCCTCCAGACTGGGTTGGAGCGCCGTTTGCAACGGGCACGCAGCCTCAGGCCGTTGGAAAGGGGCCCAGCTGCGTTGGCACATCAACTGCCTCGAGTTGTTGACCGTCCTTTTGGCCCTGCGGAAGTTTCTCCCGTTAATTCGGGACGAACATATCCCAGTCAGGTCGGACAGCACCACTGCGGTCGCGTACATAAATCGCCAAGGCGGCGTACGCTCCCGTCACATGTCACAACTTGCCCGCCGTCTCCTCCTTTGGAGCCAGCACCGACTCAAGTCGCTGCGTGCCACTCACATCCCCAGCAACCTCAATGTGATAGCGGATGCGCTGTCATGACAACGCTTGCCTGGCGGAGAGTGGAGGCTTCACCCCCACTCGGTTCAGCTGATTTGGGAACGGTTCAGCAAGGCCCAGTTAGACCCCTCTGCCTCCCGAGAGACCTCCCACTGCCCGCTCTGGTACGCCCGTTCAGAGGCTCCCCTCGGGGCAGATGCACTGGCACACAGCTGGCCGGTGGGGCTGCGCAAGTACGCATTCCCCCAGTGAGCCTTCTTGCACAGGTGCTGTGCAAGGTCAGGGAGGATGAGGAACAAGTCACTCTCGTGGCTCCTTACTGGCCCACCCATGCCTGGTTCTTGGACCTTGTACTCCTCGCGACAGCCCCTCCCTGGCAAATTCCCCTGAGGAAGGATCTTCTTTCTCAGGGATGGGGCACGCTCTGGCATCCACACCCAGACCTTTGGAACCTCCACGTCTGGCCCCCCGAACGGGATGCGGAAGATCTAGCTGGTCTACCACCCACGGTTGTAGCCACGTTCAACCAAGCCAGAGCCCCTTCTACCAGGCAACTCTACGCCCTGAAATGGCGTCTGTTCGTGAATTGGTGTTCTTCCCGGGCAGAAGACCCACAGAGGTGCGCAGTTAGGTCTGTGCTCCTGTTCCTACAGGAGAGGTTGGAGGGGAGGCTGTCCCCATCCACATTGAAGGTGTATGTTGCCACTATCGCAGCTCACCACGACCCAGTAGACAGCAAGTCTCTGGGTAAGCACGACTTAATCGTCAGGTTCCCAAGAGGTGCCCGGAGGTTAAACCCCTCCCAGCCAAACCTGTTCCCCTCCTGGGATCTCTCGGTGTTCCTCGCCGGTCTTCAGAGATCCCCCCCCCCCCCCCCGAGTCGCTAGAATCAGTTGGCTCAGGGCCCTCTCCTAAAAAGACGGCCCTGCTGATCGCGCTCACTTCCATCAAGAGGGTCGGGGACCTGCAAGCGTTCCCTACTAACGACACTTGCCTGGAGCTCGGTCCGGCAGATACTCATGTGATCCTAAGACCTCAACTGGGCTATGTGCCCATGGTTCCTACCACGCCATCTGGAGATCAGGTAGTGAACCTACAAGCGCTGCCCTGGGAGGAGGCAGACCCAGCCCTCTCACTGTCGTGTCCGGTACGTGCCTTGCGTGCCTACCTGGAACGCACCCAGAGCTTCAGGCGCTCTGAGCAGCTCTTTGTCTGCTTTGGAGGACAGCGGAAAGGGAACGCTGTCTCCAAACAGAGGTGTCTCACTGGGTGGTGGATGCCATTCAGTTGGCCTATCACACCCAGGCCGTGCCCCCCCCCTTTTTTTTTTGCGGGTTCGAGCCCACTCTACTAGGAGCGTGGCATCCTCATGGGCACTGGCTAGGGGCACCTCCCTAGCAGACATTTGCAGAGCTGCGGGCTGGGCAGCACCTAACACCCTTACGATCTCAGGGTTGAGTCAGTCTCATCCCGTGTTCTCTCAGGTCCGAGCCCGTAGAACTCGGTACACGTCGACGATCTGACCGGGTGAATCGCTTGTTTCCAGCGCCGTTTCCCTCCATTGAGGTAAAACAGTGTGCCTTCTTTCCCAGAGAACCTAGGTCCCTGGTTGATTCCTCCCTAGCCCTTCGGGCCTGCAGCAGTTCAGCGGAGGGACTTGCTGGTCCAGTCTACTACGGGTACCCCAGGCTACCCCTACTGGAATAGGTGCTCCACAGATCAGGCCTCCTACGGGACTCCTCCTGTGTGTACTTCCGCGGTACGGTCACCTTACGAGCTGACCCGCGTCTCCCTTAGGCAGTCTTTTGCTGCCCTCCGGTCGCCGTGTTGTAGCAACTCCCCCCTCCTCGAGGCGGGATCTACCACCGCGCCATTTTTCCCACATGTGACCCAAGAGGCCATGTGATGTATTTCGCCACCTTTACCTCCCCTTTCGGGTGGGTGTGGCCTCCGCAGGGTCTTTTCCCCCTAAAAGAATAGGGATTCGGGAATAAGACCCCCTTCCCTCGATGCGGTAAGGGCCCCGGCTGCTCTTGCTCTATGCCGAGAAAACATAGAGAGAAAAGAGGCCCAGCCAGGCTTGGCCCGTTCCCTAGTTGGGAGCGTCACCTTGTTCCCCCCTAGGGTAACCAAAAGGATTCTGACGCTTTCTCGGGGCATTGAGGAAGAGTACGTGCAGCCTGAGCACAGTTGGTCACTTGTGCACGTAGAAATACCTGCCCGCTTCTGTGTCAGCAGTACACGTACACGGCTCAGCGCATGGCGAGTTTTGAAGTGGACCCCTAGTGTCGCTTCTTCGACACAACGTCGAAGTGAGCGACAGACGGGGAACGTCTCGGTTACGGATGTAACCTCCGTTCCCTGATGGAGGGAACGAGACGTCGTGTCTTCCCGGCCACGTCGCTGAGCCAAGCCGCTGAGGTGCCCGGAACACTCCCGGCTCCTCAGAAAAATCCTGAATGAACGAGCATATTTCTCTCGCCTTTATATCCGTATCTGGAGGCGGAGTATGCAAATACTGTTCGCCAACTCTCATTGGCCTTTTTTCATAGATCAGAGGTATCTTTCGGCGCTCAAGAGAGACCCCTAGTGTCGCTTCTTCGACACGACGTCTCGTTCCCTCCATCAGGGAACGGAGGTTGCATACGTAACCGAGACGTTTTTATTAATAGTGCTGTCGATGAAATTAATCACACTAAATAAATTGTTACAAAATTAACAAGTTAAAGAAATTATTAATGCCTCCTTTCCCATACAGTATATAATTTCTGTAACTTCATGCTTAAGAGGCACATCAGCAGGGGGCAGTCAGCACGCATCATTGAACCTCACAAGCAGCACAGCAACAGAATGAGAGCCAGTCACACTGGACGTGTTCATTACAGAACAGAACATTACAACAGAATACAGGGATCTTGAGGCACGATTTTCAAAGTTACTTTTAACTTGCCACAGCATACTTTAAATGCTCAGTTTATGACTCTGAAAACCAGTGAAACAAAGAAACATAGATTTACAATTAAAAATAGCACAGACAGAACCCTAGAGCACATCCTGTGAGAATAGGACAGACTGATTAACTCAGTTTTAAAATAATGGATTGCTGAGGAATTTAGGCTTGTTCAATGATAAGGATATAAAGTGATCAATAGTATATTGACTTCTAAAGCCACTTTTTGTATTGTCTAATAATCATTGCTTTACTCGTCTGCCAAAAATGAAGTAGATTTTATTCAGAATATATACACACACACACACTCACACACACACACACACACACACACACACTGGTGGCCAAAACTTTCGAATAACATACAGTATTTGCTCTTATGGAAAGAAATTATTTGTTATTCACCAAAGTGGCATTCAACTGATCACAAGGTATAGTCAGGACATTAATAACGTGTAAAATTAGATGTGCAGCAATGACAGCTTTGCAGCTCCTTGGCATTCTAGCTGTCAGTTTGTCCAGATACTCAGGTGACATTTCGAGAGAGTGGTGGTGGCGTAGTGGGCTAAAGCACAAAACTGTTAATCAGAAGGTTGCTGGTTCGATCGCCACGGCCACCACCATTGTGTCCTTGATCAAGGCACTTAACTCCAGTTTGCTCTGGGGGGATTGTCCCTGTAATAAGTGCACTGTTGTAAGTCATTTTGGATAAAAGCATCTCATAAATGTAAATTTCACCCCCACACTTCCTGTAGCACTTGCCATAGATGTGGCTGTCTTGTTGGGCACTTCTCATGCACCTTACATTCTAGCTGATCCCACAAAAGATCAATGATGTTAAGATCCATAACACTCTTTTCCAATTATCTGTTGTGTTTCTTTGCCCACTCTAACCTTTTCTTTTTGTTTTTCTGTTTCAAAAGTGTATTTTTCTTTGCAATTCTCCCCATAAGGCCTGCACCTTTCTGAGACTTCTCTTTACTGTTGTTCTTGAAACTGGTGTTGAGCGGGTAGAATTCAATGAAGCTGTCAGCTGAGGACATGTGAGGCATCTATTTCTCAAACTAGAGACTCTGATGTACTTATCCTCTTGTTTAGTTGTACATCTGGTCTTACACATCTCTTTCTGTCCTTGTTAGAGCCAGTTGTCCTTTGTCTTTGAAGACTGTAGTGTACACCTTTTGTATGAAATCTTCAGGTTTCTTCAAGCATTGTATAACATTCATTCCTCAAAACAATGATTTACTGATGAGTTTCTAGAGAAAGCTGTTTCTTTTTGACATTTTTAACCTAATATTGACCTTCAGACATGCTGGTCTATTGCATACTGTGGCAACTCAAAATCAAACACAAAGAAAATGTTAAGCTTCATTTAACAAAAAAAATGATCTTTCAGCTGTGTTTGCTATAAAGGCAAGTGATTTTCTAGTGGCAAATGATCAATTTAACATGATTACTCAAGGATAAGGTGTTGGAGTTATGGCTGCTGGAAATGGGGCCTGTCTAGATTTTATCAAAAATGACTTTTTTCTAATAGTGGTGGTGCTGTTTTTACATCAGTACATGTGCTGACTATACTTTGTGATCAGTTGAATGCCAATTTGGTGAATTAAAGTACCAATTTCCTTTCCTTCAAAAACAGCAAAATCTGTACATTATTCCAAACTTTTGGCCACCAGTGTATTTCTTTCTTTCTTTCTTTCTTTCTTTCTTTCTTTCTTTCTTTCTTTCTTTCTTTCTATCTATCTATCTATCTATCTTAGCTGTTGATTTTACATGTTAATTCAGTGCAATTAGTTATATAAAAATAACATGTTAAAGAAATTAACGCAATTAATCATGTCCTCAGATGATGATAAGGAAGATTCCTGAGTAATTCTAGCTTCAAGTACTACCTGGGCTCACACACACACAAGACTTTACACAAATACAGATATGCATCCGACCCCACACCCCATCCCACGCCTTCGCCGCTTCGTACCCCCCAGTCTGACAGGCGGGTCTGTGACCAGCGCCGAGAATGGCTGCAGGACCAGATGGCTGTCTGTCAGTGCTGGGCTACCTCCATCCCCCACTCCCCTACCCTGTTGCAAGTTTTTGTTATGTTGTAGATGTACTGATTATGTGCTAAGTGTTGCTGAGATGTTTTTTCCTGTTCCCATACTGTAATCCTAACAGGAGCATAGTCTGGGGGTTGCTTTTTTTATCTCACCTTTCCCCATGTAATGCTGTATATCTTCTCAATTCCCTGTCTTCCTGCCCTGTCTACCCGTTGTCATATTGTATGTTTGTATGGGCAGGATGATGGCCAATTTCACTGGTTACTTTTACTTGTGACTATGTGACAATAAAGGGTTACTACTTACTTACTTACCTGTTTTCTCCAGGTGGCAGTAAGCAAAACTTCAGCTGTATAGGCAACACGCAGCTTATGCAGAGAACAAACTAACCCTTCAGCAGACAACACAACACGAGGACGCATTCTTTCACACAGCTTGATGGGGCGCAAATCTGGAATTTAGGGATCTCAAGATGTGTTTTCTAAGTTTTAAACTG
Source organism: Moxostoma hubbsi (assembly GCA_032164185.1). Lineage (NCBI taxonomy): Eukaryota > Metazoa > Chordata > Actinopteri > Cypriniformes > Catostomidae > Moxostoma > Moxostoma hubbsi. The sequence continues at coordinate 8,889,173 of JAVLUX010000033.1, forward strand.
CATTTAACTTGACACAGCCATCTAAAAATGGTATATTGATGCAACCAAAATTAGACGCTCCAAAAGCATCCATCGACGCAGGTGTACACTGAAGCGACCTTAGAAAAAACTCGGATTGATTTACAGTTTCAGTTGCAAAATGGATTACTGTGAACTGTAGGCCAGTGATTTGCTTATGTTCAATAATATGCAAATAAACAATATATAGGATTCTAAAGCCACTTTTTGCATTGTCTTATCAACAATGTAATGCATTTTAATTATCTGAATATTCTTAATACATATATAATTTTGTGGAAGCGGGGGCGCGTTAGACTGTTCGCCTGAGGGAGAGAGGAAGCGGTAAGGGTTTCCACCTGGGGTGAATTGTGGTTAATGACTTGTTCTGTGCATCCACCAGACCCTCATGGCGTTGCTGAAAGAGCAGCAACACCGCTTTGATGCTCTCCTTCAGACACAACAGGAGGACTGGCGGGTCTTGCAGAGTTTGTTACCCCAGGAAGGGGTGTTCGCCGTGACCCGGGCAGCAGTGAACCCCCACATGATGCTCTCCAAAATGGGGGCCCAAGATAACCAAGAGGCCTACCTGGATCTGTTTAAACACACATCCAGAGCCTGACAATGGCCACGGGTACACTACTGACCTGGGAAGCCCAGTTGCTGGTCACCAACCTCTTGGACTACACAACTTTGAAGAAAGCCATCCTGCAATGTGTCAGCTGCAATCCAGAAGAGCACCGCCAGTGGTTTCGTTCCCTAACACCAAGCGAGGTTGGCCGCCCAGTACCGTTTGCACAATAGCTCCATGATGCCTGCCGGTGGTGCATGCTGGCTGACGAGGAGAGCAACGCCGATGCTATTATCAACCTCGTGGTACTGGAACAATTAATCTCCTCGCTGCCGAAGGGGACGGAGGAGTGAGTTCAGTGCCACCGACTGGTGTCGCTGGATGAAGTGGTCCAGTTGGTGGAGGAACATATGGCTGCATATCTGGAGGCCAGCGCATCTTGCATACTCTCTCACTGCTCCCATGTTCCCTCCCCCTCCCCTCCTTCCTTCTGTCCTGTTCTGTTCCCCTGGAAATGGCCTCTTCAGCCGGGCATTGCACTAAAATTTCCATATTTTTCTATTATAAATGATCAGTTGTATTGAGTGAAGCAGGACGCTCAGACAAAGGAAAATATGACCAAGTTATTAGTATCGACGAACCGTTGGGAAATGTGGCGGCTCATCATAATCCGATGGCAGGTCATTTGGGACAGGAAAAAAAACACTAAACCGTCTCATGGCCCGCTTCTATTGGCCGGGCATTCATGGGGATGTTTGCCAGTGGTGTGCGACATGCCGCGAATGTTAGCTGGTGAATCCGCTGGCCACTCCAAAAGTGCCATTGCGCCCTCTTCCATTGATCAAGGTCTCCTTCAAAGGAATTGGTATGGACCTCATCGGGCCATTAGAACAGACAGCACACGGCCATCGCTTTGTGTTATTTCTGGTGGACTACGAAACGTGATACCCAGAAGCAGTGTCTTTGCGCAACATCTCAGCAAATGTTGTGGAGGCACTCTTCAGTATTTTCTCCCGAGTGGGGATTCTGAAAGAAATCCTCACTGATCATTCCACTACTTTCATGTCACATACACATCGTGAACTGAATGAATTATTGGGGATTAAATTTGAACAAGCGTGTATCACCCACAAATGGACGGTTTGGTCAAACGATTTAATCAGACATCGAAAAACATGATTCGTAAGTTAATGCACAAAGACGCTCAGAATTGGGTGGTTCAAACCCCTGTTATTTCACTTGTGGAGACCTCCTCTCACCGTCACAAGTCACGGAGGTTGTCAGGCTGCAAAAGGAATTCTCCACCATGTTCTCGCCTCTTCCTAGCCACACTAATCTCATAGAACACCACATTGAAACAACCCCAGGGGTAGTGGTGAGCTGTCGCCCCTACCATTTACCCGAATATGGGCAGGTGCGGTGAATTGTTGCTAATGACTTGTTATGTGTTTGCAGTGAGAGACAGGGGAAATAAAGCGGCCCAGTCCACAGAGAGAAGAGAGAGATACACACCAGGGACTGCATGTCTATAATTGAGAGTGTTTTGATTTATGCTGAAAAGTAGACTTTTGTTTAGGTGTAAGCTGAAAAGCAATTTCTGTTTTATTGATAATAAAGACTGACTCACATGGACTGTGGAAATCGGCTCCCACTTCCTCCTTTATCTGTCCACAATGAACCTTGTTACAAATTTGTTATTATTTAAATAGCATTATTTCATCATTATTAATGATTAAGAATTATTAATTGATTAAGTGACACACCACCAATTATTTTGATTAAAGCTTTTTAATTTTAATTGACATCTCTTATCATACCTTTTACCATAAAATTATGTTTTTGACAGGCTAAAGACATAAGTTATGCCTGAGTGAATTCATTTTATCTGAACACATCATTCAAGCAGAAAATGAGAAAACATTTTATTGTTTCACAAATCATACAAATGAAAGAACAATGCAGGCCATCTGTTGCGGGCATCTAATCAGTGAGAGAATGCAAATACCTTTTCTGATGTCACAGAAGGCAATATATGCCAGCTTGCAGACTAGTTCGAAAGCATGTGCAATTTCTGCCAACTTATTGAAAGACAGATTTATTAAAATTCAGCACTAAATATTTCCGTTGTATTCATGAGGATTAAGACACCAGGACAGCATATGGTAAAACAGTGTAGTCAAAATGAAAAATAAATAGAAGACAAATACATAAACAAACCAAAACTCTGGGACTGTAATTTTTCAAATCCATCTAAAATGCAATCTCCCTCTACCTTGTGTGTACCCCCCCCCCCCTTAGTAAATCCAGAAAAAATATATTTTGCTGCCTAAGTCCTACCAAGTGTCAGGCAGGATATTGGCGAAGTAGCTTAACATCTTGTGCTTGCGTTCCTCTCTAAACTTGTTGAGCAGCTTCAGATGTAGCTGTGCTTGGAGGAAGTGGTCTCAAGGATTACTGTCGGGGCGTAAAAGAGGCAATTAATCGGCGTCTCTGAAATACTGTGATGTACCAAGGAACTTCGAGGCCTTTCAGAGTCTTTTCAGAAAGATAACTAATTTGTGCTGAGTGGGCAGAGAGAGAGAGAGAGAGAGAGAGAGAGAAAGATGGAAAATCATATTTAATGTGTTTGCTCTACAGATATGTGACTAATTGAAATATGCTGGACCATGCCATCTATAAGCTTCTGAAAATGATCCACAGTGAGGTATCAAAATGATGGACGAAAACAATGAAGCGTTTGGCTGTGCATAATAAACTGCCATAAGCCAGAGGACTTGTAGATGAAGACTACAGCAGAAACATTTTAGCTTTGTCACTTATGTCACAAGAATTATGACATACAGTATAGTGTTTACTATTACACTATTTTATATTACACATTTAGTTTGATTAGTGCTTCTCAGTAAACAACAATCTATTCCAATATTAAATGTTGAGACTCATAGGAAAGAAAAACCCTTTGACCCGGCCATGATCTCACTTAGCCAGTATAATTAAATTTACATTGTTAGGTCCAGCCATTGTTGGCTTGGTCACTATCCTGAAAGATCTGACAGATGGCTTTTCAGAACAGTTACATTTTTATTTGTATTTTTTTCAAATAGTCAAGTCAAGTCAATTTTATTTGTATAGCGCCTTTCACAACACACATCATTTCAAAGCAGCTTTACAGAAGTTCAGCATTAACAGACGATAAAAATGTAATGTCTATAAAGTCGATAAATCATCATTGTGCAGGGCTCCAAACTGCGACTAAAAAAATGGTCGCATTTGCGACCAAATAAATTTATTTGCGAGTGTAATTTCTGTCAAGGTCGCCATTGGCGACAGTAAAAATTTACTCCCTTTGATTTTAAAATTTGCATTATATTTCCCGAAATACATTACAAAAGTTTATATCAAAGAAATAGCGGGGAAAACAGAGTTCATTGCAGGAACTAACCATTTCAAAAAAGAGACTGTGAGAAAACACGGTGACAGTAACAAGCATAAAAAATGCACGTGATCACATAATTGCGAAGAATGCTCCACAGACTACACTGTTAGCACGTGCAGTTTTTCTTGCATGCGAGCTGCGGGACGAAAAGGAATGGAAGGAGTTAAAAATTAAAATATTTAGCGCCTGTTTTTCCCCCTATAGGAGCCAGTGGCTCCTTAATTGATTTTTGTTTGGAGCCCTGTTGTGGAATTAGATAAGATATGATTCTTTATCGTGTTTAAAAATAATTAAATAATAATTGTATTAATAACCCCAGTGAGCAAGCCGAAGGCGACTGTGGCAAGGAACACAAAACTCCAAAAGATGATGGTTAATGGAGAAAAATAACCTTGGGAGAAACCAGACTCACTGTGGGGGGCCAGTTCCCCTCTGGCTAACATCATGAATAATGTAAATAAGAATTATTTATAGTTAAAAAAACATGATTTAAAAAATTATTAAACTTATTAAGTGCTAAGGGTCAGTATTTAGACAGTGATTGTGTTTGAACTGCAAGATTAGTGACCAGTGTCTTTGAAGTCCATCCTTGATTAAATTCCAGAAGTTCGCTTAGATGCAATTGTCCTTGTTTGGCTGATGAAGGCTTTTGTTGGCAATAGTTAGTCTATGTATCCCATTTCAAGATCGTAGTCCATGGTGATGGGGCATCTGAAGTCTCCGTGAGAGGCTGGATACAAACTGGAGCTGACGAACGCTATTTACCTCGGGACTGGCGTCCCGAGATAACAGCAGAAAAGCAGATGGGAAATAATTAGCATAGCTGATGTTCATAATATTAATGCATTATAACTGATTCAGCAGTAGTATAAAAAGTAAGCATTATGTGAATGCTTGGTTAAAGAGATGCGTCTTTAATCTAGTTTTAAACTGGGACAGCGAATCTGAGCCTCGAACAATATCAGGAAGGCTATTCCAGAGTTTAGGAGCTAAATGTGAGAACACCCTCCCTCTATTAGTGGACTTAGATATCCTAGGTATGACCAGAAGCCTCGAATTTAGTGATCTTAAAGAGCGCGTTCTTACCTAGTAAGAACTCTAGCGACTGCATTTTGGACTAACTGTAGCTTGTTTATTGAGGATGCAGGGCAACCAGCTAATAAAGCATTACAGTAATCTAGTCTCGAGGTCATGAATGCATGAACTAACTTTTCTGCATCAGAAACAGATAGCATGTTACGTAGCTTAGCAATGTTTCTAAGGTGGAAAAAGGCTGTTCTCGTAACAGATGAAATATGATTTTCGAAAGTCAAGTTGTGGTCTAGTATAACACCCAGGTCTTTTACTGTAGTGGATAATGTAACAGGACATCCTTCTAAATTAAAGTTGTATTGTAAGGGATTTTGTGGGTAGTTTTTTGGACCAATAAGTAATACCTCCGTTTTATCGGAATTTAATAACAGGAAATTACGCGTCATCCAGCATTTTATATCTTTAAGACACTCTGTCAAGTTAGATAAGTTAGTGTTTTCATCTGGTCATGATGAGATATACGTATAATTGAGTGTCATCAGCATAACAGTGGAAATTAATTCCATGTTTTCTTATAATTTTACCAAGTGGCAGCATATATATTGAGAATAATAGAGGGCCTAACACAGATTCTTGTGGCACTCCATAGTCTACTGACGTTATCTTCGTTCGTATTTTTCCCCATTTAAACAGACAAAATGGTAACGGTCTGATAAGTACGATCTAAACCAGCTTAATGCCTGTCCAGTTTGCGGAGGTGCTCAGCCCTGGCTGTTTTTAGAGCCTTTTTGTAACGTGACATACTGTCTTTCCATGCGATTCTAAAGACCTCTAAATTAGTTTGTTTCCATTTACGCTCCAAGTTACGAGTTTCTCTCTTGATAGCATGCGTAGCACTGTTGTACCATGGTGCTCTAGTTTTTTCTCTAAACTTTTTTAATCTAATTGGTGCAACAATTTCTAATGTACCAGAGAAAATGGTGCTCAAACTGCTAGTCATTTCCTCTAGTTCATCTGTTTGTTTGGGTTCACTGAGCAGCTGAGATAGATCAGGTAAGCTATTTGAGAATCTATATATTGTGGTTGGAAGGATTGTTCTGCTTGGTCGATAACGTGGCGCAATATGACAGATTTCAGTGGTACGTAGTATGCAAGTTACCATGTAATGATCAGTGACATCATCATTTTGCGGTATAATGTCTATATCGGTTGGATTGGTTCCATATGATATAATTAAATCTAGCGTATGATTTAGGCGATGAGTGGGACCACTGACGTTTTGCGTGACCCCGAAGGTGTTTAACAAATCTGTAAACGCAGCCCCTAACGCATCATTTGTGTTATCTACGTGTATGTTAAAATCTCCAAAAATTATTGCTTTATCGACATTGACCAATAGATCTGATAGAAAGTCTGCAAACTCTTTTAGGAAATCAGCGTAAGGCCCTGGAGGTCTATATACGGTAGCCAAGGCTAGAGATAATAGGGATTTTTTTCTTACATCTGAGAGTGTAACATTTAGCACAAGTACTTCAAACGAATTAAACCTGTGACCTATTTTCTGAGTAACATTAAGAATATCTCTATAGATTGTTGCAACACCGCCGCCACGACCAATCAGACGGGGCTCATGCTTATAACAGTATCCTGGCGGAGTAGACTCATTTAGACCGAAATAATCATTTGGTTTAAGCCAGGTTTCAGTAAGGCAAAATACATCAAAACTATTATCTGAGACCATTTCATTTACAATAACCGCCTTAGGTGTGAGCGATCTAATGTTTAGAAGACCTAGCTTTAGAAATTGTTTTTGTTCACTGATATTGAGATTTTCTGGTTTAATTACAATTAGATTTTTCCTAGATCGTACAGTAGATGTATTGTTTGGCTTTGCTAAACGAGGAATAGACACAGTTTCTATATAATGTTCTACATTGGTACTTATATCAATTAAGTTGGGACAGCAAATACTGTGATTTGGACTTTGACTTACTAGTCATATGGTGTGTAGCATCTTGGAGATGTTGTCCGACAGAACAGCCGCTCCGACTCTGCTGGGGTAAAGGCCATCAGCACGGAAGAGCCTAGGTCGCTCCCAAAACAGATTCCAATTATTAACAAAGAGCAGTCTCTGTTCATTACACCATGACATTAACCATTCATTTAGAGTAAATAATCTACTGAACCTTTCTTGTCTTAGTCGGTACGTGGGAAGCGGTCCAGACACAGCGATCGTTGTTTTTGGCGAAGTGCTGCGTACCGTCTCGATCAGGCTCCTGTAGTCCTTCTTCAGTACCTCCGTCTTCCGCAGCCTGGTGTCGTTCGTTCCCACGTGCAGCACGACAGCTCCGACGCGCTCGTCACCATTCAGGATCTCGGGAACCTGCGTAGAGACATCAAGAACACGATCACCAGGAAAGCAGTGAGTGCGCACCTTACCTTTGCCAGAGATAGCGCGGACATGACGGACGGTGGAATCGCCGATGATCACGGCGTCGTCGCACTCCAACTCGCGAAGAGGTGAGAAGCGGTTCCGGGTGGAGATCTCGAAAGCCGGGAGGGGCGGGGAGGTCCTTGGTCTGGTCCTGGCTCGCGTCTTCCACCGTGGAATCACCCAGGGTCCATGGTGATGTGTCGGTGCCGGAGTGAATGAAGCCAGGGATGATCGCATCCTGGTTGCTCGGGACCTGTGCAGAGAAACACACCGAGTAGACGAGGTCGGAGTCAAAAAATTATTAACCACTGACCTGTGAGCATCGGTGCGTGATGCTTCAAGCACGGACCGCCGATCTCGCAGCTCGGCCTGTCTCTCTAGCAGGTCGTGGATCTGCCTCTCGATGGATTCGAGCTCCAACTGCACCGAATGTAGTTCAAAGGTGTCTTCACCTGCACACAGAGGTAGCGTTAGACACACATCCGCTATATTCGCCATTATAGCAGATGTGCTATAATGGCGAATTATAGCTTTCAGTTATACAGGTGTAAGTAAGACGATCGATAGGCGAGAGATCACGCGTGCAGTGCTAGCGGGCTAAGACTAGTAGCGGAAGTTCGGAAAGTTGGATATAAGTAGCGATATCAAAGAAATTTGATTGTTTTTTATAAAGAGTAGTATCGGAGACCTGTTCACACGTTTGTAAAGTTTAAAATTTAGGTTTATGAACAAATGTGAAAGAAGAAAATCAAGGATTGGGGATCAATTCGACGGAGTTATCCCAGTAAGCTTTTGTGAAGGTTTACGCATACAGTTGTATATTAAGCTAGCTCTGGAATTTAGTTTCAGTTGAGTAACAAATGTTGGCATATATAACTACAGACTATAACATAAACAAATAATGTTCCGATTCCGATTCGGATTATTAAATACACTCTTGGTTATTGCCAAAACTCTCTTGATTTTATTCTACATTATTTGACCTCTGTGGTTCAGTTGGACTGAATGAAGGAGATGTGTTACCTTTAGTGGATACCAGAAGGCAATAATAATTTGCTGATATCCTAGCAAAGATGTGACCTTATGCTGCCTCAGTAGCCTGTCCAAAACCAGTTTCTGGAGGTATCTTCATACGCAAATGCTGTCCGTTGAGTCATTGACTTATGGGGCAGCGAGGCAACAAAACAGCTACCTTTGGTTTCGGATGCAGCCATTAAGTGCATCTCAAACCGCACATTTCTGCACTATTCTACGCCATGTTGTAGTGTAAGTAGTGTGAGTAGTGTAAGCACAGCGTAGTTCTAACGGGAAGACTAGCAGCTGTACATCATCGCACCATTAGCTGGGTAATTCCCAGCCAATCACATGCCAATGCGTTATAAGCCAATGCTTTATAAGTCTGCTCACAATCTATCACATTGCTGTTTCAGTGTGCTAACAAGGCAACCTCCACCACTCCACCACCACCAGTTGAGTCCCGTCCTGCACGGGGGTAGGCTCCACGCCCCTGCCTCCTATCTCCGGCAGGATATGATGTTCCAAGTAAAACTTCTTCGGACCGTCAGACGGGGCTACACCTACGAGAGACATTACTTTCCTGTTTTATATTCATCAAATAAATGTCATTTAATTTCACTCAAGTCTGCGAGTCTTCCTGATAGAAGTATGTTTACAATGAAAATCCAGCAAAAAGAAGTGTACATAAGTAACTGGCTGACGCACTGTTTCAACACTCAAAACGTATAGAATGTTGGGCAAATCATGCACGCGGGCACTTGGCTTGCCGTACATAGCGTAAGGGCTGGAGTTACCTGGCTGCACTGCTGGTCTGATGGATACAGCACCTTAAAATCATCCATGTGATTATCTAAGTGTGTGGCAGCCGTGCAGTGCATAAAATCATGCAGATATGGGTCAGGAGCTTCAGTTAATGTTCACATCAACCATCAGAATGGGGAAAGAATTTGATCTCAGTGATTGGGAGCATGACATGATTGTTGTGCCAGATAGGCTGGTTAGAGTATTTCTGAAACTGCTGACCTCCTGGGATTTTCATGCATTGCAGTCTCTAGAGTTTACTCAGAATGGTGCCACAAAAACAACAAACATCCAGTGAGCAGCAGTTCTGTGTATGGAAATGTCTTGTTGATGAGAGAGAGATTTACCAAAGAACATGATTCCATGATGCACCAAAGGACCTCTTCCTACTCTTCCTATTTGGGGCCGCTGTGGTTCAGGTGGTAGAGCGTGTTGTCCACTAATCACATGGTTGGTGGTTCAATTCCCAACCCACACATCTCCACATGCCGAAGTTTCCTTGGGCAAGACACTGAACCCCAAGTTGCTCCCATTGGCAGGCTAGCACCTTGCATGGCAGCTTTGCCATCATTGGTGTGTGAATGGGTAAATGAGATGCAGAGTAAAGTGCTTTAAATACCTCTAAGGTTAAAAAGGCACAATATAAGTGCAGACCATTTACCTACTGATTGAATTGTGTTTCAAGTGACCAATGAAAAATAAATTATATCATCTGTTTAACAAGTATCTATTGTTTATGAGAGTTTTTCCATGCTCTCATAAACATTTTGTTTTTTGCATCAGACAGCAACAATATTATACATGCTATTTGTTACTTAAAGTGGCACTGTTGTTTTAGTGATTGACTTGATTTACATTTGACTTTGCAATTTGACGAAGAAGCAACGTGGGAGTAAACTATAGCAAGTGCAACACAGAAACAGTATGATATGGCTATTGACATTCGGATGTACTGAAATTCTCATCAAGTACCTGAGAAAATACACTTGTGTAGCTTATTTATAGCACAATATTGCTTATTTGAAGCTTAGTTAGAACTGAACATTTTGTAGATCCACTTGTGATAGATATAGATGCTGGGTTTCAAAAGACCTGAGGTATGTAATAATGTTTGGTGAAACACCCATATATTAAAGGGTTAAAGAAATGTCCAAAACAAGTAAAGCTCTGATGACAGCATCTGTTACATGCTGCCAGTTACCACTGACAATTGTGTTTACTTGCCCCTTAGTTAGCTAGAATGATGTTTATAGTAAAGCACTTACAATGGAAGTCTATTGGGCAAGACATTCCAAAGGGGTTAAAAGCGGAAATGTAAATCTTGTATTTTTGTTAGTGTTTTGATTAATGCTTCTGTAAAAAAAAAGTTTGGTTTTTGAGTTAAGTTGTCTGCATAAAATGTTTAGGTCTTGTGGCTATTCTGGTGCATTGCCCCATAGACTTCCATTGTGTTGTATAATACATGACCCCTGGAACATTCCTTTAAAGTAAATGCCCTGTCAGAAAACATGATTTTTATTTTGTCAAATCATCTTAAATCTTGTCTTCTCTGATAATCTGTATAGGCCAGCATTTCTTTGAAGAACGTTTGCGCTGAACCTGACAGAGAGCGCAAGAATAACACAGGCAAAAACAAATGCAGTTGTACAGCTCACCTTCAGGAACAAAGGCTGGTGTGATTGGACCTGGCACAGCCCGAGCATTACCTCAGGACTTGCTTTTACAGTTTTCTGTGCCCTACTGTCATATTGGATATATGTTTAAGCAATACCCGAAACAAGTGGATGGGAAAGAGCCAATTTTCACACACTTTTAACACCTTGTGAAGTCCCCTCATGTCCCCAAGTTACTGCCCGGTACTACCACTTGTAAACATGAATACAATTGATTTTTTCTCATCTTTTTGTTCCAAATTCACCTTTAAACTTTCCTGTACTTCTGTGCTAAGCTTCACAGGCAGGAAATGCTCATAATGAGCTTGTTGTGAAAGGCCAGCTGAAACAGTTCAGACACTGTCTGCCCCTGTTCACGAAGTGATTTAAATAAGAGAATTTATTTAAACAAAGAGCAGCTTGTTGTTAATGAATTTCAGTCATGAATATAAATTGTGTTGAGTTTTAAAGGGATACATATCATAATGTTTTTGAAAAGTTTTCCACTTGTAATGTTAGTAAAGGTTTGCACCAAAAATAGTTTAGATTTAGAATATTTGGATGACCATTTTTGCACTTTCTCTGAACATTAGAATTAGGAATTTAATTTGACTACATTACAATTTTATTGATAATGTATCTTTACTGTACCTTTAAGACTTCTATGTAAACACCTTCACATATTAAATAAGTAACATTTTCTGATGGGTTTGTTGGTACAATATTGTTTTCCCTGATACGTCCTTCAAACGCAGCCTTTGCAAAGCCTACTACGTCATTTTTGTCTTTATTTTTTATGTCATTTTTGTGAATCGATTACGTCATCAAAAATTCTTGACTAAAATGGTAAATCCCTAAAATAGTTTGAATATCGCCTCACCACCACACTTCAGTGTTGTTGTCCCCTCAGAACGGGCCTTTCTGTCAGGATGAATATATCATAATTTGCTGTCCTCTTGCAGACGTACCTTTGGCACTTCCAGTCTGAGATGTTAAACACATATTGTTTCGCAATGCCCCCAACCCCCAGCGTTACCCTGGTTACGCCAGCTCCATAATAACAGTCATTTTGAATTAAACTTAGTCTTCCCATAATGCCCCTCTGTCAGAGTGATTATGCTCCACCTCCACACCCCTCTGCCACAGAAAGTCAATTGTTTTGTGTTTGTGATAGTGCATATGTCTGAAATCCTGTTCCCGAGAAAAGATGCAATAAGACTATATTTATAATAAGATTATATTTACTGTCAGTATTTCCCAACCTTGTGACCTTGACATTTTAATGCATAGCTCAGGTCTTTAGTAACTTGGGACCTCATCCAACCCCATTTAACTCATACATGTTTTGGAGGTTTGCCCACACCTCTTCAGTATTCCTCAACTTATTTCTTCTGAATAGTGTAACAACAACAGCAACAACAAAAAAGGAACAAAGGCTTGACAACCAAAAGTGTACAGGGTCACTGAAGATATGCAATTACATTAAAGGAGGGACCCAAGGCATATCTAGAGACCATAAAACAACCACCCTGAAAACCCTAGGAACCACCCAGAGAACACTAGCAACCATTTAGCAATGGCCTAGCAAAAACCCAGTGCACCTTAGAAACCACAAAATAAAATTATAAAAACCACTGAATACCTTAGTAACTGAATAGCAACAGCTAGGCAACCATTTACAGCAGCCTAGCACAGTGGTGATGAGTTTTGCATTGAAACACCCAGAATACCCTAGCATAACCACTAGGGAATTAACCCTAGATAACCCTAGTAACCACTTAACATCAACCTAGCAACTGTGCAGACCACCTTAGCAACCATAAAACAACATGCTCCAAACCTCTGAATATTTTAGCAAGAACCCTAGCAACCACTTAGCAATGACCTAGCAGCCACCCAGAACTCATTAACAACCACTTAGCAACACCTTAGCAACCACTCAGAAAATTTTAGCAACCACATAGCAACACCCAAGCAACCACCCAGAACACCTTATAAATCAAATAATAATAACCTAAAATCTCTCTTAACACCTTAGCAATAGCCTAGCAATGCCCTGGAAACCACTTAAAACACCTTAGAACAGTGGTGGCGAGTTTAGCACAGGACCACCCTAGCAACCACTTAGCAATGGTCCAGTAACTACCCTGATCACCCTAGCAACCACTAAGCATCTCTCTAGCAACCATCCAGAGCACCTTAGCAATCACAAAACAACATGCTAAAAACCACTGATAATGTGTCAACCACAAAGCAAAGCCCTAAAAACCAAAGAGAACACGTTAGCAACTGCATAGCAATGCCTTGTCATCCACTTAAACACCCTAGCACAGTGATGTCGAGTTTTGCAAGGACCACCCAGAGAACCTAAGCAACCACTTAGCAATGAACTAGAGCCACCCAGATTACCTTAAAAACAACTTGGCAATACCTTAGCAACCACTCAGAAAACCTTAATAACCACATAGCAATGCCCTAAAAACCTCTCTAAACACCTTAGCAAATGCCTAGACTTAAAACACTTTTGAACAGTCATGGTGAGTTTGGCATGGGAACACCCACAACACCCCAGCAACCACCAAAGCATCCTATCAACCACTTTGCCATGTCCTAGCAACCACCCAGAATGCTTTAATAGCTGGGTCTTCCTTTGCAACCACTTAGCAAACACCCTAAAAACCACTAGGAACACCTAAATAACTGCATACCGGAAACTACTTACAACACCCTAGAAAGGTGGTGGTGAATTTTGCATGGGATAACCCAATAAATCACTTAGCAACGACCTAGCAACCACCAATAGCACTTAGCATCTGCTTAGTAACACCCTAGTAAAATGTATTTGTGTATATGATTATTAAATTATTTGAAAGTGTGTTTGGTTTCTTGGAGGGTACAGAATTTGAACCACTGATGCAGTGTAGCAGATCATTTCCAATGTTGTGGATGAATTTGTGCTTCAGACATGTCTGTGTGTTTGCCTGAAGACAAGAGGTTTTTCAGAAGTATCTCTGTGTGTATTTTGTGGTGTGTGTATTTGTGTGTGGAGGGTAAGACATCTATGGCGGGCAGATGAAGGCAGATCGTCAGACCCCTTGCAATCCTCATGTGAGGAGCCTCAGCACAAGATAAGACCTAATCCCTCCCAGAGAGCTGGAAAGTCAATACACACACACACACACACACACACACACACTCATGTTGGTGCGGCTATCCTTAAAGGGACTCTCCATATACATAATGATTTTTATATTGTGCAAACTATAGATTCTATCCCCTTACCCTAAAGCTAAACCTCACAAAAAACGTTCTGCATTTTTACATTATTAAATTATATATATATATATATATTAATATGTTTTTAAGTGATTTGAATTATGGGGGCACTAGAAATGCCCTCATAAACCATATTTATAGCATAAAACCCTTGTAATTTATGTAACATCATAAATTACAATAACAGAGTGTAATCTGCGCATTTTATGACCGCATATAGCATGTTAGTGTATTAGCGCCATGAATGCAGAATGTAAACAAGACAAATTACAACATTTTTACTGCATATATTTAAGTAATATCACATGAGCAAGAGTGTGATATGGCTCTACATCAGCACTGCTGTGATTCGGCCGCAGGCCGAGTGCTGTTGGTAATTACAGCAGTGCTGATGTAGGGCCATATAGCACGATTGCGAGTGTGATATTGCTTATACACAACAGCTCAATGAACAATTAAATGTAAAAAAATTAGGAAAAACCGAGTAAGGTCATAAATACGCATTTGTGCATGGAACTACTTTATTATGCTACGGATCAGAATCTGCCGTTGCTGGTTCAAAACAAATGATGCGTCCAAACCTCCATTAGTAATTCAAAAAGTTCACTTCAGAAATAGCATCAAGGCTTGTGCTGTTTCTAACAAGTTATTGGATAAACAAGGATGGATTGATGGTTGTGTGCATGTCTTTGTGTCTTTGTGTGTGTGTTAGAGAGAGAGAGAGAGAGACTGAGAGAGTGCAATCACCTATTGCCACTCCCAAGCAGAGATGCTGTCAGCATTCTGAAGGTCAGCTTTCTCAGTGGAAAAATAGCGTCCAAGCGGGGGGTATTCCTCTCTATTTCCTGGTAGCCACAGAGTCGATCACTATAGAAACAGCGATGTCCTCCACCATTTTTAAACAGCGTGTATCCAATGTGAGTTCTGTAATCAAACAGTCATTTGTGTCTCTCAGCTGCAATGAGGCTTAATCCTGAAATTGTTCATTTAAAGCAGTTTAAAACAATGTCCTAGCTTAAGTAATGTAGTGGTAATACGAGCAATCACAGAGCGCTGTTCTATATAAACAGTGACTAACAGATTCACTTTACATCACCAACAGTAAACTTCACTTTACACATGCAGTGAAGCATCAGAGTTCTAATCCTGTCAGAACATCAGTGCTCATGGAACATCTTTCGTCCAATCAGATTTGAGGACCGGAACTAACTGTTGTATATATTACTTTAAATCATCATCACTGACCTCATGTGAATTCTTCTCATAGAATGAGTTATAAAGTCATTGACAACACACTTTAATATCACATTAGTTTAGGTTTTCCTCATATTTAAACATACTTTTAATCGCCTCCCACATCGGTGTGGCAGGTATTTGTCTGAAGGTTCGCAAACAGTATACCATTGCTCGGCTAGAACTTAATTTTACCCCTGAACAAAAAATAAAGAAGAACTTCACCGGAAGTATATGGTAAATGGTCTGCACTTATATAGTGACTTTTTAACCTTAGCGGTATTCAAATCACTTTACACTGCGTCTCATTCACCCACACACACATACACCAATGACGGCAGAGCTGCCATGCAAGGCTGCCATTGGAGCAATTTGGGGTTCAGTGTCTTGCCCAAGGACTCATTGGCACATAAGGACCTTGTGAATCCATGCAAACTTTTTTTCTGTGACATATCGCGACTAATGTTAAAAAAACTTAAGATATAATCATCTTTTTTTTTTATTTACAATATATTTGGTTTTGATATTTTTACAGGTATAAATCTTTGAAGTTTATTTACGCATGTCAGTTTTCTAGCAGTTTTCTAGTGATGAACTTAAAAATTGGATAGGACATGTATCACGGGTAATGAATAAGCATGTACTGCTCCACACAATCAGTTTCTAGGATGTGCAGTCGAGTCGAGGGTGTACCTCCTGAAAATGTATATATATTGCTTATTTTAGCCACAGGAAGTGGGGAAAACCCATTAGTGAAGTTTCATGAAGTAAAAAAAAAAAAAAAAGTGTTTATACTGATTTATTTATTCATTTTTTAAATACGTTAACCAGTCAGCTATTAATCACGGAAATGAATGTGTTAAATTTCCCAGTCCTAAATAAAACTCCTCCTTTTTGTGTTCTGCATAAGAAAGAAAGTCAGTGAGGTTTGGACTGACATGAGGGTGATTACAGTAAATGATGATAGAATTTTCTTTTATGGATGAAATATTCCTTTAATTATTCAATGATATTCACATTTTGTTTAGTTAATAATTACCGTTCAAGTGTATCTATCAGCACTGCTAATTTGATTCACCTGTAGACTCGCAAGATAATAACTTGAATTTTACTCTTACATTATGTTATTATGCATTATGTTTATGAGAAAACCTGTGCCAGGCAAGAACCCTCATTCCAAATTTTCTTCTCTCTCTCTCCTTCTGTTCTGCTGCGAGGATATAGAAACTAATGAATGACTAACATTCCCCCAGGAAGAGTGTTAAATAAATAGACCACCAGGCACTCTCACAAAATAGAAGTGATCATATCATAAGACATAAAGCATCTGTCATAATAGACAAGACGTTAAATTCACTGCACAATCACAAGGAGTCACACTAAATTTGATTACCGGCTATATAAAACACTGTGCTACATTAGCAGCAGTACAAAAGGCCATCTCTTATAACATTCAATGTATTTTATGACTCACAATGCCATTGCTGCCGAAGAGTTGCATTTTGTTTGGATCAGATCATATTTCCTTAAACAAATGGGGCTTTTTTTAGTAGTGTCACTATGCTTTCCTGAGCAGAGGGTATTGAGGGTATAGAAATATTGTTTTGATTTTTCCTTTCCTAGATTTCACAGGATCAGGAGAAGCAGGAAGTTCCCTGGAGTGGTAACGACAAGACAGACAGAGAAGATGAAGAGAGAGCAGATAAAAATGGAGTGTTGAGAGAGAGAGAGACAATGTGAAATGATGAGGGACTTCCTTCAGTGTTCAAGAAAGTAGTTTTGTGTTAAAAAGAGGGGGAAAAAATCTTTAAAAAAAAAAAAAAAAGATTTGGCTTGCCACAAAGACTCGAAGAGAATATTCTAAGCTTAAACTAACTTTTAAGGTTTTGCACTGATTAAAATGAACATTTGTTTTAGCAGTTCTTAGCATGGGCGTCACTTTGTTTTCAAAAGTGGTGGGGACAAAATTTGCAAAGACAAAATGTGAGAAAGACATGTCCCACTCATCCCACCAGTAAATGACGCATTTGGTTCTTAGTAGGTGTAAGGCAAGGAATACACATAGTTATTGGTACTTGCTAGCATTACTATTATTATTAAAATCATCTTAACATTTATTTATATTTTAAATGTTTATCATTACGCAGCGCTCTGGAATAATACATTCTGATTGGTCAATTGTTCCATCGAGCGGTTTGATATTTCTGAATAATAACTGCATTTCTCTGGTTTACGTCATATCAGACCTGTCATCCAATGGCCGTGACGTAATTTCTTTAGGTAAAACCTGAAGGTTCATTTGCAATGGTTTCACTCCGGAATTTCCTATGGGTTTTTACTATGAGGTTTACAAATAAAATAAGGTGTGGTAAACATTACTTGAAGATAACTGGACGTCTTGTTCTGCAACATAAATGACACACAGGCATACCTTCATTTTTTTATGCTGCACGAGTTGCTAAATAAGGACTACAACTACCACACTCATGTGATTGTACATGCTGAAAATCGTTGTACTCCTTCACCCAAAAATGAAAATTCTCTCATCATTTTCTCTCATTCCATCCCAGATGTGTGTGACTTTTTTTTCTGCTTAACACAAACAAAGATTTTTAGAAGAATATCTCAGCTCTGTAGGTCCATACAATGCAAGTGAATGTTCACCAAAATTCTAAAAGCTCCAAAAAGGAGATAAAGTCAGCATAAAAGTAATCATAATACTACAGTGGTAATCAATGTCTTCTAAAGGGATCCAGTTGAATTCGGGTGACAACAGCCCAAAATTTCCCTCCTTTTTCACAGTACATCTTGACATTGCAGGCTCTAGGCACGATTTTGTGATTTCAAGCTCGAATACACTTCCTAGTGTTTGTCACATGCGCAGAGCACTAGATGACGCTATAGGAAGTGTAAACAAGCTTAAACCATTATCGCCAAGGGGTGTGCTGTCACCGTTCTGATTCTGGTCACCATTCACTTGCATTGTAAGGACTTACAGAGCTGAGATATTTTTCTAAAAATCTTTGTTTGTGTTCAGCAGAAGAAAGAACGTCATACGCATCTGAGATGGAATAAGGGTGAGTAAATGTGAGAGAATTTTCATTTTTGGTGAACTATCTCATTAAAGCAACTTGTTACTTTATTTAACATGGCAGCTTTAAAATTCACATTTGAGCTAGGACCATATGTAATTAACGTTATAGAACAAGGCTTCCAAGTATTTTCCAGTAATGTTTACCACAGACTTCATTACACTCAACATCCAAAACTGCCATTCTAAAACCCATAGGAAAATCCAGAGGTATAACACGTGTCTCCAAAATGGCAATTCTCTTCTGGGTTTTGGGACTACAAACAGAACAGCTCTATTGTGAGTTTTCTTTTCTACTTCTCGTATCACTCTGCAATCTTTACAAGTAAGCTAATAATAAAAACATCAGCTCAAATCAATGTTTCCTGTCCATTTATTTATTTATTTGGCAGCAGAAGTCCGACGCAAACCAGAGCCATTTCAAGAGACTAGCGATTTCTTTCTTACATAATAACCTTATTTAGATGTAAATCAATAATTCATCCATCCATCCATCCATCCATCGTCAACCGCTTATCCTGTACAGGGTCGCGGGGGGCTGGAGCCTATCCCAGCTAACATTGGGCGAAAGGCGGGGTACACCCTGGACAGGTCGCCAGTCCATCGTAGATCAATAATTCATGTCCTTGTATTTTTTTATTTGGTAGGTAGCTGTATAATAAGTGGGATAATCAGCAGGTCATTGTCATAAAATAAACTGTGGCTTTACATAACCCCTATGCATCCTGTGTTGGGTTTCTTTGATTTTGAATCTAGTTCTGTCTTGTGAAGTTTTGTACCTCAGACGTGAAACACAGTTCAGCACCATGGACAGCGTTTGGTCAAACTATCACCAGCTGCCGTTTCTTTCTGCACAATAAATTACAATCAGACCAGTGGTTCTCAACCAGGGGGCCGGGACCTGCTAATTTCAAAGGGTGCTTCAAGATGACTTAAAATTAATTAAAAATAAGAAATATTAAAATAATTAAAATAATACAACTTAACTAAAAGACTAAAAAATACTTTAAGATGCATGCCTACAAATTATAAACAGGAAGTTTCTTTCTGATACATCTGGAATCAAAAATGATCCAAGATTAATAATTTTAATCTGACAAGTCTAGTTTCGGGTGAGGGGGACCTTCAATTATTGTCTTGGACAGTGGGGACCTTGGAGCCAAAAAGGTTGAGAACCACTAAGTCAGACCACATGTGTACATCCAAGCCTTCAGTTGTTCTATGGTCCGACTTTGAAAGCACATGAAACATAAGCAGTGACATGCAGTTGTTTCATTTATACAAGTGAAATAAAGTATTGTGATGAGGTGTCACAGTGAATTATTGGTGTTAAGACTGGTGTTAAATGGATAATTCACCAAAATGTATAATTAATTTTTTTTTCATAATCTAATGATCATTTACTTACCCTCATGCCGTCTCAAATTTGTATGACTGCCTTTCTTCTGCAGAAAACACAAAGATATTTTGAAGAATGTGTGATGTCTTTTTGTCCATATAATGTAAGTCAATGGGGTTCAAAACGTTCAAAGCAAAACGCAAGTTATCATAAAAGGAATCTGTACAACTCGAGTGGTTTAATCCATGTCTACCGACATCAACACTTGTGCACGAAACACCATGACGTGACAATAAATAAAATTATGTGAAACTATGCAAGCTCATTAATTATTCAAGCCCAGTTCTTGCCGGAACACCAGCTTTGAAAATGTAAGTAAAATGTACTTGTTTTATTTACTTGTGAAATTTACAAAAATTAGCAAATAAATATGACAAGGTTTTCTACTTTAGGATTGATACATGTTTATACATTGAAAAATAAACAATAATAAACATTGTTTACTTATAAGCTAGAGCATTCATTTTTACATATTTGAATGAAGAATGTCCTTAATATTTTCAAGTTCACGCTTAAACTAACTTATTCAATGTAGAAAGTGCTTGATCTTTTCTGCTATATTTACTTCACCACAAATGTATAAAAAAATAATAATTCAGTGTAATAACTAACTAAATTAATTCCTTAAAGTGACCATTGTAGACTTCAATAAGGGCCATTCATAAGGGATTCAGTTCCCCACTTTGGTTTGGAATGTCCCTTCCCATTTTGAATTAGCCCTTGATCTGCTCTATCATCTTTACCTATACGCTGCTCCTGCAGTCACTTTCTATTGGACGAGATGAGCAGTGCAGTGACATGTACATTCTCTAAGAACTGACCTAAAAATCAGTGGATAACCTTCAGTAGCTCTCTGTCTGTCTACATCAACTGTCCTTCATTTCCCCTTTCAGTTTGTGTGGCTCTCATTCTTGTTTCTCGTGTATGTGCACAAAGAAAGAATTGCTTGTGAATGGAAGAGCTGTACTGATGTTTTATCCTACACACACACACACACACACACACACACACACATTTGAATACTGTATGAACTATAGATTCTATTCCCTAAACCTAACCCTCACAAAAAACTTTCTGCATTTTTACATTTTCGATAAAACATTCTTTAGTATAATTTTTTTTAGCTATTTGAATTATGGGGAAACTAGAAATGTCCTCATAAACCACATTAATAACATAATACATTTGTTATTACCAGTTTGTAACCAAAAAAAGTCCTCACACACACACACACACACACACCCTATGGGGTTATCAGCAAACGGTTGCCCCGCCAAACATTCATTATGTCCCCAGATAGTGGCATTGGCAACTTGTCACCATCATTGATTTCTCGTAAACTGCAATTTACATGGAGCTTTGTGGGTACCAGTGTCCCTATAGACCAATCAACACCCTTTAAAGGGATAGTTCACCCAAAAATGAAAACCCTGTCTTCATTTGCTTACCCACATATTGTTTCAAACCCGTATGACTTCCTTTATTCCGTGGGATGTAAAAGGAGATGTCTGGCAAAATGTTGATATGGCCTCAGTCACCATTCACTTTTATTGTATGGGGGAACAATATTATGATGAGCAAAATAGAACCGTTTTAACAACCTCTTCATACAAACAGGTACTCATCCAAACACAACTTTTTTCCCCTATAGCCCTCATGGAAATGTTTCAAGCACAAAAAAGAATCTCAAAGTGACTTTACTGTCAGCAAATATGCCGTGTTTTCAAATGTACTTTCACTCTGTCGCCATCCTTTTTTTTTCTGCAGTAAATGTCACCAAGTAGTCGCACTGCTGGTATTTTAGATGCAGTCTAATGACATTTGACAGGGAAAAAAAATTCCTTTTGTTTTGTTTGCAAAATGTCAACATCAATGCATGTATGTCTGCGATTATTTCAGTTTAGAAATCTGTCGATCAGCAGATTGGTGGAGGTATTTGCTTAAGGGAACGACTAAGGTTGGTTCAGGAAGTGGATTTTTAAAGCAGCACTTACATTTATTTTCTAAAAATCTATTTTTATGGTCCTTGTGAACATGGATCAGTTGTCGAATCATCCTCATAACCCCTATTGAATTAAATCATATTTGAATATTTGTATTTTTAATACAAATAGAGAATATGTGGCAAACTATTAGTAAAAACTACAACTATCATTATTATTACCATAATTAAGAGTAGTGTTAGTTTTAGTAGTAATAGTATATTAAATCTGAAGTGTGTAATTTCTGCAATACTAAATGGAATTGCTAAAATAACATTTAAATTTCAAACAGTTTTCCTGAACACTTTCCAGTTTTCCATTGGTGAAAAAAACAAAAAGCAAAAAAACAACAACCTCCCTCATTGGTTGGGTCAGTGTTGCTGTACTGGGCTGGTCAAAATGTTCAAACAAACAGAGCAATGTTTTGACAGCATTTCGACATAAGTTTTGACACTTTTTAGGGAAATCAACCTATGATTGGTTTACTTATATTTGTCTCTATATATTAAGCTGGGAAATTAGAAAGTATTTATGGAAAAAATTACAAACTTCAGCTTTAAGCTTGTCTCTGGAGCACTTTAAAGGGATAGTTCACCCAAAAATGAAAATTCTCTCATCATTCCTCACCCTCATGCCATCCCAGATGTGTGTGACTTTCTCTCTTCTGCAGAACACAAATGAAGATTTTTAGAAGAATATCTCATCTCTGTAGGTCCATACAATACAAGTGAATGTTGGCCAGAACTTTTAAGCTCAACCACTTTAACCACCAGTGGTTAAATCCATATCTTCAGAAGTGATATAAGTGTGTGAGAAACAGATAAATATTTATGTCCCTTTTTACTATTAATTCTCATCCCTGCACAGTAGGTGGCGATATGCATGAAGAATGCGAATCGGCAAAAACACAAGAGGAAGAATGTGGAAGTGAAAGTGGAGATTTATAGTAAAAAATGACTAAAATATTGATCTGCTTTTCACTCAAACCTATCAAATCTCTTCTGAAGACATGGATGTATCTACTGGAGTCTTATGAATTACTTTTATGCTGCTTTTATGTGCTTTTTGGAGCTTCAATGTTCTGGCCACAATTCACTTACATTGTATGGACTTTTGGATGAACTATCCCTTAAAGTTTCGCTGTATGAGAGATTTGATATCATTTCTGACCATTTTGCCGTCCTAGACCAGATCCCCGTTGGCACACTCACAAAAGCATAAAATATGTTTAATTAATCTAAAAATGACTGATTCCTCCCTGCTGTTAAAAACATTAAAAAAAAATAAAGTGAGAGAAACACTGCAAAAAATCTGTGCTGTGACACAACCGGTGAGTTAAAAGAACGGTCTGACATGCTTTCGATTACAACTGAAAATTATTTTGACTCATGCCTCAGTTTATACAATCAACAATTTTGTTTACATTAATGCACTCTCAATAGAAGTCTATAGGGAAATGCATTGCACTGGGGGCATGTTGTCACAAAAGGTTACTGTTTGCTCTGGGGATTTACAGCAGAAATGGTCAATAGCTATTCTGTTGGATTTTTATCAAAATAAATTACCCTGAAAAATATTCACCCACTGGAGTATAAAGTATGACGACTTTTGCTGTCCCATGCAGGCAGATCTCACCCTGTCCGTCCTTTCATCCCGCATCATTCATTTATTCGGAGATGAAGGCTGAGAGTGCACGCCTGCATGGGATGGAGGGGTGTGCCATAAACCATGATGTCACGGCGCCAAGACTCTCATGATTGGATCTAATTACAATCCGCGGCAGCAAATAGACACGCGTCCTGCATGATTGGATTCAAAGTGGCTGGTGCCAAAAAGCGCAGGAGCTCCGGCAGCCCGTGCCACTCGCGTTTACACGCGGGAGAAGGACGCGCCGCACCCGCTGAGCCTCCAATAAAGTCACGCAGACGTGCTGCACTTTTAAAGCGAGTTATCCAGAGCTTACTATAAGAGTGTGAGGCGGAATAAGGCGAAGCTGATATACCACGAGCGCTCTGAAGCAGAACAACTTTTAGAAACATCGAACGGCACAAGTTCTCCCGAATCTGAGCACCATGGCATCCGTCCCCAGCAGCCAAGTCAAATGCAAGTTCAAGAGGAGGAGGAGGAGAAGGTCAAAGCGAAAAGGTAAAGTTGCTCTTTGTCAGAATTGATGTCCTAAATAAACACCTTTTTCCCTAAAGACGAAATAACGGAGCAGTTGAGCGCAAATCGGCTGGAACATACAGCAATGATGAGTAATGATCATTTCTCGGAAACTGCGCAGCTATACGATCACATTGACATCAGGATATCTACACATGTGTTGATGCTTCAGGCGCGGCGGGCGCATCAGTATCGGTATCATTCTCCTGTCCAAGTTTTGCCAACACAGCAAAGCTTTGTTCGGACACATATATATGCAGGCTGGTCAGAGGAAATACTCCGATTGCTCTGTTTATTTCTCGGTTTGTGAAGCATCTGGATAGATGCTGCATATGCATTGGATTTAGGGACAGATATAGGCTGCTGTATGTTATTCTTTTAACCTAAACTACAAGATTTGACCTCAGTTTTGCTGTGATTTTAACATCCTGTGACCCTTTTAGTCTTTTGTAAACGTTGTTGCCAATATATGGGATTTAGATTTTAGAGATGTCTATATAAAATGTATTAAGCACTAGAACTACACTGTAAAAAGTGGCAATTGATACTTTAAGGAGCTATTTCTGCCTGACTTAACCTTTACAAAACTAGTTTTGTTGGTGTAACCTCATGTATACAGGTTGATTCAGGTGTTTTTAAATAATATTGTTGACTTGAATCAAACCGGTTATTTTAGATGTGCCCTCAAGAATATATATATATATATACACACACATATACACACTGTAAATGTGCAAAGTGAAAACACAGTTGTGACTTTAAGGAGCCAATTCTTCCTGATCTGCTGATATTTAAAATATGTTCTTTGGTGAAACATAATGTAGTCAATTTGATTTAGTAATTAAGTCATTTTGTCATTTTTTACTTAAATTTTTTTTTATAAAACCACTTAATTTATAATGTTACTACATGAAGTACATTTTTAGGTTATCTGACAAAAATAATTTATTTCATTTTTTTTTTACAAAGAATGTGTTGTAGTATATTTGTAGTATGCAATGACAGAACAGTTTATATATATATATATATATATATATATATATATATATATATATATATATATATAATGTTATTATTATTATTATTTTTGACAGCTTACTTTTAGTAACCATTGGAATATGCTGCATCATACGGCTTAAAATGGGAAATTAAAATATAGCCCACACAGCAGTAAAAAAAAAAATTGTCAGGTACTGTATTCTGAAAATGTGTCGTAACATCTAAATTACTGGTCATGTTCATAATTCAATATACTGTATATTTACAAGTCAGCATTTTTATTTAACATGACTGATTTAACCTGAATACATTATGTTACACCAACAAAATAATGGCTTATGGTCATATCAGGAAGTGATAGCTCCTTTAAGTAACAACTCCAACTTTTCACTTGTGCGTATAATACTGGTTATATCTAAAAGTCTACATGTAAAACAAAGCTCTTTTTCAAAATATTTTTAGGCGTACACTACTGCCAATATAGAGAATAAATACAGTCATTTGCATCCACCAACACTAACAACAGCAACAACCACAATAATAGTAGAATAACTGATTAATTATAATAATTATTGTTGCTGTTATTGTTACATCTTTGTTTAATGCAAGCACAGGATATTAAAATATTTTAGAGAATTAGCGTGCATGCTTGCTGCTCATCTTACATTAGTGACTGGTAATAAATGGTGGTGTTTGATGGTGGTCAGGTTTAGAGAGTCCTCCACCTTTGCTGTGACAGGTTTGTGTGGTGTGCTTCACCCCATCACTGCTTATCGTGTGACCCAACAGGTGCATGCAGGGCCCTGAGCTGGATCGGCTGATAACGGCGCATTGATCTGGCACGTTGCTTGTGGTCAGTTCCGTCTCTTTGCCTTTGCTGGCAACTGGACACGAATTTGCTTCCGAGTTTATTAATTATTTTACTCACTATCTGCATTGATTCATCGCATGAGACCAGCTTAAATGATCAAAACATTTTCCTAAATGTATAACATATATATTGTAAAATGTCAATATTTTAAAGCAGAAATCCCCTTTAAAGAATTATTGGTAATGTTACTTTTGAGTACATAGTGATAGAAATATTCAGTGGCCTGCAGCGTGGATGCATTCCATAAAGTGCTACTAGCATCGTGCTATACACATACAGATGTCTGTCGACAACTGCAACTTGACCTGTCACCCAAAGTATTAATAACCCAAGCAGTTGTGAGAACATAGACAATAGCTGTAGTGTAACGCAGAGGCAAATATATTTACATAATGGAAATGACAGAATTGGTCACAGAACATTAAGCATTGCATATGAACATTAGAGGAGAGCGTAAAAGTGTGTGCGCATTAATGGCTAAGCTCAGTCACTGTGAAAAGTGAATATGGGCAGTACCTAATGTGACCCTTTAAAATGACTTTTGTTGATGTAACCAAGAAATCATGTTTATTTGTCATATATAAGCCTACAGTACACACACACACTCGAGCATATTCATATGACTTGAATAAAACCAGTTCATTACGATGTTACCACAAAAACATGCTATGAGCAGAAATGCATTGTATACACTGTAAAAATATCAGGTAATCTAAAAATGTGCTTCAAGTGGTAATATCTAAATGATCAGGTTTTATTTAAGTCAAAGTGCACCAAAAGTTATTTTAAGGGTTGCATCAAATAATAATAATTTCATGTTACCACTTTTTACAATGCATGCGCTGGCCAGCATAAATAACCGGTTGGTTGTTTAGACCAGGCATCCATCACCAATTTTCTGACTATAAAGCATTATTGTTTTTTCATCATCATTATGATCTAGATTTTCATTTTAGTGGAGACAATACACTTACAGTCCTGTGAATTCATAGACAATTAATCACATAAAACCAGATTACGTCAGCAGATTGCTTTAACTTCTCCCATCTAATCTCTTATAATGGAGATGAAAACATAATACAGTGTCTCGTTCTAAACACTCATCTTTTTGAAAGCCGAAACAATTCATTTTATTGTCCTCTTGGCAAAAGGGTGACATTTTGGGATTATATTGACATGGCATTTGACTGTCTAATCCACAGCAAACGCTTGAGATTATTACCGACTGTCCAGTGCATTAAAACTGATGTGTAGTCAAACGCATGTA
Source organism: Moxostoma hubbsi (assembly GCA_032164185.1). Taxonomy (NCBI): domain Eukaryota; kingdom Metazoa; phylum Chordata; class Actinopteri; order Cypriniformes; family Catostomidae; genus Moxostoma; species Moxostoma hubbsi. The sequence continues at coordinate 8,916,394 of JAVLUX010000033.1, forward strand.
AGCAGATTTCACTCATGATGTTGTTAGGGTTTTTTTGCATGGTATAGTTTGTTTTTTTAGAGAGCGTAATGATAATGTTAACAGGTAACGCACAAGCAATCCTCAAAACTGGGGCAGTTCTCTTATTGACTTCAAGTATGTACTTGTTTCATGTATTTGGTGCTAAAATCCTTTTGAAGGAAAAACTGTGTGTGGAGGAATTTTGTTGGCCTGCGTATCTCAAACCTATCGTAGGACAATCACCAAACATGTTGCGCAAACAATATTGAGGAAGCATATGGTAGTTGACAAAATGCTATTGGGATGTCCTGCGTATGACATGCTGTACTTCATTTCAAACTATTTTAAAACTGCATTTTGCAATTTGTTTTTAATAGATATGCACACAGCTTGTACTTTCACAGTGCAGGACTATTTCAAATGAACTACTGAAGCAAAACTGTGATTTAAAATGGTAAAAAAAAATCCTGCATACATTTTAGGTCCATGGGCCTTTATGTTAAGTACTGGACTTCTAGTACACTGAAAAAAAATTGGAGTGAGGTTTAATACATTTTTTTTTTAAACCCTGAAAGCTGTTTCCTTGCAGAAAGTTTTAGTACATTTAAATGCTACACACAATTCTTGGCGGCTTTCATTAGAACTTCTCAAGTAGAGTTACTTTGCAGTTCTCTTTTTCAAGTTAATGTTACTCACTTTTTGGTTGTACATTTTACTCAAACAATGTAGCGCTAAATAAGCCATGCTTTTTTAACGTATTTAATCATGTACCACATGACATGGAAATCTTCCACAGGAAAGCTTAACACATGCTTTTGTAGTCTATTGAAGATCATCATCTTGCGTTAATGGTTATAGATACCAGATCCAGAGCTTTGCACGCCGACCTGAACACGATGACGGTGACATTCAACAGATATTTTTTTTTAATCAAAAACAGGTAATTTTGAGTAGATAATGATCTTCAGACTTTACAAAACAAGAATTTACCAACCATTACAACAAAATCAACAATAAAACTGGTATAAATAAACTTGCAAACAGTGACACTATGCAAGCTCATTAATTATTCAAGCCCTGTGCATGATGGGAACACCAGCTTCAAAAAGTTCATTAATAGTTACTTGGTTTAATTACCTGTGAAATGTACACAAATTAGCAAATATATATGACATTTTTTTTACTTTAGGATTCATGCATCATGGCACATTGTGAAGATAAACAATCATAAATAATATTTACTTATAAGCTAAAGCTGTAATTTGTACATAGAATTTATTTAAAATTTTCAAGTTCTCACTTTAACTTATTCAAAGTCAAAAGCACTTAATCATTTGTGCTATATTTACTTCACTATATAGTTTTCAGTGCTGTTATGTATTAAATAATGTAATATCAGTGTCTTGATGTAGAGGAATTAAAGTTAGCACTAAACTTGTTAAAGGTTAGTTATTCTTGAGGTGTGTGACTGCCCCGCTGTGGGTCTTTCTGTTATTTGTCTCCAGCGTGAATTAACCACAGCCCTGTTATTTATCCCTGACTCTTTAGGGAAATAAATGGAGTTAGCCCCGATCTACTTTTCTAAAGACACATTTTCATGTTGCGATGGATGGCGCACTTTCTGTGATGTTGTACTTGAACTCGAATGAGAGTTAATATCTGTTGCAGTTATGCATTTTTTTTTGTTTTTGTTTATTGAAACAAAAACAAAAAAAAAGTCTGAGAGACCTCCAATGCCATTGTTACCTACTGTATAGCTTGAAAAATATACTTCACATTATAGTATCAAGATGATACTACATGACTTTTACTAATCTTTTGAGAATTGATTCTAAACAAAATTTCAACTTGATAACACATTTAAACCATATTCCATTTATAAAATATATCATTGCTTATGTTGCAATGGATTTCACATGTCAATATTACTGCAGCAGTTGATTATTTTGATTTATTTAACAGTATTTTTCCCCAATTTTTCTTTTATTTGGGGGGGGGGGTCAAACAGAAGCTATTATAATGCAATGTAATATACAACTATTTATACCGCGGTCTGTTGAATGCTTGATTCTGATTGGTTGTTGGACATTCTAAGGTGTTCAAATGTTTTTCAAGTAAACGCACAGCGTTTGTTCCAGGTCCTGACCGCATAACGGTTCCATATCACTTCGCCAAATTAATTCAGTTATTTCAAAGAGCCCTACATGCTACCACAACAAAATATCCAATTAAAACAAAGACACTGGTTAAAGTAAATTGGTTAAGTATGCCAAACAATATCTATAATATCCTAGATTTATTTCAATTTCAGTTGAAAAGCTTCCTAGTCTCCCCCGCACATACATACATGCGCGTGCAGACACACACACACACACACACACACACACACACACACACACACACACACACACACACACACACACACACATTTAGACTCATGCTGTGGCCAACAAATATACAATGGTTTCTATTATCCGAAATAACTTTAAATATGTGAAACGTTTTAGTTTAGTATTTGGCCAAAATCAGCCTCAAATAGCTATAATGGAAAGCATTGCGCTAACCCTGCCCCTCTCTCTCGTTCACACTCACACACACACACAAAGACACACACACACGTTGGGTTTCCATGTTGTATGGGGACTTTCCATAGACATAATGGTTTTTATACTTTACAAATAGAATATATATTCTATCCCCTAACCTTAAACCTAAACATCACAGAAAACTTTTCAAAAAACATAATTTAGTATAAATTACAAGTTGTTTTCCTCATGGGAACCAACAAATTGTCCACACAACATAAAACATTTTGTGGTTTACTATCCTTATGGGGACATTTGGTCCCCACAAAGTGATAAACACATGCTCACACACGCACACCCACAAACACACAAACACACACACAAGAAAAGCAGTGCATCCTCCGTTGCTAGTTCTAAAGTGACGTTTTCGATCTGGCAACGAAGGCTTGAGCTGTATCAATGCTAGATACACTATCATTACAAAAGTTTGTATATTATCTGTAATATCTGTGAGAAAAACCCTTGCCTCTTCTCTCACACACACATGGACACACAGACATTATACAAATTAAGCACACGCTTGAGAGTGCCAATTATTCCTTATATAGTTACTGTAAGGGATACTCACCAAATTTCAAAAAAGTGATACAACAGATGGTTAATGCTTCAATAATATCTGCCTATCATGATGTGATGAGGTCAGAGGAACGTATAAAAAAAACTGTGGGTAAAATAACGGGTTCATTTTGAAATTACTTTTATTATTTTTACACATATATCAAAGTAGTCTCTGGGACCCCAAACAAAACAGTGTGGTCAATCTCAACAGAACATGAGGGTTAAAATAGTTATCATGAGCTTTAGTTAATTTAATGTACAGTATCATGAGAATGTATTCATTGCCTCTATCTGATACTTCTCGTATTGTTATCCTGATGTGTCGGTAAGCTTTCAGGGATAGTGTCATATTGGTGCAGTAATTACCACATGCCTCCTGAGCCGAAAAGTCCAGTGGTTGTGGCAATATGGTCACGGTGCAGTGACATGGTCAACAGAGAGCCATACAGTTCTCTGTAATGCTGCTCATAGCAGTATTCCCCATATCCCAATATATTGTCAGACTGGAATGAATTGAAGGCTTTGTTGCTGTCTTTCTGTCTGTTTCTTGATATTGCTTAGTTTAACATAATCACAACTGTCTGGAGTAATTTAAAAGGACAAAATTACATTGTTTATAGCCTTTGTAAACATATTTAGCCTTTATTTTCATTTTGTTAATTAATAGTTATAAATATATAATATATAGATTTTCTGCACTTTTTTTTGGATGTCTCAAAAAATATATATTTTTTCTACTTTGGGCCAATATGATTTGTTTTAGGGTGAAGATTTAGCTCAGGCATAGTCCAGACACATCTCACTGGTTGTCCCGGAAAAGGAAACACATTTAGTCATAATCAGATGTAAACACAATTTTGTCCCGAATGCACTTCACTACATTCTCCTCTTTGTGTGCGTTGTTGATAAGGATTTTTTTTGGTGAATGATGGTATAACACCGCTAGCATTTAAGAAGTTAATGAAGGTCATAACCAGCGGCAACCAGAGACCGGTGTGACGGCAGCATTTGAATTCACAGACTCTTCCCTGATTAAGCATGAAATATTCCATGGTTTAGGACACGCTGTCCTCCACAGTATACGTTTGGCTGGGGAGAGGAAAAGATATTAACACTGAATGGATTCAGCTTACTCCAGAGGGACCATTGATAAAGTGACCGAAAGAAAGACATAGCACAACTTTACAAATTAGCATAATTAGTAATTATATCTTAATAGGACCTCTTAGCTTCTGAGACTCGGCTCTTCAGCTAAAAGTTCATGGAGTGTGGAATAGAAAAAAATACTATTTTCATACAGAATTATCTCAAAACCACACGTTGAGATAAACATCTATCTGAGGTGAGATCATTGCAGTAAATTTAATGAGAATTAAATGAAAATATTTATAATGTAATAGTAGTATATAAGAGTAATACTACAATAGTATTATAATAATAGCTGTGGGCTTATTAAGATAGTATTTCAACTTATATTAAATGTATATTATTTTAAAAAGGATTTTATGTTTGTTTGAGAATATATATATATATTATACAGTATAGATGCATGCATACCTACTTACACATGTATAGGGACTGAGGCTAGTCACTAGGTTTATTTGTATGTTACCATTTTCCATTTATTGTTGTTGCATGGATGTTTTGTTTTGTGTCAATATATGTTCAATAATTTTTTTCTGGGCAACATAGGTAAAAAAGGCTTTTTTTTTGTAACCAAGACTTCTAGGGATGTGGCTATGCAGATATTGACTTTCAAAAATAAACCTACCCTGAGAAGTATCCACTGGAGTAAAACAATGTGACAACTAGCCTCAGTCTAAAATGCTAAATGTAAATTAACCCACTGATGTATTGCGTATGCTATGTGCACTGATCTCTAAAAGTCATTTTTAATCATTCAGGGATTAATGTTACATGCAAACCACCATTTGTAATGACCTCTGACCCTGACATAATCCTTTATTACTTTTTATATGCCATTGTGTTTCTATGATTGACATTGAACGTAGCTGAGTCATAATCAGTGTTGGGTTACTTAAAAATCTAATTACTTAAAAATTGTAATCCACTATAAATGACAAATTATTCCTAAAAAAATATAATCAGATTACGTTACTACTTAATTGAAAAAGTAATCACATTACTAATTACTTTACTTTTAAATGACTTTCTATAACAATTTTCCGCTCAACAAATTAAAAATAATAACAATTCACTATGACTCGTTACGGGAACAAGATGAATGTATTTTACATAAATAATGTTTTAGAAATAAGCATAACCCTTTAATGTACTTGAAATTAATTACAGTAATTGAAAGACAGTAACTGTAATCTGATTACAAGAATTAAAATGCAATGTATTACACTATGTTTCCCTAATGTAATTAGATTACAATAATAAATTCCTTTTAACTAGATTACACCCAACACTGGTGATGATCTACCAAGTAACTCTCTGAAATAATTGACATTGTCCTCTACTGCAGTGAACAGATGTAATTCTTTAAAAATACATAATTTTGGAGAGAGAAAAAGGTGGGGACTGATTATATTCTTGTTTTGAAGTAAAATTAAATACAAAAAAATACATAAAATAAAAATAAATATAATGTTGCCTTGTCATTTAATAAGGAATGTAAATGCATCAGTGGGTTAATGTTATGTAATTATTACTGTCCATTTTGGTAACTGTACTCTTGTCCTTAACATTAAAGTGCAATATAGATATTTAAAGTCATGTCCTGTCTCACATCAACAGAAATAAACATGTCTCTGGCACTAGCCAAGAGTGGACTCTTCTGAACAATTGTGACTGTGCTGGGAGCAGTTATCAGATGATCAGAGTAATAATATTATCGACTATGAGAGCTGAGAGCACAAGCGCATCTCCATAAATGCCTCCTGCCTGGAAAACGAGCACTGCGCTGCTATGTGGGCTATGAATCAATTAACAATGCCCATGAGCGAGAACTACTGACATGATGACTTCTAATATTGTGAAATTAGTAGCTTTGCATTTATAATACTAATGCTTATACTATTAATTATAACATAATTTATTTATGCTTATAATTGTATAAAATGGTAAACTATTTGTGTTGGAAAAAGTTTACAGATATACAGATGGGAACAAAAGTCTCAGACTACTAGTAAAATGCTTCTGTTCTGTTTTGTATTTTTGTCATTTAATAGTTCAGTTTTATTTATAAAACATTTATTTTAGAAAATCGCAACTCACAGGACTTGAAGGATCTGCTGCTTATGTTTTGTTGCCAGATGCCACAGGACACCTTCAGGGGTCTTGTAGAGTGCATGCCTCGGCAGGTCAGTGATGTTTTGGCACGCGGAGGACTAACGTCTCGGTTACGTATGTAACCTCCGTTCCCTGATGGAGGGAACGAGACGTCGTGTCGAAGAAGCGACACTAGGGGTCTCTCTTGAGCGCCGAAAGATACCTCTGATCTATGAAAAAAGGCCAATGAGAGTTGGCGAACAGTATTTGCATACTCCGCCTCCGGATACGGATATAAAGGCGAGAGAAATATGCTCGTTCATTCAGGATTTTTCTGAGGAGCCGGGAGTGTTCCGGGCATCTCAGCGGCTCGGCTCAGCGACGTGGCCGGGAAGACACGACGTCTCGTTCCCTCCATCAGGGAACGGAGGTACATACGTAACCGAGACGTTCCCCGTCTGTCGCTCACTTCGACGTCGTGTCGAAGAAGCGACACTAGGGGTCCACTTCAAAACTCGCCATGCGCTGAGCCGTGTACGTGTACTGCTGACACAGAAGCGGGCAGGTATTTTGCACGTGCACAAGCGACCAACTGTGTTCAGGCTGCACGTACTCTTCCCCAATGCCCCGAAAAAGCGTCAGCACCCTTTTGGTTACCCTAGGGGGGAACAAGGTGACGCTCCCAACTAGGGAACGGGCCAAGCCTGGCTGGGCCTCTTTGCTCTCTATGTTTTCTCGGCATAGAGCAAGAGCAGCCGGGGCCCTTACCGCATCGAGGGAAGGGGGTCTTATTCCGAAGTCCTATTCTTTTAGGGGGAAAAGACCCTGCGGAGGCCACACCCGCCCAGCAGGGGAGGTATAGGTGGCAAAATACATCACATGGCCACTTTGGGCATGTGGGAGGAAATGGCGCGGTGGTAGATCCAGCCTCGAGGAGGGGGGAGTTGCTACAACACAGCGACCGGAGGGCAGCGAAGGACTGCCTAAGGGAGATGCGGGTCAGCTCGCAAGGTGACCGTACCACGGAAATACACACAGGAGGAGTCCCGTAGGAGGCCTGATCTGTGGAGCACCTATTCCAGTAGGGGTAGCCGGAGGTACCCGTAGTGGACTGGACCAGCACATTCCTCCGCTGAACTGCTGCGGGCCCGAAGGGCTAGGGAGGAATCAACCAGGGACCTGGGTCCTCTGGGACAAAAGCGCACTGTTTTGCCTTGGCAGAGGGAAACGGCGCTGGAACAAGCGGTTCACCTGGTCAGATCGTCAACGTGTACCGAGTTCTACGGGCTCGGACCTGAGAGAACACGGGACGAGACTGACTCAACCCTGAGATCATAAGGGTGTTAGGTGCTGCCCAGCCCGCAGCTCTACAAATGTCTGCTAGGGAGGTGCCCCTCGCCAGTGCCCAAGAGGATGCCACGCTCCTAGTGGAGTGGGCTCGAACCCGTAAGGGGGGGGCATGGCCTGGGTGTGATAGGCCAACTGAATGGCATCCACCACCCAGTGAGACACCTCTGTTTGGAGACAGCGTTCCCTTTCTGCTGTCCTCCAAAGCAGACAAAGAGCTGCTCAGAGAGCCTGAAGGCAGGCAGGTAGGCACGCAAGGCACATACCGGACACAACAGTGAGAGGGCTGGGTCTGCCTCCTCCCGGGGCAGCGCTTGTAGGTTCACTACCTGATCTCCAGGGGGCGTGGTAGGAACCATGGGCACATAGCCCAGTCGAGGTCTTAGGATCACATGAGTATCTGCCGGACCGAGCTCCAGGCAAGTGTCATTAGTAGGGAACGCTTGCAGGTCCCCGACCCTCTTGATGGAAGTGAGTGTGATCAGCAGGGCCGTCTTTTCAGGAGAGGGCCCTGAGCCAACTGATTCTAGCGACTCGGGGGGGGGGGGGGGGATCTCTAAAGACCGGCAAGGACCACCGAGAGATCCCAGGAGGGGAACAGGTTTGGCCGGGAGGGGTTTAACCTCCGGGCACCTCTTGGGAACCTGACGGTTAAGTCGTGCTTGCCCAGAGACTTGCTGTCTACTGGGTCGTGGTGAGCTGCGATAGTGGCAACATACACCTTCAAGGTGGATGGGGACAGCCTCCCCCCCAACCTCTCCTGTAGGAACAGGAGCACAGACCTAACTGCGCACCTCTGTGGGTCTTCTGCCCGGGAAGAACACCAATTTACGAACGGACGCCATTTCAGGGCGTAGAGTTGCCTGGTAGAAGGGGCTCTGGCTTGGTTGAACGTGGCTACGACCATGGGTGGTAGACCAGCTAGATCTTCCGCATCCCGTTCGGGGGCCAGACGTGGAGGTTCCAAAGGTCTGGGTGCGGATGCCAGAGCGTGCCCCATCCCTGAGAAAGAAGGTCCTTCCTCAGGGGAATTCGCCAGGGAGGGGCTGTCGCGAGGAGTACAAGGTCCAAGAACCAGGCCCGAGTGGGCCAGTAAGGAGCCACGAGAGTGACTTGCTCCTCGTCCTCCCTGACCTTGCACAGCACCTGTGCAAGAAGGCTCACTGGGGGAATGCGTACTTGCGCAGCCCAGCCGGCCAGCTGTGTGCCAATGCATCTGCCCCGAGGGGAGCCTCTGAACGGGCGTACCAGAGCGGGCAGTGGGAGGTCTCTCGGGAGGCAGAGGGGTCTACCTGGGCCTAGCCGAACCATTCCCAAATCAGCTGAACCGAGTGGGGGTGAAGCCTCCACTCTCCGCCAGGCAAGCGTTGTCATGACAGCGCGTCCGCTATCACATTGAGGTTGCCGGGGATGTGAGTGGCACGCAGCGACTTGAATCGGTGCTGGCTCCAAAGGAGGAGACGACGGGCGAGTTGTGACATATGACGGGAGCGTACGCCGCCTTGGCGATTTATGTACGCGACCGCAGTGGTGCTGTCCGACCTGACTAGGATATGTTCGTCCCGAATTAACGGGAGAAACTTCCGCAGGGCCAAAAGGACGGTCAACAACTCGAGGCAGTTGATGTGCCAACGCAGCTGGGCCCCTTTCCAACGGCCTGAGGCTGCGTGCCTGTTGCAAAAGGCGCTCCAACCCAATCTGGAGGCGTCGGTCGTGACCAGGACGCGTCTGGACACCTTCTGTAGGGGCACTCCAACCCGTAAGAAACAGGGGTCTGTCCAGGGGTTGAATGTCTGACGGCAGGCGGGGGTGATTGTTACCCGGTGCGTGCCGTGGCGCCATGCTCGTCTCGGGACTCGGGTCTAGAGCCAGTGTTGGAGCGGTCTCATATGCATCGACCCCAGCGGCGCGACCGCCGCGGAGGATGCCATATGCCCCAGGAGCCTCTGGAAAAGTTTTAAGGGGACCGCTGTGCCTGGCCTGAAGGCGGCGAGGCAGTTCAACACTGACTGGGCACGCTCGTTGGTGAGACGTGCCGACATTGAGACCGAGTCTAACTCCATCCTGAGAAAAGAGATGCTCTGAACTGGAGTGAGCTGGCTCTTTTCCCAGTTGACCTGAAGCCCCAGACGGCTGAGGTGCCTGAGCACCTGGTCTCTGTGGGTTTTGCATAGTAACTCTGGTGAGAGGACAGAGACAGGCCGAAGGGGAGGACTTGTACTGATACACCTGGCCCCCGAACGCAAACCGCAGGTAGGGGCGGTGTCGGGGCAGGATGGAGACGTGGAAGTACGCGTCCTTCAGGTCTACCGCTGCGAACCAATCTAGATGCCGGACGCAGGTTAAGCGTGAGCATTTTGAACGGGAGTTTGTGCAACGCTCGGTTGAGAACTCGCAGGTCCAAGATTGGTCGTAAGCCGCCGCCTTTCTTGGGTACGATGAAGTAAGGGCTGTAGAAACCCTTCTTCATCTCGGTTGGAGGGACAGGCTCTATCGCGTCTTTGGCCAGAAGAGTCGCGATTTCCGCGCGCAGGGAGTGGGCGTGTTCGCCGTGTACTGCGGAAAAGCGGACGCCCATGAAGGGGGGTGGGGGCCTGGCAAACTGAATTGCGTAACCGAGTCAGATGGTCTGGGCCAGCCAGCGAGACGGGTTGGGAAGTGAAAGCCACGCGTCCAACCTCTGCGCTAGGGGCACCAAAGGGACGATTAATTTTGACGTACCCGGCGGGGCTTCGCAGCGGGGCGGAGCAGGTAGGGCAGTGTTGGGCGGCGACGGGGCGACCCGCGGCTGAGGTGCTGAGACAAGACTCAAAGCACTTACCTTGCTCCGCACACCCGGCAGGGGGCGGGTTAGCGACTGAGGAGGAGGTCCTGGGTAGGCGTCCTCTAGACTCGTCGGAACCGGCCGGCCGGGGGACAGTCGTGGGGCTGAAGACGGGTGGTCCGTGTCCAGGAAGCCAGGACTGTTGATATCTGGGGGCAAAGTGCCGTGAGAATGGCATTTGCGGGCCAGGTGACCCAGAGACAAAAGGAAATAGCTCATTACAGAGAATATGAGAATGTGAAAATTAATTCAACAAGAAAAGATTCTCCTCCCGGCCCTCCACCGGGGACGGAGCGGTCTTACCAGCCTCCGGAGCTAACATCTTGGTCCCTGGGTTGAACGTCTACGGACAGCCTGGGAGCCTTCCGGGTCCTCGAGGGGGTCCGTGAGATGGGGGCGTCCATTTCCTGCAGCGTGCTCGACGCTGGGGCTGAGAGCTGGGCCCGGGTTGAGGCGGAGCAGGGTGTTTCACAGCCGCAGGAGGACGCCCGTCGGTGAGCAGACGGGGCATGGCCCATGGCGGCAGGCTTGCGGCGGGGCAGGATGTGTAGTGGCCTCCGTCTGCCTCACCGCTGAGGACTGCTGGGCAGAGTCGTCAACGGTGGCGCCGAATGGACGGAGCTGGGAGACGGGGGTGTGGGAGAAGGTGTGCCTTGTCCGCCTCCCGCATTTCGACCAGGTCCAGTCCACAGGTGCGTTTCTGGACCACAAGGGGTGGCCATCGCCTGTTCGAGTGCCAGCGCTTCTGACCTCCGTGGCTCGGGGGCGCGGTTGGTCATCCAGCGCAGTTCCTGCAGCACATCAAGAACAGGACTACCCAAGGTGCAAGTTTTGAAGTGCCTTGGCCTGGCATTGGTTGCAGGAAGGGCCGTGGCGTGCAGAGTGGAAGCGGTCTGGGACCGTTCCACCGCGAGGGTAGTGAGAGCGGAGGAGCGAAGAAGCCTTGGCTTAGCTCAACTCGTCGTGCACGTCCGGGAAGAAAGGAACGGGGGGGGGGGGGCGTGGCTGTGAGCGGCGCACCTGCCCGCGGAACCGATCAAGTAGCCCGGGAAAGCATAGCGGATCTCCGTGCGTCAGGCTCAGGCTGGGCGGCAGACCCGAAGGTGGCGGCCCAGGCGAACGATCAGCATCCGATGCCGCTGTAACGCTCTCCGATGCAGCGGTGATGTCATCCAATTCTGAGGCAAGCAAGCGTGCCGGGGAGGCGGGCGGTTCGAGGGGGTTTACCCGGCGAACAGAGCCCGTCATATTCCCCAAATCGTCTTCATCGCCCGCGGCGCCTGCGTCAATCCCGTAGGAAGGAGGCGAGGCGCGGGGGGCGGTTGAAACGGCTTTCTCTCATTACAAAAGAAAGCCACACGACCGCAATGTTGCCATGGCTATGTTCTCGCACTGAGAACATAAACCATTCATAAAACATTGCTTGCGTGCGATCGCAGCCCAGGCATGCAAGACAGTGTTTTATGACCGAGAGAGGTGGGGAGAAATCACCGCATCCAGAAACTACACAGGGGCGGAAATTACATCTTTATAAAGACGCGTCCTGAAAAGGACGTTCAACGCCGCTGTGTAATGCTCTTTCAGAGAAATAAACTCTTTTATGGAGAGAATCACTCTTTCAACTCTTTTAACTCTGCGCTGTCGAAGCGCCCAGGGGCAAACTGCACGCCGGCAGTGAAGAGAAAAGCCGCTGTAGTGCGCCGTAAATCCAACAGCAAAGCAGAGCGTCAGAGGATCAGAAGCAGGATCAGTTGTGTTACTCGCAGCTGACTGCATACACACGACCATCGGCTCCGAAGAAAATTACTGAATGAACGAGCATATTTCTCTCGCCTTTATATCCGTATCCGGAGGCGGAGTATGCAAATACTGTTCGCCAACTCTCATTGGCCTTTTTTCATAGATCAGAGGTATCTTTCGGCGCTCAAGAGAGACCCCTAGTGTCGCTTCTTTGACACGACGTCGAAGTGAGCGACAGACGGGGAACAGCATATTAGGCAGGTGGTCATAATGTTTTGGCTCATTGTCTTATACTGTCACACAAGCATAAAGTCTCTACTGGTTTATATTTTGAACATAAGACATTACTTGTTAGCTAGACATTTTTATTTTCACTCTCTCGTGACCCTACTTCGCAGGAGACCAGTAATCTTTTGGAATCCATGAATCTCAATAACCACTTTCACTATAAAACCCTTATTTAGCACATGACTACTGACCACGTCCCTGCTCACACAGATGTCTTATATCTTGATTATGTTATTATTTAGATATGAGTGTAATTGCGACTGGCCTGAATGAAAGCAATACGTGATATTTGATTTGTCGATGATGGTAGCAGTGAAAATATATGATGCTCTTCATATTCATTATTCCACTTGCTGCTGCCGCTAAATAAAGTTTCCCTTCCTCTCACCCTCCAGTAAAGCTGCCTTTATCTATCAATTCCAACATCCTTTAGGGGCCACAAGCGGGGACCGGGCTTATCTTGCAACTCCTTTAAAAGGTGTTTAAAAAAATCTTTCTCTGCATTAGCTTTGTCTGATTAAATTCTGTGGATTTCTGTCATCCTGTCTTCCTCCACTATTTCTCCAATTTCTGCACATTTTTTGTTTAAACTACATGGGCCATTCTTGTTATGCAGTATAGACTTCCTTTTGAACTCTATTACACTATACTTGTGTTGTAATTTAAGAAAGTATTTTTATAAATGGGTATACCAGACTTTCAGAAATGGGGATTGGGGCTTGTTGTCACAAGGGTACTACAGTGTATCTCAGTAACAGTATGATTTGGTGTGAATAGTCCAATTGAGCAAATGTGTATATTTTTCTCTAGCAGAAGTTTTGTATGTTGGTTTATTTTTTGTGAATTCTACCCTACAATTACATTTTCATTATTATCGTACTTTTGTTATAGCTCTTGAGCAAACAAGCGAATATCAAACCACACAGTGACTGGCATACAGTACATTCAAGCAAGGGTCAACTATATTATATTAATTATATTTATAGTCAATTTTTTATCAGATCAGGTTGTCACATGTATTTTAAATGTCATAAACAGTATTTATACCATATTCATTTATTAATAGCATTATTTGTTGCCCAATACAAATATGTCAAAATATTGTATGTTATACAAATGTTTATTGGTTCCATTGAGACAACTTACCCCACATGTTACTGCTGTTGAAATAATGCAAGAAAGGTCAACATTCAGTGAAGTGTATCTTTTTTCCTAGGCAAAAAAATTATTGCCAATTTAAACAAGATTCTCAAGAAAACATGTTTTGTTTGAACATTTTGATTATAGGACTGTGAAAAGAAGAGAAAAAGAAGTAAAAGCTTGAATATTTCTGAATAAATTGCCAGTTTTTCATGTGAGATGCAAAAATGGAGAGCAAAAATGGCAAAATCCACTCAAATCAAAGAGTGTATTTTTGATTAATTTATATTTTGTGATAAAAGAAAAATAACTAATATGATTTCCATCTTTAAAAATTGGCAGTTTAATATTTTATCCAGTAAAACAAGACATACATAATGGGGACATAAAAATGTACTAAACAGCAATGACCCACGTTTTTGTTAAATTTGTTACATTTTAGTCTCACAACTGTGTTGCAGGCCTGTTTTTGGCAGGTCCAATTTGAACAGCTTTGGGATGTGCTGGCTGATATATTTGTATTCAAATGCTGTATGTTGGAATTGCTCATCTATTTCATGTGATAGCCCAGAGAGTATTTGGTTTTCACACAGAGTGAGCACTGACACTCTCTCAGGGTGAGATTTGCTCTCTCGTTGTTTGCGTACACCCTGCCAGGAGTTTGCAGGGATGGGTTTTATGTACTACAAAGCAATACTTTCTCTTTTGTGTGTGCTTACTTTGGTTAAACTACCTGTTCTACTCCAAAGCTGTGTCTGGTCAGCCAATGGAGGTTTAAGGACATGCCGGACCCTGGGCGACATGTGATATCAGGATTACAGGACACAAACGGTGTGTTTCTATAAAGAGAGGCACAGTGTGTGTGTGTGTGTGTGTGTGTGTGTGTGTGTGTGTGTGTGTATGGTGTTTTGAGGTAGATAAAACTTTTTTTGCTCCAGTAATGTGTATAAACTCTGTGCAGTAACTGTGGTGAAGGAAAGAAAGTGAAAATAATGAATGTCATCAGAATTGTCTCTAGATTCGAAGAATGTATGGGACTATAAATTCTTTCAATTAACATTTAATTCAAATGTCTTTTTTTTAACTTGAATGTTTTTTCTTCTTGTTTTGGATGGCACTTGTTTCTCGCACTAATAATTGTAATTAAAACTAGCAGATTTTTACAAATTAATTTTACATTTGCATTTTCAAGTTGGAAAATATGTTCACTGAAAATTACTTGAAAGGTTTACATTTATTTTGCAAGTTTTTGCACACAAATTTATAACATTAAAATTGACTAAGAAAAACAAAGTAAAATCTTTTTAACTTCTGTGACTAAAATTTTACTTAAACATTTCAGTTAATACAATAACTTTTTCTTACAAAATGGAGGCACATTTAGTAAAAATGTATTAACATTTTACTGGAACATTTTCAACTTTTCTTAAGTTGAACTCATGTATAATCATGTACCACATGACATATGGAATCCTTCCACGGAAAAAGCTTAATGTATGCTATGTATTAATTGAAGAGCATCACCATGCATTATAGGCAATGGAAACAAGATTCCAAGACCTCAATACTGCACAAAACACGATGACGGTAAAACAAATTTGGATCATGTATGAGTTTTCTTTGATTTTAAAATGAACTTCAGACTTCACAAAACAAAAAGTTACCAATTGTAACCAAAAAATCAACAATACAAAGGGTCTAAATAAACCATGCAAGCTTGTTAGTTAATTTAAGCCCTTTGCATGTTGGGAAGTAAAACGTACTTACTTTATTTACCTGTGAAATTGACACTAATTAGCGAATAAATATTAAATAATACTTTAAGATTGATATATGATGACCCAATGACCCATGATGAAAGATAACAAACAATCTTGAATAAGAAAGTAGTAAATATTATATACGGTGTGACAAAAATGATTTACGACCTAACAGGTGTACATTTGACCTTTGCTTCCTTCCCCCCCTCCCCTCCCTCCGGCAGTTGTACAGGATGTGGTATGACGTGTTTGGTCAGCTGTTCTGATATCCCCGCGCTGTAGCCGAGACCAACTGTGTATTTAAAGGAGTAGAAAGATTATTACTCTTTAATGATGTACAATGTTTAATGGAAAACTGAGATGGCAAAATAATGTATGGTATAAGACTACAAATAGTGATTGATTAAATAATTCATTGACGTAATCATTGAGATGTTTTAAAAAAAAATAAAGTAATGTGTTGTGGGGTTATTTTATTTTCATTATTATTGTAAGACATAAAAAGAGGTTATTATGTTTAAAATGTGTTTAAATGATGTGTCTTTTAATGGGGTGCAATGCTTGGTGACAAAACTTGGTATAAGACTTCTTTTTTACTTTTAACAAAGCAGTGATAATGTGTTTCTAAACAGTGGATATTGACTGAAGCAAACTCATTCAGAAGTTCACTTTAAAATGAGGAATAAATGGTTTAATAAACTTAATGTTTGGCATTAGTTTAACAAATAGGTTTATTTGACTAAAGCACGGTAAGGCACTTAATTGTAGCTGGTCACTTTAAAATGATGAATAAATGGTTAACAAAGTGGTGAAAATGTGTTTTTAAACTAAATGTATCAATTTGTCAAGCACAACAAAGTCACTCTAAAATGATGAATAAATGGTTTAACAAACATATATTTGGCATTAGTTTAACAAACAGGTTTATTTTTACTAAACACAATATTTCATTTTAGCTGTACCGCTAACAAAATGTCTTAAATTTTAAAAGAAATAGTATGCATTATAAAATGTATCTTTAGCACAAAGAATCTTACATTGTTTCTGTTCAAAGTCCTTTCACAAGCTCATCCAACAATAATGGAGTATGAAAGACAAAGTTTAACATTAGCTTAGCAAACAGGATGTGTTAGTAAAACTCATATTTCATTTTAGCTGTAGCTTTAACACAAAGAATCTTACATTTTTCCATTCAAAGTCCTTTCACAAGAACTTTCAATCGATGCTGAGTTCTTACAGGAAGTCAGAGGTCTGGGGTGGGAGGGGCTTCAGATTATGCACATGCTCTTCTACACACCTCTATCAGACCAGACGGGGTCTTGCATGATTCTGTTCAGCAAAACAAGATGGTGCCATGAGTTTCCTGGTCTTTTATGGTTTGCTTTCATTGAAAAACATGGTGACAACCAAACATGTGAAAGAAGGAAGAGAAATGTGTTGGAAGAGAGCACAAGCAAAGGTAAAAGACAAAAAAAGTATTTATTTTTGTCCATCAAGTGCTCCATGTAATGTTGTGAACCATGATGGTAGTAGAGATGTGTGGCTAAAGAAGTATAACTCTCTGTAATACAGGAACAATAAAATATAATTACTTAAAAGAACAGAAATATTTTAGAAATCACTTGCAAAATCAACAGTTCAAATTCAGAGGTTTTTATAGTATACTGTCCACAGTTATCATAAAATCCCATGTAAATTAAAGTGTGAACATTTCAAAGAAATGGGGTGCTAGCTTATGGAAAACAATCAAATGACTTGTGTTATGCACACATAAGACATTTTAACACTAATTCATACCCTGAAACTACATTCACGGTACTGTTACGTGGGTGTTACACACAAATGCAAAGGCTGAGTTTACTTTGACACCCATATTTTGGTATTAATTTACTCATTCCTGGATCAAACCCCACACTCAGAAACTTTTACATGTAAACAAAAATGTGTACTGTTGTGATGCCAACTGATCTTAGCTTTACTGATTTTTATTTCAAGAAAACAACTAAACGCGCACACACACACACACACACACACACACACACCCACACCCACACCCACACAGGTAAGTATCATTATAATATCAAATTCACAGCGATCAGTCCTTCTATACAGGTACATTAACTTTGGCGTACGTCGACTGAACCACAATAAATGTTTCTCCAAACCTGGAATAAAATAATTTGCAGAGTACCAGATTTATTTATTAGCCAACAAACATCCAGGTCAATTTTGAACAAAAATGTTGAAGTATTTAAATATTACTTACATCGCAATACAGTTCTGGGGGTTTAATGGCATGCGACATGTGACTACAAAATGTTGCACATGAATAAAATAGTAAAATAGCGAAACTTCATGGTTGAGGGTTTATTCTATGATGAGTTTATCTCTTATTTTTGCTATTGTGTGGACATAATATCTCTTCTTTTACATTTGTCATCAGTGTTTACACACAAATCTGGACACAGGCCCTTCAATTCAGAATGACATGACCGAGAGCTCAGTCAGATGATTTATCACTTTGATTTACTTAATAACCACAGTGTGATGTTATTTGCTCTTTTCAGAAAGTTCCCTTTCACAGAGATCTTCAGTCACTTAACGCGGTATCGATCTGCAGGAAAATGACTGAGGTATGTACATTGAACCGCAAAACTTAATTTACTTTTACACATCTAAAGCACAAGGAAGAGTGAAATACAGGCAGCTACAAATATGTAAATATAAAATAAATCAAATCAAATCAAATCAAATAAGAAATGTCAGTACAGTGTTTGTTTGTTTGTGCATGTGTGTGTAGTTAGTAAAGTGTTTGTATGGTGTGATAATCCGATACAACATTACACACAACAGGACGCTTTTAACAAACACTTGTAAAACAACACTTCTTATGAGTCTTCAGGGAAAACAACTTTAGTTGATTACATCAAACATGAGACGTTTAAACAGTCTAGTGGTCAAAACTGTTGGTTAACACATGCCATGAATTTCAAAATATTACTTTAGTATTTTAAAAACTGTATAAACCATTATAAAATAATGCAATAGAAGAGCGATGTAAAATTAACATTAAATTAATTAAGTTGACGATATTACATGATCCTTAGGCATGCTTAAATAAAATGTAGTTTGTGTCTGTGATTTGACATGTGAAAGGATGACCAACCATATCATATGGATCACACCTGTTTATGAGACTGATGATGAGTATTTCTTTCTGTTCAAACGCTGAAGAAATAATTGATAGATTATTGAAACCGTATCTTAATCATATTCTAGCCCAAGCTTTGAAAGTGTTTGGTTGATCAGCCGATCTACAGGTGATACAGACAGCTGTCCTGGATATTTTGTACAAGCTGTGTAAAGAAGAGTGCATTTTCTATGAAACTGATGTTACCATACAGACTATGATGGATGAAAGCTGTGACATGATCGTTTATGATGCTGTAGATAAATGGAAAGACTGTCCGGCAGTTGGCAAAATGTGACTCTGCCATGGGGAATCTTGTATAGAATAATGGTCCTGGTTAAACATCTACAGAGACATTGTGGCAAATGTGAAATAACCAAATCGTTAAACCAAATTGTTAAGATCATTTATAATTACGTCGGGACATGTTTCTGCAAATGGTTGTGTTGTTTGACCGGCCTAAAGAAACAAATGGCTGCTGTGAGAGATTTAATGTCTGAATGACCTATAATAACCCTTATGTGTGTTGATAGGGCAGTGTCAGTCTTTTAACTTTCAGAAAATACTCTTGAACTAACACTGTTAATTTTACATCGCTCTTCTATTGCATTATTTTATAATGGTTTATACAGTTTTTAAAATACTAAAGTAATATTTTGAAATTCATGGCATGTGTTAACCAACAGTTTTGACCACTAGACTGTTTAAACGTCTCATGTTTGATGTAATCAACTAAAGTTGTTTTCCCTGAAGACTCATAAGCAGTGTTGTTTTACAAGTGTTTGTTAAAAACGTTGTGTGTAATGGTTGTATCGGATTATCACAACATACAAACACTTTACTAACTACACACACATGCACAAACAAACAAACACTGTACTGACATGTTTTATTTGATTTGATTTGATTTATTTTATATTTACATATTTGTAGCTGCCTGTATTTCACTCTTCCTTGTGCTTTAGATGTGTAAAAGTAAATTAAGTTTTGCGGTTCAATGTACATACCTCAGTCATTTTCCTGCAGATCGATACCGCGTTAAGTGACTGAAGATCTTTGTGAAAGGGAACTTTCTGAAAAGAGCAAATAACATCACACTGTGGTTATTAAGTAAATCAAAGTGATAAATCATCTGACTGAGCTCTCGGTCATGTCATTCTGAATTGAAGGGCCTGTGTCCAGATTTGTGTGTAAACACTGATGACAAATGTAAAAGAAGAGATATTATGTCCACACAATAGCAAAAATAAGAGATAAACTCATCATAGAATAAACCCTCAACCATGAAGTTTCGCTATTTTACTATTTTATTCATGTGCAACATTTTGTAGTCACATGTCGCATGCCATTAAACCCCCAGAACTGTATTGCGATGTAAGTAATATTTAAATACTTCAACATTTTTGTTCAAAATTGACCTGGATGTTTGTTGGCTAATAAATAAATCTGGTACTCTGCAAATTATTTTATTCCAGGTTTGGAGAAACATTTATTGTGGTTCAGTCGACGTACGCCAAAGTTAATGTACCTGTATAGAAGGACTGATCGCTGTGAATTTGATATTATAATGATACTTACCTGTGTGGGTGTGGGTGTGGGTGTGTGTGTGTGTGTGTGTGTGTGTGTGTGCGCGTTTAGTTGTTTTCTTGAAATAAAAATCAGTAAAGCTAAGATCAGTTGGCATCACAACAGTACACATTTTTGTTTACATGTAAAAGTTTCTGAGTGTGGGGTTTGATCCAGGAATGAGTAAATTAATACCAAAATATGGGTGTCAAAGTAAACTCAGCCTTTGCATTTGTGTGTAACACCCACGTAACAGTACCGTGAATGTAGTTTCAGGGTATGAATTAGTGTTAAAATGTCTTATGTGTGCATAACACAAGTCATTTGATTGTTTTCCATAAGCTAGCACCCCATTTCTTTGAAATGTTCACACTTTAATTTACATGGGATTTTATGACAACTGTGGACAGTATACTATAAAAACCTCTGAATTTGAACTGTTGATTTTGCAAGTGATTTCTAAAATATTTCTGTTCTTTTAAGTAATTATATTTTATTGTTCCTGTATTACAGAGAGTTATACTTCTTTAGCCACACATCTCTACTACCATCATGGTTCACAACATTACATGGAGCACTTGATGGACAAAAATAAATACTTTTTTTTGTCTTTTACCTTTGCTTGTGCTCTCTTCCAACACATTTCTCTTCCTTCTTTCACATGTTTGGTTGTCACCATGTTTTTCAATGAAAGCAAACCATAAAAGACCAGGAAACTCATGGCACCATCTTGTTTTGCTGAACAGAATCACGCAAGACCCCGTCTGGTCTGATAGAGGTGTGTAGAAGAGCATGTGCATAATCTGAAGCCCCTCCCACCCCAGACCTCTGACTTCCTGTAAGAACTCAGCATCGATTGAAAGTTCTTGTGAAAGGACTTTGAATGGAAAAATGTAAGATTCTTTGTGTTAAAGCTACAGCTAAAATGAAATATGAGTTTTACTAACACATCCTGTTTGCTAAGCTAATGTTAAACTTTGTCTTTCATACTCCATTATTGTTGGATGAGCTTGTGAAAGGACTTTGAACAGAAACAATGTAAGATTCTTTGTGCTAAAGATACATTTTATAATGCATACTATTTCATTTAAAATTTAAGACATTTTGTTAGCGGTACAGCTAAAATGAAATATTGTGTTTAGTAAAAATAAACCTGTTTGTTAAACTAATGCCAAATATATGTTTGTTAAACCATTTATTCATCATTTTAGAGTGACTTTGTTGTGCTTGACAAATTGATACATTTAGTTTAAAAACACATTTTCACCACTTTGTTAACCATTTATTCATCATTTTAAAGTGACCAGCTACAATTAAGTGCCTTACCGTGCTTTAGTCAAATAAACCTATTTGTTAAACTAATGCCAAACATTAAGTTTATTAAACCATTTATTCCTCATTTTAAAGTGAACTTCTGAATGAGTTTGCTTCAGTCAATATCCACTGTTTAGAAACACATTATCACTGCTTTGTTAAAAGTAAAAAAGAAGTCTTATACCAAGTTTTGTCACCAAGCATTGTGCCCCATTAAAAGACACATCATTTAAACACATTTTAAACATAATAACCTCTTTTTATGTCTTACAATAATAATGAAAATAAAATAACCCCACAACACATTACTTTATTTTTTTTTAAAACATCTCAATGATTACGTCAATGAATTATTTAATCAATCACTATTTGTAGTCTTATAGCATACATTATTTTGTCATCTCAGTTTTCCATTAAACATTGTACATCATTAAAGATTAATAATCTTTCTACTCCTTTAAATACACAGTTGGTCTCGGCTACAGCGCGGGGATATCAGAACAGCTGACCAAACACGTCATACCACATCCTGTACAACTGCCGGAGGGAGGGGAGGGGGGACAGGAAGCAAAGGTCAAATGGGCACCTGTTAGATCGTAAATCATAGGCCATAAATCATTTTTGTCACACTGTATATAATATTTACTACTTAAGAATTACTTATAAGCTGGAGCATAAGTTTTTACATGTTTGAATTGAAGTACAAATGTAGAATTTACTTAGTATTTTCAAGTTCACACTTAAACTAAATAATTTAACATAGAAAGTACTTAACCTGTTGATACGCAACCCCTTTTTGAGCACAAACCATGAAAATGACATACCTGAACTTAAATGGATGTATTTACAGGACCCTTTGGAGTATGGACACAGTTGTAGTATCTTTTGAAAGAAGACACTTTGGGCTTTATTTCAGAATTAATATATGTTGTTATTATTTAAAGTTAGAGAAGCTGAAGTTTATATTAATGGAAATATTTTGTGCTGAACATGTTTTTATAATCTAAAAAAACTATAATAAAAGTGCCAAGACAACCCAGATATACAATGTTCTCAAAGCCACAAGTCTAAAGAAGTTACATTTCGAATTTGAAGATGATCTAACAAAAAATGTAAATCACTGCTGGTGTACAGAGTAAAATTAAGGCTCCGCCTTTCAAGATGACACAAAATCTGACTGCACTGCTTGGCTATTCTGAATAAAACTAATCTGCATTTTTAAAAATAGACTTTAGAGACACATTAATTTTGTTTATGAGACTCTAATATATAATATAATATACAGATTTACAACATGAATGCTGCTCAGATTGCAGTTTGTTGAAGAACGATGACAAAGGGTAAATCTTTCAGGCGAGATCTCATGTAAATAATCGAGAATATATCAATATTTCCCAGATTGATCACTTTTATGGACAAAAAGTGCTTTTGGATGTTTTGCAATGAACGCTTGTCATGGACAATTGATCCAAGTGTTGCGAACTGGATTCATCTGGCGATCACGTTTTCATAACACATGTATGAAGTCCCGTTTTGATATAGCATGTTTTCATTTGTACTCCTGGCACAAATAACTAAATTGCTGTTTCTGGAGCATTGCTATCGTGAAACAGAGATCGGACATCAATGTTGAACCCTTAGACCTTTGAAAAGTTGTATCATTTGTTAACATTAATTACATTTATATACGGTAAATTATATATTAAATGTAAGCAGAGTGACGTCACTCCCGAGTGCGGTGAAATTGCGTATCAACAGGTTAAACTTTTCTGCTTTATTTACTTATCCAAAAAAATCTAATAAAAAAATCAGTGTTGGGAATTGTTCCAGCAAAGATTCCTGACCTTATGATTTCTATTTTTTAATGGAATTCAAATGCTAAATATTAACCCACCTAGACAAATGTGTTTTTTTTTTCTAAAATGAAATAAAAAAAAAAAAATGAAAAAAAACATAATTTTTTATTTGTTGTCATATTTAGCACACTACTTCCCCTCACATACTACTCACTCACTCACACACACATATTTAAATGATAAAAAGATATCTAAATTAAACTAATTGTAACTGCTATATACTAACTCTAAACCTAAAATTAGGAAATAAGGTGTGAGAAGATGTGCTTAGTTGGGAATATATACAGTAGTCATGCCTAAAGTCCAGAGTTGGTTGTTAGGCATGACATGCAGCAGAGTTATTTTATCAGACAAATGCATTGTGCCTTTCTTTCACTAGAAGATAGGGTTCTTGCCCCGTAAACTAAGATTAATAGTTGGCCTCAATGGATGTTGCGCAGTGATATACACAGTAACAGGTTACTGTACTATATTTTAGCACAGTTAGAGCTGTAGATCAGAACTATCTGTTATTTTTAGACAACTTAAGTGAATGGAGACAATATTTTGTGAACTTTTTGTCATTTGTGAACTATTTTCCCAGTTGTTTCAGGTTTATCTAACATATTTTAAGCAATTTCATCCTAAAAAAGGTCATACATACCAGAAGTATCACTTCTGATCACCTCTCAGTAAAATCCAACTGCTCCTTTATTTTCAGAGAATAATTGCTAACACAGGAAGCAACAGTGTGTATTGAAGATGATTAAGTGTTCCATCAAGTGCAAGTAAAATGCTTCATAATGCTTGTTTTATTTTCTTGTATGTATGAGAGTGAGAGAGAGCACAAGCGAGAGAGGGAGGAAAGCAATGATAGTCATTGCTTTATATATAAGGGTGGTGATCCCGGTCTGTCTGCCCATCCCTGAAAGAGGGTCATTGTGCTGTTCTCGTTAATGTGATGAAGGTTCATTTTAATTTGAAAGGACAGTCAGAACAAGAAGAATCTTGAATGTGTCACCCACATGCACACACATCAGTACAAACACTCATGGGCACAAACATACAGTGTTTACAGGTTATGTTCCAAAACCTAGTAAGCAGCCTTGTTGTTGATTTTAAATGCTCTACATACATCACACAAATGGCACTCTTTGCATGAAGCCCACTTGAGTTGACTTATTGTAGAGTTTGGTGTTAGCATGTTGCTAAGCTAACAACACAACTCTCATTACTCTAATAAGTAAACATAAGAGGACATGTCCCACAACATGTCTAATTCAAAATGCTTCTACCAAGCAACAGATTATTCTGCAGCAAAATACAGTAGAGCTTGATCTGACATACCACCTTTGACATCAGTAGAGTTTGGTGTTAGCATTGTTAAACTAACAACAAAAGTCGTACTCATCTAATAAGCATAACATGCAAGGGCATGTAACGCAGGCTGTCTAATTAGGAACGCTTCTACCAAGCAACAGATTATCTGTGGCAAAATACAGTAGAGCTTGATCTGACATACCACCTTTGACATCAGTAGAGTTTTGTATTAGCATTGCTAAGCTAACAACATAACTCTCATCACTCAAAGCAAAGATATGAGACAACCTGTAAAGATATTACACAACCTGTCTAATTTAAAACTTCTACTAAGCAACAGTAAAGTTTGTTTTGACATTTCTCCTTGGACATCAAATAGAGTTTGGTGTTAGCATTTTTAAGCTATCAACATGACTGTCACTGATTTGACTCACTGCCTTTGACATTTGACGAGTTTGGTGTTAGCATTGCCAATATACACACACATACACCAGAAAAACGTTGCCCTCAAAACAAGATTTGTATATCCAATACTAGCTTCAAAAGCAATGAGACATCATTATCTATTACCATTTTTTTTTAGCTAAGTTATGCAAATCACAAAAAATTAAGTATTTGGTAGAAGACGTCTCAAGTCCATTATTGCAGGATTACACTTTTTCCAGTTATTACTGTTCTCAAAGAGCATATATCTTTGAGTTTGTTTGTCAACTGAGACTTGGTTGATTCATGCTATGGCTGTATGGTGTGGAAGAGAGACTCAGCGTGTGCATGTTTAAAGTGACTGAGAGCATGTACAAACTTTTATCAATGGGTTCATGCTGACTTTCCCTGCACTCATGTTCTATACAGTGGCTTATAATCAGATTTATATTCACAGATTTGTGGTTTCATTTGTTATTTTTATCTGTTTGCAATTTCTATTCCTCTATAATGGTTCAGCAGTTTATACATACTGAGAATTACTGCAAATGCTCTAGAAAATTGACACCTAAAAATGTATTGTTACGGCCGAATCGTGGCCGCAACAATATAGGAAAACCAAAACAGAAGATCAATATGACCAATGTAGTTTATTTAATCAATCTAGGGGTTTCACAAAGTGCAATAATAAATGTTATGCCATATGAGATCTTCCAAAGTGCCGACCGACGCTCGATCCTGCTATCACCGGGACAACCAAAGGCAAACCGTGGATGATGTCATTTCCCCATTCGCCCACTCTCCGTGTATGACCCCGAAACCTATATCTCCACCTCCTAATTTGAATCAGGTGTTCCTCATCTCCACTGCGACCTACAAAACAAGAGATAAAAGAAAAAAACACACACACACACACGCACGCACGCACGCACGCAACAGTATACACATTCATAATTTTATGTGACGACAACATCACACGGGCCACAAAAATATGGCGGGCCACCTGTTGAGTAACATGTTGCTAGTGTATAGAAAGAGAATGTAAAACGGGTGTCGTTTTAAAGCTTAAAATATGGACTTTACAATACATTTGCAATATAAGCAACTCCTAAACAGGTGATTTTTAATTTGCTGACAAATTAGAAGTATTCCTTGTTCATAACTTATAAAATGTTATTATTATCTGTGAACCATACTATCAAACATGCAGTCAAAAAAATCGTACATATTGAAAAAGTTCAAGTTCTCGTTAGAATACAACAAATATTGTCACAAACCAAATATACGCTCACTGAGCCCTTTATTAGGAACACCCGTACACCTACATAGTCATGTGTTTATCTAGCTTCAGTTAATGTTCACATCGACCATCAGAATAGGATAAATGTGATGCCAGTGTTTTCGACCGTGGCATGATTGTTGGTGTCAGACAGGCTGGTTTGAGTATTTTTGTAACTGTTGATCTCCTGGGATTTTCAAGCACAACAGTCTCTAGAATTTTCTCAGAATGGTGTGAAAAACAAAAAACATCCAGTGAGCGGCAGTTCTGCGGATGGAAATGCACTGGTTTGCGCTGACAGGAAGGCTGCAGTAACTCAGATAACCACTCTGTACAATTATAGTGAGCTGAATAGCATCTCAGAATGCACAACACATTGAACCTTAAGTCAGATGGGCTACAAAAGCAGAAGACCACATAGAGCATAGTCTTCCTAATAAAGTGTAGTGAGTGTACATCAAGTAAAAGCCCAGAGAAAAATGTTTATATGTTGTAAACCGATGTGTCTTTTTGTGACATTATTGCTTGCAACTTCATGAAGCATAAACAGAATATAAAACCAGCAGATGTTCCAGATTAAAACAATGCTCCCGAGTCCAAATACAATATGATCAATACTACCTCAGATATTTGTCATGCTGGGGGACGGTATCTGGTTACAAAGCAGACCAATCACAGCTCTTGTGGTCTGCGTCAACGCAGCGCATTGTTACACTTTTACGCGTAGCTTATGGTTTCACACAGAAGTATAAATCAGCCTTTAGAAGCCTTTACCTTTTGAATCAGCCTTCACAGTGAGGGTGCCCATATGATGCTACTTAGGCAGCCAGCTATGTTTTGAAATACAGCCATACACACACAATAAAATACACACACTCTTTCTCTTAAAAAAGACTCACCAAACCCACACACAGTGTTGCAGAATGGAGACAGGGCAGTGTAATGAACTCTCTGCGGTAGAAGCTATTATCTTTTTGTCACCTGTTCATGCAATTCTCCCTGTCTGCCACTCTCAGCTGGAGTTTAAAAACTATTGGGAGGCCGAGTGAGAGAGAGGGAGAGAGAGAGAGAGAGAGATAGATTGCTGTGCAGAGCACTTTGTAGAGCAAGGTAACATTTTACTTTGTGTTCTGTAATAAGTACAGTACTTAACTGAGTAAAAGTTTGAGTGAAAGTCAAGAACGGAATAAAGTACAAGTTCACCAAATGGTTGGTCATCTAGGAATGGGCAACAGCAAATCTCTTGGTGGCCAACTGTGATGGAATTGCTCCACTCCTATGATCCTTTATTGAATTTGAGGCCTAGTATGTTGTCCACACTGGATTTGAGGAGCGGGTCGCATGTAATAAATAGCTTGCCATTGAGCCATTCAGAGTGTATGGACGAAGCCGCCACAGAGCACAGAAAGACCCTGGTGAGGCCATTGACTCGTCAGTCTGCGTTTGTATACCTATCTGAGCTTAGCTGAGGATGAATGGCCACAGAGTATCAGAGAGACGGGGTGAGTGAGACAGGGAGAGCAATGGGAGACGTGGCTCGCTGCCAGATGGAGCTTATGTTGCTAATCTGTGTCTGCTTGTTTGCGCGAGTGTCTCGGAGAAGAGCTACTGACAGGAACACAATTCACTCCTGTCGCTGGATCGCTCCGATAGTGGTTCAAGCTTTGTATTGTAACTGCTTATCAAGTAAGCAAATCTGGACGATAACGTAATTGGACGTTTTTTGCTTTTATTAACTGGGTGTCCATTCATCTATTTTCATGCAAATCTCTGAAATGCACATACAAATGTATACGCTAGCTTGTGGTGGGTATATTTTTAATTAAAAAAGGAAGACATCCAGATCAACTATGGAATGGAATCATTTACAGTATATATCCCTTTACATTTAAGTCAATAGTAACACTTCACAATAAGGTTCCATTTGCTAATCAAACAATTAACAGTATTACAGCATTTATTAATCTTTGTTTATGTTAGTTAATAAAAATACATAGTTCATAGTTCATGTTAGTTTATAGTGCATTAATTAATGTATTACTTTCAATTTTAGAAATGTATTGGTATATGTTGGAATTAGCATTAACAAAGATTAATAAATGCTGTAAAATTATTGTTCATTGTAAGTTCATTTTAACGTATTATGTTAACAAATGGAACCTTCTTGTAAAGTGTTACCAATTACATTTATTAGACTTTATAAAAGAGCCACAGTGGCTTCAATTTAAATTTTCATTTCTATTTTGCACCAATTTCCCTAGAAGTGATGATTTTATTCTCTTTAACATGTGGGATGTAAACGTTGCTTTATTTGCATTTTTTATTTTTTTTACAAGTTTGTCTGTCAAACACATCATTTCATTGCATGTATTGCAAAAAAATCTAGACTGTCTAGTTGTTCACACATGATGCAGTGTTGTTTTTTATTAAAAGTATTGTTTATTTTTTTTTTTAAATATATATATTTTTTTTATGTATTTATTTTTCTATCTATGTACACATGTGCCTGACAAACATCTTTTGCCGTTGTAACAACTGACCAATCAGATGAATATGGGGGCGGGATAAGCAAGCAAACAAATCATTCATAAATCATATGTAAATATGAGTTTTCTTACTTCATATAACTTACTTCATATAAGTGTAGCCTATATTAAAATTTGCAAGAACTGCAATTTAAAAGAATGGTTACTCAAAGGAAAATTCTGTCATCATTTACTCACCCTCATGTATTTCCAAACTGTGAAACACATTCTTCAAAAAAATATATTTATAATAATACTCAAGTTTCTCTTATAAAATAAATATATAAATGCACAATTGATCAAATTAAAATTGCGATATGTCCTAGTGGGATGATTA
This sequence comes from Moxostoma hubbsi, assembly GCA_032164185.1. Lineage (NCBI taxonomy): Eukaryota > Metazoa > Chordata > Actinopteri > Cypriniformes > Catostomidae > Moxostoma > Moxostoma hubbsi. Next base: position 8,945,662 of record JAVLUX010000033.1, read on the forward strand.
AACCACAAAAGGCTGAGATTTAATTAAACAAATAGCCTATATGGTGTGCATGAGCTGCATGCTTCAACAGTAAGTGAATGTGAAGCCACTGTCTAAACACTAACCACATCATCAACATCACGTGCGCTCTGTGTGTATTAATTGCAAAGAGCAGAGCACTTTATTCACTGTGAAGTGCAGCACAAATAGACATTTCTGCAGTTTAATAAGCACATTAGTCCATAGAGTGAAATGCTTTTCCGGAGGTGAGAAGTGAAGTCGTCAAATCATCTGGTTCTCCGCCAGAGTATTGAATACTGAAATTGAAAAAATGCAACAGAAGTCAGGAAAAAGGTGGATAGTAAAATGTAACATTCAATGTAGTAGTAATAATAATGATAAAAATAATAATTATAATAATAATAATAATAATAATAATAACATATCAATGATAATTACATTATATTTAAGCAATATCTCACAAGCAAGAGTTTAATTTCTGCTTGCATGAATACTGCGATTCTGTATTTGACAAATAATAAAATACAAATAACATTTTGGCTTTTGGATTGTGCTGTGGGGATCAGTATAGAAGCTCTTCATTTGATCAAAATAATGCAGTGGTATGTTGAAAAGTAATTGTTCTGTTTTCATTTGATTTACAATTCTATAAATTCATTTGATTGGACATTTTTTAATGCGTTTGGGAAAAAAATAAAACAGAATTTGTAAAAACATCATATGTATTTCACAGGGCCCTACGTGTTCACCATTCCATTTCTATTGTATGCGGGAAAAACAGCTTGGACATTCTGCTAGATACTCCCTTTTGTGTTCCATACAAAAAATAAAGTCATATTGGTTTTAAACATCTGCAAATTTTCATTTTAATGTTAACTATTATATCATAATATTGGTCAGCACTAAATATAATAAATGCTCAAACATCAGAAACTTTTAATTTGTAAGGTTTCTAAGAAGTGTATAGTGTTGATGTGCTGTATCGGTGTGTGTTTCAGAGGTGGGCAGAGTGAAGGCATTAAGTTGAGCCCATACAGAAGATGGATTTAGCTCTGCTGTATAGGGTCATGATCTATTACTCACGCAGGGCTAATCGCTCTCACTATAATTCCACTTCTCTTATTCTCTCTCTCTCTCTTTCTCTCCCCTCTCTCCCCCTGCCTCTCTCTGCGGGTTCTCTTCCTCTGACACCGCAGTGCCACACAGGCCTGGAGGTTAGGATTACTGAGAAATAGTGGGAAATGAAAAATCCTGGGTTTTAAGGTACTTAAATTGAGAATATGAAATATGTGCAAATTTACAATTTTTAAAAGAAATCTGTCTTTTCAATTGGTTTATACAGTGACCCTAGGGCTGCACGATATATTGAATTTATCAAAATATAACAAATGTACATATTGCGATAACAGAATGATTGTAATACTTTAAAAGTAATATTTAAGGCTACTAAGATGGCAGAGAAGACTGGGCATGCGCCCAGTCGATCATCGAACGTCTTCTGAAGCAAATCGATTCATTAGTGTAAAAAATAAATAGATAATTAAACTGTTATTAAAAATCTTCATTTGTGTTCTGCTGAAGAAAGACAGTCATACACATCTGGTATGGCATCAGGGTAAGTGAATAATTAGAGAATTTTCATTTTTGGGTGAACATTTCTGTTAATGGTGGCCAGAACTTTGAAGCTTTAAAATGCAAATAAATACAGCATAAAAGAAACGCATACGACTCCATTGGTTTATTCCATTCACTTCCTTCAGAAGTGATATGATAGTTGATGATGAGAATCAGATCAATATTTAAGTCAATTGTATAACTCCCTATTCTCCTCCCTGTCCAGTAGGTGACGATATGCACGAAGACTACGAATCGACAAAACAAAAAATGTGTAAGTGAAAATGGAGATGTATAGTAAAAAAGGACTTTGTTTCGCACCAACACCTGTCATATAACTTCTGAAGACATGGATTTATCCACTAGAGTCATATAGATTACTTTTAAAGTTTTGGTCACCATTCACTTGCATTGTATGGACCTACAGAGCTGAAATATTCTTCTAAAATTCTTTGTGTTCTGCAGAAGAAAGAAAGTCATACACATCTGGGATGGCATGAGGGTGAGGAAATGTGAGAATTTTCATTTTTGGTGAACTATCCCTTTAAGGTTAAAAGTCCAGCGTTATTCACTAAATCTCTTTATTTATTTTTTTATTATTATTATTATTATTATTGAGGTTTTGGTTGCACAGTTAACTGCACCTGGGATTTCATTTAGTTTGGACTCTGTGTCTGGGCTGCCCCATCACATAAAGGAAAGTCTAAGAACTTTTTTTTAACTCGCGTAATCACACTACGGCTGTCAAATTAAAATAAAAATGTCTAATATTTGTTGAATTTAAGAAACAAATGTATGTAAATGTATTTGAATTTTGGATCTGTGCCCAGCACTGACGATCACTTAAAATCGATTGCATTCTTGTGCTAAAAAAGGCTAGACACAGCGCAATAAATACAGTTTAATAGAAAGGTGTCTTAAGATGCTTTTCAAAGTTCTTTTTAATTAGACACAGCATCTAAAAAAAATGATCTCCTGCGCAAGATGCTGCATAAACAAAAGCAAAGCGCAAAGACATACGTCTAGCACACATTTCCATAGAAAAATAATAAATGGTTGCAAAAGCATTCGGTGTGAACAGCCCCTTACAGTTTGTGGAGGTACTTGGCCATTGTATCTTGCTCTCTTATAACGTTTCTGAGATTAAGCAATGAGTTTTTAAAAAGCATTGTCAGGAAAGGAGTTCATCTTGGAAATGTGTGTCTGTCTCGAGATCCTCGCGTTCAGTTCCATTCTGTTGTGTTACGTCTGTTTGAACAGCCCCTGGCCTGCGCTCAAAGTCTGAGCCGCTGCACCTCTGAGTTCAGCCGAATACCACTGCTATCTGGGAATATTGTTACACTTCATACACTGTAATGAATTAAAAACAATATGGTAATTTACTGTTATAATTAAGCTTGAGTTGGGGGGTAGTAAACTGTGGGATCAGTAGGAGTAACACCATGTGAACTATCTATTAAAGTGTCCCCCCCATTTAACATTTGAAAATATGGAACTGCTAAAACTTTATTTATTTTATGCACATTAGTTGAAAATGGAATGCTCTTTTTATCTTTGTATTTTTTTTTTCAACAGCCAGGAATGTTATTTTCAGTAATATAATGATGCTGAATGGATTATGTATTAAATGCACCCTCTTGTGGACAATTAAAAAAATCAGCTGACTTTAAAATTAGAAAATTATTCGAATTTTGAAAATATTTAAGGAAAAAATTCAAACTTAGTTTTTCTGCCGTTAACATTTTCCCAAGTGGCAAATTACACTTTTCCTCAATATCATGCAGCCCTAAGTGGCCCCTAAAAGTACTGTACACTTAAAGGAATAGTTCACCTAAAAATGTAAATTCTGCCATGTTCTCAAACTCATGTTATTCAAAACATGTATGACTTTTTCTTTCTTCTCTGAAACACAAAATGAGATTTTTGGCAGAATGTTAGACACTTACACCAGTTGCTTAAAAGTCATTGCACAAATGTCAAAAATTGACACGGGTAAGAACTACCTGGATTGCCCCTGAGATGACAATATGGATCCGAAACGTGTATTAGCGATTAGCACCACAATCTTGTAAACCAACTGCAACAGGAACAGTCTTATTTACAGGATTAGCTTCCAAAGCTGTCAGTTTTAGCCATCCAATCACGGAGTCCTCTGATGCGGATCATTTGGAGATCACGAGCAGTCTCTAGTGGATCGTCGGTGTGGTCTGAATTCCAAGCAATCTTGAGGAATCTACCAGACATATGGACTGGCCCATTGTTAAAATGCAATATCATTAGGTTTGGGTCTCAAGAGCTGAGGAGCTAGCAGAATGGATTTATTGTCTAATTTTCACTCATTAGAGTTCCATAATGAACACCCTTTTTGCCACACAGAAGAATTTCACTCCATGATTGAAGACATCCTGTCTGTTTCACCTTGTCTATACCTACAAATTCTTCCAGCATGCTCCCAGCGGGCCAGCGAAAGATTGCAATTTGATCCTATATTGGCGATCCACTGGGGCTCGTGGCCAGCCGTCGAAATACCCATTATCGCCTTCTAAGCAGGTGTTCCGATGTATTGCACCTTTATCACAATGCAGATTTGTGGCAATTCGGGCAATCCATTTTTCAATTTGGTCTCCTGCCTGAGATAAATGAACAGATGTCCATTGATTTTCTCCCCACTGCAGTCACATGCCTTGTTTACACCTGACAGCCACAACTTTATAGCTGAGTGATTATTTGAAGTAACGCGCATTAGCCATTTTTAATTAGTCTGACAATTGGCAAGCCATTTACAGAGCCTCTAATAGTACGCGTCCCTTGCACCTCTACTTTCGTTAACCTCCAGTGAAGTGAGTCAGCTGAATTGCTTTGCAATACTCGAGCTAAATCAATGTGACCCTCCACCCTTGCCAAGGGCCTCTCACTACTTATCACATGGCTCTTTAGAGTGAACACTTTTTTTTTACACTCTCTTTTATCGACTGACCCTGAGTGCCAACACTTTAGTGGAAAAAACATCCATTTCAACTTAATTTGATTGTCATTATAGTTGGCGCACATTATTACAACTGTTGCTCATAAGGGCTAGATGTCTCTCCATGATTAAACGTACCACTTCAAGCTACAGCAGAGTTTCTTCTAACGACACTTTCCTCTATCTATCCACTTCAGTCTAAATGAAGGCTGGATCACAATTCCACATTCCCCCTTAGTAGTGTTCCATTCGCCGGTTATTTTTGTCTCCTTCTAAAACAACATGCAAAGTCCCCAAGCACTTGTCATGTCTTTGAGTCTCCGATTTTATTTGACAAGATCACAAAGCCCAGAGCGTCTTCACAGGTTTCTGCTCACCAGCTGGTTATTTAGCTATAAATATACACATATAAAACATTCTTGCTTGGTACCATCTTGTTCTAATGAATGGAGTCAAGTGGCACGCAATAGATATGGTCTCAAAGTCACAGAGCCTCTGAGAACGGTCCTATTGTCTTAATGTCTGTGTCCCATCAGCCTTCAGTAATGTGTGGTTTCTTTTTGCCGTTGGAGCTCTGACAGCAATGACATAGCATATATAGGTTTGTGATGTCACAATGGGCAAATTGTAGTCCAACAACCAACTATTTGATTTGTAAGGTAGAGTATTTTATATAAAAACAATTCTAAATGCATAACTTAGTTTTAGTATTTTTTCATTTGCACCATGTGCATGGGGAAACCCTCTCAGAAAAGTTGTTTAAAATTTTAATGGATTCTTCTTGAAGCTCTGGGACTACAGCCATACACATGCATGCATGTCTTTCGCTGTTGTGTTGCATTTCTCGCTGTTAAATAATCCAACTTTTTAAAAACACATCTTGCGATTCTATTGAGTTCCATCTATCTGTTCTTGAATGCATCTTTTGTATACGTTCCACAAATCCCTTCTATCAGGGTGAGGTGAATCTGAAACCAGCCTTGTGACATGACATGACGTTTGGTCACGTGACACACAAGGCTCAAGGAGTATTGATGTTATCGATGTAGCCACCATATTGGATTCCAAAGCTGTCTTTGGACTTTATTAAAGATTTAATTTGATTTGAGTGAGAATAATGACTTAAATTACGAGCTGTTCATTATGCAAATTGATTGTATAATGCACAAGTCGAATGGACTACTTTTATAACAGTTTTGGGTGTTTATTTATGTGTTAAAAGTAAGCAGTACTATGTACTGCCATTGTCTTGAGTTTAGACAACAGGACATTCACTCAATTCATTTATTGTATGTTCCGCAAAACTATCCCTTAGTCGACCACTGATTAGGTTGACAAAGGAAAATCAGATTAAAGTTCAGGTTACGTCGACTAGTTGGTTTGTTGCGTCAATGAGTAGTCAACTATGGATTAGTCGACTAGTCATTGACGCAACCCACAAACTAGTTGATTTCGAAATTCTTTAATTTTTGTAGTCCCTAATGGAGGTTTGGCTCGTGAGGTGGCACATGAGGAGAAATGGAAAAAGAGTTGGCCATGAAATAGGACGTGTGTTGACGCGAGGCTTTATCAGGAGAGCCAGGAAAGTGGAGCAGTGACATTCAGACAGGGTCAGTGATGAGAGACCAGGACGAAAAAGTGATAGATGACAAATATACACACTTGTCACAGAAAGGTGGGCGACATGCTGGGAAAGGGGGGCAGCCATGACGTCCTGCATGCAGGGGTCAGTGGACCGGGTCTCCCCGAGCCAATCCTCTAAAGACCAGCCATGTACGGGGGAACAGACAAGCTTCGCAGGTGCAGAAGAAAGATGGATTCCAAGAGCTCAGAAGGAGGGGGGAGGGAAAGAGGGGTTAAGCGTTGGGATAACTGGCTGTCCCAGTTTAGAAAAGGACAGGATGATGGATGGACTGAGGAGGTGGTGAGGTAAAGGAACGAGGTTTTGGAGACAGGTGATAGCACTTTAAATGAACGAGAGCCTTCCTAGCTTCTGCTGAGGGTTGCTCAGGTTAAATGTGATGCACTTGTTTGTGTCAGGCGTCTATAGAAAGGCAGCGCACTCAGGCACGATGCAGAGAGAATGAGAAGGCTTAGAGCAGCAAGGAGGCAAGGGAGAGGAGCTCTCAAGCTCAATTGAGCACAATTACAAGGAAATGACAAGAGGATTGGGTCAACAAAGAGGGCCGAGTGGTGCCGTTATTTGACAGAGCAATCCAGAGGGTGGAAGTTAGAAGGTTAAGGCCTTTTTGTTTGTTGCCTCTCTGCTTTTGTTCTTCTCATGGCCGCAGCCAGTTAGATAGAACTGAAGACAGGAAGCTGGGAGTGATGGGATTAAGTTTGGCTCGTTTGAGGCAAATTGGCAGTTTCAGCACGCCAGAGGAGAAGAGGAGGGAAGCTGGCGTGCAGGGAATGTCAGTGATTATTATGGGGTGGGCAAAAGTCGCTGCTGCCTTGCTGTGAAGCGCGGCTCAACTTCTGCTCAGCTTCGAGATGACAAGCACACAGTCTCTGCAGGCAGTAGTGCGCTTGCAACAAAAGTCTCTGCTGCTTCACTGGCATCACGCCTTCTAACGGTCCCTCACACCATTGCGAATGTCTGTCAGAAGGAAGACACCAGTGAACTCCTAGGTCTTCACCTGTGCAACTGAGCAGCTGCCTTTTAAAGCTTCGTCCAAATTTAATTCGAGTGAGTAAATTATAGAATTTTAATTTTTGAGGAAAGTATTTCCTTTAACCCTTCCTTGGCCTTGCGGAACTTTCAGACCCATTTAGAACTATTTTAAAAACAGGTCAAAATGACCCGCAACACCAAGTTAGGGTTAACTTAGCGATGGACTGGACAAATGGCCATAATTGAAGTGAACACCTTAATCATTTCAAAATATTTAAAAGCAAATGCTTTGTTATTAATTCACACTACAGTTTGGAGGCATTTCAGCATGTCGTATCCCCCTTCCTCAAGCGGTTAAAATTCCCTGGCTGTGAAAGTGAAGTCACACGGAAGAGAACAGCATCTGAAACAGATGTTCTCTGACATGCTAGCGTACAGTTCAAAATGATCACATGGGAAATCGACATGTTGCTTCTGAACGTTCATGTACCCTGTCAAGCGCCATCCCCCATCATTTTTGCATCAGTCCAACTGTGATCACCATTTCCTCTAGCGTTGGCACGTTTCACGAGCAAACTGGACTGGAGACACTGGTTCTGGTCCCACAGGTCTAGCATTTAAATAAAAAGAATTCACTCTAAAATTGCATTTTGACTGCATAGATGGTTAGGTTTAGTGTTAGAGTTAAAAAATATGCATTCCTGTTGACCGTATTACATTATTTACCACAAAAAATACAACTCATTGGAAACTGGAGCTAAAATGTGCCTATATTGTACATTCAACAACACTTCCGGACTCCGCCACTGGGGGCTGTGATTCAAATTTCTGTAAGCACTGACCGATTTCGGCAGCAAAATTTTGACCTACTGTTACCAAATTCACAGTGTGATCAGTCTGTACAGTTTAGTCCCATCTCTGACACTTTACAACAGTCTAAAACCTCATTCAAAACTACTTATTGAAAGAAGGCATCAGTAAGAGAAAAACATTTATGCTGGGATAGTAGTGCTGGGTGATAGAGGGAGAAAAAAAGCAGTTGGCGGCATTGCTGATGACAGAAAGTGGGACAGTTGCACAGCTGTGATGCATTGTCAAGGGACCTCTTACATTAGTGCCAATGCATTTCATTGTAACAGAGAAAAGTCAGGACAGGCAGACCCCGTTGCAGGTTCTCTGTTATTGCCTAATGAGTGTTACTGTGATTTGGGAGTGAGAGGAGTAGAGAAAAAGAGAGGAGAGAGCAATCTGTTATCATAAAGAGATAGTACACCCAAAAATGTTAATTATCTAATTTACTCACCCTCATGCCATCCCAGATGTGTATTACTTTCTTTCCTCTGCTGGGTAGGGTTGCACCAGCTGTGCGTAAGGTCTCATGTAAGTTGGGACGTAAAGTTCACACTAAGGGCTTAGTAACGACTAGTTAGTTTGTAACTAAGTCGGTGCTTAATTTGGTTGCACCACCTGTTCTTAAGGCAAGGCTAAGCTAGTAGGTTGTAAGCTCTCCTTAAAGTAATGCATAGTCACATAATATGACGTTTACCTGTACTGATCCAATAAACAGTTTTCAATTTGTACACCGAACTGTTAAAAAGCTGTGAATTTCAGTTTGATCTTGTTACGGTTTATGTTCAAACCTTGTTTGCTCACGTAACTGTCAGCTGTAATAAATTATATCCCCATTAAAATATGATACGTAATAAAAGTAGATTTGATAAATAGTACATTCGCCCAGTGTAATTAACAATTTATAGGAAAGGTATCTAAAATAAATAAGGGGTGATAAACAAATGCTACTACAAAAAGCTGGAAAAATTGACATTTATTCATTTATTATTATTATATATATATATAGAATGTGTTGAAACTTGACACCGGGCGACGTACCCTGAAATCTGCACCATTAGATCGCTTTCATGCTGTAGAGCCGCTTAAGAGTATGTTTTCCTCTCTTAAATGTAAACCTGTGTAAATGTAAACATCATACTGTTTGTTGAAAGGATTGAAGCCTGTCACAAATCAAAATGAGCTCATTGATGCTATTAAGTGAGTCTGCTTTTTTTATTCCATCCATTACCCCTGGTCAGAGTCTTCCGTAAATATTTAGTTTATATGTAGGGTTACGTTCTACCTAAGTTTAATGGTGCAGCGCTCACATATTTACATATTCACATATTACAACTAGGCTAAGTTGAAACTTAGGTATAGCTGGTGCAACCGGCCCCTGAACACAAGGTCCATAGTGAATAGTAGCCAGAACTTTGAGACTCCAAAGAGCAAATATAGGCAGCATAAAAGTAATCCATAAGACTCCAGTGGTTAATCTTAAGAAGCGATACGTGTGGGTGTGAAACAGATCAATATTTAAGTCATTTTTTACAATAAATCTCCACTTTCTTTTTCAGATGTGAAAGTAAACAAGCGCCACATGTGACTTTCAGATGTGAAAGTGAAAGTGGAGATTTATAGTTAAAAAAAAGGACTTGCATTTTTATCTGTTCCTCGCCCACACCTATCATATGACTTCTAAAGATTAACCACTGGAGTCTTGTGGATTACTTTTATGCTGCATTTATGTGCTTTTTGGAGCTTCAAGGTTCTACCCACCATTCACTTGCATTGTGAGGACCTACTTCTAAAAGTCTGCATTTTTGATCAGCAGAATAAAGAAAGTAATTCACATCTGGGATGGCATGAGTGTGAGGAAATGAGAGAATTTTCATTTCTGGGTGAACTATTCCCTTTAACCAAACACTAACACTAAACACTAGCTTGAGCAGGCTGGATGTCCAGCTACACCAGTTTAAGCTTTTTTAGGAGGTAATGACACACTTCAGCTTTAACATGTCAACTGTCAGTCAGAGACCATCACCCATGTAAACCTGATAGCTGGAAATAACCATCTGTGTTAGCCTACTGATGATGATATAGAACAGTTATAAACATTAGTTTTATTCACACACTGTTTATGTTTATTGCTTGTGAGAGTTGTAGACACTTATGATATACATGAAGCTGTATATTCTCCTGATTCATGAAGGTAATTGTGAATTTGGGGTCAATAGCTCATCCTGCTGACCTCAAATATTATGTAATATAATTCACCTCATAAGAGCTTTGTTTAGTAATTACCACTACACGAGCTTTTAAATGCCTCTACACCTTCCCAAGCACTATCTTCAGTTCAAATAGATCAAGCAAGAGTTTATTGCCTTGGTTTGGTGTTTATCCATTCCTTCATGTCATATAAATTAGAGCCGTGTTACTGGGGTTGATTCTTGCAGGCAGTTGGCACTACAGAGCCCTGAAGTGAATGATGGTGTCAATGAATTGCATTGACTGTGCCTGAATATATGGGACAGCTAAGGTGATGACAGATAAACGTGGCCCGGGAGAGAGTGCAGAGAGCCACTCCAGATTCCCATCTCCACGTATTTCACTCTAAATTATTGTCCTCTTTCACTACAGAGGGCCCTTTTGAAAACCCTGCAGTTACACTAGTGCAGATGTGCATGTTTAGAATGACATACTACCTACAAGTTACTGAAATAGTATGCAATAGTATGTGCGTGTAAAATAAAGATGACCTACTACATTTGACAAAATGTGAAGTATACAACTTAAGAGTACACTGTGAATGAAATGTGTTGAACTTGACATTTCATTTCCATTGTGACAATTTAATCTGAAGCAATTTAACCTAGGGAGGCACCAAGCTTTTAGACGAATCGGGTATCGGTTCGAGGAGCCCAATCCAAATCCGATACTGTGTGTTAGTCATGTTCGTTACTGTCAAGCTCCAAAATAAAAGAACCATTAAAGCGCTTCATTTGACTTGTGCATTTTATTCAAAGCCACTTGAAGACGTGCAATAACTCTGTGAATCTCAAACTGTGTTTAATACGTAAATATAGAATATGCGCAGTGCTGGCTCATTAGATAATGACACTTCTCTCTTGACAAAAACTCATGCACAGGCTGGTGATGCAATCGTGGCTATTTTTAGCCTTCACTGCGGTGTGTATACAGCATCTCAGATGTAGATGCTCAATACTTCGGTTCACTTATAAGATGCATTTAGTACGGCACCAGAGGTGCATTTTACCAGAATTTAAATAAGAAGTGAATTAAACTACAGTGAACTTGCCTACAAACAGACACATACAGGACTTCCTGGAGAGTTCAGAATGTCAAAATAAAAGCACGAGGGTTTAAAAAGTGCACGAGTTTAATATATTACTGTTGTATTTAAAATTAAAAGTGAATAATAATAATAATATGAATAACAATTTATTATTATTATTATTATTATTATTTTATTTTTTTATTGTCATAATTAGTATTTCTTTACAATTTATAACAATGTTTAAATTGAATGGGTTCCAAAAAATAACTGTGAATGAAAAGTGGACTGATGTGACAACTAAATTGAACAAATAAGAGTTCTGAATCATTTAAAGTCCAGATACCTGGAAAATAAAAGGCATAAATAAAACACTGGTTTCTTTTCTACTGAAGACTGGAATTACTGTTCATTTTGCTGCTACATTATCCAGTATACTATTTAATAATAAAGTCTTTCTTAAAAATCTATACATTTCTATTGAAATAACGTGCAGTTAGAGGTTTGTGTTTCTTTACATTATTGTTTGGAACTAATTGGGAGTACTCTTTAATATGTAAAGATATTCTAAACTGATTATGCAAAAAAAAAAAAAAAAAAAAAAAATGGATGGGAAGAGAAAAAGTGGTATCAGTGCATCCCTAATTTAACCACAGTTTTCTTCTTGAACCATTATTTTATCAGACTACTAAGAGTTGAGACTTTTTCATTTTACACAAAACTTGATTAAAAACGCTAAATATCCATATGTATTTCTGAAACGGTAACTGGATTCCACTAGTTTAATTAAACATGCGACACAGTAAGCTGTATGTAATATACCACTACAGTTTGAAACATTTAGCATTGCATAATGAATATGTTTTAGGGAGAAAATAGTTGATTGGCTCAGTTTGTTTAAGCCTAAAATATTTCCTAATGGAGTCATCAGGCCCCACTCATTTGCTAATAGTTTAATTGAGTCCATCTGGAGGTGGCTGTGATGGGGAGGCCACCGCCGTCTGATGGCACATTGATGGTAATTTGTCATCCTGTATGGGTGGGGGGGATTTTCCTGCCTCTGTTTTTGATATCCCCCTTCTGGTTATTCATTTTTTTATATCCGGAGGGGATACATTTTATCTGTTTTTAGTCAAACTGAAAGCATTTACCATATCCAACAGTAGATAGTGCTATTAAGGAAAGCCCCATTTGGACGTGTTTAGATTAATCATTCTGTAGATTAATTATTACTGTGGACGTTTGTAATGTTTAGTTTCGATTCTCACTGGATAAGGGATGTCCGTAGATATCCCAGAGATGGGTGTGTAAACTACAAAACTGCATTTACAAACTGACATCACACATAAATAACCCATCAGAAATTGTGTAGCTGTGCTGATTAGTTATCAATTTATTAAACATGAACATACGCTTTAGCCTATCTGGGATTATTACAAGAAATTGACTGGAATACCTGGAATACCTAAATGCAACACAACTGGTGACATTAGTGAGCCTGTAAATTACATCTTGAATTAAAAATATGGACAATCTTCTCTCATCATGTAATTTTTTTATGCCCCTCCTGAAAATATTTTCCAATATGTTCCCTTTTAAATGGGTAAATAAACACTTAATTGCATTAAATGCTTGAGAAAACATGCATATACGAGAAACAATCTTAAGTTGTGAAGTGCGTAGGGCTGGGTGGTATATCGACTTTTTAAGGTATAGTGATATATTTTCAAACGAGATATAGGATGAAACAATACCGTTTATATCGATAGAATTTCATGTTGCATTACATAACCCATTTCTTCCGTAAAGCCATTTCATCTCTCCTCTCTCACACTCTCCGTGTAACTCCGCCCCCACTCTCCCTCTGCGTCCACACAGCCGAGGAAGACCTGGTTAGTAAAAAGAATTGCAATGGTTCAATTATTTGTAGATGATTCGGATTTAAAAGACGAGATGTGCTAGCAAATCAATGTCATCTATAGAGAATGCCATAAACAGGTTCCATCCAAAAGTGGAAGCACTTCGAATCTTTTCCACTATTTACAACAACGCCATAAACTGCAGTACTAAAAGTGCGTTAATCTTCATGCTGCTGCTGCAACTCCAGCCACGAAGCCTTCACAGCCTGAAACAAAGCACGTTGCAAGCTTCTTTTACCATCTCACATGTGGCTTTGAAAATACAGAGATCTATACTGTGTATTGCCATTCAGCCTAAAAATACGAGATATGATTTTTGGCTCATATCGCCCTTCCCTAGAATTGCATCTTTTTTCTGGTATCTTCCCACATGACCAACTTCTTCAGACACACAGAGAACTAGAGAAACAACAATAATTAAAGCCAAGGGCTCATAGACAGTTTTTAACATTAACCTGGGATTATTTTACTGGGTGCTTTAAAAAACGCTTAAATCTTTATACTGGCATGGCCACGTGGCAACGGCAGGATAAACACCAACAATCATGCCATGCTCCAAATCACTGAGATCACATTTTTTTCCCCATTCTGATGGTTGATGTGAACATAAACTGGAGCTCCTGACCCATATCTGCATGATTTTATGCACTGCACTGCAGCCACACGATTGGCTGATTACTGTAGATAATTGCATGAATGATTGTTGGGTTCAGATGGGCTGGTTTGAGTATTTCTGTAACTGTTGATCTCCTGGGATTTTCACACACAACAGTCTCTAGAATTTACTCTGAATGGTGCCAGTAACATAAAACATCCTGTGAGCAGCAGTTCAGCAGATGGAAATGTGTTGTTCATGAGAGAGATCAACAGAGAATGACTGTTTTGGACTGACAAGATCTACAGTAACTCACATAACCACTCTGTACAATTGTGGTGAGAAGAATAAAATGTCACAATGCAATTCTGAGATACAGGTTGGCGCTATTTTAGCAGCATGAGCGGGACCTACACAATATTAGGCAGGTGGTTTTAATGTTGTTGCTGATCGGTGTGTGTGTATGTGTGTGTATATATATATATATATATATATATATATATATATATATATATATATATATATATATATATATAATATATCATTATTTTTTTTTTATACAAGTGAAAGAAATACTAGTATACAAAAAATGGAGGGGGGGGGGGGGGGTCTAGTTTTCAAAATGAATTGTACTTGTTCTTTGTTTCAGACTAGCTTCATACCATGTGACCCACATTTGGTTTTCATATATAAATATATATAAAAAAATCAATTTATTCATGGAGCCACAATAAGAGCCTCATATATCTGGTTTTGAACCATATAGGGCATTAAATATGAAGATACCAAAAGGAAAACATTTTCTACACGAGAATCTAAAAGTACATTAAGATATCTTTAATTCTTCTGGAGTTATAGGCACTCAAATTGTAAAAAAAAACTAAAAAAAAAAAAAGTTTTGGGATTTGCATCATTGGCATATAATGTAAAAAGAGTGCTAAAGTCAACTGACTTTTAGTAATAGACCTATTGTGTGAAAGTATAATAATGACGGCCACCTTTCTAAGGTTATTCTTTATTATTTTTACGTGGAGTTTTGCTGCAAAATAAGGCAAAAATGTGATCAATCAATTTGACCCCCCTCTACAAAATAAGTATTGATCCATGCCATTTAATATTTTTACTTCCATCATCTACATTTATCCTCAGAATAAATATTAACAAAATAAATTATTTCAGCTGGGGGACTTTCAGAAATGTTGTTGATTTGACATGGAATAACCCAGATGTAAACATTATACACCAACCTGACAACCTGGAATATTGCATTTTCTCACACTATTATTTACTATACACTACATTATATTCCATAAAATACCCAGATGAAAATCTGTAGAGACTGTAAAAGTAAACTGAGAAAATGTTTGATTCATTGTGTAATCATACAGCAATTGAGTGTTGATGTACTGTAGATCTGCATTCCTTTGCATGGCCATAGGGCCAGTGAAGAAGAAGTGTTGAGATAAGTGTTTTAGAATGCCTTATGAGGGATATTCTCTGCCTTAAATGTGTTGTATAGTGTGAGCAGGTATATGTCAGGCAAGAGACAGCATGCCACAGAGGAACTAGGAAGTAAACATTGTTAGTGCAGGCTGCCGTCTTTCCACTTTACATTCCCAGATAAAAAATGTCTTACATGTATTAAAGTGTTGTTTTCTTCTCTGTTTAATGAGGAAGTTGATGTAGGGCACATCAAAGGACTCATCTATAGAAAATGACATTTAGATTACATGATTTGCTACTTGCTATTGCTAATTGGGAAAAGATGGTTTAAGGGGAGTGTCATTCTCATTCTAGAGAGCATGTAATTGACAAATGATGTTGTTTTTCCCAAAAGAGTATAACTGTCCATTTTAAATGCAAGTACACTGTAAAAAGGTTCCTGTAAATTTTACAGTACTTACTGGCAGCTGGATGCCAGTAAGTTACTGTAAAATGATTTACAGTATGATTATTGTATTTACAGTTACAGTAATATTACTGTATTTTCATATATAGCATATTTACTGTATTTCCATGTATAATTTAATAAAAATAATATTTTTTTTTGTATTAAAATTTTCTACCTGTAAGAAAATCTCATTGTAGCAATAAAAAAAATAAATAAATAAAAAAAAAATCACAATTACTCATGCTCATAATTGTACATTTATTGTCTTTGTTGAATATTTACTTCGTAAAACATGTTCCTAGGTATCTGTAAAGTAACATAGCTAAAACATTCACAGTTTCAAAGTGAAACAAGCCATAATAAAATGCAATAAAAAATCAGTTTGTTGTTACTTTTTAGTAATTTTGCCAATAAAAGTCAACAATCTCTCTGATGAGAGATGCAACGGGGAGATTCAGACTGATGCTTTTTCTTTGCATCCTCTTTCCAGATTTTTGTCTGATGTGTGACTTTGATATTTGGTGCCATCAGGGTTGATTCTCTGAATGAACCTGCAAGCACAAGAAAAAATACATTATTTCTCAAACCAGTGTTCCTTCAACTGTCATAACTCCGTAATGTAACTTTGGTGCCAAAAAAAGCAATATGTACTGAATACCTACAGGTAAAGTACATAATTAGTTGATGATCCATGATATTCAAAATCTCCGAAGCTCCATCCATTACAACAAAATATATTTTAGGTTACCTTAGGCTGCAACCCTCATTTGGATAAAAATTTCCATTTTAAAAAATGTAAAAAAAGATTTATAGATTCACTAATTAACCTAACATACATGTGGGGAAAAAAGTATAGCAATGGGAGGAAACTCAAAGAAAGGCCCTAGCTGGCCATCAGATGCATACCCAGGATGTTCTTACTTCGAGGCAACAATTCTTACTACTGAGCTGCCCTTTTTCAGCCTAGACCGGTTGGCATTACAACAAAATCACTGTCCATTTTCCCACCAATACTCTTCACATCCCTCATCTACTACATTGACGGTGAATATCAAAATGAGAATCAGAATCAAATTTAAAGTATTTGTACACATACAAGTAATTTGACCACAGTTTTTTTTCATTGCTCTTAATGTGCTTACACAGGATTTATATTATATTTGATTAATAAAATGTATATCAAAGTGGATTGACCCTAACCCAAATTAGGAATATAAATTCTGTGCAATTTGTTGTCACACTGTCATATAACAATTGGTGTTTTGCTGCTTTTGAATTATTTAATGATGTACGAACCTCTGAATAAACTCCAGTGTACTGGCCGCCTCTTCCTGGTACTGCACATTGAATACATAGTAGCAGCCAAACAGGACCGCTAATGCTGATGAAAAATCTGTTAGGTCCTGCGGCTGAATGATGACTCTGCCCTCCATAGTTAGCATCCATGTTTTTGCTTGGAGAACAGAGTCTTCTGTAACAAACACCATCAAAGCAGCTTTTTAGTATTGTTACAGGCTATGTTCAGCCTATGCGTAAGAGCTTAAAGCTGGTGTTGTACAGACCCACAATCTGATGATAATCTCAGCCATAGTATCAATTAATTAAACCATTTTCATAGCCTTACCAAGTCCTATCACCTTGGGATGTTTGGAACAGAGAAGCTTCTCTCTACATCTGCTGGAGTTGCAGTGACCTAAGTGCAGCAATTAACAAAAAGTAGGAAGAAATGCATTAAATATATAAAGAACATAATTGTGTCTTTCATTACAGTACTTTCTAATAGGCTCCTCTATAGAGGTTATGCTTATATGTCACTATGTGTTATATCTTGTGATACAAACCCCTTGACCAGCTCAAGTATGTCTGCCTATCTTGCAATTCAAAGTTAAATTCTATAACAGGCTTATTACCTGTAAAGTTTGATTTTTGAATGATGCAAATAAAATGGACCCTCAAA
The DNA here is from genome assembly GCA_032164185.1 of Moxostoma hubbsi. Lineage (NCBI taxonomy): Eukaryota > Metazoa > Chordata > Actinopteri > Cypriniformes > Catostomidae > Moxostoma > Moxostoma hubbsi. The sequence goes on from JAVLUX010000033.1 coordinate 8,963,343, forward strand.
TGCATGACACATGTATACAAAACAGGAATAGTCTTTGAAATGTCAAACTATGATCCTAATTATAATCAATATTCTCTAGAAACAGCTGTTCAAATTAACATTAATACTTACATCAGCCAGAAGAAAGAGTGAATGTATTTTGATATGGTGGTAAAACCTGGAAAGCATTCACACAGATACATTACATTATTTGCACACAAATAGCGTGGTCATTTTTACAGTAACTACTAACTTGTTGCTCGATAAATATCAACCACGATATTTAACACTCTTTAGTATTTCACATTAGCTATTTACATTAAGTTAAACACTTCTCCTGGTTAGCTAACGTTAAATGGCAGAGGAACACACAAAAGTTGTGTTTCTCTGTTTAACTAAGGGTTTCTTCGGCTAATTTATTTGATATTAACTTATTCACCAGTTGATAATATCACCGTTATGACGGCAATCACTGACAACTCCTAGCCAATAGCCCATAAACGGGCACCAAAAGAAAAAAAGATACTGTTAATAAAACTCTCTTTAATCAGGTGACACATGTTAGTATGCTGTTAACATTACAAATCAATACATTTGAAATTGTCTCCGTTTTATATAATAAAATATAATAATACAAACAATATACTAACCTTTTTGATGAATCACCATTGTAAAATTTCATTGTCAGTTGTCCTTTATCTCACTTTCACCAAACAGTACAGAAAAAAATATTTGAAAAGAAATCTCCCTTGCTATTGGTCATTTTTTTGTGGGCAGGTTCACTATTGTAAATGGATTTACAGTACAGAAGAATTACTGTAGAATTACAATAATGACCATATCTTTCCCCATAATCCTTTGCTATTTACAGTAATGTACTGTATACACATTTTACATTATCTTGCTGTATTTATTACAGTAAAATTCCATTCAAATTACAAAAATCATTTACAGTGTATCTTATAAAAGTTATTTTTGTGAATATTTAGGGGTACAGTGCCTTATAGACATGGACTAAAAGCTTTGAAAATTACACCGCTGCTGCTCTGAATGAGACCCTGCGGGAGTTTTACATTAAGCATGTAGGCAAATGACCCTCTCTTTGATCTGATTAATTTATTGCCCTCTATAAGCGCAAATCGCTGGAGCGCAGAACTAATTGTTTTTTTTGTTTGATTGTTGTTTGATTAATTGTTTTATGTGTAATAAAAAAATAACTATGCCTACCTTTGTGTTTCATGAAAAAAAAAAATGCATTTTTGAACCTGAAGGGTTCTACAAGCTGAGCGGACTATAAATATCTCCAGGTTGCTAAATAAACCGTCAGGCAAGTTATTATTTGTAAAAACTAGCTTTAGCCTAATTAAAATATAAACTAATGTTTTAAAAATGTTTTATTTGGCAAGTGACCATGGTATAAGCGGGTTAATGCCCGCCGAGGTGTCCATTGTCAGGTTTTAATGGACTTCGGCGGAGGCAACCGTCCTCCGCTGCGCGTCGGCCGGTTCACACCTCGCCGTCGTCCATTAAAACCTGACAATGGACACCTCGTCGGGCATTAACCCTTACATAACTATTGTTGCCAACATATCCCGCATTATCCGAGACGTCCTGTATCTACATGGTGAAATGCTTACAAAAAAACCCTGGTCTTTCTGTAAAATATCGTGTGTTGAAACCCTCCAATTGCTCAAGATTTAAGTATTTGCAGGACTGATAAATCATAAATGCATGTCTTGACAAAATTATGAAGTTTAATAAAATTTTTTGCCTATTTGTTTGAGATTATGTATTGCTTTTTAATTAAAAATGCAAAAGTTAGTTATTTGATTTGATTAAAAGACAATATAATATATATTTCTAATTAAAGAGCCCATATTATGTTCATTTACAGGTCCATAATTTTATTTGGGTGTCTAGTAGAATAGGTTTACATAATTTTTCTCATACTGTACATTGCTGCAGCACCTCTTTTCCCCCTCTGTCTGAAATGCTCTGATTTAGCTCCTGTCTCTTTAAAGCCCCCCTTTCCGAAAAGCCCAGTCTGCTCTTTTTGGTCAGCTGGCCCATTCTGTTATGATTGGTCAATCTTTTAGAGAGTGTAATGGAAATGTACAAAATATTTTCTGTAAATGCATATGATAAAATTAGATAAACTATCTAGACTGTTTTGCATGCTGTTGGGAATAACAGTTTGAACATCAATAAACATGTTTTGGCATTTTTAATCAGGTTTTTGTGAATTGCATCTTTTGCATGTCTCAAAGTCTCAATTATGGTTGGAAATACAAGACAAAAAATCCTTTTCACATAAACATAATTGATACTTTTAGGAAAAAAGACCCTTTAGTTGTACACTTTTATAATGGGTCCTGTGCTACAATGGAGATTTCAAAGACAAATATCCGAAATGTACATGAGCTAATTAACATCCGCATTGTATATTTCATCTGATACATTGTCTTCTTCAAGAGCCTTTCACTAGTACACCGAATGAGATAAAACCAATGCACCTCACCTCTGAAAATGTATGCTTGTTACACTACCCATGTTAAACAGTGTTTGAGCAATGATCAATCTACTGGCCTGCCATTGTGTGGGCTGACTCTACAGTCATGTCTCAGGTTAAAAAGCACTGTTTCTGTGTACATAAATTGAAAACCAGTTAGAAAATCAGCAGGCTAAACAAAAAGTTAAAATGTGATGGAACTGCAGTATACCCAACAGAATCATGCAACAGGTGCAAGCCATTCACGCATCACAAGCCGGCAGTGATTCACGTTAGGTTAATGGCGTGAGTAAATACGCCCGCTTTGATTCGGTCAGGCTGCGCGGATGATAGCCTTCATTCCGTGTTTCATTTGTTTCGTTTTGCTTTCAGAACAACACGTGATGTAATAAGGAAAACAGTACTGTTTGATCTTCCTTGTGATTCCTCCTTAACCCTCTGGGGTCTGAGGGTATTTTGGGCCCTGGAGAAGTTTTGACATGCCTTGACATTTGTGCTTTTTTCAGTTGCTTAAAAACATATTAATGGCTAAAGTGTGATAACACTGTATTCAGCACAAACAGGGCTACAATAATATGTGAGCAACATGTGTGGACATGTTTATATTTTTGAGAAAAAACTACAATATTAAGTCACTGAAATAAGGCCATATAACACATACTAAACATTTGTCCACAAGACTTTTGAGAACTGGATCTTGTAGCGTAGAGTTTTTGCTACAAAATGATGTGAAAATCATCCTGATCACTCAGTCATACAAAACAATATAGTAATTTAACTTTTGTAAGACAATTTTAGTGTTGAAAGGTAATATGTGAGGAGGCGTGAACTATAATGAATATTGATTGTAATTCACACCTGAGAGACAATGGCCCCACCCCAGGGCCTATCAATGAGGAATGTGACAGAAAGTGAGGAGACTTAATGATCAAAATCAAGTTTTAAGTTAAAAGAAGATATCTGACTATATATATTTCTTTACATAAATACTTTACTTAATTTTAGACCTACACTACCATTAAAAGAAGTCTCTTCTGCTCACCAAGACTGGATTTATTTTATCCAAAATACAGAAACAATATTGATATTCTGAACTCTTTTTACAATTTAAAAGAACAGTTTTCTATTTAAATATATTGTAAAATGCAATTTGTGATCAAAGCTGAATTTTTAGCATCATTACTGCAATCTTCGATGTCACATGATCCTTCAGAAATCATAATAATATGCTGATTTTCTAATATGGGAATATTTAAAGTGCATTTTACTAATTTAACCTGAACACATATTCGCAAGCACAAGCTTTGTTGATGATAATGAAGCAGCATAAACACTAGTTAAAATATAATCTAAACATTCATATTATTTTTATATCATATATATCATATTTATATTATACGGCATACAATTGAAATACCTGCTTTAGCTGAAACAGCATTTAAATGTAACTAAAACTTGCTTATTAGGACATATTTCAAATGTCAGTACTCTGAATCCTGGCTGGCAAGTCTGGAAACAGTCCCACTAGTAAAATATGTTTGTTTATAAAAATAGCATGTCAGCTAATTAAAACTAAACTTACTCATCCGAAATTGTATCCTCAGCTGGATCAAGTCTCTCTTCAAAATACAAACGTTCATCGGAGTCCGGAGTCTTCTTCTGAGGAAAAAGTTAACTCTTCCTTAATATCCAGAAGTTTCATCGCCTGTGTAAAATGAATGAATTGTTTACATCAAACCTCTGAACACAGTCGGGGGCGCGTACATTTGCATTGATCGTCTCAGCACATTAGCGTATGAATTGGCGCGCTCTGCTGGTGGGTGGGATCACATTACAGATAATGAGATGAACCGGTAAAAACTGTACATCGCTTTGTTTCAAACAGATTGCATTGCAGGAGAATATTTGTTTTAAATTTGAATTGTTTTATTTAAAAGTAGACATTTTAAGCTTTCTTTAGACATATGTTTTATGATTGTGTGATAAGTATTCGTGGAGTTTCAGTTCATTTTTGTGACGTGTTTAAGAAATATGCTCGTGAACACAGAGACTGCTGAAAGCTCACCCTTTTTATTTTCTTTATTTTACAAAAGCACAATGTTTCATCGTTATTAGGAGTGTACACAAATAAAAGTAGACCCTTTATAGTCTCTAATGATGTCTTACACTTATCTGTATACCCTGTTATCTGTATTTTAAAGTTGTTTCTGCTGTAATGATGAAAATATCCATCAGGACGCGCCGGCATGTCCGTCGACCCCAGAGGGTTAAACCATAGTCACACTAAAAATGACATTAAACGATTAAAAGAGAAAACATAAACCCGCATTGAGGAGTTCTAGAGGGAGTCTATTCAAAATATGAATTCAACCTGGAAATAAAGTTTTAGGATTTTGCAAGTGCGATTCACTGAAAAGGGGAAAATAGTTGAGAGCGAGTCTCATCACACTTTAATACTGTTTAGTCTCCCATTAAGCTGATGAAAACACGCTGCGTGATCATGAGGAAGGATTACATCAAGATGTAGATTGGAATGCAGGTGTGAAAAACATCATATAAATAAAATAGCCTGCTCCTCTCTCACTGTTGCTTGTGTACTAGTGATTACATGATTACAATGACATTATATAAGAAATATTTAAGAATCCACACAATTTCGTGATCAGTAATCAAATAAGCAAATTTGTGACATTAACCGTGTTAACTCATTTTGTACAAAAGGACATGTTTTCTTTCATTAAAGCATTTAAGATGCTCTGTGAAAATGCACATGCACGATAATGATTATATCATCATTGGGTTTTGCACAACATTTTCACTCAAACTGTTATGCCGATAATATCATTTGTAATGAAAAATAAAAGATTAAATTAGAAAATTGCAAAATAGAAACTTTTCAGAAGTGGACTCAAACTTCGGAAAATCGTATACATTTGCATGGTCTTTTGCTTGGCTGGAGTCACTTAGCACGCCCCGGATTTGAACTTGCGACTCCAGGGGTGGTCTTTACTCGCTGAGCTACACAGTCCCCCTCTGAGGGTGTTTTTAAAGATTTTCTGTTGCTCATTTTCTGTTATTCAGTGACATACCCAAAATTAAAATATGTAAGGTCAAGTGTTTGCATAAATTTAAAGACATAGTTTTAAAAAGACATAATTTGTTAATGATATAGATTATGATAATTCTGAGACTCTCAATTTAAGAAACTGCTGAGAAAAAAATAAACAAAAAAATGAGCCAAAATTAACATTTTTTCTTCTTTTTTTTCTCTCTGATTTGACATTATATATCTCTGGGTGTAAATAAGGTAGCACTGAAAATCATTTGTTTTGTTCCAAATCATGTCACTTGTAGCTGAGTAAAATTTAGTGTTCATTCAGCAAAGCAATCGAAAGTTATAGCGTTACAAAAAAATATTTATCTTAGTGAACAAAAACATCTCCAAAGAAACAAATCATAATAATTGTACTCAAGAACTAATTACACAAGCAAACACAACATTGACAAAAAATTTGCAAGGCATGCAGAAATAATTTTATTATTGAGATTTCACAGAATGAGCTTCAAGAGTCATCATTGAGTACTTGCCAGTGTACTCTATGTAGCCATATGTAATTACAGTGATTGATAACTTGACTCTCTGCACACATATGGAGGACTATCACAACTGGTTGGAGCAATCTGAACCAAATCCGACTGGTTTAGTGTTCCATGATGCTTCAACATTTCCGATGGCATCATCTGATTCTGGAAAGCTAACATGTTTGTTGCCAGATAACAAGATGCCAGATACCGTTTGCACGTTGTGCTTCGTGTTGGTTATCTAATTATCTATGCATCCAATTTGTGTGTGGGCTCGTTTTAAAGATAATCACCTCTTCTAAATAATGATATGTGAGACTTTATGTTCCGTTTATGTTTCATGAAATTGAAGTGAAACATGTATGTCAAAGACACATACTTAGCTGTTACAAGATATATTTTTGTTCAAGTAAAACAAATAGTCTGATTGTATTCTACTCTGAGAGCATTCCAACAAAAGACACATGTCTATTTGTGAGTAGCCGATTTGTTTTTACTGATAACTATAATATGTGCAGTGCAAAACTTGTAATAAATTATAAAAATGGAACTCTTCTGATTTGTCTGCAAATTTCGAAGCACTTTTTCATTTTTGGTCATAATGCCAACATGCATTGTAAAGAAATTATCCCTTTGTGATGGTCAAAACTGTAGTTATTAACATTTGGGTTGTTTTCCCTGCAGGAAAATCAGAGTTTAAAGGGTTAATATTAAAAGATTTCAACCTTCAGTGACTTTCAATCATGTCAGAATGTTCATTTCGAGGTAGTCAGTTTTGGAAAGGAGCATGTTACAGCTTGCATGCCTGAGATTTGTGGTCTGGTTGAATTATATATTTAAATTACTGCTTTGTTTTAAGAGGAGATTTGCTAAAAGGATACATACAAACAATTTCCCAATTAACAACATGATTTGCATAAGTAAAATGTTCCTGGATCAACCAATCATAGCCCTAACACTAACCTAACCATACCCATGCACTATATACGTATATTAGGTTAATACATGAAAACATTACATTTTATGTTAATTCCTTGTGAATTCACTGTGCTCCTCCTCATGGGAAACATTCAAATAGGCAGTTTCTCATTGTTGTCACATTAAGAAGAGATTGTGTCACCAAATGTCCTCTTGTTTTAATGGGAGCACAATTTGTCAAACTAAGTCATAATTTCACATATATCTGCAGCAGGAATGGAAAAAGGTTGGCCCAGAGACTCTTGACTCTTTTACAAGCTAATGGAAACATTGCGTTCCATTTTATGGCTACAGCCACTCAATCTGTGGATGTGGTTTAGACACATGGGCATTGTAGACTACTGTTATAGTACATTCACAACGCAAGAGTGACCTAGTTAGCAATCATGCCGGCTAACATTTAAAGGCCATTTCTGTGATCAAGTGGCTCTATTCATCTATTAAATGAGATTTCACACATTCATGGTTTTACTTTTGGCTCCCTTAAATCACTTGTTTCAAACTTACTAGTTTACTGTATTTTATTTGTTTACAACCAATTTCCAGCAATGGAATTTACATGCATCAAAGCAGAAACAATTTTTTCATTAAAGCGAATTTCATAGCCAGCTTTCCCATACTATGAAAGTGAATGGTGATTGATGCTGTCATTCTGTATAACACATTTTCATTTTGGGTGAACTATCCCTTTTGAGTCTGAAATATCCTCCAAAATCATGTTGAATCTGTTGAAAGTATACATTTGGAAGAAAGAGTGAGAGTGCAGTCCAGTGCAAATTGCTGCGTGGACATGCATTCCTGTTTTCCTTATCTGAGTGTGTGCGTGCCATCAGAACACAGATGTGCTCTGATTAGGAGGATGCAGTGGATGACAGAACTGCATTAGTGTGATGTATGTGCTGTTAGCCAGTGAGCAGCTAATTCCAAATTTAGCACCTGATTCGCACATGTAGTCACACCTGAGTGTGTGCGAAGATTTAGAGCTCTTGTCACCACTTTTGATGGCTTTTAGAACTCATTTTTTGGAGTCCTGATTTATTTGTTTGGTATCCACTAATGAATTATGTTTCTAGGTTAGAAACAAGCTAAAAAGCTAAATTACCATCATTTGTGCTAGACCGGGCATTTTTGGCAAGTCTGCATGGTAGAAGGCCCCCAAGGCTCGCCACAGAAACGGCTTACACACGATAGTGAAGGGAGAGATTTATCTTCATTTTACTGACGACACACTCATGGCGCATTATCTCCTGGAGCGGTGGTGATGAGAATATGATATGAATGAATTACCGATATCTGATTAAAGCTTACATAACACTCTATTTGTATAACAGACAACACACTAAAATATCCCACAGATGTAGGCTTTATGTGGTTTACCATTTAGAGGAGCAGTTTGTTGGATAGGAGCCAGAGGATGTTGCATGTACTCTTAACAGTTAGTTCCACAATAGTGCAAAAAACTAAAGCACATTAGTAGCTGTTGGGAACAAGACATATAGACACTGCTCCAAACACTAGTGAGCTGTCTATCTAGAGAGCATTTAAAGCTCTTGATATGAAGGCTAGATTACACTACACATCTTTTAAAAAACAGAGCAATTTAAAATACTAGGCATCACACACTTACTGACTGAAAAACGTTACTGACAAAAAAACTGGCTATCACATAAAGCCAAGTCGATCCAATCACAACAAATTCACATGAAAACACATGCCCCCCTGTTCTAGGAGCCGCATGACAGATGTAAACAAACATTTACAGGAGCGTTTCTGTTGTTGTTAAACAGTGAGTTACGCTGTTGTACGGCAAACGCGCCCCAGTATGGCCACTATAGACAGAAATGCAAGTTAAGTAAAAAAGTAAAAGTAAAGCTCCACATTGAATACTTGTTCAACATCTCCATCTCTTCAACTTCGTCACAACGGGATTTTCGGTAAAAACTATAAATTCCGGCTGACCCAAAGTCTGCAGACTGGAGTCGACTACAAATGTATGCTAAAATCAATGTTAAAGTTGCGTAGTGTAATCTAGACGTAAGTGGCCAAATTAAATGCATCTTTTTAAAGTAGAAAATTTTAGGAGGATCGCACATATCCTTCATGGTTCAGGCAACTTCAGAATGCATTGTGATGAACTCAGTGAAATTTTTATCCAAGATGCCAGACAATAGAGGGAAATGTCTATTTTAAAATCAACATGAAATCTAAATTTACCCCTTTTACATGTTTCTACTCTTATTATGCACAATTAATCTGTGCATTATTACAAAAAAATAAATAAATGTTTTTTTTCCTATTCTTTAAGTGACTGTAATATATTGACCCACCTCTGAAACATATTTTTCCTTTTTGGCTGACGTCAGAAATCCCTATTATTTTGTCAACTCCTGCCCTCCAACCATCTAGCTTTCATTCTGGTATGTAACGACTAGAGGTCGACCGATAGTGGTTTTGCCAATACCAATAATGAAGTTGATGGATAAAGGCTGATTGTCTTTAAAATCGATTAAAGAATGTAAAAAAAATGTCTTATTCTTTTCTTACTATGATGGCACAGAAAAAAAAAGTCCAAAATGAATAACATTTCAGATGTGGTTTATTGCTACACCAAAATCCCAATAATAGATTTGAAGATAAAGATTTGGTGCATAACGCAGGACTTTTAAGTATAAACAATCCCGAAACACACCGGGGACTCTTATTATGAAAATACAAAATGATGAAAACACTATCAGCAATTATCAGTATAGATTCTTGCCGATAACCAATAGTTCTAAAGAGCAACTACTGGCATCGAATAATCGGTAAAATTGATATTGGACTACCTCTAGTAACAACCACCTTTCATGATACAGTCAATTCCCAATGGACAATAATCGAGACTGATCCTACATTTACTTCACTCATAAATAAATAAAATCAAAAAGTAAAATGAATTGTGAACACCATGTCATGTTGACTTTAATGTATCCATTTTAAATGCAGTACTAAAAAGGGTTGATCGAAAACAGTTCCACTTAACAAAAAAAAATACTTTTTCAAACTATATGTGTGTATGCTATGTCTGTGTGCTTAATAGTGAGTCATTAGCTTAGAAAAATGCTAATGTTATACCAAAGTCTTTTTAGCAAGTCAGTCCGATTGGCAGCCATCTTTGGAATGACCCGGGCAGCTATGTAAACAAGCGGGATATAAGTTCAGATCCTATCGTCTCCAAAACAGTTGGTCAAGATTACGATCAGAGAACATATTTAAAATAGCAGTAAAATCTGACAACACTGGTAACGTAAACTGTGCTTCTTTACCCCAGATTACGCCAAAAAACGCCATTTTACCGGCTTACCGTTATACTGTAGCTAATGAGAACACTAGGATCCCGAGTTTATGGACAGGCGATGTCTGTATCTAAATGGTGATTGGCTCTTTTACTGTTAAGGGGGGACTTCCTTTCTACATCCGGTGACCCTTGGGTATTTCAATCTCTCTGCTCGTCTCTGCTAAATAGTCTCAGGTTTGATTCTGGAGTCTCTACTGCACTTTCCGTAAGGAGTGCTATTTGTGTGTCACATGTGATTTACCATTAATGAGTTGCTGCTTATTAAGAGCATTTTTAATTAGTCACTTAGGAAGTTCCATTTAAGTTACTATGCTGCCTCAGAAAGTAGCAAGCTGCCTATATAGATGATAGACTCTAAGGCAGCTCCCTATGGGAAGAAAGCCTCAGACATTTCCTTGGACTGTTTCCCTCATTTGTAACCAGGTGGTTTCCTCTGCTATTTCCAGTCTGGTATTTATCCTAATGAATGCTGTTTAGTCAGGCACACTTCCTCTGAAGCCCTGGGGTGAAGTCAGGTCAGTGGTGTCTTGTGGAAGCCCCACTCATCCTCCTTCCTCCCCTTTTGCTGTTCTCCACGCTTTTCCAGGTCACCGTCGCACACTGTGATCATGGCAGAGTCAGCAAGCCGACCACCATTACAGACACCAGAATGAGGCTCTGACATTGACACTGTGACTCTTCCTGAAGGGGCTGGTTTGGCGAGAGATCAACTCTATGTGTGTGCGCACCTGTGCACAAGAATGAAATAAAATGTCCGGCCAGCGAAGGTGTTGCGGTTCAAGGATTGTTTAATGCTGCACCTGCATGGCAAGCCTGGCTGTGCTGCCTGATGAGCTCGACTTGAAATGTGCCTGTGGAAGTCTTTGTGGATGTACATGTGTGTCTATTTTTCTCTTCATGTTGATAAACAAAATATACTTAAGCAGTGGAACACTACGGTTTTTGCCCTTATTTTGCCATTTTCTTCTTTAGGGTCTTGGATCACTTAGTATGACATATTCAACAGCAGCTGGTTAATTGTCTTTGCAATGAATCTTAGCCTGCATCTGATTTCTGGCAGTGCCCAAACTTTTGGGTCACATTACTTCAGTGTGACTCATCATACTAACCCACCCATGAGCCTGCGGGAGAAAATCCACCAATCTGAGAATCGTCGGCAAACAAAGCACGCCAAAAGAGCTCTTCAGTGATTGCCCACACCCATGACACAATTGAGTCTCTCTACACTCTCAAACTACGTATATTTGTGTATATACGTACACAACATTTAGCAATATCCTTTATATATATATATATAGCGGATTTATTCTTGTAATCAACAACTTTAAATCAATAGTTTTATATTTTAGTTTTTAATTTGATTATGTAATGCTTCATGGGATTGTTTATTCACTCTTAAAAAGATGTAAAGTACACAGTCTTTTTTTCCAGTATATATTTTTGCTTCAAATCAAAGTTTGTAACATTGTGATTCACCAGCTGGTTGGTTTGGATCATGGCTTAGAACTCTTATGAAATACTATATGGAAACTATGTTTGAGTTTTTTAAGTTTTAATTAAACATTATTTTGACTGTTCTGCTGGTAACCGCCTCCTTGCCCATTTTAAACTCTGTTACATTGGTGCCGAAACCCGGTAAGGAGGAGCGATGCGATGTCGTGGAGTCCTCGCCACTGCCTTCTGCTGAAAGAAGCAGCCACGGCCATCCGCCGGGGGATGGAGGAGTCACTGCCAGCCGCCTGGATGTGGAGGAATGGACGCCAAACACGAGGGGAGGAGGGGCTCGCTGCCAGCCATCATCTGCGAGGGGAGGAGGTGCTCGCTGCCGGCCTCCTAGAGCAGTGGGAGCCATTGCCAGGGGTGGAGGGGCGTTCAATCCGCCACGGGTCAGAGGACTCGCTGCTGTCCACCCGGGGAGGAGAGGCGGGTGTATGTCATGCTGGAGGTTCCCTGGCCTGTGGCAAAGGAGGGAGGAGTGTGACGTGAGTGCCAGACACAAATCAAGATTATCAGCTGAGGTGAGGTATACAGCCGAGCCTGATATGGCAGTTTGAGAGAGAGAGAGAATCACACGCAGTGTGTTTTTATGTTTGTGTCTGTTTTCATTATTTTGACTGTTCAGCCGGTTCCCACCTCTTACTTGCCCATTTTAAACCCTGTTGCATATACTTTTAAAATTACCTCAAGTTTACTCTGAAGAATACGCAGCCTACAATTTCCCTTAATCAACACATTTTCTTTCCTGGCAAGAAACTGCCAATAGAAGTGATAGTGCTTGCTTGGGTTTGTGCAGTACCACTGTCAACTTCCCTGTCAATCACCCCAATGTTAGCTAATGTCTTGGTCACATTTACCTTTGCATGGTAGACTTCTCACCAGAAGTGAAGCAAGTGTGAAACCTGTAAGCGCTTTTTCTGAAAGGACCAGCCCACACAGGGCTTATTGCCTAATTAAACAACTTGCTATTGGTCAATGATGCAAATTTTGTGTCAAAGTTAACCAAACTCGAACCCTATGTGAAATTTGCATTGGGAAATTTCTTCACTAATGTGAAGAAAATATGAAATGTGACACATGTTAAAAAATTTTATTGATAAAAATTACACCTAGCAATTTGCCATGCTAAACATACTAAGCATGTTATTACTTTGAAATCCCATCAGAATAGACTATACTATTACTGATGCTTCTGACAATAAAAATGTGATGTGAGTGGTTTGATAGTGGTGATTCAAGCCTCCCTGTCATGCCCTCTCCTGCCACGGCTTGGTTCTTGAGCCTGTTGGGCTTGTTGATACATGACTGGGAGGATTTGCCTGCTGAGGGTGGAAATCATGCTAGATTAAGAAGGAGCCTGCTGACTTTCAAGAGGCACTGTCAAAATTAACCTCACATCTCAGCCCCCAAATCTGTGTTATTCCAGCTCTGATTACAACTCTTATTGCTTCAAACCAGCACACATTTGGAGGCAGCCAATTCCTCAAATCAGAGGGCTGGAGATGAGGGGACCTTTTCAAAACTGTCAAAATAGTTGCATATAACATATTGCAAATTTAACATTTGTAATATTGTTTTTATGTAGTTCCACATGTTTAGAAATTATAATATTGTTTCTTTTTCGTTCAGGAGTTTCACAGTATTGAATTAGAGGTATACTTTTGCCGAGACAGATGCCAAATTTCACTGCCATAATACCAATGTCTCTTGCAAGGTATTGAGTCATAGGATAATATAATGTTGAAATATTCATCCAATCTTAAGAATTCCATAACACTCGAACCTAGAATCTAATACCAAACAAAAATATACACCTTGTTTCACTTATTAATGGTGTTTGCTAAGGCGAGTATCACAATACTATTGCTCATATGAAGGGTTAGGGATTTGAAGTAACCCCTAACCCAACTGTATTAACCTTATGTGACCTCATGTACATGCATGGACATTGTATTTTGGCTTCGCAATACGCAGCTCATAATTTCAATTCATTTAAACCGTCTGATCTCAGTTCAGGTGACTGTGCTGACAGTAAATGGTTAAACTTTTGGCTGACATTAAATGGTTAAACTTAAAAACTTGGCACCGACCACAGCTGGTCTTTGGGAGAAACGCCAACAAACTACATCTGGTAAGAAACCTAATTACATTTTTACATTGAAACCTGTTTGAGTCAAAAGATTAGACTCTCTTGTTTCATTAGATACTGTATGCCATTTATAAAATTTGAGCGATTTAACACAAAACGCTATGCTGCCAAATATAATGTACACTAACATGTACTTTAGCACATTTTTTCCTTAGAAATCCTATATTTACTGTGCATTATCACATTGAGAATCAGAAGCTTTCAGAGGCTCTATAAGGAGTTAGCATGAAGAAAATGTGCATTTCGAACTGTGCTGAAACCAGTGCAGACAGACAGCACACCGGACGTTTAGTCATTCACTAAATGGAGAGCAATGGAGCATCCTATAGCTTTCCTAAGTGCATTCTCTCCTAAAATCTGACCAAAGGTACACTTTCATGCTGCAGATGATGTTTGGATCATTCAGCATGTTTGGCAGATATGAGACAATGATAATCAGTACATAGATTCAGAATCTATAAAGTAGCAATTTATTTTAATAATGGTTGGCAGTGATTAGATGATGCTGGCCATTACTTTACATCAGAAATTAGCATAACTGATTCTGATTCAGAGTCTGTAACGTCTCAAAAACATGAATAGCCAACATTCCTATAAACATAATTAACAATTTTATTTAAAAAAATAAAAATAAAAAATGACTTCTATAGCTTGGCATTATTTAAAATTTCACAACTTAGTCCCAATGTCCACATATGTGGACGTCTATTTTTAAGAAAACTTGAGTTAATTTCTTGAATTATTTGTATTATTTATTATTTATGTTTATTAGGTGCTGCTTAGTTACAAATCAAAAAAGGAAAATGCGCACAGCAATCATACTCTCAGGATGTTCAAGGAATATTTCAGGTTCAATTTAAATTAAAGGGCACCTATTCACAAGATGCAATTTAAATCTTTGGTGTCCCCAAAATGTGTCTGTGAAGTTTCAGCTCAAAATATCCTACAGATCATTTATTATACCATGTTGAAAATGAATTTAAAAACAAACTGTTTTAATGTGTGTCTTTAAATGCAAATGAGCTGGTGCTCCCTACCCCGTATCCAGAATAGGGTGGAGTTTTGACATCTCTGCTTTAGATAACTACACATCATAAGCAATATGACTGACAGCGAATATAGTGGTGTTCGGCACTATTTGTTTAAACCGGAGTCAGACACTGATGAGGGAGAGAACCAGGATGTTTCTGAGTGGTTATTTGATAAATTGACTTTTTTCAGCAGTTTTGCAATGATGTATTTTTTTTTTTTTTTTTTTTTAGAAACGAGGAATGAGTCAATATTATAGTCATTGTCATTGTTATAGTCAATATTATGCCACAAATGCTGTTGATTGAGCTTAAAGGAATATTCCGGGTTCATTACAAGTTGAGTTCAATCAACAGCGGTTGTGGCATAATGCAAAATTAGACCTGTCCCTCCAAGCACCCCATTTCACATCCAGATTAAAGGCAGAAATGTGAATCTTAAAATGTATAAAAACAGAGATTTATGTTAATTCTTCTGTTAAAACATGTTTATTATTTGAACTGTAAAATTTAAATTGTCATTTTTGCAGGATTACAGGGTTTACGGCGTTATGACATCATGAAAACAAAGTTGTAATATTGGATATAACATTTCCACAGATAAGCTTAGTAAGCAATTGATATCACACGCTAATCTTTAACAAAGATAATGTCTTGTGGCTATACTTTTAAAACATATTTTAACATTTATGGCCTGTTCCCATTTACTTCCATCGTAAGTGCCTTACTGTTACCTTAATGTTTACTCTTTTTTTTTTAAATAAACAAGAGATGAGCCAACATATTTTTTCTAATAATCAACATTATGCAACAGATGCTAGTGATTGAGCTTAACTTTAATTGAACCCAGAACATTTCTTTACATTTTAGTAACTTGTCCCTATCATTTGTCCCTCACAAGAATGAGACTTTTTTTTTTTTAAATGTTCTCCCCTTTTCGCCCCAATTTGTAATGACCAATTCCCAATGTGCTCAAAGTCCTTGTAGTGGCGTAGTGATTTGCCTCAATGCGGGTGTCAAAGGATGAATCTCATTTGCCTCCGCGTCTGAGACGGTCAATCCTCACATCTTATCATGTGGCTTGTTGTGCGTTACCACGGAGACTTCACGCTATTCTCTGCGACATCCACGCACATCTCACCACGCGCCCCACTGAGAGCGAACCACATTATCGTGACCACGTTGAGGTTAATCCAGCATGACTCTACCCACCCTAGCAACTGTGCCAATTTGGTTACTTAGGAGACCTGGCTGGAGTCACTCAGCACACCCTGGATTCAAACTCACGACTTCAGGTGTGGTAGTCAGCATCTTTACCACTGAGCTACCCAGATTTGCTCAAGGCAGATAAAATGGTGAAAAAATTATATTAACTTACACTGAAAAAGAGACCTGAGCCATATCTGGGCTCTTTTAACTTGGTGGTGAGTTTTCACAGACAAGCACATGTTGTTTTTTGTTTTATTCCTGAAAGTGTTTGAAAAGGAAATGTACCGTCTCTCTGTCTGTTTCTAGAATTCTCTACGTCCATGGATGTCACTCTGAATTAAAGTCAGGCTGCACCTCCCTTTGGGACAATGGCTCCTTGTCAGGATCAGACCGCTAGATTCAGAACAGGAGTCTGCAATTGACAGGGACTGCCTCTGCGTCTGTGGCATTAGCCGTCTAAAGATATTGCATGGCCTCTGTTGTAAACGCAACAGAAATAAGAGCTGAAAGATCTGTAAAATGTATAACTGTTCAGTCAACTTTTCAAATTCACTAAACTAGTTTTAATTTGAAGTCTTTATATTCAATAAGGTAAAAAAGAACTTGTCCATCAAAAAGACAATACCTATTTGATTGTACCATCAAATCTTTGGTTATTTTTCATTGCTATTTCTTGTTATGTTACATTAAGCACCTTTTGACTGGTGCAAGAACCAGCGTGCCCTTGGAATTCTGCAGAACATTACCTTCCTAATGTCATTTTGTATTAGCCCTTGACGTATACACACACACACACACACACACACACACACACACACACACACACACACACACTGTGCTTTCCTCTTGTCCCTCATACAGCCCTGCAGGTCCTTGTGTTTTTGTTTTCCTAGCACTAGCCCGATGCCCCTCCTGCGGGCTCCCTCTGACCTTCAGTAACAGCATCCAGTGTCCATCACTGTCTCATGCCAAGTCCGCCCACCCTAGTCTCGCCCACACACACGTGTCAAGGTCACACTCTTCCTGAACACAGGCCAGGTCCCAGCAGGATTCACAGTTCACTGTCGTGTTGTCGTATTTGGTTGATAGCCACATGACAAGGTTCCATACAGTTTTGCATTTGTGAACAAACATCAACAAAGTTCAGAGTGCTCCTGTGGCCTATGTCACAAAGCAGGATTAAGAGGCTAGCTAGATAAATTTAAACTAAGTTTAAGCAAACAATGGATTTGCGGTACCAGTAAAGTGGATAGGCTTTCATGGGCGTTCCTCACCATAGTAACATAATTGGCTAACCTGCTCCGGGGCAGGTTATGTTGCCGATCAAGGATCTCATCCAGATTCTGGACCAATCAGCTGTGAGCAAAGTGGCAGTCACTTCCCCCAATATCTCTCACTCCAATTGAAAGTGTACTTCAACTAAGCAATTTTATAACTTTACAAAATAAGCTATTTATGATCATTATTTATTGCAAGAAATATATTTTTGGACTATTATTTTTTTTCCCCCAATTATTTTCCCACACTGGCCATAAAATACGTATGAATAAATACATCTAAAATAATTATATAATTACAATATATTAATACAATATCAATAATGATGAATGACTTTAAAATATAAAATGTAATCACTCCACAATACACTGTAGATATATCAGAAAAGTGTGAATGCCACCCAAATCCTTCTTATTAGGATTTGCTGGCAGAGATGCCTCGAATGTCCAGTTTTTCACTTGAAGTTCAATAAAAGCACACTAGCACACCAAATATAACATTATTGTGTCTTATGCTGCAAATAAGTCTTTAATAGTGCACACCATTTACTCATTTTTCAATTGCTCACATTTTTATAATTTGATAGTGTATATCAAATAGTATTAAATTATTTAAAGTTAGTAGTTTAAATTAATACTAAAGCATTTAACTTCTATTTTTTTAACATTTCAAATTAAGATATTACACTTTTACAAGCCTGAATGTTCTTGTTGTGGACCTATATAAAGTTACTTTCATATCAATATATTATCTATTTTAATATTTTCATCACATTCAGATTTTGTTCATGCTTTAGCAGCAGCAGCAATGTTTTTTTTTCTGGCTGTGTAAATATCCTAAAATTCTTTATCATTTACTAGTGATCCTCTGTGCTGTGTGAATGTATTGTAATTATTCATGATTTTATAGTTATTATTCATTTTGTGTAAATGTGATTTGACTGATCATATTTTTTAATGTCCTCTTATACTGTTATAACTGTGTTTAAATCATAATTTTCATAAACATCTTCAGCAGAAGTAAATGTCGCTGACTCTCTCACACGCAATTGGCTGTTCGCTTCATTTTTGTGAATGCGCATGTGAACTAATCATAACCTCAGGATCAAACTCTAAATTGACAGAGAAAGTTGGTTACGAGCGTCTTGATACCACTTAACCCAAAAGAAGTATGATTTGATTTGGTGAGTTTTGTCAAACTAAAACCAATCCTGGAATCCAGAATTTGGGAGACATGGCACTGCTAGAAAGATCCACAGTTGGTCAACTGCATATGTTTTTGCTTGAATACTGGTCAACGGCATTAGATCCACAGCAGCCGTTGAGATTATGTGTGTAATTTTTTTATGTTTAAATTCTTTCTCGTATCTCAACTCAATACGCATAATCAACAGTCTATACTTTAGCAATTTATAGGTTGATTACACCTAATAGTGTAACACTGTGGCGCTATCAAAATGTCTGTTTGTCTGTTTGTGTTGTCCATGCCAACACAACAACATTGGCTCGACCAATGGTGTAAATTTGGGGTGGGATTATCTGTTTGGTCAACCAATGGGAGATGAGGTGAGTTGTCTGGAATCAATTTGAAAACAGTGATTTCAATTATTCAAAAATACATTCAAATGCAATTTACACAAAAAAATTGCATGAATACTTCTTTACAATGATGAACATGTTTTTATATTCTGAGTTCAGTCAATTTGATATGTTTTCTGGGGCTTAAAATGACAAATTTTTAAGTTAAAATATTGGCTTAAAACTAGTGTGGAAAAATATCTACTAATTTCAACAAAAAAAAAGGCAGTAACCTCTGTTCCCTGATGGAGGGAACGAGACGTTGATGAAGTGACATTAGGGGTCGCACTTGGGAGCCCCAGACAACTCTGATATTTGAGAAAATGCCAATGAAAATTGTTGAGTGGAATTTGCATGTCACTCCCCTAGACATACGGGTATAAAAGGAGCTGGAATGCAACCACTCATTCAGTTCTCGCACTAAGGAGCCGAGACAAGGTCCCATGGTAGGTCCCACCCAAAGGGGTCCTACCAGTTGGCAATCCTGTTTTTGGGGACAGTGCCTCCTTTCCGCTGTCCACCAAAGCAGACAAAAGAGCTGCTCGGAGCTTCTAAAGCTCTTCAAACAATCCAAGTAGATGTGTGTGGCAGTGGGGGCGTGGTCAAGCGCCCGTCCGCTGCCACAATGCACAAATCACGCACCGGACACAGCAATGCCAAGGCTGCGTCTGCCTCCTCGTGGGGCAGCGCTTGCAGGTTCACCACCTGATTCCTGATTGGAGTCGTGGGAACCTTGGGCACATAGCCTGGTCGGGGTCTCAGGATCATGTGAGAATAACCTGGACTGAACTCCAGGCACGTTTCGCCAGAGAATGCCTGCCTCTTGATGGAGGTGAGCGCTGTCAGGAGGGCAGTCTTCAAAGAGAGCACCTTTAACTCAACTGACTCTAGGGGCTCTAGGAGCGTGAAGTCCAATAAGGTGCCACTAGGATGACATGCTCCACATCCTCCCTGACCTTGCACAACGTCTGTGCAAATAGGCTCACTGGGGGAAACGCATACTTGCGCAGCCCCAGTGGTCAGCTCTGTGCCAGCGTGTCTGTGCCAAGGGGGGGCCTCGGTCAGAGAATACGAGAGCGGGCAGTGGGAGGATTCCCGGGAAGCAAACAGGTCCACCTTTGCTTGACCGAATCAACCCCAAATCAGCTGGACCACCTGGGTCCCTTGAGTGTAACCTACCAAGACAACGCGTCCGCACCAACATGTGCTTACCCCGGATCAATGGCAAAAGCCTCCGCAGGGCAAGTAATACAGTTGATGTGCCAACGCAAACCAGTCCAAGGGTCAGCGGCTGCGTGCCCGGTGCACACGGCACCCCAGCCACACTTGGAGGCATCCGTCGTAACCACGACATGCCTGGAGACCTGGCCTAGGGGAACTCCTGGCCGTAGGAATGCAGACGGCGGCAGACCTGCGTGATGAACATGCGGTACACGCCGTGGCGCCATGCCCATCTCGGGACTTATATGCATAAGCGGTCTCATATGCATCAACCTCAGAGTGTCTGACGCCGAGGATGCCATATGCCCCAGGAGCCTCTGAAAGGATTTCAGTGGGACTGACATCTTCTGTCTGAACCTACTCAGATAGTTCAGCACCTACTGCGCGTGCTTGTTCTTGAGGCGGGCCCTCATTGAGACAGAGTCTCATACCGAGGAAACAGATGCTCTGAACTGGGGAGAGCTTGCTCTTTTCCCAGTTGACCCGAAGCCCCAGCCGGCTGATGTGCCTGAGCACCAGGTCCCTGTGTGCACATAACAAATCCCGCGAGTGAGATATAATCCGCCAGTCTTCAAAATAGTTGAGAATGCAGATGTCCACTTCCCTGTTAGGGATATATAACTATAATAAACCTGGAAAATCTTTGGATTATTGATGTGTAAAAAAGTAATCGATCCCAAGCCTAGTTGTCATGAAAAAATAACGATAAAATTAAATAAAACAGATAGGACTCCTTTAGACCATTTGTGATGTTTGTGATTTTTTTTTTCCAGGTCAAATGAGGGTAATCCTAATAAATCATCTTAATATGACTAAAAAATTCATGATATTTGTAAAAAAAAATGTTTTACTTAAAAATATATTTGAAACGTTTCTGAAAATAATGATTAGGTTGTGCATTCACATGTGTTCATGGTGCAAGAAAAAATAATTGTATACTTTAAGTCATAACTGTTTTTTTTTTTTAGAAAATGGAATAAATTGTATTTTAAATTTGTTTTTAAATGAAACATGGACACAAAGATTACATTTCTACAAATTTTGCACATGTGTTCTAAACTATTGTTAAAAAACATTATTTTATTAACATTTTATTTTTTTAACATTATTTTTTAATGACCGTTATATATTGTGAATTGACCACTAGTAGTGACAGCAGCGAAGGAGCCCTCCAAAGACATTTGCCCAGGGGCTGGTGGTACCATGATTTGGCCGCTCATTTTTTCTTTGATGATCTTAGGGAACTTTAGTACACACATGCAGGTTCTAGTCATAATTCAAATAATCCACAATTTTCCCCAAGCTTTCAAAGACAAGTCAGTGCTTTCTCTTGGCTCTCCAAACATTCTGACATTCGGAAAATAGACATATCTGTCCTGAAGTTTCAACTAGCCAGAAAGTTCTGGCAGTGTGAACCCTTTCTTATTTGTCTTCTGTGTCCTGAATCTGACAGCTTGAGGATATACCTGTAGGCCTAAGCCATAGATTGATTCAATACCCAGAACACACTGCTCTCTCTGTCGATCACAGACTTTCATATATACACAGATTATATGATTATAGAGGTTTACTTCCTGTTGTATAAGACCTTCTGCCTTTGTCTGTTGTACCACTGCATCAACTCTTATGAAGACATATATTTGATAGACATTTGATCCTGAATTATGCTTCTTATAAGCATCACCAGTGGCAACACAATGCTAATTACAATAATCTGGGGTAAAGATGGTGGTACGGGCATAAAGAAATAAATCTGCAGAATATCTGTTCGATGTAATTAATCAAAGGCATTGCCTAGTGTTCACGGCTTCTGATCACATTTATCTCCTCCAACTCATGATGTCCACTCGTGGTCCAGTAGCGTAAAGGTTTTGGGAGATGGCTCTGCAGGAAGATGGGGAGGCACATGGCTGTCAAGGCCATGACTAGTGATAGACTGATGCATATCATCCAGGCTGATTCATTTGCAGATAAACATTTAATGTCAGTTTCAAATCTGCAGCAGCCTCATCAACACATTTTCTATTTGTACGTACTTTTTAGTGAATTTTGAGGAAACAGTATGTAAAATAAGTTATTTAATTTTAGAAATTTTGCAGATATAATTACGAAAGTAGCGTGTCATTTCTGCACCCCTAGTACCACCAAACAGTATTGCAAAAACGGTAAGTTTCCCTGTAACACTCCTCTCTGTGATTTGGTTGGACAAAAAGAAGGTTCAGCCTCCAAACTCTTGCAATTGGTTGAGCCAATTTGATGCATTTGATGAAGAACATACTTCTCGGCTGTTAATAAAGTGGTTTGCAGGGGAGCAGTATGAATACAAACCCGGACACACTTAAACTGGGAATGTGGCATGCTGGCAATAAACTTTATTGGCATATATCAGTCATTTGTATAGCATAAATACATATGGAATGAGTACCAAAAAATGTAAATAAAGTTTAATTGGAAGCTAGATACATTTGATTACTGTGTTGTAACAATTTGAAATTCTGTTTGTTGATTGGTTGGTATAAAAGTCATATTTTAATGAAAGTCGTGCAATATTTTACGATTTCACCATTGTGCACAAATTATTACAAGTTGGATTTGGGCATACTATTCAAATTTCATAATGCTTCTCGCAAACTATATAGTAAAAAAGGATGCATATCCGGGCTTGGGAAGTGTTTACACTTTCAGAGAAATCAACCTAAGATGGAACTCATGCTCTCCCGGCGAGAACTGACGTGATTATTGGTGTGGATGACCGTA
Source organism: Moxostoma hubbsi (assembly GCA_032164185.1). Taxonomy (NCBI): domain Eukaryota; kingdom Metazoa; phylum Chordata; class Actinopteri; order Cypriniformes; family Catostomidae; genus Moxostoma; species Moxostoma hubbsi. The sequence continues at coordinate 8,986,444 of JAVLUX010000033.1, forward strand.
GGATCAACAATGCTTGTTGTCATGTTCTACATTATCAAACTATCATGGTTTATGCAGTAAACATATTTCATTATTCGACGATGATATATGTTTACTGCATAAACCATGATGGTATGAACCATGATAGCAAAGAAGGCAAAGCCTCCATTTCTAAAAAATTTACGGAACAACAAAAGTGATTAAATTAACTGTTGTTTTAATCATCTACTAACATATGTGAATTTTTTATAAAAAATAATGTATTTATTTTTCTTTTATATCGGCACGGAGCAGCACAGTTTCGCCACGAGAACCGTTTGGCCCAATGGTGGAAAAGTGGCTATTGTTTTGTGAACCATCTCGTTCAATGTGGCTCAGTATCTGTCATTTTTGCAAGCTGTAGTGAACGCATTGTGCAGCAATCATACAAATCTCTCATGATTATTGAAGACAGTCTGAATCCACATAGATTGCAATTGTGCTGTTCTGTCAAGAAGCAGAAAACAACATATCGGAGGTGTTGTATAATGGAAAGTTAAAGAATGTCTTTGCGCTTCAGCTAGTGTGAATTCGTTTTGCTTTTGTCTGGCGCCGGCCACCGCAGCCTTTGTTACGGTCCTCAGTGATGGAATTGGATTTTTTTCCATTCCTTCTCTCTGTGGCCTGGTAGGGAACTTCATATGTTGTGATGATAAACTTAATTAGGACAGACATTCACAAAAGCCCACAGATGAACTTACCTTTTGGATTGTATTTTTTTTAATGTAATGATGTTAAGGGAATAGTTCACCGCAAATAAAAATTGTGACCCTCATGTCTTTCCAAACCAGTGTGACTTTCTTTCCTTCATGGAACACAAAATTACACATTTTGAACAAGTAGACTGGTTATTCCTGCTCACATTTAGGATTCTAGTTTAGCCTGCGTCCTTTAGCACAACATGGACAAACTGCCACCTGAGGAGGTTTGGCCGTAGTTCAAAAGGCCTTGAAAACTTTACCACTTCGGTTGTTCTTGCTATTGCGACTCTGTGGCATTGGTCTTAATGTAAGATCTTATAGACTAAAACATGCTCAGGGTCTTGTTCTCCGACCACCAAAACATCCTGCTCACAAATTGTTCATGCAGCAAATTCATTATCCTCTGATGTTTGCTGACAATGAATTTTAAATGGCTGCCTCTGCATGCCTTCCTGCACATAAAAGACACACATTTAGCAGTGTGTGTGTAAATTTACTCTGAAATGGCAATGTGGCCTTTACCTCCCAGGCTTACACTCTCTCAATCGCACTTACAAATTTAACATGAGTTATTATGGCATTAGACCAGGTACCAAAATATAGAAAGGTCACAATTTTAATATCTTTTTCTTGCACATAGTAAACAATTTTGGTCTAGGTGTGCTACAACCATGAAAATGTATGTGTGTGATATGGAGCAAAGTTGTGTGATTTTGGCTGGAGCGGGTTCTTTGAAAGTCAATGCAGCTGTGTTTTCTTGCTCACGTGAATAACATGTTAATAGCAATTATACAATTGCATGTGAGCAATTCACCATGTGTTAATAGACTCAGCATTCGGAATGAAAAGAGATGGAATTTGTGAAATTTGAAATTTTTTAATCAAAATAAATTACAAAGAGGATGAAAATAAGTGCGGACACTAAAGATTTGTTGTGAGCAGCGTTGGGGTAATGCATTATAAGTGACGCATTATGGGGTGGCTGTGGCTCTGGTGGTAGAGCGGGTTGGCCACTAATCACATGGTTGGCGATTCGATTCCTGGCCCACATGACTCCACATGCCGAAGTGTCCTTGGGCAAGACACTGAACCCCAAGTTGCTCCCAATGGCAGGCTAGTGCCTTGCATGGCAGCTCTGCCATCATTGGTGTGTGAATGTGTTTGTGAATGGGTGAATGAGTCACAGTGTAAAGCGATTTGAATACCGTAGAGGTTAAAAAGGTGCTATATAAGTGCAGACAATTTACGCATGTTACATAATAAAAAAATTAATTCAGTGTAATGAGTAAAGTAATGCAATACATTCTTTTATTTTAGACCATAATATCCGAGTAACTTTTTAAAGAAGTAACACTAACACCTCTCCTTTCCCTGTATTGCAATAAATCAGGAGTAAAAGTGTGCAAACTTTGGGGAGGAGATGTAGTACATGATGGACATTGTAGTTCTAGAGAGTGGGAGGCTTGATCACCAGAGATGCACAATGAAGTTGTAGAATGTGTGCGCATGATTGTAGTTCTAGAGAGTATGAGCCATTCTTGGCAATGAGCAGAGCACAACAAGTCCTCTTTTAGCCCACCCTGAGATTTGTTTTAAAAGCTGCCAAATATTGCTGGTAAAGGAATGCAAATTTGAACGCTTCAGTGGAATCTAGCTGTACTCATCATTTGCAGTGGTCAATTTTTTGTGCACTGGAGCTTACATGAGCACCAACTTTGCCGTTGTCATGACAATCACAGCAAGAGTTAAGCAATGTGTCCTCATAAGGCAACACTCTGTCAGAAATGTAACATTCGGGTAAGTGAAACTTTGTTTCTCGGTGATTGATTAATGTAGGCTGCTTTTAAAAGTGTGTAAACGAAATGTTCGTGGTATAGTATAGTTCTGGCGTAAGCCAGAGAAGTCTTCCCATGGCCACGGCGTGACAATACAGTTACATACAACATGGAATGATCAATTACTTTTTTTTTACATTCAAATTGCTTTTTTTTTTTTATCTCTCCATAACTAATTCTCTAGGATCAGTCATTAGAACTGCTCTGTGTTTAAGCATTTTACATTCAACATTCGTTTGAGTGAAACGTGATTGATTCATGTTCAAATACACGCTGCATTAAAAAAATCAATAAATGCGTTTAGGCAGAGGGATTATAAGACTAGCCTTCCACTGGCCATGACATGATACACAGGGTATAATACTCACTCATTTCACTGACTTATGCAGCCAAACTGCTATGTGTTAGAGCTCCCCATTACTAGGAGAATGGGATGAGAAAAGCTGACTCTGGATCAGTGGCTGCAAGCAACGTACTACATGGTTTGTGTACGCAGACAAAATGTCTTAATTTATTAAAACATTTGAAATTTTTGTTTTTATAAAACGTTTTAATACATTTTATCCTGATTTCTGAAAAAATCTCAAGTTGAGTCTGACATTGTCAATGGGCACTGCATGTGATGACGTATGATGTAGGTTCAGATGTTGAACTTTGTTGCATTTGATAATAGGGCTCAAATGATTAGTCGACATTATCGACACGTTAACAATTAAAAATTGGCGACAAAAATTTCGCTGTCGAATAGTCGTTTTTTCTCATTTAACTTAACATGAGATCACATTAAACTCCAATGATGGCATGTGAGAGGAGCACCAACCACAGCTTGCGCCTGATTGAGGAGAGCTGTCCAGAATTTCCATACAGCTTTATGTGACGTAGATCGCAAAGTATTAAAAAAAAATTACAAAATAAGTAAATACAGAAGCACTCTCGTTGTGAAATAAAGCAGAGACGGAGCTGCTGAGTGGTGGTGGCAGCGTAGTGGGCTAAATCACAGAACTGGTAAGCAGAAGGTTGCCAGTTTGAAGCAATCTAAGAAGCAAGATATTACATAACAAACATATAAGATATGATTTTAGAGAATATATATTGAATATAAGTATATTTGGACTTTTCTGCACTTACAGAAGTATAAACAAGTTAAAATATACACTTATACACAAAATAAATTTACAGGACTATTCAAGATACTTTCTATGAAATCAATTCTTAATATCTTATATGTTGCTTCTCAAGTAAATAGATATTTGTAAATGGAAAACAAGACAAAATACTTGATAACAAAAGTTTTTACTGAGTTCAACTTGATGAAAAAGTTTGTATTCTTTCCTTTAAATCAGTGAATGTCATTTAGTGGTATATTTAAAATATATATCATATAATATTATATCATATTTTAAAAATACCACTAAATGACATTCACTGAATTAAAGAAAAACAACAACATTTTAATCAATTTGAACTCAGTAAAAAAATTACTGCAAACAGTAAATGGCACAAGCTAAATCAGGGAACAAGCTGAATAGTCAATTAATAGCTAATGATTAATCATTGCAAAAATCACCCGAATAATCAATCTAATAATCGATAGATTAGTTGATTATCAAAATAATAGTTTGATTTATTTATAAAATTAAATAATCTGCAGGTGCTATGTGTATCACAGTGAATGTGCACTCTCTTCTGTCATGAACTACAACACACACAATATGCGTGATGGTCATAAAATGTGGCGTGTTTAGCATATGAGCAGCTTCACATGTTCACTTTGAAGTGCGCTGCACATGCAGACTGCATATTTGAGGGATGCACAAATATTGAAATTCTGAGCCAATGCCGATAATTCACATTTTATTGTGGCTGATACCAATAACCAATATTCTATAAAAATGTGTGTTTTTAATCCATCAATTTAGAACTGCTAGCTAATTCATTAAAAGCTTCTCATTTGAAAAATGTTTCATTCAAAAGCTTGAAATTTGGACTTGCTGCTATTTAAGGTTTGGCAGATATAACATGAATCAGATATGTGACAATATTGTGACGAATGTTGATTTAAATGACAAATAAATGGTGATACACTTGCATAAATGGTATGGTGCCCATTTATATGAGTGTTTATTGTAATCCTGATGAATCACTAACAGAGGGAGAGAATAATGAACTTAAAACAGCTGTGATAATGCATTAAACCAAAATGAGGCGATAAACAGCAGTTAACGAAAATTAAACAACAAAACACACAATACTAACCCTAGTCTCTGTATACATGATGTAATATTTATGATAGCAGCCATACTGTGTGTGCTATGTATGTGTATTTTATCGATTATTAGAACGATTATTAGACTACTCAGCGATTATAGCAATGATTAATCATTAGCTCTTAACCGATTATTCAGCTTGTGCAACTTATATGGTTGTATTAAACATGCTTACTAACAATAAAGAGGACAAAATAATCTTTTGAAAATACCTCTAAATTACATTCACTGAATTAAAGGGAAAAAAATACTTTTTTATTACGTTTATTTCAGTAAAGAAATTCACTGCAAAAAAAAAAACTTTTATTATCAAGTGTTTTTGTCTTGTTTTTCATTTAAAATTGTCTAAAAATCCTTAAAACAATATGCGTCTACTTGAGAAGCAACATATAAGATATTTAGACTTGCTTTAAGGGAATTTATCTTAAATATACAGTAAATGTATGTTGTATATACATGTAATTTTTTCACTAGGTTATACAATGGTTATAGGCAAGTGGTGTAAAGACAAAATATACTTATATTCAAGATCTATTCTCTAAAAGGAAGTCTAAATATCTCATATGCTGCTTCTCAGGTGAATGCATCTTTTTAAAGGATTTTTAGATATTTTAAAATATATGTATTTTTAATAGTATATTCAATATTTTCAGTTAAAATATTTTTCTTCTGCAGTATAGCTGCTAAAGTAAATGTACATTGATTTAAATTAGTTTTAGATGTTTTTATTGGAAAAAAGTCAAAACAAATCAAACGTATTTTGTTGCAGTATATAATGTGGTGAAGAATCTCTCACCTTTCTTTTCAATTCAATCTTTAACTCACAAAAAAACCCTCTCTCTTATTAATAAAGCTGCATATTGCCAATGTTCTTCATGAAAAGAAATGCACAGTGACATATATTATGATTCAATAAGTCACAAGCCATCACGTTATAATCTAGTCGCAGCAAGTGCGGGCTCGAAGGATGAGCATTCCCGCCACAGAATGTGCATCAGCCGGGTGTAGTTTCAATCTCTCCCCCTTAGATCGGGACATTCGCGCAACTCATAGAAGAGGTGCTGAAAGCACAGAAAAATGCCAGTTTCGGAGTTTGTAGTTTTACTCCAAGACCTGCTTCCGTTTTATTTGTACTTTAATAAAGCTATAATGCATTAAAACTGAATTTAAAGCTCTGACTCCGCTTATTCCACAATGAGAGAGCTTCTGTATTTACTTATTTGATATTTTTGTATAATTCCCTTGTACTTTGCAATCTACATCACCTGAAGCTGTTTGGAAGGTTTAGAGTGCATCTGTACTGTGATCTGAGTAACTCTTCCTCTCCTCAGTCAGGTGTGAACTGCAGTGCTGCCTTTAAACGTCATCATTAGAGTTTAAAGTGATCTCATGTTGTGTTAAATGAGATCAAATGACTATTCAACAATTAACATTTTTGTCAACAATTTTTTATTGTCGATGTTGTTGATAACGTCGACTAATCGTTTCAGCCCTAGTGTACTTATGCACGTCTCATTCACAGATCATATGAAATGTGAACACATTTCGTAACAGATCGAATAGTCATGAGACATAACGTTAGAAAAGCCCCAACTCGTAAAATAAAACAAGCAGAATTGTTTCACTCACAAACTAATGTTATAGTTATAGTAATCTAAAGTTTAGCTATGTTGAGTCACTATGTGAATGTTTTACTATGAACTGGTTTAGGTTGTTTTTGAGCTTGTTTTAATCGCAATGCTGTGCTGCAAGTAACAATGTTCAATTGAATTGAATGAAATAAGCTACAGGCAGTCACAGATTCTCGGCCGCAAGCAAATAAACAAATAAACAAATATCGGTGTTATTTCCATTATCGGCGCAATAATAATATTTTTATTTTACCGGTTATTGGCCGCCGATATATTGTGCATCATTATTATATTTAATATAAAAGGTGGGTCACCGAATTTAGTTTGTGCTCTATAACGGTACTGTAGAAACATTTGTATCGTTGCATCTTTTTTTTTTGTTTTAGTATCAACTTGTGACATACCTAATATCATCATACTAATGCATCAACCTTGCCACATTGGAATTGTGCAAACATGATTCCACTTGATATATATCAGCCGGTCGTTATTGCAAAATGAGCCCGACCGGGTGACAAGCATCCCAACGCTGAATGGAGGGATCTTTTATCAGCCTGAAAAGGTTTCATTTGTGATAATGACTTGCTGACTGTGCATTATCCCACTTAATGCATGTCTACCTACCAAATAAATAAATGGATATGGATTATTGATTTGCATTGACATTATGATGCAGAGTCTGAAATTTTATAATCCCAGTTGAAAGTTGATATTTGGTCAGACTCCAGAGCCCAGCCACATCCATTTGTTTTCTCATTCTTGTGAATTAAAATGGAAGCCATGGTGCATGTAGTATGCCGAACTGCTCACAAACAAACACTCACTTGCCCACCACAAGAAGCCAGGCTGTTTCTCTCAAAAGTGACATGAACCCAAGCGTAATCCTTCTTCTTGGAACCGCGGTAGCGTTAAACTAACTGGAATGAGTGCGGTGCGCTGGCTAAATGGAGGGAAACAGCCATTCACAATGTCACCTATAAACTGCCTGTCTTGTAAACTGGAGGATTAAAGTGCATGAAATCCACTTCCTCACGCCTGCTGAGACAAAGCAGAGCTGGCCAAACCACTCAACTCTTGCCCTCAGCAACTGAATCACTCGCCACATGGTTCCATCCTTGGAAGGCCATGGCAGCGACATTAATCTCTGCGAAGCTGCCCCGGCATGCATTATACAGTTTGGACCTACTTACGGATCTTCATTTTTCATGAGGAATTTTTGTGAAGCCTTAGATACGACCAAAGCCGGGCCATTCGCAAGGATCAAGACAAACAGAGAACAATGTGGCAATTCATGACCAGAACGCCCGGCTCTCCAAGTCTTTCAGAATTCCACTTCCTGAGTCTAGTCAAGGCCTTTAAATCCCCAGGGACCCCACAATCGTAACTACAAATCGAAATCGGCATACAATAATACAGCTTTAATAGCAATATACAGACAATATAATGTGACATAACAGTGCATAATGTGAAACCACTTTAATGTAGAGAGGCTTTTAAATGTGGAACGTGAGGTGTTGTAGCCTGTAGGGGTTAGCGCTGTGCTAGCAGTCGTAACCAGCCTAATAGCGGAAAGTGAACTCATTAGAGGGCCGTCACCACAAGAGAGAGTCTATTATGGGGATGAGTGGAGTGGTGAAGTGCAGCTTCATTTCCATTCAGCACATGACCCAATGCATGGTGGGGGGGGAGGGGGAGCACAGTCAGGCATGACTGGTGGAAGAGATTTTCTCCCACACCACTCCCAGAATTTATCAGGTGCAAAAAAAAAATAAATTTCTTTTTCTTTTCATTTGGTTTTTAATATATTTTTCCTGTGTCATTCAGGTTGACTTTGTAATTTTAATGAATTTTCTTTTAAAATTAAAGCAAATTAATTTATTCCTTTTTTCGTTTGTATTTATTTAGTGCAAGGCTGGATAGACATCACTGGATAGACATCCATTTTAAGATCTAGCTTGCTACATGGCTTAGTGGTCTTCGCTAAGTCAATCATCACCATTACTTTTAAAGGGTTAGAGATTTTTGTTCTAAAGACATGAAAAACATTTAGCTTGCTGTGCTATTACTTTTCCAGCAGGCGTAAGTCCAGTTGCATATAATTTTCATCTGGCAGACGATAAAAAAAATGCAGAACACCCCATAGACATTCATTAAAAGAGAGATATGATTTCAGGGTGAGCTCTTTTGGCTTGGTCTACGAAGCAAACACCTAGCAAACACCCATATTACCCAAGCAATCACATACCAATGTGCTAAAAACAATTCAGAACACCTTAGCAACTGCATAGCCATGGACTGGCAACCATCCTTAACGCACCAGATTTGTGGTAGCAACTGAAAATGTAAAAGTCCAATTTTCTTCAAACTGTTTCTCTAAAAGCAACCTCCAAACCTTCTATTACTTTTCTGGCATGCCATTTACATAAAAAATTCAATTTGGTAAATTTGGTAATCAATAAAACGTGCAAAACATCCTATAGACTATGAATGAGGGATCCATGCCAAATCAAGAGACAATCGAGAAGATTGATCGAGGTTTCTGGCAAACTTGCTGCAGATTTGCCACAATCTTGCTGCAAATTCACCATTCATTATTTTCACCTACAAATGAGCTTTGCGGCAAAATCTTTATGGTCGCCAAAGTTTTGCTGCAAGTTCACCACTACCGGTGAAGAGCTGCAAACTTCTGGCAAACATTAGCAGCGAATCACAAGCTCATTTGCAGGTAAAAATAGTGAGTGAGAAATTTGTCCGAATTGTTTGTAAAGGACACCTTAGCAACCACATAGCCCAAAAACCAATTCATACACTGCTTAGCAATGGCCTGACAACATTCTGAACGCCCCATCTTCATGGCAGTGACGTTAGCAAGGCCAAGTGCCACTCTTATTTTTTCTGAAAATGTAAAAGTCTAGTTTTCAAAGTATTTCTCTAAACACAATATTCAGACTGTTTGAAATGTAATTTTAGGAACATCTACATGATGGCTCTTGATGCACATTAGATGAAACATCATCAACGAAACCCCAACACACATTACGTTTTTAAAAGTCAGAAAAGAGAACCATTAATTTAACGCCTTCATTAAGTTTTGATCCCTGAATATCCTTGAATGTGAAACAATCCTTGACAACCTTATTATGATTAACATATAGAGTGCAGCCTTTGAGAGCACAGTCCCTCTCCAATGCCACACAAAAGCTCTAATCCGCCTGCAGTTCCCCAGTCAGAGCCCATTAAACTACTGTTCTGAGCACCATGGGTAACTTCATCATAGTGGCATATGTACTAACCCCATTAAAGAAAGCTTTCTAATTAGCCCACACTGCAATGGGTGCTGTCTTCAGGCATGTACTTACTAAGGGTGTGTGTGATGAACCTCGGTGTGATAGTCTTGGATGGGGTTTGTCCTCAGTAATGAGTCCACAGCATTAGGCTGCACACATAATGCAGAAGTATAAGCATGCTGGGGTAATTTTGGGAGTAAAAAAAATTTTTTTTTGTTCAATGTTTGTGGGCATTGAAATTGACAATGTAAAGAAATGCATAATTCATGCAATAAATGGCACTTTTACAAGACTACATCAACAGAAAATCTAATTATTGTATTTTGCGCTGCATTTAGCACTGATCGCATGAATTACTTTTTTCTTTTTGACTTTTGAAAAAAAAAAAAAAAGATAGAAACATTTTGACTTTACATGTATGTACATGTATATACATGTATGTGGCAGTCTGCTCACTGATCGTCTGATTCATATTTCACACAATACTGGCCAATAGTCTGGCCAATCACTTTGGTTAGCTTTAAGTTTATGCAATTTCTTGGAGTCAGGGTGCAACAGTCTATCAGAAAACAAAGTTGAGTATACAGGGTTGATACAATGAGCACTTTTGAGGAAGAACCAGTCACTGGATTTGGCAAAGTTTATGAGGTTCATGGTGTTAAATTTACTCAGAGATACTCATAGTTTTGCTAAGAAGCAAGTAAGCTTGATATCCACAAGGAGAACTGTATATTCTGCTTATATTATGATTATGTAATTTTTTGCTATTTTGTACAGAAAACACCATGTACATACCAAGATTGCTGTGGTATTATGTTTGTTTTTAATTTTTTCTCACCAGTCTAATATAGAGCTGTTCAGCTTGTAGTCCAAAAACCCAAAAAAGAGTATTCGCCATGGGTTCCCTCTGGATTTTCCTACTGGTTTTTGAATTTATGTGTAAAATATGGTCTGTGGTAAACATTACTTTTACGTTCTACAATATAAATTACACCTCAAACATAAATTTACCACAGACCTTATTTTACACAAGTTCAAAAACCCCAATATAAAAATTCACAGGAAAATCACAAAGGAAACCTTGGCAAATAAGACAAAGCCATTGTAGTCACAGTTACAGTCGTATGTAGTATATTTTGACAGGCTAACATTCGACTGTACGCAGACACTGAGCTTTCACATGAAAATCGAAGTGTACTTTGGGCTTAAGTGGGTGGTTCTTTGACAAAATAAGTTGTATAAGAGGACCAGAATTTTTCAATTGTCAAAATTCTGAGTTTGCTTGGTTAACTGCAAAAACGTTTATAGCCATTTATTAATGTTTTAATGCAGTTAACGCCAAGCTAAACACATCTTCATAAATTTGAATTTGCATACAAAGTAGATAATTGAGGCTGCTATTCTTTGTATTAGGTGATGTTAAATGTGATTTTGTTCTTCAGTTAATTAAAGCAGACATATACCTCACATTACATGATGTGTCTTCCAATAGCATTTGGTGGTGACTGCTGAGACTTTGCAGTGTCCACTGGCCTCTCTCTCTCTGATAAACCCGACAACTTTTCACCATGACTGCTTGTGAAGTGGCAGGTGGGGAAACATCAGTCATCAGGAACTCACAAGCTATTATCTGAGCTGTGGAGGGTTGGCGCTCACGCCATCACGCACATAATGGGGGTCCTGAGATGGGCTGTACTGCTTTCTGTTTATCTCTCCCCTCTCTCTGCCTCTTTGCCTCTTCTGTCCACCTTGTCATTAAAATTTGTCACTGGTACAATATTAGGTGGTAGTTAAATGGTCAAGGACCTGGGCTTTGAACACAAAAGCTGTAGGTTAAATCCTTAATAAGGGTTACCTGGAAAAGCTAAGGCGAGCATCACTACTAATATTGCTTATTCTATGGGTTAGCTCAAATCTCTAACCCAGAGTATTTCATTTCACTGTGTATGAATGATATTTTAAATCATGCGGCGTGTTGAAGAGAGGTTTGCTATTATGATTCTACATAGAATTAATTCCAACAAAATGTCCACACAGTGGAAATAATTTAACAATTCTGTGAGTACAACGGGAGAAGCACATACTATACACTGTAAACTATACCCATTTATACACACTTATGTGAAATATCGACTGTCCCTCTCGTTCGTGTATATGTGCTCATACATTTGGAGAATCCCAGAATTATAAGTAAGAGAGAAACCTCACTGTTTTAACAGAATTCCGCTGCAGGGTGCGATGGAAGGATAAGGAAATAAACAAAAACAACTCGCTGCTTTGGAGAAAGCCGTTTACTGACAAGCTGCGTGTACATGGGAGTAAAGAGTACATGCATGTAAATGGGAATGCCACTTTCTCGCAATAAGCCTCCATGTAAATGTAGTCATAGAGAATTGCTGGTAGGCTCATTTGACTTGGGTCACTTAGCAACCACCTAGAAATAACACAGATCACCCTAGCAGCACTCTAGCAACCACCCAGAACACCTTAGGAACTGCCTAGTAACCACTCAGAAAATGTATCAACCACTTAGTAATGCCCAAAGAACCACCCAGAACACCCTATCAACTTAATAGGAACAAATAAATACAATTTAGAGCATACAAAAAAAAGAGGGAAATTACAAATATCTGACTCAAACCCACATCACCCACATGAGCATCACAGCTCAAAATCTTAGAGCAGTTGCACCAACAGACACTACAGTTCCAGGTACAGTAGTTGGCCAGGCAGTTGCAGGCAGACTGTCCTAGCATCTAGTGTACTAATTCAGATGAAAAGTAATAGCTAAATTACAAATACATAAGCTGTTCCATGTTAACTTTCATTCTATGTAATCTCTGCCAGCTTTGAGCACTCATTACATAAGCTGGGTCATTTTGACACGCTCAGAAGAGCTACTAGCAAATCATGCTAGTAGCGCCTGTGTAAGTTGTCTCTCTCCCTCCACACTCAGCTCAGGTGGGTGTATTGAAGCATCTCAGCCGCACAATCACCCCATCTCCACCTGTCTGTCCACAGCTGTCCTGCTATGCTACACTGACGTTGATCTGAATTCAACAAGACTGGACAGCTAGTGCGTGTGTACGGTTACTGCTTCAGTAGAACAGAGCTTGGCTTCAAGCTTCTAAAATCAATGTGATTAACATTAGGGGTATTTTAGCATTCTATCCTTATTGGTTACAAATCCAGGCAAGTTCAGGTTTTTGTGTTACTGGTACATTCGCCTTAGGAAAGAGAGATTTTCCACAAGGTATCTGTACAAGATATGCATAACACTATTGCACTAACACTAGCTCGGTTTGCCATGCGTGTGAGATCCTTAATCTTCACACAGAATAATCAAAGGCTTTTCATCACCATAGAACAAATTAGAAAAGACTATGTATTGTGTTTGATAGCCATGCCTTTACCTTAAAGTCCTTGGATTCTAATACCTTCATAACATGCTTGCAAAGTTTAGCTAGCAACAACACTCCCCTACCCTCTTTCCTTCCTCCCATGACATGGTATTTAATTAATTGAAACATAAATCTGTGTTAGCAATGTGACCTTAATGAATCTTGACCTTTTCTGTTGCCTGGGGGTCATGCACCCGCCTCTTCAAGTTGAGTGTGAAGACATAGTCTGCTTTGTCCTCCACGTTTGAGCTTTTGCTTGCATAGTGAGGCAGTTTACATGACCTCTTAACCCAAGACTAGACCTCCATTATCAAGGTCTTTGAGCCAGATAGGGTGGCACAATACGGCTGCAATCCTACCCGTTGCAACACTGAATTCTAATAAAGAGTAATAATGTCTTAATGGACCTGACCACCTCCACCACCTTGTGTCACTAGTGGGAATGTGTCAACAACTGATCCCCTTTCACCTCTGAACTTCCTGCCCTTAAGATCTATCCATTTCTATGCTTTGGTTTTCTGCAAGACCCTGAAGACATGCTTCTTGTAGATATCAGTGCTCCAGATTTTAGAGTTACCTGTCAGAGGCGGTGAGGCGTTTAAAGTCTTGCCTTTGAGTGACATGCTACGCTGGCCTGTCTGCTTGGAACAATCCAGACTCTACAGATGAGACCTTGGGTAGGTCCTGACATCTGGACAAGCATATCCTAAGGAGGGCCGTATCACAGCCTTAGGACATTACTGAACGTGTAATGTAGGGTCTGCCCAGTGACCCCATTTTCCTGGTACTTTGTTTCGGTCCACCTTTCAATTGGAAATGTGAAGCGGTGTTGATTGAATGTGAGCTTCTGCTTAGTGAAGTGTCCTGACCCTCTGGAGGAAGGGTGGAAATGTCTTGCTTGGGCAATAGGATTTCACAAAATTAAAAACAAAGGTTCTTGTTAAAAAAGGAGGATTTAAACTCAGATGCCATAAGAGAAGCTTTTAAAGTTCCACAAAAAAATTTTATTCTCTAGTTCCTATCCCTATATATTTTGCCACACAAAATATGTGCAGAAGCACCGGATTTGAGCAATCCAATGGCAAAGTTGTCATAGGGACTCTCATAGGTGTACATGGACCTTTTGAGTTTAGAGGGATTGATGCCAGTTGGTGGTTTGATTGTTGCACTAATGTTGGAATGTGGGTGTTTTTTTATTGTTTTAGTAGAAATTCAGGGGAAAAGTTTGGTTTTGGCTGATATTTACGTGCCTAACGTTGACAATCAGGGCTTTTTCATTGATCTTGAAGGGATGTTGCAAACCACTGGCACCTAACTTTCAGACTTTCATCTTTTTATCCATTCAGTCATTGATCATAATGAATATTTATTTTTTTTTAATCACAGGATGTGATAAAATCTTGGTCTTGTAGATATTTTGAACCCATCTGGTAGGTACTATACATTTTTTTCATCAGTCAGTATTTTTATATCCAAGTCCCTCATTTCATCAGTTGTGGATTGCTCAGTTGGAAACATCTTGTTCTCAGATCATGCCCTGATAAGTTTAGAGATGATGCCACATATAGAGAAAAATAAATCATATAGTTGGTGCTTTAATCAGAATCAGAATCAGCTTTATTGCCAGGTATGTGTACACATACAAGGAATTTGACACAGGATTGTACATTGCTCACGATATGCTTACACATACAAAAATACAATAACACAATAATTAAATAAAAAGTTTGTGATCCACTGACAGGTGGAGGCTGGCACAGTGAGCTGGGTGAGTTTGGTGCTGAGGATGACTGGGATGATGGTGTTGAACGCTGAGCTGAAGTCCACAAACAGGATCCTTGCATATGTCCCTGTAGCGTCGAGGTGTTGCAGGATGTAATGCAGTCCCAAGTTGACTGCATCATCTACTGACCTGTTAGCCCTATAGGCAAACTGCAGGGGGTCCAGCAAGGGGCCTGTAATGACCTTCAGGTGGGCCAAAACCAGTCTTTCAACGGATTTCATGACTACAGATGTCAGGGCAACAGGCATGTAGTCATTTAGTCCAGAGATGGAGGGTTTTTTGGGAACCGGGATGATTATGGATCATTTGAAGCAGGAGGGAACTTCACACCGCTCCAGTGAGCTGTTAAAGATCTGTGTAAAGATGGGGGCCAGCTGGTCTGCACAGATTTTTAGGCAGGATGGTGACACACCATTAGGGCCAGGCCCCTTCCTGATATTCTGCCTTTTGAAGAGGTGGCTCACATCCTCTTCACAGATCTTGAGTGGAGATGAGGGGTCAGAGGGGGAAGGTGGTTGTTTGAAGATGGTTGTGGTGTGGGGGAGAGGTGTGACTTTGGGCTTTTCAAACCTACAATAAAAGCCATTCAGCTCATCTGCCAGTTGTTGAGTACCAGCAATGTTGGGGGATGGTCTCCTGTAGTTAGTGAGTGTCCGCAGGCCTCTCCACACTGATGCAGGATCATTGGCTGCAAAGCTGTTATTTAGCTTTTCGGCATAGCTCCTCTTTGCAGCTTTGATCTCTTTAGTCAGTGTGTCCCTGGCCTGGTTATACAGGACTCTGTCCCCGCTTCTGAAGGCCTCTGCTTTGGTCTGATGAAGCTGCCTGAGTTTCGCTGTGAACCAGGGTTTTTGGTTGTTGTATGTGCGGAAGGTTTTAGTCGGCACACACATGTCCTCACAAAAACTGATGTAAGATGTCACAGTGTCAGTTAGTTTGTCCAGGTCAGTGGCTGCAGCCTCAAAAACACTCCAGTCAGTACAGTCAAAGCAGGCCTGTAACTCCAGCTTTGACTGTGATCAGAGAGTCCCAGGGCTGCACGGGGAGCAGAGCGATAGCCATTCTTTAATTTAGTGTAGCAGTGGTCCAGTGTGTTAGTGTCTCTGGTGGGACACTTAATATGCTGTCTGTACTTTGGGAGTTCATGGCTGAGGTTTGCTCTGTTGAAGTCCCCAAGAACAATGAGCAGGGAGTCTGGATGTTTTTTCTCCACGTTAGTTATCTGGTCGGCCAGGTGCAGTAACACCTCACTAACACAGGCCTGAGGTGGAATGTAAACAGCGACCAGAACAAACGAGGAAAACTCCTGCGGTGAATAAAAAGGTTTACAGTTTATAAATAATGTCTCTAAGTGTGGGCTGCATGATTTTTTCAACACTGTGACATCTGTGCACCAACCTTCGTTTATATAGAAACAGAGTCTGCCTCCCCTTGTTTTTCCCGTGAGCTCCCTTTCGCGATCCGCACGGATGAGATTAAATCCCGGTAGGTGATGTGTGCTGTCCGGGATGTGCATTAGAGATTTATTTGTTAAAAAATGAGGTAATTATTCATTTTGTTTTGTTTTTTTGTTTTTTTTTTTTGGGGGGGGGGGGGGGGGGTTGGGGTTCTCAGGGAGTGTTTTTGGGTTGTGTGTGTGTATGCTATTATGTGGGACCACAGGGGTGTTTGTTGGGATCAGGGTGGGATTGTATTAGAGGGGTTTGAATGTAATTTGTTGATTCCTGCTATATGTGTTTGGTTTTCTTTGTCATGTACCTATGAATCAATAAAAAAAAAAAAAATTATAAAAAAAATATATAATAATTCTCCTAAAAACATATTCAACTCAGGAACACTTGATCGATAAAAAAAAACAAAAAACATATTTGCTGAGCCCAAGATGCCCAAGATGCTCCAAAGAACCAATAAACATTTTGTAAGAGTTCAACTAGTATTTGTATATTTTCTGAAGAAAATGTGAATGGTGTATGTCTATGCCATTGTGTTGGGGTGGTGTCCATGGTTGCCTGGGGCATTGCTGTGTGGTTGTACAAGTGTTATGAATACTTTTAAGTTGTTGCTATGGGGTTGCTGTGGTGTTGGGTGGTTCCTTGAGCATTGTTAGGTGGTTGCTATAGTGTTCTGGCCATATCAAAAGAGCCCATCCCAAAGTCTCTATGATATTCTGGCTTTTAGATATGCCTTGGGTCTCTTCTTCAGTAGATGCCTATGGGATTGTTGTAAAGCCACAATAATAGCACACTCCTCCTCAATAACTCAAGCACAATTAAGGTATCATTCATGTCCATGGCACAAATGTTGCAGGAAATACAGGTTATGTAACAAATCACCTGGACCCCAAGAATGATCAATACTAATAGCTATGCTTGCCAACTAAACTTTTAAAGAATTAAATTGTCTAGGCTATAAAACATCTTATTTGTAACACCCTACACTAACAACAAAAGAAAGGCTGTTTAAAGCGATTCTCAGACCCCATTAAGCAATCCATCTGTTTATCGGTTAAACAATGGTCCAATTTCTCACATGCAAAAAAGTCTAAGGGGAGAAGAAATATGTAACCAGCGTCTGAGCACTTAATTCTTATTCTAATGAAGGAGTCATGACATTTCCTCTAATAACATTTAATGTTAATGAACAGAAACAGGTTTAGAAGCACTGAGCATTCACGAGAACGCTTTCTCAGACTCTTACAGTCCCACTGCCTAAGAGTGACAGCTGAAAACCTTTCCAGAAGATTGTGACTCTGCAGCTGCAGGTTATAATTACAGATTAAAGCTTTACATTGGAAGACAAATGCTCTGTATAATCAGGGAGCAGATCTGCTTTTGAAGCCATCAACAATAGATTGTAATTAACAAGGTAATTGGCCAGAGATGCCTTCTATTTTCTGGGTCCTTCATTTGGTTCTCAGTGCTGATGTGGTCAAAGATGCATTCCTTGTTGTCCAGCATGCTATGAAATGACATAGAAACCCCATTCATCTGGTCATTTTAAGGGATTAGTTCACCTAAAAAAAATATTTCAGCATTATGTACACTCAACATGCTTGGGAGATAAGAAATTAATATTTTGAAGATGTACAATACAGTATTTTTATAATATTTGTAGTAAGAATGAAAAGTCGAGGAGGACCGTGTTGAAAATGCATGTTTGAAGCTGTATGATGCAATAAAATATCATAGAGAGCGAGAGAGAGAGAGAGAGAGAGAGAGAGAGAGAGAGAGAGATAGAGAGAGAGCATTCACCCTAAAACTGCAGCTAGTACTGCAGGTTAGGAAGTAACATTGCTATTTTTATAAACCTGTATGAGATACACTTGCTCACTTATTTCTATGGTGTTTTGCAGTCATAGGAAAAGTGTGAAGTATAGAATTACCTTAGACAAGTAGATTGTTGCCTTAGAGGCAGCATTTAGTATTTGGCATATAACATTTGTGTGACAAATCTTTTGTATGATTCTCAGTTTAAAGAGCATTTGAAGGCTTATAGAATATACATTTGTGTAGTTGAAAAGTGCTGTTGGACAACTAAAGGGAATCTTGGGGCTTTACAGGTTAAATGAGAAAAACAGATCTGGCAATGTGGCTCTCTTGGATTAAAGCTTATTTCTCATAATATTGAACAGGAAGTCATGAAACGGGGGGGGGGGGGGGGGGGGGGGGGGGGGGGGGGGGCAGGGTCTTTATTGCAGAAGGCAGATTAGCATTGCATGAGCAGCAATAGATCAGCTTCTGATTGGTTCAGCCGTTGGCTAGAATATCTGGTCTTACTTGAAAACCTTTTACTGATACCCTAATGCCAAAGCCTATAGGGAAAAAAACTTGATTTTCCTTCATATGATAATTGTCCAAAAATAATGGCAACGTTATGTGCACCCTCTCGAGGCCAGATTGCTCTTTAAAGCTGTTAAAATGTCATTTTTTATTTAAAATGTGAAGTATTTAGGTGTGTGATTAATCTTGTTTTCAAACTTGAATATAAGCTTTGTTGCCAGGCAACATCAACAGGTAAAAGATAGTAACAAGTACTAGAGGTAGACCAATATATCTTTTAGACCGTTTAATCATGCCGATAGTTGCTTTTTGGAACTATCGGTTATCAGCAAAAATTTATGCCGTTAGTTGGTTTTGTTTTTTCTCTCTCTGTGTTCCTCTACAGTTAGACCAATATATCTTTTAGACCATTTAATCATGCCGATAGTTGCTTTTTGGAACTATCGGTTATCAGCAAAAATGTATGCCGATAGTTGGTTTTGTTTTTTCTCTCTCTGTGTTCCTCTACAGTTAGAACAGTCTTGTTTATGCAGTATAACAGCAGCCTCACTGATGTCTCATGGCGATTTGCTGTGTTTAAACTTTTAACAGACAAGATGATGTTTTTATTGTTATTTACAAGATACATATATATATATAATTTTTTTCAGAACTTCTAAAACTACTTCAAAGAGTTCTCATCAAAAAATCCTTCACGTGC
Organism: Moxostoma hubbsi; assembly: GCA_032164185.1. Taxonomy (NCBI): domain Eukaryota; kingdom Metazoa; phylum Chordata; class Actinopteri; order Cypriniformes; family Catostomidae; genus Moxostoma; species Moxostoma hubbsi. The sequence continues at coordinate 9,005,846 of JAVLUX010000033.1, forward strand.
AGCAATGACAGCTTTGCAGATCCTTGGATTCTAGCTGTCAGTTTGTCCAGATACTCAAGTGACATTTCACCCCACACTTCCTGTAGCACTTGCCATAGATGTGACTGTCTTGTTGGACACTTCGCACACACCTTACAGTTTAGCTGATCCAACAAAAACTCAATGGGTTTTAGATCCATAACACTCTTTTCTTGTCCAGTGTTTTTTTTTTTTTGCTCACTCTAACCTTTTCTTCTTTGTTTTTCTTTTTCAAATGTGTCTTTTTCTTGGCAATTCTTCCAATAAGGCCTACACCCTTGAGTCTTCTTTTTACTGTTGTACATGAAACTGTTGTTGAGTGGGTAGAATTCAATGAAGCTGTCAGCTGAGGATATTTTTCAGACTAGTGACTCTGATTTAATTATCCTCTTCTTTAGTTGTACATCTGGCCTTCCACATCTCTTTCTGTCCTTGTTAGAGCCGGTTGTCCTTTGTCTTTGAAGACTGTAGTGTACATCTTTTGTATGATTTTTTTTTTTGTATTTCATGCATTGTATAGCCTTCATTCCCCAAAACAATGATTGACTGAAGAGTTTCAAGTGAAAGTTCAACTTTTTTTGCAATTTTTGACCTTAGATATGCCAGTCTATTGCAAACTGTGGCAACTGAAAAGCAAACACAAAGACAATGTTAAGCTTAATTTAACAAACTAAATAGCTTTTGACTGTGTATGATGTAATGGCAAGTGATTTACTAGTACAAATCTAGCAATTTAGCTTCATTTTAAAGGATAAGGTGTTGGATTGATGGTTGCTGGAATTGGGGCCTGTCAAGATTTGATCAAAAAATATTTTTTCCAAGATTCACGTAACACCATGTGCGGAGCGGACATGTTGGCGACGAGCTCTGTGCACTAGGCTAGTTTTTAGTTATTTTTGACTTATAGTCAAGTCAGATTTTATACACCCTGCTACATATTTGCTCTTGGAAGTCAATATGTCAACATTTTTAAATCCTCAGGCTCTGGAGATATTAAAATACATTTACATGCTCAAGCTGATAGCCTGCAGACCAGGGACTCGATGGTGTGGCTGTGGAAATTCAGCATCAGTTGTCCAACATGTCTGTGATGCTGACGAAAGTTGTTGCTGACTTAGAAGATCTTGCCGTAATACGTTGATCGATTACAATGATGAAAACAAAACTCTAAGTTGGTTACAAGAATGGTAGAGAATGAGAAGCGGATGAATTATCTGGAGAGGGAATCTTCTGATAATCCACTGGTGACCAAAGTTGATTTGGAACATGTTCTTGAAAAACTTGAAGATCTTGAGAATAGGAGCCACAGAAATAACATCCGAATTGTTGGAATTCCTGTGCATGAGGAGGGCAGAGATATGGTGAAATTCCTAGACAAGCTCTTCCCAAGTCTGCTCGACATAACAGGCCATAAACTGGAGATTGAGCGAGCTCACAGGGTTCCGGCTAGCAGATCGGCTGAGGGTGACAGGCCCCGATCAATCCTGAAAAAGTTCCTGAGATCATCCAATACAAATCTTGTATTACATGAATCGAGGAGCAAAGGAAAGCTTTCTTGGAAGAATCACAACATTTTCTTGTTCCCAGACTTTGCGAATTCTATGCAAAAAGGAATGCAAGAAACTTTTACATCAACGGAAGATTGCTTTTGCTCTGATGTTTCCAGCCAAATGGAGTATAAATACTAACGATGGCCGTAAAGTATTTTAATGCCCCAAGCAATCACTGTCCTTCATAAAAACATTGGAGTAAGCAAGCCATTTGGTGTTTCTCATTTGAGTGGATTGACTCACTGTAATTAGTCTGAGGACTGTCTGAGGAAGCTGGGTGCCATTTTTGTTTCTTTTTGTGTTGGTTCCACCTAGTGGCTGAAGTTTGTTTTGTGGAATAACACTTCTCCTTCAAGAAAATCTTGCATTGAAGGAAGATCGATTTTACTCTGAAGTTCCCAGCTAGTGATAAGGATGACCGCAAAATATCTACATGTCTACAACAAGCGATGTCTTTTATAGAGTTGATGAACTGAGGAAATTGTGGTGTGTTTCTTATGTGGCCTCTGAGACAACTCGACTCGTTAAATATACAATGGACCATCAGATGAACCGGGATGCCCATTTTGTTTCTTTTTATGCTAGTTCTGCCTAGCAGCTGGAGTTTGTTTTGTGGAGGGCATACCTTTGGGACAGCTGTGGATGAATCTACTTGTTCTTTATGCTTATACCTTCCATTGGCTGGAGTTTGTTTTAAAAAGTATTTTCTGCTATGTAATTTTGCCTCACAAAATTTGTATATAAGCACCAGGCTTGAGCAATCAAGCAAAGTTGTCTCGAGGGTTATCGTAGGCGTGCATGGATCGCCACAGGTTGACAATGTTGTGTGCGGGGTTAATGCAAATGTTTTTTTTTTTTTCTGTTTGTTTTGTTGTTCAGGGTTTTATTGTTGCACTTATGTTGAAATGTGGTCTTTATAATTTTGTTTTTGACACTCAGTTTATTTTTTCTATTATGCCAAAATGTGAAATGTTAATATAAGTGGATTATCTCTCTCCACATGGAATGTGTATGGGTTGGCGCACCCCATAAAAAGAAGGAAGGTTATTTATTTTCTTAAACGTAAGAAATATGATAGTGTTTCTTCAAGAAACGCATCTTTCCCTGCAGGAAGCAGAAACATTTGGGAAGATATGAGGTGGAGTGTTTTCTACAGTGCTGGCTCAAGTAAGACAGCAGAGTCATTATTTTGATAAATAAACATCTACAATTCAAATTTCTCAAACAGATTAATGATAAATTAGGAACAGTCATTATTTTTTTTAGTGGAAATTCAGGGGCAAAGGTTGATTTTGGCTAATATTGACGCACATAATGCTGATGATCAGGGCTTTTTAAAGACCGTGTTGGGATGTTGCAAACTGTTGGCACCCCTCATGATATAATATTGAGACTTTAATCTATTGATAGACTCAGTCCTTGATCACACATAAGCAAAAGTGTGTAAGCACACTAAAGCAACACTGACACTTCACAGAATGTGTAAAAATATTGGTCTTGCAGATATTTGGAGACTTTTGAACCCATCTGGTAGGGACTATAATTTTTTTTCATCAGTCCATAAGATTTATTCTAGAATAGATTTTTTTTTTTATATCCAAGTCCCTCATTTCATCTGTTGTGGATTGCTCTATTGGAAACATCTTAGTCTCAGATCATGCCCTGGTGAGTTTAGTGGTGTTGCCACATATAGAGAAAAAAAATCATATAGTTGGCGCTTTAATATATCTCTTTTGCAAAATCCTGATTTCCAACAAATTTTAAAGACTGAAATCAATGTTTATTGGGAGACCAACTGGTCCTTGGTATCTTCTGTGGGTGTGGCTTGGGAGGCAAGGAAAGGGACAAAGCAGGAAAACCTCTGGCTAGATATATAAAGCAGAGATAATCTTTTTCTACCATTCCCTCAGTGAAATCTGCTGGTGGTGAAATTTTTACCTCAGGCATTGATATTAATAATGCTTTTAAAGAGTTCTATATTGATCTTTGTTGTTCCACATCTTTGTCTACTGATGAAGATATTAGAATCTTTGTGGAGCCATTAGAACTAAATTGACGACTGACCCCCAAAAATTCGGAACATGCCCGTGTCTTTTTTTACATGTCATTTTTTACATTACATATGTTAGCTAGTTGTTGGTGGCAAAATAATTTTTTTATGTATAATATGAGCCAGTTAGGTGATGTGAAGTGAAGCCACTTCAGCTGTTTACATACAACAGTTCTTCGTGATCGCATGCATTACTACTGCTAAAGCTAGGAAATATCTTTAAATGGCTTTAAACTAACAACTTCAGCATTACGGGTCATCACAGCTGAGAGACACAACAGACTGATTGATTACCCAAACTGAAGGCACTTACCTCTTATCGGACTTTCCACAGAGTGGACACTGTTTAAAATGGAGGACATTGCGGTTTCTTTAGTGAATATCTCTTGTGCACTGGCTACCATGAACTATGGAGAAATACCTCTGCTTGGACCACTCTTTTTCCACTGAGAAAGCTGATCTTCAGAAAGCTGACACCATCTCTGCTTGGGTGTGGCAACAGGTGATCGCACAAGCTCAGTCTCTCTCTCTCTCTCTCTCTCTCTCTCTCTCTCTCTCTCTCACACACACACACACACACACACACACACACACACACACACACACATCCATCCATCCTTGTTTATCCAATAACTTGTTTGAAATGGCACAAGCCATGATACTATTTCTGAAGTTAACTTTTTGAATTACTAACTAAGGCTTGGACGCATCATTTAGTTTGAACCAGCAATGGCAGATTCTGATCGGTCCTGTAAGAAAGTAGTTCGATGCACAAATGTGTTTTTATGACCATACTCAGTTTTTCCTAATTTTTTTAAATGTACTTGTTCATTGAACTGTTGTATGTAAGCAATACCAGACTCGCAATCATGCTATGTATATAAATAAAAAAGTTTTCATATCTGTGCAAATTGGAAAAAATATACGGTAATACCGATATATCTGTGAAAGGCTAATATCGGCCAATAATATATATCGGTCGGTTACTAATATACAGTATATATATATATATATATATATATATATATATATATATATATATATATATATACACACACACACAATCCTTCATCAGGTAAATATATACTATAGGCTATACAAAGCTTAATTTGGTAAATACTTGTATAGGACATTGTAACAGAGGCAAGTTTCTATTTCCTTATTTCCTGGTCAATTTTGGGCTTGTTTATAGTTAAAAGTCACAGGTTATATAGATGAAAAGATGAAAAACGGAAAGACAATTTTTTTTTCTGTCCACCATCGGTCGACCTCTAACATGTATAGTTATAGGTTAGTTCAACCACCGAATGAAAATTCTGTTGTTTTTTCAACTTCACCTGACCCAAACCTGTATGACTATTTTTTCTATTGAAAAAGCAGAAAATTAATTCTATTTTTTTCAATGCCAAGCTCCAAAAATGACACAAAAGCTCCATAAAATTATTATAAAAGGTGTACAAACTCATTCAGTACATTTCAAGTCTTCTGAAGCCATATGACAGCATTTTTCATATAGCGATTGTGATAGTGATTAATCTTTTCATTTTCATTAGTGATAGCTTTGTGTGAGGAACAGACTGAAATTTAATTAGCTGAAAATCTTACAAGTTTAACATCAATGACACCAAGCATGATTTGGTTCTTGCATATTTTGTAACCATTCACAGTGTGCCAAGGTTAAATGTATGAAAGTGTGAATTAGAGTTAGACCAACAGTTTTGCCGATACCGATACATAAGGTGGTAGAAAAGGTTTATAACTGATTAATCGGCCGATGTTGTTTTTAACAATCAATTTACAGAATGTTGAAAAAATGTATTAGTTTTTCCTTACTATGACAGGCACAGACCCAATTGTCCAAATAAAATCCTAAATTCAGTTTACTGTTCAACCTGCATAATGCAGGACTTTTAACTTTAAGTCTGAAACACACAGGGGAGTCTTATTTTGAAATGACAGAGACTTGAGTCTGTTACAATAATCTATATTTAAGTATTTACCTAATCTAAGCTTTTTATAGCCTATATATTCACCAGATGAAGGGTTTGTGTATAAAGTACATTTCACCAGTTAAGGTTCAATATGGAATAAGGTTTATTTTTATACACAAGGTATGACATTGGAGACACAATGTATGTGCTGATGGGGCTCATTTCCATATGCTCACATTTTTCTTTGCATGCACTCGCATCAATTTAAAACACTTAATTATCTTACCAATCTTACCAAAATAACAAAATATGCATTAAAGTGAAGATAAAATATAGATGAATTTTGTCCAATACAGAAAATCCCAACAAGGTGTCAATGATTGTTTTTATTTCACCTTTGTTACTGTGTTATACTGTAAAATCCTCCAGCCGCAGAATAAAAAAAAAAACAACTAAACTATTGCCTAATATTGGAATAGATTTTTGGCGATAACAATAGTTCCAAAAAGCATGGTAAAAACCTATATATAGGTCTATCTCTAGTGTATATGAGATTTGAGAGCTATGATGTCAGGCAAAATTTTCAGTGGATAACAACTTAAATATTTTCGTTGTTTCCCACACAAAGCAATCATATTGTTTTAAAAGACTTTAAAAGAAGGATATAGAGCACCAGTCACTGTGATTACATTTATGCTACTTTAATGGTGCTTTTTTTCCAGTTTTAATATTAAAGATGACTGTGTTTCCTTGGGGTGTATGAAAAGTTTCAGAAAATGCATAAAGATGCATATCCTATTAAAAAAATAAAATAAATCCTCAGTGGAGAAGGACTCGCTTTTGCATTTAGTCCCTGAGTGGATCCACTCAATTTAAACTTGACTTCCATTTATCTGCATGAATTTAACTATTATATTATCCCCAAAGCACAATCCGCCATTTGTATCTTCACGATCTACATTCATGCTATTATACAGCAATAATGAGCGTTCTATTTCTTTCTAGATGGACTTGCTGAAATATCTGGATATAAAGATGTTATCTTACTCACATTTCCAATTACAGTCGTTCAGATTAAAGTGTCACCATGGTACTTGTTTCCTTGGCAACATAGCTGTTTATAAGAGCTCAGCCTGAGAAGTGAAAAAAAAAAACATCATAATTTTTTTTTTATTTCTTAGTTATTTTACCACATCACGTGGCTTTGTTTTAAAGTCTGTAAAAACATGTTAATTATGTATGAGACTTTAGCACAATCTTCATAAAAGAGAGCCAGTAAGATGAAATCAATTTAAACAAGTGTTTATTATGATCAGTTGACTCAAATTTTTGTTCACCCAAACAAACATTTAACACATTTTTATCACATCTCTTGTCATATTGATCAACTAAACAAAACCTAAAAAGAACTAGCATCTGTGAATTGATTGAGCAGGCAAGGGTGTAAATAATATATAACGTTTTCTGAATTTAATCTCGGAATTCTGTCATGTTGTCTAGCAAGAAGAAATGCAGCCACGAAGCACGCTGTGCATTTCTGACAGCTACATAGTGTTGTTTCATGTAATTGATTTGCACCGCTATTTGTTTTGATTTTTCAAGCTAGGCAAAAGGCAAGATGATAGATGAAATTCTCACTTCATTCACACCCTGAAACCCCCCAACCACGATTATGTATCTCTCGCCGCTCTCTTTAACCCTCCAATGTGTCTAAATTTGTTTAATTCTCTTTGATGTTTGCAGTGTGCTTCATTATTAAAGTGTTAATTAGAACATCTTGTCTTATGATGGGAAAGACTTGAATAGGGACTGCTATTTTAATTAGCCTGCTTGTAAAGTAGACTGCTTATAAGAAGAATTATGTCATTAGACTTAAGCATAACTACATAAAAGCTGCAGGGGGTTACAAATGTGTTCCCTTTCAAAAAGCTACACTTATGATGCTACGCTGAGAAAAGAGCTTTGGGAACAACTTTAGGTGTGACCAGCTGTGAATATGTGTGCAACATGTCAATGAACATTGACCGGAATTTATAGACTCTGCCGGTGTAATCATTGGATGCACCTGGGGCAGGGCTATAAATAGATGCGTCACAGGAGTATCGTCAGATCTTTTGTCTTCAGATCACTCTGTGTGTGTGTGCTATCACGAGCCTGTCAGAACTTTCTTTCCTCTGTTAGGAGTTAGAATATGTTAGGCAGTGCGCAGCAGACCTTTCTGTCTTTCTCTTCTTTCTAAATAAAAATGGGAAAAAATGTGTGTGCGTGTGCGTGTGCGTGCACTATATCTATTCAATGTCTTAAATTTATCAAATTTATTCTAAACTGATGACTTGGTTAAAAACATATGCGTTTAATACATCATTTTCTTATTAATAAGAGAGCATTACAGTACAAGAGTATTACAGGATGTCACCTAATTAAAGGAATAAATATTTCACCAAAAAATGAAAATTCTCCATCATTTAGGCTACTCACCCTCATGCCATCCCAGATGTGTATGACTTTCAGAGCAAAAACAAAGATTTTTAGAAGAATATCTCATCTCTGTAGGTTCATACTATGCAAATGAATGGTGACCAGACATTTAAAGCTCCAAAAATCACATAAAGGCAGTATAAAAGTAATGCTTATTATTCCAGTGGTTAAATATGTCATGAAGATACATATCTGAACATTTTTTCTAAAAATCTTTGTGTTCTGCAGAAGAAAAAAAGTCATTCACATCAGAGATGACATAATTTTTGAGAAAACTGTCACTTCTAAAAAGACCCTCACACTTTGCTTACTATAAACGTCATCTCTTCTATAATGAATTTTCCAGGTTCAACACGACTTAAGCACTATTGGGACAAGATTGGCTGTGGCATGCCGTCCATTACCACAGAAAATAATGTGGACACTTACCTCAGTTTTTAAGGGCAAATAAATATCGTGTTAACACTAATGCACTTACAATGGAAGTCTATGGGCAAAAACAGTCCGGAGGGTTTAAAAGCACAAATGTGAAGTTTGTGTGATATTTGAGCAGAAAAGCTGTCTAAATCTTAAGTAATTCTGGCTATGCATTACCAACATAATTCCTCAAGGTGGATTTTTCTCTATGCAAACATACCAGCTGTACATGATCATGACAAGAGTTGAAATATTTGATATGATCTTATCGCACTAATCTTGTGTTAACACATATGTAATGTTTCAATCTTGTGGCTATAATTTAAAACAGCATGCCATTTAACATTTATCTTTGTCCTATGTATTGCCCCATAGACATGTGAGGAACCAGTCAAAATTATGTGCTGTGGTAATTGACAGAATGTCACAGATGCTATCGATAGAGCTTAACTTGCATTGACCCTGGAACATTTCTTTAAACTTCTTTGATAGGGAAGAATAAGGTAAGCCCACTGAGGCTAAAGAATAAGGAAAGTCCATTGGAAATCCACACTTGACTTAATGTCTTTCAAAATTAATTCACTTGAATTTACACCATTTGACATATAGTTTTATGAAAAGCTTCTTCTGGTGCATTTAAGGTATACATTTCAGTATCCGTGCATGTTTCCTTGGGAATGAACCCAAGACGTTTGCATTGTTAGCACCATGCTAAAATACATGTTATTTTGGCTGACTGCAGTGGAATATAAGTAAGTTACTATCCAATAATAAATGGCTCTAAGATGATTTGCAGTGTCTGATATTTTGAATCGGTCATTGTAGAAAAAACGTCACCTTTGAATTTCACGTCCATTATCAGCATGATTTCTGCTTAGCCTACTACATTTGAGCAGACTACTGTCAATGAGGCTCGGCCTGTTGGTGAACACCTCCCTTTCTCTCTTTTTGCAATTGTATCTTTTTCATGATAGCTTTGTCAGGAGCAGTTGGAGGGTAGAGGTGCTCTGGTGTAATTATCAGACCGATGCCAGCTTTACTCATGCAGTGTTGTCTAGTATAAAGGCTGCTCAGCAGAGCTGGCGATGAATCAATGGCTAATAAAAATATTTGCTAAGTATGTCTCTGACATAGAGGCTGTGTTAAAGCGGGTAGCCTTAGGGAGTTCTTCTTTAGCAGAATGTCAGAAACATAAATACACTCAGAAAAGAGAGAGAATCCCCATTATACTAGGGGCTGAATGATATGGGTTTTTTAATAGCCGATGCTGATTTCAAAAGAGCAGGAAGTAATGCTAAAATACATTCTGTTGTTTTATATACACTTATTTACAAAAATATGCAAATACAGTGCACATTTTTTTATTATAGGTGATGAAATTGTTATTAATTTACACAATGTTTACTTTTTTCTAGACGTAAACAGTCCCTTTTTTTTCTAGAAGTAAACAGTCTTTATATGAAAATGAGCTTGTGATTCACCACTAATGTTTTCCAGATGTTTGCAGCTCTGCGCCAGTAGTGGTGAACCTGCAGCAAACCTTTGCAAACAGTGGACAATTTACTGAAAGTTTGCAGAAAAGCTCATTTTCATGTGAAAATGAGTAGTGGTGAAATTGAGGCAGGTTTGCAGAAAATTTGCCATGAACTCTAGATTTTTCTAGGGGCTAACATGGAACATTTAAACACATTTGACTAACATAATTTTAAGGTATGAAACAAACAAAACGGTAACGGAACATCCTTATATCATTATTAACCTTAATTAACGTTCTTCTAACAGGAAGAAAACTGGACATTATCATGTTCCCACAACCACAATGAAACATTTGGAAAATGTTTTAAGAACATGAATTTACTAGTTGGGTCAGACTTATATTTTTTGGCCAAGCGGGTGAAGTTATCAGCCATGAATCTCAAAATGGTCAAATATCGGCCAATAAATTGGACTGGCTTGATATATTACTCTAACTACCTTATAATACAGTGACGTCGATCTAGAATAGTGATGCTGGTTATACTCATACATATTCATGTTTACACTGATTTAGTTCGGGTGACATGTAACACTCATTAAACACTTTCATATGTGATAGTGTTGAATTGCAGACAAAAATAAACATTAAAAGAGAGTTGTAGTGTTAAGTAGGACATCATTTGTTGCACTTATTTGTTCCTAGAGAAACATTCATAGCGTTTTCTCACTTGAATATAATTTACTCTTTAAGTGGAAAGAATCCAGTTGCATTCAAACTGTTCCTGGCATTGAAAGTGGGCTCAGATCTCATGTTGGTCAATTTTAGACATGAATGTAAATGTTAAAATTGAGATAAACAGCAGCGCTTTGCATTGACAGTGCACGTTATAAGCATACTGCGTTCAGACTAGCTCCAGAGAAGTTTGTTTTGGTGTAAAGGGGTCCGAGTTCTTTTGGGGCTTTCTCATTGTAACAAATCTCTGACTTTCTTGCTTGATTGGGAACGAGGAAGCGGGAGCCGGGTGAACAATCCAACTTAAGTCACTTTTAATCACACACTCGGCTTTATGTGTCTCTCCTTGTTTGCCGTGGTCTCTGCTCACTGGAAAACGAAACAGGTGTGGAGCACAGGTGGAACTCATTCACCACTTTCGGTAGTCTGCTGACGAACTGCTCACCACTAGATCAGATATCCCTTCTGCGTCACGATTTTCAGCCAGCAGCGAGGACTCCATGACAATATTGTCTTCCTCTGAAAACCCTAGTTTTGGCACCACTGTGACACATCTCTGACTTTTTTCCTTTGTTGGGAAGCAGGAGCCAGATGAACAATCCAACATAAGTCACTTGTTAAAAAATCACACTTTTCAGAATTACAAACATGGCTTGTCAGACCAATAACTAAACACACATAAACAACAGCATTTCTTTTCAGCCTGCTCTCACACACACACACACACACACACACACACACACACACACACACACACACACACACACACACACACACACACACACACACACACACACACACACACACACACACACACACACACACACCTTTGTGCATCTTTCTCCTTGTCTGCTGCTGTCTCCTCTCCTTAAATACTCCCGTCACTCCTCACTGGAACACGAGACAGGTGTGAAGCACAGGTGGAACTCATTCACCACTCATCTCACCCTGCCTCAATCTGCCCAGACACCACTCGGCCATGCCCCCATTGACACACTCATATGAACCTGAACCACTCAAAGACTCCTGAAACATCTATCATTGGTCAAGGAATGTCTTCACATTGAAGGTGGTAATATGATACTATGAATTCTGAGTCGTGGCCTTGCGTTTAACACATATGCTCCAATGTGTCTAGCTGTGGTGCTTCTACAGTCAATGGGAGTTCAAATCTGGCTCACAATTTCTAGATCTAACCCATAATTTCCTTTTCTCGCTCTACTGTCTAGTCAATGCAAGTGAAGCAAAACAGTGTGACCGTAAAGGTAGCATGTATGAAATCCCTTCCAAGGACAGGCAGTATTAATGTCTGCAGTGCTTTACAAGGACATACTGTTTGGACTCATTGGTCAAGAGTCCCTGCTTAATGGATGCTTCATTTAGTCACATGATTCCTATACATGCAGCTCCTCTCTGCTCTGTGTTCTTACACATTGTTCACAAACATCACCTAGTTAAAAACTGATTGCTGTGTTTTTAAGAAATACAATTTTTAAAAGTGTGGACAATATTGGCCCCTAAACTAAATATCTGTGATATACAGTTGAAGTCAGAAGTTTACATACACTTAGGTTAAAACTCATTTTTTAACCACTCCTCAGATTTAATATTAGCAAACTATATCAAGTCGTTCGCGAAATCTACTTCCACCAATTGTTTACTGACAGAGTGTTTCACTTTTAATTGACTATATCACAATTCCAGTGGGTCAGAATTTTACATCCACTAAGTGAACCGTGCCTTAAAGCACCTTGGAAAATTTCAGAAAATTATGTCAAGCCTTTAGACAATTAGCCAATTAGCTTCTGATAGGAGGTGTACTGAATTGGAGGTGTACATGTGGATGTATTTAAAGGCCTACCTTCCAACTCAGTGCCTCTTCGTTTGACATCATGGGAAAATTAAAAATAAAATCAGCCAAGACCTTAGAAAAACAAATTGTGGACCTCCACAAATCTGGTTCATCCTTGGCAGCAATTTCCAAATGCCTGAAGGTACCACATTCATCTGTACAAACAATAGTACACAAGTATAAACACCATGGGACCATGGAGCCATCATACCACTCAGGAAGGAGACGCATTCGGTATCCTAGAGATGAAAGTATTTTGGTGCAAAAAATGGCAACCAATCCCAGAACAACAGTAAAGGACCTTGTGAAGATGCTGGAGGAAACAGGTAGACAAGTATCTATATCCACAGTAAACACGTGTCCTATATCAACATAACCTGATAGGCTGGTCAGCAAGGAAGAAGCCATTGCTCTAAAACTGCCATAAAAAGCTAGACTACAGTTTGCAAGAGCACATAGGGACAACTATCTAACTTTTTGGAGAAATGTCCTCTGGTCTAATGAAACAAAATTGAACTGTTTTGTCACAATGACCATTGTTTTGTTTGGAGGAAAAAGGGTGAGGCTTGCAAGCCAAAGAACACTGTCCCAGCCGTGAAGTATGGGGATGGCAGCATCATGTTGTGGGAGTGCATTGTTAAAGGAGGGACTGGTGCACTTCACAAAATAGATGGCATCATGAGGAAGGAAATTTATGTGGTTATATTAAAGCAACGCCTCAAGACATCAGCCAGGAAGTTAAAGCTCAGTCACAAATGGTCTTCCAAATGGACAATGAGCCCAAGCACACCTCCAAAGTTGTGGCAAAATGGCTTAAGTACAACAAAGTCAGGGTATTAAAACAGTGAGGGTCAGAGTGGCCATCACAAAGCACTGACCTCAATCAATAGAAACTTTTTGGGCAGAACTGAAAAAGCGTGTGCGAGCAAGGAGACCTAAAAACCTGACACAGTTACACCAGTTCTGTCTGGAGGAATGGGCCAAAATACCAGCAACTTATGGTGAGAAGCTTGTGGAAGGCTACCCAAAACCTCTGAACCAAATTTATAGGCAATTTTAACAAATACTAACAAAGCGTATGTAAACTGCTTACCCACTGGGAATGTAATGAAAGAAATAAAAGCTAAAAAAAAATTATCTCTACTATTATTCTTACATTTAACATTCTTAAAATGATGATCCTTACTGACCTAGGACAGGCAATGTTTTCTACAATTAAATATCAGACGTTTAAATGTATTTGGCTATGGTGTATGTAAACTTCTGACTTCAACTGTATATACAGTATATTCTCACAACCACTTTATTAGGTACACATTTACATCTACTTATTAGTGTGATTAACTAATCAGCCAATCGTGTGGCAGCAGTGCATAAAAACATTAACAACGTTAATTTTCACATCAACCATCAGAATGGGGAAAAATGAGATCTCCGTTATTTTTACCATGTTGTTGTCTGACAGTCTGGTTTGAATATTTCTGTAACTGCTGATATCCTGGGATTTTCACGCACAACAGTCTCTAGAGCAGTGTTTCACAACTAGTGGGTCACAGTTTCATTCAGACTGGGTCATGGACAGCAGGGAAAGAACAATGCAATGATTCTCCCATTGAAGATTTTTCGGCGGCCACCCAAGTGATAGAGATTATTTAATGATAATATTATATTTAATGAAGAGATTATTTAATGATAATCTTGCATTTAGCTAAAGGCCCCATCTGCACTGTGATAATTTTGCAGTGCGATTAAAGCATTCACACGAGTTTAACGGTAGGCCTACCAGCTCACACTAATGATCTGCTCTGCTCTCTGACGTACACACGCAACTACCGGGCTTCTCTCGATATTTGCGGCATGCTGACCTCAAAACTGATGTGACCCAATTCAATTCTAGTGAGATTTTTCTAGTTTAAAGCATTACGGAGGAAGTCAAGTCAAACCTCTCAAACAGTAGGCAGCCCTGACATGCCAAACAGCGTTGAGGAGGAAAAAAGCAACACTGCTATCCGCTAAAAACAAATGTTACAAAATTGTTTTAGGATTTTACATGTGTAATGTAACTGTTATATTTTGACAAAAGGTTATAGTTTCACATGAAATAATCTATAGGTAGAATCTATTAGATCTCATTTTTATATCAACAGTGGCAGTTGTAGTTAAAGTTTCAAAATGTGTTTCGGATAGTATTTTTTTTTTTTCATCAATACATAGTTTATTATTATTATTATTATTATTAGCCTACTATTATTTAAGACTAGCTACATTGACCTAAACATGTTAATGAGGAGCCTTTCATCATGTGTAATTCTGTTTGAATGATGTTTGAAATTAGGAATCAAACGGGATAATAATGGGCTCATATCATATAAATAAATATGCTCTTAAATGTTTTAAATGGTGAGAGAAACGATAAAAGGAAATGTGACACAGGATACATTAAATACAGGTTACGTTTTTACTGTGGTGAGTCGTCACTTGATTTCCTATTTAAAATCTGGGTCCTGAAGAAAACCAGTTGAGAAACACTGCTCTAGAATTTACTCTGAATGGTGCAAAAAACAAAATAAATCCAGTGAGTGGCAGTTCTGCAGATGGAAATGCCTTGTTGATGAGAGAGTTCAGTGGAGAATGGCCAGACTGGTTCGAACTGACAGAAAGGCTACAGTAACTCAGATAACCAATCTGTATAATTGTAGTGAGCATAATAACATCTCAGAATGTATTTTTTTTTTCCTGTTAATTTCATAATTTGCAAGTCATGCACCTTATCCCCGAGAAAGGACCACCTACTTTTTGAACATAACTGCTGTCTGTCAGTCATCAGAAGTCAGGGGAGTTTAGTTTCAAAAGGGGCCAGGGTCAAGAGATTCCTTGACACACTTCTCTGCTGTCTTCTTTATCATGGGCTGTAGAGCTTCAGTCATCCACACAGGCAGATTAACTAACTAACCACTGAGCCTCAAAATGCCCTTCAACAGAGGCAGGCAGGTGGCCGCCCATACAAATACAACAAATTAATCTAGTTGCTTAACAAAAAAAGGGCCTGGCTAATAGTGTGCTGTTGCTATCAATGTAGCAACTCTATCTTTTTTCAGGAAAACTTGGGCCTACCTTAAAACTTGGCAAATGTACTCGCTGAGGTCTATGAACTCATTGATGACACTTTACATCAATTTGATCTGTTCTCTCCTTGTGTGTGTGCAAAATGGCAAGATGATTTTGTCTTTGAGGGGTTGTGGTGGTCCTCAAAAAGGTATTTTGTCTTCACAAATCACTAAATGATCGTTCTTCCGAGCATATTGTTATTGGAAATGTGGAAAACCACTTAATCAATTTCATTGGCTCGCTAAAAAGTTATCTTAATTCAGATTTGTGTCTGAAAAACTCAGATGCTGTACATTGAGTGGATGGTGATATTGCACACTTTGCATATGTGACCAAGCATGCCAAGTTGCAAATCCAACCGAGCCATATCGACATCCTTACTGGAGATCATAGTGTCTGTTGATTGAAGGGCAGAGGTCCTTCCATTTATTTTGCCACCACCATGGTCCAAATGCCCCCTATGTCGCACAGTGTTTTGAGTGGATAAAGTTGAGGGGATTGCCTTGGATCTAGGTAATATGCCACATACATTTTTTTTCCAAAAATGACAAAGCTCCATAAAAGTATCATAAACGTAGTATATACTAGAGGTAGACCAATATATTTGTTTTACGAATCAATCGGTAATGATAGATTCTTTTTGGAACTATTGGTTATCAGCAAAAACCTATGCCGATAGCTGATTACCATTGGCCGATTAATTGGTTATCTGCCTTTTCCACAACCTTTGTTATCATATTGACATAATCCACTATCAGTCAATCTCTAGTCCATATGACTGAAGCCATATGGTAGCTTTGTTTGATGAACAAACCTAAATTTACTGTACATTATTTCAGCTCCAGTCTCATTCTTTTCAATTGCAACTATAGGCTGTAATCAGATTTTAGAGCTGAACTGAAATCGCTTCTAAAATCCAAGGACATCCAATTCAGCTTTAATAACAAAAGGCATTTGTGGTCAATGAACATTCTCCAAAAGCAATTTATTAGCACTCAGATCATTTGACTACAGTAAAACATCTATTGATTTGAATATACCCCCATAGGGAATCCTTTGTATGCCCGGGGGCTGATGTTAAAGCCAGGCTTCCGCTTTTGAATCAGTGTTGAAACTGCCACTGGAGCATTGGTGTCAGTAAACATTAGACAATGATCATCTTTGGTGCTTTCCACCGTGTTTTTTTCAGTGATGGCTGCCAGTGAAGCTTGAGAAGCCCTTTGTTACATATTTCCTTCCTCAATTCACCTGAGCATTTCGCCTGCGACCTCAAGAGCTGTTTTTCTGTCTGCCATCTCTGGTCTGCCTCACTCATGCTCCCTCATTTCTCTGTTTCTTACCTCACTCACTTCCTGTCTTTCTTGCTAAACACAGCTTAAACCAAAGTCTAGTTTGATGGTTTTAGATGGGTTTTGGACATTTGTCAACTGGAAAACAAGCAATATCAGGCAGGTGGTTTTAATGCTGTGTCTTTTAACTGTACAGAATTCCCCTTTTCAGTGCCTAAATCCTGCCCACACCACACATCCTCAATGGCTGGAATATTATTCCACTATCTAATCGTTTTTACTCAACATCATATTCTTCTCAATTTTTGATCCAAAACCATGTGGCTAATGTTTCAACTTGTCTGAAGAAGACTCGTTACACGAGTCGAAATGTGAACCAGATAGTTTTGGATAAAAAATATTGTTGGAGCAGTGAGTATGTGTGCAAGTTTTTTGTTTTTTGATACATGTATACGTATAAACACTATTCAAATGAAATAATCAGATTAGATTTTTAACACATTGTATGAAAAGCTGCATGCATAATTGGCAGGCAGTATGACTGATGTGCTCACAGTGTGTCATTCAGTGATTAGCGGAGGGTGAGACATTCATTATGAATTCCTTTCAGGGGTAAAACAGGGCATTTCTAGGACATTCGGTAGGCTGTCTGAAAACCCCCCCTCTCTTCATCAAACCCTCCCTCTTCCATCTCCTGTTAATGAGGTTTATTAAATTACAAATGTTCTTCACACGTTTTAACAAAAGATTTAATTGGCAGAGCTCTATGGGGAATATGTTTTTATAATGCAAGAGCAATTAGCAAAAGTACGGCACCAAATCTGAAGAACCCTAGCGAGTCATGTTGAAAAGTTGAGTATAATTCAACTTGAGGAATTAGCAGACAGAGAGATGGACATTGTTGGGACATTTTCTAATGATAAATGCCCATAAATGGTATCCATGACCCGACCTGACCTGAATGGTACTGTTAAATTTCCAAACCCAACCTGAATCTCAAGTGTGTAAACACGCACACAATTAGTTGTTCTATCGTAAAACATGTCTAATAATAATGTGTTTTTAAATATTTTTTTTATAAAATTACAAATAAAAATTTTTAAAAAAAAATCATAGACCAAATAGTTTTACTAAAGACTGCACTGAAAAGGGGAATTCTGTACAGTCAAAAGACACAGCATTAAAACCACCTGCCTAATATTGCTGGTTTCCCAGTTGACAAATGTTACTGCCAAACATGTTTTTTTTTTTTTATCCCCTTTTCTCCCAATTTGGAATTCCCACTACTTAGTAGGTCCTCGTGGTGGCGTGGTTACTCACCTCAATCAGGGTGGCGGAGGACAAGTCTCAGTTGCCTCCACTTCTGAGACAGCCAATCCGCGCATTTTATCATGTGGCTCCTTGTGCATGACACCGCGGAGACTCCCAGCATGTGGAGGCTCATGCCACACTCCGTGATCCACGCACAACTTACCTCAAGCCCCACTGAGCGCGGGAACCACTAATCGCAACCACGAGGAGGTTATCCCATTTGACTGTACCCTCCCTAGCAACAGGGCCAATTTGGTTGTTTGGGAGACCTGGCTAGAGTCACTCAGCACACCCTGGATTCGAACTCGCTGTGGTAGTCAGCGTCAATACTCGCTAAGCTAACCAGGTCCCCTATACTGCCGACCATGTTAAAATAAAACGGTGTAAATTCTGAGTCTATGTACTGATTACCATTGTCCCATGTCTGCCAAACATGTTGAGTGGTCCAAACATCATCTGCATCCTGAAACTGAACTTTTGATTGGAAGTTTGGATTGAATGCACTTGGCTTCATAGGAAAGCTATAAGATGCTCCCTATTTTGTGAATGACTTAACCTTCGGTGTGCTGTCTGTCTGCACTGGTCTCAGAACAGTTTGAAATGCACTGTATTTTTATCCTAACTCTGTATAAAGCCTCTGAGAGCAAAACATTTTTCTAAATGTGAAAATGCACAGTAAATATACTATTTCTAATGAAAACCTTGTGCTATTGGACACATATATTTGCAATATTTTAAGCAGCATGGTGTTTTGCGATTTAAATTGCTCAAATTAAAAATATAAAAATGCATATCAGATGAAACTAGAGACTCTAATCTTTTGATTCAAATAGGTTTCAATGTTAAACCTTAACTTGGTTTCTTACCAGAATGTGGTTTTGTTTGCATTTCCCCCAAAAGCAAACTCTGCTGTGATCGGCATCATGTTGTTTTGAAAGTTTAACCCTTTACTGAAAGCTCAGATTCTTCTGAACTGAGATGAGTCGGTTTAAATTTAATGTAATTATGCGTTGCGTATAGCGAAGCTAAAATACAATGTCCACACGTGGACACAGGGTCACACAAAAGGTTAAATGCATTTTAAAAAATCTTTCAATGTCGAAAAGGTTCACACATTCCGTGTGAGCCTGCTTTGAGGTCATCTAAATGCTAAAAAAAATGTTAACAAAAATCATTTTTAGCAGAAATGCCCATTTTGTGTCTATCTTTTTTTCAAGTCTTTATCTTCAGGGAAAACTGACCAAATATATTGATGTCATCTTGCACTCATGGGTGTATTCAAATGTGTGTCCAATAAAATGCTTTCAAGAATGGGAATGTCCCTCCCCTTAAAACCAAAAAAAGGGATGAGCCCATAGGTTCCACCCAAACTATGTTTCAGTATATAATAATTCAAAACAGGAAAGAAAACGGCATTTTTTTTGGGATCTTTAAATGTCACTTTTGCTACTGTATACAAGTATCATTCCTCAGAAATATAAGTGAATGAATCTAAAGCAGAACCCAGCCAATTATTTAAGATGTATTCTAGCAAAGCATTTGTGTGATGGTACCTTGTGCATTATTTGCTGCTACTTTTGTAATTGATTATTAAAATTTATAGGTAACAACCATAATTGTTTGGATTGAGAGTTTATTTTAGATAATTCAGGTTGATTAAATTGTAAAAGTATTTAACATATGAAAATGGATAACGCACTATATTTAGAAAAAGGTTGATAATGCTCCTGAAAATCAATTACATGGAAAATATTACCCCTTTATAAACTAGTAGATTTCAGATTCTGGTAGATACATAGAAAACAGGCCTCATGATATCATGAACAATAATGTGAATCCATTCCCCTAGTGTTGTTTTTTATTTTTCCTATTTTTTATATATGTGTAAGCTATTGTTCGTTTGACCTCACCTGACCTACAAGAAACACAGAACAACCACCATACCCTTTTCTAATACACACACTCCTGTTGTAACAGCTTCATCATAATAAGCTTGTGCAGAAAACATCATCTCTAAGATGAGAAAGGTGGAATTCTGTATAGTCAAAAGACCCAGTTGATAACTTGCCCCACTTTACAGTTGCTAGTAGATGATGCCAGCAATTCATTTTATATTATTTTCTCTTTTTTGTGATTAAAGGGATGCAGAGTTCCAGGATTACACATGCTCTCTCAAACATCAAATACACACAGTAAAACACACATCTCTCAGTCATCGCTCCCAGGGCTGTCTCTAACCATGACATATAGATCTCAAAGTCCTATTGAATGGAGGAGGATAGCAAATGTACGGGTGGGGGAAGAAAGGTAGACGACGGAAGAAAGGAATGAGGGATGACAGGCTGTACGGTTCTCCAACTGACAAGTCACACCTCATTACCGGGTCTATAGGTAGAGATGGTGCTCATGGGTATGGACAAAGGGTCAAGGTTTGGCTTGGTAGGTGCTGTAACTACACCATTATTGGGGCAAAAAGCATCTTTCTCCATTGACAGCCATTCAAAAGTAGCTGTGTGTTCTGACACAATAAATTGTTTTGCAAGCAATATAAAAATAGCAAGTATTTCATTATAATAGAGTAGATATCTGCTGAAAAAATTGCTTAAACCAGACTAAATTGGTTAGCTCGGCTCAGAGCCTGACCAAGCTTGTTATACTAGTCTGTTTTAAGGGTATTAGATGATTATAGTGAGGATTTGAAAACATGTCAGCTGCAACTGGCTGATTGTCTGATCGCTTGGCCAGACTGGGAGACCAATTAGACCAGCATAAACCAGCTAAGACTAACAGAGGCTGGTTTAAGTTTTTTGAGTATGGATGATTTGCCAGTGACCATTGTTTTTAGAGGGCTGTAAAAAGCATGAAATTGACATTTCCTGACTGCTGCTTTTGACTAAACTGCGCAGGATATTAGCCAGTGAATTAGCCAGACTGATTCCACTGTAAAATCTGTGGCAGTAGGTCGAAAGTTCTTGTTGCTGAAATGGTTCTGAGCTTACTGAAAAAAACAATTCAAACCATTGCCCCCAGTGACCACAGCTGGACGTGTTGTCGAATTTTTGGGCATGTGTGAGCTCCAGTTTCCAGGTGAAATGTAGCAAAGGTGAGTTGTAAAATGGAGTTGCATTTATAGTGGTAAAGGATGTAATGCAGTCAACAGGAATGCATATTATCTTAACCTCTTCACACATATGATAAAACCAGTGTGATTATACTAAGCTGTGCTCAGAGGGGTATGATCAAATCAGCGTGATCTGCATTAGCGTTGCTGTTTACCAGGAGAGAACATCTGCAACAGCTGCTAAAACTTCTTTTCAAACGTCACAATATCTTAATTATATATGTTACAAACATTCAAATAGCCACAAAAGAACTGGAAAACAGTTTAAAGCCGTCGCCGTTTCATCTGGTTGTTTTAATGTGGCAATGTTTTCTGACATCAAACAAAGAATGTATAACTAAAGTTAGTCAACTTGAGCCTTCTCCCAGATTGTCGGTCACTCTTTCTCAACACTTCCAGGGCAACAAGTGAAATGGCTAGATTCTTAGAACCATCATTGCTATGACAAACTCAGAATATCATGCAGCATTGCAGTGAAAACAATATGGTGGCACACACATCTCATTTGCAGTTGGATTGTACTGTATCTATCATAATCAATAATTTTAAGCATGTTTTAATGAAATTATATGTTTGATAATATGAAATCTGTGCACTAGTGTATCTGCTGTGTAGTGCAAGGTGAAATTTATTTAAATACAACATGCATTAAAGCTGAAGTATTGAACTTTATCATTGTTAAATGCTCGATTAAAGGCGTATTTGGCATTTATTTTTGCAATTCCATACAGTGATGCTACTGTCACAGAGCTTACATACTTGACCTTTAAATAACTTATGAAGGGGGATTAGTCAGTGCTTTAAAAACTTGCATGCAAAAGTTTAACTACTCCCGAGTACCCAACCCAAACACCAACCCTAAACCTAACCGTCAGTGGAGTAAAAATGCAATTGTAGAGGAAAAAAGTTAAAACTCAGAATTGCACTCATCATAGTTTATGTGAATTAGCGATTACTTCCTGGTTTCCACAGGCCCAGTACCCATGTCTCTGGGTCTGCTTGTGCATCACACTATAAGTAGCACTGCCAGGAAAGTAAACGCATTTGAATTAATGCAAAGATGTCTGATGGGAGATGCCGCTTGTCACTATCTCAGAATGGGGTCGATGTCATGGTACTGGAACATTCGGTAGTAACTTATTGAGCTTCCATCTGATCATGTTGGATTAGTTGCGTGGCGTTTAAAACTATTGTGCTTTTCCATGAGAAAAGATGGCAGATTTCAAATTGAGTACTATTATAGACCTTCTTGGGTATGGGAGGAAACAACAATAGAAGGTTCCGGTTTGTCTGCTTGGATGCACTAGCACACATACACACTCACACATGCACACTCGTCTTACCCAACAAAAGCATGCTGATGGGCTGTATTATGCTGACAGGCTCCAGTCAAAGGAAGGGGGCTATGTCACATGGAGAGAGAATGAAACATGTCTTCATGTCAAATGCTTCACTTTTTAAATGGATGGCCCTGCAATCTTGCCATCAGCGACTTCAGGGGGGAAAAAAAGGGGGCACCTCGTAGAGCTCCGCATAATAAATCACCGTAATTTGTTACAATTTTAAAAGACAAATATGACAGGGTGAAATTACTTTGCAGTGCGGCAGACAGTCATTTGCAAATGCGATAAAATACAGGTATAAATCCCACACCAAGAGATACAACAAATCTGTTTACAGAAGACTGCACATTTTTGAGTCATGGATGATCTCTTTTGATTGTTCCCATGTTAATATGTTCAGATAAAGAAGGCTGTTTTGGTGTGACTGTAGGTCTTGCCACATTCAAACTATTTTGGAAGGCTCCTACTTACTAGTTTGGAAATTGTAATTACGACATGATGTGGTTTCAAGTGATTTTTGTAAGAATAAATTGGGCACGTTGGACAATCAATTTTTTTTTTCTCTTTTTCTAATTTAACTCAATTCATGCAATACATATTGTTCAAAAGCAGCTTTACAGAAAATAGAAAGAAATAGAAAATGACAACATTGTCAATGAAAAACTACGTTCATTTTCAAGTTAAATTTCATGTTCATGTAGTTTCAATATTTCTGACTCCATTTGAAAGTCGCATATGATATAAATTTTTAGTAATAAAAACAAAATTGCACAGTCAACATTCACAATTACAACTTTCTTTGATCAATACCAAATTGCTTCCAACATGATTCCTTAATTGACACGCCTCCAACTTGCCCCCAAAGTCAGGGGTACAGCTTCCCACTGGTAATAACGATGTTAATGATGGCGTTCATTGAGCTCATCTCATGAATACAATCATTCTGATATGACTTGAAGTCAGTGTGTGATATGCTGGTTTCAGTCCTGTCTTGTAGCAAGAGAAAGATTGAGCTACCGATGAAATGGGGCTTAAAACCACCCATGTTTGTTCGATTTTTCTCATGAGCTGCCTTTTTTAGATGCAGCTTGAATGGACCTGCAGTGATGCATGCAGGCGTATGAGTTGTTTTTGACAACTGTGAGAAATGATTTTCTCTGAGCACAGTACATTTTTACCAGATGCCTTTCGGCACCTGCTATTGTCAGGTAGTGGAAAAGAGAGGCCACAAAGGTGAATAAGAACAGATGCTCTGATGTGGCCATTTAAGGACAAATCTTACTATAAATGAGTCATGCCCATAGAAAAAAATTATTTAAAAAATCATAAATTAGATCTCTTAAATATCTCAGATGTAAAATAGTTTGATGCCATGTGATTTTTGCTAAACTTACAGTAGATGTGTGTAATATTTACACCACTAGCATCACCAAACAGAATTACAAAAATAATGAACTTTTTCAACAGGATTCCTGAAAAATCCTCTTATTTTCCATTGGTCAGACAAGCAGATAGTCCCTCCCCTAGCTCACATTATTGGTTAAACCAATGTTGCCATGTCAAGCTGGCTGCTATGTTTATACCAATTTCTGTTTTGATAGCATCACAGAGCCACAGTTGACACTTGTAGGAGTAATCAACCTACAAACAGCTTACTCATAATTGTATCTTTGTATTAAACTGGGATAGTAGAAAGTATTTTAACATTTAAAAAAATTACAAACATCACCTTTACATGCAAGAATGAAGTACTTCCATATTTGACACTAAAATAGCAGTACCTAAATGTTTTACCTGAGTTGTAGGCTGGTTGGATAAAAACTATGGCCAATACTTGGGGACATTTGAGAGTATGTGATGTGATGATTTGATACTTGGAAAGGAGGAGGGGGTGAACAGGAGAGACTGAGGTGTAAAACCGCTCTGGAATATGACTGTAATCTGCTGGAGTGCATTGAGGATTTTCCTCTTCCCTTCGACAAAATCCCACCATTTCAAGAGATTAACCTCGGCATGCGATAAATGTTAAACTTCTTTTCCCCTCCAATTTCCTTGCAGCGTACTCCAGAAGCCATAGCGTGTGTGAGATAAAAAACGATCACCTAATTTACTCATGCACAAAATACATTTCTGGGGAGCAGAGTAGAAAAGTCATACTGTAGAATCTCTCATTCAAAGCACTGCAAGTACCTGCTGCTTGGGCCGAATGGCCAATATATAATAACTTGTGAAATGCATGCATAATATTTTGTTTTTATCCAAAAAAGACATGTGGACATATGTAGTTGCATTATTATGAAAGGCCATGGCAAATATTTAAGTCTAAATCTAAAGCTAGGGTTAGACTAAGGGTTATAGTTAAGTCTAAGTTTAGTTTTTGTCTAATTTTTAATTTCTTAAGTCTAAAGTCCAAGGTCTAAAATCTAAGTTTAGTGTTTAAAGTCAAAGTCTAAAGTTTATGGCTATGTACCAGCCGGCTCCAGTGTGGGCTTTGAAAAAGAGCACATAGTGGTCAAAAAGGGTGTGCTTGTGTGCACCCTTTTGAAACAGGAAGTAACAAATGAGATAGTTTAATGGATTACACAAACGCACCCAGCCAAAGGCCACAAGACCATCCACATCAAGTGTTTTTGCGAATTTGTTGCAAGGCCTAAATTTAAAGTCTAAATCCTCAGGCTAAGTTTAAAACCAAAGTCTAAAGTGTAAATCAGTCTGAAGCCTTAGGCCAGTGTATAACTTTGTTTTAAGGCTAAATCTAATGTCTTAGCTTAAATTTAAATTACATGTCTAAAGTCTATGTCTAACATCTAACTATGTCATAAGACAAAAATTTAAATCTAATGTCTAAGCTTGAAGTTAAATGATATGTCTAAATTCTAAGTCTAAAGCCATCTAAAGCCTTAGGCTAGGTCTTAAGCCAAATTCTAAAGTTTAACTATGTCTAAAGTCTAAGTCCAAAGCCTATGTCTGAAGTATAACTTTGTCATAAGACAAAATGTTTAATCTAATGTGTAAACTTAAAGTTAAATTATGTCTAAAGTCTAAATCTAACATCTAATTTCATGTTAAGACTAAGTACTAAATCTAATGTAAAATCCAAAAGCCAAACTCTATGAATAATTCTAATGCTTAAGTCTAAAGCCAAGTCTTTAACTCTAAAGTCTAAGACCCTATTTCCACCTGGTATTAAGATGCATTTTGGGTGGTCCGATCACGTGTTTAGACCTAAATACAGGTCTAAATGGGGTCTAAAATATTTTGTGATCGGATCACAAAAACCACATATGAATGTGGTCAAAATCTGTTCACAAGTTGTCACAGGAGATGCATTTAAGTGACCAGATGTAAACAGCGATGTGTCTCACTTGACCACATGTGATCGGATAATTTGAGATACATCATAATACCAGGTGAAAAGGGGTTCAAGTCTGAAGCCTTTGGCTTTAGACCTAGCTGAGACCTAGGCTTTAGACTTGGCCTATGCTTCAGACTTAGACTTTAGACTTCGCCTAAATCTTTAGACTTAGACATATTTAAACTTTAGACTTTGGTTTTAGACCTAGCCTAGACCTAGGCTTTAGACTTTGACTAAGTCTAAAGTTTAACTATGTATAAGTCTGAAGCCTTAGGCTAAGTCTAAAGTCTAACTCTGCCTTAAATCTAAATTTTAAAACTAATGCTGAATTCATGTCATGTCAGAATACTCAGAGCTGTTCACATCCTTGGACCTCTGAAGATATTTTTTCTACTGCCACACTCACAACACCTAAACGACTTGGTTGTTGATAATGGCATAATATTTATCTCTACATGTAATTTATTAATTTGCCTCTATACTGTATATTATCACAGTTTTTAAGAACAAAGTAAGCGCCAAGTCTAATGTCTAAGCTTAAAGTCAAATTATATGTCTAAAGTCTAAGTCTAAAGGCATGCTTTTGAAATTTTCATTATGGACAATTATGAAAAGGGACTTTTGAAGCTACTGTAAATGTGGACAGCTGAATCACAGCACGACTGGTAGATCCACAGAGCATTCATGAAGACTCATAAGGAAGAAGCTTTGCCAAAAAAGATCAAAGAATAATGAACAAAATCCCCCGCAGCTCCCACACCTTGCAAATGCCACCTCCCCCTCTGAATTATGCATGTGGACAAACACTGAATGACTAATTAATGTCCATCAATGACACAACAAAGAAGTCCCATTGCTCCTGTTTACAATAAACGAGCTCTATTGCTCTTACCCCCTCAAAGCAGAGGATGCTGGGAAGGGACAGGGGTGCGCACCCAATAGCTGGATATGCTGATGCTTCCGTTTCACTACAACACCTGTAGGTTTTACTACATAGACAGTCTTTTACAAAGGCTTAACCACCTGTGATCAAGCAATCAATATGCATGCAGGTTTGTTTTGAGTGAAAACTAGTTTTTTTTTTTTTTTTCGCCTTTGAAAGTCTTGGCTCACACGTTGAATGTGTGACATACTCTCGCCTTCTGGTGTCTACTGATAATATGACGGAGCTGTTGGAGACGGATGCTGTCAGAAACGCAGCTATTAGTATTTGTTGTGGTGCGTGTGCGGTTGAAATGTCATGGACAATCTGCTCGGCTAATGACCCGTATTTGTTAAGGCTATGTTAATCACTTCTCTTTGAATTATAATTCACCGAATCATAGCTTTTTTGAGACCCATCCTTTAATGGGAAAGGTGTGGTTTGAGAACAACCTGTCATTGCTTTATATGTATTATTATAACAAATTAGCTCCATTACAAAAACGTACAAGTTGCGTTTAAAAACTGCATTCTAGTTTGTCAGTTTTAGGTGGTTTGAGTGCTTTATTGCAATGGTTAAGCTGTTTTAAGTTTTTCAGTAAGAATATCACTGTGCCTATTAAAAGCTGAAATAGCCATGTAGGAGACAAGTTGACAGTAGAATGGCTGTTCAAGCTTGTCTGGTGCCGAGACAGGGAGAGAGAACTGCTGTTAATATCTTTTAGTAAATACGAACTTCTGAAATCTTGCAGCCTGTGCCAAAAAACGATTCTCAACTTGTGCTACTGGCTAATGCTGTTGTCTGCTTGAATCAAAATATCCATTGATTTCTGGTGGCCAGATATCTGAGAGGTGGTACAACCTCTCTACCTCTGCTGCTCTCTCTTGTTTTATTCATGTGCTTTCGGTTCATTTGCCAATTCTTCACTTGTAGGTTTAAGAAGACAAACAGTGCAGCAAATCCGTCTGAGCGCTGTTTGACTAAATGACATTTTGCTCCGCCGGCATGCTAATCGTGAAGAAAACAGTGGCAGATCAGTGCTTAAGACCACTTTGTCTCAGGGTGAATATTTTGCACTGTGGCGCTGACGAGGCCTTTGAAGTGCTTGGAAGAGAAGCAACATTAAACACAAACTCTTAGTCTCAGCAGTCCATAGTAAAATGGCACTTTAGAAAATACACTGTTTAGATACTTGTAAGAGTGGATTATTTTTGAATGAGGGTTTCTTTATATATGGGCTTGTATCTCCCTTTCAACATAAAATGTACACTATTCACTATAATACACATTCCTATTCTTGCATTTACATTTAATAATGTAGCAGATGGTTTTATTCAAAGTGGCTTATAAATTAGGAATTCTTAAACAAAATTGATTCATTTAGCTTGATTCATAACTGAACATTATTTCAAAGCTAAACAAATGCCAGATCTTTTATTAAAATTAATGTAAAAACTTGCATAATACAGCTATCCTTAAATGTATAGTTCACCCAAAAATGAAAATACTTACCCTCATGCCATCCCAGATGTGCATGACCTTCTTTATTCTGCAGAACACAAACAATGATTTTTAGAAGAATACCTCAGCTCTGTATGTCCACACAGTGCAAGTGTATAGTGATCAAAACATTGAACCTTCCAAAAGCACATAAAGTCAGCATAAAAGTAATACATCAGACACCAGTGATTTAATCAATCTTCTTCTGAAGTGATCCAATCGGTTTGAGTGAGAACAGACTAAAATATAACTCCTTTTTCACAAAAAAAATCTTCATTGGCAATCATGATTTCAAGCTCGATTATACTTAAGAGTGCCATCTAGCTTCCTTACTCTAGGGAGTATAATTGAGCTCAAAGTCTGATTGTGCCTAGAGATTCCACTGGCAAATTGTACAGTGAAAAAAGAGATTATTTTGGTCTGTTCTCACCCAAAATCAATTAGATCGCTTCAGAAGACATGGATTAAACCACTGGAGTGTTATCTATTACTTTTATGCTGCCTTTATGTAAAGTAGCTGGCAATGATAGGCAGACAAAGACGGGGATGAAGAACCCAACTGCATTTTATTTCCTGTGGCATCCAAATGTGAAACATAACAAAACATAAACATGAACTTGACTATACTTTGTTAGACTTGAAACGACATTACGCCATCAATACCTGACCAGAGACAATGGCAAACATGAGGGCTTAAATACACAGAAGTGGGTAACAAGTAAACAAGACAACCAATCACAAGACTGATCTAATACTAAGACAATGAACCATGAACCAATGACATAACAGAACTGATAACAAGATTACAAGACTCATGAACACAAACCAAAGAGAACAAAACAAATGGAACAAGAGGATCACATGAGGGAACAGATCACATGATAATGAAACGGGAATTAAAATGTCAAAATAAAAGACATGAACACAAAACATGAACAAAAAAACATACACTTGACATATCTCCCAATGATGGGAGGGGGGCATGGCCTGGCGAGATAGGGTGTGGGGAGTGACCTGACGAAACAGGGTGTGGAGTATGGCCTGGCAAAATCAGGGTGTGGAGCATGAGACCAGGGCAGAGCCAGTGGAAGGTGGGAGGCTTGAGTGGAGAAACTGGAGAACTGGGAACCCGGAGAGTAGCCAAAGACTCGAAGGGCCAGGGTGGAGTCTGAGGCTCAGAGGACCAAGGCAGGTTCACTTGACGTGGCAGACATGGTAACATGCCAAGGCAGGGTCACTTGACGTGGCAGACATGGTAACATGCCAAGACAGGACCACTTGACATGGCAGACGTGGTAACATGGCATGATGCGGTAGGAATGGCAGCATGACATAACGTGACCTGAGGCTTGCAACGCTGGCTCTGGGACGGACAAGGCTTGTAACTCTGGCTTGTTGATCATGGCAGGTGTGGCGCTGGCTCGTTGGCAATGGCAAGAGTGGCCGTCGGCTGTGGCAGGTGTGGACGCTGACTCATTGGCCATGGAAGGCGTGGGCACTGGCTCGTTGTCCGTGGGCACTGGCTCGTCTGTCATGGCAGGTGTGGGCGATGGCTCGTCTGCCATGGCAGGTGTGGGCATTGGCTCATCTGCTATGGCAGGTGTGGGCATTGGCTCGTCTGCCATGGCAGGTGTGGGCATTGGCTCGTCTGCCATGGCAGGCGTGGGCATTGGCTCGTCTGCCATGGCAGGCGCTGGCACGTTGGCCGTGGCAGTCGCGGGCGCTGGCACGTTGGCCGTGGCAGTCGCGGGCGCTGACTTGTTGGCCGTGGCAGGCGTGGGCATTGGCTCGTTGGCCGTGACATTGGCTTGATGGCCATGGCAAGGTGTGGGAATTGGCATGTCGGCCGTGGCAGGCGTGGGTGCTGGTTTGTGTGGCTGTGGCAGGCGTGGGCACCAGACTGTGGAGCAGAGGCGGGCCTGGACCGTAGAGCAGAGGTGGGCTAGTGATATGGCATGGAACAAACTGAAGCTTGGCGGTGACAGGGCATGGAGCAGACTGAGGATGCCCGGTTACATGGCATGGAGCAGATTGAGGCTTGGCTGTGACATGGCAAGGAGAAGACACAGGCATGGCTGTGACATGGCATGCAGCAGGCTCAGGCGTGGCTGTGACATGGCATGGAGCAGACTCGGGATCTGGGGCAGAAGCTCTGCGACCGTGATGTGGGACCCTGGCTTGGTGGCCGTGATGTGGGTCACTGGCTCGGCGGCCATGACGGGGCACTCTGGCTCGGCGGCCGTGACAGTGGACGGCTCTGACATGGCAGTCACTGTAAGAGTGTATAGTTCCTTCTCAGCCACTCCTACAGTGAAAGATGAACCGCTCAATTGTAGGGCTAAATCAATGAACCATCAGGCATCAGGGAGGTGACCGGCTCATTTAGTCCAAAATGGAAAATGTCCTTGAGGGCAATATCATTAAAGTCAACTCTGCAGGCCAGAGAGCATACGTCCTCTACATATTCCTCCAGGGGACGATTCCCCTGACGTAGGCACAGGAGATGAACAGCTGGGTTCATGTTTGGTCTTGTATTCTGTAACGTAGCTGGCAATGATAGGCAGACGAAGACGATGATGATGTGAAGAACCCAAGTGCAGTTTATTTACAGTGGCATCCAAACATGAAACATAACAAAACATGGACTTGACTTGACTTGAAACGACATTACACCAACAATACCTGACTAGAGACAATGGCAAACATGAGGGCTTAAATACACAGACATGGGTAACAAGTAAACAAGACAACCATTCACAAGACTGAACTAATAATAAGACAATGAACCATGAACCAATGACATAACAAAACTGATAACAAGATAACAAGACTCATGAACATAAACCAATGAGAACAAAACACATGGAACTAGAGAGGCTTTGTGCACCGTTTGTGCTACAGACTTCAATGATACTGTGGCACGGTGGAGGGCGGGACCGGCGCGTGATTGCGCACGCCCGGTCCCGTATCAGGCTGATTGAGCCGTCAAGAGGGATAAAGGCCACTCGCAGACGGTGATCGAGGAGAGAGAGCTTAATCAGCAGACGTCTGCTGTCCTAAATGTTTGTTTTAAGTTCCTCATTAAATTATTATTTATGTTGACAAGCCGGTTTCTCGCCTCTTCCTTGCCCATGATCTGTTTTACATTGGTGCCGAAACCCGGGAAGGAAGAGGGATACGCCGTAGCGGAGTTCTCGCCACTTCTCAATGGAGCAGCCGCGGCCATCTGCCGGGAGACGGAGGAGCCCAGCCACCTGGACGCGGAGGAATGGCCGCCGACCGCGAGGGGAGGAGGGGCTCCTGGCCGACCGCCTGGAGCGGTTAGGGCCGCTGCCAGGGGTGGGGGAGTCCCCTAGTAGCCGCTGGAACGCGGCGGAGTTGGAGACTGCCGACCGCGTGCGGGGAGGGGCTCGGCGCCGACCGCCTGGAGCGGGAGAACCGCTGCCAGGGGTGGGGGGAGGCCCCTTCAATACCCCGGGAACGCGGCGGGGCGTTCCGTCCACCAGGGGCTGAGGACTGCCTCCGATCTGCCCGGAGAGGCGCGGCTGTTGTCCTGAAGAGGGTGGAGAAGTGGCTGAGGAACGAGCTACGGCGTATCAGAGAACCGGCGAGTACGTTTTTTTTTTTTCTTTCTTTCCTTTAATCTCTCTCTCCTCTCTCTCTCGATACCGCTCTGCGTTGGCCTTTTCCCTCTTTTTTAAATTATGGTGTTTGTGGGAGGGGAGGTACTGCCCAGTGCAGGAACCCTCCCCCCCCCCCATTTTTAATTGTTGTTTCCCTCCCCTTGCCCCCTCCCTTGTCCAGGCTGATGGGGATGACCCGCCGGCAGACCGCGCGGTGATGTAGGTGATGTACGTCAGGCCGGGGGACCCCAGGTGATGTACGTCAGGCCGGGGGTCCCCAGCCTGAGAGAACAGGGGAGGAATGTGGCACGGTGGAGGGCGGGACCGGCGCGTGATTGCGCACGCCCGGTCCCGTATCAGGCTGATTGAGCCGTCAAGAGGGATAAAGGCCACTCGCAGACGGTGATCGAGGAGAGAGAGCTTAATCAGCAGATGTCTGCTGTCCTATGTGTTTGTTTTAAGTTCTTCATTAAATTATTATTTATTTGTCAAGCCGGTTTCTCGCCTCTTCCTTGCCCATGAAATGATCTGTTTTACAGATACGTCAAATTGTGCAGCTTGTTATAGCCTGGTGAACGATAAAACAGACAAAAAAATCTCATAGAGTTGCATTAAAGGAAGTGTACCATACATTATCTAGGTCCAGAATATCATAGAGACTTGGGGGTGGGTTTTTTTTACTTGAGCCTTTAAGCAACCACCCGGAACACCCAAGCATCCGGATAACATGCCAAAAAACATTCCAAACAACTTAACCACATAGCAACAACCTAGCATCATTGTGATTCATTTTGACATGCCATTGCACAGGCAAACACTCTTGAAAATGATAGTCTAGTTTCCTGCTGATTTCAGAAATAATCAAATTTACAGTCACAATGCTGTATGTCACTGTCTCATCATACACAGCACCAATGGTGAGATGGTCAACCAAAGCTGTAAAGGTTCCCTACTGGACTATGGCAATGAAGAACAGTAAAGTTTCAAAATCAATATTTGTATTTCTACTGTTGATGTCAGAAGAAATGGGCCTGATGCTGTCACCTCCCCCTTGTACACATAGTGGCGATGGAAAGCCTGAGGGCAGAGAAAACATTATTTATCATGAGGGAAAAGACTTTCATTTCTAGTTTGTCAGAGTGCAGGTCAGTGATTGTGTGGATGATTTATTACACGCCTGTGCATGACATGAACAGAAGTTACTCTTGACTCCATGGTGCTTTTTCGGTCACATTACATCAGCACTGCTGTGATTTGGCCAAAGGCACGAGGCCTGCAGCAGGGAGGCAGGAAGAGGGCCATATAGCACGATTGTGAGTGTGATATTGATTATATACAATAGTTCAATGAACAATTACATTTTAAAAAATTAGGAAAAACCAAGTAAGGTCATATAAACGCATTTGTTTATGGAACTACTTTTTTACACTACGGATCAGAATCTGCCGTTGCTGGTTCAAAACAAATGATGTGTCCAAACCTCCATTAGTAATTCAAAAAGTTCACTTCAGAAATAGTATCACGGCTTGTGCTGTTTCCAACAAGTTATTGGATAAACAAGGATGGATTGATGGGTGTGTGCATCTCTATGTGTCTCTGTATGTGTGTGTGTGTGTTAGAGAGAGAGAGAGAGAGAGACTGAGAGAGTGCAATCACCTATTGCCACTCCCAAGCAGAGATGCTGTCAGTGTTCTGAAGGTCAGCTTTCTCAGTGGAAAAATTGCATCCAAGCGGGGGAATTTCTCCCTATTTTGTGGTAGTCGCACACGAGATGATCATTATAGAAACAGCGATGTCCTCCACCATTTTTAAGCAGTGTGTATCCAATGTGGAAACTTGGTAAGCACCTTGAGTTCTGTAATCAAACAGTCCTTCATGTCTCTCAGCTGCAATAAGCCTTAATCCTCAAATTGTTCATTTAAAGCCGTTTAAAACAATGTCCTAGCTTAAGTAATGTAGCTGTAATACGAGCAATCACAGGGCGCTGTTCTATGTAAACAATGACTAACAGATTCACTTTACGTCACCAACTGGCTCATATTACACATAAAAATGATATTTTGCCACCACCTGCTGGCTAACATATGTAATTTCAAAAATAAAGGCAGTAACTCCTAACAGATATATACTGCTCTTACACCTTAGTTTAAAATGGCACAAACACCAGCGGAGTGATACATGCAGTGAAGCGTCTGAGTGCTGATCCTGTCAGACCATCAGTGCTCATGGAATGTCTCTCGTTCAATCAGATTTGAGGTCCAGAACTAACTGTTGTGTGTATATATATATATATATATATATATATATATATATATATATATATATATACACCGATCAGCCACAACATTGAAACCATCTGCCTAATATTGTGTAGGTCCCCCTCATGCCGCCAAAATGGCACCAAACCGCATCTCAGAATAGCATTCCGAGATGATATTCTTCTCATCACAATTGTACAGAGCGGTTAACTGAGTTACCATAGATCTTGTCAGTTCGAACCAGTCTGGCCATTCTCGGTTGACCTCTCTCATCAACAAGGCATTTCCATCTGCAGAACTGCCACTTTTTTTTTGTTTTTGGAACCATTCTGAGTAAATTCTAGAGACCTATTGTTCATGAAAATCCCAAGAGACCAGCAGTTACAGAAATGCTCAAACGGTTTCAAACCAGCCCATCTGGCACCAAAAATCATGCCATGCTCCAAATCACTGAGATACATTTT
This sequence comes from Moxostoma hubbsi, assembly GCA_032164185.1. NCBI lineage: Eukaryota > Metazoa > Chordata > Actinopteri > Cypriniformes > Catostomidae > Moxostoma > Moxostoma hubbsi. The sequence continues at coordinate 9,040,645 of JAVLUX010000033.1, forward strand.
TCCCCATTCTGATGGTTGATGTGAACATTAATTGTAGCTCCTGACCCGTATTGGCATGATTTTATGCACTGCACTGCTGCCACATGATTGGCTGATTAGATAATCGCATGGATGACTGTTGGTGCCAGATGGCCCCAGTTTTGTTCTGAAGAGACACAAGTCTTATAAATAGTGACTCTGGTAGCAGTGCTTGTATTTGATGGATGGTTGTGGGTAAAGCAGCGAATAAATGAAAGAGGAAGAATGCTGGTTCAAAAATCTTCCAGCTCCCAGCTGTTTGGGAGGTAGTATCAGAGGTTTGTTCTCGGGAAAACATTGCACTCGTTGCATCAAGGCACAGTGCTGTATTTGTCGTGCTGTCATTTAATGAGATCACATTGCTCATCAAGGTTCATTTGCAGTGCATAGACAAAATAGATTTAATTAGCCCAACGCCAAGTGGCGTGTGCATGCGGCGTTTCCCCACAAAATAATGACACATTTTTGTAACCATCAAGTTCTAATTAGACAATTGGGTTTATGGAAAACGTTAAAGTTCTGCAAATGACAAACAAATGTGTTGCCAATTAGGCATTGTTGACGGGCATCTATGTGTGACTTTCTCAGTTGTTGCTTTGTTCTTTTATTAGTCAGTCGCCCTGGGTTGATTGTCTTTGGGGGGAATTGATATGCTAGTGTACAGCTGAGCCCTGTACTTGGTCATTCGGGCTGGCAGTGACTGAATGGTGCCCATTGTTGGGCTTTTTATACAGGATCCAGCTCTTGGCTGCCAGCATGAGTGTGTAACTGCAGAAATGGACCACTAGGGGCAGTATACAAGCCTGAAAACAGATCATTTAAGAATGATGGGCCCCTATAGGACCCATTTTATGAGTAAGGTCATTACTCATAAAATGGGTCCTATAGGGGCCCATCATTCTTCTCTTATCTATTCTTATATAGACATGAGCAAATTAGTCTGCCATGCAAATGTTGGTGTTGTGCTGAATGTGATGCACAAGTTTAAACATGGTGAAAGGTGTCCTTTTGCGTTCCAAATATATTTTTTATAATAATAGTATGCTTAAAATGACAGGATGAGATTTAAACTATTAATTGACTTAACATAATACATTACACAACATTACATGCTGCTTCATTTAACAGTTTTCTTTATAAATCAAATAGCTTTAAATGCCTAGAGCAATCATAGAAAAAACATACTGTATATCAGATTTAGTGAACTGTCAATGATATATTTTCCTGACCTTTTCTAGACAACAATGCATATAAACATCCATACCTACACAGTCGTAATAAGGTTGAATAAACAGCAAGTTTCTTTTTCCTCACATCAGCACACACACACTAGTTTGCTGTGACTGATTTATGCTTTTCCATGACGTTTTGTCTTAATTGCACAGCTACGCGTGTGTGCGAGTCAGATGCTGTCTGATGGATGGCTGAATAAGAGTGTGTGAACCGTCTTTCATTCACTGGAATCGCTCCTCTCGATGGAGGGAGATCTGGTGTAGCAACATGTGGCAGGTGGTGAAAGAGGGATGGGGTGGGAAAAAAGAAGAGTGGAAAGAGTGCATCAAGCCTCCCTTTCTGAGGATGCCTGCAGCAACAGATTCACCAATTATACCACTATGTTTGAGAAATGTTAGCAAATGTCTGGTGTGGTTTGAGATCCTGTACATTCATTTTCATAGGCTGACTATTCTATTCTGTTATGTAATTTAGATGGACATATAAATAGGGTTCTTATTCAACATTCACTTGACTTTATGGGAAAAAAAAATTAAAATGTGAAAATGTGCAATTAATGGTGAATGGTGACTGTGGCTATCATTCTGCCTTCGTTTTTGTGTTCCACGAAAGACAGAATGTCAAATGGCTTTAGAATTACATTCATGAACAAATGAACATTACATTCATTCATGAACCCTCATGAAATAGAACTCTGTACTTATCCTGAACCAATTTTTGCTCTGTAGGGTTCTTGAGTTGGCTTTGGATATTCAAAAAAAGGTTGCTGATGTTACATTAGATGTTCTCTAGATCAGTATAATGGTTCTAGGTATCATATATTAACAGAAGATTATTGTAGGCCTCCATGGTTCTTTGAAGAAGAATGTCCATATTGAAAGTCCATATGGTTTACTAAAGAATAATGGAACTACTTCTATGTCATCCTACAGTAGGTACTTAAAAGTACTTGTATGGCATCACTTCAAACTTAAACCACGTTTTCTTTGGAATAATATGGAACTTCTTTTGGTTCTTTTATGACATGATATGAAACTTTAAAAGGTTCCCCTATGTGGCATAATATGGAAATTAATTATACATATTACCTAATAATCACACAGTAAAGATTAATTTCAATAATTTTAGTAATTCTATTTTTACTTAAATTACTTTTTAAATGTTTTTATATCACAATTTTGTAATGCTAATTGCTGCTGTTACTTAAAAAAGACTTAAAGCACTGTGTACTTATTAGCCTACTCTATTTTATTACTAGCTCTTGAATAATTACTTTACAAACTAGAGGCAATATTTAGGAGAAACACTCGAAGGCTATATCTACATAAATATTACTCTTTTTAAATAAAGGACTGTTTTTTAATCACATATTTGTTCATTTTATATATATATATATATATATATATATATATATATATGTGTATATATGTATATATGTATAAAATGTTTTTTTGTGGTTGGGTTGCAATGTGGAACAAAAAAATAAATACTATAAAGTAGTTTAAAAAAGTTTAGGAACAACTGCAGTACAGTACATGCTCAGCAGTAAAATCATTTTTACACATTTTTTTTTTTGTATTTATTTTGTAACATTTTGTAAAGTCAGCATTGATTTTTGGATTTTTCTCAGGAATTGCCAGGTTTCAGAATATATTCAAAAAAATTGAAGCTGGAAAAGGCCTGTTTTCTGAACCGTGCTAGTGTAAACTGCAGGCCAAGACATTTTGGAGTGCTTGAAAAAAGGATGAGTATATAATATTTATTTTATATGAATTTAATATAATAAATCAAATTACAATAATGTTTGAATATACATTAAGTTGAATCCTTGTGAGTTAAATATTCATACATAACCTATCTAACACAAATTGATCTTATAAAAGCTATGATAGTGTAAAATTCTAAAAGTATCTAATTTAACGAAAATTTGAAAATAATGCAATTTTCATTTGTCACTTATCAAACAGAACATGTTACAAATGATAGCAAATGATAAATATATTGAACATGTTCATGAGTAATTGTTGTGCACTTGTCTAACATCAATTTATCCAAATATATAAACAATCTGTTTTGATGGGCATTTAAATGAATAAACAAGTAAAATCTAGATTTTTTTTTCTTGACTTTTTATTTGCCACTTAATAAAGTGTGCAATGAATAAAACCTTTTAATTAAAATCTGATAACGTAAAGCTATTGTACATTTGATATTTTGATGCATTTAATGAATCTAAATGAACTTACAAACTCAAAAATATTTGAGCCTATTTTTGAGATTTATTTTTATTTCATTTTTATTAAAGATTACTGAGATTTGATTGGATTTTGTTATGAAACTGAAATGCGTAAATATTAAAAATACATTTTCTGAGTGACAACAACCAATTCAAAAAATCCAAAGTCAAACCATTCATGTTTTGTGTTATTGTTTACTTCCACATTGTAAAACTTTTTTTTTTGAACTGCGATGAACTGCGATGCACCTCACTGATGTCTGCCCGCATCACCTTGGTCTATTAATGGACTACACTCTTGAAATGGAATACATAGACTATCAATTGCAAACAAAACCCTACATCAGTCAATTAACAAGGACAATGCATCTATGTGAATTTCTGCAGATAATATAGGATGGACTTCCAAAACATTAGTCATTAATCTTACAGTTCATACAAAATCTATGTTTAAACACTGTCCCTTAACACTTACTTATTTTAATAATTATAAACCATGACTTGCACTACACATAAGTAATATTGACATTATATTCATGATGTTAGCCAGAGGAGAACTGGCCCCCACAGTGAGTCTGGTTTCTCCCAAGGTTATTTTTCTCCATTAATCAACATCTTATGGAGTTTTGTGTTCATTGCCACAGTCGCTTCGGCTTGTTCACTGGGGTTATTAATACAATTATTATTTACTTATTTTTAAACACAATTCAATATCGTATTTTATCTAATTACACAATGATGACTCCTCGACATTATAGACATTACGGTTTTATCTTCTGTTAATGCCTGATTGTCTGTAAAGCTGCTTTGAAACTATGTGTTTTGTAAAAGGCGCTATACAAATAAAATTGACTTGACTTGACATAGCTTGAACAGATAAGAAAATAAAGATAAATATTTTAAAACTGTTCCATGGTTACCATATGTTGAATTCTGCATTCATGATTTGCGTCAGTGCTCCAGCGTCAAGCGGCGCTTTGAACTCCACATGAAAAGCGTTTGAATACAAAAACATCTCATTCTGCATTTTGGTGATATTTAGGACTTGACATGCGTCTATGGTAATTAAAATGTGCCCTACTTAGGCTGAAAAATACTTGATTTCTGTCATAAGTTACAACGGTCACAGATAGAGTTGAGAGGTTCTTTCTTCATCATTTTATCACTGACACTGAATCACTGCTGTGTGCATCAATGTAATGACTCCAGCGGACTCGTCGCAAAGGTTCTGCACTCTCAGCCAGATTTTATGCTGGTTTATGCTGTATTAACAGTAAATAAGTTCATCGCGATTAAGACAAATCAACACATTAAACATTTTAATTAATCACATGCGTTAATGCATTAATTTTGACAGCTCTTCTAATAAAAGAAAAGCTTAAATCCTGGCATCCTCAATTGGTGTTTTTTTTTGTTTGTTTGTTTTTTTTCTCGGTGGTGTTGTTGATATTGTATTGTGTGTGCAAGCAATGCCAGAAGAAAGACAGTCAATACTAGATAAAGTCATCACAATGGTTCTGTTGCAGTTGCAATAGAATGTAGTTCATCTACCTCCTTTGAAGGACCTGAACTCTAGGTCAGAAAAGGGGCTATATGAAACTTAAAACAGTTCTTCTACGACATCATTTGGAACTTAAGGTTTCTTCTATGACATCATAGAAGCTTAAAAATAGCTCTTCTAGAGACCTTATTCAGAGAAGCTCACTGTTTCCTTTTCAAGACAGAAATTCAGTTGAAGTTGTAAAGGGTAGATATGGGTGTTATATCACTAGATCTTAAGAAACGAGACCAATTATATCATCTCATTTTAAGTTGTTTTTTCCATTAAAATGTTCATTATCTGAACACTAATTTAAACAGGACAACAAATCATTGAAAACTGTAACTCTCCTGTAAATCTCCCTCACAGCATAATTTTTATTGACATCAGAAATAAAATATGCCGCTTCTCTGAATAAGGTCTTTAGAAACAAGCAATTTTACTTTTGAATTTCTTATATGGTTTCTCTACACTGAATCCAATTTCTGTCTATAAAAGCTAAAGCTGGGTTTCAGTCGAGTAAAGAAATAGTGTGTGGGATAAATCTGGGCAGAGGGCTACAGTTCACCTCTCCATCAGTGTCCTTCAATGTGCAGAGTTTTGACCCAAACAGATGAAATGTGTCTTGGGCAGGCAGTACAGGGAACGACCCAGCATGCAGCCAAAGCCACATGATAAAATGAATATAAATCTACATCCTGCTATGGGATGATCCCTAATTATGAACCTCTGCCAATATAGTCACGCCTGCAAGCATGCTCTGTCACACTTTCTAGTAACTGAAATGCCAGCCAAGCCAGCTGAGTTTGTTTGAGTATATGCTTATATGTGTGAGTTTTAATTTTAATATAGTACATCAACAGTGTATTTAACAAGCATTATTTCCAAGTGACTATTTAATGGTACTTAAACATTATATTATATTGTTATGTCTGTTCTATTGTTCTGTCCTGCTCTACTATTCAATTCTGTTGTTCTGTCCTGCTCTACTCTACTATTACATTACATTGCATTACATTATGTTATATTATATCATGTCTGTTCTGTTGTATTAGTCTGTCCTGCTCTTCTATTCTATTATATCATTCTCTCCTGTTCTACTATTATATTCTATTATTTTATGTTGTTCTATTCTGCTCTTATAACCTCTATTCCTTTACATTACATTATGTTATATTATATTGTTATGTCCTGTCCTGTCCTGTCCTGTTATTTTGCATTAGTCTGTCCTGCTCTTCTATTCTATTCTATTACATAGTTTTATTGTAATATGTTATTTTCTCTTGCTCTGCTCTTCTGTTATATTCTATTCTGTTATATTCCATTCTATTATGTTGTTTTCTCCAGCTCTGCTTTTCTAGTCTAGTCTAGTCTGTTCTGTTATATTATGTTGTTTTCTCCTACTCTGCTATTCTATTCTGTTATATTATATTATATCATGATGTTTTCTCCTGCTCTGCTTTTCTATTATATTCTGTTTTCTCCTGCTCTGCTATTGTAGCGAAGACGCCGGGGCAGTTGTGTTAAGATCAATACGAAGTATAACAGTATAAATAGTAAATCAAAGTACAAATATAGGGAAAACAAAAGGCAAGCAAAGGTTCGGTACACAGGCAGAGAGTCCAGAATGGCAAACCCAGAAATTCCGAGAGGTGGAGGGGTAAAAAAAAAAAAAACGCAACAAGCATGTGGGAAATACGAGAAATCGGGCAGGATTCAAAACACAGGGTAAACAGGAATGGTAATAAATGCTCAGAAATATTGACGAGGCAAACAAGACTTTGCAATGAATGCATATAAACAGAGAACTTAAATAGAGAGAGTTGATGTGGAACTGGTGGGTGATTAATCAGTCTGACCAGAGGATTATGGGAGATGTAGTTTGTGAAAGTTAGTATTCAGGGGATGGCGACCTCTTGTGGCGTACAGGAGAGATAGCAGGTGCTGTAGGTGTAACAGCGCTGCAATTAGCTTGAGTGCCTGGGTGTCCCGAGCAGGCCGAGTTATGAACCCACTGAAGAACTCTGTTGCGTAAAAGAGCTGGGAACAAAGACCTTATCTGGAGGGCCGTCAGCAGGAGTGCGTTCTTGGTTCTGAGCTTGGGTGATGTCTGCCATAATGTCCCATTGTACAGGAGCAACAAAGAGAGTAGGTGGGATAATGGAAGTCACAGGGTTGTTGCCAGTAGTGGACCGATAAATGCTGGATAGGGCATCAGCTTTGGTGTGTTTGGAGCCAGGTCGAAATGGTGAAATCAAACCTGGAGAAGAAGAGACCATCGAGCTTGACAATGATTTAAGAGTATAGCAGACTGAGTGTACTCCAGGTTGCGATGATCTGTGATTACCAGAAAAGGATGACAAGCTTCCTCCAGCCAATGTCTCTACTCCTCAAAAGACAACTTCATGGCTAAAAGTTCACTGTTGCCGACATTGTAATTCCTGATAATTGTGTGAGTAGAAGGGACAGTGATGGAGCTTGGCGGGAGAGCCTTATCATTTGGAGAGTACCGCACCAACTCCTGAATCAGAGGGTCGAGCTGGGTCTGGATGATGGAGAATGGGGGCAGTGGTAAAGGGACGTTTGAGGTCATCAGAGGCTTGATGAGCAGGAGGTGTCCACTTTAGTTTCTGGGCTTTGTGTGAGGCAGCCACAAAGCTGAAACCTTGGATGAACCGTCTATAGAAGTTGGCAAAACCAAGGAAGAGCTGTAGTTCTTTGACAAACACCGGTAGTGGCCACTGTAGCATGGCTTGTACCTTGGATGAGTCCATGGTGACCCCCTCGGGGGAGATTACATACCCCAGGAAAGAGATGGTCATAGTATAGTTGATGTTCAATGAGGCGGTTGAGCACCACTCTGACGTGTTGAATGTGCTCATCAAGGGAAGAAGAGTATATCAGAATGTCATCGATTTCTATAACCTATTTCCCAATAAGATCTCTAAAAATGTCATAAACAAAGGCTTGGAAGACAGATGAACTGTTGGAAAGTCCGAAAGGCATGACCTGGTATTCGTAGGTGGCCAGTGTGTGTAAAAAAGGCTGTCTTCCATTAATCCCCCTCTCGGATGCATGTTAAATTGTAGGCATTATGAAGATCAAGTTTGGTGTAGATCTTGGCACATCGTAACTGCTCTAATGCTGCTGGTACCAGAAGGAGGGGATATCGAATCTTGATAGTGACTGTGTTCATGCCCCAGTAGTCAATGCATGGACAAAGACCCCCGTCCTTCTTTCCTACGAAAAAGAAAGCAGCAGAAGCGGATGGTCGAATTAATCCCTTTTCAAGGGACTCCAAAATGTACTCCTCCATAGCTATAGTCTCCAGTTCAGATAAGGGGTATATCTGTCCACGTGGAGGAGAGGAACCTGGCAGAAGATCAATGGCACAGTCACAGGGACATTGAGGAGAAAGCTGCATAGCCTTTACTTTGATGAATGCCTTATGGAGATCCGAATAACAATGTGGTAGGATAGAAATCTCCTCCTTAGTGAGGATCATCATGGTGCTTACAGGAGGGAGAGAGATGGGTTCAGGAAGATTGAGGCAAGACTAGAAATGGGAAGTACTCCATCAAGTGATTTGTCCATCTCAGGGTTGTGAAGTCTCAGCCATGGCAGGCCAAGAACAATCGGGTTCTTAGGAGAGTGAGTGACTAGGAAGTTAATCTCCTCATGATGAAAGAGTCCAACTTGAAGATGAATGGGTTGGTTGATTTGTTGAATCTTCCCAGAGCCCAGTGGTCATCTGTCAAGTGCAGAGACACAAGGGACAAAAGACAAATGTAGATTTGTGGCGAGACCAATTTACCTGCAGCCCCTCAATCTAAAATGTCAGATAATTGATGTTCACTATTTAGAACATGTAACGTAACAGAGAGTTCAAACTGTTCAATAAAAATGAAGTCAAACTCACCAAAGTGGGACGAGTTGAGCAGGCCAGTAAATGTCCCGACTGTCCGCAGTCATACATAATCTCTCTCGGAGATGGCGTCGTCATTCCTTGGAGGAGAGAGAAGAAAGACCCACTTGCATGGGCTTGTGATGACTGGTTGCAGCGATGTCAAAGTAAAGTGACGGTAAAGAACTGACTGGACGACGGGCTTTGACCAGGTTATCCAGGTGAATGGCTAGTTTGATGAATTCATCAAGAGATCTCCCCTCATCACAACATGCTAGTTCATTTTGAAGGTCAGGATTTAACCCCTGATGGAACAACAGTTTCATTGTGTCCTCCACCCACACAGTTTGTTCTGCTAGCGTGCGGAAGTACAAGGCAAATTTAGCAACTGTCTTCTTCCCCTGTTTTAAACTCAATAGAGGTTCTCCCAGGTCCTTACCACCCTCAGAGTGCTCAAAAACTTCCCGTAAACGAGCTAGGAAGTAAGACAAGGAACCCTTTAAAATGTTTCACGACTCCAAACTGCCGTAATCCAGTATTGTGCTTTTCCTGGCAGTAGTGATGCAATGAAGGAAACACAAGCTTCATCATTGGGATACATTAGAGGTAGTTGAGACAGAAAAAGCTCACATTTTAAAAGAAATCCTCAACACTTGCTGGGTGATCCGATTAACAACAGCAGTAGAAGGTGTTGTGCTTCAGGCTGTGTTTTTAGTGGAAACCCCATTCAGAGACACATGTGGGTTTAGCTGCACGGATTTGAAGAAATCTTCCGTGATTGAGGTGAGCTTGCACAGCTATTGATGGTGACAAGTAAGCATGGCTGCTTGCGCTGAAACAAGCTCGTGTAACTGTTGGAAAGCTGCTGGATATAAATTTGGCGAAGTCTTCTGTATCGGAGACGCCCAGGCAGTTGTGTTAAGATCCATGCGCAGCTTTAATAACAGTATAAATAGTAAATTAAAGTAGCAAATAAAGGGAAAACAAAAGGCAAGCAAAGGTTCGGTACACAGGCAGACAGTCCAGAATGAGAGGCAGAGCGGTAATCCGATAAACAGGCATAAAATCCAAAAACTCACAAGCAGGCTGGGAAATTCGAGAAAACAGGAACGAGTCAAAACACAGGGTAAACAGGAATGCTCAGAAATGTTGACAAGGCAAACAAGACTTTGCAATGAATGCATCTAAACATTCTTAAATATGGAACTTAAATAGACAGAGTTGATGTGGAACAGGTGGGTGAGTAATCAGTCTGACCGGAGGTTTATGGGAAATGTAGTTCATGAAATTTAGTACACAAGGGATGCGACCTCTGGTGGCGTACAGGAGTGACAGCAGGTGCTGCAGGTGTAACAGCTATTCTGTTCTGTTTTATTCTGTGCTATTATGTTGTTTTCTCCTGCTCTGCTGTTTTGTTATATTCTATTCTGTTATATTGTTCTGTCCTGCTCTACAGTTACATTGCATTGTATTGTATTGCATTGTTCTATCCTGCTCTACAATTCTATTCTATTTTATTATATTATTCTGTCTTGCTCTACTATTCTATTCTATTCTATTCTATTCTATTCTATTATTCTGTCCTGCTCTACTATTCTATTCTATTGTATTATACCACGGGTCTGTTGAATGCTGGATTCTGATTGGTTGACTGAGGTTCTAAAGTGTGCAATTATTTTTCATGTAACGCACAGCTATAAAGTAGTCTTGACCGCATAACGGTTCCATATCACTTCGCCAAATTATTTCAGTTATTTCAAAGAGCAATTATACCAAAGATTATTAGACCAAAACAAAATAACCAGTTTAAAAAAAAGACATTGGTTAAATTAAATTGGTTAATAACATCAAACAATGTATAAAATATCATACATTTATTTCGATTTTGGTTAAAAAGAGCCCTCGTGCTCCCTCGTCCCCCCCCACACAAACACATGCTCGCGCACACACACATACGCACACATGCGCTTACACACACAACCTTATTACTCGTATGCCGAAAAGCAGCACATCCTCCGTTGCTAGTTCTAATGTGACGTTTTTGAATTAGCAATGAAGGCTTAAGCTGTATCAAAGCTAGATACACTTGATCAATACAACAGTTTCTATATTATCTGAAATATCCCCTCACATACACACACACACACACTTCCACACTCGTGGACACACATTATACAGTATGTGTAACGCATACACCTAAGGCCCAAACATATTCGTGAGAGAAAATGACGTGAGTCGTCATATCAGCGTACTCCTGCATCTCATTGAGGATGATTATAAAATATTACAATTTATAATGGGAATATGGTGACACGCATCTTGGCTTTTTTGAAGCGATGTTACCTCTAACGAGAGCTGCAACAAAAAAAAAATTATCACAGAAGCGAGATATCTAATTTTCTCAAGTTTCTTTCTTTCGATCCCTCAAATAAGAACTCACAAACTCTCTTACACTCACTCACACATACACACACATGTTGGGTTTCCATGTTTTATGGGGACTTTCCATAGACACAATGGTTTTTATATTGTACAAACTTTATATTCTATCCGCTAACCCTAGCCCTAAACCTAACCCTCACAGAAAACTTTCTGCATTTTTACATTTTCAAAAAACATAATTTAGTATGATTTACAAGCTGTTTTCCTCATGGGGACCAACAAATTGTCCCAACAATGTCAAAAATGTTGGGTTTTACCATCCTTATGGGGACATTTGGTCCCCACAAAGTGATAAATACATGCACACGTGCGCACACACACACACACACACACACACACACACACACACACACACACAAACACACTACCTTATTACTCCACTAAGTCCTCGAGTAAAGCAGCACAAGCCTCCGTTGGTAGTTGTGAAGTGACATTTTTGAATTAGCAACGAAGGCTCAGACTATATTAAAGCAAGATGCTGAATCTGTGGCGAAAGAAACTAGTTCCTCTCATAAGCGCGTTATAGGGACAAAAAACAGAAAATTTCAGATAATATAGAAACTGTTGTATTGACCAAGTGTATCTAGCTTTAATACAGACAGCCTTCGTTGTTAATTCGAAAATGTAATGTTAGAACCAGCAACGGAGGCTTACGCTGCTTTTCTCAATCTCTCTCTCTCTCTTTCTCACTCTTTCTTTCTGTGTGTGTGTGTGTGTGTGTGTGTTTGAGCATGTGTAAGTGTGGGGAGACGAGGGAGCGTGAGGGCTCTTTTTAACCGAAATTGAAATATATGTAGAATATTTTAGACATTGTTTGAAGTTCTTATCCGATTTACTTTAACCAATGTTTATTTGGTTATATGGTTTAGGTAGCCTGTAGGGTTCTTTGAAATAACTAAAATAATTTGGCGAAGTGATATGGAACCGTTATGTGGTCAAGACCTGGAACTACTTGAAAAATAAATGCACACCTTAGAATGTCCGTGAACCAATCAGACTCAAGCATTCAACAGACCTGTGGTATAAATTATATTATATTATTCTTGTCCTGTTGTATTGTTCTGTCATGCTCTACTATTCTATTCTATTCTATCCTGTTGTTTTGTTCGGTCATACTCTTCTATTCAGTTCTATTCTATTCTATTATTTGGTCTGTCCTTCTTTACTATTCTATTCTATTTTTTTTTCATTATATTAAATTATTGTTAAATTATATTGTTCTGTCTTGTGCTGTACTGTCCTGTTCTGCCCTGATTTTCTATTCTATTCTATTCTATTCTATTCTATACAGTTAGTGGTTGGCCAATATGGCATTGCAATGACCGATATATAATAATTTATCTAGAGAGTATTCTTTAAATCATTTAAACAAGTTATTTGTTAAGTTATTGGTTGATGCTGATAATCTCAAAATGGCATAATATTGGCTAATAAAGCAGCTTAGCCGATATAGAAGTCTATCACTACAGACAATATATACTGTAAATATACATTTTTCTGAAGTACTTCATATGTGTATTAACAGAGTTTTTCTTTTGTTTTTTATTCATAAGGAATCTGATATGTCACCCAGCTATCTCAGTATTCATCTGCCCTGTAAAAAAAAAAAAAAAGAGTGTGATTATAAATCTAATAGCGCTTTAATTCCAGGAAACTCATGTGCAAACGATGCAAATGCATGTGCATTTAAAGTGATTGTTTATAATACGGCTAATTTCAGAGAACATGTTAGCAAGTGCCATTAGCAGTCTGTGAAGCTCGGCGATGCTGCGATTTAGCATTTAACAGGTCTTTAATCTGATGACACCGCAGCTCACGGGAAAATGGGCATGTGATGAACGGAATTTAAAAGAGCCATTTCCTCTGGGTGAAATGACCTGCGATGATTGCTACAGATACTGCCAGTCAAGTACAGTCAGCATCATGAGTAAATAACTGATAATGCTGTCATCAGCACACACTTTTTTTCTGCTGCCCAATTACAAACTGTCCAACACAGGAGCTGAGAGCATGAATGAAGGGAAGAATGGGGCTAGTTGTCACATGGGGAAGTTGTCACAAGGGCTATATGTAACTTTTAGGATTTAAAAATCCAATTTAACAAATGTAGATGGGTTTAAGCACAACAACTCTCTCTCTATCACTCATGATACAGATGGCTGAACATCAACATGTGAGAGAAAGCAAAATAGTTTTTGGTCACTTTGCTGTATGTCAATCAGGGGACAAAATTATGAACGTCTGAAGAGTGAAGATGATGGAACAGTTTGCAAATCAAAGGTTCTGATATTTTATTTTGAGAATGAAATGAAAGTTAGCATGTCCACCAAAACGAGGACTGCTTAGAGACCTAATATCAATTCATAGAGATTTATTCTTACAAGAAATGTTTCTGGTTTAATACAAGTTAAACTCTATTGACAGTATTTGTGGCATAATTTTGACTCATCCCCCTTTTTCTAAAGAAAATAATTGTGTTCACTAAGGCAGATAATTAAAGTAAACGGGTCCAATTCCCCAAACATTAATTACACACTGTTTTTCAAAGTATAGCCACAATACGTGTTAACATTACTCTAGTGTTATAAAATTGCTTACTAACCCTGTCTGAGTTATATCCAGTATTTCACCTTTGTTGTCTTAACAACAAAATCCCATTAACTTTCGCACAATATAAAGGAAACAAAAAAGAGAGTTGACATTATTTGGAGGTTTTCAAAATTGTCTTTTGATCAAGCCATCATGTTATTTTATGACATTGCTTTAAGTTTCATTTTAAAGCTGGAAGAACTAAATGACATTAAAAAAAAAAATAACCACTTTATTCTTAACAATAACAATAAACATAATGAGTGCTATCGTTGTTTTCAACAATGTGCAAACCTGTACATAGCAAAATTTGTTTTGAAGTTTCATGTCTCTTTAAAAGGAATGTTTGGAAATTGAGTTTTAAGAAAGTGTGAAGAGTGTGACATCTAGCCCCAGTCTCCCCTATGTTAGTTATGGCAACATCACAGTTTTTGTTCCTGTTTTCTTCCCAAGCAAAAGTGGAGAAACATTTCCAAATTCATTTCAGTTCACTGCAAACATTAGAAGCAGCAAACTTTAAATCATCTTGTTCTCAAAGCGTAACGTTCACCTTTATTACATATCCAGGATTCTCAGCACGGAATCGCACCTTTTGGTAATGTGGTGGTGATTTGCTGGTTTACTTCTTCTTTTTTTTTGGGGGGGGGGGGGGGGGGGGGGGATGTCGGGTGGGGGGCTGGGTGCTTTAGAATGCAGAGCATGTGGTCAGTGATAACCTCCGCCTATCTCTGTGGATAACACTGCAATCTGGAATGAAATCAACTGATGGCCCACTCCAACTGTCAATCAACAACCTTGCTTTCTCTCACACTTGTGTTATTGTGTGAAAGGTTATGTGAAAGACATTGCAGCAGCGGGACATGGGTAAAAACTAGCTGATTCTTCAATACTGGGAACAAACTGAAAAATACAAAATAAAAGTTTATGTATTAAGGAATACTTTGGTTTAATCTGTACAGCATGATATATGTTTGGATGCAGTCACCTACTGTTTTTCCTTGCCTGTCACTTGCATGGGTCAACTTAGTCGGATAAAAACATTTAATAAGTCAACAATTTCCATCTAGGGCTGGGTATCGTTCAAAAATTTTCGTTTCCGTTACCGATATATTGACTTCGATACTGATTCCTGGACTATGTCACCTCACACAGAAACATTAATTTAACAAGTACACATGGATGTACCGCTACAAGTTAGCTGATTTTGTTTGTTGGTTTGTTTGCTAAACGTTAACCTTACCTGTCGTAGTCCCAGTCATACGCCGCTGCATTCATCAGTAGTTTTGGACGAGGACTCGTGTGGTGGGCATGTTGAAGGAAGCTCTGTGGCAGGAGGATGCTGAGAGGATGACTGCACCGACTCGGTCTTCTTGCAGTCGAAAACAGAGCAACGTTTTGCTCTTAAGTTTTTTCCGTGCACTGTCAAGTGATTCTTCAGATTTGTCGTGTTGCCGGTCTTGGCAGCAATTATCTTGTCACAAATATTGCTGTTAGCATCGAGCCTGGTGGAATGTAGCTACACTTTTGATCTTTTCCACATCTTTTACATCTATGGGGTTGAGACGCATACACACTACAACCTCATGTGTGAGCCGCGTCTCTGGGCATAACCGGCGTAAACTTTTTTTTTTTTTACTTGATGCCTAAACACAGCCAATCACCGGCACTTTTAGATTTGGCAACATCTAGCATGCTACATGCTTATCACTGACGTTGACGAGATGAACCCCTTAGGTATCTAAATATGGTACCGAATGACAAGACATTTTTCGATACTCGATTGTTTAGAGGCAATTCGGTCGGTGCCTAAAATGTATCGAACTCGATACATAGCCCTATTACCATCCCTTGCTCAATCTACTGAATTGTCACCACAGTCAGACATAAAATTCAACAGGGTTGACCAAAAAAAAAAGAAGTAGCTTTGCATATCATGCATGCATTAAACACAGTACACTGCAAAAATAATTATATATATATATATACACAACAATAACATATTCAAATGCCTAACCAGTTTTCACACCTTATTGGAATAGTTTATTTCTTTTCTTGTTTTAAACATAAACCACAGTTTTTGGTAGATATCTCTGAAAAGAAGACAATATTATGTCATTCTGCTTCTTAATTAAGTTTTTCTTGTTTTAATGATGTTTAGATATTTTTACTGGGGAAAAAGGACAAGTAGTCTCAAAGAATATGATTTTATGCAGTGTAACCATTTTGTTTATCTGGTTTTGCTATAGCTAATAATATGACCTACTTAAAATGAGGGAAATTATCTACAAACCCCTTTCCACTGTGTGACCTAGTTAATATATCATGATTGTGACAAAAAAATATAAGCAGTTACTTTGCATTTTATTTATTTTACTAGATACCAATAACCATTTTGTTTTGTTACAGTATTTGAATACAGTATTAAAATGTTTTGTAAATCATTTATTTTGTAATTTAATTCTGTATTAAAATACTGTAACAAAACAAAACAGTTTTCTGTTTTCTGAAAAGGTATTTGCCGATACCCTTTTTTTTCTGAATTCCTTATGAGCAGTTTATTTACCAGTTTATTGTTTTCACCAACATGGTGTCTAAAGAAATGCATTCATTAAAACTTGAATCAAATGAAAATAGAAACATTAATTTTAAACATAATATTGTATTATTATTATTATTTTTATTATGATTATTTATCAAATGAAGTGCTTTTATACAGAACCTCACAGCACAATCCAAAATACAACATTGGAGTTCTTTTTGTCAAAAAAATTGCAGTATAACAGAGCATCACAGATGTGAGTTATTGCTAAAATATAATACTCTTACTATTAATTTATTATTATTAATATTAGTGGTAGTAGTATTATAGTGAATATTACAAAATTATACAGTAGTGATACATTTCTGTCATACTTTTTTCCCATGTAAATTTACATTTTATGTTGACGGAAGCTTTTATTTTTGAGTGAAGCCCTTTCTGTTTCTGTGTGTTTTTGGCAGTAGCTTCTCACCTCCTGAAAGCAGGTCACTACATGACCCGATGTGATTATTAAACCACAAAAGGCTGCTGTTTAATTAAATATGTAGACTGAAAGTGCCTCATGCTACAAAGTGAATTAGAGCTCTGCTCGCTGTCATCTGCTACAAACAGGACGTTCAATGCTCATGATGGTGTGTTTTTTGTGTGTCAGCCAAGCATCTCTAAAAGGTATGAGCAGCCAGTGTCGGCACAACACTGGCCACACGCATTCACTTTGAAGTGCGCAGCACATGCAAATTATATATTTATATCTCTGAAGCGCGTCCTTTGCAGTTAATAATAATTAACACTAGGACATAACTTGTTTAATTTGTGTGCTGAATTTTTATGGAATGACGATAATGTACATAAGATGGTATAGTTTTTTGGTATCAGAGCATTTTTACAAGTAGAAGTACGTGTGCAATATCAGACCTAATTATGAAACCGCTGCTATCTTATTTCATAGGGGAAATGTTACTACTAATAGCATAGTTGTAGCACTTGTTATTTCAAGAATCAGTATATATCTACAGTATATGTATTTAATCAGATTTTTCTCTCCTCTTTCTCTCACCATGCCTCTCAAATGGATCTTCACCTCACACTGGGACTCTTTTAACAGGTATGTGTTCCATATTTAAATATTTCCCCATTATCAGTGGTCTTCCTTGACCAGCATGCCATTCATGTTGGCCTCCTTTTCGTTTGTTTTTTCTTAGTTTTTTTTAACAGTGTCTGTATGTTGGATTTAGAAAAAATAGAAAAAGAAAAAGTTTTGTTATACAGGACCCTTCAGTGGAGTCGGTATTACACCATGCCTTTATTTCAAACACTATTCCTTGGGTATCAAGAAAATGACACCATAAATGTAATCCATGTGACTCACTATATTGAAAGTCATATGAGTGTTTATTAAAGTCATGCAATAACATTGTGTAATGAACTGAATTTAGGTTATTTGTTTCCCTCTGCTGCAGCTCCCTAATTTTTTTCTCTATTCCACATATTTAAACTGGCCCATTACATCCGACAATGACAGGCAAGAATCAATGGCATTTGTTGACAATGATGTCAAATCGGTGCAGTTCCATTTTTGAATCTGAAAGTGATTGCGAATGCTTCGGCTGGAGGGAAGAACAACCTTCATTTCAGTCTGTTCCTCACACAAAGCTATTGTTTGGCTTCAGAAGACTTGCAATATGGCACATGAGTCTTATGCAGTATTTTAATAGTGCTTTTTGTCCATTTTTGACCTTGACATTCATGGTCACTTTTGACTGTTACGGGTTACAAAAACTGTTGTACGGAAAGAGATAAAGAATATTCTGCTTAAACATTCTTCAAAACTTCTTATTTTGTGTTACATGGAAAAATATGCTTGGAGCAGCATGGAACAACTATTTCTTTAACTGCTACAAATTTAGCGGTAAATTGATAAACATCATTGCAATATGAAATCTCTAACTCTTTAATAGACTGTTGGCTATCTGTTCACATGCTTGGGAAGGGAGTTGGTTTGGAGAATACATTTTCTCACCCTGAATGCTGCACAGGGAATGACAATAGACCTCTCCACATGATTGAAAAGCTAAAAATTTAGAATAGAAGCTAATAAAACAGCTCCTTAAAAATGTGTCCCTTCAGTAGTTCTGTCATATTTCAATTTAAAACACAATGCAAAGCAATATTAGGTTCCAATGAGGCATAATAGAGTATTGAACCTGAGGTTACAATCAAATTCCAAACACCGTCTATGATGGAAAGTTTGAACAAGCGACCATTATTTACCAAATAATAAAAAGACATTCACTATTGGGAACCTTTTCCCTATTATTTCCATGCCATTGCGGTAATGTACTATAAAGGTTGCACTTTAGGAGGACCTTAATTAAAATGGAGGCCTTAGGCATTGTGAGTGAGCTATAATATATCATATCATTGAGTCAGAGATGCGAGGACACAGATCATTGGCTACTGCAAATGAAGTCAAGTGATTGGGAAAAATATTTCATTTCGGGGTGGAAACAAGTTGCAAGAAATGCAGCATAGGCTTCACAAATTGGTAATGTCACATTATTTTTTTCCCCTTAAACTTTTTGCTTTTCAACCAAGATAACTTGGATAGTTTTTATCCAATTTAGTTTAAAATTGAATGCACTTTATTTTTAACAGCCATGAATGTTCTTTGCGATAATGTAACACTATGGTTTATACTGTATGTATTTGTTACAACTCTTGAAGACGAAGGAAACAATGTCAATTTAAACATCTGGTGACTTTAAAATTCAAATTGAATTCAAATTTGGTAGAAATTCAAAGTCAAGTCAAGTGGTTTTTATTGTTGTTTCAACCATATACAGTTAGTACAGTACACAGCGAAACGAGACAATGTTCCTCCAGGACCATGGTGCTACATAAAACAACATAGGACAAACACAGAACCACATGAGACTACACAGACTAAATAGAATACCTAGATAAAGTGCACGTTTGCAAAAAGTATGGGACAGTACAATAAATTACTAACAATGAACAGGACAATAGACACAGTAAGAGACAGTGCAGCGCCGACCAGTACACAGTAGTGCAAAAGGTGACAGTTTCTAAAAATGCCAAATGTAAACATAACATACTATGAGATAGTGTTCTATAGACATAGCAGTTATTGAGGTAGCAGCCAGTTATAAAGTGACAATAATTAAAGTGCAACTCAGGACACGTCTGGGTGTCAAACCAGTCTCTGAGTATTGAGGTGTCTGATGGCTTGGGGGAAGAAGCTGTTACACAGTCTGGCCGTGAGGGCCCGAATGATTCGGTACCTCTTGCCAGGTGGCAGGAGGGTGAAGAGTTTGTGTGAGGGGTGTGTAGGGGCATCCACAATGCTGGTTGCTTTGCGGATGCAGTGTTTTTTGTAAATGTCTTTGATGGAGGGAAGAGAGACCCCGATGATCTTCTCAGCTGTCCTCACTATCCTCTGCAGGGCTTTGCGGTCCGAAACAGTGCAAGTCCCAAACCAGGCAGTCATGCAGCTGCTCAGGATGCTCTCAATAGTCCGTCTATAGAATGTGCTTTCCTCAGACTTCGAAGAAAGTAGAGACGCTGCTGGGCTTTCTTGTTAATAGAGCTGGTCTTGAGGGAACAGGTGAGGTTCTCCGCCAGGTGAACACCAAGGAATTTGGTGCTCTTGACGATATCCACTGAGGAGCCGTCAATGTTCAGCGGAGAGTGGTCACTCTGTGCTCTCCTAAAGTCTTTTGTTTTGTCGACTTTCAGAGACAGGTTGTTGGCTCTACACCAGTCCGTTAGCCACTGCACCTCCTCTCTGTATGCTGATTCGTCGTTCTTGCTGATGATAGCCACCACAGTCATGTCATCAGTGAACTTGATGATGAGATTCGAGCTGTGCATTGCTGCACAGTCGTGAGTCAACAGAGTGAACAGCAGTGGACTGAGCACACAGCCCTGGGGGGCCCCAGTGCTCAGTGTGGTGGTGGTGGAGATGCTGTTCCCGATCCAGACTGACTGAGGTCTCCCAGTCAGGGAGTCCAGGATCCAGTTGCAGAGGGAGGTGTCCAGGCCCAGCAGGTTCAGCTTTTCAATCAGGTGCAGGAGAATGATTGTGTTGAATGCTGAGCTGAAGACTATGAACAGGATTCGAACGTATGAGTCATTTTTATCTAGGTGGGGGAGGGCCAGATGGAGGGTGGTGGCGATGGCATTGTCTGTTGAATGGTTTGGACAATACACAAAATGCAGTGGGTCTAGTGAGAGGGGCAGCTGGGTCTTAATGTGCCTCATGACGAGCCTCTCAAAGCACTTCATGATGATGGGTGTGAGTGCGACAGGACGGTTGTCATTGAGGCAGGAACGATGGCACTGCTCAGAGAGATGTTGAAGATGTCGGTAATAACATCTACCAGCTGGTCTGCACATTCACTGAGCACTCTGCCAGGAATGTTGTCTGGTCCAGCAGCCTTCCGTGGGTTGACACTACGTAGAGTTTTCCTCAAATCAGCCGTGGTAAGACAGAGAACCTGGTGGTTGGGAGGAGGGGTGGTTTTCCTACCCACCACGTCGTTCTGCACTTCAAACCGAGCGTAGAAGTCGTTCAGCGCATCTGGAAGGGAGGCATCTTTGTCACAGGCAACTGATGTTGTCCTGTAGTTGGTGATGGCCTGGATGCCCTGCTACATGCGCCGCGTGTCACAGCTGTCCTGGAAGTGACTGTGGATTCTCTGGGCGTGTGCGTGCTTTGCCTCTCTGATGGCCCGGGACAGTTTGGCCTTCGCTGTTCTTAGGGCTGCCTTGTCACCTGCTCTGAAGGCGGAGTCTCGGGTCCTCAGCAGCGTGCGCACCTCTGCAGTCATCCACGGCTTCTGGTTGGAGCGTGTGGTGATGGTCTTGGAGAAAGTGACATCATCAATGCACTTGCTGATGTAGCTGGTCACTGATGCTTTGTATTCCTCCAAGTTGGTAGAGTCACCATATGTTGCAGCCTCCCTGAACATGTGCCAGTCAGTACACTCAAAACACCCTGCTTCTGAAGCGGTTTTGTGCGTCTGACAAGCGGTCTGTATTATGGAATTAGCATAACAGAGATGTGGTCTGAGTAGCCAAGGTGGGGGCGGGGCTCCGCCCGGTACACGCCTGGGATGTTTGTGTAAACAAGATCAAACGCGTTCGCCCCTCTCGTTGCAAAGTCCACATACTGATGGAATTTAGGGAGCACTGTCTTGAGATTCGCATGGTTGAAATCTCCAGCGACAATAAACAGTCTGTCAGGGTGAGTGTTCTGCAGTTCGCTCATAGCCCCATACAGTTCACAGAGCGCTTCCTTAGCGTTATCTTCTCTTAGCCTAGTTGACAGCCCTATTGCTTTGCCAGGACATATTTTGTTGGCTATTTACCATTTTTCTTAGTCAAAAGAGTTAGTCCCTAAGTCATATCCTGTCACATCTTCTGCTGTCTCTTCTCCCATCCGGTTCACACGTTCCTCATCCCCTGAATACTGGTCCCTCACTGGACTACAACTCCCATAATGCATTGCCTCCCACCATTTTCCCTCACACCTATTCACTATTAGCTCATTATCATTATCATTACTTCGCCACCAATGGATCCAGCAGATTCGTCTTCTTTGCACAAGGCTTTCAGTGATCAGTCAGAACTGCTAGCCTCTCACCACCATCGGCTAGAACAACTCTCTACTGCTATGGATGAAGTGCTAAGTTATCTACGAGCTGCTGCTCCCAGTAGACCTCCAGGTCAGAGTGATACTGCTGCAGCGACAACTCCGCAATCTGTGTCTTCTACCACTCCTCCAGCAACGCAGTACTCTCGTCCTCCTCACCTGGCTCTTCCAGAAAAATGTGATGGCGCCCCAGGTCAGTGTGAGGGTTTTTTGTTACAATGTTCCATATATATAGCCCAGTGCCCCTCTCTTTTCCCCACCTCAGCCTCTAAGGTGGGTTTCATCACGTCACTGCTCACTGGTAGAGCGCTAGCATGGGCAACTGCAGTGTGGAATCAGAACCTGGAGATTCGTGATTCCTTTGAGTTATTCACCTCACAATTCAAGAGTGTTTTTCAGACTCCAGTGGGAGGCGAGGACGTCGAGGATCGACTCATTCGGTTCACACAAGGTAGTGCCTCCGCAACAGATTACGCCCTCACCTTCCGCACACTTGCTGCTCAGAGTGGTTGGCCTGATGCACCTCTAAAGACCATATACCGTAATGGATTATCCCACCAACTACAGACCGAATTGGCCAGTCGTGATGATAACCTCTCCCTGGAACAGTTCATCTCACTCTCCATTAAGATTGACAACTTACTACGGAGTCGCAGTCCCACACCTATTCCCATTGTTAAGGCAACCCCTTTAACCATGACTTCACCAGAACCCATGCAATTGGGCTGTACTAGGCTGACTAGAGAGGAGCAACAGCGACGTATTAATGATCGCCTGTGTTTGCACTGTGGAGAGCCAGGTCACTTCCTCTCTTCCTGTCCGACTCACCCTTGAAATTTTGTGTGAGAAAATGTTGTATTCCCTCTTGAAAGTAGAAGTTTATGTGTTGAGATTCAAATCAGTTCCAGTGCTAACACTATCTCTGTCAAGGCTCTCATTGACTCAGGAGCTGCTGGAAATTTAATTGATTCTGACATTTGAAATTTGCTCTCTATAGTGACATCCCTTGTGTACCAGCAGTGTCTGTTACTGCGCTAGATGGATGAGCACTGTACTCCGGTGCCACCCAACTCTTAACGCAACCTGTTTCTCTGCTGGTAGGAAGCCTACATCAAGAACAGCTTCAATTCTTGGTCACCAACACTCCCTCCAATCCTGTCGTCCTTGGCTACCCTTGGTTAGCGAAACATAATCCACAAATCTCCTGGGTAAATGGAGAAATTACTAAATGGGGAACATCCTGCTTTTCTTCATGCCTCAGAACCATCCTACCTGTGGAACTCAACACGACTAAAGTCACCCCCATATCGGAACCCTCATCTATTCCAGCATGCTACCATGACCTCCTCTCAGTGTTCAGCAAGACCAAAGCCACCCGACTACCACCTCATCGCTCAGTTGACTGTACAATTGACCTCCTTCCAGGCACTGTACCACCTAAAAGCTGCATATACCCCCTGTCCAACCCTGAGACCAAGGCCATGGAGGAGTATGTAGAGGAGGCCCTTCGCTGTGGACATATTCGTCCTTCCACTTCTCCTGCCGCAGCGGGTTTCTTCTTTGTTGAGAAGAAAGATGGAGGTCTTCACCCTTGCATTGATTACCGTGGACTAAACGCAATTCCCCTTAAATTCCCCTATCCTCTTCCTCTGATTCCCGTTGCCCTAGAACAACTACGTGAGGCTAAAATATTCACCAAATTGGACTTGCGTCACGCCTATAACCTCATTCGTATCAAAGAGGGGGACTAATGGAAGACTGCCTTCATCACCCACTCGAGTCACTATGAATATTGCGTCATGCCGTATGGCCTTTCTAACTCACCCTCAGTATTTCAAGCTTTTATGAATGAAATCTTCAGAGACCTGTTGAATCACTGTGTCATAGTTTACATTGATGATATCCTCATCTACTCCTCCTCCCTGGAAGCCCATAAGAAGGACATTCGGGAAGTCCTGCTCCGCCTCAAGAACAATCACCTGTTCGTCAAATCAGAGAAATGTGAGTTTCATGTCTCCACTACTACATTTCTGGGGTATTTGATCAGTCCGGAAGGGGCACATATGGACAATGCCAAAGTCGAAGCCGTCAGGAACTGGCCTCGCCCCAACACAGTTAAGGAGCTCCAAAGGTTTCTGGGTTTTGCAAACTTCTACCGAAGGTTCATTCGCAACTTTAGTTCCGTCGCATCCCCTCTCACCTCTCTTCTCAAGGGCAAGCCTAAAGCTCTATTCTGGACTTCCCAAGCCTCCTCTGCATTTCGATCTCTTAAACATCGTTTTACTACAGCCCCCATACTCTGACATCCTGATCCCTCACTGCCCTTCATTGTAGAAGTTGATGCCTCAAATATTGGCATCGGAGCAGTTCTTTCCCAGCATCATGGTAATCCTGCCAAAATGTATCCATGTGCCTTCTAATCACACAAGCTAACCCCGGCAGAACAAAATTATGATGTGGGAAACCGTGAACTCTTGGCAATGAAAGCTGCTCTTGAGGAGTGGCGGCATTGGCGCACACCATCTCTTCACTGTCTTGACTGATCACCGCAATCTTGAGTATCTGAAGTCTGCTAAAAGGATGAACCCTAGACAAGCCCGTTGGGCTCTTTTCTTCTCAAGATTCAAATTCTCTGTTACCTACCATCCCGGCTCTAAAAATTCTAAAGCCGACGCCCTATCACGGATCTATCCCTCAGCGTCAGTGGAGCCTACGCAAACCATACTTCCTAACTCAATCATTGCTGCCTCGGTTCAGTGGAATATCATGAGGGATATCGAACAAGCTGCCCAAGGTGAGCCACCGCCTCCCAGTTGTCCTAGCGGTTAGCCTCTGCCTGTCCCTCGACGACCCTGGTCACACTTAGCAATTGACTTCCTCACGGATTTACCTCCCTCACAAGGTAACACCACCATTATGGTAACCGTGGACCGGTTCTCTAAGGCTTGCCACCTCATTCCTCTCCCCAAGATGCCCTCTGCTCTAGAGATGGCAGAGGCCCTCTTTCATCAGGTATCAGAAGACATTGTCTCTGACCGAGGTCCACAGTTTACATCAAGGGTGTGGAGAGAATTCTGCAGACTCCTCAATGTCAACTTCAGCCTCACCTCCGGATATCATCCTCAATCGAATGGCCAGACAGAGCGCCTAAATCAGGAGGTGAGCCGTTTCCTTCGCACTTACTGTCTCAGTAACCAGTACGATTGGTGTCGGTTTCTCCCCTGGGCTGAGTATGCACAGAACTCCTTACGTAGTTCCTCAACTGGTTTGACTCCTTTCCAGTGCATCCTAGGCTATCAACCACCCCTCTTTTCTTGGTCAGGAGAACCCAAAGAATTGCCCTCTGTCCAACACTGGATGCAGCGAAGTGACCAGGATATTTTGGACCCTTCTCTCACTGCGGAATACCACCTTGCTCATCCTAATCGTCCCGCTCCCAGACCCAGAGGTCGACCCACAGCACGCCATAAGAGGGGCCCTAAAAGGGGGAGTACTCTCACATCTTCTGCTGTCTCTTCTCCCATCCGAGAATACTGAATACTGATCCCTCACTGGACTACAACTCCCATAATGCATTGCCTCCCGCCATTTTCCCTCACACCTGTTCACTATTAGCTCATTATCTGTGTATTTAAGCCCTGAGGTTCTACCATTCAGTGCGAAGTATTGCAAGTTCTCTTGCAGTCTGCAATTCCAAGCGTTTTTCCCTGTTTGCCAGTTTGGATCTTTGACCTTAGCCTGTTCTTCGTGGATTTTGCCTCTGTATCATTCCTTTTGGATTTGTCTGCATATCTACACAGTTTTCTGGATTTTTGACCCTTGCCTGTTTGACTATTCTATTAAATCTGCACATGGATCCTACACCAGCCTCTCCGTCTGGTTTGTTACACATATGATATTCTTCTCTCTAAAAATTGGCCCTCCATTTTTCAGGTTCCTCCTTTAATGGCAATAATTAAATCAGTCAGTTAGATATCAATCTTTCTGTTGGTCAGCCATCCATAAAACCCAGACACTGCCTAGCAACATCCTTACAACCAGCCACAACAACTTAAAAATCTTGCAAAACATCCTGGAAACTGCAACCAGTCAGAACACCTTAGTAACTACTTACTAATATCTACATCCTTCTGAACTTATTATCTCTCTTCAAACTTCCCAGCTATTCATGCTACAAGACATACAAACTTTAAACTTCAAACTAAATTTCATACTGTCAGGTCAGGCAAGGCTTTGGCAAGTTAATGTCAAAGTTTGTCTTGATGAACTTTCCTTCTGTAATTATTTAAAAATATTGGAATAGAGTTTTTCTGAACGTTTGACGTTTTGGTTTTTCTTTTAAGGGAAAGGCATTGCGATGAAAACTCATGAAGGTATAAGGGAGTTTGACTGACAGTTGGCTCACACATTATTGATTGAATCTTGCACCCGGTCTGTGTCTCTTCCTCTGTGTTTTGGTTGAGCTTTGTTTGTTTGGTTTCATTTAGAAATTATCTTTGGATATTACATCGTGTGGAGCCCAAGTTATTGCCTGGTTTGAGAGACATTCCAGCCATCAAAGCTTATCCCACCTTAGTATGCATGTCCATCGATTCAAACAATTAATTAAATACAATATTATGAGTAAGACTTGTGTTATCACTACACATTTTTAGATTTCTGTTTCTTGAACGAACAAGTGCCACTCTAGTTATCACTGCTTATTGAATATTATCCTTTGGAAACGTCTATTGATTTAAAATAAGTTGTTTTCAGTTTGCATATCAATTCCATCTGTAAATGAACTCTGTATGTGCCTTTTCATATTCAGAATCATGTTGACTTTAGATGGCTTTATTTTAACACAGTTTTGATGTGTCATTGTCCACAGCCTCCGTAAATTCCAGTTAAATGGGAAGTAAGAGAGGGAGAGTTTGGCTGCTATTAGCTGTTAATTCTAAAACAAATTATGCAATTAGCTCCCCCATTAGAATATAGGCCATTCAAGAGGTCGACACAACCTTCACTTGATCTAGTCGAGAAAAAAAAAGGGCCATTATATGCAAAAACGTTGGCCCTCAGTACAACGGATTGCTATAACTCTATACCAACTGCCTTTTATTTATAGAATTTTCCATAATGAAGTTTTCAGTGGTATTCGTGTCTTAAACAAAGAAACAAATTGTCTGCTCGTTGAAGATAATATTGTCAGGGGAGCTAGGCTGCAAATTTCGTCTGTACGCCCCTAAGAGGCGAGGTGGGGATTTCAAGGTGTTTGTGGGAACACCATTCACAATAAACTGTATTAATTACAAAACATAAAGCACTAGCTTAGTGAAACTTATTGTCTTCAATTATGTCATCCTGGTATATGTTCTTATGATTCAGTTTCTGAGCAGTGAAGACTGAGAGTTTTAATGTTTTTCTTTCCTTTGGTTCAAGTGTGTTTGCATATCCTTGTGTAAAACTAAGACAAAAAACCATATTGTAAGCTTGTGAGCTGTCTCAATGTCAACTGCCTACATAGGTATCTAACTTCTAGTTACACTGACAACGATTTGCAGCGACAAAGCGACCAGTTTATTTTTAGCAAGACAATACACAGAAGGTGCAACTCGTATACAGTTGATTCCAATAAAGTTAGCATGTTGCTAAGCTAAAAAAACAATACTCTAATAAGCACAAAAATACACAGCACATGCAAATATTTGGTGGCGTAGTATATTTTTTATTAGATTGAGCTGTATTCATTGATACTTTGCAATATCGAGTTGTTCATATGTTTATAAATGTCTCTATCGATTGTGTACCCCATCTTTAATTTTAATTTTCTCACTGAGATAATAAGCATTCTGTGTGTGCATTATCTATAGGGGTCGAAACCAAGAATCAGTTTATGTTCAAAACCAGTTCCTTTTAAAAAAAAATACTGAACCAAATTATTTTCATGACTTTCGGTTCTGTTAACAGTTTTTGAACAAACATTCTTCTGCCAATGCAGACATAACACTGTTCTAAATACTCTGATTGAATATATATTATTTAATATTTATTAATTAAATGATAAATGGTAATCCATTTCATATATAGCCATACTGCCTAGTGCCTACAGTACTGTAACTTTTGGAATTACTTTTGAATCAGTAGCACTTCTCTAATACCTTAAAATACTGTCTGGGTAGGAAGCTTGCAAGGGTTTGGAACATAGCTTATATATATATATATATATATATATATATATATATATATATATATATATATATATATATATATATATATATACACACACCAAATAACTAATGACAACTTTAGGACCAGATATATGTTATTCTTTTCCAACAACAATGCTTCCATCAGAATTACAGTGTAAAGGTCTGTTCAATAGGGTTTAAGCCAACACTGCAGGAGTAATGAGCTGGGATTTTTTCTGTCCCCACTAGAGAGGTAAATATCGCTCTTATCTTGAAATGTTTAGCCATATTTTTAAATCAATGGCAAAAGGCTTTGGAAAAAAAAAATCATGAACAAACTCACATACACACTTCCCACAGACATCTGACAGCAAAAACTCAGAGTTGAGAAGTATGTGAGGTCTGAGCCAGCGTCGGCTCTCAGGGTTTTAAGCATATGCAGAAAGGGAGGTTCATAGATTAGGTCTCATGTTAGCTTAGCTTTTGAACGGAGTGTGCGAACTAACAGTTAATCTAGAGTCTCTTGATGGGCAAACTGTGGGTATTGCAACCAGGTTGAGTGCTCAGTTCAGAGAAGCAAATATATGCACTTATATACTTTTATATATATAAAACACATACAAAACATGTACACTGATGAGTCAAAACATGATCACTCACAGATGATGCGAATAACGTTGATCATCTCCTAACAAGGCCACAGGTCAAGGTCTGGGTAGATTAGAAGGTAAGTAAACAATCAGTTATCAAGTAAATGTGTTGAATGCTGGAGAAATGGGCTGGAGTAAAGACCTGAGCGACTTTGACAAGGGCCAACTTGTTATGGCCAGACGACTGGGTCAGAGCATCTCTGAAACAGCAAGACTTGTGGGTTGCTCCTGGTCAGCAGTGGTGAGTACCTACCGACATTGGTCCGAGGAGGGGCAAACCACAAACCGGCATCAAGTTGTTGGGTGCCCAAGGCTCATAGATGCTCAAGGGCAACGAAGGCTATACAAAGTCTGGTCCGAACCGACAGAAGGTTTTCTGTGGCACTAGTCACAGAAAATGTTTATGATGTTACGGGAGAAATGTGTCACACAGTGCATCACACCCTGGTGTGTATAGGGCTGCGTTGTTGCAGACTGGTCAGAATGCCCATGATAACCCTTGTCCACCATCAAAAGCTCCTATAATGGGCACTTGAGTGTTGGAAATGGACCTTGGAGCAGTGGAAGAAGGTTGCCTGGTCCAATGGGTCCTGTTTTTCTTTTCCATCACATGGACAGCTGTATACGTGTGCACTGTTTACCTGGGAAATTGATGGCACCAGGATGCACTATGGGAAGATGACAAGTGGATGCAGTTTGATGGTTTGGTCAGTGTTCGGCAGGGAAACCATGGGTCCGACCATTTAGGTGGACATCAATTTGACACATTCTGCATATCTAATCATCGTTGCAGACCAGGTACATCCCTTTATGGCAATGGTATTCACTGATGGTGGCCTCTTTCAGCACAATAATGTACCCTGCCACACTGCACACATTGTTTGGGAATGGTTTGAGGAAAATGATGAAGAGTTCACGGTGTTGCCCTGGCCACCAAATTCTCCAGATCTCAATCCGACCATTCCGATCCACGGCGGCTCCACCATGCAACATACTGGATTTGAAGGATCTGCTGCTAATTTATTTTATTTAAATTTTTTCCAATATCATGAATTATAAGTCAATTGTTAGTTATCTCAGGGTTACACCAAATTACCTGAACAGAATGTGCCTATTTATAAAAATATTACAAAATATTGATTTTTAATTACAGTATATGGAAAAATATATATTTTAAACTTCACACAGTCTTGAGGGTCTAAAATGGTGCTCTTTGTTTTATGTTCACAATGAAATGGCTACCCAACATGTTGGTTACACAACATGAAAAACATGTTTTACTGCTATTTTCTTTTTTTTTTTTTGAGAAATAATAATAAAAGTTTATTCTGCACTACTCATCCCAGCATTTATTTTTCCGATAATTTCATCTTCACATGAGACTGATTATTATTATTATTATTATTATTATTATTATTATTATTATTATTATTATTATTATTTTCTATTTGTTTCTTGACAATTGCACCATATGATATTTTTTACTTTTAGACCTGGAAAAAAAAATACCAAATGACTTTGAACACAGTAATTGAAAACATGTTTATCGTAGCAAAGGCATGTTCACATAATTGTTTTTTGTGAATTAGATTTGTAATGCATTTATGAATAAATTAATAGATATAGACAAAAACATTTTTTTTTTAAATTGTCATCATCATCTAACCCATACCCTAACCATTAACTACCCCTATAATCAATGGAAAATTATTGATTCATAAGCCTGTTCAAACCTCAACCCTAAGCCTAACACTAACCCAGAAATGTAATTGGTCGATACAAATATTTCAAAACCAACAAGAATGTTGATTCAGAAATATGTCTTACTTGAAACAATCACAGCAAGCGTATGGGTTGATGTAGGTTATATATATATATATATATATATATATATATATATATATATATAAGTTGGTAGCCCTTAATAAACCAGAATTTCTTGGCTCTTACCTTGCAGTTGCATGAGTAACCAAAGCTCTTTCTTAGTCATGGGATGTTTGAATACCGAAAGTAATGGTGCTGACCTCTCATCGTATTGTTTTGGGTTATAAAATGCCGGCTGATAAATGAATCCTAGTAATTGGATTATGATAAAAGTTTTTTAGATTGCGGAATGAATGGCCATTTGAAATTGAATTAACATTCTTAACGATAGTGGAAGGTAATGGTTAAAGCCCTGTCTGTTCACTCTTTTGTTCTAGTCCCTGAGTCAAAGGGTAAAATTAGTCTTTCCTTGCTTATTGCTAATGTAATTATTTGTGTGACCACTGCATACATGAATTATGTAAAAGAGGCAGAATATTTTAAAAGCAGATTTAGTGGCCTTTGGGAGTCCTTTAGCACCGGCGACTTCTTTGTACCTCATTATTGTGGCATAAAGGCTTTCATTTGGTCCCTTTTCTTCCAGAGATACCCTTTTTGTGGCCTTTCACAAATTTGAATTTTTACAAGATCAGCAAAGAAATGACTAGCATATTTAAATCACTTTTAAATAGTCACAGAAGTAATGTAAGGATGTTTTTGAATATTACTAACCTTTTCCAATTAAATCAGACCAATTGGATTTAGGGTCTGAATTACTAAAATCAGGTACAAAAACACAAACTTGATAGCAAATCCGAGAACGCCTAGGTTACGTATGTAACCTCCATTCCCTGATGGAGGGAACGAGACGTTGTGTTGAAGAAGCGACACTAGGGGTCTCTCTTGAGCGCCGAATATGCCTCTGATCTATGAAAAATGGCCAATGAGAAGTTGGCAGACAGTATTTGCATAACCCGCCCCCGGACATACGAGTATAAAAGCGGGGAAATACACAGAGTTCATTCAGGTTTTTTCTGGGGAGCCGGAAATTGTCCAGCCACAACAGACACGATGTCTCGTTCCCTCCATCAGGGAACGGAGGTTATATAAATAACCTAGACTTTCCCCGTCTGTCGCTCACTTCGACGTTGTGTCGAAGAAGTGACACTAGGGGTCCAATTTAAATCATGCCATGCGCTGAGCCGTGTACGTGTTCTGCTGACACAGGAGCAGGCAGGTATTTTACGTGCAAAGGCGACCAGCTGTGTCAGACTACACGTACCCTTCCCCAATGCTCCATAAAAGTCGTCAGAATCCTTCTGGTTACCCTAAACAGGGGAACAAGGTGACGCTTGCCAACCCGGGAATGGGCCAAGCCTAGCCAGGCCTCTTTTCTCTCTATGTTTCTCCGCATAGAGCAAGAAACGGCTGGGGCCCCTACACGCATCGAAGGAAGGGGGTCTTACCCAGTTTCCTATTCTTTGAGGGGGAAAAGACCCTGCGGAGACCACACCTGCCCAGGAAGGGGTAGGTAAAAGTGGCGAAATACATCACATGGGCCTCTTAGGTCACATGTCGGAAAATCTGTACCATGGAAAATACACACAGGGGGAGTCCAAGAAGGAGTCCTGACCTGTGGGGCACCTATTCCAGTACAGGGTAGATTAAGTACCCACAGTGGATCGGGTCGGCGAGTTCCTCCGCTGAACTGCGGACCCAAAGGGCTAAGGAGGAGTCCTCCAGGGATCCGAATGAGTGGGATCTCCTGGGAGAGAAAGCGTACAGTTTTACCTCGGCCGAGTGAAAGGGTGCTAGGCGCAAGCGATCCACCCAGTCAGTCCGTCAGTGTGTACTGGGTTCTACCGGCTTGGACCTGAGAGAAACATGGGACGAAACTGACTCAAACCTGAGATTGTAAAAAAGCCTCTGTTTGGAGACAGCGTCCACCAAAGCAGACAAAGAGCTGCTCAGAATGTCTAAAGCTCTGCGTGCGGTCCAAGTAGGTATGCAAAGCATGTACCAGACACAGTCACGAAGGGGCTGGGTCTGCCTCCTCCCAGGGCAGCAATTGCAGGTTCACTATTTGGTCTCTAAAGTGCGTGGTAGGAACCGTGGGCATGTAGCCCGGTCGCGGTCTTAGGATCACATATGTGTCTGCCGGAATGAACTCCAGGCAAGTGTCGCTGACAGAGAACACTTGCAGGTCCCTGACCCTCTTGATGAAGGCGAGCGCGATCAGCAGGGCCATCTTTAGAGAGAGGGCCCTGAGTCCAGCTGATTCAAGTGGCTCAAAGGGGGGTCTCTGAAGGCCCGTGAGGACCACTGAGAGATCCCAGGAGGGGAACAGGCCTGGCCGGGAAGGATTTAACCTCCGGGCGCCTCTTAGGAACCTGGTGATTAAGTCGTGCTTACCCACAGACTTGCCGTCTACTGTGTCGTGGTGAGCAACATACACCTTCAAGGTGGAAGAGCCAGTAGGGAGCCACTAGGGTGACTTGTTCCTCATCCTCCCTGAACTTGCACAGCACCTGTGCAAGAAGGCTCACTGGGGGAAATGCATACTTACGGAGCCCTGAGGTACACCTGTGTGCCAGTGCGTCTGCCCCGAGGGGAGCCTCTGTTCGGGCATACCAGAGTGGGCTGTGGGAGGTCTCTCGGGAGGCAAATAGGTCTACCTGGGCCTTACTGAATCATTCCCAAATCAGATGGACCAACTGGAGGTGAAGCGTTGTCATGAGAGCGCGCCCGCTACCACATTGAGGTTGCCGGGGATGTGAGGAGAAGACGGGTGAGTCGTGACATGTGGCGTATAATTGAGTATACAAATGCCGGATTCTTGGAGCGGGGCAAGGGCTGCCTCTGCGACTTTTGTGAAGACGCAAGGGGACAGAGACATGCCGAAGGGGAGGATTTTGTACTGATACACCTGGCCGTCGAACGCGAACTGTAGGAAGGGTCGGTGACAAGGCATAATTGGGACGTGGAAGTACGAGTCCTTCACAGCGAGGCAGAGCAGGTAATACGGCGTCGGGAGGTGAGGATGCGTCCCGAGGCTCTGGTTCTGAGAAAAGACTCGAAGCACTTACCTCGCTCCACACACGCAGGGGGTGGGTTAGTGACTGAGGAGGAGGTCCAATGGAGGCGTCCTCTAGACTCGTCAGAACTGGCCAGCTGGGGAACAGTCGTGGGGGGTCAGTGTCCAGCATGCCAAGACTGTTGAGATCTGGCAGCCGAGTGCTGTGAGAATGGCATTTGCGGTCCAGGTGACCCAGAGACAAAGGAAATAGCTCTTTTGCTGAGAATGTGGGTACCGCAGCTCCGTCTTGGGGGGTGCGGCAAATGAAATAAATTCAACAAAAGATTCTCCTCCCGGCCCTCCACTGGGGGATGGAGTGGTCTGCTTACCAGCTCCGGAGCTAACATCTTGGTCCCTGGGTCATCGTCTCAGGAGCACCTGGGAGCAAGGCTGTGAGCGGCGCCCAGACCCCAGGAACCAGTCATCCAACCGCAATGGCTGTGGGGAGGACGGAGTGTTCCAATCCAGCCCCACGCTGGCGGCGGCCCGGGAAAGCATGATGGTCATCTGCGCGTCAGCCTCAGCCTGGGCGTGCTGGCCCGAAGGCAGATCGCCTCCATCACCAACCGCATCGTCCTCAATCCCGTGGGAAGAAGCAATGCGGGGGGCGGCTTTCTAATGCTTTCTATTGAAAGCAAGCCGCGACCGCAACGTTGCCATTGTCATGCTCTCGCAGTGAGAACATGAACCATTCATAAACGCTTCCTCGGTGTGATCGCTGCCGTCTGAAGCAGAGAGCACTCTACCGCATCCAGGAACTACACAGGGACGGAAAGGCATCTTTATAAAGACGCGTCCTGAAAAGGATGTTCAATGCCACTGTGTAAATGCTCTTTTAAATAAACTCTTTTAAGTTTTCTGCACTGTCGAAGCGCCCAGGGGCAAGCTGCACTGCCGTGCAGAGAAGGAGAAAAGCCACTGAAGTGCGCCGTAGATCCAACAGCAGGCTGAGCGTCAGAGGAACAGGAACAGGAATAGGTGTGACTCGCAGCTGACTGCATACACGACCATCGGCTCCAAAGAAAATTTCCGAATGAACTTGACGTATTTCCTCGCTTTTATACCCGTATGTCCGGGGGCGGAGTATGCAAATATTGTCTGCCAACTTCTCATTGGCCCTTTTTCATAGATCAGAGACATATTCGCCGCTTAAGAGAGACCCCTAGTGTTGCTTCTTCGACACAAGGTCGAAGTGAGCGACAGACGGAGAACATATGTTAGCTGACCTTTTAACCTACTCAAGGTTTTTACTGCAGTAAATACTTGAAATTTAGTTTTGTTTTCAGTGTAAATCTATGGTGTAATGTCTTAAACGCATAAATAATACGCCTTTTTTTTTGAGAATTTTGAAATGTCCTATCAGACATTTTCGCATTGTCTCCAGTTTACCTATCCTTGTGACACGACAGGAGGCGGTTTGCGTCAGCAGCGTGGAAGACCTGGGTTTGGATCCCGTGTTGAAACCAGGAAGTAATCGCGTTTTCATAATCAGTGGTGAGCACGAATTGGAGGTTGAATATTATATTTATGATACTATAGATATTTATACTAAGAATAAACCTACAATTATGTATGTGGTATTATGCAAGTATGACAATTTATAAGCATATATATTAGGGCTGTCGATTTAACACATTATAATTCGGTGCGATTAATTTTTTATAACGCGTTTATAGCAAATAACGCGTTAAAAAATTTACGCAATTAATCACAATGCCCCTGGATTTTAATAAGAAAGATTCCTGAGAAATGCAAGCTTGTAGAACCACCTGTTTACTCCAGAGGGCAGTAAGTGAAACTTCAGTTATATGAGCAACGCATAGTTTATGTAGTGAAGAAAACAATCATCCAGCAGTAGCACAACAGAAACATGCGTTACGTTCTTGCGTTCAAAATACTTGATGGAGCGCAAATCCGAACTAAGAGATCTCAAGATGTGTTCTAAGTATTAAACTATATTTATCTTGACACAGTGACCTAAAATATTTATGTTTATGACGCAACGCACTCGAGACGTTACAAAAGCATGTCTGACGCAAGTGTACATTGACGTGTCCTTAAACAAGCCCTCATAATAAATCTCAAACTGATTGACAAATTCACAAATGGTAGTAAACAATACATTGTATTCTAAAGCCACTTTTGTATTGTCTTATTAATGATTAACTCTTCTTCCACAAGCATGTAATGCATTTTTTGTCTGAATATTTTATATATATGTATTATATGTATTATATATATATATATATATATATATATATATATATATATATATACATATAATTTTTAAATATTTAAAGATAACTATGTATAATTATTTCATCATTATATATTGAATTATTGTTATATGAGGGCTTTCTCAGCATATATTTGTATATGCGATTAAATGTGATTAATTGCGATAAATTAATCAGGACACCATGTAATTAATTCCATTAAAATTTTTAATCGATTGACAGCCCTAATAAATATATATACTTATAAATTGTCATACTTGCATAATACCACATACAAAAATGTAGGTTTATTCTTAGTACATATAAACTGCACATGCTATTTGTTGGGTTGAATGTAAGCAAAGTTATGTGAAACGGCATTATGGGATTTGTTGTTTCACTGGAATAATCATTGTTGATGGGCCATTTTTTTATATTCTCTTCAGTTTAGATGGGGTCAGCTGAAAGGTATTGTTTTGGTTAAAATTTTGCCATTATTTACTTGTTTTTCAATTACCTATTTGTTGAAACCGTGCAGATGTTTCCTCCACCTTCTCAATATCTCCTTAAGGCTGAACAGATGATGTGATTACTCCAGCTGTTTTTTCTGCTCTATACAGCTAAAGAAAGGAGTAGCCAGACAGAATGAGCAATGTGACAGAGGGTGCAAACTATTCATGTTTATTTTAATAGCTGTTTTTATATATGAAGGTTTTGAATCTTTTCATTGTTAAAATACATTATCCAATGCCAGCTAAATATGCAGAGACAATTATAAGTAAGCCATTTTCAGGTGGATTTCCCCCCAAAAGTGTAAACACTGTGGCTCTGTGGCACGTACAAAACTTGTTTATTTGAGCATCCCTACCAACTCCACACAGCTACATTGACTCAAACAATGGCATTAGTTGGGGACATACTTCACCTTTATGTATATTTGCCCCTTTAGTCAATGGGAGATTAGATTCCAGTCGAAGGTTATAGCATTTATTGAATTACTGTCATATTGTATATACTGATATTTTCACAATAGAGCACAGCCTTGAATGCCTTATTGTTGCACCATCAAAATCTTTGAATGAGATGTTAAACCAAGGTACTGACGATCTGTGGTCAAAATCCCAGGGCATTTCTCATAAAGAGTAGGGGTTTTACCATATTGTCCTGGCCAATCTCCCCTATTGACCCATATCAATCATGGCCTCCTAATAATCCCCATCCATGAATTGGCTCTTTCGCTACTCTCTCTCTCCACCAACAGCTGGTGTGTAGTGTACTGGTATACTATGGCTGCTGTTGCATTATCCAGGTTTTGGTTGAGGAGAGTCCCCTGTTCTCTATGTAAAACACTGTGAATGGGGTGTCAGAAAAGTGCAATGTAAGTGTAAAATTAATTCAGATTCATTTTGAATTGCATCATCGATTGTTTTCAAACAGGTTTCCTGAACAGTTCCCATATCTGCCATTGGTCACATAAAGGTCCCACCCCAAACTCATGCAATTGGTTGAGCCAATATTGCAATGCCAGGCTTGTTGTGATTAGGGTTTCATTAATGAGGCTTTATTTCAGCTAGGTCGCTGCCTTAGAAGGTAGCTGCCTATGTAAACAGTATACAGCAATGCAGCTCACTAGGGACTGGAACAGATCTTATTATATCCAACACTACTAGTAATCCAGCATTTAAAAAGACACCAGTAAACTGCCTGTGGTTGTTTATCAATAGTACACTTTTTATTGGCTTGTCACTGGAGACTGGTCGTATTTTACCATGATGGCAAGCCACCAGTGACCACCAGAATCTGAAGCTGATCTTAGTTTAATTCACAATTGTATTCAGTTTAAATTTTAGGGAAAACTAGCACTAGCACTAGCTAATTAGGTAAATTACCCCCTTATGTTTCTAATCTTTTAGCCTATTGTACAAATAGCTACTGCACAAGATCTTCAACTCAAATTCAGCTGAAAGTCCCAAGGGTACATTCAGAATTTGGTAAAAAAAGCTTTTTCATTTTATGCTCCTTGGGCATGGAATGAATTGCAAAATGTAATCAATTTAAATATACTTCCCACTTTGAGCACTTTTAAAGATCTTTTACAAACAGTTTTAAAGGAAAATTGTAATTGTTTTTATTGATCTGATTGTATAAATATCTTTCTTTTTTTTCTCTCTTCTCTCTTCTTTGTATATTTGGAGTATTTGTCTTTTAAATTTTATTATGAAACTATCACACTTGCACTATATGCTGCCGTCTTGACCAGGACTCCCTGGAAGAAGAGATCGTATTATCTCAATGGGACCTTCCTGGTTAAATAAAGGATATAAAATTAACTGTGGTAGTTATGGTGTTGCTTCAGTTTGCTGGACCCAACATGTATTCCCAACTTGTCAGGGTTTGGCCCAGTTAACTCTTGTTGATGATGTAACTATACCATTCATCCATCCATCTTCAACCGCTTATCCGAAGTCGGGTCGCGGGGGCAGCAGCTCCAGCAGGGGGCCCCAAACTTCCCTATCCCGAGCCACATTAACCAGCTCTGACTGGGGACCCCGAGGTGTTCCCAGGCCAGTGTGGAGATGTAATCTCTCCACCTAGTCCTGGGTCTTCCCCGAGGCCTCCTCCCAGCTGGACGTGCCTGAAACACCTCCCTAGGGAGGCGCCCAGGGGGCATCCTTACCAGATGCCCAAACCACCTCAACTGACTCCTTTCCACGCAAAGGAGCAGCGGCTCTACTCCGAGCTCCTCGCGGATGACTGAGCTCCTCACCCTATCTCTAAGGGAGAAGCCCGCCACCCTTCTGAGGAAGCCCATTTCGGCCGCTTGTACTCGCGACTTAGTTCTTTCGGTCATGACCCAACCTTCATGACCATAGGTGAGGGTAGGAACAAAAATTGACCGGTAGATCGAGAGCTTTGCCTTCCGGCTCAGCTCTCTTTTCATGACAACGGTGCGATAGAGTGAGTGCAATACCGCCCCCACTGCCCTGATTCTCCGGCCAACCTCCCGCTCCATTGTCCCCTCACTCATGAACAAGTGAACAACAATACCTCCTTCCCTACCCAGAGTACGCACTCCATCGGTTTCCTGCTGATATACCATCTAGGCCAAAAACAACATACTGTATTTCTGCACTGACACCCATTTAAAGGTAGTCACGATTTTCATTCTTTTTTCCAAGCAACATATAAAACGCATATATTTCATAATATTGTAGAAGATGTTTATCAGTGCCCGTCTTTAGGGTTGCTGTGGTGCCATCAGTATTAATTTGTCATGACTATGGCTTCAGAGTGATTAGTCACATGGTGTTTACTGCTCCGGTGATTTGCCCAAAACAAATGTGAAACAGAACTGAGGGGGAAATTCACAACGATTACTGTAATTTGTCTGTTGTTTTAGCACCCGATTCACATGAGTAGTTATGCAGATTACGTGACAACCCAGACTCACCCAAAAATGAGGGCTGAACACAATTTGCATTGTTCGATCTCCAATCATATGTATAATAACCCTTATTTACAAAGAATAGAGGTGTGTTTGTGCTGAAACTTTTTTTTTTTTTTTTTTAATTTAATGCT
This sequence comes from Moxostoma hubbsi, assembly GCA_032164185.1. Classification (NCBI taxonomy): domain Eukaryota; kingdom Metazoa; phylum Chordata; class Actinopteri; order Cypriniformes; family Catostomidae; genus Moxostoma; species Moxostoma hubbsi. Next base: position 9,080,314 of record JAVLUX010000033.1, read on the forward strand.
TAGTTGTACAGATGTTCCTCCAAACATTATTACACACCTTGGGTCTTTATAACTACATATAACTATCCCAAATTAATTTTCAAAAGGCCAAGATAGTGTCACTTTTTCAAAAGTATTTTCAAGACCATTAGAAAATAATAGAACAGAAAATATTTTGTTATATTTTTATGTAAATTTTTCATTTATTTAAGAGATGATGCAACTAATGATAGAACAGGATTTATTACTTCCATACTAAAAAAACATTATGACACTCAATTGGCTGTCAAACACATATTAAGCAACACATAACACATAAACTACACATAAGCTATACATATGTACTGTATTTTCTCAGGCACTTATTTAGTCTAAAAATGGGGCCCTATGATTTGCACGTTGTGGAAAACACAGACAGAATCACAGAATCCAGTCATAAAATATATTTATATAATATAAAAGTATATAAAATGCAGAATGTCACACAATTAATCAAATCATGAAATATCCTAGTGTGATGATTAAACCACAAATGGCTGGTTTAATTAAATGTTTAATTAAACAAATAGCCTATATGGTGTGCATAGCTGCATGCTTCAACAGTAAGTGAATGTGAAGCCACTGTCTAAACACTAACCACATCATCAACATCACATGTGCTATGTGTGTGTAATAATTACAAAGAGCAGAGCACTTTATTCACTGTGAAGCACGTAGCATATGCAGACTATATATTTTTCAAATAAATCATAGCCTTTTGCGGTTTAATAAGCACATTAACCCATGTAGTGAACTGCTTTTCCGGAGGTGAGAAGTGAAGCTATGCATTTAAGTGTTAAATTCACACAGTGCACCACAATTTCAGAGTGATTCAGAACCTTGTTAAAGTAGATTGCAGTTGGTTAATTAATTAAGATGCAGGGTTTTAATGCTGAAATACCACACCTAAAAGTGTTGCAACTGTTACAACACCCCTGAGTGCACACAAGCATAAACTGTATGAGATTTTTCAAATCTCATTCTACTGAGGATTCTTGCGCCAGTTGAGCAAGTGTCATTGACATGAATGGGAATACTACCAGATACCTTTCTCCATGTATAACAGACCTTGCATATTTTGCATGCCCTTTTCCCATGTCTACCAGTGTTTGTTCTTCACACTGCCTGCATTGAATCTGATCCTGCCATTAAAATGCTGACCTGAGTGGATAAATAATCAATTGGTGCAATTATCTTTACACACTGCCAGTTAATATTCACTCCCTCTCTGCATCTCTGCATGTTGCTTCCGATAAACGGCACATTTGTTTAGAGTCTCTGTACATTCACACCTCCGTCACCTTCCTCCCCTTACGCACAGCTGCGGGATGCACAAGTTGGGAGCAAGTGTGAAAGAGAGAAAGCTGTAACATGTTGTTAACAATTACTCAACAAATTATACTGAATCTCATTAGACTAGATTTGCACCTTTTAACCTTGTTGGCTTTGCCCGAATGAACACTGGCCCCAGAATGCATGTTGGGTGATTAAAGATGGATCAGGTGGTGGCTAGGCCAAGATCTCTAAACTGCAAACACATTTGATTGTGTAATCTATCTTAAATTACTGATATGACATCTTAAAACAGGATGAGTATATGCTATTTTTGGGGGGAAAATTATTATTTATTTTTTTTGGATGAGGAACTGCTTCACTGAAGCTGTTCAGACATGCCATTGAAACAGGCTTATCTGTGCAAAGGTTAATGAGGAGTGGTGTGGTGTTGGTAAGTAAGACACAACAAAGGCGCTGTTGCTCATATCAGCTTGCGCACATGCCGTGGAAGACTGCAGGCATCGCCAGGCACACTGGGAAACACTGATATGATTCCTGTCTTTCCAAAAGCTTCTGCAGTTTGACTAATTACTTTTCTGCTACTCTAACTATGGTGATTCTTGATGATAGGCGTGATTTGGAATTTAGGCATTTTAAATGTATGTTTTTGGAGTACACCATGTTCTTATCAGATGCATTGCAACTAGTTTCCAGCAAAATGTAATTTGTCTATCTACATTGAAGCTAAAATGCTGTGCAACCAGAGCCAATCAGAAAATATTTTGTTTAGTAGAGCACAACAGTGACCACCTTCCAGCTGTCTTGGTTCAGGAAGTATTTTCCCATTCATTTTTTTCAATTGCGGTTTCATAAAATCCTTTATAAACAAATTCTAAGCCATGAACCAAACCAACTAGCTCTGAGGAGAATCACAATATCAAAAACTTGGACTTAAAACAAAAGTTTTTTGAAAATCAAACAAAGGACAAAGGTACAAGTTACACAACTTTCATGAGGGAATGAACTACAATTCCATGAAGCATTGCGAATGATGTTATCGAAATAACAATTATATAAAATATAAAATTATTAATTTAAAGTTTATATGCCTATAATCTTTATAAGCATAGATTCTAAACATTGCAGCAATATATATTTAATTATACTGCAAAATAATCAGATATGTTGGGATCTGTCACTGCAGTTTGTTTACAGTGATTCTCCGATGAGTGGATCTTTTCACTTTCGCAACATAGATAGTGTAGTTCATTAACAGGTTATCAGCCATTAAACTTTTTTTTTTTTTTAATGAAGCTGAATTAACACTGACTGATGGCTGCAACAGAAACATACATCATTGATTATCAATCAAAAGTTATCGTTAAAAATCTATTTGTCTATGGTGAAAATTAATGGGATTTTTACTTCCAGAACCCAATTGTTGCACTCTATATACTGTTCAGTCATGCCAACTCTCAGAAAGATTTAGCATTTGAATGTGGGTATGAACTATTGATAGGCTATTGGTCTTGGTGGACAAGATCTGCTACGCTGTTGCTGCTGCAGAGCAAGTACGAAGACTTGCTACTGCTAGAAAAACACATACATATGGAGTTCGAATGTGGACATGTTGCTTCTGCTGCACAATAAGACAAAATGCAAGACATGCTGCTACACACATAGACATAAACAATCGCCAACAAAGCAGGGAAGCTGCACAAACACATTGTAGGGTTTGATGTATTTGTATTTTTTCACATTGATGTCACATGTGCCTATATGTGGTCTTGTTTCATGAATATAGCGAATAATTTGTTTTGCAATCTACCTCCATAGATATTGTAACAAGACCATATAACGGCTTAAAATCCCCCTCTAACAACTCTATCTGATCTAATTAAAAAGCCTAGAAGATTAACTACATTTTCACGTCAATAAAAGCCATTTATTAACTTTGCCAAATACAATACAGCATTAATTTTGACACTTGACAATAAAGCCACAGCATTGACCGAAATAATGCATGGATTGATGACAAAACACACACAAATGCATTAAGGGGAATTATGTAAATTACATATCTGACTGCATGGAATTTCATATAGTTTTTTGTAATTGGGGCAGATTATAACACAGTGTTACAACATGCCCCGTCGGCACAACTGATAAATAAAACCACAGATCTTACAGTGATGTCGAAAAGAATAGACACAAGTAGCTAAGACCATGAATTGACACAAGATCTGCAAGAAATGATTTAGGCTTGGAGTCGTGTGGCGCCATGCGAGGGTCAGACAGGTGAATGGTGAGCTCTACACAATTTGCTAGTTTTTAATACTCTTTGTGTCATAACCGGTGAGATTTGTTACACCCTGTTCCATAACTGTTCTACGAAGACATTATGTAAAATAATTCTAAATCCTCAGGCTCTGGAGACATTAAAAGACAATTACATTCTCAAGCTGACACCCCTGACAGGGCCGCAGACCAGAGACTCAGTTTGGACGGTGCTGCGAGAGAGATACAACGTCAACTGTTGAGCATGTCGGTAATGTTGGTGAATATTGTTGCTGACTTGGAGGACGATGATTGTTTGATCGGTCACTGCCATGGAGATGAAATTCTCTGAGTTGGTTACAAGAGTGGGGGACGTCGAGAAATGGATCTATTATCTGGAGTCATCGGAGAGGGAATTAGCTGCTAATCCGCTAGCGACAAAGGTGGATTTTGAACGTGTTTGGGAAAAGTTGGACCATGAGAATTGTTAATGGCGAAACGACATCTGAAATGTTGGAATTCCTGAGAACGAAGAAGGCAGAGATATGGTGAAATTCCTAGACGAGCTCTTCCAGAGTCTGCTCAACATAACAGGCCATGAGCAGAAAATCGAGCGAGCTCACAGAGTTCTGGCTCGGAGATCCGCTGAGGGAGACAGGCCCCGATCAATTCTGGCCAAATTTCTGAGATCATCCACTAAAGATCTTGTGTTACACAAGGCGAGGTGTAAACGAAGGCTTTCTTGGAAGAACCACGGTATTTTCTTGTCCCCAGACTTTGCGAATTCGACGAGAGAAATGTGATCGATGCAGGAATGCAAGAAACTCTTACATCAACGGAAGGTCGCTTTTGCACTGATGTTCCCAGCCAAATTGAGAATAGATACTAAGGATGGCCGCAAAATATTTACATGCCCACATCAAGTGATGTCCTTTTTGAAGTAAATGGAATGAGTAAGTTATTATGTGATGCTCTCGATACAGCCAAGTGGACCTAACTCACTGAATATTCACATGACCATCCGAGGAAACTGGGCGCCTTCTTTTTGTGTTGGTTCCGCCTAGAGGCTGGAGATTGTTTTGTGGAATAACACTCCTTCGGGACAGTTTGTGGATGTATCTGTATGTTCTTTGTGCTTATGCCTCCTATTGGATGGAATTTAATTTGTGTAATATTTCTTGCAAATCATTAGAGTGATTAGAGCATCTATTCCACTCATGTAATGGCCAAACGGGCCTCCTCACTGAACATTTGTTTGACTGCCCGAGGAAATGAAATAGCCTTCTGTCTCACAAAATTTTTATAGAAACACCGGACTCAAACAATCCAATGGCTAAGTTGTCACGAGGACTCTCATAAGCCTACATAGACGTTTTGAGTTTAGAGGGATGGGTGCCAGTTGGTGCTGTCATGCGCTGGGTGTTTTCTGTTGGGTTTTTTTTTCTGTTCATAAGAATGGAAATGGAAAGTTACTACACTTACAGTAGTGGCCTGCATGACAGTGGAGTGTTGAGATCTTTTGAAACTTTGGCTCAGCATTTTGGGATTCCCAGATTTCAGTTCTATAGGTATTTACAGCTTCGCCACCTGCTTTGTATTGTTTCAGAATATCTCCCAGCAGATATTCTGGGAGAGGTGATTAATGCTTTTGGAAAAGCATTAAGGCATCGGTGTATTACTCCCTGCTAATTCAGAGTCTGGGGGACGGAGCTTCGGGGGGACGGAGAGATTAGGGAAATAAGATTTAAATTTGGTATTGGAGGAGGGAGTGTGGGCTAGGATTCTACAAAATTTCAAGTCTGCATCTAGAGATGAAAGGGTTTGCCTTGTGCAATTCAAGATTTTACATAGATTGGACCCCCTCTAGATTGGATAGGCTTGTTCTTATAGATACACCCACCTGCTGGTGATGCAATCAGAAGATGGAAACACAACCCATGTCTTTTGGGGGTGTGTTAAGATCCAATAATTTTGCTTGAAGGTTCAGAGTTGCATATGTGATGTTTTGGGCACTCAAATTTTACTTTGACCCAGACTTTGGAACAGACTGCCCCAGGCAGTCATAAATTTGGGGGATAAACATGTAAAAAATTGGGTTTTGATCAGTTTCATGATTCATAGACAAATTATTTTAAGGGGTTGGAGGTTGGACAACATGCAATAATTTCAGGAGTGATGTGCAGAGATGGGGAAGGTGGCAGCTTTCGAGGAGGTGGCAAGTAAAAGGCTGAGGTTTGGGGACTTGGGAGGGGATGTGGAGAGAGAAGTTTTGTTTTATTATGTATTTTTATTATATTTTCTTTGTGTGTGTGTGTGTGTGTGTATTATTATATGTGACCACAGGGGTGTTCGTTGGGGGTCAGGGTGGGGTTGGTTATTGGGGAGGGATATTAGTGGGGTTAAATGTTAAATGTTGATTTGATGTGTTTATGTTGTGTTTTTCTCTGTTGTGTATTTTTGAATCAATAAAAAAAAAAAATTGGAAAAAATAAATGATTTAGTCCTAGATAATTAAGTTTGCTGCAAAATCATGTAGATTAAAAGACTTGGCAAAAGAGGTTATGGCAATCCTGAATTAAAAGGATATCTGCAGTAAAATCTCAAAATTTGTAGTGTACGGTAGTCACAATTGTAGTGTAATCATGGATTAAATACAAGCTGGCAGTGGTATTATTAAGGAATAATTCATAGAGCTTGCAAGATGCTCAAGGAGAGAGAAACAAGATGATTGGCTACCCGATAACAAGTCAGAGAACCAATCAGCTTACGCCATGCAAGCAGATTGGCTTAACATGTCTCATGTGAGCGAGCCAAATGGCTAACAGATAAATCAAAGAACCTATCAGCTTGCCCCACATAGAGTTGCATGGCTGAACTTTGGTAATTTATGTGAAGATTTATTTTGGACCATTAAGATTTCACTGTGTACAGGGCTACCCAGTGTGACGCCACAGAAGTAGAAACAAAGAAATCTACAAAATGTTGTGTTGTACATTGAAACTGTTTCGTTTCATTACCAGGCATGATGCAACTATACTTTCTAGCAATATATAATTTTTCTCTCCACTTTGAAATGAAAATGCTGCTTAGTGCAAGTCAATCACAGCCAATCAGAACATATTTGATGTTTAATATACAACTATAAAGAGCAGGATTATGGATCAATGAGATTTCACTACAAGTTCCATGTGAATCACCATTGAGATGTTAATGTAAATTAGATTTGAAGACAATCTAGTTTGCAATAATTCTTAATAGCTCACTACCAAATTTTTCCTAACATTTAATATGGCCATTATTAAAGGAATTAATCAATGTAGTAACCCTGAAATCCCTTTATTTTCTGTAGAGAGCCTTAGCAGAAAGAGTCATTGAGCGTGTGTGTACATGCCCGGTCTTATTCCGATTATACTTAATAAGCTGACAATGTTTAAGGTCATTAAAATGGCTTAAAAAATGCACACATATTTTTGTGCATAACCCCTATATTGCATGCATGAAAACACCTTTACCTGCATTTTATCGGCTTACCCAATGTGCACAAGTGTTGTGCGCATGACCGTTTAGGTTTTGACATCAAAAGCAGAGAATAACCTGCTGATTTTAAAATAAATGAATTTTTTTTTTTTTTTTTTAATACGATGAGTTTTGGTAGTTATCAGTGTACAGTGAATGTTAAGAATATTCTTTTACATATCCTATGTTTTCAGAAATTCAGCATTGATACAGATTTGGTGTAAATAGTTTTGGTACAAAAAAGTGTCTGTATTGAACTTGATTTGAACAAGCATTCAATGTAAAGACATTTCGAGTCATCATTGGATTAGAGGTAGACCAATACATTTGTTTTACCTATTAATTGGTGGTGATAGTTGCTTTTTGGAACTCTCAGTTATCGGCCAAATTCTATGCCAATAGTTGCTGTCATAATGTTGTTGTTTTTTTGTTTTTTTGATTCCACTGTTTTCCTCTGGTAGGTGCTGGAAGATTCTACAGTAAGAATTGCTTGTTTCTAAAGTATAATAGTGGCCTCTTGAGGTGAAATAATCAATCACGGACTCCTTGTGGTTATTTGCTGTATCTATTTCTGTCATCATTTTATCCTTACTTCAATGCATATTTTGTTATTTTGAAAAAATAATAGTTTTCTAAATTGAAGTGGGGACATGCAAAGAAATATTTGACTACATAGAAACATGTCCTGTCAGCACATACACAGCCACGTTTACACTATCGGGCCAAATGAGGGCATGCTAGTGTGTGCCAGGACCAGTTGCATTCCCACTGTCACTTCCAGGGCTTCATCGTGCCACCTTGGGACTTTCTTGGGGCCAATAGCCTTTGGCCCTCTTGTTACCCTTGGGCCAAACAAGGCCAACTGGGGAGTGTGGCAGGGTCAATTTCAAAGGTAGAGTTTCGCCAAACTTGCCAGGTTGTGTATCCAGTGCACAATGGTACAGGGTAGGTAAAAATACAAAAATGGCTGGTACAGTACAAATCCGTAGAACAATGCACAATGGACAAAGGGGTGATTTGAGATCATGGATTGTGTGCTTGGACATTGTCCCGCTGTTAGTGGAGAAACCACTCGAGAGACCACAGCAGTTACAGTCAATGAGTTGCGAATGCTAACTTGTAAGTTGGCAAATGTTTACAAATTATATATACACTTGATATTCTAGGTAACTACATTAGATTACCTCTGCTTGAGCTTCTCTCTTGCTTGTGAAATGGGTGGGGTGTGTGACATAGGAACCAGGGCGCCATATTAAGGGCGGGCTTGAGGGCAACGCTGTGGGGCTATTGGTGTGATGGTGGGAAAGCACTTGATTTTGGTCTCGCAGCTTGAGGTCCTAGGCTATTGGCCCAGGCTGGCCAGTTGAAAGCCCTGGTTCGCACTGGCCCGATAGTGGAAAAGCAGCTATTGTGTCTTCAATTTCCTATTTTGTGAATTATAATACAGATTATTCCTAATTAAACCTCATCTGGCAAAATATATACAGTACGCTGTAAATCGTAAAAGTAATCTCAAATTGTAAAAAAAAATAAAAAAAATGTTTACTCAACTTAAGCTTGTTTGTACTATTCTTACTAGTTTTAATTAAGGTACCCTTACTCTTTAAATTCTAAAGTTGTTATTAATAAATCATTTAAGTGGTCCTATAAAAAGTACTTGAAATGTCACACTTTGGAATCATAACTCAAATATTTACATTCTTTAAATTTTGGCTTTGAGTACTTCAAACTCAAAATTATCTAGTACAGAATTGTGGCTGTGTGGAATGCCCGTAAACCCTTGCTCTTGAATAATCTGTGTATATTTGGTCAAAACAAGGGAACTTGTTTTGACCAAAATTATTTACATTTTTTATTTTAAAATGTAAAATATACTGTAGTGATATGTCTAATCATTGTTGTTGTATTGTTGTATTTGGTTGATAATTGAGATGTTTGTGAAATCTTCATGAGGGTGATTAATGTTGCCTCTTGTGAACTTGGAGCATGTTAAGTTTAAGCCATTCTTCTTTACTCAGTTGTACTTTACAAAAGTGCAAATTTATGTGCATGTGTCGTATGGCTAACCTAGAGTCCAGTCATAATTTCCTTTACACTATAAGACATGTTAAAACCCGATATAAATAATGAAATCAAAACAACGATATTAAATCACAGACGAGTTAATCTTACTTGTAACTAATCAATGCTACTTAAATTAAATTTAGTTTACTTGAGCCAAATAAGCACATTCATTTAGAAAAAGTATGCAATCCGATTGCCTTGAACAATCAAAGTAAGGACAACTAATTCGATTTTGCAATGGATATATAAAACCCTCCATCTTTAATATAAAGGCTATAAAGAGCTTAATTTGGTAAATAGTCTACTGAACTATAGAGCATTTAAATGGACACAAGTTCTGTCATTTCAAAATAAGAATCCCTAGTGTTTTTTAAGCTTGTTTATAGTTATAAATCCCACATTATGCACCAAATCTTAAAAACAAATCTGGTAATTATTGGAATTTTGATTAGGCAATAAACTGCACTGTTTTAACTATTGTTTTAGCTATTGACAATAAAAACAGGCTTTTACTATATTTTTGATCTGGAAGTGTGCCTTGATTTTCCATTTTACTTTTACTTTTTGAACTGCATCTGGGTTTTTATTTATTTTGGAATCATATGTCTGTGCCAGTTTTAAATATTGGCTGATTATTTGTGATTGGCCTTTTCATCCACCTTAGTTATCGTACTCTCAGTAGACCTCTACACTGGATATAGCATGTAACTGCTTAAAAGTCCACAAGATATTTTTTTATATGGCTCTGTTTTAAGTTATGAGTGTAAGAGAGAATTGTGGGTTACAAAATTGTGTTACTCATTGCACTGGGAAAGTAATCGTCATTTTTCTCATGGAGTGTATACTAGGTTATCTTTTTTAGGCTGTCTTCAGTATATAATAACAATCTACCTTAAATTAACCGTGAAACAAATAGTTGAAACTGTCTGGCTGGAGGGAAGTGGGCTGTGCTGTGACATACAGTCGGAAGAACTATATTGAGTTTGGGAAGGGTAAAATTAGAGTCACAGGTGTCAGTGGCTGGGACAGATTGCTGTAGTGCAAGCATTTGTTGGGTGCATCTTATGCTTGGCAGTTGCCTGTGTCGAGGTGGCCAGCAGGCGAGAGCAGCACGCTAATTGAAGTGGAGGTAGTGGTGGCTCAGGGGCCATGCCTCAGTCCCCACCACCTCCATTGGCTCTGCTCCCCTGAGGGGCGTGAAATTGTTTTGTGTGTCCATCTCATAGCAGGAGGACTTCAGTGCTGGAAGCACCTCATGTATACACGCATACATACTCCTTTTGCACAATTATAAGCTCTGTGTCATATGTCTGCCAGGCATAAACTGGTATCTCTCTTTGAGTCTAGGCATAGCTCATTTCACGCACAGAGGATGGATGCTATTGTCCTTTGTAGCACCTTCAATTGTGCAGTGTAAAAAAATGGCATTTTGTACTATATGTGTTCAGAATGAAGAGCAATAATTTACAGTCAATCAACTAATGTTGTATTTTCACTCTTTAAAGATTAAAAATGCAGACTGAGTCTTTTTGAAAAAACGTCCCTTGTCTGATTTTTAAATAAGGACAAGACGAGTGATAGACCGATATATCAGCCAGACCAATTAATTTGATGATATTTCACCTTTTAGTGATTATCGTCATCAGAAGAATACTGTGCCTTGGCCAACTTATTAACAAAAATGTACAATTATATATATTTTATTTTTTTTACAAAAAGAGGAAAATGTATTGGTGATGATTATACTGATAAATCGTGTCAAAGATTGACTGATAATCAAAATTTACAAACATTTTTGTTGATAGATAATGAACATTTTAATACATTTAAAAAATTATTATTTTTTTAGATATTGCATAAATGTTGTGTAAAACATGCACATTTAATTAAAAAGAATTCTGAACATCTCTTTTACTATCATAATATTGTTATTAGACACAAACAAACTCCTATATATCTTAATATATATAGTTATAAATCTGAATATAAATATATTTGTAAATTTAAATGCATAGTTGTAAATTCACTATGTTATTATACCTGCTTGACTGATTTACAAAAGTGTTTGTTCCTCTTTTTTTATTCAGAGGAAAATGTACAGATATCTTTAGAAATATTATTAGTATATTTCCGATCAAATCTTGACCAGTTAAAATTCATAAAAATGGAATGGAAAAATACAGATTTTATGTTTCGGAAGGAAATTAGTACTTTAATTCACCAAAGTGGCATTAAACTGATCACAATGTATAGTCAGGACATTACTAATGTAAAAACAGCATCATCACTATTTGAAAAAATAATTTTTGATCAAATCTAGACAGGCCCCATTTCCAGCAGCCTTCACTCCAACACCTTCCTTGAGTAATCATGTTAAATTGATCATTTGCTACTAGAAAATCACTTGCTATTATATCAAACACAGTTGAAAGCTATTTGTTTTGTTAAATGAAGCTTAACATTGTCTTTGTGTTTGATTTTGAGTTGACACAGTATGCAATAGACTGGCATGACTTAAGGTCAATATTAGGTCAAAAATGAAAGAAAAGAAAAAAGAAACAACTTTCTGCAAATCAGTCAATCATTGTTTTGAGGAATGAAGGTTATACAGTGCTTGAAATTGGCAAAAAACTGAAGATTTCATACAAAAGGTGTACACTACAGTCTTCAAAGGCAAAGGACAACTGGCTCTAACAAGGACAGAAAGAGATGTGTAAGACCAGATGTACAAACTAAAGAAGAGGATAAGTACATCAGAGTCTCTAGTTTGAGAAATAGATGCCTCACATCTATAAGGTGCAGGCCTTATGGGAAGAATTGCAAAGAAAAAGCCACTTTTGAAACAGAAAAACAAAATGAAAAGGTTCGAGTGGGCAAAGAAACAGACATTGGACAACATAATTGGAAAAGAGTATTATGAATCTTAAACCCATTGACCTTTTGTGGGATCAGCTAGACTGTAAGGTGCGTGAGAAGTGTCCAACAAGACAGTCACATCTATGGCAAGTGCTACAGGAAGTGTTATGGTGAAATGTCACCTGAGTATCTGGACAAACTGACAGCTAGAATGTCAAGGATCTGCAAAGCTGTCATTGCTGCATGTGGAGGATTTTTTGATGAGACTCTTTGAAGTAGTTTAAGAAGTTCTGAACATTTAGCTCAAATTGAAATAGTCATTTTCACATTATTAATGTCCTGACTATACATTGTGAACAGTTGAATGACACTTTGGTGAATGAAAGTGCCCATTTCTTTCAATAAGTGGAAAATCTCTACATTATTCCAAACTTTTGGCTGCCAATGTGTGTGTGTGTGTGTGTGTATATATATTCAAATAATTTCAAATATTTGTTTTTAGGTTCCAATTTTTGTTGCATTAGCTATTATTATTTTTATGTATTCATTTATTCAGCATTTTTAAAATATGTATTTATTATGAATAGGCCTATTTTATTAATCGTGCATGTGTTATATTTACATTAGCCATTGAACAAATTCATATAAGTCAACCATGATAAACGTTTATTTTATTTTTTTGCATCAACTGTTTCGAGCACCATTGTTATCTGCAACCTGCATGTTTAATAGATATCAATGTATTCAGCCTCCTATGCTGAGATGCTGAAGCAAAGCAGAATTTTTAGACCATTTTGAGGGCAGTGGAGTCAGGAGTAACACATTGTTGTAGGGGCTGGGAGGCGGGGGGTGGCCAAGTCAGTTTGGGGAGGGTGTGTTCAGTGGAGGTTGGTGTGCTTGTTTGCTGGGCTTGTGTCTTTTTGGCCCAGGCCTGGCAGTGAGGGAGATGAATGGTCCCCTACACCCGCCACACTAAGTAATACGGTGGATGATAAATCGCTGCTTTCATTGACACCAGAATTGGAATCAGGAACCAAAAAACTAGGAAAGGCCCTTTTGCTGGCACTTAGTCATCTGTTAAAATGCCATACCTGAGGCCACACAGGGTATTCCCTCTTCAGCCTCTCACTTAGATTAATGATGGGAAATGAGTCGGGGAATAGGGACCTTCTTATGACACGACCTCTCTGTATTTATCAGAAGCTCTTGCTTCTGAAAAACACTCTTGCCTTGCACCTAAAGTGTCTTTCTTTTTATGTCATCGGAGGTAAAACTATGACAACTGACAGCGTGAAAGCATGTGTAAAACTAATCCGTGGTTGCATGTAGTCTGTCATCCAGGAATTCCATGCATTTGGACAATATGCATACTGTGCACAATATACATAGTACAGAAATAGTAAGAATAGCATGGTAGCATGCTATTCCAAACATATCTTGAGTCTTTCCAATCAGTAGGTCATAAGCTATAATAGTCATGTATTTTAAATACTATTTTGACTGCTAGGTTTAGCACAATGTTAATACAATTCCTAAAATTCAGACACCAAAGTGAAAGCGTTATATTAATGAGCTGCACCATTACTGTGAAATTGAGTGAGTGCAAGTGAAACACTTGTCAATGATTATGGACCCAATGTAAGAGAATAATGATTATAACTAATTTGCCACTGCTTTATGCGGATGCTGCTCATTTGCATATTTTACCCAGGTGTGACAATCAGTGGAATGGGATTATCTGCACAAACATGGACATTCGTGTAATTCAATTTCTCCTAACAAAACATCCCCTTTGGAAATTAAACTTTCATTGCAGTCACAAAAAATAGACAGTTAAATGTTTCTGCTTGTTTGCCTCATTTTAACAGTCACTCCACTCTCATTCTTTGCAGAGCCAAGATACAATTCATATTTTTTATTATGAATTAAAATTTTTGCTTCTTTAAATATATTTAAGCAATATTTCATAAGCAAGAGTGCGATATGGCCCTACACCAGCACTGCTGTGATTCAGCCGTAGGTAATAACAGCAGTGCTGATTTAGGGGCATATAGCATGATTGCGAGTGTGATATTGCTTATATACAACAGTTCAATGAACAAGTAAATTTGAAAAAATTTGAAAAAATTGAGAATGGTCATAAAAATCACATTTGTGAATGGAACTACTTTCTTACGCCACAGATCTGAATCAGCCATTGCTGGTTCAAACCAAATTATGCGTCCAAGCGTCTCAAAAACATTACTTCAGAACTACTATCACGGCTTGGGCTGTTTCTAACATGTTATTGGAGAAACATGTTTGTGTGAGTGTGTGTGTGTGTGTGTGTGTGTGAGAGAGAGAGAGAGAGAGAGAGAGAGAGAGAGAGAGAGAGAGAGAGAGAGAGAGAGAGAGAGATGGAGCGTGTGTGATCACCAATTGATGCTGTAGTCTGTTAGTCAACTTTCTGAAGATAATGTCATTTTGGTGAAATTCATCCTATTTTCTCAGTGGAAAAAAGCCGTATAAGCGGGGGTATTTCTCCCTATTTCACAGTAACTGGTGTGCAAGTGTCATTCACTACTATAGAAACCGCATTCTTCTCCACCATTTTAAACAGTATTTACTCTCCAATGTGGAAACTCCGGTAAGAGGTAAGCGCCTTCAGTTTGTGTAATTAATCAGTCATTTGTGTCTCTCAGCTGTGATGAACCTTAATGCTGAAGTTGTTAGTTTAACGTCATTTAAAGCTATTTCCTAGCTTTAGTAATATAGTAGTAATGTGATCGATCACGGAGTGCTGTTGAATGTAAACATGGAGTGACACTGACTCACTTCACGTCACCAGCTGGCTCATATTAAACACAAAAATATTTTGCCTCCACCTGCTGGATAACATATGTAATGTCACAATATTAAATGCAAAGAGACAGATGGCTCTTATCACATCTGCACTACTCTTACATTTTAGTTTTGAATGGCACGAACACAAGTGGAGTGATACACACAGTGAAGCGTCCCAGTGCTGATGGTGTGAGGGAGATTTATTAAGAGCCATCTGTCTCTTAACATTTAATTTTGTGACATTTTTATATATATATATATATATATATATATATATATATATATATATATATATACACACACACACACACACACACACATACATACACACACATACAACAGTTATATTTATAGAATTTATAAGCTGCTCTTTCCCATACAATGAACGCATAATGTGACAAGGGGCTGTCAATCTCCAATGAGTACAAAAAGGCACCATAAAAGTAATCAAAACAGCTTGTGCTGCATATCTCAGCTCTTCTGGAAGTCAAATAATAGCTTTGTGTGAGGAACAGATTAAAATGTACACTGGAAATCTTGTTAATGATGACAGGGTATTTACATTTTTGAGTGATCTTTACAGTACCTTTAACATATGAGAATTGTTATTGTACAAATCATCCCTCTCTGCTTGGGAAATTCATAACACAATGCCGCCACCAGAGCTGACCTGAGGTCATAATGGAGGGATCAGAGTATGAAGTGGGGGCAGAAATCGGGTCAAGTCTCATTGTAGATGGGCACTCTATCAGGATTCATGTCAACGTGGCCGATGCTATTGCCTTTTTTGCATGCTTTCACACTGAAAGTTTTCAGTTTGTATTATTTGCTGTGTGTCCTCAGTTTGATTTATCCCATTGATTTAATTATTACTGTATTTGTGGACCCTGTCCCAAAATGCTTGCTTTAGTCTTTGCAATCCTTCTCCAAGACCACATTTGGTGATGTTATGCCGCATGGACTGTATGGTAATAGTCCTCTGTGGAGCTCACCTCAGTGTAATCGTTAAATCACAAAGCAGGCTCAACATTCATGACCAAAACACACACAGACACACATGCATACACTAATGCCATAAGGAACCCAAGAGCAGATATGCTAAAATACATAATTGTATTATGTAAATTAGTTTTTTTATTTTTTAATAGAGCCTCTGATTTGGGTTCACAGGCCTTTGTAGGCATGTCTTAGCTCTGAGAAGCTGAGAAGATCTTAAGGAGAGATAACATGGCTAGCACATATTCAAGCACTTGTTGTATATCTTTATACATTTTGTATTTGCAGTGCCTTATTTCTGAGTGTTTTGCCACTGCGGGCCTCTCAGCCTGAGGTCCCCCAGGGCCCCAGGCATTGGCCCCATTGGCCCGGTTCAAAATCCATCTTTGGAGAGATGGGGACCATCATAAATCAGAATGTTTCAGGGTTAAAGAGACGACTGTCTACATTTATATAGGTCAAAGACACAGAGATAGGAGACAAAATGTCCTCTGCACTTGAAAACTGAAGTTGATACAGAGCAACACTACTCATGGGACATATTCCTTTTATGTAGCACTTAATTGGATATGAATATCTCTCCTGGTAATGTCCGTGGTCAGCTTACATTCAAAATCCCATCATTATCTTGTATATACATCAGAATTGTCCACATGAAAGAGGTCAGTAATACTTCAGCTGGATAGCAAACGCTCATCTGGGACATCCACTTATCACAGTTCTCTTCCTAAGCTCCCAATGCCACCTGCTTAACAGTACTCAAGAAATTTTTGCCAAGCATTTAAATTCAACACAAAACGCCATTCACAATCCATTTTATGGAGCCTATTAACAAATCTTGGGTGTGTTTCCCGTAAAACAATATAACTCACTGTTTAACCATTATAGTAAGATACATTGTTGGATAAATTAAGAAGTGTGGCAGGGCGGAGGACGGGTTGTGATTATACACACCCGATCCCTTATCAGGCTAATTAAGCCTCCAAGAGGGATAAAGGCCAATGGCAGACCGTGGTGCGACGAGAGAGAGATCATTTACGGACATGTCCGTCATGTGTGTGTTTTGTCTTTTGTTTAAGTTTCACATTAAACTATTATTTATATTGTCTAGCCGGTTCTCTCCTCCTCCTTGCCTGTCTAAATCCCTTTACACTGGTGCCGAAGCCTGGGAAGGAGGAGGGATGCCTGTCGCGGAGTCCTCGATACTGCCGTCCAGCCAGGTGAGCGCCGCTGCCATTCACCGGGGGAGGGAGTAGACCGACCGCCCGGACGCGGTGAACGGCCAGATGGAGTGATGTGAGCCGCTGCCAGGGGCGGAGGAGAGCCCTGCCATCCCCCAGAAACACGGAGTGGTCGAA
This sequence comes from Moxostoma hubbsi, assembly GCA_032164185.1. NCBI lineage: Eukaryota > Metazoa > Chordata > Actinopteri > Cypriniformes > Catostomidae > Moxostoma > Moxostoma hubbsi. Next base: position 9,097,497 of record JAVLUX010000033.1, read on the forward strand.
GGAAGACCGCCGTCCACGAGGGGAGGAGGGAAGTGTCTCCCCTACCGCCTGGAGCGGTAGGGCCGCTGCCAGGGGCGGAGGAGTTTCCCCACAAGTCGCCGAGAACGCGGAGGGGCGTTCTGACCACCGGGGGTCATGAGTCTGACTCCGGTCGCCCGGGGAGAAGCGGCTTTCGTCCGCCTGAGAGGGTGGAGAAGTGATCGAGGACCATGCAACGGTGTATCGGAGAATCGGCGAGTAGGTTTTTTTTTTAATCTCTCTCTCCTCTCTCTCTCTCTCATTGCCGCTCTGTGTTGGCCTTTTCCCTCTCGTTTAAATTTTACAGTGTTTTTGGGGGGGTACTACACTGTTACAGGAAGTACCCCCCCATTTTAATTATTTCTGTTTCCCTCCCCTTGTCCCCTCCCTCGTCCAGGTAGATGGGGATGACCTGCCGGCAGACAGGGATTAAAGCACACCCTCCCCCAGGGAAAGGGGGGGGGGGGGGGGGGGGTGTACGTCAGGCCGGGGCTCCCCAGCCTGAGAGAACGAGGGAGGAATGTGGCAGGGTGGAGGGCGGGGCCGGGTTGTGATTATACACACCTGGTCCTATATCAGGCTAATCAAGCCTCTGAGAGGGATAAAGGCCGATGGCAGACAGTGGTGTGACGAGAGAGAGATCGTTTACGGACATGTCTGTCATGTGTGTGTTTTGACTTTTATTTAAGTTTCACATTAAACTATTATTTATATTGTCAAGCCAGTTCTCGCCTCCTCCTTGCCCGTTTAAATCCTTTACAAGAAGCTAGTCATGACTTGTCGTACAGTTATAAAAATGTTAAATTATAAAAGCTGATTTACACATAAACCAGAAAGCCGTTTAATGCAAGAAAGCTGCTGAAGTCAGTCAAGCTGCATGCACTGTGTAGAACATACACTGCAATGTGTTTACCTCTACATCAAACTTAAGGGTTACCCGGACGCACTTGAGCATGTATGCACGTGTGCACTCTTCAAAAACATAAACGCAATTTATGCATTAACATAAACACATAAAAGATGTGTTCTCTGACAGAAACCATGTGTGATAAACCGCTCTCTCTGAACAGCAATGAATCCTTTAAATGGCTGCATTCACATTTACGTTATGTTTCAGACAACCGCTTTCTGCGAAACCCTGACGTAAGCCGTTTTCTAAAATGCATGTAAACATTGCCAAATTGTTGACAGAATGTAAGATTTGCAGTTCATGGAATAAAAAATATAGAAGCCTCAGTGAAGTAAAATGATGCAGTTTGCAAATGTTCTTCGGAACTATAGTTTTGGGGAAACATCATTTCGTTGAATACTATGTTGCTAACAATGGAACTTGCAACTATTGTTGGCTAACGATGCTTTTGGGAAATGCACCCCAGATAGATTATTGGTAGTTTTCTTGTAAAATTCATAAGAAAGTGAATAGGGCGATTTTGATTTTGTCCTTTCACAACCCATTTCACTTCCAATAATGTGAGTGAAACCAGATATTCAACGAGAAAAAGTTGTAGGCTGGGACTTGATTAAAGCCATCAGGAATTGATTGAATCATGAAGAGTGTCCATTCTATACCAGATTGGAGCTGGACATGAATACAAGTTTGCTAAAACAATACCCATAGCTATTTGGCAATTGGTTTACAGTACATTAAACAAAAGCCTGCATAGCCTATGAGACATCAGTCGAAAAGGAAAGTTGTTTCTGAGGCGTAGAAATTTCTTAACTTTTGATGAAAGATTATAAAGAACTTTTTTCTTCTTTGGAACAACTTACACTCATAAATCATGCAAAATAAGACCAGGGACATGCATTAAGAAGGGTCCATTTTTTATTTCACTTGACTTTAATGCTGGCTGCATTTATGCAGATCCTGTTTTGGAACTATGCAGGAATAATGAAATTATTTCAGCTGATTTGGATGTGAGAACATAAAGAGGCACCAGTGAAAATTAGAGCATGCATCTTGTCTGTTTTTGTATCCTTAAGCCAACTAAATGCAAAATGGTACCAAAAAAGCATTAAAAACCCTGCTTTATTTCATCAAGAGAACATTTTTTCCTTTTTCTCTATAATTTGTTGATTGTGAGTGGCCTTAAGATTCATTCTCTTTGAAAGCAATTACAGCGGCTTGTCCAGAAGTATCGGGAGTATTTGTGTACATACCTATTTCAAGCTCTGCTGGAATGCGACGTGTCGAGGCAAACGAAAGTAAGTGTGCCCTCAAGAGTCTGTTTCTGATCTGCATCTCCCGGCATGATGTTGGAATAGAGAGCTCTTTATAGGTTTTTAGTTTTTTCAGGCTGTACTCATCTTAATGTAGCCATATGATTTCCAGGGTTCTGAAAATAGCTCTGTTTTTTTGCCTTCAAAGGAAGAAGTAGGAGATGAGAGCAAACATAAATCAGGTGAGCTACAGTCAAAGTGAAATAGCTGTAGCAAATGAGACCCTTTCCACATCTTCAGGCTCCCTCTGCTAATGGCCCTGCTCTGCTTTGACTGTTGATGACTTCTAAATACACATTATGACATCATAAGGGCTGCACAGCTTTGATGTAGAACTTAAATGATGTATAATAATAATTTGACAATATTGTCTTTGAAGGACTATACGCAAGCATTTTATCATGTTTAAAATTCCACAACAATACATTTGGTGAAATTAAAGTGCCCAAATTAGGTACATTTTAGAGATGATGTGAATAAGACCATAGAGAAGTTCATTTATGAAGCATTAGGTGATTATTTTGTCAGATGTCGACTTTCTAGCCTTCCAAAAGATTTTCACAGGCTATGTTCAGAATGAAAAACTATAATATATTGTATAGTTTAGTACTTAATGGAAACCAAAATAGAATGTGCAACAATGCATTATGCAGCAATAAATTTTTCAGACAGTTGCGTGCTACATTGTTGTCACATGTCTTCAACATGCAGCATGTTTAATACAGCGAGTGGCATAAAGTAATCATCTTGTCAATAAAATCAGTTGTTTTGCATTTCTTATCCAATTTTGTGCAAAAATTTCTTAACTTTAGGGTTTCCAATTAAATGAGTTTGGAAAGAAATGTTAAAAACTGTGATTCATTCATCAAGTCAATGATGAAGTTTGTGAGATACAGTAGTGTATGCTATGTGCAAATGTATTAGGTCATCAGGGTATTCCATGCAAAAAATCACATACTGTGTACAGTATCCATAGAACATACTGCAGAAATACTAAGAGTAGTATGGTAGTATGACATTCCAAACAAAGCCTTAGTGTTATGAGACAGAAATATGGAAGGAAAAAAAAAAAACACTGTGTTCCATCAGTAATCTTGAAGAATTGTTAGTGGAAGAAGGAACAGCAAAAGCCTTTTAAATGCCTATGTGAAACTGCCACAGTTATATTATTCAAGAGACACAGAAAATTGGTGAGCATGTAGCTAAATATGTTCATTCCTGTCATTTTTGCTTGACTTGTCATTTGTTTGATTAGTTGAATTTGACTCTATTAAAACTATGCTCTCACGTTATACTATGTTAATTAAGCAGAAGTCTGTGTGTACATTTTAGCAATGTTGGATTTGCAAACTAATATTCCCATGAATTGGTTGAGCTGGTTAACAAAACCGATCTAACTGATTCATTCACAAGCCAGACTAAATTGGTCTGATTCTCAGGGTTAACGTCTCATTCATTCATTTGGTTGTAGAATTAACAACTCACTAATCAGAGAAGCATAATTTTTTCGGACATGTCCAATTTGTAAATCTAAACATTTTCAGAGAATTTATGAGTGTTGATAGTAAGATCATTTTGAGCATACAGATTTGACTGGTATGATGAAAAGTCCCGCCAAGAAAAAAAACATTATTATCTAAATATAACTACAGTCTTGACCAGCACAACATAGGTTTAAAGCTTAGAAGCTCTACTTTACAATACATGTAGGCATTTTGCTGAAAATTGAACAAGTGCTTTGAAATTTGCATACAAATCAGTAGTGTTCCGTTTTGATAATTTAGTTATAATTTAGCAATGTACGTATTATTGTAATCTGTAAAAACATCAAACTGATCAAATAACCATGTTTCTTATGTCATTGGAAAGCTCTCAAAGAGTAGAATACAACCAGCATATTTGTTTAATTATGTAGTATGTTGTCCAGCATCATGATACACTAAACCAAATATATCAGGTTTCAGAACTCAGCAATTAGAGGTAAAAGTCATTCAAATATGGGCAGAGAGGATCACTCTAATTACATATGGCCACCAGGAGATGGCACCAATTACATGACAGAGACTCATTGATGACTCAAATGACAAAATGGAACAAAGCGCACTAAAGATAATACAGTCTGTATATCTAAAACACTTCAGCTAAGAATGATCAAAAGACAGCGAATACAGATAAGACCCGACCACCCAATTTTACAGCGACAATGAGGGACAGATTAGAGATGTTGATTACATGACCTAAGTGCTCTTTTGGGAGAATAAGGTATCAAAAGGTCACTGATGTACTTTGGTGCGACACCAGATAAAACCTTATACACATAGGCAGCAATTTTAAAATCATTTCTATAATTTACAGGAAGCCAATAAGAGCATACCTTTAGTCATTGTTGTATTTGCATGTGTCATTAGTATTATGTAAAATTATTACGTTTTATTTGTTTAGAGAGGCATTTGGACACTTGGATAAATTATTTTTTTAATGTTATATATTTTGATTGCTTTGTCGTACAGTTGACATGATTGGGAACAAAACAAAAGTGGTTATTTGTTGCCACATTATTTACACCAAGAGATACTGTATATCATGTCATATCAGAAAAATAAGAACAAGTTTGTGATTTTTCAGCATTTTCTTAGGCTGAGAGTCTCATAATCTATTATAATATTTATTTATTTTTTGCATTATAATCCTTTAAATTTGGACATGTCTCTATAACAAGAATTTTTTTTAAAACAATTGAGCTTAAAGTGTTAAAAGATAAAAATTCTGTCTATAATTTAATCACTCTCATGTCACTCCAAACCCGTATGACTTCCTTTCATTTTCTGTTGAACTTTGAAGAATGTTCATGCTGCTCTTTGTCATAGAATGAAAACATTTAGAGACCAAAAATTGTCAGAAGAGGAAAAAAGCACAAACAAATAATTATAAAATAGACCCCATGCACTATATTCCAAGCCTTCTGAAGTCTTTTGTTTCTTTGTGCGAGAAACAGACCATGCTTTTAATTGTTATTCACTGAACACCCACCCCCCACCCCCCGACAAATCTCTCAAATCTTCCATGCTCATTCAGATTTGCCATCAAGCAGCATTACTTCCTGCACGTCTCATAGCTGAACGTGACGTGTCAAATGTGCATATGCAAAAATGTGAATGAGATTGAGATTTATTATATAGTTACTGAACATATTTTTCCTAATTGTGTTGCAGCCAGTGTAGTCCAGATATATCACATCAATTTTGTGAGTAATGTTTCAGGTCGTTAATGAATGCGGTTTTTTATAGTGCTTTTTTATTTTATTTTTGTGAATGCCACTGCAATTTCACATCCACATTAACTGATGATTTACCTGGTCTTTTCAGAAGCATGCGATTTTTCTTAAACTATTTGTACAAGCACATTGAAAAGGTTTGTCACGTGTTGTTGTACACCCTTATTTGGCACCACAGCACATGTTGTCCTCTTACAGTATGAGGTATTTTTTTAAAGGCAAAGTGTGTAATTTCGCCACTAGTGTCAGTAAACAAATTTTTTCTAAAAAATATTAAAGAATTGAGCCAATAAATGTATTTTCATTACAGTGCTTTTACTATGGGTAAAGGTTTTTTTTTTTTATGTTTGACACAATCCTCAGTCTGCCATAGATCAGACCCGTCCCAAACTCACACCATTGGTTGAGCTAATGATTCTGTGTATGGCTGATAGGGATGCTGAAACAGCAACGTTTTGATAGCACCACAGTGCTTTTTTTTTCAGGGTTATCAACCTACAAATAGCTTACTTATTGTCTCTGCACATTAAACTGGGATAGTGGGAAAGTATTTTAATACATTGCACTATGTCAAATCATCAAAAGGTGTTTAATTAATGAAATGTAAAAAGGTGTTTTGAAACAACTTGCTATGGACTTTTATAGTGTCTCAAGTTCCCAGCGCCTCTCGTTTTTAACAGTGCCGTGTGCAGGCAGCCACATCCTCCTGCAAATATGGGCCGCCCCATAATTTGAAAGTCTCAATGTATCAACATCAAACACTTCTTTAATTGACTCAGAAACACACTTAGTGCACTGCATGCGATTGGAAATGGGATATTATGAACTGTCAGTTTGCATTTATCGCAATTTTTGCTCTGGGATTTGGGAAAGCAGTGGAGAACATGAACAGGGTGGAGAGGAGCGGTAAAGGGCCATTTAAAGACTTTATCTGTGCCCTGAACACACATACACAAACACACACTAGCAGTCAATGTTTTTGTCATCCGATGTGAGGCAATACTGCAGTTTTTATGCATTATGTGTCCATTAATGGCTAAAAAAAGGCTTTAAAGAGGTCAGACGTCTTCTTTTAGCATATTAATAGTAGCCATTATGAAAGTAATCTGATTAGAGCATGAACCGGCTCATTTTTAAATGGTCTCTAATATCACTGCAGCATTCACTCTTGTTCTATACAGATGAAGCTAAGGGAAGAAACTACACCCTGCATGTCTGTTGGAGGGTAGCTAACTCAAATAAGTTGCACTACTTACTGAGCTATATTTTTTAGTTGTTTGACAGTAGCTCATCTCAAATAGTGTAATAGTAGTCAAATAGTGTAGCATTACCAGTATCAAGCACTTCACCTTTAAATGCTATATTTTTTCATATTAGTTATATAAAATGGGTGTTTTCAAGTTGCATTAGTGTAAACTATCTTTAGATTGAGATAATTGAGGGCTTTATTGTTTGTGTCAGATAAACATTGCACTAATTGCAAAAATAAATGATGCATCTGTTTACACATGTTGAATGTATATGTATTTATAAAATCTAATATATGTTATATGTTACATCTTAAAAAGGATATGGCCCCTTTAAATAGCTTTAATGCAGTTAGCCACATTTTTAGTAGTAGCTTGTAGTGAGTGGACTAGGACACTTAAAAACGAAATGAAGAAATCAACGATTCATTTATTAAATTAACGTAAAAATGTAAATAAATCACTTTTTTAAATGTACATTAATAGAGTTATTTACAACTGTTTTTTTAAAATGTAGTTAAAAATAAAAATAAACAAATAAATAAAGACATATTTATATCTGTTTAATTAATGTTTTTAAGTGTAGATAAATATAAAAATAAAATAAGCATGACAAATGAATTTAAGTACACAATAAACATAAATTAAACAGTAATAACTATGTCTATTATTTTGTGTATTTAAACATTTGATGTATTTACATTTTTGTGTTTGATTTATTAAATTTGTCATTAATTTCTTCATTTAATTTTTAAGTGTCACTCCTAGTCCTCCATAGTAGTGTAGCTAACATCTTTTAAAAGGGTAACTTCTCTGTAGCTTAAATATTTTAAATTACAAGTAACATGTAACTCGACACACTAGTTTCACAAAAGTAATCCATCCAGTGGTTTAATCCATGTCTTCTGAAGCGATCCATTTGGTTTTGGGTGAGAACAGACCAAAAATATAACTAATTTTTCACTATAAACAACACCTGTTAACTTGGCAATCATCATTTCAGGCTTGATTTCACTTGGTTTAGCACCGTCTAGCACTCTGCGCATGTGTCAAATGGCAGTAAGTGTTATCGAGCTAGAAATAATGATCGTGCCTAGAGACTTTGTAAGATGTAAAAAGATAAAGTTGTTATTTTGGTCTGTTCTCACCCAAAACCAATTGGATCGCTTCAGAAGATTTTGATTAAACCACTGGAGTCTTATGGATTACTTTTATGCTGACTTTATCTCCTTTTTGGAGCTTTTGGAGTTCTGGTTACCATTCACTTGCATTTTATGGACATACAGAGCTGAGATATTCTTCTAAATATCTTTGTTTGTGTTCTGCAGAAGAAAGAAAGTCATACACATTATCAGTGTCATGAGGGTGAGGAAATTATGAGAGAATTTTCATTTTGTGGTGAACTATCACTTTAACACAGTTTTTCACCCTAGGGAACTGCATGTGATAGGCTTCTTTATGAAGTATTACTTCTCATTTTTGTTTTCAACATGCTTTTTCCCCTTCATTTTCTCCGCTCTGAGCGAGTCCCTGGCGAGTGGCGTCTGAAACTTATGACTAGCCATGTCTATAGAAATCATGGCGCAACCAAAGCATGGCAGAATGACAGATCGTGCCTTCAATATGTACTGACAAACAAATTAGTGAAAAGATGCATAACAGATGTGGTGGGCGCCGTGGTACGGAACAGCCGACAGAAAAAGATAAAAGACAACCGTGCCCCATCTGGACCAGTGTGGGCCCAGCGGCCCGCTCATTCCAAGCCCAACAAAAGAGACGGGACATGGTGGGATTACTGCACATGTGATAAAGACAGGCGTGAATATATGACATATCTAAATCAGAAAGAGAGAGAGGGGTAAAAAAAGGTCATGGAAGAACTTGCAGATGGTTATTGCAGCATAAACAAGAGCAGAATGAATGAGACATGGATTGTGCAACATAGCTTAATTTGAATTAAAGCAGCAAACAGGATGTAGATTTAAAGCTGTTGTGTAGTGATATTCAAACTTAATATGCAAAGTCAACTATGAGAAAGTGATTTGTAGGTTAGTTTCACCTAAAAGTGTAACACTGTGGTGTCTCTTTGGTCCTTTCAGAACAAGGTTGTTTGAGCAGCCTGTCGAGCCTGACACAGCAACATTGGTTAGACCAAGGGTGTACATTTGGGGCGGGACTATTTGATTGTACAACCAATGGAAGACGGGGCGGATTTCTGGAAACTGTTTAAAAGCATTTATTATTTTTGCAATTTTGCTTGGTGAGAAATTACACACTTCTACCTTAAAAAGGAATGCAATTCAATTCATAACTGCTGTAAGTGTAGTTTTTAATAATACATTTATTTTTTTCATTCATCAAATTTATAATCCATACAAATTACTTATAAACGTATACACAAAACACTGTGTATAATTAGTTTGACATGCCACCTAAACTCAAAAAATATTTTAGCATATTTGTTAGATTTAAGCATAATTTCATAACAAAATTCCATCATATTAAAATTATGTATAATAAAATCATAATATTTATTTTATTTATTTGTTTGTTTGTTAAAGATTACTCAATTCAATTTAATGGAATTTTAAGTGTTGAAATTTGTACTTTTTATCTTTATATATATATATATATATATATATATATATATATACAATATTTCAATAATAAATGAACTTACCACTCCTTTCAATTCTTCACTCAAAAAAGCCTATTATTCAGATTCATACATTTTAATTTAATAACAAAATTACATAATATTGAATTGTGTAATTAAAATAATACTAATAATAATAATAATAAAACCTTAAATATGTAGGCATTTTATTTTGTTAATGATTACTCAATTCGTTTTAATGGATTTTTTTATTAAATTGAAATGCATAAATATTAAAATAATTTTTGAGTGTTGAAATGTGTGTGTGTGTGTGTGTATGTATGTATGTATGTGTATATATATATATATATATATATATATATATATATATATATATATATATATATATATATACACACACACACTAATGTATTAATACATTTACTTTATGGTTAAAGAACACTTATCATTCCTTTCCATCAAATTGAATTGAGCAATATTTAACTAAAATAAATTCATAAAAAAACTAACTATATATAAATATATATATGTGAATAAAATATATATTTATTTTTTTTCATTTATTTCATTTTGTTAAAGATTACTTTTTAATTACATCAAGATTATTTACTAATTTGATGCAATTTTATTATGAAATTGAAATGCGTAAATCTTAAAAAATAGGATATATTAATTTTCAACTGTTGAATACATGAGCTATTATGAATGTTTGGAAGTGACGCCAACACTACGGCTCACCTTGTGTGTGCAGAACAAACATCTATGTTTAAATATCTAAATATCTAACTTTTTAGCTTCTTATGTTTTATGAAGCAAACAAAATTTTTGAAATATGACTTTTTGTAATTTTGCCTACATTTGTTAACCACAGAAAGTATTTTACTCCTAAAATTTCGATAAACTCATTTGAAATTCTAGACGGGAAATCCATGGCTCAAAAATGCTAATTCTCTTCCGGGTTTTACGTAAACAAACTGCTCTGTTCTATTTCAAAATCCTGTGAGTGCGGCCAGTTCTATTCAGTTGATATGAAGAAAATTTGAACGGGGGAATCATAAATGAAAACGTAGACAAGTCTCAAACAGCCTCTGAAGTGTTAGATAGGAAAACGCAGGGTTGATCATGATGGAAACCCTTAGTAGTGAGAGATGATGTGTTAGACAGAAGGAAAAATCCAGGGTTCGAGAGTGAGAATGTATATTGTTGGATGGCGGCTGAGATTGACACTGAGAGAAACAGTAAACAAGGAAGAGATGCAGTTTATCAGAGGCTAAGTGTGTCCAGCAGATAGAATAAAAGATCTGATAATTCAGCATGATATGTGGAGTCGAGTCTCGGTGGTGATGGGATTGAGTGTGTGGACTCGATTTAGATTATAAACAAACATTGTCACACGCAGTAACCGTTCATCTGCTTGACAACACTGCCAATGTCTAGCTGACTCACAGGCGCAGCTATTGTTAGCAGTGCCGCATGACAGCGAGGTAGTTATTACATTGAGGCCAATGATACTTGTTTGTTTATTACAATGCTTGCGAGGCAGCACTGTATTGATATTTAATACAACATCTGGTCATTTCATTTATACAGAACCAAAACTAAAAACCTAAACTAACCTTTTGGTGCCTTTCAAACCCTGCTATTTATATAGTTGTTTGTTCAGGTCATTATTGCGTCTGCTTGTTCAATCCAGGCTTCATAGAAATTGCAGCTCTTGGCTAAGATGAACTTTTCATTCAGAGATGGCTGGAGGTCTCTTCTTGTGTGCAAACGTCTAGCGACAGAAGCTGTAGTAGGATACCAATTTTGTTCTCCCCAGCACTCGCTGAATGAGTCCTAGACACCTTCAGATGAAGCAGCCTGCGGCATGGTGCCGTTATCTGCCTCGTCTTGTCCTGACTGGCCATGCCATCACAACCATCCAGGATAGAGTGATGGACAGAGAAAGAGAGTTGATCTCTGGTGAGCGGTCATGTCACCCAGAACATCTATCATACAGTCAGGCTTTGGTTTATATTTATCACAGCTGACATCATTCTGGATGGGCCATTGCACTAGTTCAGTCGCACACACCTTTATTTGATCTTACGTAGCATTTCTACCAATGATCATCATAAATGCATGTGGATGATTCTTAAATAAAAAATTAAAACTTAAAATTGTGAATATTAGAAATTTTGATTATAATAATAATAGTTTTTATTGCTTGTTCCTAATTTTTTGTAAGTCCTGAAAGGTGAAAATGTTTCAGATTTATATTGGGCATGTCCCCAACCCAGAGTTACATTTTATAAAAAGAGTTCAAATCAAGGATCAAATCAATTCTGCTTGGTGGTTTTAGTATCATTAAGTTCATATATTTGCATTTGTTATTTTTGGGTGCAATTTGTACTTCTTTTTATAACAAAAAACTGCATTTATTACCATAACGTCAAGCATTTTGAATTTGTTTTTTGGGGTTTTTTACAGAAAGATTTCTGTTTGGTTCTGATGGAAATAAGAAGAGACAGGAAAGTACATCTCTGCATCAGTGTCAGTTTGAAAGTCAGATTTGTTTTTAAAGATTTGTGCAACATGATCTGAGAGTAATTTAATTAGGTGTCATTACCAAATTAGTATTTGAGAATTTAGATTCAGAAACATTCCATGTGCATTTTGCATTTCCCTTTTTGATTTGTAACTATTAGCACCTAATAAACATGCAGATAAATAAATAACATCTAGAGCAAATAGTCTTGCTAAAAATGTATGTACACATATGTGGACAGTGGGACTATGCTGTGAAATTTGAAATAATACCAAGCTATTGAAAGTCTGTTTTTTTTTTCTTTTTATCAAAATCTTTGTTTCCAGGAGTGTTGGTTATTCATGTTTTTGAGATGTTAAAGACATTACATCCGAAATTAGCATAATTTATTCTGATTCAAAGCAATGGCCACATCATCCAATCACTGCCAACCATGTTCATATTAAATAATACATTATAGATTCTGAATCTATTAACTGATTATCATTGTCTCATGTCTGCCAAACATGTTGAATGATCCAAACATCATCTGCAGCCTGAAAGTGAACATTTGGTCAGATTTTAGGAGTGAATGCACTTAGCTGCACAGAAAACTACAGCATGCATCCTTGCTTCTGATTTAAGAACTCTCAGCACTGATCTCAGAACAGCTCAAAATGCACCTTATTTTCATCCTAATTCCATATAAAGCCTTTGAAAGCAAAATTTTTCAGCTTTTCCATGAACCCATTGATTCACAGTGTGATAATGCACAGTAAATATAGGAATGCATTTACAAATGTTAATGAATAGAACCATATTTTACAGAGATAACAATATAAAATATTTTTAAAAATGACCCATAGATGTGTTAAAAATAACTAACATGTTTTTTTTTTTCAAATTTTGAGGGAATAATGTCCCAAAATCCACGTATGTGGACATCATCAGCTCACTGATGCGCAAAATATTTTTTAAAGCGAATGTGGACATGAGGTTTACTAATTTGTAATTTTATCAGCATCTTTTTCTCAAAAGTAAAAAGAAATTACCGTCACACAAACATACCAAATCAAAGGTCGATATGAAACATCGTTTCAATAAGTTACATTTTTTCAAGATTTCAAGTAATCAAAAATGTCCTTAAAGGAAGAATCACCCATAACTCCATTTTTACATTTTCTGAACAACATGTGAGAATCACCACAGACCACCCGATTTGATATTACAAATATATTTATCTGCCGATTTGATATGCATTGCAATTTTTTTTTGCAATTCTGTAAATATTACAATTTAATGTTATGATATATTTAGCTGTGTTAACAATCTTTTTTTTTAAGGAAGGAATGTTTATTGAAGAATAGTTGTGTCTGACATGACAATTGTTTCACTCTGTAATACAGAATGTTTAGGTAAAAGGTAGGGTTGTGCGAAACTACCAATTTTCATTATCGTCTAGTCGGTCCGTTGTCTGAGCTACTAGTCGACCATTCAGTATTAAGGAACCCATGTATAATTTGGCTGTATTTAAGTCTGAGAAATTTTGTTAGTGATGCTTCCCTTGGCAAACAACACTAATTAACAGTAAGAGAAAAGCGTAGTGTACAAGGTCGTGTTAAGGTCTTTTTTTTAACTTTTCAGGAGTCTGAGTTAAAGACAATACACCACGAAGACACTGACCCAATCAGGTGCTAATGCAGGGCGACACAACCTAACATTTATCTATTCCACCATTAACCTGCTGCCGAGATGATATTACACCAAAAGGCTTTTACGATAAATCCAGCAAATGGGTTTTTCTTGGTAGTGTGGTATAAAGTAAATGTGAGGCTGAGGTGTACATGAGTGTTTTCGCTGAGGTTGTGAGCTCACTGTGTGCCACAAAGAGAGTTTGACAGCAAAGCGGATACGTAAAGTATTTATAAATAAGGGTGTTCTGGGAGTTACATTATTATATGCCATGTGGCATCTCATCTCCTATCATAAAGTAGTGCGGATGTCAACCATGAAGTTTAACAACAATATTTTTTCAGATTTTTTTTTTTATTATTAAATATAAAAGACCCAAATCACAGCTAAACATTGTCAACCCTGTTCTTGTAATATTGCTCATGAGTGCATCCTTATGCGGACATCTACAGGTAAAAAGTCTATATCCTACACATTTTTTAGTTTTAACATTTTATTATTTTCGCAAAGCCACCCTATAATGTTATAATAATGCCATAAGGTATCTTGCATCAAAAATATAATTTCCCTTTTCATTGTCATAATTTTGAGTGACAGTTCTAGTTTCAAAATTATTTGTACTTCAGAAATTTGTGTTGTTAAAGAAGTCATGCTCTTTTTTTAACTAGTTTTACTATCTTCCCTAAGGTCCACTGACAATGTTAGTAACGTTTATTTGCTTTTAACTGTCCCATCCTTCAACAGTTCCTTTGCAAAGCTTGAAAAGTTTTAGAACTGGTTCACAAGCAATTCACACTGCTAGTCGAAAAAATATGCAATCCACGCTAAAATATGCTGACGATGCACATACATAGTCCAAAGCACAGCGTAATCTAGACAAACACACATCCAGTTTCCAGTTTCAGCCTGCATTGAAATGTACATTGCCAGAAACGCATCTAAACAGTCAAAGCTGTCCATCCAGCGTATGTTTTAATACACCAATGATTAATAATAGTGCAGATGGCAGATAGTGCATTCTCCTTTTCAGAGTTGTAGCTTGACATTGTCTTTTAAAAAGTGACAGACAAAAGTATCAAAGACATCAGTCTGTGCATGTTTAAATACAAAAATAATTGAAAATAGTCCAGATGGGTCCCCTTTGGTGTTCAGGAATAGTTAGGCCAGAGTAGGCATTGCTTGTCCTTCTTTCTCAGTTTGCGAACTGAAGCACTATTTGGCGGGGCCAAGGATGTGTTGATGTAAAAGTAGGTGTTGATGTTCATGAATGGATGAGCCCACAAATTACATAGGGAATTCGTGGAAGTAGAGAAGTAGACACATTTTTCACTTGTAGTTTTGTTCCAAAATCATAGCCGAAAATTGACATTTTGACCCCCTATTACAAAATATTGTATTACTCAGGAAATGTTGGTCCATGGCATTTAATATTTCAGATTTTGTTATCATTTGTTTATCTTTTATATTCTGTAAATATATACTGTATATATACACACCTCTGGCTTACATACAGAGTATTCTTTACTTGCTGTTTGTACAGATTTAGAATCTGCCTTGTAATAATCTCAAATGAACTGTAACTTTCGCCCAACCAGTCCCAGACCAATCAGAGTTTAAATTCCACCAATTTCCTCCTTTTCCATTGTAAAACATCATTCTAATAAGCACAAAAGCTGATCTCATTATGTTAATTTAATTGAGTGTTGGATGGGTTGGGTGTGTACGCAGCTGTAGTGGGCGTGTGATTAGGATTTGTGCCTGCGGACAGTGGTGTAAGCAACAGCAATATACTAAACCTCTCCTTGGCATGAAACAGAGTAACACATGTAAAGCAGATGGCCAGTGCACTATGTCTTCTGTTGGCGCTAATCAGGTGCTAAATATCACTCCGTCTGCTCAGGCAGCCAGATCCTGGAACGTACAATTCTCTCGATTTCACACAGCCGCGTTGGTGTTCTGAGAGAAAGTTGACCCTATTTTCTCTCTTAATGCATGTTCATGATTTAGTTGTGCACGATTCATCAGTGCACATATTTCAAAATCTAATCTTTCACCGAAATGTATCTTGCTCCTCTGAAATGTTTTTCCTTCTCAGTTGATGTCACAGAGGCTTTGTGGGCGGGGAAAATAATCTAATCCAAACTTTTTTGTGTACTTATGCATTCACATATACATATACTATACATTGATACTCACACACAGATGGTTAGCAAACACACAAAAGGTGTCTCTGCCAAGCTCCAGCTGAGCGATCTGACAGAAATCCAATTCCATGCGGAGTGGCGAGACAATGCGGCCTCCCTCATTTGCCACTTCACCAGTGTTTAATCGGTGGTCTCCTAGACAGAGTGAGTGATTGAAAGAGCGGGGGAACAGAGAGAGAAAGAGAGAGAGAGAGAGGGAGAGAGGGGGAGGGAGAGTCAATGATTTCCCCACTGCCTTTTTGAATAGACTCTCTAGTGTCTCATCTGACCTGACAGTTATGAGGAGTCGCAGATCGCTGTGATTGGCTCATTACCTCTGCTCGCTTCTGATAGCTGGGGAGGGTGGGCTGAAGCCCCTCTTATCTCCTCTGAATTGTATGCCGTTTTTTTTTTTTTTTGGCCTCATGTAGAGCTGGTGGTATATAGAATATTCACAATATATTTGTGATAATTTTGTTGGTGGTATAAAATTATACAACACATTATTATTATAATTATTGTTGTTGTTGTTGTTGTTGTTGTTGTTAAAACAAAATCTAAATGAAAGCATTGTCATTTAATTATATATATATATATATATATATATATATATATATATATATAAATATATATATATTAGGACAATAAGATGTATCCTCTTAAAGCAAGTCTAAATATCTTATTTGTTGCTTCTCAAGTAAATCTATCTTGTTTTAAGGATTTTTAGATAATTTTAAATGGAAAAGAAGACAACAACACTTGAGAACAATAGGATTTTTTTAATTAGACTTAATAAAAACGTTATTAAAGGTATTTTTAAAAGATAATTTTGCCCTCTTTATTGTTAGTAAGCACGTTTAATACACTCTTTTAAGTCTGGGCACAAGCTGAATAATCGGTTCAGAGCTAATGATTGATCGTTGCAATAATTGCTCAACAGTCGAATAATAATTGTTAGTTGCAGCCATATTTTACAGTGGAGCATGCCCACAACATGGTATTATGATGGAGCATGTCCTATAGACTTGTTAATACCACGGTATATTTATTTATTCATTTATTTTTGCTACTCTGTGTGTGTGTGTGTGTGTGTGTGTGTGTGCACTTTGTACAGAATTGTTCAGCTTTGTACATACCTTTTCTGGTGGCCACAATCTATTGACATCAAAGTTGTATTTATGTTGGATTGACTTTGTCCACTTTATTTCTGCACCAAAATCACCAACAAACCTTACCGCTTTACTAGTCTTGTAGCATACTGAGCTCTGTTACCTGCACAATATACTCTCTCTCATTTGTGTGATGAAACAAACTTTCCGTTTTATTTCCTCTAGGCCTCCTGGTGATGCTTGGTGATACATATTATTAGTATAACCTTCAATGGCTGCGTACTGATGGCAAAGTACTGAGCTTGTTAGATATCACTGAACTTTGAGAGACCTCCACATCATTGCACAAAATCTGTCTCAGCACATTTTGTGATGGGTGGTGCTATCACTGCCATCAACCAATCACTTATTAATGCCCTCTTCTCTCCAGCCATCATTCAGTAAGTGACATGCAGGAAGTGTACAATGGAGTTAGCGTATCTCCCCTGCTATGTGCTGACATTCACACTTTGGTTGTGCTATATATGACCTATAAATCCTACACCCTTCTGATGGAGGAGAGAGAGGGTGTCTTGACCAGTGCTTGGGAAAGCAAAATAATTGGATTCCTGCTCCTTATCTCACTCAACACATTACGAGTTGTCAAAATTCCCTGCTGCCAAGGCTTAGTCACGTTTCAGTCAAGCAAGAGGGATTTTCTATGGCTGACTGACAGGTGAGACTGTTTTAGATTGTGTTTTTGCTTGGTATTGGGGGCAGTAGTGTCCGACACGTGACTTAGACTCTCACAAGATGAGAGATTAGGTGGACTGCACCTTCATGAAGTTACCACACTTCTGAATAAAACACCTGACCACATGAAAAGTGTCCTAAATCCACCCAACAGACCAGTCTGACCGGGCTGGGAGACCTGCTAAGACCAGCAAACTGGCTTTGGCTGGTTTAAGCTTGTTTTCTCAGCAAGAGATGCTGCCCTGTTGACTTTTGCCTTTTAAATTAGTGTAAACTAGAACATACACTGCCTGGCCAAAAAAAAGTTGCATACTCGAATATTTTGTTGGACCGCCTTTAGCTTTGATTATGGTACACATTTGTCGTGGCATTGTATTGATAAGCTTATGCAATGTCACAACATTTATTATCTCCTAATTTGTTTTCTTTACCTAATGCAGGCCAATCATTTGCCCCTTCTGAAACACAGTAACATCTTTTCCATGACCACGGGATATGTCTTCTGACATGGTTGTTTAAGAAATGAGAAGCTACACACTGCATCAGTTAAGGTTAAGTGATTTTTTTGCGAGCTGAAACATATCAATCGCTGCAATAATGATCCAATCATAGGCTCTTAAGTATCTGCTTATTTAAATCCAACTAACGGTGACTTTTTTATTTTGTAATTTTTTTTTGACCAGACAGTGCACATATACAAGAAAACACTGATGAAAGCCGATTACATTAAAAGAGGAAACTGTGTGATGACTATTTTTGCTTTTAATTTTAGCAGTGAAACTTTTATTATTTTCTTTTTTGCAGAACACTGCATTAAGATTCATAATGAATAATGCATCAATGATATTTTCAATTTTAGTAGGGTATGTTCAAGATCATGGTCAGATCAACAATAGTGCATTCATATAAAGTGTTCTCTAAATAGTTTTTGTGTTTGGACAGTTTTTACATGTTTTATTTTATACATTATCTTTCCTGAAGAGCCATTCTAATTGGGATTAAAGCCTCATAACTTGGTCAAATTGCTAAATAGCTTAATCAGAGTTTGTTATTATCCTGTCTGAAATAATCAGATCTCCGAAAGCAGTCACATATCCGATCTGAATCATTACGCCTTTGGGACTGTTCATATGGCCTCGTGAGAGAGTACTACAAATTCACTCTCACTTTCTCTTCAATCCCTCTTCCCTACACATATAACCCTTTACATTCTCTTTTCGTTTTGTCAGCCCATTAAAATTATTGATCATTAGGGGATGCTGGGAAAGGTGGGATGTAATTATGGGACCAGGCAGCTTTGTCAATTCCTCACAGTCTGGGTTGAGCCCGACAGAGTCCTTAATAGGAGTCTGCAGTGTTAACAACAAACACACACACACACACACACACACACATTCTGATGTAGAGGATACTAGGCTGTGAAGACTGTTTGGTTTATCAGTGTTCTCAAACCATGATGAGAAAGAACCACCAAGTTTGTGTATGATATGAAATCTGATATGTGCTGAATTTACACGTGGTTTCCTTTTTACTTTTCAGAGAAGATGAACATGTTGTCTGCACTGATCGCCCCCTTCAAGTACATGAGCCCAGCAGCCAATAGCACAGAAGACGAGGACACATCGAGTAAGCATGCACTTAAAATTATCTTGTCTATAGTATCTGGACAGCAGTGGGTAAATCACAGGGTGTCCAAGATGACAGAAAAATTAAAATATTGTTTTATTTATTACATTTTTTGTTTAAATTTATGTCTGTCTGTCAATCGATTAAATGTCTAATCGAATTAAATAATATAGCAAATCATTAATTAAATAAATCACAATTAATTGCATATGTAAATATATGTTGAGAAAAGCCCTTAAAAATAATTCAATATATAATGATTAAGTATTTATAAAATAAATATATAGTATAATAGGGCTGTCAATCAATTCAAATTAAATCAGTTATTTGCTATTAATCGCATATGTAAATATTTACAGAGAAAGCCCCTCGAATAATAATACTTTAATATAGAATTATTAAATAATTATAAATATCAGAATCAGAATCTGCCGTTGCTGGTTCAAACCAAATGATGCATCCAAGACTCCGTTATTAGTTAAAAAAATGTCACTTCAGAAATAGTATCATGCTTGTGCTGTTTCTAACAAGTTATTGGATGAACAAGGGTGTGTGTGTGTGTGTGTGTGTGTATGTGTGTGTGTGTGTGTGTGTGTGTGAGAGAGAGAGAGAGAGAGAGAGAGAGAGAGAGAGAGAGAGAGAGAGAGAGAGAGAGAGAGAGAGAGAGAGAGAGACGGAGCGTGTGCAATCACCTGTTGCCATACCCAAGCAGAGATGCTGTAAGCTTTCAGAAGATCAGCTTTCTCAGTAGTAAAATAGCCATCCAAGCGTGGGTATTTCTCCCTATTTCGTGGTAGCCGGTGTGCAAGAGTCATTCTCTATATAAACTGCAATGTACTTCGCCATTTTAAACAGTATGTGTCCAATGTGGAAACTCCTTGAGGTAAGCACCTTGAGTTGTGTAATTAATCAGTCTGTTGTGTCTCTCAGCTGTGATGAGCCTTAATGATGAAGTTGTTCAAGTCATTTAAAACTATTTCCTAGATTAAGTAATGTAGTGGTAATACGAGTGATCACAGAGCGCTGTTCTATATAAACAGTGACTAACGGATTCACTTCACGTCACCAGCTGGCTCATATTACACACAAAAATTATCATTTGCCACCACCTGCTGGCTAACATATGTAATGTAAAACAAAATAGATGTAAAAAGAGACACATAGCCTACATTATCTCTTAACAAATATGCAATGCTCTTACACTTTAGTTTAAGATGACGAACACAAGCGGAGTGATACACAAAGTGAAGTGTCTGAGTGCTGATGGTATCAGACCATCAGTGCTCGTGAAACGTCTCTCGTCCAATCAGATTCGAGGAGCGGAACTAACTTTTGTACACATTGCAATACATTATTGTGGCAGAAGAGTAAAGAATGATAAGACAAAACAAAAAGTGGCTTTAGAATCCAAGATATTGTTTATTTCCATATTGTTGAACATAAACGTATTATTGTCCCACAGTTCACAACAATCCATTTTGCAATTGAATTTGACAATCTGTCTGAGTGTCAAGTTAAATATATTTTAAAATGTAGAAAAACGCCCCAAGATACCTGCATTCGGAATAGTGCTCCATCTAGCTGTGTTTGAGTGCAAGAACGTATTCTCATCTTACGCTGTTGCTAGTGCCAAGCAAGCCGAAGTGTGGTTTTGTTGTCTGTACTGCTGTGTGTTGCCTATACAGCTGGAGTTTTGCTTATTGCCCCCTGCTGGAAACTCAAGCTTGAACTGCTGTAATGGTAGGAATATTCCTTATTACGGTCTGGGGACATCATTAATTGTGTTATTATTTTTTGATGCAGTAGATACAGTATATAAATTATATTCATGGTGTTATAAGTATTAGTATATATTATAATAAGTTATAAATTTGTAATACATTATTATATTTAATATTTTTTTATAGATTTTTTATACTTTAAAATAAAATCTGCCAAATGCATGTGTCTTTAAATGTAATGTTTGTATCTATGTTGTTTCATATGTTTTTTTTGTTTTGTTTTTTATTTCATATTCAACAAATATTATGGTGTAACTCTTTAACTTAATATAATACTTAAAATATTTAAATGTTAGATGGAACATGATTTTATCTACCAGGAATTGATTGGATTGTAAAAAATGACTTGTTGTTGGAGGGGAGTGGCTGAAAAATAAGAGGGATTAGTGGCGTAAGCAAAAAAGGAAAGTTTCACTGCCATTTATTATGTTTTGATAAAAGATTAAATTATTTATGGTGTAATAATATTTAACAATGAATCGTTTACAAAAACACCAGGAATGTGTAGTTGGAAAGTAAATAAGGTCAAATGTAATAGTGAATTTCATTCAGATGCTGAAGTCATGGATTCATGGACAATAGGTTTATTTTCTGTATGAATTGCATGTTGAATGTATTTTTAAATAAATTAATAAAAATTATTTTTTGTGATCTAGACACAAGAAAAAAAAAAAAAACACGTAACTGACCCATTTACAGTGTTACTAGAAGAGCTAAAAAAGCACTACTGATGCAATTTCCAATCATTTTTATTTCACAATTTAGGCTGGCATCCATGTGTTTATTTTCTGTAAAAAAGAATAATAATTTGGTTCCATCACATCACAGCTGGGGTGTGAAATAGGCTTTAATGTGTGATCAGACATTTACATGCTGAAATCTCATAACCGTCTGCTCGCCTGCATTTTAAGAGCATCTGCTTTGCATTGTACATGGGTGAAGTGACTTGTACCTTCTTTAAGTATGGACTCCAAGCCAATTTTTTTTAGGAAATTACAGAGCGATTTGCCAGATAATGCCCAATTTTAGAGGATTTGTCCTCACATTTTACAACAGTTAAATTAGATGGCCTGTCTCACAGGAAACTTTTAGGAGCAGCTGCTTTGCGCAATGGGGATGGAATTTATTTAATACATGATTGTGTTAAAACTGCAAGTCTTTTTATTTGAATATGTGTGATAAAAGCATAGAGTTTCTGTAGCATTCATTGCTGTGAATTCAGCCAATAGATGCGGCAAATTAATGTACGATACTCCAGCACAAAAATTGGTTTTTTCCAAAAATTTCCAAAGAGTTGATTCCTCGACTCTAATACAGGAATCTATTCTTTTGTTTCCTCAAATCAATTCATTATCGTTCTTAAGAACCAATCACATCCTCTACAAACACCTGTTGGTTGGTGGAACACTTGTTCATCATGTGCGTTTGAGTGAGAGATAATGTGCGTGCATGCAAAAGAGAGAGATGGTTTGACAGATTTCAAAACTTTCAAACCTTTGTGTAGGATTACAACAATGCAAGGGACAGTGGTTTGGGAAATAGTTGAAGTAGGTCCTTCCAATTTGTCTAGTTTCTGTTTGAAAATGAAATAAATTATTTTCGATCCAACCAGTTTCTTGTATTTTTCCCTCTTAAAATTAGATATAAGAAGCAACTAGGGAATGACATTGTTATCGGCCATTTTTAGGTAAAGATACGCAATGTCTCTAAATTAGACTAATTTGAACGGTCATACTAAAAGTGCGCTGTTATAATAGCAGGAGTTTATGTCTTCATTTCTCACATTTTAAAAACTCTAAAGAGAAAATAAAAACTAAATTTAGTGTGTGATTAAAGACTGCAATCTTCACAGGTCCATCACCAGAACATATGGAATAGGAAACACTATTAATTTACAGGCAAGCTAGTGATAATTTATCAAAGCAATAACCACACCAAAATATCTTAACTAAATCCACTGCTATTTAATCCATTGAGGATGATTTAAAAAAGCTGCCATTTTGACATTTTCACGTTCATGCACCATACGTCTCCATACTATGCCTTGTGATAATTATTGAAGTGAATCGCAGGGGCGGATTTACGATTTCTGAGGCCCCAAGCAACCGACCAACCTGTGGCCCAATTTCAAAAATGTTTGCTTAATAAATTACATACAATTGATTTTAAATCATAATTGTTAATGAATCCTATCAGCAATTGTTTCCATGTACATTCAATATTTTATAATATACAAATCTAGTTAAATATAATTCATGTAAGTTTTCATTAATGTATGTTTTTTTCTTCTTTTTTAATGAACGGGGTGTTCAAAACTTCACTCAATGACATTTCAGAATTTAGTTGTTATTTATTATTATTATAATAAACCTCTAATGTGAACCGTTCTAAGAGCACTGACAACAGCGTTATTCACCCGTGTATCCAGAACAACATGTTACCCCTCCAGAGGTAATTGCGGAGCTTTCCTATTGGGGTGGGGCCCCATGCAAATGTGTGGTGTGCATGGTGGTTAAAATTGCTACTGGTGAATCGGCAAGAATATAGATGCATGATTTGTTTTTCCATCGGCATGGAAGCCATCTAGAGTCAGCTTCTCCCATTCCACTAAAACCCAAAGTATACTTTGGTTTTAATGTTAACTGAACGTCTGTCAAGCCTGTCAAGTCTACTCAATTGTACTGTGCATACATTCACAGGTGGTTGGCGCATGTGTGCTATGACTGCTATGTGATACTGAACTTCTTCTCCTCAGGAGTTTAGACACTTAAAATGTCTTTATAGGCCTTCAGGCTTGAGTTAAACAATTGCAAGTATATCCAGACCTTCTCACAAACATGCTCTTGACTTGCACATCCACTGTTGTTGTTTTCACATTCATCTCCTATTGTTTAGCGGTGATTACATCTTCTTCTAGCACTGTTTTGTGACAGTAACAGTTCAAATGTGTGTTGCTACCTTGTGATCCCACAAATTAGTGCAAATAATTCCAGGTGCGTGCGTATTTTGAACGTTCAAAGATGCACAGTTAGAAAATTTCTCAAGCACTCTGCTGATGAGGAACTTTGCATCACATTTCCTGAGCATCCGCGTCTGACCGTAGCATACTTTGGGCTTTACAGTTTGGATTTGGATAGGAAAAACTGGCCAGCAGTTAAAGACTTCAACTTTATCACGGAGCAACAATTGGACGCAGTGAGGAGTGGATTAAGGGAGCTAAATACAAGTGAGAATTAATGATAAAACAAATTCAATTGATTTTCCACTAATGTCTGACAAGCAGTTTTAAGGGGTTGAAATCTGTCACTTGGGAAGGCAGTGCCCACTAATGGCCACCCCTGGTGACGGCCATGAATTTTGACACTTTCCTGATTAAAAATAAATGGAATCGAATGGCTGGAGTCAACTCCAAAAACCATCAATCGAACACCAATTACAAACACCTGCTTCTTATACACTACGCACCCACCAGCAATCCCGTTTTACCAGGTGGTAAATTCATGGAATAGTGCTGTGCCAATAGTATTTAAATTAATTAATAGTCATTCTTTTCATTGCAAACACACCTTCTTTCTGTGCATATTAGAATGCGCCTTATTCAAATAATTAGTGCAATTCCCTGTCACAAGTACCGCAAATTTTGCTGCTAAGTTGTCGGCAAATAGAATTTTATTTAAGAGAGATGTTTGTTTAAATATTCTATTGAGCATGGGAGCAGTTAGTCATTAAATGATGATCAAATAAAAGAGTGTTATCGCATTTTCCCATGTGTTCATTATAGTCGAGAACACTTATGCGTTGCTATTTTATAGAACTGCCTACATGTGTGATTTTGCCATGCAAATTGTCTTTATCAATAATGTTGTGGGTGCATTTGTGTCATTACAGGATTCGAATAGTTCCTTTAGTAAACAAGATGCTAAATTAACGCAGACAGCGTGCGCAAAAATACAAAGCTATCAGATAGAGTTAATCATTCTTAGTCATTTCCTCCCATTGTGTTTTGTTTTTGCAAAATAAGTTCCATTGTAATGATACACAACTGTTTCAAACTCTCTTAGGCACCAGCAGTGCTGAAGTCAAGGAGAACCGAAACACGGGAAATCTTGAAGATTGTGCCATTGTACCGTCAGACTGCCAAACACTCTTCCTGTCTGATTCGCCCAGGGACAGGACGTCTGGCCTCAAGAGAAAGCGTCCATTAGAGGAGGACAATAACGGACACTTGTGCAAATTGCGGCTGTGCTGCAAGAAACTTACATGGTCCGATGCACCAAAGAACGCTCTGGTTCAGTTGAACGAGCTTAGACCGGGCCTGCAGTACCGGATGGTCTCACAGACGGGACCAGTACATGCACCACTTTTCTCCATTGCTGTAGAGGTCAACGGATTCACGTTTGAGGGTACCGGGCCTACCAAAAAGAAGGCTAAGATGAAAGCGGCAGAGATGGCCCTCAAATCCTTTATCCAGTTTCCCAATGCCTCACAAGCTCACTTGGCCATGGGCAGCTTGAGCAACCCTGCCACCGATTTCACCTCGGATCAGGCTGATTTCCCGGATACACTATTCAAAGGCTTTGAGCCTGACGGCTGCCGCTCTGCAGAGAGCGAGCTGCTTTCGAGCGCGCTCCGACTACGCCACACCTTGGACTTGATGGTTGTACAAGCCAGACAAGGAGATCCCTGCCTACCCCCACCTCCCACTCCAACTATGCCACCCCAACCCAGCCCTGTTGTCTTACTCAACGACCTGCGGCCCGGTCTGCGATACGCCTGCCTGTCAGAACGTGCCCAGGGCAAGCAGGCACGACACAGCTTTGTCATGGCTGTGCGAGTGGATGGAAGGATATTCGAGGGCTCGGGTCGCAGCAAGAAGCAGGCAAAGAGGCAAGTAGCTTTGTCCGCCCTGCAGGCGCTCTTCAACATCAGACTGGCACCTGAGGTGAGAGCGGGACACCGGCCCAGCAGGATAAAGTGCCCTCATTTGCCCCAGGTGAGTGTGCCAGTTCAGCCGTTGGCAGCCCACACGTTCCATACGGCAGACCTTAATAACCAGAGCAGCAGGAATGCTGGGATAGTGAACAGCCAGCCAAGTCTTAATTAAGAGGGAGGAGATTATGTTTGGGGAGGCATGGGGCAGTACAGATAGATTATAGGAGAGAGGTTAGGCTGTATAGCCAAATAAAAGGTGGAACTGTTTTGTGTTAGCACTCTGGCTTTATCATTTACTTTGAGCAGGACAGGGTGGCAAAACTAGTGTAAACACACACATGCATGTGTACTCAGAAAAGCAAAAAGGTCCAAAAGGTAAGCAGTATCTATTCACAGATCTATTCAAACGGAAAAAAGATGTAAATGAGGCAAATTATCATTTGGGAACCCTCTGACTCTGGAGAGAAAGCCTATGCTCCAACAAATGAGGTTTCTTTTTTTTCACCTTTCATGTATTAATAGAGCTAAATTGCAAAAGTATTATTATTTTGCACAATCTCTAGTTTCCTCATGTATCACATGACAGTGTCTATAAACATTAATTCAATCTGTTGCCCAAAGGAGATTGAAAAAAGCACAGAGCAAATCGACAAACAATCCTCAAACACATTATGTCTTATGTAGCTCTTTATGTATTAATTAATTAATATGTATTTTTTCTCAAATTTAAAGGTGAAATGCAATTTCTGTAGCACACAGCACTAGCACTTTCATGTGATGTCACTGTATTAACGCATCGCCATGTTTGTGACAAAAAATCAATTTATCCTCATTGTGTTGTGCTGTGGGATGCGGCAAAAGCACTGCTCTTTACTTACCAGAGGCAAAAATTTATTTCAATAAAGTTTTATCTTTCAAGTGACACGGCTTCATTTCGCCCAAGTCAAGTAGCGATGAATGGGGAGAACAGGGATAAAAACACTTGTGGGTCTTTGCTCATTTATTCAGACATGTCAGTTATCTGAGCACGTGTCTATTATATTTATACCATCATCGATTCGGCCTTTATAAATGTATGTATTGGAGTAATGGTGGCGTAGAGGGCTAGAGCGCATAACTGTTAATCGGAAGGTTGCTGGTTCGATCCCCACTGCCACCACCATTTTGTCCTTGAGCAAGGCACTTAACTCCAGGAGCTCTGGGAGAATTGTCCCTGTGATAAGTGCACTGTAAGTCGCTTTGGATAAAAACATCTGCCAAAATGCATAAATGTAAGTGTAAATGTATGTGATAATTGTAACACATTATAATAAAAAAAAAAAAACACTATAATGTCAATATATAGAATATATTTAATGTGAATATACTAAAGTTAGTCAATAAACAACACATCATAAGATCATGAAGCACAGACTTTATTCACACCACCAGACTTCAAGGTAAACATGTTAGTCTTGTTCACGAATATGCCTCGGTTGCTTTTTGTGTATTCTTCATGAGTTAAAAGAAGCTCTAACATTCATACATATGGGATCATCACAGATGTTATGTAATACTGTGTCCAAATCAGAGCAGAAAACAACACAAACATTTGTAACTTCTGAATGAGAGATGTTATGATGATGTACCATGTGTTCTCACCGCTTGTCACACATCAGACTCGCCGGCGTAAGGAGATTGTGGATAAAATATATTTAAATGTTAGCGAAAGTCAAATTTGGCAATACTTGTGCTGTCTTCAGTCCTGTAAGCACCTTTCCTGGGTCATTGATCAAAAGTCATTTTTTTAGTATTTTTCTTGATATCGTTTAACATTGATGGTCACAAATATGGCGGCTTTGTGGAAAAAAATGACACATAGTGTTTACTCTTTTGGGGGGAATCAATCTACAAGTAGCTTTATATATACTATATATAGTTTTCTCTGTTTATTAAGCTGGGATAGGAGAGAGTATTTTAACATACTACACATTTCACCTTTAAAGAGGCTCTGTTATGCTTTTTGGGATTTTACCTTTCCTTTAGTCTGGAATAAATTCTGCAAAGTTACAAAGCACAAAGTCCACGGCAAAGGGAGATATTCTCTCCCACAGAAAACACTGCTCCTGAATCGCCTGAAAAGCCTGGTTTGCAGTCCAGCTATTACCTCCATCACATAGCTACATCACTAAGTAACACATTTGCATAATGCCCGTCTCAGGAATGTGGTACTCAGGAAGCCTCGGGAGCTGAAACTCGGTTATGGTAAGGGGTATTACATTCCCAACACACGCTCTAAGCAGTTGACCAATCACAACAGACTGGGCCAGCTGACCAATAAGAGCAGACTGGGCTTTTCGGAAAGGGGGGCTTTAAAGAGACAGGAGCTAAATCAGAGCATTTCAGACAGAGGGGGAAAAGAGGTGCTGCAGCAATGTACAGTATGAGAAAAATTCTGTGTTTTTTGAACATTAAAGCATGTAAAACTATTCTAGTAGATCCCCAAAATAAAATAAATGAGCATAATACGGGCTCTTTAAGAATCATTCACAGTTGAATGTGGCTAGTCAGTTTATTGCATGATTTCTGCAACTTTTTTGTTGTTGTTTTCTTCTCCCCAAGTGTGTTCATCAATATGTGTGTCTGCCTGTAAGCATCAGCTCTCATTTGTGTAGTTGTGTGTATCTGCGAGTGTTTCTCACACTGTATTAGTATTCAGCCCTCTTCCTGCATGAAGCCGACAGGGAGAATGTTGTCTTTCCTTTCCAACTACAGCAGGCAAACAACCTGCATATGTTTGCCGGAGAGAAACTACTCCATTCTCCTGCTCGCTACGCTCTTTAAAAGGATTAATAAGAGGATTTGCCTCACCAGTTTAGTTCCAGAAATGCACTTGCTTGTGGAAATTCTTGAAAGTCAGACTGCTACATTTGCTGTTGAGTTTGAAATTATGACAGATACATGCACATGAAATGAGAAATTTTTCTCCTTTTCCATCACAAAATCAGCCAACATCATCTGGCCAGTGAAACATGTGGTTGTGCATGTGTGTTTTTGTGAGTGTGTGATGATTTCTCAGTAGTGTGTAGATCTGACGGTCGGATGGCGCTCACACCAGCGTCTGTAGGGTGTCTTCCCGTGCCATAGGGTGCTGCTGATTGCAAACGCTGCCAAATCTGCCACTGTCACACTGCTCTGTGCGATTTCTCTCTTTCTCTCTCTAAAGCAACTGTGGCTTTCTTCAGCAACTAGTTACAACAATAACAACATAATTGTAGATGGTAATGGTAATTTAATGATACCTGTAGAAGTAATGTGTATATATATTTTTTTTATATTAAAATACTTTCTCCTATCCCAGCTTAAAATGTAGAGACAACCATAAGTAACGCATGAGTTGATTCACCTGAAAAGTGTAAATACTCTGGCTCTGTGGTGCGATCAAAACATTATGAGAATCCTGACCAGTCCAACGCAGCAACAATAGTTCAATCAATAGTTTTAGTTTGCGGTAGGACTATCATTTTGTCGACCAATGGAAGATGGGATTTTTACAGAAACCTTCGGGGAGCCTTGTGGGACACAGTAGATATGTTTACAAATTAAATGTTTTATATTTCAGTCAATTATTTAAAGTCTCATTTTAAACTAGAACAGCAAAATACTGTATTACAGTAATGATAATCTGATAAGGATCACCTTTGACAATAATCTGAACTACTGAAAAGTTCATAGTAGGACAATGAGAATTTGTGGGTAAATCATAAAAATAACATCACAATAAAAATTTTAAAAAACAAATCTCAATGGTTTTACAATAAACTTTTATTGATTTATTTATTATTCTTGAGAAATATGACCCTAACATATTTTTGCCCATGTTTTTGTAAGAAATATGGTCAAATGCAAAAATGATCACACATTTTAGCTTTTAGTGTTGCAATAAAGCAAATAAGATTGAAAGAGAGAGACAGAGCGAGAGAGAGAGAGAGAGAGAGAGAGAGAGAGAGAGAGAGAGAGAGGGAGGGAGGGAGAGAGGGAGGGAGGGAGAGAGAGGCCACCTTTGTACCAGAATAGATGGACAGGGAGACTCTGGTGGGTAGCAGGAATTTCAGGCAGAGACAGAATATTTTATAGAAAGGGTAACAGCCACAGTAGTATGTGATGCCCCAGGCAATATGAAAAATAACTTGCAGGCTACACTTCTCCACCACCTCTTAAATGAAAAATTAACCATCATCAAGGCTGCATGCCTTGTTGCCCACATCCCTATGCCTCTTCACATCTCTAAATAATGACACACTCACACACATGCACAAACACACACACACTGCCTGCAGGGATTTACCTGCACACCCTGTAAAAGGCAATATAACACTGAAGTAGTAATATGAACATCTCTTAAGTCACCCAAAAATATCCATCGATCATTGCATCATAGTCCCCACATGTTTTCCTAGCTTCGTTTCCGGCTAAAAGGACATGCATCAAGGATTTAGAGTGTGAGGAGCTGTATGTATGGACCTCACAAACATGTTCCTTGCCCTTCTCACCTAAACACTTTGTCAGGATGTCACCAACCCTGCATTTTCATCAAGATTTCTCTGGTGTCAGAAGTATAAATGCAGGACAAACTGATTTGGCATCAGGAGTCAGCCCACGTTATGAGGTAGAATGATTGCGGTGCATGTTAGGTTGATTGGCCACTTAATCTCTCAGCACAGTCAGAAAGATCTGCTGCGTTGCCAAGTCAATGCACAGACCCCGCTAAGATAGGACTAAGCCAGAATCTGGAGCATAGGGACACCGCTGCAGTCACCACAGGTCCCGACCGTTGTCACTAGTGCCATTGACCTTGGAGCCCAGAGCATTTTACTGAAAAAAAATCCTTTCGGCATGCTGCTAAATCACAATCACAGTTAAATCAGGATTGATTGAAATTAGACAGTTCTGCTTGCCTAATGTGTTTGAATTCAGCACCTGGTATTTAAGAGGAAAGTTTTATTAAGTGGGATCACACAATGGAATGTGTTAAAACATAGGGTCATAAAAGGGAGGGGCCTGTTAAAATGGGTGTGGTCAGAATGGGGATGGGGAGATTTTAAAGGGTGGCGTCTGAAAGGAGTGGGAGTGTAGAAGCAGTGTCATTAAACAAAACAGTTCCCAGTTTCCATTGTCATTGTAAAAATGTGCTATTCTCAAACCATGATTTATTTATTTCATTATTTTTTCCAATTACAGGGCATTATTGACATAAATTGAATAGTGCTGCATTCACATTGTGTTAGAATTACTTTAATTACCAGATGTAAACTCATAGAACTATATGATCTTGCAAAATGTTTAAGAAAACACGAAGCCTTACAGGTGATGGTGGCTATAATAAAATGTTATATAAAATATAAATATATGTAAACTACCTTTAACTGTTGAGTCTGCTGCCATTTTGGTTCTTTTTATATGACACAACGCTCAAGTCAAAGCTTTTAGAATTCTGAGTTTAAAATTTTGAGTTCCACGAAGACATGAACTGTTTCTACAAGTCGAAATCTTGTAATTACAGTTATTTCTACATTCCGTGAATGCACCTGGTAAAGTTTCAGCTGGTAATGTGATTTCAACATGGCAGCACTCATGAATGTGCACCCAATACCATATGTAGAATAAAACAGGTTTATCTTTAAGATTGATATGACTAGAGTCTTCGTTTGTGAGTGTGCATCATTTTAGACATTTACGCATTTGGCAGATGCTTTTATCCAAAGCGACTTACAGAGTACTTATTACAGGGACAATCCCCCATGGAGCAACCTGGATTCAATTGCCTTGCTCAAGGACACAATGGTGGTGGCTGTGGGGATCAAACCAATAACCTTCTGATTACCAGTTATGTGCATTAGCCCGCTATGCCAACACACCGCTTAGACAAACCTATCTATTAAAATATGTAGGAATAAGCAAAGTAATAAAAGTGCAACTTTGAAAGGATGGGTGAAATAGGTGAAAGGGGAGTGTTAAAGGTTGGAGTCACAATAGAGATGAGACTGTTAAAGGGTGGGGCCAAAAAAGGGAGTGGACTACTAAATGACAAGGATAGAAAAGAATGGGGCCAGAAAGGGGAGTGAACTGCTAAATGGTATAGCTGGAAAGGTGAGAGATATGTTAAATGGCAGGTCCTTAAAAGGGAGTGGACTGCTAATTGGCAGTGCTAGAAAAGGGTGGGTCCATAAAATATAGTGGACTGCTAAATGACAGGGATAGGAAGAGGAGGGGATTCTTAAAAGGGCAGGACCATCAATTTGAGTAGACTGCTGATTGGCAGGGCTAGAAAAGGGTGGGGCCAGGAAAGGAAGTGAACTGCTAAATGGTAGAGCTGGAAAAGAGAGGGGACTGTTAAAAGGCAGGACCATAAAAGGGAGTGGACTGCTAATTGGCAGAGCAATAAAAGTGTGGAGCCAGAAAAGGGAGTGAACTGCTAGTCAAGTCAAGTGGTTTTTATTGTCGTTTCAACCATATACAGTTAGTACAGTACACAGCGAAACGAGACAACGTTCCTCCAGGACCATGGTGCTACATAAAACAACATATGACAAACACAGAACCACATGAGACTACACAAACTAAATAAAATACCTATATAAAGTGCATGTGCAAATGTGTGCAAAAAGTACGGGACAGTACAATAAATTACTATCAATGAACAGGACAATAGGCACAGTGAGAGACAGATGGTAGCCCTACCATGCTAAATGGTAGGGCTGGACTGTTTAAGGGCAGTGCCATAAAAGGAAATGGACTGCTAAATGGCAGGGTAAAAATGGGAGTGGACTGTTAAAGAGTGGGGACAGAAAAGGACTGATAATTGGCAGGGCTAGAAAGGACAAGGGACAGAAAAGTGAGTGAACTGCTTAAAATGAGGGGACTGTTAAAGGGTGGGGCCTGAAAATGAAGTGAACTGCTAAATGGTAGGGCCAGAAAATGGTGAGGCTAGAAAAGGGAGGTGAATTGCTAAAAAGGAGGTGATGTTAAAGGGTGGGGCCAGAAAGGGGAGTGAACTGCTAAATGGTAGGGCTGGAAAGGAAAGGGGACTGTTAAAGGGCATGGCCATAAAAGGGTGTGGACTGCTATATAGAAGGGTTAAGAAGGGGAGGGGACTATTAAAGTGCACGGACAAAAAAGGGAGCGGACTGCTAATTGGCAGGGCTAGAAAAGGGTGAGGCCAGAAAACAGAGTGAACTTCTAAATAGGAAGGGACTGTTTAAGTGTGGGTCCAGAAAAGGAAGTAAACTGCTAAATGGCAGGGCTAGAAAAGGTGTAGTCCATAAAGTGGAGTGAACTACTAAATGGGAAGGCTGGAAAGGGGAGGGGACTGTTAAAGGGCAGGGCCATTAAAGGGAGTGGACTCCTAATTGGCAGGGCTAGAAAAGGGTAGGGGATTGTTAAAGGGTGGGGACAGAAAAAAAGAGTGGACAGTTACATGGCAAAGTTTATCAGAGAGTAGGAATCCGAGATGGTCAGGTTAAATTTATTTAATGTGCTCAAAGTCATTGGCTGGTATTTAGGATGGAAAATGGCACAGTTAACACTGAGTTAATACTGCTACATGAGCCAAAGTGCCTATCTATATTATTGCATGATTATGTACTGAGAACAATAAGAATCATCAATACTTACAATAATATCCAGATAGAACTGAATCTATGATTTTGATGAGGTCCTTTTATATTTTGTCTGGTAAGTTTATCATGCCTTTGAGATTTCTCATTGAGGAACGGACTGCTGTAGGTGCCTTGCGTTCTGCATCATTGAATTACGCTGCTCTTTTGATATATGGGTGCAGAAAGTATGCATGGACTTTGACTAATCTAGCATGGTAATTTCCCCAGCAGAGTGAATTAAGACTGTTTTTATTCACATGAAGGTGACCTTGTCCACCAGCCTGCCATTTGGTGATTATTCTCTCTCTCTCTCTCTCTCTCTCTCTCTGTGTGTGTTTTTAACCCACTGACTTAATCACACCAGATATAAACAAGGCTCCTGCAGGCATGAAGCAAAAATCATTAATTAAGACTGCCACAAAAAATTAGTGATTGCAGGATGGTAAGAGCAAGGGAGAGAATGGATATTGCAAAGTGTGAAACAGACATTATAAAGATAATTGATTTACATTATCAGCACCTACTGCTAGACACTGTTATAAGATGTCTATACCACAGGCACTGTTTATTTGTAAAATTAGTGACTCTGATAGATGTCAGACACTATGGCCTACTATATGCATACTTTAGACAAATATGAAGCAACCTTGCTACTTCTAGAACATAAACAGACATGCTGTGGTATAACTAGAAATTCATACAATCTCATTGAGCAGATCTAGACCAGTGGTGCTGGTGAGGAGGAGTGTTTTAGAGAGAGAACTCATAGCCCACTACAATGAACCCAGCTTTCTTTCAAACAACTGAGACTTTAAATGTATAGACAAAGAGAGAGTAAGCAAGTTGATAGGCTAACAGATTAAATGTGAAGGGATCTAAATCAGATTAGGCCATAGAGTATGCGAGCTGATTGGCTAACAGATGACATGTTCAAAGGACTTGTCAGCTAGTGCTGTGTAGAGTTCCATGACTGAACTTAGAATAATTTAAACTGTTGACATGTTTATAGTCAGCTACCTAAATGATAAAATCATGTTTAGTGGCAGACATCTTATGTAAACTACATCACCCCCTTAAATCCTGAGGTCTACCACAGTGACACAAGAATGCATGTTTAATATGGACACAGTGACTGCATACTTGTATGTTTATTTTTCTATCAAAGTATAACCATGTTTTTTTTTTTTTTTTAATATGATGCCATGGTAATGCCAAATGTTTGTTTAATGGACTATCATAATATCATTGTATTATTTGGAATTTCATGTAAATAATGTGGTATATAAATATGGTAGTTATTTAGTACCATGGTATATATTGAAGTACTATTGTGCCATCTGAGATCATAATTATACTATGCATGGCACAACCACAGTGATATTTGTACAGAGAAGTGGTAAGATACTATTGAAAAGTTTAAAACATTAAAATAATAATGCTTATATCTGTGTTATTTAAGAATAAAATAGTTTTCTGGATTCATTGTCTTTAAATGATAACGTTTCTAAATATAATGTATGTACTCTACACCTGAAAGGTTAGCAGTATGGTAAACTGTCTCATCCTAATGCAAAAGATGACCTATAAGACTTCTAAATCTTCTGTCAGTACACACACACACACACACACACACACACGCTGCAAAGAAA
Source organism: Moxostoma hubbsi (assembly GCA_032164185.1). Lineage (NCBI taxonomy): Eukaryota > Metazoa > Chordata > Actinopteri > Cypriniformes > Catostomidae > Moxostoma > Moxostoma hubbsi. Next base: position 9,132,720 of record JAVLUX010000033.1, read on the forward strand.
TGCCCTGAATTGAATGAAGGTGTGTAAACGTAGAATGTGTTGAATTACCTCCCTCTGCCCCTGTAATAATCTGTTTTACGATTGATAGTCTTACATACACACACACTCATCATCTTTCACACCTGATGGTCTCCTGTGAGTAGAGCGCATGCTCATAATCACCTCCCAATGAGATGCTCACACTTCATTAAAAGCATAATCAAGTTCATTACTGTGCTATAGAAGCTCAGCTAGCAAACGGGCTCAGATAAATCATAGACAGCGTCTCGGCATGTGTGTGGAGGGTTATCTTGCCCAACCAGCTGGAAGAGTAGAGGCCAGAGAAACCTTTCTGAGCACACGTGGCCTTTACATAACCTTGCAGCTATTGATGTTGTTTATCTGTGTATACAGTACTTTAGATAGTTACTCCTATTTATCAGCACTCTAAGTTAGGCAATAAGTGCTGAACTGTTGGCTATAAACCAACTATAAACTGGCTATGAATCCAGTATTCCCCTGTCTCCAGCTATCGTCAAGAGAAATTAACCTCAGTGGCTTTAGTGTGTTTCCCTGAGAACCCAGAAACTATGTGTTTTATAGTTGCGAAACAACAATGAAATACAGTTTCACCCTGCCTGTTGCATACAACAGAAAATAATTTTGATTTATCCTTAAATGAGTGGAATGTTGCAGTAAACGGACAGTTATTGAAATGATGAATTCGGCAGGTCGGAGAATCAGAAACAGTTGTAATGTCTGTTGTAACACATTTATTTTAGCTATCATAATTTTACATTTAGCCCACTTTGCATTTTTAATTATTGCAATAAACAGTTTGGAGTCTGGTCAGATGTTTTAGGAGCAACATCCCACCACAGAAGAAAAACAATTGTAGCGAGTCAGGGTCAGACACTGAGGGAAGATCCATGTGCAGAGTTTATTAGTAGAGTAGTCAAACAGACAGAGGTCAAACCAGGTAAGCAAATCCACATGAAGCAATAAATCCAATAAGAGAGGCAGATGGGTAAATCCAGGGAACAGGCTAAGGTCATAAACAGGTAGGCAAACAATGTAGATAAGAACTCTGAAATGCAAGACAACCTGGTTTAATTGGCAAGACTTCACAATGAAGTGAAGCCTGAGCAGTTGATGAGTGAATGGAAAACAGGTGTGTGAGAAAATGGCGGGAAGTAAGGGATTCTGGGAAATGTAGTCCGGGACAGGGTTAATAATCACCAGAAAGGGAACTCAAGTGAACAGAACTGGAGGATGTGATAGTACTCCCCGCTGATCACATAACCCAGAAAGGTTGCTGTGGTGACATGAAATGCACACGTCTCTACTTTTACGAAGAGGTGATTATCCTGGGGGTGTTTTAAGTGCAGGAAGTCACGGAAAATCTCATTCATGAAGGACTGGAAAATGGACAATTGAGTTGGCAATGCCATAAGGCATGACCCGATATTTGTAGTGACACGAATGGGTGATGAAGGCGGTCTTCCACTCGTCTCCTTCCTTGATGCGAATGAGGTTGTAAGCATGGTGCAAATCCAGTTCAGTAAAAGAGAGAAGGAGCACAAGGGGCAGTTTCCAAAGATAACAGATTGCAAAGATCAGAGTCAATGAAATTGCCTGTAGCCCCGGAGTCAATGAGAGCTTTGACAGAAACTGAATTCTGAGTGGAACTGATTCTTTCTTCAACAAATACATTTCTATTTTCCAACAGATAAGAGTCACAGATACTCAACGGGGTGTTGGTTGGTAAGGAGGGACGAGGGGCTCTGAAGTTTTGCCGTGGTGGAGATGCCTCCTGGGGAGCTGTCAGCAATTGTGTGGGGGCTGAACTAGTAGCTTCTGCTGGTGCCCGGGCCGGGGAAGCTGTACATAGATAGCTCAGTACTTCTGCCATGGCAGCGGAAAGCTGTCCCAGTTGACGATGGTGTCCAACAATTCATCTTGAGAAGAGAATGTGGTTGTAGTGAAGAAAAAAGTCTTCTGTAACGAATTGAAGTCAGACACTGAGGGAAGATCCATGTGCAGAGTTTATTAGCAGAGTAGTCAAACAGGCAGAGGTCAAACCAAGTAAGCAAATCCACACGGAGCAATAAAGTGAAGCCTGAGCAGTGAATATATACACAGGGAGATGATGAGTGAATGGAAAAAAGGTGTGTGAGAAAAGGGCGAGAGGAAAGTGATTCTGGGAAATGTAGTCCGGGACTGGGTTAATACTCAAGGGGACGGGGATCTCAAGTGGACAGAACAAGAGGATGTGACAAAAAGATACAGTGAGAAATATTGGATATAGTTGCTATTGCAAAATATAAACATGAATTTATGAAATAAAGTTGTAATTGTGAGATTTAAACTTGAAATTACAAGAAATAAACTTGTATTCGCTAGAAATGAAGTTACAATTGCAAGATATAAAAGTACAAATATGAAAAATATAGTTGCAATTGCAAGATATAATCTTGCAGTATGAAAAATATAATTGCAATTGCAAGATATAAACTTGAAATTTGGAAAGAATAAACTTGTATTCGTTATAAATAATACATAAATAGCAAGTGCGAGATAAAGTAACAATCCTGAGAAATTAAGTAGCAATTTTAAGATATAAAGTAACAATTATGAGAATAAAATTTGCAATTTGGGCAATTCCATGAAAATGTCAACGATACAATGGAAAAATGGCAATTTCAAACTTATTTTAATTCATCATGTATCCTTGATGTGTATTATAACATAATATAATATATCCCAGAGGTCAAAGTCTGCAGATTTCAAAGTGTTTTGAGTGGTTTCCCCTCATGATGTAAATGCTGCTTTCACAACTGCCACATCCATAACAAAGAGATGTCATGTCCATAATGCTGGTTTTTCCCCATTTATTTGAAAACAACAATGAATAAAAAATAAATATTACATGTTCAGGATGTCAAGGTGAAAATGTATAGAGCACAATTTATACAACAGACGTTGACCAATGTGCTTTACAACAAAATCTATAAAACCCAAATCTACAGTAGAATAAGACTTAAAAAAAACACACAAAACAGTGAGACAAAACACACATTTAAAAGCCTTTAAAACTTTAAAAGCCAGAGAGAAAAAAAATATGCTTTTAGCAAAGATTTAAAAACCGACATTGTCGGAGCAAATCTTATGTGTATTGGCAAATTTAAGCTTGGGTCCAGCTATGGCAAAAATACATTCACAACTTTGCTTCAGTCTACACCTAGTTATAATAAGCAGTTTTTGAGTCCTCGATCTAAGAGCTCTAGAGGGATTATATATAATAAGTAGATCAGAGAGATAAGAAGGAGCTTAAGAACTTTTAAACAAATAAGAGAATTTTAAAATCAACTAATAAATAAAATAAAAAATTTTAAATAAAAAAAAAATAATACAGGGAATTACAGTAGTATAAACGGGATGTAACAAACACATGGATTATTCTTTCATAGTCTTTTGTAGACCAAACAAGATCATCTAATTTTTATTTTTAATTAAATGTTAAACATTTGAGTAAATCCATTATTTTATGTCCTTTAGGCAGGCCAATATAGGATCGAGAAAATGTTTTCGGTATCGTCAGCATAACAATGGAAGAATACACCATGTTTCATTAAAAATAGATCCGACTGGAAGCATGTATAAGGAAAAAATAACAGGGGCGAGAATGGAACCTTGGGGAACCCCCCCACGGAACATGTGCTACAGAGGACGTGAAGTTGTCTAGGCTGATTGAAAACCTTCTATCTGTCAAATAAGAATGAAACCATTTGAGAACTTTTCCCTTGAGAATACCCAAACAGTGCTCGAGAAGAGAAATGAGGACGTTATGGTCGACCATATCAAATGCTGCACTGAGATCTAAAAGAACAAGGATTGCATTATCACCAGAGTCAACAGTTAATAAAATATAATGTAAAACTTTTAACAAAGCAGACTCTGTACATTGAAATGTTCTGAAACCCGACTGAAATGTCTCAAAGATAGAATTTGCATTCAAGAAAGATTGTAATTGTAATAGAACTGCTTTTGCCAAAACCTTTGAGATGAAGGGCAAATTCGAAATTGGTCTATAATTTATTAAGTCAACAGGATCAAGATTCGGGATGGTATCACTATAGCCTGCTTAAAGATATCAGGTAGGGTACACCTGTTAAGGCATGTATTTATTATGGAAAGAAGACTGGGCCCCACAGTGTCGATGAGCTGCTTGATAAGATGTGAAGGAATAGTATCATGAAAACAAGACATTGGCTTAAGTTGAGTAACAATTTTCTGAAGAGTGGAAAGAGAGATGGACTCAAGCTCACTTCAAACAGCAGTACAAAAAGGGGTTTAAGATGGATCATATGCAGCTGGCAGGATCAGTGATCTCTGACCAGCAATCTTTTCAACAAAAAATCTCACAGATTGTAGCAGATGACTATTGGTGAGCTTTACCAGATGGATTAATTATAGAGTTTATTGTAGAAAAAATAATTCTCGGTTTATGACAGTTCATTGCAATAATGGCAGAATAATATTTAGTCTTTGCAGCTTTTACTGCTTTCTGAACGTTAGACAGAGAGTCCCTTAGAGCTTCATAGTACACTTGTAGTTTGTACTTTTTCCATTTTCACTCAGCTTGTCGGCACAACTGTCTAAGAGAACATGTGGTAATATTTAACCATGGCTCAACTTTAGTTTAGGGTGTTTGGGTTTTAATGGTGCAACAGAATGCTTAAACAATATAAATGATCATCCACACTTAAACGGGGCAAGGGGCACTCCGGCACTTGAGAATCACTGGCTTCTTTATACATCAGAGAGAAATCTTCACTGGTATTGGGGCTAAAGGATAAAAAAAACTTAGCCAAACTAAAACTGTTTTGAGGTCTATGATTATACATAAACAAAATGTATATACTGGTTGAGTACTTTACATATGAATTAAAATTTAACATTTTCACTGAAAATGTCACATCCATAATGTTGGAATTGCGAGATATAAAGTCGCAATTACAAGAAATAAAGTTGCAGTTGCGAGATATAATCTTGCAGTATTGAGAAATAAAGTCACAATTGCAAAACATAAACTTGAAATTACGAGAAATAAACTTATATTCGCTACACATGAGGTCGCAGTTGCAATTACAAGAAGTAAAGTCTCAATTGTAAGACATAAAGTCACAATTAAAAGATATCAAGTCACAATTGCAAAATATAGTTGCAATGCGAGTCGAGTTTCCAGTGCGCTGTGTGAGGAGCGCTGTTTGAATGACGTGTGGAGTTGCCGCTTTGTAAAGTCTTCCAAATCTCTCACTTACGAGGCTCCATTTCAGTAAGGATACTGCCAAAGGACACATGTTCCTATATAGGCAGGAGACAGCGGCTGCTCACTCAAAATATGAAAAAAAAACTGTCGCAATTGTAAACTATAAAGTTTAAATGACCTTTTTTGTTCTTTTATTCCATGGTGGAATCAAGGCACCATAGCAGACAAACACACAAAATAATAATAATGAATCTCAGTATCATTAGGTAAACTGTGCTTCCACACTGTTGAACAGCACCAGCCGCCACTGACCTCCAACTACAGGAATGATGTCAGTTACGCATAACCATAAGTTCATCTGCCTAGAAGAGTGTCCCAACATTAAAAATTACTATTTAGACAACTTTACAGCTTAAATAATACACTAATAATTACAGATTTTGCTTTACAAGCCTGTCTGTTTATTAGAATTTATGTTAATTGCATTGCTTTGTTGAAATAACATTGTGCTTCCAGCCAGAGGTTATAAAAAATGTTTTAAGTACAGTGGGAACATCCGTGCGGCCATGCGACCATACGTATATATACGCACATGCATGAGATATGCATTCATAAAACAACTGTCAGATAGGCCACTTTTAAACAAATGACCACTTTCTTCACACATGCCCAGTATTTCAACACACAGGTGCCTTCAGGGTCTGTCCTAGCACAACACTGTAAGTGTGAGTGCTGTTTGTCTACAGGCTAGAACTGATCTCGCATGGACATATGAGCAATGAGCATGTAAAGAAATGGACCTAAACAGTGGAAAGGGGGATTGGGGCGGAACAAAAGACCTTCAGGATTAATTAGGCGTCAGATTGGTTGCGGGGCACAGGCGCTTTGCGCATGCAAAATGTCCTCTCGTCCTGTTGGGTCAACATGCTTGGGTTTTTGAAAAAAATTTTTTTTTTTATATAATTTATCTGAAAAAAAAAAATGCTTACACTAGACTAGGTTTGGTGAAATTAGATGGTTTAAACTGGTTTAAGCCAGTCTCTTAACCTCGGAAAGCTAGTGTTTAGCATGTCAGCTAGCTGGTTTTCCCAGTAGGACACCTGGACCTCTGGTTGGGGGGTAAAATGCTCAAACCAGCCTATGCTAAACTTGGTCTCCAAGCTGGAATGTGACCAAAACCCCTGTAAAACTAGCCAACAGATTAGCGTGACTAGACTGGAAGACAAACTAAGACCAGAAACCCATCCTAGGCTTGTTTTGTTTTGTTAGAACAAAGCTTGGCCAGGCTGGCAGACCAGCTAAGACCAGAAAACCATCCTAGGCTTGTTTTGTTTTGTACCACAAAGCTTGGTCAAGCTGACAGACCTGGCTTATTTTGTTTTGTTAGCACAAAGCTTGGCCAGGCTGGCAGACCATCTAAGACCAGAAAAACATCCTAGACTTGTTTTGTTTAGTTTTGTCTTGTTGGCTTAAAGCTTGGCCAGGCTGGCAGACTAGCTAAGATCAGAAAACCATCCTAGACTTGTTTTGTTTTGTTTTGTTTTGTACAAAGCTTGGCAAGGCTATGTGACCATTTAAGACCAGCAAACCATCCCTGGGTGGTTTTGATTTGTTAGCTCAAAGCTTGACAAGGCTGGCAGACCAGCTAAGACCAGCAAAGAGCGAACCATATATTTTTTTGCTGGGGTCCTGTATCCAATATGCTACAAATAACAGCATACTGTATGTTGATATATTGCACGTGTATTCCTCACAGCACGAGAAATCGCAGATGTTTCTTGTTTGTAATTGATTGTTTCTTTGAGTTTTCACTTTGCGGTGTCAATTCTGCTGGCGATCACACTGTATTCAAAGCAGTTGCAAATGATTATGCATTAACTTTCTGCTGAAATCAGGTACCATAAGAGTCTTTGACCTCATTCAGTTGTATTTTTAGTTGGGTTTGGCATTTATTTCCGTATAGTGACACGAGCAGCAGATCAAATATTTCAGAGATGATACAAAAATGGGAGAATTAGTGGGACACCTTTCAACCTTTTGCATTATGTAATTTTCTGAGGCACAGGAAGTCTCCATCTTTGAATACTGATTGGTAATTTAACATGAAACAGGAGTTATGGGCTTAATCTTCATTCCTGACCAAGAATATTTGCGCTCACTTTGAGAGAACATTTTGATATTCAGAACATGGCTGATATGACTCACTAAGCAATGTCCTACATTTGAATTAATAAATTGTTTTGTGTTCCAAAATGTTTCAGATGCATTAGCATTAATGGAAGGAAGTTTGACAGTGTATGTGAACTGTGATATAATGACTCACTCGCTGAAGTTTTGTAAGAACCTTAAACTTTCCTAAAGGAATAGTTAACCAAGAAATGAAAATGCTGTAATTTACTGACTTCCGTGTCAATCTAAACACATAGGACTTTCTTTCTTTAGTGAAACACAAAATGGGAAGGCACAATCTTCATGACATGCCTTCGCACTGAAAGTTTGAATATGCACAATTGTAAATTACATTTGGAAGCAACAGCAAAGGGGAATAGTTTAATTGAATAACCTTTTAAATTTAAGATTGTTCCTTGTACAAAGCTAATTGTATGGCTTCAAAAAAACTGGAATATGGTGCACAAGTCATCTAAGCTTTTTCTTATAGTGTTTTATTGTGCTTTTTTGTCCTTTTTGGAGCTTGACAGCAATGGTCACTATCAAATGTCATTGTATGGAAATGTTCAGCATGAAGATTATTCAAATGTCACCTTTTGTGTTTCACAAAATATAACAGCATACAGGTTTAGAATGACAGTAAATGTGAGAATATGACTAAATGACAGAACTTTAATTTGTGGGTGAACTATACCTTTACACTGCTGCCTTTAGCCCAATGTGTTAAGTCATTGGTGCTTGTCCATTTTATGAATACATTTATAATAAATAAGTGAAGCTGTCAGGGTGTGCCTTTTAAGAATCCTTTTTTTAGCCCTTTTAGCATTTCAAACACCTCATTCACATGTACAGTGAAAGCATTTGTGGTATTATGGTTTGCTTCACCACCTCACAAGTACAGGGAAAATCCATTTCCTGCATTTCTAAAGAAATATATCATGTGCATTGACGTGCCTCTCTCTGAATGAAACAATGACATTCTGAAACCTCACCTTTGCAAATGGAGATCATGCTAGTGTACGCACCCCATACAGAAAGATAAATGTATAATGGCTAAGCGCTTTTAGCTAAAGGAATCCAGAGTATCTGTGCTCTACCTTGTGCTAGCTCCCTCTGGTGGTGCTCTTTTGAACTCGCTGATTATTTATCAGAAGGTTAAAAAGGATAGTTCACCCAAAAATAACAATTTGCAATTTATCACTCTCATGTTGTTCCAAACCCTTCTGACTTTGTGACCAAAAAAGTACAGTGTGCACTGGCCTTAAGACACTTCAGCGAGAGTGGACTTGAGCTTCTCTGCCTATGCATGCTACGGTAACTTCCATGACAAATTAGGGCTAGATTTTTCTGCAATGGCGCTAATGAAGGTCATAAGTGTCAGGGAACTATTCGGTTTGTGGTACACTGGGTTCTGTCGTCTATGGTGAAATTCCCTGTTCTATTGCTCTAACCACCCACACAAAGCCATTAACCACCACGTCAAACATCCGCTGGAAGCAGAACTCACTCTCAGAGAGAGCGCAGGGGTGGGTTAGTGAGGTTTGAACACAACAGCTAGATTTACACATCAGGTAACACCTTCTAATCATAGGTGGGACCATTGGGACCGTAGAACAGAGCTGTAAATCAGACTGGCTTGTGAACAAGCACATATTAGAATGCAATGGTTATGGCTACTAACAATGACATGTCCCTGGGTGATTCACTTGAAGAGGAATAGCGAAAATAAGTGATTCCGTAATTGACTTGCCGCTACATTAGAGTAAGCCAGGCTAGTTAGCTATTAGCAAGTGGCTAATGAAGAAAATCTGTTGTTTTAATGATGTTGAAAAAGCAAGGTTATGAATTGATTTGCAGACTTAATAATTGTGTGGCACAATGTGGAAAGCGTAAGCTCACAGGTTAGAGTATGGGGTTGTGTGTGTGTGTGTATGTGTGTGTGACAGTATAGATATTTCTGGTTGTTAAGGAGAGGTCTATTCTAAGCAATCAATAATTCAAAACAAAAGACAAAAAATAAAAAAAATAAGTACATTGGAGGAGGTACCATATCTACAGTATGGACCAGAATATCCCTTCTAACATAGAACGTTCCAACAACATTGGCTAACATTATGTAAAGGAACAAATATTGTCCAAATAATATTAACGGATCATCCTTATGATGTTATTAGTATTCAATAAATGTTTTCACAAATTTAGGAGAAAACTTTCATAGAACAACATTGTTTGTATGTCCTTTAAACAAAATTTGTTTACATTATTTTACTGATAAAGTTGGCAAGTCAAGTGTTCATGTATATTACGCTAACCTTTAAATAATATTCTACTCGCTTTAAGAAAACTGAATATTTTTGTATTCCCATAACAAAAATGTAACGTTTGGGAAATGCTTTAAGAACATAAAATTGTAAGCTGAAAGCACTAGCTATGTTTCAAAGTTGTGAATTTAATTAGGGCTGTCAATCAGTTCATATGAATTAATCGCATATAAATATTTGATGAGAAAGCCCTTCAAATAACAATTCAATATATAATGATTAAATAATTATAAATATTTATATTTAATAATTACAAATAATGTGTGTGTGTGTGTGTGTGTGTGTGTGAGTGTGTGTTTGTGTATATATATATATATATATATATATATATATATATATATTAATATTCAATATAATTAAATGTATTACATTACATTATTGTGGCAGAAGAGTTCATAATATCATTGATAAGACCAAAATAATAAAAGTGGTTTTAGAATCCAATATATTGTTTATTTGCATATTATTGAACATAAGCTAATCATCGGCCTACAGTTCACAGCCATCGATTTTGCAATTTAATTTGTCAAGCAGCCCGAGATTTATTATATGGCTTTCTAAGGCCACATCAATGTACACCTGCATCAGACGGATGCTTTTCACACTTTGGTTGTGTCCCGTCATAAACATACCATATTTAGGTCACTGTGTCAAGTTAAGCATAGTTTAAGACTGAAAACCCATTTTGAAATCCCTAAATGTGTATTTGTGCTCCATCAAGCTGTTTTGAACTCAAGAACACGTCCTTGTGTTGTACTGTCTGCTGAAGTGTTGGTTTGTTCTCTGTATAAGCTGTGCATTGTCTATACAGTTGAATTTCCGCTTACTACAACCATGCAACAACCTGGACCGTGTGCAACAACCATGTACGCCTGGAGAAAGGGTGTACTTCAAATTTGAATTGCTCAGGAATATTCTGGGGACACGATTAATTGCATTAATTGCATAATTAAATGTATGCAAAAAAACATAATATAAAAAAAGAAATTGCCGGATAAAGCCATGTTTCCATCCCATGTGTTCAAAAGAACAAAATCGTTATTCCAGAGAAATTGTAGCCACTGTGATTGTTTTTTAATAAATGACTCGATGTTTAGAGCACACACACAAAACACTAAAGTCTTTGCCATGTGGATCTATAATATATTTTTCACAACTTTTTATAAACCTACTCTTCAGCACAGTTCAAGTTTGTATTAGACTTATTTGCTCTGCAATCTCAATGCAGGCTTTGGATTTTAAGGACATCTTTATTTCAGGATGATCAAAGCAACATTCAAATGCAATGATTGGTCTGCTGGTTAGTCCAGTTATAAATGAATTATTCAGTCACATTACTATTTTAATGCACATCTTGTATTGCTAAAAAATTTAATTAGAGATGCACCGATTGCAATTTTCTTTTTCCAATTCCGATTTCCGATTTTTTTCCAAGTGTGATCTGCTGATACCGATTTTTCCCGATTCCAATTTTCTTTCGAAGAACTATTGACCCCATATACAAACAAAATCTACCTTTCTGAAGTGTCCAATACACTCAACGTTGACATTAAGCGTACGTTAGATACCAAATATCAGAGGTAAAACTGATTGCTGCTTCGGGATCGGCTTGTAACCATACCTGTCATCACTCACCCCCGTTTTTCCCGGGAGTCTTCCGTATTTCACACCCATCTCCCACCCCCCTCCCGTTTTGTTATTTCTCCCGGGAAACTCCCGTAATTTATATGGCCCAAACCACGTTATATGAATAATCACATCAATATATTAATCCAAGGTTGTCCAGTTGCCAGATCTCGTATGAAACACATTCTACTCGCACCATACACATTTCTAATAATTTGTGAATCTCAACCTGGCAACCAAAACCCAGCCGCTCTCCTCGTAATTCCTTTGGTCTTTTCGCTTCTCATACCAAGGAAAGATAGGAGAGGATGCTGACTTTTGCCTGGCCCGGAGCTCTGGCTAGCTTTAGCCGCTTAACTTTTTTAGCTTCTTTTTTAAAAGCGGTATTTTCAGCTGGGTGAGGGTGTTTTAAGTGTCTAATTAAGTTTGTTGTTCCGAACGTTATCGTAGTGGTTCCCCCACGGTTTACTTTAGCCTTACAATTATTACAAATTGCGAACTTTATGTATTTTTCACTCACAGTGAAGATCTTCCACGCCAATGTCATGTTTCCATGCAGCTGTGACGTTATTGCCTGCGCCGCTGGCAACAAAATGGACCGGCTCGGAATCGGAAAGACGTGAGACTGACCGGCCGGTCACCGGTCATGCGGAAAACCGGCTGATTCCGGTCCCTGGCTGGTCGATCAGTGCATCTCTAAATTTAATAGGAGTTTGTTCAGAAAATGTTTCTCCATCGTAGTTCATCATACGCATTTCTTCTTTTCGAATACAAAATTGATCCACCTCAAGTGAGCGATAATGTTTTTTATGTGCATTTTGGAGAACCACCCACAAGCAACAGAGCAGAACATTTTTCACAGGAAAGCACCACACATTTTCTTTAGCAAATGTAAAAATCTTGTCATTTTTATTGTTTAAGCTCTTGCTTTCAGTTTCAACGAATGTTTGTGAGTCATGTTGAGTAGAGCATCAGAGAGAGATTAACATGACATCATTTGAATGATGAATCACATTAATATTAGTTATAATATTATATATATAATATTCTTGCCGTGTGCCCTTTACTTAATAATTAACTTCCAGATTATTAATACTTATCTGAAATTTTTTTTACAAATATTTGTATTTGACTATTCTGTGTTTCTACATCTCTAGTCTCATGTAGCCGGATTTGACAATCTGCATAAAGTCTGGTCTACATTGCAGCTTATTCTGGTCAAATCTCGGTGCATAAAGGGCAAGAAGAAAACCACTTCTGAATGCGTGTGATCTCTGATCCATCAGACATCACTGTCTTAAAAAACTTTCATCTGTAATAGATATCATGAACATGGGTTTTGGATTACTTTAGTAAAGCTTTGTTAGTCAAGACCATTCGCTGCTGCATCCTGGAAGTTTTTAAAAGACTTTAGTATTCAAAGCAGGAGCCATACATCAACACTAGAAGCGCTGCGACTTCTCTGGTCTCGGTCTCATCTTAGATGGAAAGTAGAACAGTGGAACTGTTTTTTGGTCCGATGAGTCCACATTTCAAATAGTTTTTGAAAAACACAGACGTCGTGTTCTTTGGGCCAAAGAGGAAAAGAACCATCCAAGCTGTTATCAGCGTCTGGTCCAAAAGCCAGTGTCTGAGCATGTTGCAATCATCTGATTTGAAATGACTGAATATTAAAAAAGATAACAATGAAATTCACAAGGTAAAACATCATATAATGTGTATTTCTAGTGCTTTCAATATAGCAAAAGGTGAATATAATTTACAAATCACTCCTTTTTGTTTTTATTATCATTTTCCATACTGTCCTAACTTGTTTGGAATTGGGGTTGTTGAAAGTAAGCGGCTGTTTGACTGGCATCTAAAGACAGTCATCTAAAGTTTTTCTGTGATATTTTGAAGCAGGTAAATCCAATGTCAGTGATACCACGATATTAGACTGCAACAAAGAAGTAGCTAATAAAAAATTGAATACGAGTCTCAGAGAACGATTGTAAAGACAATAATGAAGATATAGAACAAGTGTTTAGTCTCTGTGGTCTGAAATTCCGTCCATCAAATAGGATGTGAAAATATGACTTTCCAACAAACTGATAAAAAAACCTGCACCTTGACTACCAGAGAATCAGTGATAAGCCAGTTAAATAAATTTAGTTTTATGGTCAGTTGCAGAGACATTATTAGAGACGGGTCATTTGTATGCATATGAACGAGTGAAATGCCATTTCATTTACTCTGGTTACACGAGAACACACATGCACATTATTTGAACTGTCCTGAAAATTTAGTTTATTTATTTATTATTTTTTGTGTGTGATTTGAGCTAAAGAAGCACAATTTATGATGCCATGGTGGGTAGATTACGTTATTTAATTCTAATCTTGACCAATAGTTTTGGAGATCTCTATTTTCTCAATTCAAGTAGATATAAGTTATAATGTATGACAAGAAAATAACTGCCTAGAGGTACTACAAATATGGCTGCCGAGCGTCCTGACTTGTCTTAAAATAACTTTGACAGGGTTCCCGCAGATCCTTAAAAAGTCTTATCATTTCTTAAATTCAGTTTAAGGTCATACAGAGTCTTACTGTTAAAGATTAACTGTTGATGACTATATAGTGTTGATGAAATATGACAATGTTTCCTTTTAATTGTTTATATTGTAATACATCGTAGATTATTGTAGGAGTGCACATTTTATATCCCTTATTTGTTTGAATGAGCAGCTGGAAGCAGTGAAGCGTAAACATTTCAAAATAAGAGTCCTCAGGGTATTGCAAAGTTAAAGTGCCTTTAAAGTTAGAAGTTCCATGCTATGAATCAAATCCTCAATTTTAATATGATAAATATGTTGAAAACGTGTCTTGAGTATTTTAAACTTGCATATAGCCTTCCCTATTTTACTGATAAGCAATGTTATGGACATGTTGAATGTGTGCCCTGACTGTTTAAGTAAGAGTCTATGATACATAATGCGTTTTGAGATTGTGTGGGTTTGTTTTTGGATGGGGTTACAGTATTAATTGTATTTGTACAGTGCTTGGAAAAAGGTCTTCCAGTCTTATATTTGATTTTAAAAACTCTGCAGCAACCCTGTTAGAAATTATTCAGGATTTTGCAATGTGAAAACAATTACAATTTGACGTACGATTTGGAAGCGTTTTATTTAATTATTTATTTATTTTTTGGACCCAACATTGTCAAGGCTCCATCAGACATGGTCACACGCAAATCACAAAAACAATAGTCTACATCACACATCAGTAAGTTTCAACCAAAATAATTTACTAGAGGCACTCTGGCTTTACCAATCTCCAACACACCACATCGCGTATTTGACATTTTCTTTGATTCCTTGTTGACCATTTTTGAATTTAAAAAGAACACCTGAAGCTATGAATCAAATGTCAGGTGTGGCAGTCTAGTGGAACTATATCAATATCGAGTGATATATGACCCGCTGGAGGGTTTTCGCAAGGCTAGGATCAGCGCTCACGAGTGTCCAGATTATTGGACAATAGCAGAAAGGGCACTCCGTTGGCGCTCTTGCTGTACCCAAGGGTTGGACAATAACAAGACTGCTCATTTCTTTCTCAACAACCTTGAAATATGACAATTTCTTGAAATTTTGGCACCATGTTGCACACATTGTATTTTTACTGATTCTCATGAAACCATTTGATTGGTTGCATTTCATCTTAACATGTTCTTAACTATGTGCAGTACACCAGGGTTTCTATTTTTTAATCAGCTTTAATCAAATATGGCAGCTACTATCAAACCTCATTAGTTCTCATTGTGTCTTGTGACCAAACTTTATAACATCATGACGCAAGAACCAATGAGACTTGATGTTATCAAAGTAGCCATCATATAGACCAATCCTACTGTTTGCAAATATTGTAGCACATATGCAGAAAGTGGTGTCAGAAAGCTGGCAAACTGTTGTGTTAGATCTCCTCTAAATATCACTAAAAAATAATATAGAATAAAATTAGCCTTCAGGTTCAAAGATAGATAGTTTTGGGTACACTATTGCTAGTAACACAGGTAGTTATAACCATTAATTAAATGCAAGTTTGAAATCCATTATAAATACAGAAATATTCTTAGCTATACTATTATTATAATTTTATGAGTTAATAACATACCTATAATAAAATGTTTGCTGCAAACGTTGTGTTGGAAATTATCTCCTAAGTTCAGTCAGCTCTGTTGATGGAATCCGATAAAAGTCCTCGGCTGTTGTCAGTGATTTTTTTGTAAAAAAATTTACAGTCAACTTCACTGTTGCACTACATTTTATTTAGCTTAACCAGAAGATTTACCCCTTATGCAGTGTTTGTTTGTGAGTCACACTCTTGGTGTTTGCAGCTAAAAAAATGACCGAACATACGTTTAATATTTTACTTTGATTTAATTTTTATTTTATTTATTTTTTTTACATTTTTTAGATTTTCTTTTTTATTTTATTCAAAGATATGTAAAAACACAAATTGTACTCAAATAAAAGCACTGAAGCTGTATATTTTTAAAGGAATTGTTATGGTATTTAGACCTTATTTAGCTCTAAATTACTAAATTACCCCATTAATGTTCATATAAAATAAGCACTTTTTAAGTTATCTTCACTGCAATAAAAAACTTAATTTCAGTAAATTTAAAGAGTGTCAAAACATCATAATTTGTCATGCATTGGGGGTCTCTGCTGGAATAAAAACAAATAAAAAAATTACATGAAATAACAACTATGTTCAGTAGATGACTCTAGTGCTCCATGCATTGGGTGCATTTTTCTATAAAAAATGTGATGCCAATGTTGTAACAAATACATTTTAGATATGATCACAAGTTACTCATTGGATATATATATATATATATATATATATATATATATATATATATAATTTAGACATATTTATTCTAAACCACATTTGTTGAAGTGTCAGATTTTTCAATGGTGCTCCAATATGCTGTCAAACCTGACCATGCTGCCATGCTTGGGGGAAGTACCTGTCATGTAATCAGCTGGTGCGTGTCCTGATGCTGCAAATCTACCTGCCTCAGAAGCATGAGAAATTCCAGATCAGGAGAGCAAAAAGACTTGATAAAATGTACGTTCCTCTGATCACACCATGATTTTTTGATCATAAAACATACACCCCACCTTTTGCTTTTACCTGAGAGGTCTTTCTCTCTGTCCGCTCTGTGCATGGAGAAACCTGTGGGTTCGATGGCCGAGTCTGGAATCTCCGCAGACAACCAGGTTTCCATAAGGCAGATAACGCAGCAATCCCTCGTCTCTCGTTGGAAAGAGATCCGCGCTCTCAGCATTCAGAGCTTGTTGTCCAGAGACTGAACATTTGCCAGTAGTATACTGGGTAGTGGGGGTCGATTTGTGCGACATCTTACTCTGATGAGAATGCCGGCTCTTTTCCTTCTGCGTTTCCACGGCCGGGCAGCCCAGACAAAGGGCTCCACTGGCGTGTTTGTAAACAGTGGGTCGGCATTGAGGAATTTGAAGTCCGGTTTTCAGTGTGTAATTGCAGAACCAATGTCCAAAAGTGTTTGTCTGTCGTATACAATAAGGCAGACAACATCCAAGACAAAAAAAAAAAAACTGTAAACAAAACAAACAATAAACTGCTGTGTTGTTCAGAGCTCGCAACGCAGCAGCCATACTCGGCGCCATCTTGAGTCGTCGTATATTCCATGTCGTATCAATCTTGTTTTGTGGATATCAGAGTCATTTGTTCCCCTTCTGTCACTCACTCGACGTTGTGTCGATTGTAGTGACACAAGGGGCTTCTTTAGGGAGCCTAAAGATACCCCTGAATATGAAAAGGGCCAATGAAAATTTGGGGAACAAAATTTGCATGTCCTGCCCCGGACATACGGGTATAAAAGGCTGGGATTGTGCATCTTCTCAGTCAGATTCTTTCTTCGGAGCCGAGTGGTTGTGTGATCAGCGAGCTGAGAAACTCACTACTGTTCCACTCAGCACTAGAGAGCTTTGCTGTTGGATCTACGGAGCATTGCCTGTGGCTTTCTCTCTCCTCTGCACACCAGTGCAATCCACACCCTGGGCGCATCGACAGCGTTCTAAAAGAGCAATATCTCCTCTAAAAGAGCAATAATTTCTCTAAAAGAGTTAACGCATTGGTGTCGAACATAATTTTAAAGACTCGTCTTTCTCAAGATGCCCTTCCGCCTTTGCGTTATTCCTGGATGTGGCAGATATCTCTCCGCTTCTGATGGCCATAGGCGCTGCCTCGTGTGTCTGGGTTACGATCACACTGAGGCAGCGTTTGTGGATGGCTCATGTACTCATTGCGAGATCTTGACGATGGCATCGTTGCGGTCGCAGATTTCCTTCCTTAAAGGGAATGCCACTCCAGCTGCCCCCGTTTCACTTTCTTCCCACGGGATTGAGGATGACCCAGCTGGCGATGGAGGCGATTTGGGGAGGGTGCGGGTTTTGCCAGGTAAATCCCCACGAATCACCCGCCCCCCCTGCACCCTCGATTGCTTCCGTCCAGGCTCGATGTGAGACCGGCTCGCCTCATGGCCAGTCTGATGTCTCCGTTGGTACCATGGAGCAGGATGATGACGTTGCTGCTGCATCAGAGAGCGTCGCAGCATCTGACGCGGAGGACTCAGCTGGGCTGCCACCTTCGGGTTTGCCCGCCCAGTTCGAGACTGATGCCCAGATGTATGATACGATTGCCTGGGCCACCATGAGCGTGGTGATTTACTGGAACCCTCCATATTCCTCTCAACCTTCACGGCTAGAAGACTGGTTCCTCGTGTCAGGGCTCTGCCCAAAAGCTCTCAAGCATTCCTGAGATGGACCACCCAGGGGACGAGATGTTCACGCAGGAGCTGGTAGCCAGACCACTCCTTCCCCCGTTGGAGGGCAGGGAGGAGAATTCTTGGTTTCATTATTTTCATTTTCTCCACCCCCTTCAGGCTGTGGTACCCACATTTTCAATGAAAGAGTGATTACCTCATCCCCTCGGTCACTTAGCCGGTGCCCACAAATGGCATTCTCTCTGCATTCTCACGGAGCCCTGGCATCAAACCCATACAGGCAAGATGGCACTCTGGACGTAGAAACTTCACCTCCACACCCACGACTGTACAACATTCTGGCCAGTTCTGATGCCTCACTAGGACCTCCTCCTCAATCACTAACCCGCCCCCTTCCGGGTATGCAGAGCAAGGTAAGTGCTTTGAGTTTTTTCTCAGCACACATGCCTCAGGACGCAACTTTGCCTACCGACGCCACACTACCTGCTCCCCGCCGCTTCGAATCCCCACCAGGTATGTCAAAAACGATTGTCCCCTTAGTGTCCTTCGCACAGAGCTTGGATGCGTGGCTTACACTCTCCAACCCGTCACGCTGGCTGGCCAGGACCATCCGACTCGCTACGCGATACAGTTCACCAGGTATCCACCCCGTTTCAGCGGCATTCAACCCCATTTTGGTGAACAGCGACAAAGTCAGCACCCTGCATGCGGAAATCACTATCTTTTTATAAAAGGATGCGATAGAGCCTGTCCCAACAGCAGAGATGGAGAAGTGTTTCTATTGCCCTTACTTCATCGTACACAAAAAAGGTGGTGGGTTGAGACCAATCTTGGACCTACAAGTTCTCAACCGGGCTCTGCACAAACTCCCGTTCAAAACAAAACACATTCTAACATGCGTCCTGCATCAAGATTCACAGTGGTACACCTGAAGGACGTGTACTTTCACATCTCAATTCCTATCCTTTGGCCTGTCCCCTCGCGTCTTCACGAAGGTCGCAGAGGCTGCTCTTGCCCCGCTAAGGGAAGTGGGTATCTGCATACTCAACTACCTTGACGACTGGATGATCTTAGCTCACTCTCGAGAGGCACTATGCGCTCACAAGGACCAGGTGCTCAGGCACCTCAGCCGTCTAGGGCTTCAGGTCAACTGAGAAAAGAGCAAGCTCTACCCGGTTCAGAGCATCTCTTTTCTTGGCATGGAGTTAAACTCAGTCTCAATGATAGCGTGCCTCACATATGAGCACGCATAGTCAGTTCTGAATTGCCGCTTGTCGTTCAAAATACGCACTGCGCTCCCTCTAAAACAGTTCCAGAGGCTCCTGGGGCATATGGCATCCTCAGCTGTGGTTGCACCGCTAGGGTTGATGCATATGAGACCGCTTCTGCTCTGGCTTCAGACTCGAGTCGCAAGATGGGCATGGTGCCACGGTTCCCGTGGTTACATTGGCACATCAACTGCCTTGAGTTGCAGGCTGTATTTCTTGCCCTGCGGAGGTTTCTTCCGCTTATCCGAGGTAAGCACAACTTGATCCATTCAGACAGCACCACGACTGTAGCGTACATATATCGTCAAGGCGGATTGGACTCTCGTCACATGTCACAACTCTGGTGTTATTTAATTTTTTTGTGTGTTCTTCCCTATCCCTTCAGTGCTCTCATTCCTGCAGGAAAAGCTGGAGGGGCGGCTGTCCCCCTCCACCTTGAAGGTGTATGTAGCTTCTATAGTGACCCACCACGACCTTACAGGCCTTCAGATAACCCCCTTTGAGCTAAAGTCAGTCGAGCTAAGTGCCCTCTCCCAGAAGATGGCCTGCCTGATTGCACTCACTTCCATCAAGAGAGTTGGAGACCTGCATGCATTCTTTGACAGCGACACTTGTCTGTAGTTCAGTCTGGCAGATGCTCATGTCATCCTAAGACCTAGACCGGGCTATGTTCCCAAGGTTCCTATGACCCCTTTCAGGGACCAGGAAGTGAACCTGCAAGCGCTGCCCCAGGAGGAGGCAGACCCAGCATTATCGTTGCTGTGTCCGTTACGTGCTGTGTGTACCCATTTGGACCGCACACAGAGCTTTAGACTCTCTTAGAAGCTCTTTGTTTGCTTTGGCAGACAGCGGAAAGGGAACGCTGTCTCCAAACTGAGGCTTGCCCACTGGGTAGTCAACGCCATCGCATTGGCCTATCAAACCCAGGACGTGCCCGTCCCCTTGTGGGTTCAAAGACACTCTTCAAGGAGTGTTGCATCCTTGTGGGCACTGGCCAACGGCACCTCTCTAGTAGACACCTGTAGAGCAGCGGGCTGGGCAACACCCAATACCTTTGCGAGATTCTACAATCTCCGCGTTGAGTCGGTTTCGTCCCATGTTTTGTCAGGTCCAATGACAGACCGGGTATACTGCTTGCTTTAGCGCCTTTCCCCTCCGCTGAGGCGAACACGTGCGCTTTTACTCCCAGGTGAGTCCTCAAACTCGCGCTCCCTTGATGTTCTTCCTCCCCAGCCCTCTGGCTCGCAAATTCAGTGGAGGAATTCCCAACCAGACCCACTACAGGTAATAATTACTCTGTACTGGAATAGGTGCTCCATTGGTGCCGGTTATCATGGTAACCCCTTGTGATGCATTTTCCATGGTACGGTCCCCCTGTCAGGTGGACCCGCTCCCTTGGGCAGTCCCCACTGCCCCGGTTGCCTCATTCGGCAGGACCTACCACCGCGCCACTTCCATGTGTGGCGTAACAGGCCTATGTGACGTATTTGCCACATTTTCACCTCCCCTGCCTGGGCAGGATGTGGTCTCCGCGGGGTCTTTTCCCCCTGAAAGAATAGGAACTTCCAAGATGTGTGTTATAGCTAGATGGCACCAGCTGCATCTAACACTCTATGAGAAGGAACATAGAGAGAGAAAAGGCTGCCGCGGCCTGCTCCCGTGCTTGTCACATCGTTTGTTTCCACCCCTCAAGGGAAAACCTTGGTCGGATCCC
The DNA here is from genome assembly GCA_032164185.1 of Moxostoma hubbsi. Lineage (NCBI taxonomy): Eukaryota > Metazoa > Chordata > Actinopteri > Cypriniformes > Catostomidae > Moxostoma > Moxostoma hubbsi. The sequence continues at coordinate 9,153,877 of JAVLUX010000033.1, forward strand.
GAGAGCCTAATAGAAACAATATGACGTCTTAGTGGGGCATTGGGGAAGGTTACGTGCAGTCTGATGCCCATGTTCCTTTGGCATGCTACCGCTTCAGCAGATCACATATCACGGTTCAGTGTAGGTGGCGCTATAGAATTGGGGCACCTTGTGTCACTACAATCAACACAACGTCGAGTGAGTGACAGAAGGGGAATGTCTAGGTTACTAGTGTAACCCCCGTTCCCTGAGGGAATGAGACGTTGTCCACCTTGCCACAACACTGTACCAAGCCACTGTAATGGCTGAACCATTTTTCTCGGCTCCTCAGTGCAGAACCTGTCTGAACAGATGCACGATCCCCACCTTTTATACCTGTATGTCCGGGGGCGGGACATGTAAATTCTGTTAGCCAATTTTTCACTGGCCTTTTTCATATTCAGAGGTATCCAAGGTTCCCGAAAGAAGCCCCTTGTGTGACTACAATCGGCACACCGTCTCGTTCCCTCCATCAGGGAACAGGGGTTACACTAGTAACCTAGACGTTTGCATGGTTGGCTGCATTAACCGGTAGCATTAGTACAGTTTTGGAGTAATGAGGCCAGGGTTTTCCATGGCCTTTCCATCCGCAGGGCTCGTCACAATCAGGAGTGGATGTTTGAGCATTGTGTGAACAGCCCTCACGGTCTAATGAGGGACCACCTGAGAGGCGTTCGTTAAGAGAACATGACACACATCCTGTCTCTCTGGCAATCTGTTTCTCTTCATCTCCTCATACCTCCTTCGTGTCTCTGTCTCTCACCGCCATCCCCCTCCCGCTCTCCTCCTCACACTTATGATTTCATTCTAAGGGGCAGGTCATGTTATGCCTTTGAAGAAGCCTCTTCACTGTCCTCTTTATTTGATGCATTATGTATAAAGGCCATGATGTGTGTTTTACACCCTCTCTGGCATTATTAAGCCATTTTCCCTCTCATCTGCGCTTTTCTATCTTGACACAAGGTTAATAAGGTGGGATTGATGCTGTTCCTTTAAAACAAGCTCCCACTTACTGCGGCTTTGTGTTTACTACTCTGTAAACAAGGGCTACACACAGTTTTGAAGAGTTTAGAACTGTGTGGTCATATATCGTAAGTGTAGTGTTGGCTAAGCTACTTTGAAACTGCAACTTGCAAAGCTACAAGCTACTAATCATTTTAAGTAGGGCAAAGTCTATTTGCATTTATTGCAAATAGTGATAGATGCTATTTAAACTAAGTGTTAAAAGCAAAAAAAAATCTTTATGCATGCTATTTGAAAATTGGTGCAAATAGTGACACATAATATTTGCACTCCTAATTAAATTCTAACATACATTATAACTGCAGTGTGTTTATACCCTAAACCTAACATTACCTGACAAAAATACAGTGGTTTTACTACAGTAACCATAGTTTCCCTATGGTATTTTTTAGAAAATCATAGTAACAACAATATTAAACATGACTATATTTACATCATATTATATTAGTAACACCATGGTTAATTGCATTAAAACTAGGGCTTCTGCCAAAAAGCATGTTTACTACAATATTACTATATAAAACTATGGTTAATTTTACACGGCTCAAACATTTCTCCCAACACCCCAACTGACACCATGACCAAATCGCTGCAAAGAAATCAGCCTTTATATTAATTTTTATTTATTATTTTAAGTAGTATTAAAATAAATATTAAGAGTGGAAACAAGAAAAAGGATGGAAAAAAATTTGAATACGGTGGACTCGAACCCAGGTCAGACACACCGTCTTCACACACTTTGCAGCAACACTTTTCCACAATATTTTTTAAGTGCAATAGCCACACTGTGTGGCATGTGCTATTTACACCTAGTGCAAATCATCTCTCTATTTAAGTAGAGTAATAACTACAATCAATGTATCCTTTTGAAAAAGTAGTTAGGCCACCAACGAAATAGCTTACTACATTAGGGCACTATCTTAAATATAGAATTGAAAACTCTTGAAGTGAATTTCGGCAACATTAGCTCAGATCAGTCAATGCTTACCGAAAATCAAATCACTGTCCCTGGTGGCCAAAGCTGGAAGTGTTGAACGTATGGGGACATGTTAGTTTTGTGTAAATTGTCCATAAAGTGGTGCCAAAAGCAAGCTGTTTTTAGTTGTAAGTTATGCAATATTGTCAAAAGGATTGCATATTTTACTTTTAATATGACCCAACTTAAACCCCAAAGCTAAACCAAGCCTTATGTGGAGTAAAAGTAGTGTCTTAGAGGAAAATGCAACACCCGAAGAAACAGACTTTATGCTAGAGAGTACAGTCTAGAACAGAACACTTGATTATTGCATCAGTTTACATCACTGTTGCTGTGGGTGTAACAAAATATGACATTAAAAACAGTAATGCAATATTTTGTAACGCAACACCAATACTTGAAAAAGTAGCTTGATTGAACAGTAGAATTACTGTTATGCTAATAAAAAAAGAGTTAATTTTGTAGCGTCACTACTTTTAGTAAGTTACTCCTTAACACCGTAAAGCTGTGGTTTAGGTTACTGCGAATCAGGTTTTTGCGGGCATAGGATGGCACCCTGACACTTTATGGCACACAGATAATGGGTTGAGTGCACACAGAGAGAGAATTAAACCAAAGCAGGGCAAAACCGTCACAGTGCCACACTAGTCTATGGCACTGATTGCATCGTAAAAGCTGCTTTTGTATCTATGTTTGCCAGGACATGTATGATCAGATGGCCTCATTGGAGCAGGACAGTTATTGGGCATCAGACCCTGCAACTTACTCATGTGTTACTCTCACATACACACACACACACACACACACACACACACACACACACACACACACACACACACACACACAATACTTAATCCCAATCAACATCTATTTTATATGGCCAAATATGTGCAAGATCAGCCCATCTGTAATAATATGATTATGCACATTATAAATATGATTATGATTATAAAATCCACACTGCAGGGTTGCTAGTGTACTTCTGTGTTATGGTCTGGAATATAAAGTTTTTCAGTTTAGATGTTTGAATGTCAAAGTTTTTTGTGAAAATTGCACAATTTTTCACCCAAGTCAGGAAGCTTATCTGTGCAGGCTTTGACGGGAATGATGGACATGTGTGATTTTTGTGATTTGCCTTTTTGCTTGTTTGTGCCTCAGTCCTGATCTAAAATACAACACATCTCAATATCAACAAGAATATTGTATTATAATAATACAATCTTGATTATTATTGTATTAAAAATTTTAATATTACAGTTCCTTTTTTGAAATCTGTTGAAATGCTCATTTCCGCTGTACCTGCTGAATTACTTGAACTTTTTATGGCAACATGTAATGGCCAATATATGAAGCTAGAGTGTTTTTCATGCATATTTTATGGCATTTCTATATTCACATTTCTATAACAGCTGTCAAAAGGAATGCATTTAATGCATCCAATGAATTTAAAATGTTTAACACATTAAGTGTGCTTTAACGTGATTACATTTCTAAAACTGCATTTGCCAATTTTCACATTAGATATTGACTTTTTCTCAGCATTCAGCTCAGACAAAAAGCAAGTATATTGCATCCTTTGTAAGGTTGAGTTTCATAACAAAAGAAGCACTTAGACTCTAAACTATCACCTGAAAGTCAAAATACACGATAAATGGGATTGATGAGGGATCGCTGTGGTAGGGCAGCTTGTTCTAACTGTTCGGTTTGTCGACGTGCCACTCAAAGTAAAACAAAAATCAGCTTTGCACCTCTAGCCCACTGATCTTTTGAAGCGCTAGCTAATTAATAACAGACAATTCGGATGGTAGCGTCATAACGTGGGCAGTGCCAGTGCAATAGGCAGACTGCAACGCTTTTCATGCGGGGTCCAAAGTGGCGCTTAACGCTAGATATCAAGTGGATAGTCATCCTGCCAGCTGATTAATATTGTAGAGGATGAGGGTTTAAGAGATTTTAAAGCCCATTGTAACAAATACTCAACCTATGTTGACTCATTATCAACCTCTCGTTTAGACTTTGGGAAACATTTAGTGTTCTTTAAATTTGAGCTTTTTTAGTGCATTTCTATCTTTATTCTATAGAAGGCTTTGTTTGGAAAATACCATTGTAACATATGGTTTTGTTGTCTTTCCTGAGAAGGAAATAAATGCATTTTAAAAGAAAATAAATATATACAGTATAATACATTTTCAGCACTTTCAAAATCTGCGATTAATCGCGGTTATTAAAAATCATGCGATTAAATATTTTCATCAGCTGACAGCACAAATGTCTATATTTTGGTCATGACAAGTGTCTGAAAGATTTAGCATGTTCATGTGGGTATGTCATATTGATAGGGCATTGGTCTTGGCAAACTAGATCTGCTATGCTGCTGCTGCTTCAGAGCAAGTACAGAGACTTGCTACTGCTAAAACATACACGTACATGCTGAGATGAGCATGTGGACATGCTGCTGCTGCTGCACAATTAAAAAAACGGATGCACAATTAGACATAAATACAATCCCCATGTAGCAGATCTAGACAATTGAAGCTGGGGAGGTGTATGGTTTTAGAGAAAATTGATTACTTGCAAACTAAGACAATTTTAATATTAGGCAAAAAGAGAGTACGCAAGTTGATTGGCTACCCAATTACACGTCAAAAGACCTATCAGTTTACACCATGTGAGCCGACTGAATTGACATATCACACGTGAGTAGTAATTTTGCTGCCAATTAATTGTCAAACAAATAATTGTTATGACGATTAACATGTGTGTTTAAGGGCTATGATGATTAATGATCTCTTTCACGATTAATTGTCATATAAATTGTCATATTTCTTAAGGTGCATGTGTGCTTCATACTCCTTAAGAAGTCATTTTTACATATTTAACTTCAAATATAGAAATCAAATAATAAAATAAGGATTTAAGATTTCCTTTTAAGGCTTTAAATATGTATGAATGACATGAAAAAATATGTTTTCAATATCAAAATATTTGTAAATGCTTAAAATATGTCTCTTTTTTTGGTCAACATTAGTTTTAGTAAATTTTACATTGATGTTGTTTTTGGAAATCATAAATATTATAAATATACTTGTGTGTGTGTGTGTGTGTGTGTGTGTGTGTATGTATATATATATATATATATATATATATATATATATATATATATATATATATATATATTCCGATTTTTTCACGGGAGTTTGGCATGAGCCTTTGCTGGAGTGCAGATCAGAGTGCTTTAGAATTGCTCAGAAGTTCACATGCTCTTCCAGACAGGAGCTGATCTGGTTGACGTAGAGCTCAACTGAATGACACACAAATGGCATGGTGTTCATGGCATTTATAGATTCCCTTATTTTATCATTAAGATGTGATTGAAATTCAAAGTGAAAAATAATTGTGATTTATCTCAAATTACCTTGCATAGATCAAATAACAGCGATCAGATGAATATTTAATAATCGCGACAGGCCTACATATGAGCAAGCTGATTGGCAAACAGATAACAATCTCAAAGAACCCTTTCAGATTGCACCATTCAGAGTTGAATGCATGAATTTAGTAATATCTCTAAAATTATATCATTTGGATGGCAATATGTGATTGGAGTTTATGGTGCACAATGATTGTGGTTATCTTAAATAATTGCATTTAGATCAAATGACAAGATTCAGGTAATTATGTAATATTTTTACAGAGCTTTTTGGAATACTCGATTCTGATTGGTCAGTCACACCATTCAGTGGTCAAATATTTCTATTAAATGACCACACATCTGGGGATTAAGTGATATTTCACTGGTCATCCAGGTATTTCGAGTCACCTTTCCTACTTCTCATATCACTCTGCGATCTCTACAAGTCAGCTAATAAAATAATTTAAACTCAAATCAATATTTCATGTCCATGTGTGTATTTATTTATTTGTCAAGTAGTCTTGTAATAAGCAAGATAATAAGCAGGATAATGTGCAGTCAGATGGTAATTTTCACAATATAAATGGCAACAGAACTCTGACACAAACCAGAGGTTGAATTCAGTCGTTTCTAGAAATTCTGTGGTCTCTTTCTCCTCACATAATACAATTTAAGCTGAAATAATTGTTTAATGCCAATTTATTTATTTGGTAGGTAGCCGTGTAACAAGCTGGATAATATACAGTCAGCCAGTCATTATTGACATCCTGATGACCCTGTCTGGGTTTATTTTGTGATAATGATCGATGCACTGTTCATTGTCCCTTACATCGCGACTGGCCTCATGTGGATAGTTTTAATTTTACAGGAGTCAAGCCTAAAGTAGCTAGCTATCTTAACCAGGTCATCACTTTATCAGGTCGACAACTATTTTCCTGATGGTGGAGGTCATTTGTTCCTGGCCACAGATTTGTCATGATCCCCGCAGGCTATGGGGTCAGGTGCACAGTGTGACTCTCAGTTTGGGTGACCCAGCTATCCTCTGTAGCATGGAAGGAGCAAAAGCCCAAAGCTCTTTAGTTCTGCTATCTGTTTTTTGGTGTTGGGAGCCTTACAATGGGACAGATGAGAAGGCAGCATGTTTTACGGCATTGGTACCCCAGCCAGGCTGATCTGAGTGACAGCTCCCCGCTGATAGAGCAGAAACCGTGGCCGGGTAAAAATCTGTCTCGCAGGCTGCAGGGCCATCTGGACCTTCACACACTAAAAGGTTGGGCATGGTTTGAGGCAACATCACAAAGCCATACACACTTCATTTTGGAAGGGAGAGGGCTTTGTCAGCAGTTTTCTTGCTTCCCCTTTTGGTTTGCATAGAAAGCGAACTGTAAATCAAAGAAAAGAATACAATTATAAAGCGAAGGAGAGAAAAAAAACAGACTTTAAAAGGAATAGTATGTCATAAATGAAAATTCAGTAATTATTAAACCTGTATGCTGTTATTTTTTTCTTAAAAAAAGCAGACATTTTTAAGGAAATATTACGTTCTTCACAACTACTCTTCATAGAACCCAGGGCCTATCAAGCTCCAAAAAGGGCCATAAAAGTAGTCCATACAGCATGTGTGCTATATACTAAGTCTTCTCAAACCATTAAATAGGTTTGTGTGACGAACGGGCCAAAAGTTATTATTCATTATTCGCTGATGATTTGGCCAGCATCTTCTTCCAGATTCAAAAATGGTGTGTTGACATCATTGATGTCAAAATGGCATTGCTTCTCATGAGCTTTGGTGAATGGGAAGATCATCAGTGAATAATTACATAAATCTCTGCCTGTTCCTCACACAAAACAATCATATGGCTTTAAGACCGTCTAGGTTACGTACGTAACCTCCGTTCCCTGATGGAGGGAACGAGACGTTGTGTCGAAGAAGCGACACTAGGGGTCTCTCGAGCGCCGAATATGCCTCTGATCTATGAAAAAAGGCCAATGAGATGTTGGCAGACAGTATTTGCATGCCCCGCCCCCGGACATAGGGGTACAAAAGTGGGTAAATACGTCAAGTTCATTCAGGATTTTTCTGAGGAGCCAGAAATGGTCCGGCCACAACAGTGGCTCGGCTCAGCGACGTGGCCGGGAGGACACAACGTCTCGTTCCCTCCATCAGGGAATGGAGGTTACATACGTAACCTAGACGTTCCCCGTCTGTCGCTCACTTCAACGTTGTGTCGAAGAAGCAACACCAGGGGTCCAATTTAAATCACGCCATGCGCTGCGCTGTGTACGTGTTCTGCTGACACAGGAGCGGGCAGGTATTTTACGTGCAAAGGTGACCAGCTGTGTCAGACTGCACGTACCCTTCCCCAATGCCCCATAAAAGTCGTCGGAATCCTTCTGGTTACCCTAGACAGGCGAACAAGGCGACGCTTGCCAACCAGGGAATGGGCGGAGCCTAGCCAGGCCTCTTTTCTCTCTATGTTTGTCCGCATAGAGTAAGAAACGGATGGGGCTCTTACACGCATCGAGGGAAGGAGGTCTTACCCAGTTTCCTATTTTTTCAGGGGGAAAAGACCCTGCGGTGGCCACACCTGCCCGAAAGGGGGAGGTAAGGGTGGTGAATACATCACATGGGTTTTTAGGCAACATGTGGAAAGTGGCGCATTGGTAGTTCCAGCCTCAAGGAGGGGGAGTTGCTACAACACGGCGACTGGAGGGCAGCTGGGACTGCCTAAGGGAGACGCGGATTCACTCGTAAGGGGACCGTACCGCAGAAAATACACACAGGGGGAGTCCACGCAGGAGTCCTGGCCTGTGGAGCACCTATTCCAGTGCAGGGTAGATTTAGTACCCGCAGTGGATTGGGTTGGCGAGTTCCTCCGCTGAACTGCATACCCAAAGGGCTAGGGAGGAGTCATCCAGGGATCCAAATGAGTGGGTTCTCCTGGGAGAGAAAGCGCACAAATTTACCTCGGCCGAGGAAAAGGGTGCCAGGTGTAAGCGATCCACCCGGTCAGTCCGTCAGCGTGTTACCGAGTTCTACCGGCTCAGACCTGAGAAAACATGGGACGATACTGACGGAACCTTGACGGAACCTTGGGCACGTAGCCAGGTTGCCGTGGTCTTAGGATCACATATGTGCCTGCCAGACCGAACTCCAGGCAAGTGTCGCTAACAAGGGGACTTGCTTTCAAGTCCCCGACCCTCTTGAGTGCACATAGTGCCCCAACCCAATCTGGAGGCATCGGTCATGACCAGGATGCATCGGAACACGTGCTGCAAGGGTACTCCTGCCCGCAGAAAGCAGAGGTCTGTCCAGGGTTTGAATGTTTGGTGGCAGGCGGGGGTGATCATCACACGGTGCGTGCCGTGGCACCATGCTCGTCTCAGGACTCTAGTGAGTCTGAAGCCAGTGCTGAAGATGTCTCATATGCATCAACCCCAGTGGCGCGACTGCCGTGGAGGATGCCATATGCCTCAGGAGCCTCTGGAAAAGTTTTAAAGGGACCGTTGTGCCTGGCCTGAAAGTGGCGAGGCATCTCAGCACCGACTGTGCATGCTCGTTGGTGAGACGTGCTGACATTGAGACTGAGTCTAACTCCATGCTGAGAAAAGAGATGCTCTGAACCGGGGTGAGCTTGCTCTTTTCCAGTTGACCTGAAGCCCCAGATGGCTGAGGTACCTGAGCACCTGGTAATTATCGGGAGTGGGCCAGAATGAGCCAGTAGTCGAGGTAATTGAGTATTCAAATGCTGGCTTCTCAGAGCGGGGCAAGGGCTGCCTCTAAGACTTTCGTGAAGAAGTGAGGGGACAGAGACATGCAGAAGGGGAGGACTTTGTACTGATACGCCTGGCCGTCAAACGCAAACCGTAGAAAGGGTCGGTGTCGAGGCAGAATTGAGACGTGAAAGTACGCGTCCTTCAGGTCTACCGCTGCAAAACAATCTAGATGCTGGACGCAAGTTAAGATGTGTTTTTGCGTGAGTATTTTGAACGGGAGTTTGAGCAGAGCCTGGATGAAAACTAGCAAGTCCAAGATCGATCGTAAGCTGCCGCCTATCTTGGGTACAATGAAGTAAGGGCTGTAGAAACCGTTCTTCATTTTGGTTGGAGGGACAGGCTCTATCGCTTCTTTGAGTAAAAGAGTAGCGATTTCCACGCGCAGGGATTTGGCATGCTCGGCATGTACTGTGGTAAAGCAGACGCCCGCGAAGGGGGGCAGGGGCCTGGCAAACTGAATTTCGTAACTGAGTCGGATGGTCCGGGCCAGCCAGCATGACAGGTCGGGAAGTGAAAGCCACGCATCCAAGCTCCATGCTAGGGCACCAAGGGGACGAGTATTTTTGACGTACCCAGCGGGGCGGAGCAGCGGGGCGGAGCATGGCGTCAGGAGGCGAGGATGCGTCCCGAGGCTCTAGTGCTGAGAAAAGACTCAAAGCACTTACCTTGCTCTGCACACCCGGCAGGGGTTGGGTTAGTGACTGAGGAGGAGGTCTGGTGTAGGTGTCCTCTAGACTCATCAGAACTGGCCAGCCGGAGAACAGTCGTGGGGCTGAAGGGGAGGGGTCCGCGTCCAGCATGTTGGGACTGTTGAGATCTGGTGGCAGAGTGCTGTGAGAATGGCATTTGCAGGCCAGGTGACCCAGAGACAAAGGAAATAGCTCTGTTATTGAAAATGTGGGTACTGCAGCCCCATCTAGGGGGGACGGCAAGTTAAATAACTTCAACAAAAGATTCTCCTCCTGGCCCTCTACCGGGGGACGGAGTGGTCTTCTTACCAGCTCCGGAGCTAACATCTCGGTCTCTGGGTTGGACGTCTCAGGAGCGCCTGGGAGCCTTCCGGGTCCTCGAGAGGGTCCGTGAGATGGGGGGTGTCTGCTTCCTGCGGGGTGCTCGACGCGGGGGCTGAGAGCTGGGCCCGTGTTGAGATGGAGCAGGGTGTTTCTTAGCCGCAGAAAGACACCCTCGTCAAGCAGGTGGGGCATGGCCCATGGTGGCAGGCTTGCGGCAGGACAGGATGTGAAAGATAGCCTCCGTCTGTTTCTTCACCATGGAGAACTGCTGGGCGAAGTCCTCGACGGTGTCGCCGAAGAGGTCGAACTGGGAGATAGGGGCGTTGAGAAAGCGAGCATTCAGTTTCTTCCCACAAACCATCACTCTGACGAACAGCTGATTTCTGACTCACAGTGTCAGGAACAATTCCTGTGCAATAAACCAGTAACTCTGTCTATAATCAGCCACCTATTTACTGGTTACTACTATTATTTATTCACAATTCTCTATTTCATAGCTGTTCATACTGTTCATATTGTTATATTGTCATATTGTATATACTGTATACCAATCCACCTACCTCATGTCAACTCCTGCACAAAATACTTATACTATTTATTCCAGCATCCTTTGCACTATGCTTCATTGCACTGTTTACATGTATGCATGTATGTTTACCTGTATATCACATCCACCTCCGACATGTACATAATAATGATAATAATAATTTAACACCTTTGCACTCTGATCACTGCACTATTTGTGAATATGTCTATATTGTTTTTGTTCATTGTGTGTATATTTGTGTTGTCTACACTGTAGCCTGTGTCTGATTTTATTTTATTATTGTGTTATTGTATTTTTGTATGAGTAAGCACATCGTGAGCAATGTACAATCCTGAGTCAAATTCCTCATATGTGTACACATACCTGGCAATAAAGCTGATTCTGATTCTCATTTGTTGACCAAGTTCAGCCACAGATGACGTTCCTGGACCACGAGCATGGCCATCGCCTGCCCGAGTGACTGCACTGTGACCTTTGTGGCTCTGAGGGCGAGGTCGGTCGCTGAGCACAGTTCCCGCAACACATCGGGATCAGGGCTACCCCCGTGCAGATCTTTAATTGCCTTGGCCTGGTGGACTTGCAGGAGGGCCATGGCGTGCAGGGAGGAAGCGTCATGTCCGGCGGCGTTGTAGGCTTTGGCAGTAAATGAAGACGTCGTCCTACAGGCCTTGGAGGGGAGCACAGGACGACCCCGCCAGGTGGTAGGGTGTCTGGGGCACAGGAGGAGCGCAACAGCCCTGTCCACCTGGGGAATCGCCGTGTACCCGTGGGCCACTCCGCTGTCGAGGGTAGCAAGAGTGGATGAGCGAGTGACTTTGTGAGGAGTGGAGACATCAAAGACATCAGCTCATCATGCACTTCCAGGAAAAACGGGACCGGGAGGGGGCAAGGCTGTGAGCGGCATCCAGACCCCAGGAACCAGTCATCCAACCGCGATGGCTGTGGGGAGGACAGAGGGTTCCAGTCCAACCCCACGCTGACAGCGGCCCGGGAAAGCATATCGTCATCTGAGCATCAGTCTCAGCCTGGGCATGCTAGGGAGGCTAGCTGTAAGGCGAGCCGCTGTTACCTCGAGCAGGGACGGGAGTCAATGAGTGTGCTGGGGGCAGGTGGTCCGAGGGGTTGTACCCGGCGGTGCTGCACCCGCTGCCATCCCCAGATCACCTCCATCGCCAGCCGCATCGTCCTCAATCACGTGGGAAGAAGGAGCAATGCGGGGGGCGGCTGGAGTGGCGTGCTTTCTGTTGAAAGCGAGCCACGACCGCAACGTTGCCATGGTCATGCTCTCTCAGTGAGAGCATGAACCATCCACAAATGCTGCCTCGGTGTGATCGGTGCCCAGACACACGAGACAACACCTGTGGCCATCTGAAGTGGAGAGAACTCTACCGCATCCAGGAACTACACAGGGGCGGAAAGGCATCTTTAAAAAGACGCATCCAGAAAAGGACGTTCAACGCCACTGCGTATTGCTATTTAGAGGAAATTACTCTTTTACAAGAAAAAAATCACTCTTTAATAAAATCTTTTAAGTTCTGCACTGTCGAAGCGCCCAGGGGCAAACTGCACTGCCGTGCTGAGAAGGAGAAAGCTGCTGTAGAGTGCTGTAGATCCAACAGCAGAGAACAGGAACGGGTGTCTGACTCGCAGCTGAATGCACAACCATTGGCTCCGAAGAAAATTTCTGAATGGACTCTATGTATTTCCCTGTTTTTATACCTGTATGTCCGGGGGGCGGGGTATGCAAATACTGTCTGCCAACTTCTCATTGGCGATTTTTCATAGATCAGAGGCATATTCGGCGCTCAAGAGAGACCCCTATTGTCGCTTCTTCGACACAACGTCGAAGTGAGCGACAGACGGGGAACAGGAATATAACACATCAGTTGTATTGACTACATTAATGATACTTTTATGGGGCTTTTTTTATCACTATGCACTGTTGTATGCTGCAAATAATTTTAAAAAATCGTCTTTTGTGTATAATGGAAAAATATTTGGAGGTTTGGAATGGCATGAGGGTAAAGTGAATAAATGTTGAATGAATGTACATTTTTTTGTGAACTATTCCTTTACTATTGTTTACTATTTTTGGTGAGCTATTGGTTACAGAGAACAAACCAGAGTGCAATGTGTGGCATCATGAATACCTGCCACTTTGAGATTTTCCAAAGCGCCTGGAGCTTGGTTCTAATGATTTTGATTTTCAAAGGACTCACCCTTGGCATCAGGCAGGAGGATGATATAACTATGGGAAGACACTATTAAAACTTAGTGAATGAATTGTTAAAGGCCTCTATAAAGAAATAGAAGACATGGCCCCATTTCTTTGCTGGCATGGGTGCTCTGTTGGGTCCTGATAAGCCGTGGGGTGGGGCGGGCGGTTCTGAGAGATGGCCCGCACGTGCGCCGTCGTATGATTGGATTCTCTCGAACTGCAGATTGTAAAACATGGAGTCGTCATGGCCTCACTGCTAGGAAATATATGACTCTTGAGTCACATAATGGAAGCAGTTAATTATTGGAATGTTTGCACTGTAGTCAACTGAAGAATGTCAGTTTAAGGAAAAGGTTACTGGTTTACTTGAAGAGTTTGAAGAATTTTGATATTTATTGAGATGGACAGTTCAATAAAAAGAGAGCTATTGTTGTTATTTCATAATAATATAAAATGTAAAAAATGTTGTTTGTATTTTCCATGGCATCTGCACATTCAGTCTCATTATTATTTATAGGTATTTGTACATAACATTTTAACTTACATTTTTGTATGTTGTGTGTGTGTGTGTGTGTGTGTGTGTGAGTGAGAGAGCATGTATTTATCACTTTGTGGGGACCAAATGTCCCCATAAGGATAGTAAAACCCGAAGTTGTGGGGACATTTTGTCGGTCCCCATGAGGAAAACAGCTTATAAATTATACTAAATTATGTTTTTTGAAAAGTTTTCTGTGAGGTTTAGGTTTAGGGTTAGGGTTAGGGGATAGAATATATAGTTTGTACAGTATAAAAACCATTATGTCTATGGAAAGTCCCCATAAAACATGGAAACACAACAAGAACACAAAAGAAAATCTGTTGTTTTAATGATGTTGAAAAAGCAAGGTCATGAATTGATTTGCAGACTTAATAATTGTGTGGCACAATGTGGAAAGAGAAGCTCACAGGTTAGAGTATGGGGTTGTGTGTGTGTGTGTGTGTGTGTGTGTGTGTGTGTGTGTGTGTGTGTGTGTGTGTGTGTGTGTGTGTTAACACCATCTAAAATGTAAATGTTTTTATGCATTTACAGCTTTAGAAACATACAGATATTTACAAAACCGTTTAGAATTTATATATATATATATTTGACAGTGTTATACTATTTAAAAAAATAAAACAATTTATGATTAAGTAATGATTGAACAATTACAGAATTTGTATTAATTTTAACATTTTACATTTTTTGTGTTGGTTAGAGTGATATAATCCTTTGAAAAAAGTTGAATTTGTCACTGGAAATTACAAAGCACAGAATAAAAGCGTTATGATGTCAAATTAGATAAAAGTGTAAATTGTGTTAAATAATGGCATTGAATATTTGATTATAAAAACAATCAAATTAACTGATTTTTTTTTAAATTAAGTATTGATGGATTCAGTGTAAGGATTCATGAACATATGATTTATGTTTTAGATGCTGTCAATACATACATTTTGTACATTTCAGTGTCTATGCAAATGTTATCACGCTTAACATAAGAAATACCAACAAATACTCATGGGATAACATTGGCACATTTTTGACACTAAAGCGCACTAGTAAAGCAGGCTTGACTAAATCAGGTGAGAGACCATTTCACTATAAAAAAAAAAACAGTTCCATTCACTGAAAACACTGTACAGCATGACAATAAGCACATACAGTAGTGACCAAAAATATTGACATCCATGGTAAATATGAGCAAAGAAGGCTGTGAAATATATATATATATATATATATATATATATATATATATCCATATCCTTATCCATATCAAAAATCTAAACTTGAATTGAGGTAAAACAATTGAAACAGGGGGAAAATCTCATTATGACACCCCTAGAATTTCATATGAGTACAATATATCTGAAGTGTATTCCCCTTCATATTTTTAGTGCACCTGGGTGACAAGGAACATGAAATTGTCCAGCCATGACTTCCTGTTTCACAGGTGTATAAATATGAGGTAACACACAGACTAAATTCCCTTAATCCTCAGTCACAGTGGGTTACACTATAGATTATAGTTCTGATGTGCGGCTAAAGGTTTTTGAGCTTCACAAAATGGGAAGTGGCTAAAAGAAAATAACCAAAGCATTGAAAATGCCCATTTCCACCATTAGCTCAATAATTAACAAGTTCCAATCAACTGAGGATCTTAAGAATCGGCCTGAACACACACAGGAGGATGGTTCAAGTGGCCAAAGAATCTCCAAGGAACACAGCTGGAGAACTGCAAACTTAAGAATCTTCAGTTTGCCAGACACTACTGGAACTTCAAATGCGACCAGGTTCTATGGTGAGGTGAATTAAAAAAAGAGCTTTTTGGCATCAAACACCAGAGATGGGTTTGGCATACATAGAGATGAAGTACCCAATGCCTACAGTGCTGCATCTTGAATATTGTGAGACTGTTTTTCTGCCAGAGGTCCGGGCCACCTTGTTCAGATACATGGCATCACAGACTCTATCAAATACCAACAGATAAAAAAATCATAACCTGACTGCCTCTGCCAGAAAGCTTACAATGGATCTTCCAGCAGGACAATAATCCAAAACAAACATCAAAATCAACACAAATATGGTTCACTGACCACAAAATCAAGATTCTGCCATGGCTATCCCAGTCCCCTGACCTGAAACCCATATAACATATGTGGGGTGAACTGAAGAACAGAGTCCACCAACATGGACCTCTGAATTTGAAGTATCTGGAGGGATTCTGTATGGAGGAATGGTCTCAGATCCCTTGCCAGGTGTTCTCCAACCTCATTACGCATTATAGGAGAAGACTCAGAGCTGTTATCTTGGCAAAGGGAGGCTGCAAAAGGTTTTGAATGAAAGGGTGCCAATAATTAGTGCCACTACTGAATGATCATACATCCCATCGCCAGTGCATGAAGTGAACAGGCCAGTATTCTCTTTTATCCCTTGTCTACCTGGTCAACTAGAAAAAAACTGTAATGCTGCATATTTCATCATCTTACTCTGAATATGAAATGTCTGACTGATGTTAAACCAATCACACTTTACGTTCTAATGTGATGTTTTGGGATGTTCATAACATCGGTGTGCATCATAAGTAGTTTGTTAAACTTGCAGGGATATTTCCAATTTCACAACTATCTGCCTCAAAGTTATTAAATACCTTTAAAATATAACTTAAACTTTGTTTGTATCATAATCCTGTTGTGGTGTTATCAAAATGATATAGGCCTGTCAACTTTAGAATTTTAGAATTTTTAGAATTGGAAGGTTTAAAAGCAGAAATGTGAAGCCTATAATTTTATATAAACACTTGCATTAATTCCTGTGTTTAACTGTGTGTATCATTTGAGCTGTAAAGCAAAATAAATAATAATTTTTAGACATTTAGGGTTTTAAGGTTGGTGGACATTACATGTCATGGAAACGAAGTTGAAATTTGGATATAAATTTACACAGAATAAGTTAATAAGTGATTTTATCACACCTATGTCATGTTGCTATGCATATTGTTTATGTCTTGTGGCTATACTTTTGAAAAAAGGGAGTATTTTAATGTAAAAAAAATTAGCCCTCATTCACTTCAATTGTAAGTGCCTCATCGTAACCTCGATTTTTGCATTTTTTTAAAGAAAAGGAAGGACGAGGGACAAACATTTTTTTGTAATCAATAATCTGCCACAAATTCTGTCGATTGAGCTTAACTTGTATTGAACCCGGAATATTCCTTTTTTTAAAAAAAAAAAAAAAATTAAATCAACATTTAATTAAATAATGAAATTACCTTTGGCAATCCCAATGTATGGCTGTATTGAGTACACAAAACGTCTCGGTTACGTATGTAACCTCCGTTCCCTGATGGAGGGAACGAGACGTCGTGTCGAAGAAGCGACACTAGGGGTCTCTCTTGAGCGCCAAAAGATACCTCTGATCTATGAAAAAAGGCCAATGAGAGTTGGCGAACAGTATTTGCATACTCCGCCTCCGGATACGGATATAAAGGCGAGAGAAATACGCTCGTTCATTCAGGATTTTTCTGAGGAGCCGGGAGTGTTCCGGGCACCTCAGCGGCTCGGCTCAGCGACGTGGCCGGGAAGACATGACGTCTCGTTCCCTGTCGAAGAAGCGACACTAGGGGTCTCTCGAGCGCCGAATATGCCTCTGATCTATGAAAAAAGGCCAATGAGATGTTGGCAGACAGTATTTGCATGCCCCGCCCCCGGACATAGGGGTACAAAAGTGGGTAAATACGTCAAGTTCATTCAGGATTTTTCTGAGGAGCCAGAAATGGTCCGGCCACAACAGTGGCTCGGCTCAGCGACGTGGCCGGGAGGACACAACGTCTCGTTCCCTCCATCAGGGAATGGAGGTTACATACGTAACCGAGACGTTCCCCGTCTGTCGCTCACTTCGACATCGTGTCGAAGAAGCGACACTAGGGGTCCACTTCAAAACTCGCCATGCGCTGAGCCGTGTACGTGTACTGCTGACACAGAAGCGGGCAGGTATTTCTACGTGCACAAGCGACCAACTGTGCTCAGGCTGCACGTACTCTTCCCCAATGCCCCGAAAAAGCGTCAGAATCCTTTTGGTTACCCTAGGGGGGAACAAGGTGACGCTCCCAACTAGGGAACGGGCCAAGCCTGGCTGGGCCTCTTTTCTCTCTATGTTTTCTCGGCATAGAGCAAGAGCAGCCGGGGCCCTTACCGCATCGAGGGAAGGGGGTCTTATTCCCGAATCCCTATTCTTTTAGGGGGAAAAGACCCTGCGGAGGCCACACCCACCCGAAAGGGGAGGTAAAGGTGGCGAAATACATCACATGGCCTCTTGGGTCACATGTGGGAAAAATGGCGCGGTGGTAGATCCCGCCTCAAGGAGGGGGGAGTTGCTACAACACGGCGACCGGAGGGCAGCCAAAGACTGCCTAAGGGAGACGCGGGTCAGCTCGTAAGGTGACCGTACCGTGGAAGTACACACAGGAGGAGTCCCGTAGGAGGCCTGATCAGTGGAGCACCTATTCCAGTAGGGGTAGCCTGGGGTACCCGTAGTGGACTGGACCAGCAAGTCCCTCCGCTGAACTGCTGCGGCCCGAAGGGCTAGGGAGGAATCAACCAGGGACCTAGATTCTCTGGGAAAGAAGGCGCACTGTTTTACCTCGATCGAGGGAAACGGCGCTGGAAACAAGCGATTCACCCGGTCAGATCGTCGACGTGTACCGAGTTCTACGGGCTCAGACCTGAGAGAACACGGGACGAGACTGACTCAACCCTGAGATTGTAAGGGTGTTAGGTGCTGCCCAGCCCGCAGCTCTGCAAATGTCTGCTAGGGAGGTGCCCCTAGCCAGTGCCCATGAGGATGCCACGCTCCTAGTAGAGTTGGCTCGAACCCGTAAGGGGGGGGGGCATGGCCTGGGTGTGATAGGCCAACTGAATGGCATCCACCACCCAGTGAGACACCTCTGTTTGGAGACAGCGTTCCCTTTCTGCTGTCCTCCAAAGCAGACAAAGAGCTGCTCAGAGCACCTGAAGCTCTGGGTGCGTTCCAGGTAGGCACGCAAGGCACGTACCGGACATTACAGTGAGAGGGCTGGGTCTACCTCCTCCCGGGGCAGCACTTGTAGGTTCACTACCTGATCTCCAGAGGGCGTGGTAGGAACCATGGGCACATAGCCCAGTCGAGGTCTTAGACTCACATGAGTATCTGCCGGACCGAGCTCCAGGCAAGTGTCATTAGTAGGGAACGCTTGCAGGTCCCCGACCCTCTTGATGGAAGTGAGCGCGATCAGCAGGGCCGTCTTTTCAGGAGAGGGCCCTGAGCCAACTAATTCTAGCGACTCGGGGGGGGATCTCTGAAGACCGGCGAGGACCACCGAGAGATCCCAGGAGGGGAACAGGTTTGGCCGGGAGGGGTTTAACCTCCGGGCACCTCTTGGGAACCTGACGATTAAGTCGTGCTTACCCAGAGACTTGCTGTCTACTGGGTCGTGGTGAGCTGCGATAGTGGCAACATACACCTTCAAGGTGGATGGGGACAGCCTCCCCCCCCAACCTCTCCTGTAGGAACAGGAGCACAGACCTAACTGTGCACCTCTGCGGGTCTTCTGCCCGGGAAGAACACCAATTCACGAACAGACGCCATTTCAGGGCGTAGAGTTGCCTGGTAGAAGGGGCTCTGGCTTGGTTGAACGTGGCTACGACCGTGGGTGGTAGACCAGCTAGATCTTCCGCATCCCGTTCGGGGGCCAGACGTGGAGGTTCCAAAGGTCTGGGTGCGGATGCCAGAGCGTGCCCCGTCCCTGAGAAAGAAGATCCTTCCTCAGGGGAATTCGCCAGGGAGGGGCTGTCGCGAGGAGTACAAGGTCCAAGAACCAGGCCCGGGTGGGCCAGTAAGGAACCACGAGAGTGACTTGTTCCTCGTCCTCCCTGACCTTGCACAGCACCTGTGCAAGAAGGCTCACTGGGGGAATGCGTACTTGCGCAGCCCCACTGGCCAGCTGTGTGCCAGTGCATCTGCCCCGAGGGGAGCCTCTGAACGGGCGTACCAGAGCGGGCAGTGGGAGGTCTCTCGGGAGGCAGAGGGGTCTACCTGGGCCTTGCCGAACCGTTCCCAAATCAGCTGAACCGAGTGGGGGTGAAGCCTCCACTCTCCGCCAGGCAAGCGTTGTCATGACAGCGCATCCGCTATTACATTGAGGTTGCCGGGGGTGTGAGTGGCACGCAGCGACTTGAGTCGGTGCTGGCTCCAAAGGAGGAGACGACGGGCAAGTTGTGACATGTGACGGGAGCGTACGCCGCCTTGGTGATTTATGTACGCGACCGCAGTGGTGCTGTCCGACCTGACTGGGATAAGTTCGTCCCGAATTAACGGGAGAAACTTCCGCAGGGCCAAAAGGACGGTCAGCAACTCGAGGCAGTTGATGTGCCAACGCAGCTGGGCCCCTTTCCAACGGCCTGAGGCTGTGTGCCCGTTGCAAACGGCGTTCCAACCCAATCTGGAGGCGTCGGTCGTGACCAGGACGCATCTGGACACCTGCTGTAGGGGCACTCCAGCCCGTAAGAAACAGAGGTCTGTCCAGGGGTTGAATGTCTGACGGCAGGCGGGGGTGATTGTTACCCAGTGCGTGCCGTGGCACCATGCTCGTCTCGGGACTCGGGTCTGGAGCCAGTGTTGGAGCGGTCTCATATGCATCAACCCCAGCGGCGCAACCGCCGCGGAGGACGCCATATGCCCCAGGAGCCTCTGGAAAAGTTTTAAGGGGACCGCTGTGCCTGGCCTGAAGGCAGCGAGGCAGTTCAACACTGACTGGGCATGCTCGTTGGTGAGACGTGCCGACATTGAGACCGAGTCTAACTCCATCCCGAGAAAAGAGATGCTCTGAACTGGGGTGAGCTTGCTCTTTTCCCAGTTGACCTGAAGCCCCAGACGGCTGAGGTGCCTGAGCACCTGGTCTCTGTGGGCGCATAGTAACTCTCGCGAGTGGGCCAGAATGAGCCGGTCGTCGAGGTAGTTGAGTATGCGGATGCCGGCTTCTCGGAGCGGGGCAAGAGCTGCCTCTGCGACTTTCGTGAAGACGCGAGGGGACAGAGACAGGCCAAAGGGGAGGCCTTTGTACTGATACGCCTGGCCCCCGAACGCAAACCGCAGGTAGGGCGGTGTCGGGGCAGGATGGAGACGTGAAAGTACGCGTCCTTCAGGTCTATCGCTGCGAACCAATCTAGATGCCGGACGCAGGTTAAGATGTGTTTCTGCGTGAGCATCTTGAACAGGAGTTTGTGCAACGTTCGGTTGAGAACTCGAAGGTCCAAGATTGGTCGTAAGCCGCCGCTTTTCTTGGGTACGATGAAGTAGGGGCTGTAGAAACCCTTCTTCATCTCGGTTGGAGGGACAGGCTCTATCGCGTCTTTGGCCAGAAGAGTCGCGATTTCCACGCGCAGAGAGTGGGCGTGTTCGCCGTGTACTGCGGAAAAGCGGACGCCCATAAAGGGGGGCGGGGGCCTGGCAAACTGAATTGCGTAACCGAGTCGGATGGTCCGGGCCAGCCAGCGAGACGGGTTGGGAAGTGAAAGCCACGCGTCCAACCTCTGCGCTAGGGGCACCAAGGGGACGGTTAATTTGGATGTACCCGGCGGGGCTTCCCAGCGGGGCGGAGCAGGTAGGGCAGCGTTGGGCGGCGACAGGGCGACCCGCAGATGGGGTGCTGAGAAAGACTCAAAGCACTTACCTTGCTCCGCACACCCAGCAGGGGGCGGGTTAGCGACTGAGGAGGAGGTCTCGGGTAGGCGTCCTCTAGACTCGTCGGAACCGGCCGGCCGGGGGGGGCAGAAGTGGGGCTGGAGACGGGTGGTCCGTGTCCAGGAAACCGGGACTGCTGAGATCTGGTGGCAGAGTGCCGTGGGAACGGCATTTGCGGGCCAGGTGACCCAGAGACAAAAGGAAATAGCTCGTTACAGAGAATATGAGAATGTGAAAACTAATTCGACAAAAAATTCTCCTCCTGGCCCTCCACCGGGGACGGAGCGGTCTTACCACCTCTGGAGCTAACATCTTGGTCCCTGGGTTGAGCGTCTACGGACAGCCTGGGAGCCTTCCGGATCCTTGAGGGGGTCCGTGAGACGGGGGCGTCCGCTTCCTGCGGAGTGCTCGACGCTGGGGCTGAGAGCTGGGCCCGGGTTGAGGCGGGGCAGGGTGTTTCATAGCCGCAGGAGGACGCCCTCAGCGAGCAGGCGGGGCATGGCCCATGGCGGCAGGCTTGCGGCGGGGCAGGATGTGCAGTGGCCTCCGTCTGCCTCACCGCTGAGTACTGCTGGGCAGAGTCGTCAACGGTGACGCTGAATAGACGGAGCTGGGAGACGGGGTTGTGGGAGAAGGTGTGCCTTGTCTGCCTCCCGCATTTCGACCAGGTCAAGTCCACAGGTGCGTTTCTGGACCACAAGGGGTGGCCATCGCCTGTTCGAGTGCCGGCGCTTCTGGCCTCCGTGGCCCGGGGGCGCGGTTGGTCATCCAGCGCAGTTCCTGCAGCACATCAAGAACAGGACTACCCAAGGTGCAAGTTTTGAAGCACCTTGGCCTGGCGTTGGTTGCAGGAAGGGCCGTGGCGTGCAGAGTGGAAGCGGTCTGGGACAGTTCCACCGCGAGGGTAGTGAGAGCGGAGGAGCGAAGAAGCCTTGGCTTTGCTCAACTCGTCGTGCACGTCCGGGAAGAAAGGAACGGGGGGGGGGGTGTGGCTGTGAGCGGCGCACCTGCCCGCGGGACCGATCAAGTAGCCCGGGAAAGCATAGCGGATCTCCGTGCGTCAGGCTCAGGCTGGGCGGCAGACCCGAAGGTGGCGGCCCAGGCAAGCGATCAGCATCCGATGCCACTGTAATGCTCTCCGATGCAGCGGTGATGTCATCCAATTCTGAAGCAAGCAAGCGTGCCGGGGAGGCGGGCGGTTCGAGGGGGTTTACCCGGCGAACAGAGCCCGTCATATTCCCCGAATCGCCTTCATCGCCCGTGGCGCCTGCGTCAATCCCGTAGGAAGGAGGCGAGGCGCGGGGGGCAGCTGAAGTGGCTTTCTCTCATTACAGAAGAAAGCCGTGCGACCGCAATGCTATAACGGCCATGTTCTCACACTGAGAAGATGAACCATTGGAGAGAATACTCATCCCGGGCTCAGACGGAAGCAAACAAGCGTGCCGGGGAGGCGGGAGGTTCGAGGGGGTTTACCCGGCGAACAGAGCCCGTCATTGTCCCCAAATCGTGTTCATCGCCCGCGGCGCCTGCGTCAATCCCGTAGGAAGGAGGCGAGGCGCGGGGGGCGGCTGAAACGGCTTTCTCTCATTACAAAAGAAAGCCACACGACCGCAATGTTGCCATGGCTATGTTCTCGCACTGAGAACATGAACCATTCATAAAACGCTGCCTGCGTGTGATCGCAGCCCAGGCATGCAAGACAGTGTTTTATGACCGAGAGAGGTGGGGAGAAATCACCGCATCCAGAAACTACACAGGGGCAGAAATTACATCATTATAAAGACGCGTCCTGAAAAGGACGTTCAACGCCACTGTGTAATGCTCTTTCAGAGAAATAAACTCTTTTACGGAGAGAATCACTCTTTCAACTTTTAACTCTGTGCTGTCGAAGCGCCCAGGGGCAAACTGCACGCCGGCAGTGAAGAGAAAAGCCGCTGTAGTGCACCGTAAATCCAACAGCAAAGCAGAGCGTCAGAGGATCAGAAGCAGGATCAGTTGTGTTACTCGTAGCTGACTGCATACACACGACCATCGGCTCCGAAGAAAATTACTGAATGAACGAGCGTATTTCTCTCGCCTTTATATCCGTATCCGGAGGCGGAGTATGCAAATACTGTTCGCCAACTCTCATTGGCCTTTTTTCATAGATCAGAGGTATCTTTCGGCGCTCAAGAGAGACCCCTAGTGTCGCTTCTTCGACACAACGTCGAAGTGAGCGACAGACGGGGAACTGAAATCCATGCGCATTCTTTGTGTAGACCTATTATAAAGATTAAGAAATATCTTCAATATCTTCAAAATAAAACAATTGCCTACTTGATTGTATCATGCCATGCCACAGTAGCTTCTCATCTGTTAAACATATAGTCAAGTCTAAAAAACTTATACCATTGGAAGAACCAATGTTCTTGTGTTGGGCTGGTTAGTATATTTTGATAGCATCTCAAAGCCAACTCACATTGTCGATCTTAGGAAGTAGCTTCATTGGGAAATAACCTAAATAAAATTAATAAATAAATAAAGTACAGCATAAAAAAGATGCTGTTTGGCAAGTAGTTTTTGCAGGTTTCACAGTCGCTTTACATCTGCCCACACCTTCTGTCTCATGCAAAGCTAAATGTAACTGGGCCTTAAGAGTATAATATTAGAGTGGTCCTTTTTATGATTTTATCATATTTAAATCCATTCTGCTGAATCCTGCATTTTCCCCCTAAAATCAGTGCAGAAAATCTGCAGATTCTGTAAATTCCCAATTATTGTAAATCACACATATATGCATTGGTAAATCCCACAAAGCATTTCATATCATACATATTTTTGTTACATTTGAAAACCAATGAATATTCATAAAATTATAATAAATGTTCTGCATTTTCTTCCAAATATACAGGTGAAACTCGAAAAATTAGAATATCGTGCAAAAGTTCATTAATTTCAGTAATTCAACTTAAAAGGTGAAACTAATATATTATATAGACTCATTACAAGCAAAGTAAGATATTTCAAGCCTTTATTTGATATAATTTTTATGATTATGGCTTACAGCTTATGAAAACCCCAAATTCAGAATCTCAGAAAATTAGAATATTACATGAAATCAATAAAAAAAAAGGATTTTAAATACAGAAATGTCGGCCCTCTGAAAAGTATAATCATGCATATGTACTCAGTACTTGGTTTGGGCCCCTTTTGCATTAATTACTGCCTCAATGCGGCGTGGCATGGATGCTATCAGCCTGTGGCACTGCTGAGGTGTTATGGAAGACCAAGATGCTTCAATAGCGGCCTTCAGCTCTTCTGCATTGTTTGGTCTCATGTCTCTCATCTTTCTCTTGGCAATGCCCCATAGATTCTCTATGGGGTTCAGGTCAGGCGAGTTTGATGGCCAATCAAGCACAGTAATACCATGGTCATTGAACCAGGTTTTGGTACTTTTGGCAGTGTGGGCAGGTGCCAAGTCCTGCTGGAAAATGAAGTCAGCATCTCCATAAAGCTTGTCTGCTGAAGGAAGCATGAAGTGCTCTAAAATGTCCCGGTAGACGGCTGCGTTGACTCTGGACTTAATAAAGCACAGTGGACCAACACCAGCCGATGACATGGCTCCCCAAACCAACACAGACTGTGGAAACTTCACACTGGACTTCAAGCATCTTGGATTGTGTGCCTCTCCATTCTTCCTCCAGATTCTGGGACCTTGGTTTCCAAATGAGATGCAAAATTTGCTCTCAAATTTGGAATTGGAGAGCGCTTGAGACGCTTCTGACATTGTTTGTTGTTCAGGAGCGGCTTGACAAGAGGAATACGACGTTTGAAGCCCATGTCCAGGACCCGTCTGTGTGTGGTGGCTCTTGATGCAGTAACTCCAGCCTCAGTCCACTCCTTGTGAAACTCCCCCACACATTTGAATGGCCTTTTCCTGACAATCCTCTCCAGGCTACGGTCATCCCTGCTGCTGGTGCAACTTTTTCTTCCACACTTTTCCCTTCCACTTAACTTTCTATTAATGTGCTTTGATACAGCACTTTGAGAACATCCAACTTCTTTTGCAATTACCTTTTGAGGCTTTCCCTCCTTGTGGAGGGTGTCAATGATGGTTTTCTACACAACTGTCAGGTCAGCAGTCTTCCCCATGATTGTGAATTCAACTGAACCAGACTGAGAGACCATTTAAAGACTCAGGAACCCTTTGCAGGTGTTTTGGATTAATTAGCTGTTTAGAGTGTGACACTTTGAGCCTACAATACTGAACCTTTTCACAATATTCTAATTTTCTGAGATTCTGAATTTGGGGTTTTCATAAGCTGTAAGCCATAATCATAAAAATTATATCAAATAAAGGCTTGAAATATCTTACTTTGCTTGTAATGAGTCTATATAATATATTAGTTTCACCTTTTAAGTTGAATTACTGAAATTAATGAACTTTTGCACGATATTCTAATTTTTCGAGTTTCACCTGTAGTATTACTGCACATTTTTAGTAGGTTGAGCCAGTCAACCTAATGCGAGTTCTCTTACTGTAGAGCAAAATCTCATACTGTAGAGCAAAATGCTGATAGCAGGCTGGAGAATTTCCTGCATAGTCCATACTCTTTTCCCTGCAGAGGAAATTATGCATTGCCAGAACCTTTTTGTCAGCAAGAACCCCCCTAGGAACAGACGTCTGGGTCAGGGATCAGTCGAGAAATTCCTTGTTGACATTTGTTTTCCTGGCACAGTATTGACATCTGAGGGAAGGTGACGGCGGCAATGCTACTGACATTCTACATTACACTGGAAATAAGACTGCAAGAAGGAGAGGTTTTCAAAGAGTTGTAATAAACCCTGTTAAAACATTGTGCAATCAATCCCTTACATGACGCCATATCCACACTAATCTGTTTTCGTTTACCTCAAGTCATGTAATTTTTATTTGTATAGTGCTTTTCTTTAGCAGAAAATTAAACTGTAATATCTATTAAGTCTTAGAGTCATCATTGTGTAGTTTGATTAAATCTGATTGTACATTGTGTATAAATATTTATGAATTAAATAATAATTGTATTTAGAAACTCTGTGAGCAAACTGAAGGAGACTGTGGAACACAAAACTCAACCCCATCACAAAACTCTGAAAATGTTGGTTAAAGGAGAAAAATAACCTTGGGAGAAACCAGACTCACTGTGGGGGCCAGTTCCCCTCTGACTAAACAACATGAATATAAGGCCAATATTAGTTATTTATGTGCAGTGCAAGTCATGATTTTAAATTTATAAACTAAGTAAGTGTTAGGATCCATTGTTTAATAATTTTTTTTTTAATGAACTTTAAGATTAATGATTAATGTAATAGAAGTACATCCTGGTTTAACTGCAGAAGTTCACATAGATGAATTGCCCTTTGTTAGTTGGCTGATGAAGGCCTTTGTTGGCAATTAAATTATAATCTATGTATTCCATTTCAAGAGTATAGTTCATTAATAGACCAAGATGATGCATGCAGAGATCAATGAGATGCATTGAGTTCAACCGCCAGGTCATTTCGGTGAGGTTCGGTGGGGTCCATCCTAAGTCAAAGGTTCAGGCAGTGGCATATACCTATTGTTTTGTTTGGGGGGGAGATAAGTTTTGAGTTTTGGGTGAAGGAAAACACTGTTCCAGTGTAGATGAGTGGCATAAATGTAGCGAAACCAATGCTTTTTCAAATTAAAATATCTGTGTTAATTTAGCCTTAAAATAGTCGGCATTCCACTTGCTACATTTTCTGTCGTTTGCTTGTACATAATCATTTAAAAAGAGTGTAAGGTTTCAGCAAAAACTGTAAGTTTGAATATTTACTTTAAATAGCATTTTTACTTTCTTAACACATCAGTGCACATTATTCCAAATAATAATAAAGTTACTATTTGTAATCTTTTCAGTAGAAATGTTTTTTCACTCCAACAACCTGTTATATAGAGACCACATTTCATGATCTAATCAATTCCCAATAGATAAAAGTCACACTTTATTCTGCATGCACTATTATTAGGCAAATTGTATTCCTCAGGATTCATTTTATTGTTGAACAAACACAATGCTCTCAGTCAATCCAAAATGTTCCTCAAACCTGAATGTTTAGCAAAGAAAAAGTGAGTTTTGTCTTTCACAGGGGAATATATAAGTGTGCACAATTATTATCCAACAAAATTATAAAAATAATTTATCCCAACTCAATTGTTTATTCTCAATTTATTAGAGTAAGTGCAACAAATAAGTAACACAAAATGACAATTAAATAACTTTCAAAAATATTCAGAGACCAATATAGCCACCCTTCTTTTCAATAACTGCCATGAGCCTTCCAACCATGGAGTCTGTCAGTTTCTTGATCTGTTCACGATCAACTTTCAATGAAGCAGCAACCACATCCTCCCAAATGCTGTTCAAAGAGGTGTATTGTCTTCCTTCACTGTAAATCTCATGTTTGAGAAAAGCCCACAAGTTCTCCATAGGATTTAAGTCCGGTGAGGAAGGGGGCCAAGTCATTATTTGGGCTTCTTTGAGGCCCTTGCTCGCTAGCCAAGCATTGGAGTACTTGGATGCATGTGATGGAGCATTGTCCAGTATAAAGATCATGGCCTTCTTGAATGCTGAGGACTTCTTCCTGTACCACTGCTTGAAGAAAGTACTTTCCAGAAACTGGCAGTAGGTTTGAGAGTTGAGTTTCAGTCCATCTTCAACTCGAAAAGGTCCAACCACCTCATCCTTAATGATAGCAGCCCATATCAGTACCCCTCCTCCACCTTGCTGGCGCTTGACTCAAAGTGGTGCCCTGTGCCCATTAGTGATCCAGCAACAGCCCACCCATCTGGCCCATCAAGAGTCACTCTCATATCATCTGTCGATAAAACCTTTGAAAAATATGTCTTCAGGTATTCCTTTATCAAATTTTGATGCTTCAACGTTAAGCTTCAACTTGTCACTTCTCAACAGAGCTTACGCTACGCCTACATCATATGCCGGAACTCGACTCTCTTGTGAGCGTGCGGACGGCCGTTACCGGAAGCCATTTATTATAGTTTATAAAGTTATAAATAAGGATATTTTTCTAACAAAAATTGATCGCTACGCTTCAGAAGGCCTTTATTAACCCCCTAGAGCTGTATGGATTACTTTTTTGATGGATGGATGTGCTTTTTTTGGCTTCAAAATCTAAGGTACCATTCACTACCATTATAAAGCTTGGAAGAGAAAGGATATTTTTTTTAATATAACTCCGATTGGGTTTGGCTGAAAGGAGAAAGTCATGTACAACTAGGTTGGCTGGAGGGTGAGTAAATTCTTGGATAATTAAAATTTTTGGGTGAACCCTTTTCTATACTCAAAATTCTATTTGAGATATTTGAAGAAAGAAATCGTGCAATATCCACTGACCAAGCTGAAACTGACAACAGGGGAGCTGGCACTTCTGTTAATTGACAAGTGGACACAATTAACAACTAATTGCTGAAAATCTAAAATTGGTCAAAAATCAAGCAATAGTTGGCCAGTACCAACTACACACTTTTTTGGTGAAATAAGACAAGAAGTGTGATGTTTATGTACCTTGACAGACTTTTCAAGGGTCTGTTTTATCTTATGTACCCTTTACCTCCTCAATGACAGGGTGTATGTTGATTAGTGGTGTTTACAAAGGAAAGCATCACTATTATTACTTTTGGCCATACTTAGGGTTTGGAATTTTAACAAACTTCTTAAGCCATCTATTAAACTTGAGCACATAATTTGTGCTAAACTGATAGCTCAAATTGTGTGGCTTGTTTTGAACAGGTCTACTATAACTTTTCTACGTGATTTGACTTACAATTGTCTAGCGGGTGATAAAATAAATGAAAAAAAAAAATTCCATTAAATTACATTTATGGTGGGATTTCTTAGGTCGTAGACTTTGGGATGGGCTCGTCTGACTTAAGCCAGTAATAAACCACCTACAAACCACCCAGAAACCACTTAGCATCAATTAAAAACACCAAAGCAACCACCTAGCAATCATAACACCTTAGCAACTGCATAGCAAAGCTCTAGCAACCACCCACAACACTATAGAAAACACATAGAAGCATGCTTAAATCCACTTAGAATTTATTAGCAAGAGTATAGCATTAGCGACACCCTGGCAACTCTCTGAAAATCCTAGCAACTACAAAAAAAAACTCTCAAAACACCTTAGCAACCAAATAGCAACACTGAAAACCACCCACAAAACCCTATTAAATGTATAGCCATGTGGTAAAACCACTAGGAACACCTTAGCAAAGCATAGTGTAACGCATAAAAGTATAGCAACACACTGGCAACCACCCACAAAACCGTAGAAAAACAAATAGCAACAGGCTAAACATCCACTCAAACTTAGCAACCGCATAGCAATGCCATGGCTACCACCTACAACACCCTAGCAAAAGCATTGCCATGCTAAAACCACCCTGAAAACATGAGCAACCACATTGCAACATACTAAAAACCAATCAAAACACCTAAGCAACCATAAAGCAAAATATTTAAAACCACTCAAAACACCTTAGCAACCACATAGCAACACCATGGCTACCACCCACAACATCCTACCATTGTGACAGTGAGTTTTTCACTGGCAAGCACGACTCACATTTGTTATCAAAAATGCACAAATTTGTTCTAATAACCCTTGATTTTCTCTGGGGTTGAATGTTTTATCATGAATGGACATCTCAGCTCAGTGAGGAATGGGAACCATCACTGGATACGGGCATCAGTCCAACGATATCCCACGCCTCTCTCTTTGCAATGTAGAAATGTTTGGCGTCCTTTTAATCCTTTTAATGTCAACAATTAAAGATGATTTATTAAAGGTAACTTTGGGCTTAGTGTTTAATTACTTCTGAGAGGCATTGAAAATGTCTGTGCTGCTGGTTTGTCATGCTAAAATTAAAGTTGTGCTTGAGCTTTACTACTAGTGGAAGAGTTGATCATTATTTAGAACAACAAAATCGTAGATTGATAATCATTAAAAAAACAATCAGAACACCTTAGCATCCACATAGCAGCACCCTGGCAACCATCCTCAAAACCATATTTAATACATAGCAACATGATAAAATAAACTCAGCAACCATCCAGCAATGCCATAACAACCAAACAAAACACCCTAGCAACTGCCTAGCAAAAACCTAGCAACCTCCACATACATCTTAGAAACTGCATAGTGACATGCTAAACAACTATTAGAAGACCTTAGCAACTGAATCGTAATGCCCTGGCAACTACCCAAACACTGTATTAAATACATAGCAACATGCTAAAATCTCACCCTAGGAACCACACAGTGATTGCTTTAGCAAACACCCAAAACACCCTAGCGACCACCTAGCAATACCTTAGTAACCTCCAAGAGCACCTTAGCAACCGTATAGCAACATTTTGAAAATAATCACCGCACCTTAGCAACCACATATCAATGCCCTGGCAACCACCCACCACAAAATCCAAGCAAATGCATTGAACTGTATATTCTTTTATTGCTCTCATGTATTAAATCCCCTGACTTGCAGTTTTATTGTATTTATAATACAGCATTGATATTGCAAATTTTCAGTGTCTATCCACACTTTAAAAATGTGTACTCTTTACATAGAAATACCTATGAATACTAATGAGATTACATACTGTATTTTTTTTACTTTTAAGTGTCCTTTTAAACAAAATGTTCATTACTAGTAGTCTGCGAGGTCCACAGACAGCCACAGCCCTGTTGCTTTCCGTCTGTTCTCCGATCAGTTCATCAGCTAGCACATGCTGTGAACAACCTCAGTAAAGAGATGTGCATCTATTTTTGCCCTCTATGTGATTAACCCCCACTTTATTTCACCAGCTGCCTGGACAACCCCTCAGAAAAAATCATTATCATCTGGCACTGTGTGTGTATGAATATGTGTTTGTCTTTACTAATTGCCACAAAGAGCAACATAAAACTGTCACATGTGGACATAGTGTTTAAAATAATCCACTGGTTCAAGAAACATCTGGCCAGTAGTACAGGGCAGGAAGGGCTGAAGCCCCTCTGGTGAATGCAAATGCAGGGTAGAGTTTTTTTTTTTTCAGCCTGGTGGGTTTTGCAGCGGTCTGGGCTCAGAGCGATGGACAGATGGTCCATTTTAGACGCCACACAAGTAATCACGCCGTTTCATTAGCACAAGTGTATGCGATAAATGTCTGACCACAGGCACAGCGTGGTCTCCTCTCCATCCAAACACTCTATGGATGGGCAATGTTTTGACACAAATTAATTGGGTCACCGTGTTAGTGTAATAAAAAAAAAAAGGCCACGGGAAAGTCACTGTGTGATCATGAAATGGCAAAGCAATTTGCTTGGCTGCTGCTTAAATATGCATGATTGATGATTAATATGCATGATATATATATGATTTAGAAAAGGTGAAGATGTTTATTTGTTATAAATGATATAGTGGTAACACTTTATAATAATTATACTAATACTATAAAAAAACACTCTAGAATAAAATATTAAATAAGTTTTATTTTCAAATAATAAATGAATAATTTTACTACACACAAATATTGTAGCCTATTTTTAAGATTTACGTATTTCAGTTTTTTAACAAAATTCAATCAGATAGAATTTTCACAAAATTAAATGAATAAAAATAATAAAATATTAAGTTTTTGTTTTTATTTTAAAGATTACTCAATTCAATTTGACAGAGTTTTGTTAAGACATTAAAATGTATTAATCTTAAAAATATATTTTTGAGTGTAAATTAACAATTTATTAATTAAATAAATTATTTTTCAATTAATAGTAATTATTAATATTTATAATCAGTAACACTACAATAAGGTTCTATTTTTTACATGAGTTAATGCATTAGAAATCACAAACTAGCAACAAACAATATTTTTAGCAGTATTTGTTGATCTTGAATAATATAAATTTATAAAAATACTAAATACTTAATTCAAGCTATGTCATAATCAATTAACTAATGTTAACTTATGTTTTAAACTAACTTTTACTGAATTACACCTGCAGTCCCCTTTGACTTTCATTGAATAGAAAACAACAGTGTGGTCTTTATATTTTACATACATTTAGAAACAAACTGAAGTATCACATTGACTTAAGTATTCAGACCCTTTGCAATGACGCTTTAAATTGAGCTCAGGTGCATCCCATTTCTCTGGATCATCTTTCAGATGTTTCTACACTTTGTTTGGAGTCCACCTGTGGCAAATTCAATTGATTGGACATGATTTGGAAAGGCACACACCTGTCTATATAAGGTCTCATAGCTGAAAATGCATATCAGAGCAAAAACCAAGCCATGATGTCAATGGAACTGCCTGCAGAGCTCAGAGACAGGATTGTGTCGAGGCACAGATCTGGGGAAGGCTACAAAAATATTTGGCTGCATTGAAGGTTTCCAAGAGCACAGTAGCCTCCATAATTCTTAAATGGAAGAAGTGTGGAACAAGCTGGTCTCTTCCTAGAGCTGGCCGTCCAGCCAAACTGAGCAATCGGGGGAGAAGGGCCTTGGTAAGAGAGGTGACAAAGATCCCGTTGGTCACTCTGGTTGAGCTCTAACTTGCAGATGGACAGCCATCATTGCAACGCTCCACCGATCTGGGCTTTTTGACATAGTGGCCAGACGGAAGCCTCTCCTCAGGGCAAGACACATAAAAAAGCACCTAAAGGACTCTCTGACTGTGAGAAACAGGATTCTCTGGTCTGATGAAATAAAGATTGAACTGTTTGCCCTCAATTCCAAGTGTCACATTTGTAGGAAACCAGGCACCACTCATCACCTGCTCAGTAACATCCCAACAGTGAAGCATGGTGGTGGTAGCATCATGTTGTGGATGTGTTTTCAGTGGTGGTGACTTGGGGACTGGTCAGGGTTGAAGGAAAGCTGAACGCAGTAAAACACAGATATATCCTTAATGAAAGCCTGGTCCAGGAGTGCCCAGGACCTCAGACTGGGCCAAAGGTTCACCTTCCAACAGGACAATGACTCTAAGCTTACAGCCAAGACAATGCAAGAGTGGTTTAGGGACAACTCTGTGAATGTCCTTGAGTGGCCCAGCCAGAGCCCGGACTTGAACCCAATCAAACATCTCTGGAGAGACCTGAAATGGCTGTCCACTGATGTCCCTATCCGACCTGACTGAGTTTGAGAGGATCTGCAGAGGAGAATGGCAGAAAATCCCCAAATCCAGGTGTGCCAAGCTTTTCGCTTAATACCCAAAAAGACTTGAGGCTGTAATCGCTGCCAAAGGTGCTTCAACTAAGTACTGGTTTAAGGGTCTGAATACTTATGTCAAGGAGATATTTAAGTTTTATATATATAGGCCTCTATATAAATTTGTAAAGTTATACAAATCTGGTTTTTGCTTTGACATTATGGGGTATGGAGTGTAGATTGATGTTTTTTTGAAACTTTGATTCCTATGTTTATATTATTTCATAATTAAATGTACATAAATTATGGATCTGTAAAATGTATGACATTTGTTAATGATGTATTATTGAAAGTTTAAAAAGTGTAATTTACAATATAAAGTGTAGCTATACTACAGTATGTGATATAGTTTAATACACATGTAAATGTGCATATACAGTACATACGTATACAAATATATAAATTAAACATACATTCAAATATCAGCAGTATTAGGTAGTTTACTTTTGAAATCTGTAGGCTGGTACTGATTACAAATTACAAAACTGAAATTGTAATCAGTAATGTAATCTTTTAGATTACACTTTTAGGCAATCTAATCTGATTACTTTTGGATAAAATTTGTAATACTTTTTTAATACATTTTTATATAAAAAGTCAAATTTTAAGTGTATTTTAAAATATTAAATTTACTGTTATTTTTTCCTTATTGAAAAAGTTTTACTCCTAAAGACATGAATTGTAATTTTGCAATATTTGTAGGAAATCATGAACACACATTAAAATGAAGACTCCAGTTACATCATAAACCAGGGGTCTCAAACTCAAATTGGCTGGGGGCCAATGCTGTGAACGAAAGCTCATAGGAGGGCCATTTTACCATTCAAGCACAAGAAAGCGCAATCTTTTTCTGGAAATTTACTTCACTTGCTGAAATGCTAGTTCTCATTTATTTCAGATTATGTAACATATTTGCGTCATTCTTAACAAAAAATGTAAACATCAGTATATTAAACAGATATAACAATATATAATATAATTTTAACAGTTAGTGCAACTTTTTTTCCCTTACTTTATAGTAACTTAAATAACACTGAACTAACAACCTTGCAGTGAACACAATCCCTGAATACAAGCACACTATCACTATTCTATTTCTTGCCAGACACCTGGCAGCGCTTCTGCTCACACAACTGAGCCACGTTTGCCCTGATGGAGGTCACAGTTGAAACCCTGAGTACAGCTTCAAGATGGGCGTCACTAAGCCTAGACCTGTACTTGCATTTATTGAAGTTCATAGTTGAGAACAATTTCTCACACAGATATGTGCTTCCAAAAAAGCACATTACCCGACTGAACACTTTGGACAGCTCTGGGTAGCATGGAGGTAACTCTCTCAAAAACTGTCCAGTCTTGTCTGCTTTTCCCTGTGCCTCTCTGAATTTAGTTTTTAGCTCACTGTTGCACTGCAAGTCAATAAGCTCCATTTGCAACACACTTGGGACACTCTCCACGTCAGTTGAGAAGGGATCTGCGAACAGCTGGAAAGTGTCACGGTGTGACTTGAAGTCAGCAAAGCGCTGATCAAATTCCTCCAGTAGGTTGTCAATAGAAGAAGCATATTCATCACCACTGAATGCTGTGCCCTCCTCCACAAGAGATCTGCATGTAGGAAAATGACTGAGTTTTTTTGCAGAAAGCTGAGTTTTCCACAATCGCAGCTTTGTGGAGAAAGCTTTGACACTTTCATATACTGCTGTGATGAGCTGACCAGGACCCTGGAGCTTCAAGTTAAGGATATTTAGCTCCTGTGTTATGTCCACCAAGAATGCAAGGTCCATGACCCATTTAGGATCATCAAATTCGGGAACATCCATTCTTCCATCTTCCATAAATCTCTTCACCTCTGCTCTTAAGTCAAAAAATCTCTTCAGGACATTCCCCCTGCTGAGCCAGCGCACCTCAGTAAAGTAAAGTACATCCCCATATGTTGAATCAATTTCATCTAAAAAGGCCCGAAACTGGCGGTGCTGTAAACTTCTCGACCTGATGTAATTGACACATTTCAGGACAACAGACATGACATGTTCATATTTCAAGCATTTGCTGCACAGAGCCTGTTGGTGTATAATGCAGTGCAGAGCAACTGCTGGATCTGCATTTTCCTCTTCTAACTTTCTTTGTACCAGCGCTACCAGCCCGTTTTTTTTGCCTGTCATAGATGGGGCGCCATCAGTGGTAATGCCTACCAGTCTGTTCCACGGCAAACCAGCGCGCTCAATCGCGTCGCACAGCTGCTGAAATATATCGTTGGCTGTGGTACGGCCGTGCATTGGACACAAACTTAACAACTCCTCCGTCACTTCAAATTGTTCATTTATACCCCTGATGAAAATGGCTAGCTGCGCAATGTCTGTTTTGTCTGTGCTTTCGTCAAGCGCCACAGAGTACGCAGTGAAAACTCTAGCTTTGCCGCGCAACTGATCATAAATGTCACTGGACAACTCGCTAATCCGCTCTGCCACTGTGTTTGCCGATAGAGACAGATTGTTGAACAAGCCCTTCTTTTCTGGACATAGAATCTCAGCGACTTTCAACATACAATCCTTTATAAACGGCCCTTCAGTGAATGGCTTTCCTGCTTTAGCGATCAACTCACTCACCACATAACTTGCTTCAACTGCAGCATCAGCATCCTTTTTTGCTTTGTGGAAAAGGCTTTGCTGGGACGTTAGCTCTCTCTTTAACTTCATGGCTGTTTTTTCTCTCTCGTCTGCCTGGTACTTCTCATACTGTTCTCCATGTTTAGTTGAGTAATGACGCTTGAGATTATACTCCTTTAGGACTGCGACCTTTTCTTTACATATCAGACAAGTAGCATTTCCATTAAACTCCACAAAAAAATACTGCAATGTCCATCTTTCCTGAAACTGTCTGTGTTCGTCGTCCACTTTCCTTTTCGGTTTGGAATGAGACATTTTCGTTTTCGTTAGCAGCCAAACAAATAAACTCCTATGACCAAAATCAGCTCTCTTTTCAAATATGCCGGGTTTGCGCGGTTTTTTCTTGTTTTGTTTTGTTTTTACGCGTTCAACTTTTTTTATAGGCCTATTTTTTTTATATATAGAATCGTGTTCTTGTTTCAATTTAATTTGAAGTGGTATTTTTTAAATTGGCTTGAAGCAACTAAAATAAGTAAATAATTAAAAATAGTTTTGTGGCCGGATTATGTTATATTTTCTACATCAGTTGCGGGCCGGAGGAAGGGGGAAGGGGGGCCATAAATGGCCCGCGGGCCGGCAGTTTGAGACCCCTGTCATAAACCTTATAAAAGCTGTTTTATTCTTCGTAATGAGGGTACCCTCATGGGGGCGGCCATGTTAGAATCACATGACCAGCTGAATACTACTCATTTAATCTCAGTAACCATCCTGTTATTTGACACTTTCACTCACTGATTAAAGTAATCATGGCTGACTATGAATACTACATTTCTATAATGGCATCTGAAACTGAAAACTACTGATTTAAATTATACAGCATCCGAGTCGCTAGGTGTCATTGTAAGTCCAACATGACACAAAGACAAAAGTTACTGAGTGCACCTTTAACATTAGGAAACATGAAATAAAACAATGATTTGCAGTAATCTAATTACAAGTGGTTTGACAATTAAATAAAATTATATTTTTGTAATTTGATCATTTAATACAGATTAGATGAAGCTACAAATTTACCAAGAACTTGTGTTTTGCAGGAGTTTGCAGATGAGATATTCAACCTGGTGCGACAGAAATACACAGAGCTGGCTGGCTGCTCCTCGTTGCTACACGCACGTCACAAAGGCCTGGCAGGCATCGTCATGACCAGAGGTATGGCAATGTTTCTGGATTGTGAATTATTTAACCGGTTCAATATCGAGAGAGAAAGCACCTCTGTGTCTCTGTGTATCTTTTGAGTGTGAAGCTTTATATTAAATATTTAGAGATTTATCACCTTTGAAAAAGAAATAGACAAAGCTGAACCTATATCAGAATTGAGTCAAACAGCAGTCTAAGAATGGACTAAGATGATTGACATGAATAAAAGCCCTTTAGATGTATGTTTATGTTCTACTGAAACCCTTTACACTATTAATGAAAAGGCTCTATAGTAGTTCTGTCATATTTCCTCACTCATATGTTGATTCAAACCTGAATGACATTTTACTTCTGTGAAAAGCAAAAGGAAAAGTTGTCCATATTATTATAGCACTATATTCCAATATTTCTGTAGTCATACGATAGATTTGTGTGAGGAACAAGCCCAAATTTAAGTCAGTTTTCACTGAAAATCTTTCACTCCGCAAAAGTTATGGGATGAAATTAGACTCAAAATGTCTTATCAGAGTGAACTGACAAATAAATAATGAAAGAAAGAAAAAGATGAATATCTGAAAACATATAATCTAAGCGGATAAGTGCCATGTATTATGCTGTTATTTTGAGTTACTGGAAACATTGATGTTTTGAAATAAAAGACATAACAAAGTTAGGCAACGTTTGTTAATATTAGACATAACGATTGTTAGCACCGATTACAGTATAATTATTGTATTTCACTACACACATTTTTTCTTGTTCATTGTGACAGCAAATTTCAGCTTCAGCTAGTCCCACATACGTGCTACAGTAGCTAGATCTTATTTTCTCTGTGTATGGATGTGACGGGCAAATGACATATGTATGCAATTTCTTGCAAAATCAGTCCTGACAGCTCTGAAATATTTATCATATAATATTATTATAAAAGGCATCAGAAAATGTTTTTAGTTCCAGGGCTGAGAAAGAATGTTAGCAGTGGCATTGCTAACACTGTTCTACATTACAGAGTAATGTTACTAAAGCGTAATAATGAGCCTTTAAAATATACATTTTACAAGCGCACATACGAAGCATGCCGCAGCAACACTGGCAAAAGCGGTAATGATCCAGAATGTGTCAAAAAAACCAGCAAGAGACTGTCTGAACATTTTGTTAATTTGTAGAGTCTGTCGGCACATTAGGGTTGTGCCGACAGACGATTATCTCGGGATCGACGATGGTCATATAGCCAATAGCTAATATCTTTGATGTTAAGACGATATTTGGCTTGTTTTCCCATTAATATATTAAATTATTATTATTAATAATATTAATATTAGGCTATTATTATTATCAAATACATTTTACTAATAATTTGCCCGTAGACACACAGGCACGCGCTTGAAGAAAACAGATGACAGAAAAGCTGTCTGTGTGCATGTATGACACGCTGTTTGTACGGAGGCATGCGGTCTCGTGGAATGTAAAAGGTTCTCACTCTTTCTTTGTTTCTGTCTTCTGAATTCATTTATTTATTTATTTTTTGCAAGAATAGTATCGTCTATGAGTGCTGCAAATGACCTCAAACATTTCAGCTCAGGAGGTGCTTTGAGTTCAGTTCACTTTATTTTCACAGAGCAGTTTATTGTGAACGCAACTCTGCAGCCTGTACATTAATTAATACTCTCCTTCTGTTCGAGAGATCCGTCTGGACCATATCTCCACATGTTACAATGGAGAAGCTGGGAATCGCAAATGTAACCGTGATTATTTTAAAACAAGATTTAAAGTTTAGTACAACAGAATTATCAGATTCCTTGTTGGCGCACCCACTGTCAGTTTACAAACTTTGTTAAGATTAAAACAGCAGACTTTAACGCTGACTGGTGCCAGAAACATGACACAGTCAGTCAGATGTCGGAATCCTATTAACTAGAAGCTACTGACATGTAATACATACACATTGTCACATGGACTTGCACTCTAAAATGGGCTTTTTTCGCCTTTTAAAATATTATATTATCCTTGGTTATATATAAGAGAAATTGAGACAACCTTTGATATTTTCTGCTGATGTCAGCCTCCGTTGCTTGAAGTGTGGACTGTGGACTTTGAAGTCTGATGCTCATTGGCCATGTGAATACACCACGCCCTGTGTGATGGTATTTCTTTAAAATTAGACTTTTTCAAATTAAGGGGTAGATATGCACACATTTATGAATACATTTAGGACCTATCCATTAGTAGTTGTTTGTGCGTGAGTCAGCCATTGTAAAAACAGTGAAACAAAAGACTCAAAATTCAAATGAATCAAATAGAATCAACACAAATAGACATCGATGAATGCATGATATATCATTTCAGCATCGCGATGTGCGCATCTTCTATAGTCACATCACAGAACGTGCAATGTAGTAGTCTAAGGTAAATATATATCAGTCTACAATATTTTGTTTTTCAAAAGGAAAACTAACATTATATCTGTATGATATGATGTAATTTACTCTTGGTTCTTGGATACACCAAGTTTATTATTTTGTCATTTTTTTTAAATGGAGTTCGTTGCTATACGTTGTTGAAGAGCAGGTTCTGCTTGCGCGTGATGAATTGATGAGCGAGAAACAGGCAAAAAAGAACAAAATTGAGAATTTGGTTGCAAAAAGAAATGTCAGTTATATGGAAATATTTCAGCTACAGACAGGATGATGTTGACCAAAAACAGGTTCTTTGTCGAGAGTGCTTTTAGATTTTTTTGATTGTTCAAGTCGGCACCACAAATCTTTGTATGACGAGTGCAAAGCCAAATCTGAATGCCGTCCAAAGCAAAAAACTATTTCGGATGCCTTTGCCAGTGTTAAACCATACGAGAAAGGTTCCAAACGGCAGAGAGAAATCACAGATTCAATAACATTTCAACGCGGAAAAGACATGGTAGGCTACAAATTAACACGATTACCAAGCAGGGTTTTTAAAATATGATCCGGTCGCTTGACAAGTGGTATGTAATACCATCATGCAAATATTTTTTAAGTTATTTGTTTTATTTTTGGGGTTGGTGTATAGCTGCTCTTTTATTCTTTCAAATGGTTTAAATGAAAAGATGTTTATTGTTTACTTTTCAATTTTCAAAAAAAGAGGTTTGTAATTTAATTTGTAATGTAATAAAAAGTTGAATGAATTCAAATGTCATTCACATTTATGTGGATCATGTAATGCTCGGTTTTAACCTGGTTGGAGTACAGAGAAAAAGCCTCCTGTAATCTCCTGGATCCCTTCTAGACACCACACTTGAGCCCCTTTATTTTAGGGTAAGTAACATGCATTATTAATATCATAGCATGTTAGATCATTGACTTGATCTTTGATAGAAGAGTATTACATAATTACAATTTATCCATGGTGAATTAAACAGTGTATTAAATATTATAATAAAATAAACTACGCAAAATAAGTAAAAAAGTTAAAAGTAATTTTCAGTTTCTTAAAATTTTCATGAAGATCCAATTCCCTATCATTCTAGAATAATTAATTCTTCTCAAATAGAGCTATTCAAGTTATCTGGTGCAGTCATCCTGTATTTTTTAATATCGCAAAATATATAATATCGCAATGTCAGTTTTTTTCAATATCGTGCAGCCCTAGCATGCGTGTCACTTGATCCACGAATGCACTTTCAATACTTTCCCAGACCATTTTGTGTTTGATTTGGAACATCTTCCATTGGTTGCATACACAAACTGTGATGCATTTATACAAAAGGGTACATTTGTGTTCAGAAATATGTCTCTGTTTGTACATATCCCAGCACATTTATTTAATTTTGAATTTCACAAGTTGAAAGGCATTTGTCTGTGGATTGTAAGATACACTTGCAACATTTATCAAATTGGCAGATAAGTATGCACACATTTTGAAATAATTTTCAGTCTAATTTCATCCCATACATAGCTCTCTTTCTCATATTCAAACTGAACCAATGCCTTTTCGCATCATTGCCATTTAAAGCTGACACCTGATGCGCCATATATATGAATACAGGAAAATTTGAACAGTGTGTACAGAAGAAAAGAAGTTTTTTAGTGACCATAAAGGGGTCTGTTCCTGTCACAAAGCTATTGTATGGCTTGAGAAGTTTTGGAATACAATGGATGATATGGGCATATGGGCTACTTTTATGGCATTTTTATTGTGCTTTTTTTTGTCATTATTTGGAGCTCAACAGCTCCAGTATGGAAAAGAGCATTCATCAAAATAAAGGTAAAATAATTCCTTTAAGAAGCCTTAGTCTTTGCTTGCATTGTTGCTGTAGCTTCAATTTACTGTTATATCTCACTATTATGAATTAAGACAGCTCAGTTGCCTAGCAGTGGCAGGTTTGATGTGACATTTAAATGTGTGTGTCAGAGACAGCTGCAGCTTCAGGAGTCATTGAGGGATCAGTATCAAGTTTCTCTTTTGAAGACCACAGCTCATAAATTTAGACTTTAGTGAAATCTGACCTAATCCCTGTCCTCTCTCACTCATGCTCTCTACCGCTCCGTCTGCCTCACAGTAATTGCAGAGCTTGTTTATTAAGACTGTTATCTTCAAAGATCCAGACATCGGTGCCCAAGAATTTGTGGCAGGGGAACAGACTTTACAGAAACACTGGGGGTTCTGTTCGCTGCTCTCAGCATCTATTGAATCTTTTAGACTGGCACGGGCACCAGTGGAATATTAATGCGGGTCCAACTTTGAACCAAGGGACTTTCACTGGGGGAGTCATAACCTGTGCGAGAGTGCTCCTCACACGACTCTTATTGGATTTTTTCATCTGGTAACTCAAAAGAAACAGACTCCATTTGAGTCAGATTGTGTGAATAATCTCATTTCAACCTAGCAAGGTACGGATGCTGAGATATCAGGTTTTGAACATCAGATACAGAGTTGAAAGAGTGGTAGAGGGAACCAAATGGGTGGACTTACACATTTTGGAAACAGAGCAATACTAAAGTGGAAAGACAGATTTGCATGGTTTAAAATGCATAGTAAATTCCACCATGGGTGTTCGAAACATTTTCTTTTGACAGTTAATGTTTTATATAATTAAAAGTGATATTGCAACAATAATATTATTGTTTGTATTTTTTAGTCCAGATGGAATTAATCATATTAACATAATTTTTTATTTTTTTCATAGATAAACCTCATTATTTAAAGTCAACTTGAAACAGCATTTACAACCCATTTTACTTCCGTTTTGTGGCATTTTTCTGAGTGAAACAAGATCATCAAAAAATGTTCCTCAAAACCTGTTGTTTATTGCTATTATTTTTGGCGACTTTGTTATTTTAAATTTGAGCGCTAAGTATTGTGTTATCAAATTTCTAAGTGAAACAGGATATTAAATGTGAAGAAAATAAAAATGTAGGACGAGAATTGAATTTATCCTTCAGGAATTTGATAGTATCTTGAAGTTTTCAGTGATAATGGTTCTTTTTTTTTTTTTAAATGATTTGCTATTTTTGGCATACATTTGATCACATTGTCATTAAACGACATTAAATAACTGCATTTACTACATTGGTAATGAATTTCCGAGTAAAACCGTGTATTCAATCGAGAAAAAATGTAGTGTCAGGCTTGATTTCAATCTTCGGGAATTTGATAGTATCTTGACGTATCCCAATGGTAACAGTTCTTTTACAAATTTGTCATTATTTTCTATTATTGGCATAACCGTTATAATATTATGGTTAAACAGCATTGAATTACTCTGTTGTATTTCTGTGTGAAACAAGAGTAAATTTAATAAATTACTGTGTTTATTAACTACTGCATTATTGTGTTTCTGAGTGAATAAAATGTATAATAAAATTTCATGATAAAATGTAGCATGGGAATTGAATTTAGCTTTTGAGAATTCAGTAACATCTTGACATATCCCAGAGGTAACACTTCATTTTCAAATCTGTTGTTCATTGCAACTATTGCCATACCTTCTATCATATTGTTTGTACTCCACCACCCCACCACCACCAGCAGTTGAGTCTCGCCCTACCTCCTATCTCCGGTAGGATATGACGGTTCAAAGTACAACTTCCTTGGACATTATTTTATATAATGGCTGATTTAACACCAAAGAGAGACATTACTTTTCTGTTTTTATATTCATCAAATAAATGTCATCTTAAATTTCACTCAAGTCTGCGAGTCTTCCTGATAGAACTTTATTACATGAACCAGCATCAAATTAATAAGTTAACAATTGACAACATTTTGAAAAGGCTGCATTACCTACAACAGTAGCTTTCAACTATG
This sequence comes from Moxostoma hubbsi, assembly GCA_032164185.1. Taxonomy (NCBI): domain Eukaryota; kingdom Metazoa; phylum Chordata; class Actinopteri; order Cypriniformes; family Catostomidae; genus Moxostoma; species Moxostoma hubbsi. The sequence goes on from JAVLUX010000033.1 coordinate 9,197,435, forward strand.
CTTAATTCACTAAAAGGCTATGGGTCAACATTATTTTCTTTCCTGCAGCTTAAAGGCTTAGGTGAAGTCAGGCAAAAAGGAAAGTTGTTTCAGAGGCAGAGCAATTCATAAAATTGTAATAAAATATTTCAAAGACAAAAAAACTGCAGCAGCTCCTCGGCCTTCAGGCGAACCACTCCAGTACCAACAGACCATTACTCCTCGTCATTGCGACCCTCCATCAGCGGCGAGGGCTCTTCGACAGCAAATCCCTCCTCCTTCCCGGGTTCGGCACCATTGTAATGCATTCATTCGATGGGAAAGGAGTAGGCGGTAACTGCCTGAGCAGTCATCATAAACTTTTAATGACACAAAGGAGCTTAATATAACATAAAACATACAGACAGTGTGGCCACATGCGTCTCTCTCTCGAACTGGCATCCCCACTCCTCTTTATCCCTCTCCCAGCTGATTGGGCTGATTTAGCACCGTGCGTCCATCGTTATAGCCTGGTCATGCCCTCCTCATCGTCACAGGTGGTCTATCCTAAACAACCCAAAACAGTGGATGTATAGAAGCCCATCAAATGATTCATGTCCTGATGAACTGCATTCTTTCCTTGTTTTGTGAAACAAAATTCATTCAGGAAAATGTGGGGGTAATGATGCTTATTAAGCTCAAATCAGCATATGGGCTTTCCCCTGACAGAGTCTACTAGAGTGACCCATGCTCTGATTAATAGTGGCTATTTTTGGAACATCACACTGCCATACTACTCGCACTGTTATTGCTGTTACTACACATATGTAGTATGCAGTGTGCACTGTATGTGAAAATAATTTTTTGTGAAATTCTGTGCTTGTCTTACTCTAAAATAATTGCCACTTTGTTCAATATGTCATATTTTAATCCAGTTACATGCATGCATTCTACATTGTATGAGCATTCATTCATTCAAGTATGGCTTAAGTGTCCAAATACTTTATAGGGCTACAGTATGTTTAAAGTACTACAACAATTAATAGAGTTTGACTTCTTTTGTACTATTATATGTATCCTTAAAAAGGAAACAGATTCACATTTTCTTTAGACAAAAAGCACTTTATTGTATGCTTTGCAGGCCTCCTTCTGAGATGTTCCTATAGTGTGTTTTAATAGCTCACTTGCCTTAGAAACGTTCCCTTTCTTCTTTACATGGCAGCATGCTACAGGGTACAAAGAGCAACAGTGATGTTCACACAGCGGTGTTTGTCTTTGTACCCACCTCACTGGCACAATGTGGTCTCTCAGAGATCCTTATGATTATTGCTCTTCTAAACGCAGCAGTGCCCATAGGCCATACCTCCCCCACATACTATGAGAAGAGCCTTTGCAACAATTTAATTCTGATACTGAGAGAAATTACTAGACACTCTCTTGCTTTCTCTCTGTCATCGCCAGATTGATCTAAACTATCATTAAATGGAACAGCAAAGAAAGAACAGGGTAACTTTTGAAGCAAAGTGTTGTTGCTGTTGGAGACTGTTAAATAAAGATGCTTGAACATAGAAACCTGGGTATGCTGGATCCCTGCTGCTCTTCACTGATGAATACTGGGAAAGCTCAAGTAGGGTGGGGTTTTCAATGTTTTTAACTACGTTTAGCTTGACACAGCATCCTAAAGCACTGCACTTATGACTAGAGACACAGAAAACTAGTGAGAAACGACACAACCAAAGAGAGATGCTACAAATGTGTCCATCCGTTACATGGGTACATAAACCAACCATTTAAAATAGCCAGAAGTAGGCCAGTAAAATGGTTGTGTTCATTGATATGGATAAAACAAACAATATTTTGACTTTTAAATTTTCCATTTCCTTTTTGATTTGTAACCATCACCTAATAATTTTTTTTATCAAATTGTCCTATGTCTGCCAGCTGTGTTGAGTGGTTTAAACGTCATCTGCAGCCTGAAACTGAACTTTTGTTAGTAAGTTTTGATTGAATTTACTTGGCTTCAAAGGAAGACTACAGGATGCTCCCTTGCTCCCTAGCACCCTATTTATTGCATGAATTAACCTCAAGTGTGCAGTCTGTCTGCACTGGTCTCAGAACAGTACAAAATGTACCATATTTTCATCCTAACTCCTATCCTCTGACAGCATTTTTTTTTCATTGTGAAAATGCACAGAAAACATGTTTTCTAATGAAAACCTTTGTGCTATTGTACACATTAGTGTACATTGTGTTTATCAGCGTGCCGTTTCACGATAATTCGCTTAAAAATGTCATATTGAATGGAACTAGAAACTATTATTTTGACTCAAATAGGTTTCAATGTTAAACCTTAATTAGATTTCTTACCACATTTTATCAGTTTTTTAGTCGTTTCTCCCAAAGACAAACTCCGCTGTGATCGGCTCCATGTGGTTTTGTCACATGAATCTGTATGCCAAAAGTGTAACCCTTTTCTGACAGCCAAGAGTCTCCTGAAATATGCCTCTGATCTATGAAAAAAGGCCAATGAGAAGTTGGCAGACAGTATTTGCATACCCCGCCCCCGGACATACAGGTATAAAAGCAGGGAAATACGTTGAGTTCATTCAGAAATTTTCTTCGGAGCCGATGGTCGTGTATGCAGTCAGCTGCAAGTCACACACCTGTTCCAGTTCCTCTGACGCTTCTCTGCTGTTGGATCTACGGCGCACTTCAGTGGCTTTCTCCTTCTCTGTACGGCAGTGCAGTTTGCCCCTGGGCGCTTTGACAGCGCAGAATAATCAGCGCAAAATAGTTATTAAAAGAGTGATTTTCTTGTAAAAGAGTATTTTCCTCTAAAAGTGCAATACATAGAGGCGTTGAACGTCCTTTTCAGGACGTGGTCTTTTTAAAGATGCCTTTCCGCCCCTGTGTAGTTCCTGGATGTGGTAGAGTGCTCTCCGCTTCAGAAGGCCACAGGCGTTGTCTCATGTGTCTGGGAAGCAATCACACCCAGGCAGCATTTGTGGATGGTTCATGTTCTCATTGCGAGAGCATGTCCATGTTGCGGTAGCGGCTCGCTTTCAATAGAAACCATGCCAGTCCAGTCGCCCCCAGCATTGCTCCTTCTTCCCACGGGATTGAAGACGATGCAGCTGGCGATGGAGGCGATCTGGGGATGACAGCGGGTGCAGCTCTGCCGGGTACGCCCCCTCGGATCACTTGCGCCCCAGCACGCTCGTTGATTCCCGTCCATGCTCGAGGCAACAGTGGCTCGCCTCACAGCCAGCCTGCATATCCTCTGGAGCTTGAGGTGGATGAGCTCGCCGCTGCATCGGAGAGCGCTGCGTCTTACGCGGATGACACCACTCACAGCCTCACCACCCCCCAGGTCCCTAGACGGTGCTGCGGTACACACATTCTCAGTAAAAGAGCTATTTCCTTTGTCTCTGGATCACCTGGTCCGCAAATGCCATTCTCACGGCACTCTGCTGCCAGATCTCAACAGTCCCGGCAGGCTGGACGCGGACCCCCCGCCTTAAGCCCCATGACTTTTCCCCGGCCGGCCGGTTCTGACGAATCTAGAGGATGCCTCCATCGGACCTCCTCCTCAGTCACCAACTGGCCCCCTGCCGGGTGTGCAGAGCAGGTTAAGTGCTTCGAGTCTTTTCTCAGCACCAGAGCCTCGGGACATGTTCTCACCTCCCGACGCCATACTACCTGCTCCACCCCGCTGCGAAGCCCCGCCGGGTACGTCAAAAATAATCATCCCTTTGGTGCTCCTAGCACGGAGATTGGATGCATGGCTTTCACTTCCCAACCTGTCACGCTGGCTGGCCTGGACCATCCGACTCGGTTACGGAATTCAGTTTGCCAGGCACCCGCCCCCCTTCGCGGGCGTCCACTTTACCACACTACACGGCGAGCATGGCAAATCCCTGCACGTGGAAATCGCTACTCTTTTACTCAAAGACGCGATAGAGCCTGTCCCTCCAACCGAAATGAAGAAGGGTTTCTACAGCCCTTACTTCATTGTACCCAAGAAAGGCGGCTGATTTTGATCGATCTTGGACTTGCAAGTTTTCAACTGGGCTTTGCACAAACTCCCGTTCAAAATGCTCACTCAAAAACACATCTAAACTTGTGTCTGGCATCTAGATTGGTTCGCAGCGGTAGACCTGAAGGACGCGTATTTCCACGTCACAGTTCTGCCTCGACACGACCCTTCCTACGGTTCGCGTTCAATGGTCAGGCATATCAGTACAAAGTCCTCCCCTTCGGCATGTCTCTGTCCCCTCACGTTTTCACGAAAGTCGCAGAGGCAGCCCTTGCCCCGCTCCGAGAAGCCGGCTTTCACATATTCAACTACCTCGACAACTGGCTCATTCTGGCCCACTCCCAAGAGTTAATATGCGTGCACAGAGACCAGGTGTTCAGGCACCTCAGCCGAATGGGGCTTCAGGTCTGGGAAAAGAGCAAGCTCACTCCGGTTCAGAGCGTCTCTTTTCTCGGCATGGAGTTAGACTCAGTCTCAATGTCAGCACGTCTCACCAACGAGAGTGCGCTGTCTGTGCTGAAATGCCTCGCCACCTTCAGGCTGGGCACAGCGGCCCCCTTTTCAAGAGGCTCCTGGGGCATATGGCGTCCTCCGCAGCGGTCGCGCTGCTGGGATTGATGCATATGAGACCGCATCAGCACTGGCTTCAGACTGGCTTCAGAGTCCCGAGACGAGCATGGCGCCGCAGCACGCTTCTTTTGATGGTCACCCCCGCCTGCCGCCAAACATTCATTCCTGGAAACACCTCTGGTTTCTGTGGGCAGGAGTACTCTTGCAGCAGGTGTCCCAACACGTCCTGGTCACGACCAACGCCTCCAGATTGGGTTGGGGCGCTGTGAGCAACGGGCACGCAGCCGTGGGCCATTGGAAAGGGGCCCCGCTGCGCTGGCACATCAACTGCCTAGAGTTGCTGACTGTTTTCTTTGCCCTGCGGAAGTTTCTCCTGTTAGTTCGAGACAAACATATACTAATCAGATCAGACAGCACCACCACGTTAGCGTACATAAATTGCCAAGTCGGCGTACGCTCCTGCCACATGTTACGACTCGCCCGTCGTCTCCTCAAGTCGCCGCGCGCCGCTCACATCCCCTGCAACCTCAATGTGGTAGCGGACGCGCTGTCATGACAACGCTTGCCCAGTGGAGAGTGGAGGCTTCACCCCCAGTTGGTCCAGCTGATTTGGGAACGATTCGGCAAGGCCCAGGTAGACCTGTTTGCCTCCCGAGAGACCTCCCACTGCCCGCTCTGGTATGCCCGAACAGAGGCTCCCCTCGGGGCAGACGCACTGGCAACACAGTTGGCCCTCGGGGCTGCGCAAGTACACATTTCCCCCAGTGAGCCTTCTTCCACAGGTGCTGTGCAAGGTCAGGGAGGACGAGGAACAAGTCACCCTAGTGGCTCCCTACTGGCCCACCGGGGCCTGGTTCTCGGACCTCGTACTCCTCACGACAGCCCCTCCCTGGCGGATTCCCCTGAGGAAAGACCTTCTTTCTCAGGAACGGGGCACGCTCTGGCATCCGCACCCAGACCTCTGGAACCTCCACGTCTGGCCCCTGGACGGGATGTGGAAGATCTAGCTGGTCTACCACCTGCTGTCGTAGACACAATCAACCAAGCCAGAGCCCCCTCTACCAGGCAACTTTACACCCTGAAGTGGCGCTTGTTAGCAGATTGGTGCTCTTTTTTGATTTTCCCATGATATTAAGCAAAGATGCACTGAAGGTAGGCCTTAACATACATCCACAGGTACACCTCCAGTTCAGTACAACTCTTATCAGAAGCTAATTGTCTAAAGGCTTGACATAATTTTCTGGAATTTTCCAAACTGCTTAAAGGCACAGTTAACTTATTGTATGTAAACTTCGGATCCATTGAAATTGTAATATAGTCAATTAAAGTGAAACAATCTGTCTGTAAACAATTGTTGGAAAAATTACTTGTACCATGCACAAAGTAGATGTCCTAAAAGACTTGACAAAACTATATTTGCTAATATTAAATATGTGGAGTGATTAAAAAATGTATTTTAATTACTTCAACCTAAGTGTATGTAAACTTCTGTCATACACAAATGGCACAAGGGTGAGTAAATGACGAGAGAATTTGGATTTTTGGGTAAATTATCATTTTAAGAGCTCTTGTCAGATCTGAATGAATTTGTCAATAAGAATAGAGTTTTGTAAACATTTCATCCCTCGTCGCAGAACACTTGTCTGAAACTTTTTTTATTGTATTGTATTTATTGTATTGCAAGTATGGCCCAAGTATTTTCAAAATTAATATGTGACGTTGTTTCTGAGACAGGATTTCGGACACAGCCACTCTCTTTCGCCATATGATCGCCTCGTGCCCGCACATCTCTCAAGCGCGTGCCCTGCTCACCTCATTGTGCATGTGCAGAAATGCTGTCTGTTAGCACTCCAGTTGTCAGTCACGCAAACAGCAGAGCAACAGGCATGTACTCTTAACTTGGATGTTTACATGGATTTATACAGTATAGTCGATTGTTGCCAGTAAATGCGGAAAAACTGCTCATGACATTCGTGACGCAGGACAAAGCACACTGATATATTGCTGCACTGATTTAAAAATGTACACTTAGATACTGATGTCATCAGAGCCCGTATTTACAGAATCACCCTGAAAATGAGCATCACCTTGTCTCAGAATAGCGTTATCATTAGAGCCAAAACTTACCTCAGATTCACTGCTGCCATAAATTTTTGAGCTTCAATTTTAATCTTGAAATATCAGCTTGTCTTGGTGTTAAATGAAGGCACTGCATGACAAAACTATACTTTTTTTTTTCTCTGTGAGGAGCAAAGAAAGTGTTTCACTTTGAAGAGTATGATGCTGCTGTGATTGAGTGACAGTCTGTGACAACGGCTCAGCGTGCACAGTGTGAACTTCCGCTCTCGTAAAAGTCCCATTCAATAAACTCTCAATAAATTACACATCAATTAAAATTAAACCCAGTAATGTAATGAAAGGAACGCCTTTTAAGTAAAAGTAAAAAAAAAAAATATTACAAATTTACTTGAGTGAGAGTAAAAAGTACCCACTTTTAAACCTACTCTAAAAGTACCTTTTTTTCCAAATGGTTACTTAAGTAAATGTAACAGAGTAAATGTAGCACATTACTACCCACCTCTGGGCAGAGGGCAATATTTTCAGCAAATAACTGTTCCCCACACAAAGATAGCATTCGAAACTCATAAAACTTAGAATATATAGCACACAAGTAGTATAGACCACTTCTATGATACATTTACACAGTTTTTTTTTTTTACCTCGACAGTCCCAGTCCCTATTCACTTTTTTTGGTATGGAAGAGAGTAATGAGATCATACAGCAAAACATCTAATTTTGTGTTCCTTAGAAGAAGAAAAAAAAAAGTAATAAAAGGTTTGGAATGACATGAGGAAGAGTACATGTTTCACAGTAGCTTAGAATGTCACATAAACCTCAAATTTACAACTGTAAACAAAATGAGCTATACTGACATCAATCTGTCTCACTCTCTCTCTCTCTGGCTCTCATTTCATCTCTTCCTCCTCTTCCCACGGCCTCTCCCCCTCTTTAATCCTCGTGCAGTGAAAGGTGAAAGAATGGATTTCAAAGGCTATGCCTTTAACCCCACCTCAATATTAGTTTTTATTATTGTTATTGCCAGCTACCGTGCTGGTGGCAGCCGGGCCGCGGCGTGCAATTCCGTCTGGGCCTCAACTGATAAAAGCTCATATGTTGCCTCTAGCCTGCAGGTCTGCAGGAGGGAGTGAACACTAAATTTTGAAGCGATGGGGTGTTTTTTTTTTTAGTGCACAGAGCTTTATGGTTAAGCATGTTGAGACATCCGGTCACACGCTTGAGATGTTCTCAGTTCAGAAATCTGTGCTGTGCCATGGCTGAGCAGCTGTGAGAGAGGTATGGTGGGACATGGCAGGTGGAGATGCTTTTGTGCCGGGCTTGTGGGTTTTATCTTGCTGTGTCTGATGAAAATGTCAAAGAAAAGCTTTGTGCGCAGATGACCAGCAAGGCCACAGCGAGTTAGGAGTCACTCATCCTTGTGTTCAGAACATCAGCAAAGAGCAGATTTTATTGTAGAATACAACCGATTTTTATCATACTATCTGTCTTGATGAAACTTTTGTGTTTTATTCCTTTGTAAATGGTTCATAACTGCTGTATAAATAAATAAAGTTGTGGTAACCAACCTCTATACATTTCACCTCAAAACTACAATGACATTTCACTTGCATATGTTTTGAGCCTTAAGTCCAGAACATACAGTAGTTTATGCAAGTACATGAATGCAGACCCTGGGGCCTGGGTAACTCAGCGAGTAAAGACGCTGACCACCACCCCTGGAGTCATGAGTTTGAATCCAGTGCATGCTGAGCGACACCAGCCAGGTCTCCTAAGCAAATTGGCCCAGTTGCTAGGGACAGTGGAGTCACATGGTTTAACCCCCTCGTGGTCACGATATAGTGTTTCGCGCTCTCGATGGGGCATGTGAGAAGTTGTGCGTGACCACGAGGACCCAGTGAGCATTGGGAATTGGGCATGTCAAATTGGAGAGAAAAAGGGAGACAGTCCACATAAAAATAAATAAATAAATAAATGCAGACCCTTCTAGCAATGCAAGCTTCAAAATTTGTGAAACTGCCATTCATAACACAACGCAAGTACACGTTGCATTCTAAACGTTACCACATGGGGTGCTTTAGCGGATATTTGTGTGAACTGCCCACTTCTGCGGTGAGTTTTCTCTTTCAACCCAACTAAAAGTCATGGCGGAGCAACAGTTTAAATAGAATAAAGCTGAGCATGTAAGTTAAAGTCAGTATATTTATAGCAACTTACCTCAATAATAACATCCAGTTTATTTGCATAGATAGAACTTTGAAGGGAACTATATCACCCCCTTTAGTGCTGACGTTTGTTGCCACCACAGTAATGCAAAAAAAATTGACCACACATTGGCAAAGTGCTTACATCTGGGTATGCGAACTTGCATAAAGTATGGCCTTAGAATTTAACAGATTGTTTTTGACTACTGTACCTTTACCTCCTAACACTGCGTATGCTGACTCATTGTGTTTCAGGTCTGGATCTGAGACAGGCTCAAGTGGTGGCTCTATCTACCGGCACTAAATGCATTAATGGAGAGTATATGAGTGACCAGGGACTGGTGGTAAATGACTGTCATGCAGAAATCACGACCAGACGAGCACTGCTACGGTTCCTGTACTCTCAGCTAGAGTTACACCTCAGGTAACTTACACACAGTATGTTTTTGCTTTACTGTGAAAATTATAAGATATGGTAATTATATGTGCTATTTATGCTTTATTATATACATTAAGGTTCCCTATAATGTTATAAAGGAATTTACTGGGTTTGTTACACTGAGTTCTAACGTGTTGCTATTTGTCATCTAATAAGCAACGGGACATTTTGTGGGTCATTTTGTTTTTATTTCTATTTGTTGCATCATGATTGGTGCTGCTGCATGCATTGAAATATCATTGGCTCAAAATCCTGCTCTACTACTGTATATTAATCATCAACAGTGTTGGGGAAGTAATCAAAAAAGTAGTAGTTGCACATATAATGCTAAGTTATTGTGTTTACTGGCTTTTCATAGTCATGACAGGTGATGCCCACATTAATAACTTTTAGTTTGAAAACACATTATTTTCTGTACGTTCACACCGAGACTGCATAATTTACAGCGAAAACTGAGTATTTCGAAAACTTTCTCCCAAGTGGATACATTTTAAAATGCTGTCTTCATGGACAGGAGAAACGGAGATATTTGACAACGATGACATATTTGTTGTCATGTGATCCATTCAACCCAAAACAATCAAGATGCTGACCCATGTTTTAGTGGCATTGTTGTGCCTACTATTTACTTTGATAGGGTTGTTAAAGATAAATGTTACTTTGTACAATCTTCACATTGCATTCCTTCAAAGGCGATGGGAAGTTTACTCTGAATTGCTGTCTGGCGATGGAACTGAGGTCAATTTCATTTCAGATCGTACATGGAATGGCGATTTTTAGCATGTGCAGTAAGTGGATTTAAGAATTTAATATGTTTCAGTATGGACAACTTTTGGAAATGCTTGAAAATGGCAGATTGGATGGAGAACATTTCAAAAATGAAAGTGCTGTTTTCAAATGTATCTGGATTAATGTGGAGGTAGCATAGAGGAGTGCTTTCCTCCACCAAAAATTTTGCATTTCGAAAACACTACATTACCGCATAATTTGGAAAACGATAAAGTTAGGAAACTGAAAACTGTGTTTTCAAATGAAATGGATTAGTGTGGACGGGGTCTTAGTAAGTGATTTTATTAAAGTAGTCTCATGTTAGCACATAGTCTGATAACTTTTATAACATACTGTATAAACCCACATAACATATAAAGTGTTGTAGATATACTTTGAGATAAAGATATACTTTGTGTTTTTTAACATTTACTCTGCTGCCACGTATTTTGCCCCATACACTTCCATTGTAAGTGGCAGAACTTTTAAAAAACAATTGTTTGATTTGACAAACTGAGGGAGGATTCAAAATAATTTTCTCTCATAATGGACATGACACGGATGCTGTCGATAGATCTTAACTTGCATTAATCCTGGAACATTCCTTTATTGCTTTTAACAGGGCCATGGAAACAAAAACATTTTTGAAGAGAAAATGACAAAGGTGCACTCAGTATCTTTTTTAGCATGTTATCTTGGACGTACAGTGACTCCTAGTGGCTTGGATGCAGCATTATTCAAAATCAATAGTTTTAAATTACAGATGCCATTGTAGAAATTCACACTCAGGCATGAGTAATTTAATCCAATAGTGAAAGTGTTAATAACAAGTTAGTTACTGAGATTAAGGGAGTAGTATTCAGCTGGTCATGTGATTCCAAAATGGCAGCCCTCATGAGAGCACCCCTGCCCCATGTTGAATAAAACAGCTTATATAAGGTTACTGATATGACTAGAGTCCTCATCTAATTTTTTAATGGGTAAAAAAATTACTGATTGCACCTTTAATAACTTTGCTCAAAAATAATTTACATTATCATTTAGAATTTAATTCAGTATGTTGGAGGTATCAGTGGGTGACAGTAAAGCCTCTAAATGTCGAATGTAGAAAACCATTCTGTAATGTCATATTTGCATACTCGCTGTCCCAGAGTGCATTATCTGCCACTTTTGTTTTGCTTGGTGCAGAGTCTATTTGAAAGATAAGTCATACCACCAAATAAAATACCACAACCGCCATCAGCACCTTCCTCTATGGACATATCTAGAGCAACACAACTCCACCCTTGACATCACAGGTCATTTGTGTAATTAGCACTGCTTAGGTGCCAAGTAGAGACAAAATGTTGTTGCAGGTAATGCACTCCCTTTGCACAGGTCACCTCTTGCACTGTGGTGAAATATGTTTTGTAAGATGTGACAATGTGGTGGTAACACTAATTATGATGATATGTGTAAAAGTAGGGCAGCAAAGCAGGAAACGGTGGCATCCTCCCAACAACTGACGAGCTACAGATCATCTGAGTTGAAGAATTACAGCTCGCTGTTTTTCAGCCATTTATTTTCGCCTTGTTCTGACAGAGTAATGATTTGAAAGTGTGTGTCAGTGTGTGTGTGCGTGAGTGGAATGTGACAGTGACGGAAACTAGCCTTGGTCGCGGCAAGGCCAATATTTGTCTCCTTTGTGTCTCTGGTCCATTATTAGCAGAGAATGTGAGTGGTGAACACTTTGGAGACGTAACCATTTCTCATGTCTACCCTCTCGTGTCTTTCTTCTCACCCGGGGTCTGTGATCGCTCTGAAGCAAGAGGAAAGAGGACTGGGAGCAATCGATCTTCGTACAGCACAAAGACTCCTGTTTGAGACTGAGAGAGAACATCCTTTTCCACATGTACATCAGCACATCACCCTGCGGGGACGCCCGTGTGAACTCACCCTACGAAATCACCTCTGATTGTAAGCATCTTTGTACGTTTGATGAGTCGGTTTGACTTCCTTTCTTATTTCCTTTTCTCTTTAGCTGGAGTTGTTTTTTGCAAGACTTTTGTTAGCTACAAAATGTCTGTTAAGCTATCACTAAGACAGAATGTCAAGTCATATACAGATATATGCAATTCATTGTCATATGTTTTGTTACTCTTTCACTCGTTGACACTCAGGGCAAAGTAACAGACACTTGGTGAAGAAGTTTCACAGTCACCTACGAACAAAGATTGAATCAGGGGAGGGAACGCTGCCCGTGAAGACCACAGGTCCTGTCCAGACATGGGATGGAGTTCTTCAGGGAGAACAGCTCATCACCATGTCTTGCACCGACAAGATTTCCAGGTGAGTCTCGCAACCGTTGAACAGTCTTGAGCTCCCGTACAAAGAAACATCAGTAATCAAACACAAGTCTCTTGGCTCTTTCTAGAACATTCTCTTCTGAGGAGACATTACATGAAAGGTATTATCATGATGTCAGACTGACAGTCGAAATGCTTTCAGTGTCATAAGAACACTTACTGTGTAAAGTTATATCCAATATTACAACTTGGTTGCAAGGGATTTTATCACACTAAAATCATGTTAGCATGTATAATGTTTACGTATTGTGGCTTTACTTTTGAAACAGTGCGTATTTAAATGTCCATGGAATGGCCTTATTTACTTCAATTGTAAGTGCCTTACTGTAACCAAATTATAATTTTTTTTGAATAAGTTGAAAAAAATGTCTGTGGTAATCAACATTATGCTACACATGCTGTCGATTGAACCTAACTCGCACCAAAGTCCCTTTCAAGACAAGTCTGTCCACTCTGGGGCCATCTTTGAAATGCTTCTGGGCAGCTATTTCTATGTATGCATGTGTCATAAATGTACAGCTCCTATCTATTTGAATGGTTGAAGACCGAAATCTCCAAAACAGTTGGTCAAGATTTCAATCAAAGTACATATCTCACATAAGCAGTTAAATCTGCTAACAAAGGTATCATAAATTGTGCTTCTTTAGCTCCGATTATACTAAAAACGCTATTTTTTTAGGCTGGTGCAGCTAATGCACATTCGCGTTTGCGAGTTGAATGACTGATCTGAAAGAGGATTGGCTCCTTTACCCACAAGAAGAAACTTCCTTTTCTATATCTGCCATATTGGATGTTCCAATTTCTCCCACTCATTTTAATACCAGTGTTCTCTGGCTAAATAGTGTATTCTTGTACTGAACCCAGAACATTCTTGTGAATATAAATAGGCGGAACAAGAAATTAGATATGTATCTAAATACCAGATCTGTACATTTGGTGTTGGAGTATAAATGTAGACAAATGATGATACTGGTAACAATTCTATCAAGCAGGAAGTACATGTTTTGTCAGACAGTGGAACAACGGTCTCCACTGTGTGATTTTTGAAGCATGAGTGCTGGACAGTGTATTGATTTAAGGTTTATCTTTATTGGAGGATTCGTTTTTATGAAGGCATGTTTTCTTCGTTTAAACAGGTCAACTTTTACTCAGCATTATAATGACCAAGGGAAAGGTTGGTGTGATATTTACCTTGAGGTAGGCAGTTGATGATGCAGATCTTTGGGACTGGCATTATCCCTATTTGTGTTTAATGATGACTATTGTACTTAAGCTTTGGCTTTGATAATCCTTCAATAATTATCTTCAAGGTGAGATACGTCATAGCGCTAATCTTTGTCCTCATGGGAGGTCTGTTTTTGTACATCTACCTTTACCCATGAGAATTGCTTTCATCATAGTAACCTTCAGAACTCAAAACTTCCTCCCCAGTCCTAAAATTCAATTTATTAAAACAAAGCTGCAAAAAGATGAGTAATATGTGAGGAAAGTCCCCTAAAACCTGAGCGGTTCCTGACTGTGTAGCATCTGCCAATCTGCATATCCCTCCAATGGATCGTAACAATAAGAAACAAAGTAACAAGTTAAAAAGTCCTTTTTTAACATTGTCAAAACTCTCTCTGTCCACACTGCCATTTTCAAGAATTTTCCAAAGGTTTCTCATCCACACTGAACCATATGTAAACTCTTAAATCCCCTTACTGCACATGCGAAAAATCGTCGTTAAATATACGGTCTGAAATGCAATTGTCTACGTCTTCTGTTGCCGTACATCAATGCCGAGTACCCTTCCCATCGCCTTTGAAGGAATGCAATGTAGGCTAAAGGCTTTACAATGTAACATTTATCTTTAACAGCTTTATTCAAGTGAATATCAGGCCCAAAAAGCAGCTACAACATGGGCCGTCATCTAGATTGTTTTGGACTGTATGGATCACATGACTGCGCCACATGACAACAAATACATCATCATTTTCAGTTATCTCAGTTTTCCCCGTCCACACTACAACGCCAAATTGTAAAATTTACCCATTTGGGAGAGCGTTATCAAAAAGCTCATTTTCCGCTGCCAAAAATGCTGTCTCAGAGTGGAAGAAAGGCCAAAACATGGAGAAAAAGATGCGTTTTCGAATAAAAACGCATTAGTCTGGACGTAGCGTAAATCTGATTACAACAGTTTATGCGGCAAAATTCTGCACAGAATGTTGTCAGAAGGTAATGCATGTTTTACAAAGAGGCTGTTCTTGAAAGATAGGTAAGAGCAAACTATTTTAGAACCAACACTCAAATCTGCAGCTTGTGAATAAGCATTATTAGTGATTTCACATCCAAAGAGAATGTATACAATATAGTCTTAAAGGCACAGCAGCACAAAATGTATTTTAGAATTGTAAATTTGGCAGAATTTTTTTTTAATAACCTCATAAGTGGACCTTAGGGTTGAAAATACATGATAATACATCACCCCTTTAATGAAGTCTCCCTCTATATAACCTTAGGGCACCTGCAAGCTTTGTTTGACCTCATAATGAGGCTGTGGTTAGTTATTGCTTAACAGGTGATGAGATTGGACAGATATTGGCCAAGGTGTAATGTCAAGAGAGTGTAATTACTTCAGTTTCAGACAGTGTGTCTGTTTCACACAGCTTTCTCGTCATCACTCGGTCCACACTCTGTGTGAATATGTGAATCACACTGCCCACAGACCACACACACAGTTGTGTATGAGCTCGCTGCCATACGCTTGATTTAATTACTGCCATCAGTTTACTTCTGTTTGTTTATGTACAGTTTCACAACCTGAAAAGTGTGATTATGAACATTTCCGATCTTTTGTACTGTTACACGCACACACTTAGAAAGAAGAAATTGCCGTTATCTTATTACACCATGGAGTTGGGGGTGAGTGATATAAGGGTAAATATTATGAAACCGGTCAAGAATATGCCCGTATAATATTTCACACAAAAATCAAAAGAAAAAAAAAATATTTATTTTAGATTTTTTTTATAAAGACAATGTATTGTGCATTGTAACAGCATTTGTTAAGCACATTGCCCCCCAAAGTTCTCATTCTGTTATTAATGTTAATTTAAAGCTAATTTCTATAGATTTCTATAGATAACCATTATTTATTTTTTTATTTTTTAATCTAAATTTTCATAAGATTTGGGGTAATAATGATATACAGTATACACTGTATACACAATTGCATAGAAAATTGATTCAAAAACTATACAGAAAAAATAATAATTAAAAGGAAATTTTGTCCAAAGTAAAATTACTTTCATCCGTTTGAATTAGTTATTTTGCTTTTTGATTTGATTTAACACTAGAACTACCACGGCGGTCATTTTTAAAATTTTTCAATGTAATAACTTTGTTGAAATAAAACCCATACAACCATAGGATCATGACTTTTCTTAAATGTGTTTATATTTTATTCTAACATTGTTATTTTATTAAAATTTCAAAACAAAAAAGAGTTTTGAGTATTTCTACCTTGAATGGGCATAACGGTCATTTTGGCTGCACGCATTTCAACGTTTGCTACGTAAAGAAAGAGAAGTGCTGAGAAGTGACAATGCAACGAAAATCAGTGCAAAAGAAGGAATGCACTGTCCACACGGCTGTTGCCATCACAAGTGGTCAAAAGGCTAAACCAGAGACAGGTACTACAACAGAACCAATTTCGGAGTACATCTGCTAGATCAAATGGCGAGGAAATACTCTGTGAAAGCACCCACACGTAGATGGCCAGTGGCTGTGTTTTATAATATCCTTGACCAGGCTGCGATAAATGCTTCCATCCTGTTCAAGAAATGCACAAATGAGAGAATGTCACGGAGGAACTTCATAATGCGACTGGCAAATGAACTTCGCTACGGCCATATGAGAGCAAAAGCCACACAGCTGATGGTGCGAGGACACAGGCAGGAGCAGCTGCAGATGGAGAGGAGAAGGTAGTGTCAAGTGCGGAGAAACTGCAAGAAAAACAAAACTAAGGACACTTGTGACAAATGTGAAAAGGAAGTGTGTGGGAGCTGCACATGGAGATTACCTGTGTTGTACTGTGATCCACAAGCGTCAGTGAATGATGTGCGGTGTTTGCCCCCAATACAACCAGATGCCTTGTTCAAGTGAGCCCACTTTTAGGAGAATTCGTTCATAATGATTTTACATTATGATATTTTTGCACACTGTAAAACAAATATTGCTTTCTAAATCAGTTTGTTTTCCCACAGTTTAGCGAATGTTCATATTCTTAATGAACT
The DNA here is from genome assembly GCA_032164185.1 of Moxostoma hubbsi. NCBI lineage: Eukaryota > Metazoa > Chordata > Actinopteri > Cypriniformes > Catostomidae > Moxostoma > Moxostoma hubbsi. The sequence goes on from JAVLUX010000033.1 coordinate 9,214,105, forward strand.
GTTTTGGCCATTTGTGTTTCCTACATGTCTAAGGTTTTTACTATGCATTGAAATACACATTGGGGATGTTTTTATAAGCTATTGTATCCTATGATTTGTTTTTATTTTACAAAGAAAATAATAGAATATAAATAATCAAATCTGTATCTGTAATTAGATACAATAGCAGGTTCTGTGGTTGTCGATTAACTAATACATTTTCACATTCATTAGAACTTCAATTTTGTGTCCTGGAGTTAATTATTAATTTAAAAGATTCATTTATTCGTGGATTTTGATTCCAGTGGTGGCTGCATAGGAGCATAGGATTGATTCCGATTCGTGTTCAAACATTTCCAATAACTCCAGATTGTTGTAAAGTCCAAAAGTCAACATATTTTTATCTAACGAAATATTCTGCCTCAATCCATGTATGTTGGCGTTTAGACTTTCAAAAACACATTCACTGTGGTGTAGAAAAAGTCTAGCAGCAAATATATATATATATATATATATATATATATATATATATATATATATATATATATATATTTGCTGCTAGACTTTTTCTTTTTCAATATATATATATATATATTTGTATAGTCTAGCATTATTATATATTACAAAAAAGATCGTATTATGTAGGACTATCTGCTTTCGCTTGGCGCTCCGTGCTCCATTTAATCCATATTATTCTATTTTATTCAAATTGAGGAATTTGTTCGAGGATTTTTTAATTTTTTAGGGTGATGACGTCATAAAATATGACGACAGACATTAAAAGCTTCATTCTAAAACCACAATAGAAGCTTCGAATGTAAATATGACATTTGGTACAGTCTAGTATGAACGGTCAGAATGACCACTATGGCCATTCTAGTAGTTATAGAATTCCGGTAGTTCTAGTGTTAATCAATAATGTAAGTTGTAATTAAATTAATGTATTATAAACACATAAAATAATTAGATTTTAAGGGGAAATGTGTTGAATTGTCATAAAGATAATGGTCCAAAAAATATAAAAAATTTGATTAAATATTTATTTCATTAGATTTATTTTTTCTTTTGATTTTTGGGTGAATATGACCTGAACGTTTTCTGATATTCACCCTTGTATAAAAGCTTGACTGAAATACCAATATTATCTAAGGAGGCAGGGTTTAGCTGATACTAAATTTTAACACCACAAAAAAAGTTATTTTATTTTTTATTATTATAAATGTACTTTTTCATTTGCTTCTTCCTCCTTAAAGGAATTAAAACACCCATTATCAACTAATTCTGCCATGTTTTGTAGACTCACAAATGATACTCAAAAATTTTACAAATTTAAACCACCCCTACCTGTAGTGTGTGCATGTTTGGTTGGGTGCAGCGACACAGTCACACTGATGTGAAGCTCTCTCTCTCCCCATGGCCATTAATTTGACCAATCAGATTGTGTCTCCTGGGACCGCAAGGGTCTGATTCTATCTGGCGAGTTCATGAAAGTAATTACTTTAAGAAAAACACAGAAAAGAGCATCCAGATCTCTTTTCTGACTGCCAATCCTTTCTCCTTTTTTATATCCCGGTGAGTTATCCTGCTCTTTTGTTGAGATCACAACTCGTGATCGCCGTTGATGAAGGTCACCATCAAGAGCAGTGCAGAAAAGGCGTTTAAAGTCCTTATAGTCCCTTATAGACCAGCTCCATTCATCTCCACTACCCTCAAACAACTCTCCCTGTTTTTCATCCTTAGCTGCATTTTTTTTTATCCCATCATCACCTTTCCTGACCTCACATCATTATCCATCTCTCCTCTGTTTCCCCCTCCCTTGCGTCTCAGCTGCCTCCATTTGGCCACGGGAAAGCTGTACGGTGATTATGGGACCTGGAGTTAAACAAACCCCTAAATTTAAGTATTAAACTTTGGCACCTAAACTTTGCACTGTTTGTGATACGGACATAAGTTAACCTCAAATTGTCTGGCTTATTGAAGAGAGGTGTACTATTACTTTTCAAAGCAATAAGACACAATTTTATATGACAGATGAAAAATTAGAACTTTTTAATTTAAAAATTATAAAATTTCCTTAGACTTGCATTGAAAACACCATAGCTACCACCTAGCAGAATCTTAGAGCATAGAACATCCTTGCAGTGCTCTAGCAACCACCCATAACAGCATAGAAACTAATCTGAATACTCTCGCAATGCCCTAATATCTGCCTGCCAACCACCAAGAAGACCCTAGTAACCACCCTCAAATCCTTCGTTAACACCTAGCAACATCCTAGAAACCACCCAGAACACCCTAGCCACTGCCTAGTAGTACCCTTGGGCTCAGAACACCCATTCAGTGCCCTAGCAACCATCCAGAACACCATAGCAACTAACCTGAACACCCTAGCAATGCCCTACCTACTGAGAATTCCCTGGTAATCAGCCCCACCGGTGTATCTAACACCTAGTACCACCATATAAACTACTCAATACACCTTAGCCATAGCCTAAACTGATTTAACACCCTAGAGCCCAAAACACCCTTTGCAATACTCTAGCAACCACCAAGAACACCCTACTAACCTCCCCCAAAGCCATAGCTAAAATATAGAAACCATCCAGAACACCCTAGCAATGATTTAGAACCACCCAAACACCATAACAACCACTTAGCAGAACGCTAGAGCCCAAAACATCCTTGCAATCCCCTAGCAACCACCGGTAACACCCTAGTAACTATCTAAAAAACCTAAACAATGCCCTAACAACTGCTGACCAACCACGATAACACCCTAGTAACAACCCCCAAAGCCCTAATGCCTAGCAACCACGCAGAAAACCCTAGTAACAACCACCCAGAACACACCCTGCACCTGCCTAGCAATGTATAATCACTAACCCAGAACACCCTAGCAACAGTGAAGCAATGCTCTAGCAATCTTTCAGTAGAGACTATCAACCACCCTGAACACTATAGCAATCACTTTGCAATGTCATAGAAACCACTAAGCAACCACCCAAACATTGTGACAGATTTTTGCATGAGCAAACACCATCCATGGTTTTTTTTTTTGGTTTTTTTTTAGAAAATGTACCCATCTAGATGATATTATTGTTCAGAGGCAGTAAGGTATGCCGAGCTGATTGAGTGGAGTGTATGTTTAATTAAGTTGATGACTGCTTTAATTGAAGGCATAAATGGCATGCCTGTGAATATGATCCATCTTATTCCATTTGAGTTTAATGTAGACGTAACGTGTTTTATTGCACAGGAGGTGGGGGGGTGCAAGCTGGGAGTGAGGGAGGGGAGCAGGGGAGTGAGGGGTGAGGGAGGTTAGGAGGAGGGTACGAGGGAGGGCGAGAGGGAGTCTCCCCCATTTTACATTTCTACAGCAGCCAGATGGCTGACTTTTCTTGCATGAGATTGAAAGATGTTTCTAATTCACAGCAATGCGTCCTGGCTAAATTAATGTTGCAGGGCCAAATTGTTTCTGTTTTGGTAGAATTTGTGAGAGAGAGCGAGAATAAAATAATGTTGGCTGGATAGGGTAGTTTTAATTTTTTATTTTATTTCTATTTTATTTTCAATGTTCTTTTAATTTAGTTTAGTTTTTGTCTTAAGATTTAAATTAAGTAGTGTAGAGCTAATCCAGGGCTTGTTGATCCAAACTTTTAACCTGGGGTGGCTGTGGCTCAGGTGGTAGAGCGGGTTAGCTTCCAATCACAGCGTTGGTGGTTCGATTCCCGGCCCACATGCCGAAGTGTCCTTGGGAACACCATTGGTGTATGAGTGTGATTGGGTGATTGGGACACAGTGTAAAGTGCTTTGGTAACCTCTAAGGTTAAAAAAAGCACTATATAAGTGCAGAACATTTACCAACCCTTGATTAAAACAGTAGCCTGTGATTAATTTTGTCCGCCATGATGGATTCTGAACTTAGCTGTAGATTGTAAGTACACAGGACCGATCACAGAGGTTGAGAAAATGTCGCAGCAGTGTGTACAATGTCACAAGCTTTAAAATATGGCATCATAATTTAAGAATAAAGGACCACACGCCTCCCCTCGTCAGCGCCACGATTGTGGCCAGAAATGAACAGCCCTTGCTGCTGACTGAAACGAGCATTATAGGTGAGCAATAATGTTCATCTGTCGCCCTATAACCGCTCTGTTAAATGCCGAAATAACGCTCTACTCTCGCTTCTCCTCGAGAGATCTGTCTCTGTCCCGCCCGGTATGTAAAGGATGGGGAAACAGGTAATCGTGCCGCCACAGAGACGAGCCGCCGTATTCGCACACCGGATTTGAAAGCACACGTTGCGGCCAACTGCTCAACATTTCGGACCATAATAAACATAAGTAATGTGATAAATGTCTCTCAGAGGGCTGACGGCACATCCACTGTTACTTTATCTAGTTATTCATGTTTAATTTTAGGTCCGTTTTTTATTTAAACCACCTCAGCTGCAAGTTTAAAGTTAATCCCTAACTGAGATTTAAATAAGAGTTTAAAGTGTTGGAGCAACAGGATTAAAGTTCATTCAGAATTACTGTAAAATTGAAATCAGGATCAAATCGATGGTTAAAATTTAACCCTGATTATTTTTAAACAAGGTTTAAAGTTTGGTGCAACAAAAGTATCAACCTTGATTTAATCTAAATTTAAGATTAATCCTTGTTGGTGCACCCCACCCTAAATGTTTTAAGTGTCGTGGTATAGTGGGGCTGCCAAGCCAATCATTATTTAGCAGGATTTTCATGTTTATTAAAGGCAGGTTTCATTTTGTAGTGTACTGTTATCAAAAATTAAACTGAAAATAATTAATTTTACGTTAGTTTTTAGTCATAGTTCAGTTGATGAAAATGTTTTAATTTAGTTTTCGTTTTAGTTTTCATTAACGATAATAACTCTGATTGGAAATATTCCACATGCTGATTATTGCTTAGGTAAATGGATCCATATGTGAGACACTGAGAGAGAGTTGTTGAAGAGCAGCCCATGTTAACTGACTGCTTGGGAATGCAAAAACTATAATGATTATTATTAGTAATTTCCAGAGCGAGTCCCACCTGCAATCATTACTGGCATAATAAAGACATTAATTAACCAAAAGAACAATGATGTAAAAATTAGCTGCGAAATATTTGTAAACGATTGCGCTTTTCATAAATGCATTAGTTTATGAGTGTACTGGCTGTGGCTAAAAATAAAATGTGTATTCCATCTGGTGAGATTTCACTTTATGAATTCATGCTGTGATCAAATGCAATTTTGTAATACTGCCATTTTGTCATGCACTTGCCATTTAATATTTGCAATTGTTATATTAGAATACAATATGCACTTCTTGATCTCATTGTATGCTCTAGTCACTTATTAATCCAACACAATTCCACTTTTGCAGAGAAAGAAAAATGAATTAATTGTTTACAAACACACAAAACACAAATTGTTTTGCTTATTATGTGGTTATTCTGTACTGTACTGTATTCTTATACTCTGACCCTCAAATATCATGTCCACCTGTGTGTTTATAAATATCATTAGCATACATGATACATTTTGAAGTCTAAGCCACAGATGACATGCTTATGGACGACTCATAGAATTACAGCGCTCACCGCCATTACATATTTTACGGAAGTTAGGATGCAAAGCACACTTTTGGTAGGCCATGAAGTGGATTTACTAGAACTGTAGTTGTCCATTTTGCAAGTCTTCTTGCAAAATGCGGTTCTTGGGCAGAATGAGCAGAAAAGTGAACCAGACTTTATGGCAATAGTCAAAACTCTAGCTACACAAGTATACACCGTTCCTAATCTTTCTGCACTTTCTACAGGTGGAATGTGCTCGGCCTCCAGGGGGCGCTGCTCAGTCACTTTGTGGAGCCAGTGTATCTGTACAGTCTGTCGGTGGGAAGCCTGAGACACACGGGTCACTTCTCCAGGATGATGAACCACAGGCAGGAGAGAGTTGGTCCTCTGCCCCCCTGCTACCGCCGCAACCAGCCTTTACTCAGCGGTTTGTCCTTCAAACCTTTCCTTTGACTGCTCTCATTATTTAGTCTTATACACAAGGGAGGTCATTAAAATACCCTTAACTAAATTGAACTGCAGTATGTTTAAAAATAGTAGCCTTTGTTTGGTCAGTTGGCCGTACCAATTATGAAGGTGCCTGCTGAAGAGATTAGCATGGCTGCATTAAGGTAAAGTGTGGAATTTGCATGACTAGCCAATCGGAATTTCAAAAATATGTTTTCCAACAAATTCCAAAACACCGCCTCTCAGTTTACCATTGGTCAAACAAACCCAAATGCCCCAAACTCTTGCCACTGGTCTAGCCAGTATTTTACTGTGCCCAGCTTGTGATTAGCTGTTCTACCAGCCTGGCCAGACTGCTCTGTGTTGCTGCTTTTAAAAGGGTTTGGGCACTTGTCAGGCTGGAAGGCCAGCTAGACCAACTGAAGACCAGCTTGGCCATGCTAGGGAACAACCTAAACCAGATTAAGACTGGGAAACCATTTTGGGTTGGACAAAGCTGTTTTGTTTTTTTCAGTAGAGTACACCAGCATGGAAGGGGCACTTTTTACTTGTGACCCTGTTTACTGTTGCCATATCTGACCAAAACATGTTACAAATAATGAGAGAAAAGTGTCCACTTATGCACCCAAATTTCAGCTATCACCTGACCCAAGCACTCAATCCTCAAATCTTGCCTGTGTTCTTGTTGACGTGACCTTAAGTGAAGAAGGATGCTGTCTATCGCTCTATCATTTTGTTAAGCTGATCTCTTGTGCCTCAGCGTGGCAGATGAACTGTCCTGTTGGATCTACCCTTCCTTCAAATCAATTCTTTCAAACACCTTATCACTGCCATTGAAGTGGAGAAAGATCCATTGACTCTTCCTTTCACGCCCAGTGGGCTGCACGGCTCCGGCATGACCCATTTCACCACCATTGTTGATCTTCACATCCTTTGTGTGGGCTCTCATTTTGAGGAAAATGGGTTATTTATTTTAAGCGCCGGCAACATAAAGGGTGCAGATTTCCCAAGAAGTGGCCGAGATCTCTTATCATAAGTGAAGCAAATGGCCGGATTATACCAGATCTAAGCGATCAAATGCTTTAGCACAGCACTTACATATAATTCACAAAATTGCAATTGAGAGTTCTTGGCAAATTTACCACAAACTTGCGGCAAATTTGCTACTGATAATTTTCACATCAAATGATCTTTTGGCAAACTTGCGGCACGTTTTCCATTGTTGCCAAAGGTTTGCCGGAGGTTCACTGCTACTGGTGAAGAGCTACAAACTGGCAAAACATTTGTGGCGAATCAAAAGCTCATTTGCATGTGAAAATAACAAGCGGCAAGTTTGCAGCTAGTTAAAAAAGATTAAGAGTGAGCAGTAGTTGTACTGTATCCGAAATGCAGTAGTCACTTTAAGCTAACCGCTATGCTGTGAAACTCTTGGCAACTTCACCCTAACCCTACATCTTGGTAGTAGCAAATGCGCTCTTGCGAGACTTTATTGAGAATGTCCTTCAAACAGGGGTCACACCAATATCAAACACCCAAATGCTAAGCACAGCACTTTTAGAAAACATACACAGTTAGCACTTAGCATTAGCTGCATCTAAAACCAGAAAAAGCATTTAGTGGCATCTTGTTAAATGATCTGCATGATGGATAGATGACAATACCATGAGTGACAGTAAATGATGAAGACTGCTTGAGGGAAAATATAAATTAAATGCTCTATTACAGGCATATAGGAATAAACTGAATGAAGGGAATGAAATGACACTGTGATAAAGAGAGAGCAAGTTCTGAGAAAGAAGCTGTTAGCATTGCGACATAAAGGATATGCCTGTTATTTTATCAGGCAATTTATTGTACCTGTTTGAAGGAAATAATTTCCACAAGGATTAAGATGCTTAAATAGAGCACAGTGTCGGGCTCTGTAAGTAAAAATACCACTAATTTGTTCCAAAGACAAAATTATTTTTAACAATAACTATTAAACCTTTAAAGATAGACCTACCATGAGCTCAGCCGTTGTCCATCGATGGTATATGCTTCTGCTGAAGCCATCAGTCCATGTTATTTCAACTTCATTGTTTAAAAAATCTTGTTTAATAGCTGAATTTGTGCTAAACAACTACACTACCCATAATCCTGCAGGAAAATATCTACCAATCAGAAAGTCGAGACAAATATACTTATACTCAACTTATATTCAACAACCTAAAATCAATAGTTTTAAATATTTAATTAGTTTTTAATTCAGATAAGTCTAGCTTTAAGGAATTGTAGTTTATTCCCTCATGGGAGATGTTAGTACACATTCTTTCACCCTCCCTTCAAATGAAAGTTTTTAATGTTTTGATTTACTTCAGTGCTGGCTGGTTTGGTTTATGGCTTAGAACTCTTTTATGAAGGATATTATGAAAAGCCTATGGAAAAAAAATGAATGGGAAAAATACTTCAGGAAACTAGACGTCTTAAAAAAATGGGTACTGTTACACTCTATTGAGTCCATGCTGTTTTCTAACCAGGTACAATGCAATATAGTAATAAAGGCTAAATTTGTTGTCTTCCATGTAAATCAAGTTTTTGTCCTAACCAACTGTGACAAACAATGAGCGACAGGACATTTTGTCGATTACTTAATGACGTACTTACACTGGCCCTGTCCCAAATAGCGCACTTCACGTGGGCTTGCGGTCTCGTGGCACGTGCTTGTAAAGTCTACGAGTCCGTAGTGTGTCGCATTTGTGATTTTAGTGCTGGCGAGATTTCTCACGAGCGCCCCTCTTTGCGCCCTCAATCCGGGCTTTGCTCCGGGCTCACGGCAGTCCGCTACCCAACAGTCCTTGCGACAGACCAATAAGAAAGGCTCCAGTTTCTGAACTGGAGGAAAAAACATGGCAGACAAGGCGATGTTCAATTGCAGATTCAAAATTTATTTTAATAATAATTCATAATTAATTGCTTTTTCCTGATTGTCAACGGTGGATCACTTGCATATCATGGTTATATAGAATCACTTTTAATTCTGATGTGTAGAACTTGTTCAAAACTTTCTAGAGATATGGAAATACTACTATTCAATGTATTATTATTGTTGTTTCAAAGAGCATTTTAGAATTATTGTGTGTCTCTAAAATATCAAGACAGGAAATAATAATTGAATACACATGGCTGTAGCTTGTAAGATTGCTTATATTTACTGATATAGTAACATTCGGTCTAACAGTACTATTTATACCTGCAGAAGTGTGGCAGTGTGTATTTTATAACTATATTTGTGGAATGTTCTTTCTAGACATGTACACTTTTACCAATCATGGACTTGCTGACTAGCGCCCCGTCAGTCTGCACTCGCTTATGTCATCAAAGTCTGCACTCAGAGGAAGACCACAAGGGCAGAGGGTGCCATTTGGGACAGGGCCACTATTGTCACGAACGCCACTTCTGAAAGTCCACTTGTCTGCCACCGGTTGTCTCTCTCTCACCTGAATGCTAACAATTGTACTACAAATCCCAGAACCCACATACCTGGTCTGATTGCTCATACACCTGTTCCCCATTTAAAGGAGTATTTAAACGCTGAGCAAACTAGAATCTATGTGAAGTCTTGTTTTGCCACGGCTATATTTCTGAGCGTTTCTCCGCTGTCTATTGCCTGCCTTCTGACCCTGGTTTGTCTATCTGGATATTGTTGTTATCTGCCTGCCCTGACCATTTGCCTGTTACTGGCCATGAGTATTGCCCTGTCTTCATTACTGATGTTGTTCCGGGTATTTCAACCCACGCCTGTTTGTACTTTGATTATTCTGCTGTTTAATAAACCGCACATGGATCTCAATCCCAGTTCTGTAACAACTATACACTATGCACTCGGCCATCTAGGTGTATGAATTCTCCCAAATGTAGCACTATCTATAAAGAGTTTTTATTACATGGAATCATTCACAGTTTGTGGGACGTGATTTGGGACGCAGCTAATGTTTCTACTTCTGCAGCTTTGCGCTTGGTATCCCCACCCGCTCAGAAATCCCACTGGTCCAAAATGCCGTTCCAAAAAGCTGTACATTAGACATCATATACGGTCTTATTAGATGAAATTGTCATGTCACGCTGCAGTTTTGTTCATTGTGGTCAGATAAAGTGCTTTTTGCCACACTTGGTTAGGACAAGGTGTAAGAGTTGCTCTAAACATGCAAATTTCGCGTCTCAGTCTGTGAATATTCACTCTGACTTTGATCAAGTTTGCAGTAAACATTTATAGAGCTGCCTTATGTGCCGAATTTTCAGTTTCACAAACTTGCCACATTTTTACAACACGCTACACCATTCTACCTCGCGTAATACATTCATAAGTCATCAGGACCCAAACATCATGTTAAATGCAATGATACTCTCCACTTAAGAACGAAAGAATGCCATGATAATTGGTGTAGCGGAGCGGCAATGATTGAGGAGCCTGTGAGATTCTTTGTGTCAGGAACCAGTGTTTACCTCAAAGACTGCAAAGACGACACAGACAAACTCGCCTGCTAATGAAACACTTCAGCAATCACATGCTTAATAGAACCTCCCTTGAGTGCTTTTACTTTTCCTATCTTGCTGTCTTTCACACTGTCTTCCTCTGTTTTTTCTTGCATGTACATACTTCAGGTCTGAGCAGCGGTGACTGCAGGCAGCAGGGGAAGTCTGTTTGTTTGAGTGTGAATTGGACTGCAGGCGACACCCAATTGGAGGTGCTCAATGCATCTACTGGAAAAAGGTGGGACTCCGGGGCTCTGTCCAGACTTTGCAAGCTTGCACTTTTTGCACGGTGGATCAGACTCTACCGCAAGGTGAGCTTAGATGTGAATAGAATAAAAGATTTTATCTGGAATTTGTTAGGCAACTTAGGGGCCATTCACTCCAAACATGATATTGCATCCATCTGCGCTGTTTTTGTAAACATTTGCTAGACAGACATCTTTACCCATTGGACATTTCAGCGCCTCGTGCAGAAGCACTTTGTTTTTAATCGCTGTGTCAAGTTAAAATAACTTTTGACTTTTAAAACACATTTCAAGACACCTGCGTTCTGTTCAATTTGTTGTGCTACATCTCACTTTTTCAGCACAAGAATGCGTTTGCTCTGAACGAACCCTAACAGTACAACCCTAACCTAGCCCCTACATGCAGTGTCGCCAGCTTAAATTGTAAAGCGACTTAGGCCCATAACATTCCCTATGCAAATGAGTGAATGCAGATGTTTTTAGCTACACAAGCTTACACAAGTACACATTTCATTGTCAGCATTGCTGAGTGGATCCCCATTATGCTTGACCTTCCCCTCTCATTTTAATCTATTTTACAAAATTAGATTAAAAAAAATGGGACATTTTTGTATTTTTCCAAAATGATGACTGAGATCATGTGACAACAATGTAGCATACTGCATAGTTAAAAAAAAACGTATTGTTGCATACTTCATACTATTTTACATAAAATATTTAAGGTAGGATGTATGCATAATATAGTGTGTGTAGTATGCAGTAAGCAGTACTTCTTTCTGAACAAAATTCTGAAAACCCCTTGCTTAGTGTACACTTACTGCAGGATCAGTGTTCCTTTAGCAACTTGAGGTCAAAGGAACAATGATGATACAGCAGAAACCTTGCAGGGTTTGACCTCAACCTTTCAATTACCACCCCAGACCTGGTGGCATTTCTCGGGTTAATACAAAGAACTAGTTGAGGATGAAGAATTCAGTGTTTATTAACAGAGTGGCTCCCATTTCTTCAAAGAAAAAAAGAATGTGCAAAATTAGGCTCTCATCATGTAAATGTATTGGAGAGATCCGGCTGCTGGCAGTTAAAGTGTAATGACTGTGGAAATGGTAATCATCTCGAAAAGCACTTGAGCGGCCTCCTATGGCAAACGCAGTCAGGGACGCAAGAACATGCACGCTAATCTCCAAAGAAACTTTTCTTTTCTCTGAGCCCCTCCGTTCGCCGCACCCCTTTATCTTGCGCAATTTCTTTTCCCGTGTGTGAATGTGCAACAAAGAAATGCACAAAAGCATGAAGAATGTTCAATTGCTTGTGAAATTTAAATGGAGAGATTACACAGCTGCTCAAATGCCACGTTTGTGCTGGCTCATTCGTTTTGTTTTGCTCTCTCACCATCGCATTCTTCTGTCTGTCACCCCATCCCTATTTCTTTCTTTCGTTTCCTCTCTGTAGCTGGTGGTCCATGGCACAAGTCAGAGTGGTACGTCGCTATTGTACTGTGAAGCGAAGCAGGCCGCTGGTACTTACCAGACTGTGAAGCTGCAGTGGCTGAAGGGTCTTCAGGAAGCGGGTTTAGGGACCTGGGTCCGGAAACCTCCTGAGCAGGAAAACTTTGCTGTGACTGTATGAGTGTTGAAGCCTGACATGGACATGATTGTCCCCTAACCACCTTCAATCTGCCAACCAATTGCCATGGAGGCCCTTTCTCACCCCCAGGGTAGTCAACAATGCCCCACTGCCACAAAACCTCCAGTGGGAGTCAACAAGGTTCATTTCTAGATGGTAAACCTCGTTATGTGAAACTCTCGCGAGATTCACATTTGCTGCTACTAAGGTATTCGTTAGGGAGTAGGGTTATTGGATGTTCAGGGTTCAAGGACAGTGTGCTACCAATTCTGCCGATTAAGTATAACTTGTAACCATAAGTTAACACAGAAAATGAGTTTGATTCATCCCTCAGCCTTTTTTTTTTTTTTTTTTTTTTTAATGCAGGAGCAGTAACACTTATAATTGAAGTAAATAGAAGTAATTTGTGTCAAAGAACTTCCATAAACTGAGCTGTAAAAATTTGTCTAAATTGTCATTTTATTTAAGAGGAACTTTTTTATTGCAAGATTAACTTCTGGTTATAAATCCCTGATGCAATTCCAGTAGATAACATTATGTCAGTTTCTGGTATAATTGCATTGGTCCTCATTCAAGACACTTTCGTAAAGATATGAGTAAATTTGGAGTAATTTGCGTGTAAAATGGGCCTTCCTGATAACTTTCCACCGGATTCACAAATGCTTCGTACCCCACAGATTTGTTAGTAAAACGTGTGTATGCTAGTGAATTCCAAACATTCATAAGAGGGCATGTGTGCACGATTCATTCACAATTATCATAATCCACACCCATGAAAACACCATATAGGGAAGGCACCTGACTCGCTAGTAAATGCTCTTAATATCTATGCAGAACAGTAATGAAATAATTTGTGCATTCACATAACATTTTTATTTAGCAAGCACTGTAGCGTGTTAAAGTGAAGACTGTCATCATATGTTTTTGCTGTCCTTTGACGCTCATTTGTGTGATCATACAGTACAAGAAATCAATAAAAATATTTTGACGTGAGTGTAAAACAGTTCACGCCGGGAGTAGTATGTCCACCACCATTAACCTTCTCTGGTTCATTTCGCAGAACATCGCCAATTTCTGGGAAAATCATGATGGTAACCGTGATATACTTGCTACTGGAAAAATCTTCTGAAAGATGAATAGAATGCCTGAAGAAAAAGCCAAAAAGCTGTAAGATATTACAGATTTGCAAGCTATACAACGGTGTGCGGGCTTTTCCTATTTTTCCCCTATTGTAGCGGATTTGCACCTGCCCGCAGTGTGTTTATTTATGGATTAAACAGCATTAGCATTGACCATACATTATCAACTGACCGCAGTTTACCTATACTACATTTTGAAACCTACATTACAGAGCTCATGTAAAAAATAAACTGTCCAACCAGTCACGTTAGAAGGTATTAATTTTTAATACATTTTTTTTTGAAAGATCAAGCACTTCTGCTGTAAAAAATTATTGGTTCCTTTTGTAACCTTCATTCCCTGATGGAGGGAATGAGACGTTGTGTCGATGTAGTGACACTAGGGGTCACTCTTGGGAGCCCCAAACACCTCTGATCTTTGAGAAAAGGCCAATGGGAATTGACGAGTGGAATTTGCATGACACCCCCTGACATACAGGTATAAATGTAGCTGGCTCACAACCACACATTCAGGTTTTGTGCTGAAGAGCAGAGACAGATCCCAGCCATTTCAGCGGGTACTACAGCATTGTGGCAAGAGGGACACAATGTCTTGTTCCCTCCATCAGGGAACAGAGGTTACAACAGTAACCAAGACGTTCCCCATCTGTCACTCACTCAAATGTTGTGTTGATGTAGTGACACTAGGGTCCCTATTAGAAATGCCACAACCAGCTGAACTGTGTTACGTGTACTGGCGGTCCAGGTGCAGGCAAGCTGCTGCATGCCTAGTAGCAAGTGCATCCGGTCCGCATGTAGCCTCCCCAATGCCCCATGAATGTCACACAGCCCTTCTCACCCCAGGGGGGGAGACAAGACCTATTGGACCTGAAATTTATCTGGGCCATATGCATTCACGTCAGGGAAGGCACTCTTCCCACAAAGGAAGATGCCACGAAGACTACATCCTGCCAAAGGGGAGGTTAACATGTGACTAATACGTCACGTGTCCTTACCAGCCGCATGTGGTGGTGGTGTAAACTGTTAAGCAGAAGGTTGTCGGTTCGCTCCCCACAGCCACCACCATTATGTCTTTGAGCAAGGCACTTAACTCCAGGTTGCTCCAGGGGGATTGTCCCTGTAATAAGTGCTCTGTAAGTCACTTTGCATAAAAGCGTCTGCCAAATGCATAAATGTAAAATGTAAAATGTAAATGTGGAAGAAGCCCCGTGGTAGGAACTCTACAGCATGGTGACCGGTGGCAAGGGGGCTCCTGCTGGACTTGCCCTCAGGGAAACCGTAGCATGGAAAATACATCACAAGCGTTTACCACAGGTAACCAGCACATGTTGAGCACCTAACCCAGTACAGGACATACTTGCACACGTACTGGGCCTGGCTTCGAATTCCTCCACTGAATTTGCCTGCCGCAAAGGACATCCAGGGTTCACCCATCTCGGGAACTCGCATGGGGGAAAAAAGCACATGTCTTCCCCTCATGGAGGGGAAAGGCGCTGTGCACAAGTGGTACACCTGGCCGGCTGCCCACACACACCTGTTCGTACCTGTCAAGACACAGGAAAAAACTGGCTCAACCCGGAGATTATAAAATCTCGCAAAAGTATTGGATGTTGCCCAGCCCACTGCTCTACAGCTGTCTGCTAGAGAGGCACCGTTGTCTAGTGTCCAGGAGGACACCACACTCCTAGTGGAGTGTGCTTGTAGTCCCAAAGGGGACGGCACGCCCTGGGCCTTGTATGCCAAAGCGATGGCATCCACTATCCAGGTGGCAATCCTCTGTTTGGAGACAGCGTTCCCTTTCCGCTGTCCCCCAAAACAGACAAAGAGCTGCTCAGGGCATCTAAAGCTCTCTGTGCGGTCCAAGTAGATAAGCAAAGCATGCATCGGACACAGCAACAACAAGGCTGGGTTTGCCTCCTCCCGGGGCAGCTCTTGCAGGCTAACCACCTGATCCCTAAAAGGGGTCGTGGGAACCTTGGGCATATATCCCGTTCGGGATCTCAAGACCACGTGAGAGTACACCGGACTGAATTCCAGGCAGGTGTCACTGACAGAGAACGCCAGTAGGTCCACCAGGATGACCTGTTCCTCATCTTCCCTGATCTTACACAATATGCAAGCAGGCTCACTGGGGAAAATGCATACTTGCGCAGCCTCGGGGGCCAGCTGTGTGCCAGCGTGTCTGTGCCAAGGGGAGCCTCAGCCAAGGAGTACCAGAGCAGGCAGTGGGACGATTGCCAGGAAGCAAACAGGTCTACCTGTGCTTCGTCCAATCGACTCCAAATCAGCTGGACCACATGGGGGTGGATTCTCCACTCTCCCTTGTGAGTCACCTGCCGTGACAGCGTGTCTGCTGCATGGTTGAGGTCGCCCGGGATGTGAGTGGCCCGCAACGACTTCAGTCACTGCTGTCTTCAGAAGAGGAGACGGCGGGCGAGTTGCAACATGCAAGGTGAGCGAAAAATGCCTTGGCAGTTTATATAAACTACCGTTGTCCATCCGGACCAACACATGCTTGCCCTGAATCAATGGCCGAAGCTTCTGCATGGCCAGCAATACCACCAGCAACTCGAGGCAGTTGATATGCCAACATAGTCGTGGCCCTGTCCAGGAGCCCGCAGCTGCATGCCCATTGCACACGGCACCCCAGTCCAAGCCCAAGGGCTGAACATGCAGCTACAGATTGGCGTGATAGCCATGCAATGCATGCCGCGGTGCCATGCCCATCTCTGGACTCGAGTCTGAAGCCAGTGCTGAAGCAGTCTCATATGCATCAACCCAAGTGGCGTAACTGCCGCCGAGGACACCATCTGCCTTTGTTTGGCACGATGAAGTAGGGTTGTGGAACCCCTACATCTCGGCTAGAGGAACAGGCTCTATTGCGTCCTTCTGAAGAAGGATTGCGATTTCCACATGCAGGGCAGACGCTGGCGAACTGAATCACATAGCCGAGTCAGATCATCCTGGCCAACCAGTGCGATGGGTTGGAGAGCGCTAGCCACGCCTCCAAACTCCAAGCGATTTGACGTACCTGAGGGTGGGGCCTCGCAGCAGGGAGGAGAAGGAACTGCCACATCGATGAGCCTCGTGTCTCGAACACATGGCTGTGCTGAGGGAAACGTCAAAGCATATACCATGCTCCGCATACCCAGCATAGGACCGGTCAGCGTTGGAGGAGGGGGCTGGGTGCCATCGCGGGTTTGTGTGCCATGGCCAGGTGCGCGAAGGTGGGGAGCCCACGTTGGCCACAAATGTATGGCGATCGTGACAACGACGGCCGTAATCACCGAGAATATGACCCAGGGAGTGAGGAGACCGCTCTCTTTTTGAAAATGCAGGACTTTGAACCTTGCCAGGGCAGGATATGTTGGGTGGCCTCTGTCTGCTTCTTAACCACTGAGAAGTGCTGGGCAAAGTCCTCAACGGTGACGCCAAATAGGCCAGTCTGGGAGATGGGGGCATCGAAAAAGCGGACATTGTCAGCATCCTTCATCTCAACCAGGTTAAGCCATAGGGAGAAACCGCTGCAAAGTGCCGGATATCCAACAGCATACAACCGCGAGTTTAATGGAATGGCAGTGGAACTTGCTGATTCAACACTGCTCGACTACGAAGAAACAATCTGAATGAATTGTTGTGAGCCAGCTTCTTTTATACCCGTATGTCTGGGGGAGTGGCATGCAAATTCCACTCTGCAATTCCCATTGGCCTTTTCTCAAATATCAGAGGTGTTTGGGGCTCCCAAGAGCGAACCCTAGTGTCACTACGTTGACACAACATCAAGTGAGTTACAGATAGGGAATGATAAGCAGAGTTGGGTTAAATTATACTTTGAAAACATTTATTCAAGCATTAAAGAAACGTTTCTAAATAAGTACAGGCTATAGGTTAATTTAAGGTTAATTTCAATCAATTAATAATTTTTTTTTTATGACTTATTAACTTTGTTTTTAGCAAAACGTAATCATGACAGTTTGCCTGAAAGAACACTAGTTCAGATGTCTTGCACACAATTTACATGTGGTCGGGAGAAGGTGTAAATTTTGTTCGTACAAACTAACGTTTTAAATGTTGAAAACTTTATGCCAGAACAGCTTTACGAACAATTTATACAAAAACATTTTCTGCTCATGTTTCATGAATGAGGCCCATTGTACTCAAGTTACTAGGTTACCGGCTTTATGAGTTGAAATTATTCTCTGTGGTAATCAACATTATGCCATAATGCTGTGGGTAGATCTCAACTTGTATTGAACCTGGAATACTCCATTAATGGTAGGGTTGGGTTAGGGTGGGGTGGGGTAGGGTAGGGAAGGTGTAGGTTAGGGCTGAGTTAGAGTGGGGTAGAGTTGGCTTGGCATTAGGGTAGGTTAGGACTGGGTTAGGTAACACTTTATTTTGATGGTCCCAAGTAGATATTTAACTGAATATGCGAAATATCAACTGGCTTGCTATAGCCAATAAACAGTGTTTATTGTGTTGAAGACTATCAATAGCATGTATAATAGCAGCAAAATATCAGCTTATCGACTGACTTGCTATAGGTAGTAAAAGGTGTTTCAACAAATATTCAGTAGACTTTCAGTAGCCTGTATATAGAGCTCTGTTAATGACCTACATACATTATTGTTGAGAACATCAGTTCATTAAAAGGTCATTAATAAAGATCTATATACAGGCTACTAAAAGTCTACTGAATGTTTGTTGAAACACTGTTTACTAGTTATAGCAAGCCAGATGAGAAGTCACTTATAGTCAGTTAAGTATCTACTTGGGACCATCAAAATAATGTGCTACCCTG
This sequence comes from Moxostoma hubbsi, assembly GCA_032164185.1. NCBI lineage: Eukaryota > Metazoa > Chordata > Actinopteri > Cypriniformes > Catostomidae > Moxostoma > Moxostoma hubbsi. The sequence continues at coordinate 9,232,430 of JAVLUX010000033.1, forward strand.
GGTTAGGGTGGGGTAGGGTAATGGTAAGATAGGGCTGGGTTTGGTTAGGGTTGGCTTGGCTTTGGGGTAGGATAGGACTGGGTTAGGGTGGGGTAATGTAGTGGTAAATTAGGGCTGGGTTAGTGTAGAGTTGGTTTGGCATAGGGTAGGGTTGGATTAGGTTAAGGTAGGGGTAAGGTAGGGTTAGAGTAGGTTAGATTAGATTAGTGGTTCTCAACCTATGGGCTAGGGCCCACAAGGGAACAAACTTTCAAGGGGGCCTCATGACGACTTCAAATAAATTAAACTACCTTGATTAAAAGCTGCCATGAAATTGATTTTACCACATAAACTGAAATCATATTTCTCACTATGGTGAAAATTCATCTCTGTGTGCTGTCTTGCACAATTTTTTGAGGAAGGGGTTTGTGAATATTGACTTGGTCAGTATGAAGCCTACTGACCAAAAAGGTGGAGGACCGTTAGGGTAGGTTAGGGAAGGGTTAAGTCAAGTGGTTTAGGGTAGGGTAGGTTTAGAGATGGGTCAGGGTGAGTTTTGCCACAAAACTTCAAATCTATACAGCGCATGAATGTTGCATGTTATCTCGTGAGAGTTTTCACAGATTGAGGGAAAGATACAAGAGAAATAGTGACATATTCTCAAAACAGCAAATGTGAATGATAGTCACCTCTCTCTCCCTTTATCTCTCTCTCTACATTGAGTCTCAATCTGCTCTTTTGTAGCTGTCATTCAAACTTGTGTATGTGTTTTAAACTTTGCCAAAGTGAAAGGCAGTCTTGTCATTATCTGTCCGTTTACGGCTGGCCTGCCCCTGAAGAGCTCCGACACACTGTCCAATTAGAAGCCCTGTCAGAGTGATGCGTCCCTTGCTTTCCTCTCTCCTTCATTTGAACTGCTTCAAAATGAGAAAAAAGGAAAAAATAAAAAACCTGAGTAGGGTTTGACATTTCAAAGACAGGTTAATTCAGCACCATTTCAGGTGTGCAGTGCAAGGTAATGGTGACAAGCTGATGTAAATGGTGCCATTACGACACCCTGGGTCTCTTCAGAGCACTTGCTGTTTTTTGTAACGATACAGCATGCTGTTTTAATACCTCAAAACATGCTCCTGTTCACAGGTGACGTGCCATTTCTCAGTTGGTTTTCCTTTGTAAGAACTGTATCTTTACATTGGGCTTTTAGGGCAAAGACCTGCTTGAAAATGGAATATTCCTGGTTTGATGCAGACAGAAAAGGAAAATGGAGTTTAATATGCGCTTTAAGAGAGCAAGTAGAGATCTGTGATTACGGAGTAATTGGTAGTTAATGGATTCATTTACAAACTGAGCAAATTACAAATTGCTCTGGAATGCCCCGACCAAACCTATGAAACGCATGCCACTTTACCTGAGGTTTAACCAATGATTCTACTGCAACTGTTTATTTTATTATTAGCGTATGTGTCATTCATGTCTTTTGATTATGCACTTTTTACGTATTTTTCTATGCGTGTTGTAAATCCTCATATTATTTTGTCAAATTATGAGTATTTGACTGTAAAGATGTGTACTGTGGTACAATTAACATCACCATTTTCCATGATTATTATATTTAAATTTACTGCTAACATTTATTTTATTAATGATTCCTTACTTTGCATAATTTGTTAAAATGTGCAATCACAAATTGTGTTTGAGTAAATGACAACTAATGTACTTTCAGCCTATTTTTTTTTTTCAAAGCCACTTTGTCAGTGCTTGCCAAGATGTCATTAACCCCCTTTAAACAGCTGAAATGTTACAGGGACACCTAGTGGTGACAAATATAAATCTCTCTCTCTCTAGATTTTATTTTATAATGATATGGTTTGTTTTGGGAATTTATAATACTATAACATCCAGTAACATCCAATTTGATATTTCAGTCCATAACGGAGGATGTTAGTGCACATGTGCTCGGTTAATGTTCATGTATTAGTTATTTCACTCATGTGAAAATGTTTTTGCGGGTGTTTATGTTATATATGCATCTTGTTGCAACACTTATTTTACTTTTGTGTTAAACAGAAACCCCTGACAAAATTGAGCACCATCAAGTAATTCCATTTTAAGGCATGATTGAATGGCAATATTGTAATAACTGTACATTTTGTAAAAATGTGTAAAAATGACTGAAGATTAAAAGAATAGCTAAAAGATCTCAGTAAAATGTACATTTAAATTCACAAGCATATGCTGCTAAGGTCTGTAAATTGCACTTCAGTTTAACCTTAAAAGTGAATGTTTATGTGAATAAAAACAGAAAAACAACTTTGCCACCATTCTTTTCTTTTTAAAAGTGAAATATGATGGACAAAAAAATATTGGTAAAAAACTTGTAAAACTCTTTTCACATAGCAACAATGTATTTAATGAATAGCTGTGCACAATTCGACAGTCTGTATCTGTATTGTTACAGTGTAAAATTGTTACATTTTTTATAGACACTAATCATGTTAAAATGTATGTTTAATAAAAAAAACAGCAAGAACTAGAATGTTTAAAGAATTTTTACTTTATTCTGAAGCCCAGCAGTGAGTGAATTAGAATTGACATCTCTACATTGTTTTGGTGATGCAATATATCATTTGTCCAATATGGTAAATTAGGTTGCTCTTAAAAAAAAAAAAAAAAAAGTTATGGCTCAATACAGAATGTTATATCAAGGTAATAACGACTAACAAAGTGTCAGATCTCCAACATTTTAAAGGACATTCTGATGGGTCAATTGGCGTACATGATGTTTTGCTTGTTTTTTGATAGCTGGATAGAAGATGAACGATTTCTTTGCTGTTTTTCATACATAGCAAATCTAGGGTCAAATACACAGTTCAATTAATATGGACAAAAATCACACAAATAAACATCTTTATCATAATAAACATCTAAGAATTGTTTCGCCTAAATGAAAAAGAACAATTGACACTTTTCCACCAGCATTTCTTATAATGTCCAATGTACTGTAGTTGTAGTAATAGTCTAGTAATGCGGTACCTGATTGTAACACACCGATGGCAAAGCTTCCGTTTAAAGATTCTGAATGTCTCGAATCTCATTTGAGCTAATGACAGCGTCTTCATCGCTGTTTTCTGTAGATACAGCGAAGCACAGTGGTTCACACATCACATATCCAAAACAAGTACGTCTGCAAACATGTAAAGCGTCGGTAGGTCACACGAAGCATATCAACATCGTTTGGTCCAAAAGTACAGACGAATATTACAATATTGAACACACTCACCGCTTTAAAAAATAACTTTTACGTAAAAAGTACAGCAGTGACCAGGATGTGAACTTGGTGTATTAATCTGAATAACATTTGACTAGGATATTTACTATTACACGACTTAAAAGCCCTTAATATTAAATTGAACATCAAACGTACATCAAACCTGGGCTCCAAAACTACTTCACATTACTTGCAAAGCCCTCTTTTTGTATTATTTGGGTGAACAAGATTACACAGCAATTATACAGCATTTTGCATCACATATTTTACAGAGAGCCGGGTTTGTCATGCAAATGGACTGCCGGCAATACCGCCCGAAGCCGATTGGCCGCTTTAACTGCAGTTCCAAACAGAACATCAAGAAGGTGCAGATCCGTAAATATATTTGCCGATTTCCTTTCACAAAGGCAGAGCGCTCCGTCTCTTTTGCAGGTTACAAGCAAAGGCGTGTTTCTATAAAAAGCAAGGCAGATATCTATACAAAAATCAAAAATATTATCTAAAATGCCATCATAAAATAAAAGGTTATCTGTACATACAACAAACTGAACATTGCACGACAAAAATACCACAAGTGAATAGTTAAGTGTAACAACAACAGGCCATGAAGGAACGTTTCAGCAATGTTCCGGTCTTGTCCCAGCTTGAATCATGCAAACATGTAAAAACAAGTTAACAAGACTAGGAGTCAGTTCACAACACTATATGACCTCAGAACAGACAGTGCAGTACTAGATATACACAACTTCAATGAAATTAAACACCTGGTACAAGTCTATCGCCTTCCTCGGACATCACATACGTTTTTCGAGGCATGAAAGGATGAGATCTGAATGAGGGACAGTGACTGTAGACGCCAACGTGAATGTACTTTAAATCTACTGCAGGTGTTGCACTGAAGAATGTGCTTGAGGAGTCGGTGTTTGCGTGGATGGCCCGTGGTAAGCTTGTATATGCAAGTGAAACCAAATGCGGGTACTGGGTGTGAACGCATCACTTCTCTTGCAGCAGGGCAGGTATGTTGATGTTCCAGCCGATGGCCTGCCGGTCAAAGCCACAGGTGAAAAGATTGCAGGCCTGGTTCTCCTCATTCCACGCAGAGCAGCACACCATGCGGCGATGCCCCTGCGCATTAAATGCAACACATTTGTCAGAACACATACAAGCAAACAAACCTAGCTCATTTGAAATTACAGATAATGGTTGCCTCGCATATACTAGTGAGCTAACTTTTCTGTTGCCGGCATGGGTAGCTACAAAAACAGCATTCTAATTGAAATGGACCCTCGTCAAAGACTGATCTGAGATGTGCTTCATGGGCAGCAGTTTTGTTAATAGCCACTTATACGTAGAACCAGAAGTTATGTGAACCACACAAGAACACAAACACAAATGCGCTTGCCTAATGATACAGGGTGGAGACATACCACACTTAAGCTACTAAAATTATCACTGTAAACTAAAGGTGAAAGATTAAATAATGTCTTGGGAGGAATCAAATAGACTCCAATTTGATTACAACCATGGTAGATTCTTAATAAGTTTATGTCCCGATACCATTTTTTTGAGAATGAATACAAGTACCGTTACTTCCTTTTTGGTACTCACCAATACGGAGTATGATACCTGTTTTTATTTAATATCAACAGTTTATTTTATCATCAAAATGGTGTTTAAATAAATGAATGAATTAAAACTATTATCAAATGAAACAGTAACAATTAATTTCCAACAAGATATATAATTTATCAAATAACGTGCTTTTATGCAGAATCAACATTGGAGTTACTTTTTATCAAATAAAGTACTGCATTACATATGTGAGATATTGCTTAAATATAAAAATTACTATTGTATATTCTTATTAATAGTAGTAATACAGTGAATATTACATAACTATACTGCAGTTATCTATTTCTGTTGTAATTTTTCCATTTAAATAGAGCTTTTATTTTGAAATATTTGTTTTGCTGTTGATTACTGAACTGCAAAACGCTGCCATTTCATAATAAATATGTAGACTGTATGTGCCACAAAGTGAATTAGCACTCTGCTGACTGTCATCTGCAACAAACAGAGCGTGCGATGCTCATGATGGTGCTTTCCACGTATAAGCCAAGGATCTCTAAAATATATGAGCACTTAGAAACTTTATGCCGGCACAACACCGGCTCCACACATTCACAAGCACTTATGCTTGAAGCGTGCAGCACATGCAAACTATCCATTTATCTCATTAAATCACAGCTTTTGCAGTTAAATAATCTCACTAGGACAATAACATGATTTTAATATTGTGCGCTTTTACGGATTGGCATTCGTACATCAGATGGTTTTGCTTTTGGTATTGGAGCATTTTTTACAAGTAAGAGTAGAATAAAGGACTCCAAAGTCTGGACATTCAAGAATTGAGAAATATAATGGATAAAGTTTTCATGTTTTTATTATATGTTCCATTCTAATGATGTTTAAAATTGGGAAATAAACTGACCTGGTTTGCCATCATATTTCTTATGTTTACCTAAATAATTAAGAGCCTGAAAAGAAAACAATATCTGTTGTGGAGTAGGGCACAAACTTTTCACTTGATGCACAGTCCCAACTCATGAATGTAGTGTACCCATGGGTTCAGTCACAATATTATGAAGAGATGATCTGCACTCCGATAGTAAACTGCTAATGTTTTTATTACATACATTTTTGCCGCACAGACCTTCCTAAATGTGTAAAATGTCAGTCAGAATATTACTACTTAAGCTTTAGTTTTATTTTCCAAAACCTTGAAGAAAAAAAACCCGTTTTGAAATTAACATTCAAAAGGTTCTAGATGTTTAGCTGATCAAAAATAACCCAAATATAAACATTTTATTTTATACTGTAACATTTATATTTGTAATATTTTTTTAATACAAAAATGTACAATCACTTATGTTTTATTAATATATTTTCATACAATATACAGAAAATAAAATGTGGCTTTCGGTCTAAAAATCCAATTAATCGAAGAAATATCCAAAGATTTATCGATTATCAAAATAATCGTTAGTTGCAGCCCTAAATATTCTATTATATTAGAGCTGTTGAAATTAAAGAGTTAACACATATTAATTTTAAAAACTTTAACACGTTAATTTTTCTTTATCGCGATTGACGCATTTACCGTTAATACATCAAAAACACTGGTGGAAATAGGTCGGAACCTTTGCGATGTGTCCGCCTGGAGTCATACACAAGAACACACACACACACACACACACACACACACACACACACACACACACACACACACACACACACACACAGCAGCGATGGGAAAGGACCTCTTAATGCTATTTGTATGTCAAAGACAAGGTTGTTGACAGAAAGCAAGTACTTTGCAGCCTCTGTCAGGTGCAATTTAATAACCACAGAAGCACGGCAAGTCTTAACTATCACCAAAATGCAGAATGGGACACCCCCACGCGAATCATGAACGTAACCACAGTCACAGCCACAGTCTGTCGGCCGATTCATATTTTGGAGGACAAGAGTTTGAGATTTAATGCCCATTGCAATGAATATGCAACCTATGTGGAGACAAGTTCTTTCAATTAGTCAAACTCCCACTTAGACTTTGGGAAACATTTAATGTTACTTGAATTGGTGCAATTTTAGTGCATTTCTATCTTTATACTGTGGAAAGCTTTGTTTGCAAAATGTTAATAAAGCAATATATTTTTATATATTGTTTTGTTTTCTTTCCTAAGATGGAAATAAATGCATTCTGACAGGAAAATAATTATAGTGTCAAACTTTATCACTTTCAAAATGTGCGATTAATCATGATTAACTACAAAAACAATATTCTTTAAAAACATGAATCTACTGACTGCACTATACATTATATATTACATTATTTATCTATGAGGATTTCTCATTGTATATTCTGATTTATGATTACATGTTTACATTTGATCTAATTATCTGTACCTACAATTTGACATAAGAGTCTAAACCATGCCTATAATGACCAAAAGAAAAAAAAAAAAAACTATCAAGGTATTTGCAACTCACTAGGATGAGACGCCAGTATTTTTACGAATTATTTTGATAAAATTAGTAACTTAAATTATGACTTAAATTTTTTTTGTGTATTTATAGGCTGAAGTAGAAAATTATTAGGCTGCTTTGTTTTCCTTTTAAAAATTAGTTAGTATAAGCCACATATAAAATCTCAAAATTAACCATAGATATTATTATATGATTACTATTACTAAAACCAAGTTACCATATGGATACTACAGTAATGCTGTAGTAAAACCATGGTTAATTCAAAACTTTGGTTACTGCCAAAATAAATTAATAAAAAAAGCATGGTTACTACAGTCGTGGTTACTAGTTAATACAATATTACTACAGTAAATCCAAGAGTAGTTTTCATGAGGGTATAATTTATTAACGAGGATTAAAGATCATTATCAATGTTTTAACACCTCTGAATTTAAATAAGCCTGTAAAAATGGTCACACAAGCCTATTATAATACACATCATGTCTAGGTTTGTCATTACTTGGTGTGAATAACTCCAGATGCTGTTTTTCTATTTTAGCATTTCTGTGTGTCACGATGAGTGGAAGAAAAAAAAATAGTTCAACGATATGAACGATTGCAACAATTTGCTCATGTAATTGTTCTTTTCCACGTCGAAGCTTATGAGATACATAAATATTTATGTTATCTAAATATTAATATCACCAGTTTAAAAAACAAAAAAAAAAAACAAACAAACAAACTTCAGAATCTATATCGCGTTATATGAGCGCGAAGCGATCATCTGTGTTCCGCAACTGCTTTCGGGTGAATAATGTATAACTTGTGAGTAAGGGCAGCCGGTGGACTTTCTGGTGCCCTCCTAGGGTAAGATGGTGCCCACCTATGGTGTTGGTGCCCTACGCAGACTGCACAAGTCTCATCAGGCCTGGTGGATTTTAGTTGACAGCAGTGGTGGTTCTATAGGTGTCTTTGCATAGTGCTTATGTTAGCCGCGGTGTACGGCACTATTTTCTTACAAGACTTACATATTGTTTGTGTCTTGTCACATTCTCTGCTGGTTCCCAAAATGCTGCCACACAAACCATTTAAATGTGGCGGGGGCATCTTCTATCCTAATTTCACCCTCAAATTCCATCATGCTGATATCGCAAGACAGCTTTTCACCTCGACGAGAAATATCATCACATTGTAATATTGCGAGATCTCGTGGCACGTGATCTCATCACACCCCTAGTGCTAAGGCTATATTATTTATAATATATGACAATATATAAAAAATTTTTTTTAAGTTAGAACAGTATATGGGTGCTATATTATAGTCTTTTATTATATGATAATATAGTATATGTTATCTAACATTACATTTATGATTATATGTTCAGAATTTATATAATTATCTATACCTACAATTTAATACAATAAAAAAAAAACACCATCTATAAGAATAACAATTTAAGGTGCTTAAAATATACAAGGCAGTTTGACAGATGTGGAACAAAAAAAAAGGGAATAAAACCTCTCTCTTTGAACAATGTACCTGTCTGTTGCTCCGGGGGAGACGGGCCAAACGGACACCATTCATGTCGAACAGTCTGACCTGTCTGTTGTCATGTGGGAGAGCAATGATTCTTTGGTTTGCAGAGACACTTATCCTGCACATTACAACAACAACAAAACAAATCACTCAACACAAGAAAAACAAACTGTACAGAAAACAATAAAGCAAGTATCAATCAACAGACAATAATATTACAACCACAAATATCCAAATCTAGAGTATCTTCAATCATTTTTCTAAAAACCCATGATATCCTAATTTGACACTTGTGGCTTTTAGTCCATGTCTGTTGTCTTTGATGCCATCTATTAGCTAGTGTAATCCTAAAAGTAGACAAAATTATCTGATATAAATAATCAGATAAACGCAATTAAAATGTCCAGTCTTTCTCATCAGGAAATTTGCACCAAAAAAAATTATGGATGACTTTCATCCATTTTACTTGGCCTTTCATTTTTTTCAGGATACCAAGTTTTCAAAGAACTAATTTCTTAATGTCTGTGAAGATTGTAAAACAGGCACTTTGTTGTACCTGATTTTTCAGAAACACAAGTCTCGGGAAGGGCTCTTACAACTCACCAACCTGCTGCTCTTACCTATTAACGGCGGAGTCTGTGCGGATGGTAGCGATCGGAGATCTCATGTTCTTCAGGTCCCACACCTTGACGGTGCGATCATCACTTCCAGACACCACATTGTCTCCCACAGTGAAGACGGCTGATGTCACCGTGCTGAAACAAACAAACGAGCTGTCAATTAAACTTTTCACACCCTCAAACTGCCCTGTGAGCTCCAATCACATACAATTACTCGTCAACACCTCTGAGGCTGAAAATATCTCCCTCAACAAATCATAACGCACATGATTATCATGATGTAAACAGAGTATACCTTTAAGCACAGATAAAGACAAATTGTTCCAGTGTAACTCTTAGGGTTGTCGCAATACCAATACGGGTAACATTTTGTGATTCTTGATACCGTAACAAATACGAATGTTATTGAACACACTCCTTCATGTAAAAAGTTTCTGTAAATTTTAACAAATATAAAAAAAAAATATAATAGCATGTAACCAAGTTTTTCTCAAAATTAAGCCTTGGTTTATATTAGACCACATTTACACTAAACAAAAAAAAAAAAAAAATTTAATTATTATTTTATCCCATTTTCTCCCCAATTTGGAATGTCCAATTCCAACTACTTACTAGGTCCTCGTGGTGGCGCGGTTACCTCAATCCGAGTGGTTGAGGACAAGTCTCAGTTGCCTCCACTTCTGAGACCATCAGTCCACACATCTTATCACGTGGTTCGCTGTGCATGATACCGCAGAGACTCGCAGCATGTGGAGGCTCATGCTAACCTCTGTGATCCACAACAGCTTTCCTCATGCCCCATTGAGAGCAAGAACCACTAATCATGACCACGAGGAGGTTACCCCATGTGACTCTACCCTCCCTAGCAACCGGACAAATTTGGTTGCTTAAGAGACCTGACTGGAGTCACCCAGCAAACCCTGGATTCGAACTCGCAACTCCAGGGGTGGTAGTCAGCGTCAATACTCGCTGAGCTACCCAGGCCCCCAAAAGTATTTAAACAAATCAGACTTACTAGAGCTGTCAATTTAATGTGTTACTTTAGTGTTATTTGTCATAAAAAAATAATAAAAAAAAAAATAAAAAAAAAAAATTTAATTAATCATACCTCCTGACACGTATGTAAATTCCATAAAAAAACATACAGTGGCAAGAAAAGTATGTGAACCCTTTGAAATTATCTGCATTCATGTATACATTTGTCTTAAAATCTGGTTTGAACTTTATCGAAGTTACAAAAATGAACAAACACAATCTGTTTTAACTAATAACACACAAATTATGGTATTGTTCTTGTACATACTGAATACATCGTTCACAAATTCACAGTGTATGTTGGAAAAAGCATATGAACCACTAGGCTAATGACTACAGCAAAAGCTATTTAGAACCAGGAGTTGGCAAACATGTCATCCAATTAATGAAATGAGATTGGAGGTGTGGGTTAGAGCTACTTTGACTTATAAAAAGCACTCAAACATTTTGAGTTTGCTATTCACAAGAAGCATCTGTTGACGTGGATCATGCCTTGCAAAAAAAGAGATCTCAGAAGACCTAGAATCAAGAATCGTTGCTTTGCATTAAGCTGGAAAGCGTTACCAAAGTTATCTCGAAGAGCTTAGATATTCATCTGTCCACAGTTAGACAAACTGTCTGTAAATGGAAAAGATTTAGTACTGTGGCTACTAGGGGGGTGCAGCGAAGCCATCATCTGTATCCGTTCATATGATAAAATGATCTGTATCTGTCTCTGTGTTTGGATAGAACCGGATGTGGGCGGGTTTAACCTGGAAACTCGTCAAAACTTAACGAAAAACCCATTTTTACTATTAAATTAGCTTAAATTAAATATGCCTTGTATATGCCTTTTCATAATAATAGCCTAATAATAATCATTATTATTGTAGGCTACAATTATTATTTAATTAAATTATTTTCTTTTTTTTGTTTTACGTGGAATATGTTGTTAACTGTGTTAATTTTCTTTTAAGTCTGTGCATGCATGACATTATTCTGCAGGCAAGAGGTGTCAATCAAGATGTGAAATTTCAAGCACACATTTTGCAGTGAATATTAAATACAAATTCAAACATTAAAATAATCAAAATGTGAATATAGGCTACAAACAGGTGAAAGTCACATACGCATCAGGAATTCAGGTACAATAGGACACCATTATTTACTGTAGATAAATAGTCCTAATAGTAATTCATATAACACCGTTTAAAAAAGATAAAAAGAGACTAAGCATGTTCAAGTTTTGTCATTTTACATGAGCAGGAATATTCGGAATAGATGAACAGGCTGCTTTATGGAGCATTTGAACTTTTTTTTCGGAATAAAGATAATTACCTTAAATCACTGAAGTGGATATAAATGTGGTTAACTTTAAGAGACGGATAGATGTGCTCCGATGTGAAACCATCACTTCAGGTCAGGAATTTAACATTGTGCTCAGGTTAAGGCTATAAATGAATACATGGGAATTATTACGCGTGAATCGTGTGACACATTAACAGAGATTTCAAGAAGTGGAACATGTACATGATGTCGTATCTTAGTTAATGTTACACTTGACAAGCTCCACGCACAATTAACGAGACTGCACCCATTCAATCTCAAATCAATCACACCATGCACATTTTCATTCATAAAGTTTACACTTTAGAAATATTGGTTTCACGGACTCATAGATTTGTTGTAATTTTGAATTGGTTTACTTAAAATGTCTCTTTATTCTTGTGCTTCTTGGATAATCAGTCAAACAAATATTTTTTTCTATTGTTCAAATGAATCGTTATTTGTTTTGTAATCATTATTTGTGCATTTTCGAATACGGTATTCGGCTTAGGGCACATCCCCAGTGGCTACTCTCCCTAAAAGTGGTCATCCAACCAAGATTACTTAAAAGGGCACAATGCAGAATGCTCAATAAAAATTTAAAAAAAAGAAACTAAAAAAGATTTGAAGGATTCATTGGAACTGAATAACATCTCCTCCGTTCATGAGTTTACTATATGGAAAACATTAAATAGGAATGGGGTCCATGGCAGGACACCACAGAGGAAGTCACTGCTTTCCAACAGAAACAAGGCTACATGCCTGAAGTTGCCAAACACCATTTTGACACTCCACAATGCTACTGGGAAAACTTTGTTGACTGATGAAACTAAAATTACATTATATGGGAAGAAAACGCAGCATTACATATGGCATAAAAATGGCGCCAAATTCCAACATGAAAACATCATTCCAATGGTGATGTATGGTGGAGGGAGCATCATGATATGGGGCTGCTTTTCTGCTTCTGGGCCTAGACCGTTTGCCATCATCAAGGGAAAATTGGATTCCCAAGTTTATAAAGATATCCTACAGGATAATATCAGGGTGGCTGTGCACCAGCTGAAGCTCAGTACAAGTTGGGTGATGCAGCAGGCGACCCTAAACGAGGGTTGTTTAGAAGTAAATCCACTATGCAGGGGTGTCAAACTTGGTTCCTGGAGGGCCACAGTCCAGCAGAGTTTAGCTCCAACCCAAATTAAACACACCTGAAGCAGCTAATCAAGGTTTTCAGGAGTGCTTGAAGATTAAAATGAGGCATTTTGGAGCAGGGCTGGAACTAAACTCTGCAGGGCTGCGGCCCTCCAGGAACTGTGTTTGGCACCCCTGCACCACAGAATGGCTTAAAAAAAAAATAAAAATCCTCCTTTTGGAGTGGCCCACTCAAAGCTCAGACCTTAACCCAATAGAGATGCTGTGGAATGACCTCAAGAGAGCCGTTCACATCCTAAGAATATGGCTGAACTGAAGCAGTTCTTTAAGGAAGAATGATCCAAAATTGCTTCTGACGGTTGTGCAGGTCTAATCTGCAGCTACCGGAAACACTTGCTTGAGGATATTGCTGCCAAAGGAGGATCATCCAGTTATTAAATCTTTTATATAAAACTTTAATAAAACTTTTTCCACAGCACTGTGAATGTTTAATAGGATGTGTTCAATAGAGACATGAAGTTTAACTATTGTTTATGTGCTGTTAGCTTAAAGGGATGGTTCACCCAAAAATGAAAAATGATAATTTACTCATCCTCATGCCATCTGAGACTTTCTTTTTTCTGCAAAACACTTTTGAGATTTGTCGAAAAAGATCCAGGCTCAGCAGGTCCTTACAACCACTTGACTTGACAATATGAGGAGATGGTGATTAGAAATTTGTAGGTCCAAAAAGCACAGATAGTCATCTTAAAGAGTAATCCATCCTATCTCCAGCAGTAAAAATGTCTTCTAAAGAGAATCAATCAACTTGTGTGCAAAAAAGAACGAGATTTAAGCACTTTTTAAACTATAAAAGATCTTTTACAGTCAGGCATGGACGAATGGCTGAATTTACCTGAGTGATCCTCTGACGCAAGCGCGTTGGCATGTTCCTTCGACTCATTGGTTATGTGTCTGTGACGCATCAGTTCTCATACCATGGCATTTACATTACGGGAGCACTCGGGTAAATTCGTTGGCACATTCCTTCAACCTACAACTGGTTATGTATGTGTCGGTCAAGCGTCAGTACACGTGCCAACACACTTCTGTCACGGGAGCACTCGCTTTTTACACACTTTTTTTACAAAGCACTTTTACGAGCCGCGTCAGCTGGGGTAAGACAGCACACCTCAACAAACCTCAAGCATGGAAGCCACAGAATAACATTTGGTTTCATGAACACATGAGTCCTCCAAATATCATACACACTTGAAAGCTGGACAAAACAGGGATCTCGAGACATCATTTTCAAAGTTTCAACGACTTTTAACTGGACAAAGTGTCCTAAAAACATGGCGTTTATGATGCAGAAAACTAGTGAGACACTCCAAAAGCGTCCATCTGACAGATATGTACATACTGTAGACTGACATTTAAATATAGTGCAGATGGAAAGCAAGAAAGCATCTTGTGAGAACCAGATAGGCTGACGAACTCAATTGCAAAATGGATTGAAAACTGGCATCCTTAGTTTGAACATTTCAACGTTACGGTCTGTGTTTACATTTATGCCTCCCAATATGGGTATTTTGACCAAGAAGTACATCTGACCAATCGAATTGTGGCCGTCGTCCTCAGTACTGCCAATAACATCCATCTTCAACCACTTATCCGAAGTCGGGTCACGGGGGCAGCAGCTCCAGCGGGGGGCCCCAAACTTCCCTATCCCGAGCCACATTAACCAGCTCTGACTGGGGCACCCTGAGGCGTTCCCAGGCCAGTGTGGAGATGTAATCTCTCCACCTAGTCCTGGGTCTTCCCCGAGGCCTCCTCCCAGCTGGACGTGCCTGAAACACCTCCCTAGGGAGGCAGATGCCCAAACCACCTCAACTGACTCCTTTCCACGCAAAGGAAACCGATAGAGTCCGTACTCTGGGTAGGGAGACCGATGGAGTGCGTACTCTGGGTAGGGAAGGAGGTATTGCCCCAAGTGAAGGAGATCAAGTACCTCGGGGTCTTGTTCACGAGTGAGGGGACAATGGAGCGGGAGGTTGGCCGGAGAATAGGGGCAGCGGGGGCGGTATTGCACTCACTCCATCGCACCGTTGTCACGAAAAGAGAGCTGAGCCGGAAGGCAAAGCTCTCGATCTACCGGTCAATTTTCATTCCTACCCTCACCTATGGTCATGAAGGTTGGGTCATGACCAAAAGAACTAGGTCGCGAGTACAAGCGGCCGGAATAGGCTTCCTCAGAAGGGTGGCGGGCTTCTCCCTTAGAGATAGGGCGAGGAGCTCAGTCATCCGCGAGGAGCTCGGAGTAGAGTTATTGTTATTTTTTTTTTAATTATTATTATTTTGTATTTTGGTCCTATGGTATGGTAGTCTAATGTTGGATGATCTTGGCTGCTAATGCGAAACTTGCCAATATAATCCTGATCAAGTGTCACCCTGGAACTGCTGTTAAGGCGTTGCAAGATGTAGCAATTCTTAAAATCGTGCTCTGTAATAATTGTGTCCTTGACCACAACTCATAACACCAGACCACTCTAGAAGGGATTGTCCCTGAAATAAGTGTAGTGCAAGTCTTTTTGGATTAAAAACAACAGCAAAATGGCAAGATCCTTAAAGTAACCAGCTCAGCACTGAAGTATTCCTCGAAAGCAAGACAGCCCACTCTTGTTCATTGGCATGAAAAATGACTCTGCAGAGAGGCTAAGTGCTAATTCTCACAAGGGCTCTGGGGGACTTCATTCTCTCCGCAGTGACATTGGAGGCTTCTGTCAGGCATATTATTGACCTATAACACCAAAGCCATCAGTTGAACATTAAGAATTCTGTCATTATTTACTCATCGTAATGTCACTCAAAACCAATAAAATTCTTACTTCCTTCCGTAGAACACAAAAGGTGAATTTTAAAGTATTCAAAAGGATTTATTCACCATTATGAGAGACTGTCCCTCCAGTCTCTTAAGATTGAAAAAAAAAAAAAAAAAAACAGAGTAATTGATCAAACTTCTGCACCATTTTCCAAGTCTTCTTAACTAGATTTACCCTCAAATCAGATTAAATCATTAATAAAGCATTTAAAATCAAATATGGTGGCTACATCAATAATGATAATTCATGACGTTTTGTTGCACGTTCGGATACGAGAAATAATGAGAATCAATGAGGTTTGATGTTATCTACGTATCCACCATATCCGATTTAAGTGCTTTATTAATACGATTTGATCCGAGTGAATAACATCTAAAATTTCGATTTTCTCATTGTGCAAAGTGATCGTATGTCTTCAGAAGACTTGGAACATAACGCACAAATTGTGTTGATTTTACTGTTTAAATGCTTTTACATTTACTGTGAATTTATGGTGTTTTTTTTATTGGACCTGTTTCGATCTTAACACACCACAGTCATTATTTTCCAGCATTATGGCAAATAAACCAAGCAAAAACTTTTAAAAGTGTTCCATGGAAGAAAGTCATTCGGGTTTCGATGGCAACATATTTATACTTTGGGTGAACTATTCCTTTAAACATTTTGTACATTTTTGGTGGCGTGATAAATCGTCCATTTCGCAGACCCATCCTTTTTCCAATCACGTCTTTTTGATGCACCATCCGCATAGGAAATAATTGATTTGCAGCATTCTCTGATGTAGTGTAAACTCCAGTGTGTAAACACCCTAAGTGGCCAGTTCTTGTCATGAGTGAAATGCGGACCAAATTTTACGTCCATATTTGAAACCCTAACTATGCAAAACTAAGTAGCACAATTTAGTAACAGACTGCAAGAATAAATTGGAATCTAAATTGAATATTCCCAACAAATTATATTATTGCTATGATGAAATTATCTCTCCCCAATTGGTAACACCGCCCTCTGTCCCATACAGGGCACAAGAGCACCAGCAGCCTGGGAAGAATGAGGTAGTGTGTGTGCGTGTGTGTGTGTGTGTGTGTGTGAGGGAACAGCAGGAAAGTCAGCAGCCCTCAGGGTCACAGCGCACATTTAACTGCTCCGCTCAGCACACACACACACTTCCATTTAATGGACCTTAATATTTCTAATCTATCACGTCATTCCCTGCTGACATTTCTCTCCTCTTTGTGTTCACTTCTCTTGAGAGAACGAGGGAGAGAAACGAAAAAAAATAAAAGGGCCAGAGTCGCTGCTCCGCTCGCCTCCAGCCGCGCTAATTTGAATTGACATGATATTAAGGTTTAATTAGGGGCTAAATTCCTCCGCGTTAAGGATTTGTCGTTGGGTCCGGCCATATTTAACAGCTTTCCTCGGCTCGCTCCGGCACAGTTCACATCCAAAGCAAAGCATGGAAACGCTTTCTGACATTGCGGGCTGCCACCGGAAAGCAGGGGTGGGGGCAGCAGTGGGGTCGATAATAGATTAAAAGCTTGATTAAAATCCTATTACAAACTCAAATTATATTTTGGGAATGTTCCGTTTCCCCCGGGACCACTGACAAGGAATTTCAAGACTCATTAGGGGAAGTGTTACTGTGTGTGGTTAATAGAGATCCAGTATGGGAGTATAATCAAGTCTTTAAAAACAATGATGGATATTGTATTTGATAACATGCCATTGATGATGTTGTGAGATATACTGAAGACAGTTCATGAAGTTTATTGTTCTTAAAGGGATAGTTCACCCAAAAATAAAAATTCTCTCTCATCATTTACTCACCCTCATGCCTCCCTTAATAAATTCTCCTCCCTGCCCAGTAGGTGGTGATATGCACAAAAAATGTGAATCGCCAAAAACAAAAGAAGAATTATGTGTAAGTGAAAGTGAAGATTTATAGTCAAAAAAGGACTTCAATATTGATCTGTTTCATACCCAAACCTATCATATCGCTTCAGAAGTCATTGATATAACCCCTGGAGTCATATAGATTACTTTTATGCTGACTTTGTGTTTTTGGACCTTCAAAGTTCTGGTCACCATTTACTTGTATTGTATGAACCGACCTAAAATCATTTATCACTCAGGAACGAGCTAAAAATCTTTGTGTTCAGTAGAAGAAAGTAAGTCACACACATCTGGGATGGCATGAGGGTGAGTAAATAATGAGAATTTTCATTTTGTGTGAACTATCCCTTTAATTATATAAGACATACAATTAAAATAGCATTATTCTGTGCAGACCTTAAAAGGAAAAGTTCACCTAAAAATTTACATTCTGTAATAATTTACTAACCTTAATGTCGTTCCAAATCCATATGACTTTCTATCATCCATGGAACACAAAAGGACATGTTTAGCAGAACCAGAGTTTTTCCATATAATGAAAGTGAACGGTAGGGAGCTTCTTCGAGCAGTTTTTTAAAAATATTTATTTATTTATTTTTATTTACTTTTTGAGGCCAAGGAACCCCCAAATATGATGATCACCTTGCAAGGACCCACCTTCTGAAAATGTTTTCGTGTAAAAAGGCCCATTTTAACGGTGTAGAAATAGTAGTAGTATAAAAAGAAAGCAAAATTCAAGAATTCAAAATGTATTTTGTCGTTGTACAAAAGCCAAAACAAATTTTAATTTAACCTGTGAAATAGTTACTGTGTATTAAAATTACAGTGCATCTTTTATAGAATATATATATATATAGATATATATATATATATAGAATATATATATATATAGAAACCTGAAGATTTGTAAAATGTGAATTTTGGCACAAATGTGTAAAAAATTTACATATGAAATTATTTTGGGTTCCCTTACAATAAATTAAACATAAAAATGTCCTAAAGTCACATTATTAATCTGCAATATTACTATAGGCCCGCCCCCCACACACACACAATCAAGGTTACTACTATATTCATTATTTTTGGAGCTTGACTGCACCTGACCACATTTACGTCCATTGTATGGAAAAGAGCACCCAGCAATCTACTAAAAATCACTTTATGTGGGGGCCTGAGTAGCTCAGTGGTAAAGACGGTCTAAATCCCAGGGCGTGCTGAGTGACTCCAGCCAGGTCTCCTAAGCAACCAAATTGTCCCGGTTGCTAGGGAGGGTAGAGTCACATGGGATAACCTCATCGTGATCGCTATAATGTGGTTCTCGCTTTCGGTGGGGTGCGTGGTGAGTTGTGCGTGGATGCCGCGGTGAATAGCGTGAAGCCTCCACACGCGCTATATCTCGGCGATAACATGCTCAACAAGCCACATGATAAAATGCGTGGGTTAACGGTCTCAGGCGCGGAGGCAACTAAGATTCGTCAACCGCCACCCGGAACGAGGTGCACCACTACTACACTACCATGAGGAATTAGAGCACATTGGGACTGTGCATTCCAAATTGTGAGAAATAATAATAATAAAAAAAAAATCTCCTTATGTTTTTCACAAGCCAAAAAGAAAGTCATACGAATTTGGAGAGACATTAGGATGAGTAAATTACAACAGGACTTTTGTATTTGGGTGGACTATCCCTTTAAACTTCAGAATACACAGAAAAATGCAAATCACAAATCACTTATAACAGGTTCAGTTCCCATGGAGTAACCGGAGGTTAAGTGTCTTAATCAAAAGCACTTGAGATGGCTCAAGGATCAACTATTGCTAGATTTGAACCTAAAACCTTCTGGCTGCCAATCCAGATCTTTAACCACTAATCAGGAAAACAGGATGAGGTGGGCTTGTCATCCAGCATTATGGTGATCTGTCTCAAAGGAGACACCAGCTGTGATGGTTCCTCTGTGAGAAACCCATTGTGACAAATTCCAAGGGACAGCAGGTGTGTCCTCCTCTGTCATTCTGAAATCAAACACACTGGCGATCCTCTCAGATGAGTCCTGACAGATAAACAGAGGCTCTGACAGAAAATGCCCTGAAGAGGAAAGAGGCGGCAGTGGACACTGTGGCCTCTGTGTACAGCGTCTCTACCGTCATGTTTCATTTATACTGTGCCATTCATTAGCATCTGCACAATCATTAGATGATTATGAAGGGAAGTTTCAAGGCCCGGCAGCTGTGCTTTTGAGCGCCAACACACACGGTCACAGGTTCACAAGTTAAAGTCGTCTCAAGTCTAACAAGGCTAAGGGTCAAAGATGCTTTTGTTTCCATGTGCCGCTACGTCTCGCACACAGCTAGTGATTACCAGACAATTTGTGAGATGTATCATTACGTGGATTGTGTTGCATGAGTTATATATGTGCCAAAATTCTACGCGTGCAAAATTGTATTTTGAGTGTGCAATTTGATATTTTGAGTGCTAAAAATTAATTTTGCATGCGCAGGATGATATTTGGAGTGCACAAAAAAGATATTTTGAGAATACGCAAAATTGTGTATGTGCTTGAAATTAGTTTTGTAAAATAATGTATCTTGCAAAGATTAATCCATTTTTTGTGTGTGCTAGTGCGTGCTCGGAACTTTAGACTGCTCCTTTAATTTTCCAACCATTGGTCAACATGGCCAAGCTAGTAGCTACGCAAGTGTAACTTGGTAACTTAAACGAATAGTAGCCTAGAGAACCATACTAGGAGAGCTAGCCAGATAGTTATCTAGCTAGTAAGCCTATTGGCGGTGTACAGAATAAAAAATATATTTCATAAAGGTTAAATGAAAACAGTTAAGTCAACAAAAGAGCTGCTTTCATTTAGTCATAGTGCGTTACACATTTCCTTTCTCGAAAACAAACTACCCACTTCGCCTCTTCCTCTTGTTTTTATTAGCAGTATGATCTGTGGTCTAGTCAGCTTATCAAAATGAATCATCTCATCACTGATTGGCAGAAATTCTGGCACATTATAATGATGTGACCTTGAGTAAACAAGCAGTCAAAGCTATGAGCGTACGCAGAGTGGGTAGTAGGCGAGAGAGTGAGATCTTACACACAAAAACAGTGCTTGCGAAAATTTCAGTATACTGTGCAAATTTATGCTCAAATAAACACAAACACAAAATAAAATCTTGCACGCTCAAATTATAATGTGCCACACATAACTCCATACAAAATGGAAGAATTCTGTGCATATGTAGATGCATCGAGTTGTACGACACAAGGGCCTTCAGACTCGCGCTTCCATCTCTGATCTCTGGTCACACTCCATTTTCCATAATTATCTCGGAGAACATTACAGATAAACAGTTTCCAGTAGCTCTAAAAGTAGCACTTTTCCAACACTTATGCCACTAACAGCAGAAAAACAGTGGGCAAAGGCATGAAAGTTTCATCAGTGTCCATATGTCGTAATGCTGTGCTCACGGTGTGTCCTGATGCTCTGGGTTAGTGGAGTGAGTCAAGCATATGTCAGCTGCACAACTCAATTAAACTTCCTTAAAAACTGTACAGGCTGTTTAAGGCATTTATCTGAATAACAGAACATCTTTTTGTTACATGTTGTATGGCCAATACAAAAATTTCACTGCGAGTGTGTTCATTTAAGATTAAACCCAAAAATGTAATGCCATGGATCAATATTTACAGAGTGATACAATATTTTGTAGAGGGGGGCCAAAATGACATATTTCGCCTACAATTTCGGAAACAAAGCTACAGGTAAAAAAATAACCATAGAAAGATGGGAGTGTCAATATTTTATTTTTTAAACAAATCAAATCAGTTAGCATGAGCTACTACTTTTTTGTGTTGTTTTTCCCAAACTGGAGTGCCTAGCTCGAAAAGTATTAAAGATAACCTCATGTGCTTTTAGATCTATATGGTTGAATCCCAGAGATGTGGGGCTCTCATTGAGGCTCCTTCCATAAATAGTTTAATATTACTAATTTGCAATGGCCAAAAAACAAATATGGGTCACATGGTATGAAGCAATATAAATATTGTTCCATGGCGTTTAATATTTTGGCTTTTATGCCATTTTATGTTGCTCGTTCACCTTTCTTCAGTTAAAAATTCTCAAAAAAATTGATTTAGCTGAGGGTCTGGGTAGCTCAGCGAGTATTGATGCTGACTACCACCACTTGAGTCAGGGTGTGCTGAGTGACTCCAGCCAGGTCTCCTAAGCAACCAAATTGGCCCGGATGCTAGGGAGGGTAGAGTCACATGGGGTAAACTCCTCGTGGTCGCTATTAGTGGTTCTTGCTATATTAAACAAGACTATACATGTAAAATATATACAGTATATAAAAGAAAAATAGAAGTAAAAAGTATGATTTTACCGTATAAGTAACTGTAAAAATTTGTAATATGCTTAACAAGAGAATACATGTACTTTTTATGGTAAACTATTGTTGTAAAATTAAGGTCAAAAAACAATAATCGGGCATTCCCAGAAGTGCCTGCGTAACCAATCACATTTCCAAAGATTATATGCAACCTAGTCTTGAAGAATAAACTGTACTATAATTACATTTCTACACTTGTGAAATGAACACTAGAGGAGCTACAACTGTGCGTTTTATTCACTGACACACAAGTCACGACTACAACGGCTGATTATGACTTTATAAACGTGTATTTTTCACAGTGGTTTGTTTCTCGCACACTGCTATGTTATGATATCGAAACACTTTAACGCATCATTTGAAAAACTATGACAGACACACCTACATTTACGCTCGTAATCAAATGCGATTAACTTCCACGGATATGAATATGGATATGAATCCATATTCTTGCATGTTCTCAGCATGAATGAATATAAACCTAGCCTGTCTGAAAGTGTGTGCATGTGTGTGTGTGGTCTTTAGGAGGTCCTCGGCTCCTGCCAGGACTGCTGCAGAGTTCATTCATCTTACAGTCCCAGTGCAGCAGAGCATTCACTCCTACTGACAGTCTCTCTCTCTCTCTCTCTCTCTCTCTGCTTGACTCAATCACCCCCCCCCCCCCACCCCCCCACCACACACATTCTCTATGGCACTCATTACAACCATCATCTGTCTCTCGTGCCCACACACACAAACATATCTGCCTGCAGGAAACTCACATGCTCACAGACAAAAACTTTACCTGTCAAACATCTTATTAATTTTCTTTCAGTGCATTTCTACTGTGTGACACTGTATCTGTGTGGACTGTTGCTTAGAGCTCAGACACGAGTGAATTCAGTGTCCCGAAACAATTAGCTGCATCTCATCAACTCTTGTGTCACATGACAGCACGGAATGAAACTGATGTTTGAGTATGGCATCACATGGATCTGAGTTCTTCAGTCTTTAACGTCATTCACACACTGCAAACATACAGCCTGTGTGCTACGAGATGACAGTAGATATGAGTTTCCCCCAATCAGGCCTCAACAATAAGGATTCTTTCTGCTGGTTTGGTTGAGCCACAAATTTTAAAGGGATAATTCACCCAAAAATGAAAATTCTCTCATTCTTTACCCACCCCTATTGCGGTCTCAAACTCATATGACTTACTGTCTTCTGAGGAACACAAACAATAATATTTTGAATACTGTGTGATGTGTGTTTGTCCATACAATGCAAGTCAACGGGGTCCAAAACTGTCAAGCTCCAAAAAGTACATAAAAGGCAGCATAAAAGTAATCCATAATCTGTCTTCTGGTGGCATAGTGGGCTAAAGCACATAACTGGTAATCAGAAGGTTGCTGGTTCGATCCCCACAGTCACTACCTTTGTGTCCTTGAGAAAGGCACTTAACTCCAGGTTGCTCCAGGGGGATTGTCCCTGTAATAAGGGCTTTGTAAGTCGCTTTGGATAAAAGCGTCTGCCAAATGCATAAATGTAAATGCAAACTTGGCTAACGTTAGCTTAACATTAATTATTAATGATAACTTCTGCAGTACATTATCTTACAAGCTTAACCAGGTCCCACCGGGATTTTGCAGCACTTTTTCCAGATTTTTGCTGTCCAAAATGACTAACTTGGCTGCGGCTTTTCTCAAATTTAGCAATACAATTTGCGCCATTTTTGGGGGTACAGTGAAAACTCACAAATCATCATTATATACCTCTGTAATTGTGTTCATTACAATGTATATGCAATTACATGTAAATATTTTAGTGCATAATAACTGAATATGCAGTTAGCAAGCAAAACAAAAAAATATTACACAATAATAGCATACATTTAGGTGAAACTTGTGGGTATCAAAAGACACGTAATTATTTTTGTATTCAAATTTTCTGCCTCAGACAATCCAATAAAATAGACGTACAATAAATCTGTAAACTAAAAACACAAATGGGGATTCAATAAATAGGCCAGTTGCCATTATTGCATTGTCTGATATTTAAATCTGGTATATGGCCATATACGAACAAATATAATTAGAGTTCATGCATTTGAGCATTTATGTACAAATTTAAATTCTACAAATATGTTTAAATTATATATATATATATATATATATATATATATATATATATATATATATATATATATATATATATATATATATAGCCATTTTTGTCATATTTTCATATTTATATAAGCAACCTTTTTATGTCAGTAAAAACATTAATGAAAACTTACTTTTAGCATATAAGTGTTCAGCATAAATTGTCATTTTCAGATTCATAGCCGACTGTATTAGGCAATTCAAATTCGAATCACATTTTACTACACAACTAATGGGGATTTTAACGAATGATTAGGGATTATTTGTATAAATGCAGGTATGTGTGTCTCATTTGCAGCACTCAGGGTGAAGATTAAATTCTAACAATGATGTATGTGTGCTGTCTGCGGTCCCGTGAAAGTTTAGACAAGGATTTTGGTAGTGAATGCTCAAAGTGGAGGAGACGAGGCGGACACGCTTACACCGTTACTATGGAGATGATACAATGGCAGCTGTGCATTTGGATATGTGGTGACTGCAACAAGCATTTCAAGCATTTGTTTTGCCACTGTCAAACATGAAGGAAAGCGATGGGACTGACTGGGAGTGAGAGATGCTTTGCCAAAGTATGGCGCAAAACAAAACGTTAAGAGATCTTTTATGTTATTATGAGAAGTGTAAAAATATTTTTGGCTCATTATGAAACTGTGGCCACCACAGTCAAGGTAATTAATGGGAAACTCTGTATGTGTATATACAGTGAATACACACACACACACACACAATTCTTCAAACTTACTCTTTTTGTGTCATGTTCAGTCGGAATGTTCATTATTGGTGAACTATCCCATCTACAGTAATCTTTGTTAGAAATCTACAAGATCCAAAACAGCTATCAGTGAGCAGAGGTATCAGAGAGTGTCCCGTCAGTGTCAATGAAAGTGAAGGACAGTAATTGACTTTTACAGAGCTGCGGACAGTGGGAAGCGTTTAGAAGCACACAGCTAATCTCATTACACTGATTGTCTATTTGAGAGCATTACCCAGGGATCTGACGGAATTATACATGTTAGGCTTGAACATAATGAGCGGCATGTAATCCCCTGTAATCAAAGACTGCAGCGCCCCCTCACTTCTGTCTTAACTAGCACTAAAGACCACACAACTGATTTAACATGGCAGCAAAACACAGAGCGAGAAGGGTTTTACACTGGAAACAAGACTAAACGTCACACAGGAAGCTGGCATTGTTTCTACACTTTGATTGGAAGAAATTGAGGTAAATAAAAAAATAAAGTGAGGTGAAATGTAAGTGTATACTTGAGTTAAAGTAATTTCTGCAAATGCAGCATTACCATCTAGTGGTCAGAGTGCAGAGACATTTAAAATGACATTTCATTACAATAGTTTGGCTAATTTGTACGATGGAAAATGTGAACTTCAGTTAACTGCATATTAATGTGTGAAACTGGCACTCTGACAACTGCTGAATGTCTGGCATTTTCTTTAACAAATAGTTAAAACCAAAAAAGCCAATTCTGTCAACTTTTACCCACCCTAAAGTTGTTTAAAAGACAAATGTTTTCTTTATTCCACTGAACACAAAAGGAACTGTTAATCAGGAAGTTCTGGCTGCTATTTTCAAAATAATGAAAGTGCATGGGGACTACGGAGCTCCAAAAATTACAAAAGCACCAGAAAAGTAAATGTAGTCGATATGACTTGTGCACTATACTCCAAGTCTTCTGAAAATATACGATAGCTACTTCTCACTGAAAATCTTCCCCTCCATCTCAGTTCTCAAATCTCATTTGTGTTTGCATATATTCAAAATAGGGCTGCACAATTAATGGAAATAAAAATCAATCTCCCCACCAACAGCTGGTGTGTGGTGAGCGTACTGGTGCCCATCATCCAGGTGGATGCTGCACACTGGTGGTGGTTGAGGAGAGTCCCCTGTTCAATGTGTAAAGCACTTTGAGTGTAGTGTCACAAAAGCGCTAAATAAATAGAACTTTTGTTCATTCATTCACTCAATCGTGATATTACCTTGTGCAATTATCAAACCACAAAAGTCTTAGATTTAATAAAAATAAATAGTCTGCACGTGCTGCTCGCTTTTTATGTGTGCGGCTCTGTCCGGTCTATATAGAGTTGGTGCATTAGTTGGTGTACAGTGCTTTCAGAGTGATTCTGAGCTTCACAACTCCTTCTCGTGCTCAAGAGTAACAGATGTGCTCAAGAGTTCGGTCCTACTTGTTTACGTAGAGCATGTTATCTTTAAAGCGCTCCAGATTAACTTGCATTTCCCTTTTGCGTAATTTCAAATATGTTTTGTCGCTACAAGTTATTATACAAATAAAAGAGCCCATGGCACCGGGTATTTGTGGACAGAGTTTTCTGCCAAAATAAATAATATATAACTATAGTATAATAATAATAATAATAATAATAATAATAATAATAATAATTATAAATATTAAACTACAATAATCTAATATTCAAACTGACTGGGTTCCAAAAAAAAATTAAGTGAATGAAAATTAGGCCGAGAGCCTATAATAAAGTGGAAAGAGTGTTTTTTCTCTTTGCTTCAAGGTATTATATTTTTTATTTGTTAATATTTGGCTGTAGTGAAAAAGGTCAGAGTTATGGATATGTGTAGAAGTAGAATATGGACAAAACATTTTCTAATTTTGGTCAAAAAGGTATAATTTAGCAACTTTTTTGGGGGGGATATGCACATTTCAATTTCATAACAAAATTTCCCTTAAAATTGAATTGTGAAATCCTTAACAAAAAAATGTATATAATTATAAAACATTTATTAATTAAACTTTGTTAAAAATTCTCTTTGGTGGAATTTTATGTTGAAATCTGTAAATCCGACTTCAAATCAGAATATTTTAGAATTTTTGTCCAATTCAAATATATGTCACACAAGGTCAATCACCATTGCATGTCTCTTAACCAATCATGACATGACATCTAAATATGCTGAAGTGCAATTGTGATTTGAGGGCTACTGCGGAAGGGAAGATTATCAGTGAATAATGACAGTTATCTGGCTTCAGAAGACTTGGCATATAGTGCATGAGTCATATGGACTACTTTTATGATATCACATTTTGGAGCTTGACAGCTTTTATCTTCACGTTTGAGTTAAGTAAATAATGACAACATTTTCTTTTCTTTTTTTTAACTATTCCTTTTAAAACCAGCACAGCATTTAAGGCTCACAAGAGGTGCATTGTGTGAGTCAAGTGATGATGTGACTCACTCAGTGTGACCCTGGAAGACGTTGACTGAGTGGATGGAGGGATCTCTGAAATCCCACAGGCGGAAGGTGGTGTCCCTGGATGAGGTCACTACCAGACGCTGGGTAGGATGAGTACAGCAGTGGGTCAACTCCTGGTCATGACCTGCAAACACACACACATATAACAAAAACGTAGCCAGGATATTCTTTAACATTTCTCCTTTTGTGTTCCAATCTAAGACAGTCATACAGTTGTGGAACTACATAACGGTGAGTAAATGACAGAACTGTCATTTTTGGGTGAACTGTTCCTTTAACAACACCGTCAGAAACATTGATCATAAGTTTACCTGTGAGTGTGTGAACTAACTCAGAGGTCTCTACATCATAGAGGTTGGCGGCTCTATCCCAGGAAGCAGTGACCACCTGTTTTCCACCCACCAGCCAGTCAGCTGCAATCACCACCCCCTGATGGCTCTTCAAGGTCGTTGTGGCGACACGGATGGTGGGGCATTCATTGGGCCCATCTGCCTCTCCTTCGGCCTCATCTTTATCAGAGAATTCTACGTCATCGTCCAGCGAGGCCTGATTTAGAGAGGGGGAGATGAGTGTTAACTTACAGCCATACTAAAGACAATTACAAACAAAATAATTCATGTAAATTCTGAAATTCTACAGAAATACTTACAGAAAAAGTACAAAAAGGAATTGTACAGCAAGCAAAAAAAAGAAGACATTTTAATACTTAATCTCTTTAATTCTGTCGTATTATTTGGCTGCTGCCTTCAATTTTTCACACATACATTGGACTATTTGCATACAATTGGCCTCATTTTATAGAAATCATATTTCACTTTGTGATTCTTTTGATAAACATTCATTATGTGGTATAATGACATTATGTGGTATAATTCATTATGTGGTATAACTACTTAAGTCACATTCCTGAAAATGAGAGCTTTAATTTGATATACGACATGTCTATATAAGTGCTAAATGAGAAACGTTATCATTACCAACAGGTGGCGCTCATTTGCAACATACAGATTTTAGGACTTATCTTCTTATTTAAAAGTAACAAAGTAAAAGTGATGGAGTCCTGTGAAAAATTCCAATTCTTAGCTTTCAAATGGTACCACATATGCCTGACTTGTGGATCCGGAGACTTTTATTTTGTAATCCTAAATTTATTACACGCTCCTGGCAACGCCCACTGACGCGGTACCATGTCGCAGATTTGAAGAGAATGAGCATTGAAAGTCGACATGACACGGCAGTCGCAGCCCATTCTTACTGGATGTGTCAAGTTTGAAGTCGTTGTAAAAGTGATGAAAAAACACATCTATGCTCGCATATTGTATATTAATGTGCCAAAGTTGCTACTTCATTGCCGAAAGAATAGCCATGGGGCCTGAGTAGCTCAGTGAGTATGGACGCTGACTACCACCCCTGGAATCACGAGTTTGAATCCAGGGTGTGCTGAGTGACTCCAGCCAGGTCTCCTAAGCAACCAAATTGGCCCGGTTCCTAGGGAGGGTAGAGTCACATGGGGTAACCTCCTCGTGGTCACGATTAGTGGTTCTCGCTCTCAATGGGGCATGAGATAAGTTGTGTGTGGATCGCAGAGAGTAGCACGAGCCTCCACATGCTGCGAGTCTCCGAGGTGTCATGCACAATGAGCCATGTGATAAGATGTGTGGACTGACGGTCTCAGAAGTGGAGGCAACTGAGACTTGTTGACGGATTGAGTTGAGTAATTGCGCCACCACGAGGACCTACCAAGTAGTGGGAATTGGGTATTCCAAATTGGAAGAAAAGGGGATAAAATAAATAAAAAAAACAATAATTTAATAATTATTATAACTGCCTTTTTTTAATGACTGTTTAAAAAGTGTGCTTGTGCTGTCTTTAAAATAAATACCACTATGTTTGATTTTTTTATACGAGGCATTTCCAGGTTTTCATTGAATGTGGGAATCCTGTATTTGACTTTGTGATTAACATTAGTCAGTGGTCTGCGTGAAAGAATACAAAGACAAAAGTTTTTTATTTTCTCTATGAATCATGCATAATTAGATCAGCAATGTGTATTAAGAAACTCATTTGGCTCAATTTTGATTTCACGTTGAGATTATTGCATGCATGGTCTATTAAATCGATAGGTGACCTGGTGCAGATGGGAGAAGCATTATTAGATAAATTTGAAGCTAAAATATGAAGGTGTGATTATTTTAACACTCACGCTGATGTCTGCCGGGGGCTGGGGAAGCGGCAGCTGTACCATATAACGCCAAATGTGTGCTGTCTGGTCCCCGGACGCTGTCAGGAAACACACACACACACACAAAATAAACCCAGATGCACTCTGAACACCATATAACAAAAGAACA
Source organism: Moxostoma hubbsi (assembly GCA_032164185.1). NCBI lineage: Eukaryota > Metazoa > Chordata > Actinopteri > Cypriniformes > Catostomidae > Moxostoma > Moxostoma hubbsi. The sequence continues at coordinate 9,262,225 of JAVLUX010000033.1, forward strand.
GTCATAGATCAAATCATATTAAAATCATCTGACAGGTGGGAGGACAGAGAGAGTGCAGGCTAATGAATCAGTCTGTTGTAAAAAATAAATAAATAAATAAATAAATAAATATATATATATATATATATTTATAACACTGTAAATAACAAAGGTCATGTGACTTCAGTCATGGGATAAATGACACATCACTAACAGCATTAGAGTGAGAGATGTGACTGCTGTATCAGTCGACACACTTTTAATGTGTAATACAAGTTTGTGACCAGTGGACGGAGCCATAGTGCATATTATTTTACATAATATGTTATATGATAATAACTTTCTCTGACTCTCTTTGACTCAGACATGACTTTTCTGCTGTTGTAATAAAGGCTGTGCTGAAAAATACTATTACCATTAATTCCTGCTCAATATTCCCCACTGTGTAGATCACTTTGCAGCACACAGAGACCCAAAGAGGTGTTTGGCAGTAACTATATTATACTACAGTACAGCTACTACATACTGGTCATACGACATCAGAGCAGGTATTGTTCAAAAACAGATCATCAAGTATGTTGTCAGATTTACCAGTAAGTGCCATCTGCTCCGTAGGGTGGAACTTAATGGAGTTGACTGCAAGAATAGCAAACAAACAGCCATTAGACATATAACAGTGTTAATTAATGCCATACTAATCTCAAGTTGCAAGTATAATACAAATCCTCACACACAAGCTTACTGTGAAGAGCTTCATACCTGATCCAGCATGACCAGCATATTTTAACAGGCACTTCCCTGTCTCAATACTCCAAAGCATGGAACAGTGATCTACAGTATACAACACAGACAGATATTAGTTTTTATCTGTGACCATAAAATGAAATCATAACCTGACCTGTAAAGCTCCAATCTAAATGATCCAGTGTTTTCACTCAGTAAAACACAAGCTGCAATGCCAAACAAATGTGCAATACTGTGTAATCAGCTGAATACAATTTGCATACTACTTTTATGCACGGACAGTACATTATGTACTTAAAAGGAATATTTCAGGTTTTATATCAATTCAAATACATTTTTGTGGCAATCAATATTATGCCCCAAATGCTGAAAATGGAGCTAAACTCGTACTGAACCTGGAATGTTCCTAAAAAAAAATGTGTATGCAAGTATGTCAGTAAATGGAAAACACTATTGTTGATAAACCACTAGTTACAATAGTAAAAGCAACAAAAATAGCTAAACTTGTGATGGAAAATCTTCCACTAAAGGTAAAATTAACCTTATCTATGTAAAGATGTTACTAATACCGGTGTCTTGAGAAATTGAGTCCCCCCTGAAAATGCAAGTCCATTGTCGTAGGGACCTATTAATTGGTACTATATTCACTGCCCGAGTAGAAATCGTTTTATGATGTATGTCAATTTAACTTTGTAAATACCACATTTAATGACTTTTAAACCATAAGGTTACATATAAATATTATATAACTGAAATTACTTCAAATAACTGAACCTAGACTTCAATGACATGCTATCACGATAATGATAGGCTTTTGCTCAGGCATTACAAACGGTTACCCCATTGGGACTCGATTTACTGGGCGGACTCAATTTATCACGACACCGGGATAATAGGGTATTGCTATCGTAGCAACAAAATTGCAATATTGAATATAATTGACCCACTTTATGTTAGGTGTCTTTAACTACTATGAACTTAAGCATTTGACACAATGCACTTATTATGTGCCGTTACATTGTACTTACCTTTAAAGTACGTACATTTAATAAAAAAATGTTGTTAAGCTGTTAACCTTACCTCTAACACCAAACCTAACCCTACCCCAACCCTTACTCTAAACTTATTACATGCTCCTGGTAAGAAAAGAATGAACATCGAAAGTCAACATGAAGCAGCAGTCGAAACCCATTGTGAAACAGATATTAGATTGTATTACCGGTAGTAGGTTCTGATATCCTCCATTGCCTTCACCTAACTCTAAACCCAACCATTAAACCAAACCCTAAACCCAAACCCCTAACCCAACCCTTACTGTAAACCCTGACCCTAAGCCAACCCCTACCTCAACTTCAGTAGCAGCAGAATTTTGCATAACAACATGCAGTTATACATTAAACACATTATATTGTATGTATTTTAATGTTAGTAAATAGTAGTTAAAGACATCTAATATACAGTGGGACTGACATAACTTTACACAGATAAGGTAAGTCTGCGATGTTATCACACTAAAACTTTTCTGGACTTTATTTGAGCATTTCTGGACTGGCCCCATTTGCTTCCATTGTAAGTGCCTTCCTATAGCCACGATCTTTGTTTTGAGTCGAAAAATAGTTTGGAAACTCAGAAATAAACTTTATGCCACAAACGCTGTTAACTGAGCTTAACTTGTATTGAATCCTCCTTTAAATCAGTGATGTAAACAATCATTCCTATATTGCACATGTGTGTGCATTTGGTGCTTAGTGAGGATTCATTTTGGACCCTGCTTAGGACAGTAATTGACTTGCATTGATTGGATGCAATCACTTGTATTGACTGTATGCAAATTGGATTCCTGTGCATGTACTGAATGTGTCCTGCTCCATCAATTTGAGTCACTTTGTCCCAGAAACACATTGAGTTGTAAGCACTAAAAGTAAAAAGGAAAGCATTTCAATGATAATATCAGCCAACACTTCAATTATTATAGCTCAACAACGGTTTGTAGAAACAGTGATAATATTAGAAAGTTGGGGCCTTCCTTTTCACTTTAGAACTCAAAATATGTTTCTGGGACAAAGAGCTGGAGCAGGTCACATATCATGCAAATCATGCAAACCGGATAATTCTGAGCAGAGTAAAAGATGATGGAATATGGAGAAGTACCGGCTGAGGCTGTGCCCAGAACCAGTGGTTGAGCCCGGGTCACGGCAAGGTCCCATATCCCGTCCCTGTGTCCCACATACTCCTTCACCAGCTGACACACTGCACGCGACGTGGTGGCTTTGAAACTGGACACAATCTAAAGGGTGGACAGGAGAGTCAGGAAATGCTCTGACACGCATACACGCGCACAGACACGCACAGATCTAACTGCAGTACAGAGCGCGACTAAGCAGTGCAAAAGAATGGGGAAAAACCCAAACAATACATGACTAACATCTCTACATGACTAACATCTCTACACATCATGTGGTTACACTGCAGGAGTGTATGAACACACTGTATTCAGTCATACAGACTCAAGAACAATGAAAGTGTAGTCAATACTTCTGAAATGGCAACATTAAAGTAAAACATACAGACGAGGAAACAATCTAAAATAAAACAAAAAAAGTAGGCAGTTGTGGATTGCCTACTCCATTTTCAGTCAAGGAAAATGCTGTTCCAGTGTGGATGAGAAGCGTAAATGTAGCGAAATCAATGCGTTTTCAAACAAAAACTGATTCATATGGATGTGGCCTTGGCAAACGGTAACTGAGGCTATCAGTCCCTAAAATACTGTCCAACATCTGCTTTTTGAAACAACACGATTGTGGTTTGAAACAATGTGAGTAAATGATTTATGCTTAATAAGCAGACAATGAGCCCGTTTACATGCACAGCAATAAACTGAAAACTCCCAAAAATCAGCTTATATAGCTATATATATATATATATATATATATATATATATATATATATATAAAAAAAAAAAAAAGACTAAGCAAGAAAAACGCCTTTTTACATGAGATTTGAAATAATTGAGTTATTCTCTACTAGGCATGTGCACAACACTTACTTTCATTGGATGAGCCGGAAAGAACACTGGTAAATGTAAAATGAAATTGGGGTAATGGGCAAAAATCTACCCACGTCGACCGGTTTATTCGGTCTGGTATATTTAAGCAGTTTAATGCATTTACATGACCACACACACTGTCAGCTTATTAAGCATAATCGGTGAAAGTGTAAATGCACTAAATGTGTGTGTTCATGTAAACGCATTAAACGGCTTTCCTTTATTGAGGCACGGTCGCAAACTACTTAAGAATAAACCAATAGAGGGCCTAGGTAGCTCAGCGAGTAAAGACACCAACTACCACACCTGGAGTCGTGAGTTCGAACCCAGTGCTGAGTGACTCCAGTCAGGTCTCCTAACCAACCAAATTGGCACGGTTGCTAGGGTGTCCTCCTTGTGATCGCTATAATGTGGTTCTCGCTCTTGGTGGAGCGCATGGTGAGCTGTGCGTGGATTACGGAGAATAGCTTGGGCCTCCACATGCGCTGCATCTCCGCGGTATCACGCTCAACAAGCCACGTGATAAGATGTGAGGATTAACGGTCTCAGACGCGGAGGCAACTGAGATTTGACCTCTGCCACACGGATTGAGGCAAATCACTACGCCACAATGAGAACTTAAGAGTGCATTGGGAATTGGGCATTTCAAATTGGGGAGAAAATAAATAAAAAGAATAAACCAATAGACACAGGAAGATTCTGCCCATCACCCTAATTTCATGTCTCATGTAAACTACTTTACCGGCGTTCTTACCAGCTTATCCAAGTGCTGTGCGCATGACTCTTCACGGTTTGATGTCAAAAGCAAAGAATAACTATATAATTTAAAATAACTTGTAAACAGTTTTTTTCTTGCTTTGTCAGATATCTTTTAAATAAGCTGATTTTTGGGAGTTATCAGCACATTGGTGTAAATGGGCTCATTTTGCAAGTACTTTGTTCCATTAACAATTGACAAACACAGCATGTCCAAATACTTTTCATAAACAAAGTGATTGCTACTTTTCTTTCAAATAACGGCTTTTGGTTTGATATTTAGTTATATAATGCAATGATATTCATCATTTTTTTAAGTGTCAAAATATATTTAAGGTTGCTGCATGTGGATCAGATTTGAAAGTACAAAATTTGAAATAATGGATATTATTGAAGTTAGTGGTTGACCAATATAGATGTCGATATCTCGCTAGTAGATGATGGCCTATTTATTTTTGAAACATGACTGTAAAGGAGACAGACATTCACAAAATTGCTAAAATTAAATACATTTAATTTACACGATATTTTAAGTATATTACACAATATTCTTAAAATAGGTTGAAAACAGACAACGTGCATTATCCATTGACAAGTCTAGATTAGAACCGTCACAAGGAGAAACACTTTTGTTAATTGGGCACAGTTATCCAAAAATGTTATGTAACGAAGTAAAGCAACTTTATATTTTGAGATACATCTTATCATAAAAATGCAATTGAAAGTATTTCAGAATTCACAGTTCCATTAACAACATCCTTAATTTATCTGGCAAGCAAAAAAAAGAATTAACACATTTTTTGCTTCCTACTATTGATGCCACAGAAAACAAAATCAAATATCATACACTGCTTAAATGGAGAGAAAAAAAGCAATACTATTAATATAGTACTTACGATGCAAAATGTACATTGATGACCATTTTGTATGAGACAACATTAGTCATTTTATTTAATTGATGTTAATTCTCAAACTGGTTTGATTTGGTCAGCAACGTAAATAATGAAAACAGTGGCAAGAAAAAGTATGTGAACCCTTTGGAATAAGCTGGTTGTCTGCATTAAATGGTTATAATGTGATCTCATCTTCATCAATGTCACAAGTATAGAAAAACATAATGTGCTTAAGCGAACAACACACAAACAATTATATTATTTCTTGTCTTAATTGAGCACATGCACAATGCAGTGAAAAAGTTAAAGGCTAAAGACAACACAAAAAAGTTACTTAAAGTCAAGATTTGGCAAACCTGGCATCCAATTATAGAAATGAGAATGGAGGTGTGGGTTAGAGCTACTTTGACTCAAACATTTCGCGTTTGCTATTCACAAGAAGCATCGGTTGACGTGGACCATGCCTCGCAAAAAGATAAATTTCTTCTGAATATTGTGCAGGTCTAATCTGCAGCTACCGGAAACACTTGCTTGAGGTTATTGCTGCCAATGGAGGATCATCCAGTCATCAAATCCTAGGGTTCATTTACTTTTTCCACAGAACTTTGAATGTTTAATGGGATGTGTTCAATAAAGACATGAAAGATTATAATTGTTTGGGGGTTGTTAGCCTAAGCACATTGTGTATGTCTATACTTGTGTCTTTAAGGGATCACATACTTTTTCTTGCCACTGTATGCTGATGCCTGTTTTCCTTCAAGCATGTAAAACCTTAAAAATGTAAGCAATTGCATTGACACTTAAAAGTGAATGCCGCATCACTAGTGGTATCTGCAGTGGTCAGAATAAAGAAGTATTGAGTTACATTGTCATAACTTTATAACAAATGTTATAAAATCACAGTAAACACATGACTTGTATAAAGCAGTGGACTGAAGAAGGTATGCAAGCATATCAATATGCAGCCTAGTTACTAAACAGCCCTTCTAAGCTCTCAATTTGAAGGTAAGAGGAAACACAGCAAGCACATTGAACTTTTACCCAAGCAGTGAAAATGCTCTTCAATATATTAGATAAAACATCATTATGAAAACATATTGGGCTCCCTCCTCACATAGTTCAATCTAACAAGTCCAAGGTAAAGGTCATATAATTTACTCTTCAAAACGTCAAAATCCACCAATGTGTCTTTTACACGTAACTTCATATGCTAGTCAATTTCAATACTGAAGACTTTTTATTTTATATTAATAAAAAAAATAATAAAACATTATGCATAGCAGTTCAAAGGATGGAAATATATATTTAATAAGTTAAAAACAAAATAACCCATAAGACTTAAAAACAGCAAAACAGGGCGAGAGACCCAGTTTTGAGATTTTAAACAACAGCATTCAATATGTTTTCTATCTGTATGCATGTATAATGTCTAATAATGCATTATATTAAACATATTTAAGTTTTTCCAATATAGCTTGACATTAATTGAATCTGTCCATTCGATCCTATTATTAAAATCCACAGGATACCGGCAGAAGATTTTAATTACAGCATGTCCACTGATTGTATGGCATGTATGTACTTGTATCAAAGATTTACACCTGTAAAAATGTGTCAAATTAAAACTGAAATTAAAACTGAAATTGGATATTTTAACATTTACATATTTAAATAATTTAAAAAAAATTATGGCTAACCCAATTCTTGAAGTTTTGTAGACAAAGTATAAAGTAAATACATTAAAAATATAATTTTAAATATAATGAAAATGTAAATATTTTAATGTATCATGTCCTGTGCAATTAATTAGATGAAAATGTGTAATCAATTCACAGCCCAAGTCGTATCATGATTTAGTAAAGAATAATTAAGTACTTGAAGTACAAAAAAAATACATGGACAAAAAATATAAAAAATAAAAATAACATTTTATTTTATATTATGAAATAATTTAACATGACAAAATTACCCAAACATCTGAAATCTGCAAATCTTAAATTGTAAATAAATAATAACTTTAAGAGATGATCCGTATAACTAATTCTCAGCCTTAAGAGAGCACTTGCATTACAGGACTACACAAGAAACACCAGCTAATGCAGCTTTTTGTGTTTTCTCTTCAGTCAAGTCTACGGTCTTGAAGAGGAGGGGTTGTATAAGGGATACCACATTACAGAACTACTCAGCAGGGGGATCAACTTATCGTGTTATACACTGTGATAATGTAAATCACAAACAGGGTTAAAGAAAAACATTATTGTCAGTGTTTATTTTTTTTCTATTAAAAAAAAAAAAAAAAAAGTATCACACACACACACACACACACAAAACAGACTCATTTGTTTTAAACTGTCTCAACCGAAATACATAAAAAATCATTTTTAGATTTAGTCCAATATCTTGATTCCTCTCAGCCAACACATTTGGCCCTGGTTACCATCAAGACATTTGGCAGTTGCATATTTTTCTTGCTTGTGTGTCAGACTCTTATTGGTAATTGCACATTTAAACGTTTGTTTAATTCAAGAACTAGCATGTCATGAAATCATCGTCCAATGAGAAGCTTTACACAGCACTAGAATCTTGAACTAGTTCAAGATTTCAATTTGCTCTGGCCAAATGCTTGAATGGGGTCAGATTTGCTGGCAGGGAAGACAACAAATGCCATCCAGGTTCAAAAGCTGAGGCAACTGTTGAGAACTTCTGCAAACCCACAATAAACTACTTTTGAAACTCTTAAAATACCTACTGTGTGAGTGTTGGATAATGTTGAATTAGTGTTTAGATGAGCACAAATCGATGGCTATTTGGTTTATTGCCAAAGCACATCATTATTGGGTTATGATCCCCAACTGTTGGATAGTTCATGCATTTTGGCACACTGAGGACTGAATTACCCATGAGTCTCCACCCCATAACTCCCAGCTCCCCACATTGAAGTTGCGAGGTCCACCTACTTTCCCCGGGAAAGAATTTGAGCGCTAAATCAGTGAGACCAAGAGAAAAGAACAATTTTAAACTGTGAGGACCAAAACATTTTTTTGTATTATTAATTTGAATTGCCACTATTCAATAATGCAACAGATCACTCTGGAAGTATATTAATGCCAAAAGTCTTTGATACAACAAAGAATTGCACTAATTGAAATAAAAAGATACGTTGGATTAACAATGCTGGCACTGTTAATGAAATGCATTTTCTTTTCAGTAAGTTCAATAACCAATTCAATGTTGTTGTTTTTTGTATTAATGGTGCTGTAAGCGATTTAAGCATTCTTAAACTTTCATGCGACTGAGCTGTTGAATTAGCCACGCCCTCCAAAGATAATTTTGAGGCAAAAAATGAGCAAGAGCAGTATAGTTTGTTCCTTTGGCTGTCAAATTCAGAAGTGGCACAATAGCACCCTCAACTGACAAACATTATGAATCATAGCCTCAATGATCCCCTTCGAATGAGAATGAGAAAAATGATTGACAGGTGAAAAGTGTCAATGTGGTTCGCAGACACATTTTTGTCTGCCGTCTACAAAGTCTACAGCCATCAGCTAGAGATATCTCAGGACTTTAAGGGAGTAGGAAAATGTTTTGCATAGTTTTCTATGAAAAAAATAAATCGCTTACAACACCTTTTCATTAACGGTGCTTTATTTAAAAAAAAAAAAAAAAAAAAAAAAAAAAAGCAATTATGCCAAGCTTTCCAACTATCAGCTTTCATAATGCCCCATTGTTTAATCTATAATTAAAAATAAACAACAAAAACAAACAAAAAAAAACACGCATTTTAAACTTCCACAGAGGATAAAGTGCATAAAATGTGTATGTGGAACTACAGGTAGTTTGTATCATTGAAGCAACCCAGATTATGAGAGGATAAAGAAGAACTCTACTAATATGCATTTAAGCACCGAATCACTTCATTCACAAAAACACTGAGAAAAAACCTAGATGTAAATAACCACTAATCTTCTTCTAATAATGTTCTGGGGATGTCAAAAGCACCTGTTAAACATCAGTCCTAAATTAAACATCATCCTAATCTGTAAGATAAGGACACAGATTTAGGCAAAGTTAATCAATCGTTTTCTTTGAGCCTTTGTTTTCATTGCAATGTCAGCGTTATGATCTTATATTATGTGCGAACATTAAACAAAAATGTCAGTTTTGTCATAATTTACTCATCCGAATGTTGTTAGAAGACAGAGACGCTAAAAAATGCAAGTTCTCACGTGGGCATGCATGCCACTGTGAACAAGCTTCTCTCAAAGCACTCATGAGCGCACAACCGACGTCCAGACTTTCGCTAAAAAAAAAATTACTTAAACTTCTGGTTGTTTCTAATCAAAACCTATCGTATGACTTCAGAAGACTTGAATCATGCGTCACATGGAATCATTTTAAATGGTAAATGGTCAGCACTTATATAGCGCCTTTTTTAACCTTAGAGGTTACCAAAGTGCTTTACACTGTGTCCCAATCACCCAATCACACACACACTCATACACCAATGGTGGTAGAGCTGCCATGCAAGGCACTATCTGCCATTGGGAGCAACTTGGGGTTCAGTGTCTTGTCCAAGGACACTTGGGCATGTGGATTCGTGTGGGCCGGGAATCAAACCACCAATCTTGCGATTAGCGGCCAACACGCTCTACCACCATAGCCGCCCCGTTTTAAGATATATTTCACTGTTATTGTATTTATATATTATATATGGGTTTGGAACAACAAAGGTGAGTAAATTATGACAGCACTACACATTTAAAGTCAACGCAAAGCCCAAAAGGATGTAACGACACCAGTTTTTCAACAGTATGGATAGACGATGGCACTTATGAATCCTACTATGGTGAAGGCTTAATTATGAGGAAGACCACACCAGCAACCAACGTCTGCAGACTAGCATCCACTCACCAACACATGCTTTTTAGTAAATCAGTTCTAAGATTTTCAAATTAAAATTCAAAATTTGAATTTTCTTTGAATTCAGTTAAAAATGCACATTCGAATGCTAAAACGGAGCACTAGAATTTTGGATGTGTGCCAAGCACAGATGATGACTTCAGACCAATCTGATGTTTGTGCTAAAAAAGGCTAGATGCAGCACAACAAATACAGTTCAACAGAATGCAGGAGTCTTGAAACACATTTTTAAAGGTTGAAGCTCTTTTTAACTTGACTTGGCATTTAAAAAGTTCACAAGATGCTGTATAAACAAAGAAACATGGCAAAACGTTCGAAGACGTTCGTGTAGCGCATGCTTGCATAGAAAAACAAAAGGTAAACCGCATGGTTACAAAAGGGATCGGTGTGAAGAGCCCCATCGTTGGAGGTTTTTTGCCATTACACCTTGCTTTCTTTTCAATGTTTCTCATATTAAAGCTGGGGTACGTAATTTCTGCAACATTAATACAAATATAAACAATGTTTTCAAAACAAGCTTTCCAAATACACCCCTCGTCTACTGTTGTTCAAACAGGAATGGCGGTTGCACACCGGACGAGAAGCACCACGCCGCATCACATCGTGGCACAGGTTTCAAACACAGGGCATGTTGATGCGGTTCATGTGCCAGACAGTACACACCAATGTTAGCAAGGTTTTCCCCTTTTTAAAGAATGAGCAAGGTAGGGTAAATAATATATGTCCATTGATAATGACTTGGGTCGAATATATTGGAAAATATTCGAGTTGTGCTCCATGGCGAAGCAGAAATTTGAGCAGCCTCCGGAGTTGTAGGTGGACGCTGCCAACAGTTGTCGAGTGGCTGCGGTGGAGTGCGCACATTCAATGAAAACAATTGTTTTGAATTTAAGAACGCGCCATGTCAACCGCCTGACGCGTCTGGACTGCGATCCCCTTAAGATGGTCACGCCCCCAGCACTATTGGTTGAGAAACGTTGTTGGGGTGGGTATAAGTGTGTCGCTCAAAAACAAACACAGGAATTTTTATATAGAGCAACCAGACACAGTGTTTACAGTTTTGGAGAAAATGAATCTATGGCTTACTTATAGTTGTCTCTACATATGAAACACTGAAAAAGTTACATACTTCAGCTTTAAGCAATTTGTTTTAAAACTCTTTGTCAGGAATGGAGTTCAATTTGGAAATGTGCATCTGGAGATCACATTCTGACGATTTGGGCTTCTTAATATTCACACAAACTAAAAACAACTTTTTTTAAATGGCATTTCAGTTTTGCGGTCAGTACCAATACTGGTATTTTCACTGGTACTGTTGACTATTGACATTTTGGTACGCTGACAAACCTAGCTTGGTTAATTCTAATGTATTTACATTAGTTAAGCAGCAAATTCAGGACTTTGCTCAGTGATATTAAGACTTTATATAGAGATTAGGGCAGTTTGCCAAGAGAAATATTAGAGCTGGACCCACAGCAACATGCACGTTTTAGCCAGTGTTTCAACAGGTGAGAACCGCAAAGATAGATTGATACCTTGCTTGTGGAGGCCTTGTATGTTGTCTTCAGTTTTTGGGACAGTTGACTAGTGCTGTGACTTGCTGTGAACAAGGAATGAAAAGGAAGGAATTATTAGTGAAGTTCAAATAATGAGTTAGACTTCATCCACACACACACTACAACTAAAAAAAGGTTAAAGGAATAGTTCACCCAAAAATGAAAAATCTCTCATCATTTCCTCTCCCTCATGCCATCCCAGATGTGTATGACTTTCTATCTTCTGAAGAACACAAACAAAGATGATTAGACGAATATTTCAGCTCTGTAGGTCCATACAATGCAAGTGAATGGTGACCAACACTTTAAAGCTCCAAAAAGCACATAACGGTCGCATAAAAGCAATCAATGTGATTAAAGTTGTTAAATCCATGTCTTCAGAAGCAATATGATAGGTGTGAGTGAGAAACAGATCAATATTGAAATATTTTTTTCCAAAAATCTCCAATTTAAATTTTAGGAATAAAATTATTTATATATTGATCTGTTTCTGACACAAATTCATTGCACCACTTCAAAATACATATATTAAACTACTGGAGTCTTATGGATTACTTCTATGCTGCCTTTATGTGATATTTGCAGCTTCAAAAGTTCTGTTCACCATTCACTTGCATTGTACGGCCATACAGAGCTGAAATAACTTTCTAAAAATCTTAATTTGTGTTCTGCAGAAGAAAGAAAGTCACACACATCTGGGATGGCATGAGAGAATGAGTAAGTGATGAGAGAATCTTCATTTTTGGGTGAACTATCCCTTTAAGTCAGTGGTTCTCAAGTTTTTCGGTTCAGTTTCAAGTAAATTACAGCCAAATTCAACAACCTATTCACCCCCCCCCCCCCTCAACAAATGTCAGACACCAGTGTCTTTGTTCGCTAATATGTTTTTTATATCAAACATCAAGGATGTTAAACTGTTGCCATCAATGTTTATGATCATTTAGGGGATTCATTACCCATTATAATTGCAGTTGCCAAACTTTGTGCTGTGTATGAGACCTGTATAACTCTGGAAAATCTAGAAGCCAATTCAGAGTAACCAGGACATTGCTTTAGGCACACAGTTATCAAATTGTTTTCTTTGAACCATCAAATGTCAGCTTTATTATTTATTTAAAAGCTTATATTATGAGGGCAGACGTTAAACAAAAGCTTTGTTTTGCGTGTACCTTTTGTTTTCAAGGCTCCTTTGCTCAGATCACCACCATCGCCTGTCTGTCCTTCTCCAGCCAAACGTTCGTTTAGCGATTCAATTTCTCTTCGCACTGCACAAGTAACAGCACAATATCAGACCTCATCTGTTGATAAACCAACTAAACCATTGTTACATTAACAAACACTATGTAACCGAGTAAATTGTTCATTATTGCAAAACATATATAAAAAAAAATTAGATATATATATAGTTTTATAGTGTTCAATTAACTGTGCAATTGCTAAATAATAGTAATTACGAAGTATTTATTTTGTAGAGCTGCTTGTACTTACATATTGTTGTTATTACAATATTATTAATATTAGCAGCATGTAATGTGTGTAACACTGATATAGTAAAGTAAAAAAAAAAATGTTATCATCAAAACCTTAAGTATAAATCATGCATAAAACGGTTGAGTCATGCACAAAGGATCTTGTCACAAATGAACAAGTCATTTGGTTATTACTCACACTCCAAGTTTTCAACATAGAGATTTTCAAACTCGCGTTCAATCTGCCCGAACATGTCCAGTAAGTTGCTTCTTAAGGCCATCGGCAACTTGGAGTCCTAGAAATACATTTGAAATTATCTGTACTGTAAATACTGATATTGTGTCATGAAAACATCTTCAGAATTCAACAACAACAACAAATGATAAGAGTTTCTACTAAATATGCACCATTATTTGTAGTTTATATATAATATTTTGCCTTGATATTTGCCTTAGTTTATACACAAACATATTAACATATTTTCTAATATAATTATAAAATAGTATATATATATATATATATATATATATATATATATATATATATATATATATATATATATATATATATATATTTGATCATCATTTTTATTTGACATTTTTATAAAATGTTGCACTGCTTTGGTAAAATGACTTACATCGAACCTTCATGATTTTATTTAATTTACATTTGTACATTTTTATCTCTTTTACATATATCTCTTTAAATGTAGAATTTTTATTTGCACCTGTACAATAAAATCTTGACTTTGTTATTTTGCACATCCTAAAAATAATTTGATTAATAACAAAACATTTAAAAGTTACTAAACAGCACAATAGTCAATGAAGGGATATTGTAAACAGGTTGTTTCCTTGGAATCAATAATATCTGTTCTCAAATATATTTTCTTTTAAAATGACAGACTTTCTGCACAGTGATTAACCAAATTTTAGTAAGGAACTTCTAACAAAACATAGAAAATCTGAAAAAGCACAAAAATTAAGAAATTTCTAGATTAAAACTTCCAAACTAATCTACCATACCAACTTACCTCCATTGTCAAGGGTAAGTTCTGAATAAAATTCTTTCAGCCTTATTAAAACAATCCAAAAACAAACATTTCTGCTGTGTAGTTTTGCCCAGTTATATCCATTTTAGCTACTCCATCACAACAAGGTGTCCTGTCATGCCAAGTTAACACAAGGGTTTAACAGTGAAGGTGGTTTGTCTCAACACTACGTAAAACTGCTCTCCACTCTGTCATTACCACACGCACGTGCAAGAGAGAGAGAGAGAGAGAGAGAGAGAGAGAGAGAGAGAGAGAGGTGCCAATTAACAAACAACAGCTCGCCGTCTATTCTTATAAAGCTGCTCAATCCTAAAACTTGTGGTCTCCATAGCAACTGGACATAATGACAGCATTGAGAGGGTGAAAGTTGGTATAGTCTGAATCCAGTAACAGTTTACAGAAGGGCCGGCCAATCAGAAATGGCCCCACAGAGGAAAAGACGGAACAATCGAACCATAGCGTGGGTCGCTCTTAAAAAATGGATGAGGCTAGACCATAGAAGGGTTTGGAAAGTACAAAGTATACAGTAGATATCTCCCTCCCCCAAACCCCCACTGAGTATTAATAAAACAGACACCTAAACTGAAAAAAACATTAGGTCTCAAGACAGACAAACATAAGCTGGACTGCTGTAAACACCTTTTGGCTTATCGAATACATTTTTTATTTTGAAATGCAAACAAACTAAAGTTTGGAATGATTACGCATCAGAGATGCAATTATGTGATGCATTATCGTTGCTATAGTGACATTAGCATAATCGGACATAACATGGGCTTGCGTGTACCAATCATTTTTTACATGCGTTTGCATACTTCTGTAAATTAGGCCTACAAAAAAAATCGAAACTAGCCGTAAACTTGCCACTTTTTATTTTCACATTTTTTCCACATGTTTGCAGCTCTTCGCTGGTAGCAGTGAACCTCTGGAAAACATTTGGCAACAATGGACAATTTGCAACAAGTTTGCAGCAAAGCTCATTTGCATGTGAAAACTATCCGCGGCGAATTTGCAGCAAATTTTCATTTTCGAAAGGGTGTTTCAGCGTGTGAACTATACAACTTACATGGGGACAAACTTTTTAGAGGAATTCCTGGAATAAATGTTCTCAAAGTGTATAGCAAACCCTAGTTTTCTTGTGCCGTATAAAGCTAGCTACGCTAACTAAAATAACCTACGCTTGCGTTTACCAATAATTTGGACATGCGTATGGGTACATTTGTAAAGTATGCCTATGTTTCAGAGTGGGAATTATACAAACTACACGAGGACCAACTTTTTAAAGAAATGTCTGGAATAAATTTTCGCAATGTGCTTCACAAACCCTAGTTGTCTTTTGGCGTTTATAGCTAGCAACCGCTAGAGCTTGCGGTGTTTATAGCTAGCTAAAATAACATGCACTTGCATTTACCAATCATTTGCACATGCGTTTGCGTATTTTGTAAAGTATGCCCATGTTTCAGAATGGGAATTATACAAACTACATGAGGACCAACTTTCTAAAGGAATTCCTGGAATACATTTTGCAATAAGTTTCACAAACCCTAGTTGTCTTTTGGCGTTTATAGCTAGCAACCGCAAGAGCTTGCTGTGTTTATAGCTAGCAAAAACAACAAGTGCTTGCATTTACAAATCAATCGCACATGCATTTGCCTATTTTATGGAGTAGGCCTATGCTTCAGCATGTGAATTCCATTACGCAAACCGAGAGTTCATGGCAAATTTGTCGCAAACTTTTCACAAATTCTCCACTGATAATTTTCACATTCAAATGATCTTTGCAGCAAACTTGCAGCAAATTGTCCATTATTGCGAAAGGTTTGCCAGAGCTGCAAACTTGTGGCAAACATTTGCAGCTAATCAAAAGCTCATTTGCAAGTGAAAATAACGAGCTGCAAATTTGCGGCAAGTTTAGATTTTTTGAAAGGGTTATCCAACTTAAATTAGGACCAAATTTTGAAAGGAATTCCTTAAATACATTTTTGCAATGTGCTTCACAAACCCTAGATGTCTTTTGGCATTTATAGCTACCACTATAGCTTGCTCCCTTACAAAAAAATCGAAACAAACTTGTAGCAAATTAGACGCTCGTTATTTTCACGTGCATGAACTTTTGATTCGACGCAAATGTTTGCAGCTCTTCGCCGGTAGTAGTGAACTTCCGGCAAACCTTTGGCAACAATGGAAAATTTGCCACAAAGCTCCTTTGCATATGAAAAGTTTGCGGCAAATTCGCCATGAACTCTCGATTTTTGCAAGGGCTGTGTTTATAGCCAATCATACACAACCAATCATACGCAGTTTTGTAGAGTAGGCCTATGTTACAATGAGTGAATTATACAACTAACATGGGGACGAACTTTTAAAAAGAATTTCCAGAATACGTTTACGCAATGTGTTTCGCAAACCCTAGTTGTCTTTTGGTGCCCCTAGTTTAGTTAGTCTTAAAGAATTCTGAAACACAATACTGATGTTTTTTGATGTTCTTGTGATGTGTAAAGCTCAAAGTATAGTTCTTTTTTGTGTGTGTGTGACGCAAATTCCATCATAAATATGTATGGCGGACTATCCGCATGCAGGCCCAGTTTAACAAGACACATGGGCAGGCCTTTTTGGACATGGACATCTTTTTAGTATTTGTACTTTTTTCCAAACACTCTTAACCTTTTGTTTTGAATTCCTTTTGCACCCTGACTGCATTTGTTACACAAACTGCATTGCATTTTATTTCAAAATAAAGATGGTCGAACTTCTTTCTTGGAAATGTAATACCGATGCCTGATCTAATGATTTACATGAGTAGAAGCGTCTCTTATCACTGACAAATTACAGTAATGTTTGCATACTGATAACAGACCTGTTTAAGACAAATGTTTTGTGTTCCATGGATACATTACAGTACTTGATCAATGGAAGAACTACTCTGTGACAGAAACACTTAACTCGTATCATTGTTTACCACATAATGCTTGCACTTTGACATTACATTTCTATCAGGACACCACTGCTCACACCTTTTTACACATCCAAACCAAACTCTGAACAAAAGTCAACAGTAGCGTTCTTGACATTTCAAATGTCTAATAAAATACTTTCATGAAACTCACTGAAAATTCAACTTAATTAAAAAACATATTGGTAATACAATAAGGTTCTGTATTTTAACATTGAAATCTAGAAGGT
Organism: Moxostoma hubbsi; assembly: GCA_032164185.1. Taxonomy (NCBI): domain Eukaryota; kingdom Metazoa; phylum Chordata; class Actinopteri; order Cypriniformes; family Catostomidae; genus Moxostoma; species Moxostoma hubbsi. The sequence continues at coordinate 9,279,823 of JAVLUX010000033.1, forward strand.
TCTATCTGCTAGCAATACTTAACAAAACACGATGCATGCATATCCCAGCTGTCATGACTTGATGTTTACCAAAAAAAGAATTAAAAAACAATGCTTGGTGTCATTTCTGACAGCACACCTGGGCATGACGGCACTCTCATAACAATAGTGTCTTTTAATGTTTGTAACCACAAATCTGGAACTATTAGGTTATCTCTTGACCATGCTAGTTTGCACAAGTGTTTAAGCAATAAAGAAAGAAGACAGACAAATGTCCCCACCTGTCCCTCCAGCATGTCCCTCTGCATGCCTGGTCTGTCCTGCTCCGTGCTGTTGGTTCTCCGAATGGAGAGACTGTGCGACTTTCGCTTCTGTTTAACTTGACGGGCAGCTGCGCTGTTTCCACTTTCAACAGGCATCACTCCTCAGTGACGTCCTGACACACTTCCTACCTGAAACTGAGCAAACACATGGCAGGGTTTGCCCCATCCCACTGCAATAGATGAAAATAATGGGACCTTTGTTGTATACTAAGCAAAGTCACCTATTCCTGAATGTGAAATGTAAATAAAAAGCTAAATATTAAGAGGAAGGTGGATAAGAAGACTTTGTTGATGAAAAACTTGAGGAATTTGCTCTTTGCTGAAGGAGTATATTGATTGAATACCAGTTAAGTACATCATAGAAGTTGTCATCAGTACGTCAGTGACGTCCGGACAATCTCAATGCTGATTGGCTTTCGTGACAACGCGTCATGCGAATTTCTCGCTGGAGTTGACAAATTAAGTCGCGCGAATTATGTGATTTAACATGTTAGAGTTGCGTTGTTCGCGCTACCCGCCGCAAATTCGCATGTAATCGCGTCTATTTGCATCTCTGCGTTGACTTTGAATGTAATGGTGCTGCGCAAAACGCTCGCTTCGCATTGTATGAGAACACACCATAACAGGAATGAGATTTTTTCACATTACAGTAGTGTCAATTAGATTTGTTTACAAGTTGCAAGAATTCGATTACATTTTTTTTTGCATTGCAACAATATATATATATATATATATATATCTCGTGTTACAGTTACGAGAATGGGATTGTCCACGTTGCAGTAACGACAACAGGATTTTTTTTACTCAAAGTAGCTGGAATAAGACTGTAATTTTCACAATACAGTAATGTCAATAGGACTGGGTATAAATATAGATTTTCCAATGCATCGCGATCTTCATTTGAAATTGAACTAATTTGTAAATCCCAAGTACGGTCTTTTATTTACATGTACAACTCTCTGCCTGAGATCAGCCACTGGCTAGTAAATGTTCAGATTTTCATTTATCACGCAATTCATTTATCATTTAATTCTAATCACGAATAGTGCGGATGAGGTAAATAATCCATTAATTATTAAGCCATAATATTAATATATGCTCATTTAGTTTTCTTAAAGAGACAGTACCATTTTTTAGCACGTGTTCTACAAATCAATGTACATAGTTACAAATAGTATAAATTATGCATCAAAAAATAATCGTGAAACAAAATATAATATATGAAAAGTAATATCATATTTATTGTTGGAATACATAGAACATTTTTAAAAAGCTCAAATGTGACCAAAATATATATAATAAAAATATATAATATTTAGATATAATTAGAATGAGGGAGAAGTAAAAAAAAAAAAAAAAACCACACCACACACACACACATTTAACCTATAAATAGTAAATCCAAAGAAACTGATTATTTTGCAGTGGTCTTCACTTTTTCTAAATAAGTATATGTGTGTGTGTATATATATATATATATATATGAATTATAATTGTATGGAGAAATTTGCTTATCTGTCCTAAAAAAATATGTGAAATATGATTTATATAATAATAATATATATAATAATATAATTTAAAAAAAAAAATGCATTTTAAGACCTTAAATTCATGCTTTTTTTAGGTTTTGGGGTGAAATATGACCTGGGCCTTTCTTCATGAGATTCACCCGTCAATGCCGTAATTGCAGCTTTCAGCATAGGCAAAGAGTGTAAATTTAATGTGACACACAAATATGTTGTGTCAAAATTAAAAGTTAAATTCACTATCAAAAAAAGCAAGCGAGCAATTATGCAAAACAACACAACAGAAAGTGTTAATGTCAGTTTGAGCATCTTAAAAATTGTTTATGAAAAAAAAAAAAAAAAAACATTAAATAAAAGGACATGCAAAAGAAAAACAAATACCAGGCATGAAGAGCAGTGAAAGATATACAAAGCTGACACATCCTCAGAAGACCGTGAAAAGTGATGGAGATCTCAGCAGGGGCCCGGGGCCGCAGTCCAGCACTGAACACAAGACAACACCATCTATCGGTTCACAAACATGAACATAAAGGGAAGAAAAGCTGCATGCATGGAGTGCATTACAGCATTCTCACAAGTCACAACCTAAAATAACAGGAAGGAAGATGTGAACGGATGAATGCAGGGAGAAGGTAAAAAAAAAAAAAAGATGAGTATTAGGAAATCATGTTAGTGGGGTTGAACCTTTGCAACTCAAATAAACAAAAATCAATAAGTATGCAGCTGCAACATCATGCCTTATAACTGCTGTCATGCAAACTTAATATAATGTTGAATGCAATTCTGCCAAGATGGAAGTAACTACAAAGACTAAAATAAAACCTATGATCCAAGTGTTGTAATCTGACTAAAGGCGACATATCATGTAAAACAGGAAAAAAAATATATTATTTATAAGATTTCTATGTACTCTAACCTCCTTTAGAAGAAAGCTCTGTTGTGGTACCACAGTGAAGTGGTGGGATTAGGTTGTAATACTATGGTACTGTGGCACACACACTGCAGTCTGATGATTTTATAAGAAACACATTTGAATCGGATTATATGGACGAAAAAACATCCTGTATAAAGAGACTGATATGTTATACAGTTCCAGTAACATGAACTGATCATTAAACACAAACAGCAGCAGTCTGATGCAAGGTCCGCTGGCCTGCTCGCTTCCTCACCATTCACAGTGAAACATGATCAACCAAACAGTAGTGCTGCGATATGTGTATGTATCTCTAATCAGCTAATCCTGCATTATCACAAACATACGCGCTCTCAGCCCTCAATAATACTCACATTTATGAGCGCTTCAGTAGGTCTGAACTTGTTTGTCATTCGCTGATTGTGGGATGGCGTGTGTTTGAGTCCTCCAGCATTGTACAAACACACTGATGATTTCTATCAGTAATTAAGAGGGAATTTAATTAGCACTCTGACGTTTTTTATCAAACCCGACTCTGTCAACCGAGTGTGAAGCAAGATGCAATGAAACCCCAATTGACAGGCCTCCGACCGGATGTAGTATTTCAAAATAAAAGCTTCAACATTATTCCTTTTTTTCATCTTCCGAAGGCAATGCATTTACTGAGAAAAAAAATTAAATTCACAAGGTAAAACAAAACATAATGTTTAGCTGTAGTGCTTTCAATATAGAAAAGGGTGAATATAATTAACAAATCGCTCCTTTTTGTTTTTATTAACATTTTTCATACTGTCCCAACTTTTTCGGAATTGGGGTTGTATAGAACTGAGCAGCCACCAAATAAATGTAAAGTTTTTCATTCTAAGTTTGAGTGCAAATTGAGTCCATATGTATATATTTTTTGTATGTATTTACATTTATGTATATTTATGCTTGTGTGTAATTTTAAACAATTAATATTAATTCTATAAAAATATCAAGCAAAACACATTTTTTTATATATATTAATATTGTGGATTGCCCATTAACATTTTTTTCAAAGTGTGTGTTGATGACTACAATTCAATATTTATATTTATATAATTGTTTTAAATACCTTTATTTAAAGACTCTGTTTGCTAAATGTAAGATGTCAAATATTGTATTAAATCTTTTCTTTCTTTCTTTCTTTCTTTCTTTCTTTCTTTCTTTCTTTCTTTCTTTCTTATTTAGAAAAATATATATTTCTTTCCTATTTACCAAACCCGGAAAACAGCTTGACTGAGTATTGACCAATCCGGAGACGGGATCTTCCCCAATAGCCAATCAAAATCCTTGACACATGACGTCATTTGTGGGCGGAGCGCCGGTCGTGTTGTCAGACATTAGCGTTGAATATCTGTTCGTCCGTGTATTGTGTGTCTGATGATCCGCGCCATTAAAGAGACACACTGAACACTATCGCTGCAGTAGTGTAAGTGTGTGTGTAGCGCTGGTTTATTGGAGTTGTACAACAGTGTGCAGATGGATTGTGGAGTGATGGCGTATGTATAGTGTGGTGTAGTGTGATTGGTCTGTATGGTGTGTCTGGTCATGGTGCGTTTGTTATGGGCGTTGCGCAGACGCGTTCATCTGCAGATCAGCTGCGGCCCAGCTCATGACAAGAACAGAGACACTGCATTCACCAACAACTCTATACAGGTTACTGCTGCATACATCATTACAGGATTTATTCAACAGAATATTAGTCTTAACTGAATTATTTATTATTATTAATTAAGTACCGTTTTTAGGCTATTATTTAGTTATTAATATTTTAAGTTATTTATTTGTTAATTACATGTTAAGGTTATGCATTTGACTTATTAGTTATATGTTTTATAATTAATACTTTTTAATTGTGTAGTTGAATGTGTTTGACTGTGTCTGTGTGTTTACAGACAGGTTCAGTTCACCTATAAGGATGCCGGAGATTAACATGGATAATCTGGATGAAAAGCAGGTGCAGTTGCTCGCAGAGATGTGCATTCTCATCGATGACAATGACAGAAAGATTGGAGCTGACAGCAAGAAAAACTGCCATCTCAATTCAAATATTGACAAAGGTCATGTATTTGCAGGATATTTACAGTGTAATATTGCATACATCTGTCATATTTTAAGTGTTTTTATCCATCTCTTTGTATGATTTTAGTGAATAGTGCATTTAAGGACAAGTATGCAGAATAAATGTTCATAGTTTCTGTGTTGGTGACAGAATAATAGATATCCTTTAAACTTATAAAAGTTGAACATTATTATTTCCTAGTACCAATACCTTATACAACTAGTATGTACTAGTTTTTACATTTTTGAATTTGTAAAATAAAGTTGTTTTTTACTTGCTTCTCCACCTGCAGGTTTATTGCACCGGGCGTTCAGTGTCTTCCTGTTTAACAGTGAGGAAAAGCTGCTCTTACAGCAGAGATCAAACGCTAAAATCACATTTCCAGGTGAGTGTCATTTATCTCTCACGATCTGATGAACTTGAGCTATTTTCCTACTTTTTCATAGAAAGTCAAATTTAATACATTTAATGTTTTGTGGGATTTTGTCCCTATAATTTTATATTTATATAGCAACTGCTAACACTATGTATCAAGAAAAATGTCATTAAACCATTGGTTTAAATATAAATTGCAAATGCCTTGGAATGTAATCTAGTCAAACATTATAGTACAGTATACTATAATATAATTATGTATGCAAAGTCCAAATGTTATATGCAAGACATTCACTAAAGCAATAAGGAGTGTAGTTAGGCACAAAATAAAGCTGAGCAATATATAAAGTGGCTTAAAGGAATAGTTCACCATAAAAATGTACTCACCCTCATGCCATCCCAGATGTGCATGACTTTTTTTCCTCTGCTAAACACAAATTAAGATTTTTTTTTTAGAAATAATGTTTTAGCTCTGTTGGTTCTTACAATGCAAGTGAATGGTGACCAGATCTTTTTTAAGCTCCAAAAAGCACATAAAGGCAGCATAAAACAAGCAAAAGAGGCTTTATTAGCGGATTTCCAAAAGTGTCCTATACCTCCCACTGACCTAAAACCCATAATAAATTCATATATTAAAAACAAATGGCAAACTGAGTGGGATCAATGCATCATGAACAAACTCCATGAAATCAGCCCTATTGTTGGCAAAAGAAGTTCCTCTCTGTTTTCAAATCGCTGGGACCAGCTTGTCTACACCCACTGTTGTATTGGTCATTCCAGGTTGATGCACAAGTTTTTAATATTAGGAGAAGATTCACCAATATGCACCTTCTGCCAGAATGCATTATCCCTGAAACATGTTTTATTAGACTGTACTGGTCTACTGTACTGACCCCGTGAGAAACCTTTTTTTATTCAGTCAGCACTCTGGAAGAAATTTTTAACAAAGTCAAACTGAACACAATTTTAGAGTTTTTAGGAAAAATGTATTTGAAAAACCTTTAATAGAATTCCTTACGCATTTCTCGCCATGGAAATGGCCATAGAGGCTGGCATGGCATTAAAAACAAACAAACAAACAAACATCTGATTGCGGGTGAGAAACAGATCAATATTTAAGTCCTTTTATACTTTAAATCTCCACTTGGTGTTTCACATTATAGATGTATATCACCACCTACTGGGCAGGGAGGAGAATTTATTGTATAAAAGGAATAAAATATTGATCTATTTTTCAATGTACCTCAACCTCAGTAGCAACAAATGTGAATCTTGAAAGATTTTTACAGAACAACATGTAGTTATGCAATAAATGCATTGTTAGTAAATAGTATGTTAATGTATGTAATAGTATGTTAATGTTAGTAAATGTATGTTAGTAAATAGTAGTTAAACACACCTAATATAAAGAGAGACCAAAAATGTAGTTAAGCAATAAGATATGACAGGTCAATGCAGGTGAATAAAGTAAAAGTTAAGGGTGTTGTTAGACGAGGCACGCAGCAGAAATGAATATATTTTAATAAAAACATTAAGGCCACAAGTTTCATTTAAAACTAGAGCTGTCAGAATTTACACATTAATGTGTTCGATTGATTAAAAAAGTTTTATGCGTACTTTTTTCTTAATTATCACAGAAGCGCACCACATCTTAACTATCACCAAAACGCAGAATGTGACTTTTGCTTGCAAGCGCTTTTCATTTTGAATTCAAAGTGGCACTTGACATGACGTTGCCGCTTTGACGTGAATTGCTGTAATAAAGCGGATAGCCACAGTCTACCAGCAGATTAATAATGTGGAGGATTTTAAGAGATTTAATGCCCATTGCAATGAATATGCAACCTATGTGGAGACTAGTTTTTAACTAACTCGCACTTAAACTTGGGGAAACGTTTAATGTTATTTGAATTGGTGCTATTTTAGGGCATTTCTATCTTTATACTGTGGAAGGCTTTGTTTGGAAAATGCTAATAAAGCATTATATTGTTACATAATTATTAGATCTCATTCTCCCTTGTGTTCATTTAAAGAAAAAACTGTTGGAAATATGCCTTCAATATTTTTAAATAGATTTTTATTCAATGCCTTAAAAATATTGAATCTGCTTGGCTACAGTGGCTGTTTGCATGACATTATGGTTGCTCTGAAAAAATTTCTGAGCAAATGCATTATTATCAGGATATATATTGAATATCATCAAAAGGCTGAGTGATGGTAAAACTATTTTGAGTAACTATATGTAACTTGAAGTAAAGTTCTTGTCTTGTTTGCTTTCTCTTCCAAGGCTGTTTCACCAACACCTGCTGTAGTCACCCACTGCACACTGCCAGTGAACTGGAGGAACAGGATGCCATCGGGGTCAGACGTGCCGCACAGAGACGACTACAAGCTGAGCTGGGCATTCCCATGGATCAGGTACTAATACAGGAAAAACATGTGATTGAGTGAATGAGAGAGAGTATGAATTACCTTCTAGTTTTGTGTGAAAAATGCATCAGACTGTCAGTGAACAGCTTTGGGTGTGCCCAAATTTCGATTATGTATTCGAAAACAGAAGTCTGCATGTACTTGTTTAAACTAGGTTACTTGTCATCCCACTCTTTTCCCCAAGGTGCCTCCAGAAGAGATGACTTATCTGACCCGCATCCACTACAAAGCCCAATCCGATGGCGTTTGGGGGGAGCATGAGATTGATTACATTCTCTTCATGCAGAAGGATGTGGAACTGAATCCAGACCCCAATGAGATCCAGAGCCACTGCTATGTCTCCAAAGAGGAACTGAAGGAGATCCTGGAGAAGGCCAAGAGGAATGAGATGGAGGTCACGCCCTGGTTTAGCCTCATTGCTGAGGCCTTCCTCTTCAAGTGGTGGGACAATCTCCATAACTTAAAACAGTTCATCGATCACGACAGGATCCACCGCATGTAAACGCCATTTTTTTTTAAGGCTTAGTTACTAACGGACACTTAAAATGGTTAGAAGTCTACAAGATTAGCCTAAAAGACTGAACTGTTTGACCATGAGGTGTTTTAAATGGCTGGACAAGGAGCAGACATTGTCATCATTATGTAGAATTAAAGGGATAGTTAATTCATAAATGAAATTCTGCCATTATTTCCTCACCCTCGTGTTCTTCGGTGGAATGTTAGCTTCAGTCTCTATTCACTTTCATTGGATGGGGAAAAGAGCAACATCAACATTCTTCAAAATTTCTCCTCTGGTGTTCCTCTGAATAAATACATTTATACAGGATTGGAACAACATGAGGGTGGGTAAGTGATGCCAGAATTGTTATTTTTTGGTGGACTAACCCTTCAAATATCTGAGTGGTTAAATCTGATGGAGAAAAGGATCCATAACTACTTTAGAGACATAATGGTGAAACATGGTTATAAAATGACATGAAGCTGCTACAAAGAGTTTAGAGCAGTTGCTGTTTTTGTCATTTTCTTTCACATGACTTTTGGACTTTTTTTGCTAAAAAAAAAAAAAAAACAGTTTTTTTTTTTTTTTTTGTCTGAAGTGCCTAGTTTCATATGTGAGGCTATGCTTTTGAGAGAATGTTTTGTGTAGATTGACCTATGAAGCTTCACCATGAAGTTTACAATGATTTAAAGTGATTTATAGATGTGAAAAATAAAAGTTAATTTCTTTATAGTCTTGCCCTCGTTTCAACCCGTTCCTTGCACCATTTTTACAGACTTGATATTGGAAAATTACAGTCGACATGCATTCATCCATCCTTTGTATGTCCTAGTAATATGTATCATTTAAAATAAATATGAATATATATTCTGTTTATACTATAAATTATGTACTTTATGTGAGAGATTAGTTAGACCAGCTGATTGTACATGATCCTTCTATTAACATGGCTATTTGTGAAAAAAAGAGACCACGGAGTGATACAAGAGACATGAAACTAGCACATCTTTGTAGGAAATCAAGTGAAAAAAAATTTGACCTCTGGATGCCACAGCTGACCAATCAGAATCAAGGATTCCAAAGAATCCTGTATTGAACATGTTTAATGTTAGCCTATTTATAATATAACATTTATCATTTATAAAACCAATATACTGTATGCATATACTTGTTTATTTATAAAAAATGCTTTCAAGCGATGGTATCATGTAAATATAAAAAGGAAAATGTTAATAAATTAAGTAATGTTTGATAATTGTAACATTTTTTTTTTTATTGTTTTATTTTGGAGTTCCTAAGTTTATTCTTGGTTTTATCCAGCAAGTGGCAGCAAATCCCAACAAACGCCATTTTAACCAAATCTTAAAAAAAAACAAGAACACAAGAAAATTAGAGAGTGGTTCACACCCAAAAATGAAAATCAATATTCGAGTATTTTTTACAATAAATTCTCTTCCCTGTCAAGTAGGATGCGATATGCACTAAGAATGTGAATCTTCAAAAACAAAAGAAGAAGAATATGAAAATGCAAGTGTTGATTGATTGATGGATTGATTGTAAAAAAAACAAAAAAAAAGGACTATAATATTGAACTGTTTCTCACCCACAATTATAATATCAATTCTGAAGATGCAAAAAAATACATTTTGAAAAAAAAAATATATTTTTGACAAGCAAACTGGCATAAGATTTTAAGTCTTGTTTTGATAGAAATCTAATCAATTTAGTGAAATTTAGACTTAAAACGAGACAACAACAAAAAAAATCTGCCAGCGGGGTAAGTTTATAAGGAATTAAGTTTATTTTGCTTACACCAGTGGCAGATTTTTATTCTTGTTTTAAATCTAAAGTTCACAAATTTTGTCTTGTTATTTTAAAACAAGACTTAATATCCCATTTTGCCTGACAAGTAAATAAATCACGTTTTAAGAATGTTTAGATAATTTTACTGGAAAACATGACAAAAATATTTATCTTGAAAATCGTTTTTTGCAGTGCATGGATTACTTTTATGCTGTTTTTATGTGCTTTTTGGACCTTTAAAGTTTTGGTCACCATTCACTTGCATTGTATGGACCTACAGAGTCCTAAATACTTACTTAAATATTCTTCTAAAAATCTTTGTTTATGTTCAGCAGAAAAAAGACACCACACATCTGGGATGCATGAGGGTGAGTAAATGATGTGAGAATTTGCATTTTGGGGAGTACTTTTTGAAAACTGTTTTCAAGAGAGTCGTTTGCTAATATGTTTGGCTTTGACAAGCAAAGTCATCAGAATTGCAAACAACATCACGTTTTCCTTGGTTATATTACTGTTTTGGTGCTTTCTGACAATTGTGCTCATATTTAAACAGAAATTGTACGCTTACGCTGTATTTTTCTTTGTTTTTGTTTCCAAGTTCTGCGCTTGATTTTCCAAAACTTGTGAGTAAAGTTATATGTAAATAAGGGGGCCTTTTGCATCACCAATGGACTGGTTCTTAATTGACAGCTCCTCTAGCCAATCATTCGAAGAGGGGAGGTGACGTCACACCAATGCTACTCCGACAGCTGCTGCTCAATATGATATTATTTGTGGTTGATGGATACGTTTCTTGTGTCTGTTTTGAGTATTTTCTGCCAGCTCTAGCAAACAATGTGTTGCCCGAGTAGGCCCTTACCATTGTCCGTTAACACATGTATCGAGGCAGCTGAATTTAGTTAGCAGTGTCTTTAGTTTAGGCATTATTTAAGACTTTCTTGTTTGTAGGTTATTGGATGCTTAAAAAAAAGTATATATATATATTTAGATATGTAGCCAATAACCATCTTAACCTCTTAGTACTATTAATAATAATAATAATAATAATAATAATAATAATAATAATAATAAAACCTTACTTGATCTTATCCAGCAGGTGGCAGAAAATCCCAATAAGTGCCACATATTAAAAGCTACAAACATGGTCGCATTAACCAACCAAATACAATTATGGGCAGCATTTTAAAGATTTGTGTGTTTTTGACTCATTTTGGGGTCATTTTTGATATCATATTCTTAAATGTTTCATTTAATATCTGAAAACCTCTTTAGCAGCCATTTCTTACTTTCACAGACCCAAACAACAACAACAAGGAGCTTTCCAATAATGACCACCAGGGGGTGCCTGCTGGATTCAAATCTATGATGAATCTCAGACGTCCAAACACATCTGCAGCACAGGGGGATTCAACATTTATTGTGCACGGAGGTGTTATGTTAGAACCTTGTGTGCCTTGCAGAAAAGACATTTTGTACCCTGTAATTGTATTTATATGTACAGTGGGGTCTGAGTCAAGTATTGAAAGATCCTCAATTGAGCATACAATATTTCTAATTGAATACCATCTCTTTTCTTTGTAAATTATAATATCAGGATAACAATTTGAGTGAAAGGTTTTAATTGAAAATGTGCATGGATTTCAGAATGTTTTAGTATTTGGGTGCCCCCTTTTCTTTTAATGACAGCATGGGCACGAGCTTGTAGGGGCTCCACAAGTTTGAGCAAACCCTGATGATTCATGTTATCCCAGCATGATTTGAGAATGATCCAAATAGCATCTTGTGTTATTTTTTTTGAAGCATGAAATATTTCAATTTTTTTTTTTTTTGACAAAGATTTTAACATGGTCAATGAGATGTAGAAATCAGCCTTAAAATCCTAAAACTTTGCTTATTCCCAGGTTTAAATGAACCACATGATCACACAGGAAGTCAGCATGTTGTTATCGAGAATTATTGTACAGCTGGATCAGCTACATTATGCCGACTCACCAAAGAGCACCATCTCCTATCAGACATTTTTGCATGGGATCTAAGTGTTTACCTTCCCCCTGTGGCATGACCAGAAGAGTGTTGCATCAACAGCATGGAAGACGCGGGTTCGGATCCAGCATTGAAAGTATTCCCTTTCGCAGTGTGAGTGTGATTCGGAGGTTGTATACTCTTAGAAGAAAAGGTTCCAAATAGAACCCTAAAGGGTTCCATAGCTTTCTTCATATTTGGAACACTTAAAATATTCTATATAGAACTCTTTTTAAGGGTTCTTTGAGCCAGGTGGGGAAGTTCTATATAGAACCTTTTAGGGGTTCCCAAAATGCGACTGTAACATTTGTTTTTTGGATAATATGCAAATTGAATAGTCCATATACTATATCATTAGGAATGTGAAATAACCATTTAAAATAAATATTTATCATTAAGTAAAACATTTTTAATAGTTTGTATTTACAACAACACATGCAATAATTAACTCCGTTCATAATGCAATAGTTATGAATTGATTTACTAAATCCACATGTTTGTAATAATAAGCTATTAGTAGTATTATTATTTATATAAAAATCATACACATTAAATCAATTAACATTATGGGTAAGATTAACAAAAAGTAAAAAACTAAGTTAAAATGAATAAAAAAAAATGACCTATGAAAAGCTGTTAAACAGTTTTAGCACTGGGGCAGATACAGAATCATTTTGTTGCCAGTGGTCTTACAAAAACTGAGTGAGGTCTTTTGGATACAACAAATGAAACTTCACTTCACTTCAGTTATCTGCATGTCATCAGTTTGATTGACTCTCTGCACTATCAGAGGATTTGTTTGAAAGATTAGGTTGAGGATGGATGTGCTGATGCATGGAAGTATGTGAAATATTTAATAGACCTGCAGACAGTATTTAAAACAAAGAAATTGTCATTTCTCTAAATTGTACCTTAAAACGTACATGAACAGGAGTGTTGTTTATCTGTATGAAGATGATCAAACTAGTAATGCTGCACTCCAGAGCCACTGCAAACAGAAATTGACCATTGTTTAGTATAATAAAACATAAAATCTCGATGCAATGCAAAATAATGAGAATAATAGAAAAAGTGTACCTTTTATTATGTAGTTTATGTCAAATGTCCCCTTTGACTTTCACTTCTCATGGCTCTGATGATGTTGATGGCCAGAACATCAGAAGTGCTCTGAATTAGGTGAAGGTCTTTGCTAAAATCCCTGTTAAATTAATATGGCAGCTTTACATAACATTCATATTTTTTTATGCTACATGACAATAAAATAAAAAACACCAAATTTTTGCAAGTTGGGGATTTGAAACATTTCCATCACTTCCTCACTTTGACTTTGAACATTTGGCATATTCACAATGCTGTGATGCGCTCCTGAAAACTTGTTTTGTTTTTAAATGTTCTTGCATCTAGAAAACTTAATTAACACATAACCTGGTATCAAGATTACTTGTCAATCCACAACAGAGATTTTAGTGTGAAATGACTTATCTCCTGGCGGAGAATATCGCAAGCCTGGACGAAACAGTTTTGTCAACATTTATACTATATGCTTGCTGAAATAAATGTGTATTTCACAAATGACAAGGAGTTAGGTCAAAATCAAGGGCGTAGCAGCCGCGGGGGACATGGGGGACACTTCCCCTGCACTCTTTAAAAAGGTAATTGGACTTTTCCAAGCTAAACCCATACCAAGTCCAAATGGTGGATTTGTATACAGTATTCTTTGCATTTTGTTACTTTGGGCTGATTGAGCGACCATCCAGCCAATCACTGGTGAGTTTCATGAGCCGAAACAACCCTCACATTATAGGTCATCAGTTAAACAGTCTAATCAATGCAGCTCCATTCATATCTGCAAAGTTGTTTTCAACAATGCTCATTTATCCATGTTTTTAATCATGTTTTACATTGTCTTTTGGTTTATTTCTTCATTAAATTATTATTTATATTTTCAAGCCGGTTCTCGCCTCCTTCCCGGGTTTTCGGCACCAGTGTAAAGGGAACAATGGAAAGGAGGAGGCGAGAACCGGCTTTACAATATAAATAATACTTTAATGAAGAAATAAACCAAAAGACAAACACACACATAGGATGGACAGCTGCCCATAAACGTTCCCTCTCTGATGCATCACCGTCCACAGTCGGCCTTTATCCCTCTCGGAGACATGATTAGCCTGTATAATCACGACCTGGCCCCGCTATACCATAGACTGTACATTATTACTAAGATAAATATGTCATCTAAAAGAGAAAGGACATTTGATCTGATCATATATAATTAATCTTTTCTAATCAAACCTAAAGCTGTAGAAATACATTATAAGTGTTTTATTTTCTTCAGTACGAAATGCAAATGAAAAAGTAATGTAGTGTAGTGTCCAAATATATTTATAAACAAAACTTTCAATAATGTAGTTTATGTAAAGATACATACATACATACACACTAACATTAAGCAATTGTCAACACAAACAACTCCTTTGTGCAAAAAGGGTTCTTTTTACTGTAAATCTTTGTAAATAGAACCTTTTTGGCATAAAGGGTTCTTTGGATCTGAGTAAAGAACCCTAGGATTCTATATAGAACCCCAAAGAACCTTTTTTAAAATTGTTTTTTCTTTCTCCGAGATGATTAGGTTTAGGTTAGAGGTTTGGGTTTGGGTTTGGAGGAACAGTTTATTAGAGCCTGTACAGCTGAGAACGACTCACTTTTGGCACCCCTCTGTGGACATTTCACTCTGAAAATGGAGCTTCCACATGCTCATACACCCATCAACACTTACTGCTTTGGCCACTGAGGGCAGTGTTTCAAATTTCAGTAAGCACAGACCGATTTTAGCTACAGAAACATCAATTTACTCTTTCCGATTTCACTGTGAGATCAGTCTGAAATGAAAAAGGATGATAAAATGGATGAAAATTTCCCATAGACTTACATTAAAGGAGAGACCCCATCCATATCTAGGGACCATAATATCATAGAAACATAGTGGTGGGCTATATTGACTTAAGCCAATAGGCAACCACTTAGAACACCCTAGCAACCACACAACAATGTCCTGGCAACCACCTACAGCACCTTAGCATTGTGGCAGTAACTTTTGCCTGGGCAAACATCACTCTAAGGCACTGCCTGTCAGCCAGCAGACAACTTCTTTTACATTTAAATGTCAAGGTATCAGATTATATGGACAGACAACGTGAATGACCTTCTGCATTTCCAGAGCAAAGAAAAAACACATCTGAAGTAGATAAAAGTGAAACAAGAGAAAGAAAGCGGGTAAGAGAAATCTGAAGAATGTATTGATATTGATTCTCGCTGATATAATCATGAAGGATATTAATTTCATTTTAGAGTGCATGTGTTTGTTGGAGCCGATATAGTCCAAGAGTCCTATCAGTGATATACTGTTAGAGTTGGAGATGCTCCATAGACCCACACAGAATGTTTATTGGAATTATTGTACATGTGGACATCTACGGTTTTATGGTTTCACCTAGGTGAGAAACAACGTCATTTGAGAAACCAATACAAATATAATTTCCATCTCAGACATACATTTCCATTAGAGTAGGATTATTATGCAGTGGAAGTACTAATAAAAACAACAGTGAAATTAAATGATTGAATACTTCACAATAACTCTGTAGAATAAACACTTCATGTCGGAGGATTATTACAGATTATATACAACCGTATACTCAAGATCGCTACACATATTAATTGAACTGCTGCAATATGAAAATGCAAAGATATGCCACGTTACTTACTAGATGCAGAATTTACTTGATATTCTTTTGCATTTGAACCCAAATGACACCAAATAATAAAGGCAAATCATATGTATGACATTTGTGTCACTATAAGAATGAATTTCTGTACAATACAATGAACACATAACTGAGCACCCTCATTTCCGATATGGTTTCAGTCCCTCCTAAAATTTTTATCTATTTGATGTTTTCGTGTCACCATATGAGCAATAGTACTTCATATATTTGCCCTAGCAAACACCACACGTAATGGCTAGAAATTACTTTGTTTTGCTATGTAAATTTATACATATATTACCATTGCATTACTGATGTAAACAGTATGTATAAACATTTATATTGTCAGTCTTTATATTGTCAGCACACCTGCTCTGATTACAATCTATCTGCCCCGCTCTGTTTGTGCAGATAATTGTGTTTTCCGCCATGATGAGTAGATTAAGTTTATATTGTATCCTGCCCGCTTTGTCAATTGGCATGTCCTACTTCACTATCTCTGTCCCATCACAAACTATTTCATCATATTGTGCAATATAAGCACAGCTCTTTTTTTTCTGTATAAATTTGCCAGAATAAGAACTGAAAAAAAAGAAAATAAATACCCACTGAGAACCATTTTTTAGCTCCCTTGAGAGGCACGAGATAAAGTAGAGTAAAGACAAGCTCAAGACATTGCTTACACCTGTGCACCCATCTCTACAGTGAATGAACATGCTGTTATATACGGTACATTTGGCCTGAAAGTTGTATTTACTTAAACAAGTATACTACCTTTTAAGTTATTCTCAGGAAATTGTGTCATTTAGGTAACTATATGATACAATTGTAGTTGTATTTTGTAATTTTGGTGTGCCTTGAAATAAATGACACAACAGAACTGAAAAAAAAGTAATAACCTATGGTGTTTCTCATGCAAAAATATGTTTTGTGCCAACTCTGTTACAAAATGTAAAATATTGGGGGGCTGAATGTTATGGGGTTAATGTTTCTAAAATTCTGCCAAAACAAGTTTTGTGATGCCAAAAGGTGCAGATACATGTTTTGTGCCAACCCTGTTATATTATGCAAAATATTTCAGTGCTGAATGTTATGGGGTTGAATGCAAAACATACAAGAGGATGTTTTGTGCCAACTCTGTAACATTATATAAAATGTCTGTAGCTGAATGTAATGGGGTTGGAGATGCAAAAAGTATTCCAAAAGATAAAGAAACCTGTTTTGTGACAACCCTGTTATATTATATGAAATATTTTGGGGCTGAATGTCATGGAGTTGAAGCTGCAAATATGATTCCAAAAAGAGCAGAAACATGTTTTGTGCCAGCCCTGTTATATTATACAAAATATTTTGGGGCTGAATTTTATGAGGTTGAAGATCCAAAAAAGAAGCAAAAATGTTGCAAAAAACAACAATGTATTATTTAAAGTCAGTGTTCTGTTGTGGTTTGTTTCAATAATATTAGTTTTTCATGACTGAGTTAAACTATTGGTGGTGTAGTGGTCTAAAGCACATAACTGGTAATCTGGTAATCAGAAGGTTGCTGGTTCAATCCCCACAGCTACCACCATACATTTTGAAAAAGATCGAAGCATTTTTTTAAAGGAGGAAATGTCAAAGCATAACATGGTTGAACAGAAAAAGAGGGACAAAGACAAATGTGGCATTCTCACAAAATATGTGAAGCACATTGCAAACTACATTGCAATGAAAGCATTTTATTCTTATTTCAATAAAATCCAAATGTAGGTACTTTTTTTTACTCTATATATATATAACCCATTAAACTGTGTTGGTGATGATAAACAGGGATGAAAAACAAACATTTAATAATGAAATGAACGATTTCTTCTTTTGAATTTCACTCTTAAAGTTAAATCTGTCAGATAATGTGACATATTCTAATATCAGCAGTAAGACACTTTTTGGGTAGATTCAGATGACAATGTCACATTTTTACCCAATGATTCACGAGTTCTTAAAACTAGACTAGTGCATAATTGAGATGAACATAGTCAGAACACATTATGACTGTAGTCTGTGAGTTGTTCCTTTTGGCCGAGCTTTTAGCTCTGTATCCATTCATCTTGGAGAATAAGAATAAGAGTGGATGGGAAATGGGACTACGGGGGTGGCCAACTGTGTGTACTGTACGTCTGTGTCATATTTGCATTGACACTTCCATCAGCACGCTCTGCCGGGTCTGACCTGCCTGGGAAATGTCTCGTAGTGTTAGTGTTTGCCACACGCACTTACGCTTCAGGCTGTAGGCCTCACCATAGAGGAAAAAGGTCGAAATAGAGTCAAATGCAGACATGCAGTACTACATGGTATGTTTACACCTCCATAGGGGAAGCTTGGAAATATTACATGTGTAAATGTGGCTGTGGACACACACACTCACACAAGATATCTAGTCATTTAGGTCAGCTCCCCTGTATTTTGTCATAAAGCTTTTATAAGATGACTCACGCACACAAACAAGCACACGTGTAGCACGGATGACGCAAACTGGTGGGTGTCTCATCCAAGATTAAAGAGTGGCACACTTCTAAAATGGTCTGTGAGATTATTCCCCATCTAAAAGATCAAGCCAAACAAACATGACGCAAAAACCTACTTTTAATAAATAGGGCATAACTAGATGAAAATTGTAAGATGGTTACAAAAAGATGACTTACATTTTAAGAGACCAATAAGGCTCCGTGCTATGTTGAACATTTATGTTTTTTTTTTGTATTTGCTAGTTTTGATTTTGGGGGGATCCTCCCCAAACAAAAAGAGAACAACAGAAACCCATTATTAAGGTCCCTTCGACAAGGCTGTTAGTGAAATGTATAATAATTGGTCACTATGATTGGTCACGTTTTCAATCACATGATCGGTGGCCATTGGTTTTAAAAAATGAAGAGCAGTGGCTGGATTCACGAAATGTACTTAAAAAAAAAATCCTTCTTAACTACCATTTCTTCTTAATTTCTAATTTAAGAACATGTAAGAATATTTTGTATTCTTCAAAAAAAAAAAAAAAAAAAAATTCAGAAAGTTCTTATCTTTTTTTCTTAAAATTGTTCTTTAATAAAAAACTTAAAGGGATTGTTCACACAAAAATGAAAAAAATCATTTACTCACCCTCATGCCATCCCAGATGTGAATGACTTTCTTTCTTCTGTAAAACCCAAGTTAAGATTTTTAGAAGAATAGTTCAGCTGTGTATGTTCATACAATGCAAGTGAATGGGTGCCAAAATGTTGATGTTCCAAAAAGGACATAAAGAGCTTAAAAGTAATCCATAAGTTTCCAGTGGTTAAATCCATATCTTCAGAAGTGATATGACAGGTGGGGGTGAGAAACAGATCAATATTTAATACATTTTTGCTAAATTCTTCTCCCTGCCCAGTAGGGGGCGTTTGCATTAAGAGTGTGAATCACCAAAAACACAAGAAGAAGTATGTGACTGTTAGAGTGGAGATCGTCTACAATATTTATCTATTTCTCACCCAGACTTATCATATTGCTTCTGAAGACATGGATTTAACCACGGGAGTCATATGGATTACTTTTATGCTGACCTATGTTCATTTTGGAGCTTAAAAGTTCTGGTCACCATTCACTTGCATTGTATGGACCTACAGAGCTGAAATATTCTTCTTAAAATCTTTGTTTGTGTTCAGCAGAAGAAAAAAGTCATACACACCTGGAATAGCATGAGGGCTATTAAATGATAAGATAATTTACATTTTTGGGTGCACTATCCCTTTAAGAAAATGCTCGTGAATCCAGCCCCAGATCTTTATGTTGGCAGAGAGAGAAATATTGAGACTGTTTAAATCCTTCCTACAAGCCACCCTGACTGACAGACAGTATACTATATCTCTCTTAACTGTCAGTGACAGAGAGTGAGCCCTGAAAACATCCACACATTCCATCATTACTTACAGTAAGTGCAAGCAATAATTCATGTCTAAAATCTGGAACATGAAGCAGGCTCAAATGGACGAAAAAATCCAAGATTTTACATATAAAGGAAGGACCTGATCCACATCTATGCACAAGAGTGATTATCATAAAGTGTGTTTACAAGCATTTTACAATGAACTAAATCAATTATTTGTCTTTTTAAAATGTCATGTAAAAGCTTTAGTCTGACTGAAATCATACAATTCTGGTTTTGCTTAATTAAAGTAACAGGCCTAGATAATGTGATTGCAGCTCGGCTCTGTCCAGCATGTATACACGTTAATCACACAAAATTGGCCTTGTTGTTATGTGCATGCTCTGGAAAACTGAGCTGCCCTGTGACGTGTATTTAACCCTGAAGTCAAATGCAACACAAAGCAGGCGAAGAAGAGCAACAACACAAATGTCCCTGCATTTCAAATGAGATAGATCTGCCTCCGAAAGGCACTTTGAAGTAAGAACAACCGTGATAGACACACTGTAAGATCACTTCAAAGTTACAGAAGGGCCATGAGATGCGAAGGAAAAGAAGAAAAGTAGCAGAAAGGTACTTCTTAGTTGTTATCAGCACATCCCAGACAGCTAAACTGCAGGAATATGTGCTGTCCCAGCACTATCCCATTGTAATTACCACTGACAGATAGAGACACCCACACAAACACCGAAAATCTCACAAATACCTGCCTTCTGTAGTCTAATTGCCTGTTGTTGTTTTTTTTTTATTGTTTTTTTTTCTGTTTTTCCTGAGTTGTCTTTTAAAAAATAAATCATACCTATGTAAGTGGACCAAAGAGTTAAAAGAGTGAAAAATAACTCATGGCAGGGTTAATGGACATTCAGAAGTAAAATGTCGATTTCCTGTGTGATCATATTTTGAGATAAAAGTTCATTGTGCTCTTAAAATATATGTAACTTTCTCAAAACTTCCTCCCCAGTCCAAAAAGATCAGTTATTGAAACTAAATGCCAGACTGATCTCATGAAAATTATTTCACTGTGGCAACATTTTTGCAAAACGATAATACTTGGTAGTGTTACTTACATGTCTCGTGGCAGTTGAAATGTCCACTGAGTGGCGCTAAAAGTAAGTTACGCGCTATCGAGTTTTACATGAACAAAACCTACTGTACCGCCCTACCCTAAACTTTAAACCTAAATCTAAACAATGGTGTCATAAAAAGCAATTGTGAGATTAAAAAAAAAAATGCAATTGCTGAAGCAACCGTCATTTTGTGGAGATTCTATGACACTTTCGGCTTACTTGTTGACTTTTCAGGATTCGTAATTCGGTTTGATCATATTTGAAAAAGCTTGTAAATGTATTTTCTTATGTAATGCAAACTTTAGGATTTATCATGTGCTACAGTGTTGTTACAGTGTTTATGAACTCATAATCTGTCGTTTTACTCGTGATTTGTGTAAAAGGGATTAAAAGTCATTGTAGCCCCTCTAAAGCTCATTTCACTAGAAACTGCCACGAAACATACAATGAGCCACATAAATATAATTGTAGGTATAGTAACGTGATTATATGAGGCCATGTTGGTTCTACAGGATCTTGAGTGTTTCTTTAGTCCTGATGAAATCAATCGATAATTTAAAAAAATGAAACAAGCTCATCGTAGTTCTTACAGTTCTATACCAGATTCCAAGTGTGCACAGTAATGCAAAGTGTACTGATATAATAATGGTGCTATTAGACAGAGCTTGTCTTATCAACCAAAGCCAACCCGTGACATTTGAGGATATCTAGCAGAATATCCATTTACTTTTTTCTTGCTGGCTGGCTGATATTATTAGACTTGATAATACTTTCACAGCCAACACAGTGCATACTGAATGGATGCTCACAGCTGGACAACAGACTCAAAGTGCCAGATATGGTAAAAAGATAGTTGTCAGCTGATGTGATGTCAGTTTCTAGCTATGTTAAACAGCATTTTCTAATTAGTATTGGTTGTGAGGTATGCATCAGACTTACATTTAAAGGGGTCATGACATAGTCTTTATTTATAATTTTATTATCTTCCCTGAGGTCCACTGATAATGTTAGTAAAGTTTTTTTTTTTTAAATGTATTTAGTAATATACAATAATTTTCCACCCTCTCTCTGGCCCACTGTTTGAAATGCTCGGTTTTGGCCTAAGCACCTAATTTAAACTCAAATTTAAATGCACATTGTTTTGATTGACTAACATCATGCAGCACCTCAAATACAGCCATATTTGAAACTCAGTCAGAAGAGAATGAACCAGCTCCACAACATTATAAAACTAAATTTCAGGGTTTAAAGATAACGCACACTGTGCAGTCATGACATTTTAAATATTCATAAATGAAACTGTTCACTCACTGTTTTGCATTTGTGTCTAATTGTGTTTTAAATGCCCAATCCTTCAATAACAGTTCCTTTGCAAAGCTTGAAGCATATAATGACTGTTTCGCAAGCAATCCACACTGATCTGAGCCAGGAAAAAAAACGCACATACATAGACCAAAGCATGGTAAATAGATGCACGCACATACAATATCATAGTGCACTGAAGCCGGTACTGCACCCATGTGCAATGAAATATTGCACATGGGTGAAAGAACAGTTTGTTGTAAATTTGTGCTCAAAACAGCTGAATGACGGGCTACTGTGGTTGATTATGAGACCTGGCTGGAGACACTCAGCATGACCTGGATTCGAACTTGCGACTCCAGGGGTGGTAGCTGAGCTACCAAGGCCCCCGAGAAACGCTACATTGTTTTCTTATATTTCAAGTAACGGACCCCACCCTCAGTTATGTTGCTGTTTTCTGACAGTTTAACAGCATACTGACAAATGCACCAATGGACAGCGGCGCATTAACGCACAGGCTTATACAGGCTGAAGCCCAGGGGCCTACAACTCCCATGGGGCCCAGCGCGAGGAGCACTCTTAAAAGTTTCAGTGGGACACGTGGTTGTTGACGTGGTGACAGTGCGCAACTGTTAATGGCGTCCACGTAGTGCTTGTTCAATACACACCTGTTCCACCTAAACCCCCACCTCAGCGGACTAGCAAGCCCATAGGCCCAATAGTACCTTAAATGCCCCTGCTGATGGAATATAATAGACTGTGAGAGAAAGCGGGTTTGTTCTCATGAGAGCATGATAGATTAATTACCCATTTGCCTGCTCTTCCTAAAATGACTACTGCTAATCTGTTGCCATAGCAGCCTGATGTTGTAGTGAAAGATGTGCAATATAAACAAGAGCCAGTTTTTTATATGTGTGTCTGAGTGTGATGTTACAGGTTAAAAATGTGAATAGCAAAATTAGCATTTAATTTAATTCTAGACCAATGGTTGATCTGCTCCCATGAAATTGTTAAAGGGATAGTTCTACCAAAATTTTTTATTCTGTCATATTATTTTGTTTTTTCAAATGAGTATGACTTTCTTCTGTGGAACAAAAAAGGCAACAATAGGCATCTTTTTTGATACAATGAAAGTGAATGGTGACTAAGACTATTGTTCTGCCTTGCATATCTTCTTTGTTCCATGGAAGAAAGACAGTCATATGGGTTTGAAACAACATATGGGTGAGTACATAATGACATTTTCTTTTTTGGATGAACTATCCCTTTAAATATTCTGCTATACATGCATAATGCATTATAAGCCTTCTCACATTTAGAAGAGCTTATGATCTGGCTATTTATACTGTTCCTCTTCCTATAAATTATGTAACTGTAATAGTGTTGTATCCTTTTCCTCAGAGAGGACTGTCTGTCACTGTCAGGTCAGAGATGAAAATTCTCAGTCAGGAGGAAAGATGAAAATTCTGAGGTGAACCATCTGTTCTTCAGTTTTCATTCCAATACAGATGCCCATGCACAAAGACTAGAGCTTTAAGGGAATAGTTCACCCAAAATTATACATTTTTATCATTATTTGCACACCATCATGTCGTTCCAATCACGCATGCTGTTCATTTTCAGTGGAACATAAATATTTTCCATAAATTGACAGTTCATATTGACCACAGCTGTCCATTTGAAATAAAATAAAGAAACACCAAAAAGCACTATTAATATATGACTTGTACTCTATACCCCAAGTGTTCTGAAGTCATATGATAGCTTCCCAGATAGCAATGAGTCGGCGGGCCACTGGCGGTGCTTCGGAGGCAGTAGAAGCGGCAGAATGGCGTTATCGCAAACACGTTTGACGCGCAGCCGCCTTCCTACCGCCTTTGTTCCGCAGCCGGCCCGCTGGCCATCCGCCGTTATATCAAAGGCGGACCTTCCGCGGGCCGTCGGAGGCAATATATATATGTATAAATATATATATATACATATATATATTGCTTCCGACGGCCCGCGGAAGGTCCGCCTTTGATATAACGGTGGATGGCCAGCGGACCAGCTGCGGAATATATATATATATATTTATAGCATGCAGTTTATCAAGAATAATGATTGATCAAACCAGACAAATTTCCATTTGGCGTTTTAATTCCACATTTCAAAGTACAGTAAATGTCATTGAAACAAGATGTCAGATCACTGAAATATAAATAACAGAAAAATACAAACATTATTTATATACACACACACACACACACACACACACACACACACACACACACACTAAAGAACATGCAGGTTTCCAATTAAATTTTGTAATGAACACAATGAAATGTAATTCATTATTCACTGGTAATATTTTACCCTTTCAATTTAACACTCAGGAGGTCAACATGTTGCTACCGAATGTCCCAGTCTCCTGACTTTGAGCCCATTCTGAATTAATTACTATTGTGATTTTTGCACCAATTCAAATGTGTTTACCTTTTCCTGTGGCACTACTGACAGCATGATGTGCAAGCAAAGTCATTGAGACACTGGTTCTGTTCCCATGGAAACCAGAAAGCAATCGTGACGACATAAACACCCCTTTGCTCTCTCCAACAACTTCTCCTACTCTCACACTCCTCAACATACCAGTAGGGGTGGGGGAACAGGTTTGCTCATTCCAAACAACTGGATATTTTCACCACACTTCTCTCTATGTAACAATATTTCTTTTGAATTCCATGCTATTACTACAATGCAACCCTCAAAAATCCATGTTGTTTTCATCTATTGCCCTCCAGTTCAGCAGGCAAACCTTCTTGAGGAGCTGGATGTCCTGCTGTCCTCCTTCCCTGAAGATGGTAGGCCACTTGTGGTTCTTTGAGATTTCAACATACACCAAGACAAGCCCCAGGCCACTGAACTTCATGCTCTTCTGGCCTCGTTTGACTTGGAAAGACTAAGCGCTACAGCAACTCACAGATCAGGCAACCAGCTGGACCTCATTTTTACATGTAACAGTACCAAAACAAATATTCTTGTTACTCCTTTACATGTCTCTGATCACTACTTTGTTCAATTCAACATGACTGTCCCACCTATATTAAAACTCTTAAAACCCTTGGTTTCATTCCACCATAACCTTCGTTCTCTTCCACCCACATGCCTTTCCACTGCTGTCTCTACCTCCCTTCCCACACAAAACTTATTTTCCACCCTGGATGTAAACACTGCCACAGACACACTATGCTCTACTTTAATAACCTGTCTAGACAGCATCTGTCCTCTCTCCTCTAGGCCAGCGCATATGACACCACCCAGCCCCTGGCTCTCTGATGTCCTTCATGAACATCGGACTGACCTCGGGGCGGCTTAGAGGAGATGGTGGAAATCTAAAGATCCAGCAGATCTGGGTAAGTATCAGTCTCAGCTTGCATCTTTTTCAGATAACGTTAAATCTGCAAAAACTTCCTATTACCAGGACAAGATCAACAGCACCACAGACACTTACAGCTTATTTAGAACATTCAACACACTACTCTGTCCTTCCCCTCCACCACCTAACACCTCACAGACATCAGATGTCTTCGCCACAGATTTTACTAATAAGGTTACAGCCATTAGCAATACATTCTTAAAAACCCACCTCTTGTATGCAGCTCTTCTATCTCCATGTTCTCTCCTCTGACCAACACTGAGGTTTCTAAACTCCTCCTCTCCTACCACCTGTACCCTTGACCCCATTTCTACCAACCTTCTCCAAGCCATCTCTCCATCCATCCTACCTGCACACACACATATAATTAACACATCTGTACTTACAGGCATTTTCCCCCACTACATTAAAGCAGGCTCGAATAACCCCGCTGCTTAAAAAACCTGCACTTAATCCCACACAAGTAGAACATTACAGAGCAGTCTCTCTCATCTTCATGGCAAAAACATTTAAAATGGCAGTTTTCAATCAGATCTCTGCCTATCTCTCAAAGAACAAGCTGCTGGATGACAATCAGTCAGGATTCAAAAGTGGACATTCCACCAAGGCTGCCCAACTGTCTGTTGCTGAGACAGGTGAGTGCTGGATCCAGATCATCTGTCCTGATTCTACTGGACCATTCTGAAGCCTTTGACACAGTCAACCATCAGATCCTACTATTCAACCTCTCTACTCTGGGCATCACAGGAACTGTGCTTTATCTCTCAGGCAGGTCCTTCAAGGTAGCCTGGAGAGGTGAGGTGTCCAAGTCACATCAGCTACTTACTGGGGTACCTCAGGGCTCAGTGCTTGGGCCACTTCTCTTATTTATAAAGACAAACATCAATGGGACCCATCATTCAGGCACATGAGTTCTCTATCCACCGATGACAAACAGCTCTACTTGTCTTTCCAGCCAAACGACACCACGGTGACTGCTCGAATCTCTGCCTGTTTGGCAGACATCTTGGTCTGAATGAAGAAACACCACCTGCAACTCAACCCAGCCAAAACTGAGCTCCTTGTTTTTCCAGCCAACCCTGCTGTTGAACACAACATCACCATTCAGCTGGGTTCAACTACAGTAACGCCTTCCAAAATGGTTAGAACTCTAGGGGTAACCATAAATAACCAACTCAATTTCACAGACCTCATCTCAAAGACAGCATGATCATGAAGATTTACAGTCTACAATATCATGAAAATAAGACCCTTCCTCTCTGAACATGCCACACAACTGCTTGTTCAGTCATTTGTCATAACTAGACAGGACTACTGTCATGCTCTCATTGCAGGCCCAAAGAGAGCATATGTTACACCACTCCTTGTGTCTTTTTACTGGCTGCCGGTTGATGCACGTATCAAATTGAAGGCTCAGATGCTGGCATACAGAACAGTCACTGGGTCTGTTCCAGCATACCTTAAATCATTTCTGCAGAACTACGCTCCCACCAGAAGCCTGTGGTTGGCTAATGAGCAGCGCATAGTTGTACCAACACAAAAAGGCACCAAAACACTTTCCCAAACTTATCCGTGAAGCAGACTCACTCTCTGTCTTCAAAAAATGTCTTAAAAACACATCTTTTCCATGAACTATTAACCGTTCACTCATAATTTATTTTATAACAAAACAATTTAATAAAAATGTATAATAAATATACATACACATACACATAACTTTGTTATGCACATTTTGTTTGTCTCCATAAGATGAATCGTTTATGATGTATTATTTCTCTTTTAAATAACAATTAATTTATCTTTGGATGAATTGGATGGTCTGCTAAATGAATAAATGTAATGTAAATGTAAACAATGGTGAGCGGGATTCAGATGTTGCATTTTCGCTCTAAAATTGTATTTTTACTCCAGTGTCGGTTAGGTTCAGAGTTGACGCTTAGGTTAGGGGTTAGAGTTAATAAAATATGCATTACTGTTGACTATATTACATTATTTACTAAAAAAATTACTAAAAAATAACTTTTTTTTACAACACTTTTTGCTCCATTCTGTGGATATTTGACCTTAACAATTCCAGCTTCAGCCACTGGAGTAGTGGTTCGAATTTTGGTAAGCAAAGACTGATTTCAACAGCAGAACCTTTGACCTACTGTCGTAGAATGATCAGTGTGAAGAAATCTGATGTTTAGTATAAAGGAGTTAACATGGTCAATAATGTTGACAGGTTGATTATTATTTTCAGTTTTAAATGGGGGGTGGGGGGGGGGGGGGGGTATCCTCGACTTCCAATGTAGTCTCATTTGAACTCCACTGTACTGTGTAATCAAAATATATAACCAAAACTGAGTTTTTGTGTTGTGATAGTAGAATGCAGTGCAGTAATACCAGGTTGTTCTTTCTCCTCCCTCCCTCTTGGCACTTGGTAGTGTGTCAACATATGGCGAATCTCTCACATAGTCATGACTTTACAGTTCTTCATATACACACACTCACTCACTCACTCACTCACTCACTCACTCACTCACTCACTCACTCACACACACACACACACACACACACACACACACACACACACACACACACACACACACAAACACACACACACACACACACTTAGACCTGATGCGGCAGTATAAATAGCCTAACCCCTGTGGTTAAGTCAACATCTTCTTTTCACATCTCTTAGTTATCTGCTGTTACAGCCTGGCAGCATTGTATGACAAAACAAATACACATAGGGTCTGCACATGCACACTTACAGAAATGTAATATACTGGTACTCAGCCCTCATGTAACACTCCTTCGAAATTTTAAACCTAATAAATTAGACTTTAGGTGAATCTGGCTGTCTAACCCAAATTAATTACTTATCAGTTATATCATGAGTACTGACAGAGTGCAAAGTACTTTGCCTGCAATTTGCAGAGAAGATTAATCGATTAAATAGGCAGAGGCTGTTTACACTAAGTGGAAATAGTTACTCCTATTAAGGGCAATAAAAACTAAATTGTTGTCAGTTGTTGGCTTCTCTCAAATTTGGCCCCATTGTAGCATTATTGAACCCATTAAAAAAAAACAGCCAAGGCAAACACAGTTAAACAACCACAGCAGAACCATTTGCACAATAACACATTTTTAAAGTGAAAGCATTCAAACAGCAATTCTGGTTGTTATCATGACATGTCTATACATGGCACATACTGATTATTTAAAATGTACATAATAAGTTCTATTCCAAAAAGTTGTGAGTAAGCTTCCTACCTTGATATTGTATTAATATATCTCAGCTTTCTGTTCTTGGCTGACAGAAGTGGAACCCGATGTGTTCTTCTACTGTTGTAGCCCAACCGCCTCAAGGTTCAACATTTTGTGGATTCCGAGATGCTATTCTGCTATTAAGGTAACCACTACAGAGTGGTTATCTGAGTTACTGTAGCCTTTCTGTCAGCTCAAATCAGTTCTTCATTGACCTCTCTCATCAATAAGGTGTTTCCATCCACAGAACTGCCGCTCATGGGATGTTTTAATTTTTGGCTCCATTCTGAGTAAATTATAGAGACTGTTGCATGTGAAAATCCCAGGAGATCAACAGTTACAAAAATACTCAAAACAGCCCACCTGGCACCAACAATCATGCCATGGTCAAATTCACTGAGACTCACACACACACACACACACACACACACACACACACACACACACACACATACTGTATATATGTGTGTCCATGGGAGAGAGATAGGTATATAGGATAGGCATAACTGTAGAGAGCATATGAAGACAAAGCCAAATCCCTGACATTTTAGGGCAATTTTGTAATCCTGGCTGGAAACTTTTTTCAGGTCTGAAAAAGAGGATGTATTGTTACCAGCATGTAGCTCACTAGGTTTCTAGCCATGTACCATGGGACATATTAACTTAACTTAAAAGATAGGTTTAAGTCTGAGCTTGTCTGCAATGATTAAGGGCTGCTCTTGCTTGTGTTACAGAATAATCAGCATCCACCCTGCTGAAGTCATTTCAGAGGAAAAACAGGACATGAACA
Source organism: Moxostoma hubbsi (assembly GCA_032164185.1). Taxonomy (NCBI): domain Eukaryota; kingdom Metazoa; phylum Chordata; class Actinopteri; order Cypriniformes; family Catostomidae; genus Moxostoma; species Moxostoma hubbsi. The sequence goes on from JAVLUX010000033.1 coordinate 9,309,306, forward strand.
TGAATACTCATGAATATTTTATGTTCACACACCAGCAAAATATGGTTGTCAGTCCTTTTTGGAGTGCTAAATGCAATTTTGTTCTTATACAGTTCAGTTATGAATGAAAATTGTCAAAGTGATTTCTTTCATTTTCAGGGCTCGCAAACACATTTTGAGTTTGATTTGACTGTGCTGTGTAAATTGTACCACAATGGTTTGTCACATCATACAATGTGATAGCCGCTATTCTACAACAGCACCAAAAGTGACGTGGATACTCAATGTTTGCACATTCAAACATTTACAGTATGTGGCGCTGATCAACAGTCAATTTTACTGTCAATTGTGATTCCTGTTGATTGTTTATCATAACTCTGTAAGGGACCTTCCGAATATGGTCGGGGCCTCCCCATACCACAGAGGCTTCAGGGATGTACCATAAACCAGTGTGTCCCACTAATTGAATGACGTACACTCATTTACTCAAGTAAATCCGTCAACATTAATCCCCTTTAGTTCCATTAGCCATCCCGGGTTTCCTCCTATTAGGGCACAGCTTTAATTTGATCTTGTAGCCATCCAGAGAGACAGTCAGCTCTTAACAAGAGCTACTTCGAGAAGACCCCTGCCCCCTTTAACAGAGTCCTCTCAGAGGAGCATAAGCACTCTCCAGCATGATGTAAGAACAAGAGAGAGAGAGAGAGAGAGATAATGTTACATGGATATGAAGCAGACCGCACAGTGTCATTTGGCTCGTGACCTGTGCAATGGTGCTTTTTCAGCAGCAGTCTCTGTGGTTTGCCTTTTTCTCTGTGTAGTGCTCATGCCTTTCAAAAACGCTTTTATCTTCTCTCCTATCCTTTCAGGGAGCACTATTATCTCTGATGTTCAACATTTTCATCTTCAGTGGCATGTATGTGAGCAAACATAAAAGAAGAGCTAACCATCTATTATTGCCACAAAAAAAAATTAGTTGGCCTTCAACTGTTGAAAGCAGCATGTATGTTTATTCTTGGGCTTTTTGTTTCTGGAATAAACCAGGCTGGTTGACAGGTCAAAAAACAAGTTTTTGCTAACAAAGACTGCCTAGCAAGACATACTAGGTTTTCTCCATACATTGCTATTGGCAATAAAACCTGGTCCACATTGCAGCTTATTCTGGCCAAGAACCACCCACTTAGACAGGAAGATATACTAGCATATAAAACGACCAACCTCTGTCCCCACATAGCAGATACGAAAACAAATGCATGATCATATGTTATGCATTTCAGAATATGATGTGTATGTTTTTAATCGCCTCAAGGCATCATATATTTTATTGGTTACAATATGAAAAAGTACCTCATACTGTAAAATCTAACTATTTACCTACCTGACTGTTCAAGAGAATTGGCAATTTCTCTCCAACTCTTCTTATTCTCCACCCTCCACCCAATCAAATATTCGCTGGTGCTCCTGCCAATGATCCACAATTTTTTCCTCCATTTCTTTGGTCCAATGAGACTTTCTTGATATCGCAGCCATGCTAGTTGATGTTCTGTTGCAGGTACATCAAGACTCCTCACACTGAAACTTCCCATGCCCCGTATCTTGCTCTCTCATTGGCTGATTTCAGGCTTTTGTTGGCGATCTCCACAAAAATTTCGGCGAGTGAAAATCGGGTTTAAAATCGTGTAGTGTAAACTAGGCATTACTTGTCTTAAACAAAAATCTTCGCAAATCCAGATTAGTTATTTCTCAAAGTGCTAAATGTATGAGTCCTTTACCTTGCAGGCAGGAGTTTTTTCCAAGCAGACTGGTGCAACTCAACTGACAGAAATGGCTGAGGAGAGGTGTGCAATTGCTTTTCTAAATGGTCAGACTTTTGATTTTCAACTGGTAGACAATAAGGGTGCATTCACACCCTTAGAGAGCTTCTCACATTCTTTACATCTCTTGCAATGCATCTGCAGGCTCGCGGCAAACAATTGAACATTCATCACATCATGCTAGTGCTGTCAGTCGATTAAATTTTTTTTATCGCGATTATTCGCATAATTTCACCGGTTTTGAAAGTTATGAAATTTGACTACATATAATTATTTTCCTGTCAAATGCATTTATTTCCTTCAAAGTAAACAAAACAATATGTAACAATATAATGCTTTATTAACATTTTCCAAACTTCCATAGTATAAACATAGAAATGCACTAAATTCATGTAACAATTCATGTAACCTTAAATGTTTCCTAAAGTCTAAGTGGGAGTTTGACTAATTGAAAGAACTAGTCTCCACATAGGTTGCATATTCATTACAATGGACATTACAATGGACATTCAATCTCTTCAGCTCTCATCAGCCACAATATTAATCTGCCGGTAGTCTACTTTGTTACAGCAATAATACATCCGCGTTCCTGATTCGCGTCAGGGTGTCAGCGTTAAGAGTCTCTTTGAACTCCACATGAAAAGCGCTTACAGACAAAATCGTCTCATTCTGCATTTTGATGATAGTTAAGACTTGACGTGCTTCTGTGGTAATTAAATCGTTCCTTTCTTAGGCTAAAAAATTTATTTCTGTCATTGCACATTCAATTCAGTGTCATGCTGGTACTTTTGGTACTTTAATAGAATAGCGAAGCTGATGTCTTCTTAAGTTGGTACCTAGTTAAAGTGGTAAACAGCTGATGCTTAGACCCAAATAATATGATGTGAACATAGACCCGCAGGGGAGGGGGGAATGAACCAACTGAATCAAATGTGAAAGCACCCTAAAACAGGTGAAAAAATCCCATAGACCGACATTGAGGAGACACCTGAAACATATACCAATATTTTAGACTTTGAAGTGGGCTCTTAAGACTTTTGATGAACAACAACCAGGCAACCACCCAGAACACCCTAGCAACCACACAGCAATAAGATAGAAACAAATCGTAATACTTTATCAACCACATAGTAGCAAATAAATTAATCTTCAAGAGCCAAATTGTGTTGAGGTGTCTAATAGGCTTTCACCGTGCATTTGAATCTTAAATGTGATGAAAGTCACAGCTTTACACTCTTGTGTGAATATTGCATAGCATATGACTGTGTCAAAAAACAGTAAGAGTGTTTAATTCCCAAACCAGCATAAAATGGGTTTACGTACTCATCAGTAAGCCACAGTGAAAGATTTTAGTGTATATTCCTGACTACTAGTTGCCACTAGTTACTAGTTGTTTTACTAGAAAACGAAACTATTAACACTATTATTTAACAATGCAAAATATCTAGCAATATATATATATATATATATATATATATATATATTTATTTATTTATTTTATTTTTTTATTTTTTTTTTTTACAGTGCGCAATTCCTTCTCTCTCTGTTCATTATTTACTGTCAGAGGTACAGATCTGTATGTAGCTGACAGCAGATGCAAAACAAATCCCAGCAGACCCCAAGAGGTTACAGTAGGTCATGTGGTCTTATTTTTGTGGTGAAGTCCAGCCAGTCCCCATGCTGACTGCAGACAGGGCATGTTCACTCCTCTGCCTTGAGGATCAGCAGCTGCTGCCCTTGTTCCTTATGCTGACGTGATGCCTCTCTGCATCACACAAATGCTCATCTCCCCATGCTCTCATTGGCCAATGGAAATCAGTGTGAGAGGCATGAGTCATACCCTTGTTCCTCATTTATCTGCCTGCGGGGTTAGTTGAGCTTACCTGTCTAGAAAAGGCTAATTAATATCCATTTTGTTCTGTTTGTTCATTTGCTACAGGGCGTTGTGGCAGTTCACTTATTATTGGCCAAGAGGGCATGGTTGCTAAGAATTCCTGTGTAATTGCGCATAATTATAAGCTGCCCTTTGCTGTCAAGAGAAGTTTATGGAATAGAGCTCTCCGATTGGTCCATTGGTTCTTGACAGTTTGCTGTGAGCCAGTTTGGGACAAAACCCTATGTTAAGAAATTAACTGTAAAATAGATTTTGACATTATCAGCCTTCTTACAATAATGAGAGTGGTGCTTGTTCATGCAAAAGTCGTCACCATGATGGTTTCTAGTGCATTGCAAGGTGTAGCAGGCATTGATACCAAAGTCTTTCTAACAAGTCAGTCCACTGGCGGCCATCTTTGAAATGTTGAAGCGGCATACAAGAGCAGCTCCTATCTACTTGAAATGGGGAAAGACCGAAATCTCAAAATGGTTGGTCAACATTATGGCCAAAGAATATATTTTAAATCAGCGTAAAATCTGACAATACTGGCATCATAAATTGGGCTTCTTTACCCCAGATTATGCTTAAAAAAGCTATATTCCTGGCTTGTTTAGGTAATACACATGCACTTTCTCAAGTTGATTGATAGGCAATCTCTATCTAAAAGGCATTTGGCTCTTATCTTTAAGGTGGGACTTCCTTTCTACATCTGTTGACCAAAGCGCTTTCCAATTTCTCCCATTCGTTGTAATAGAAGTGACCCGTCTCTGCTAAATATTCTCTGATTGCTACTGTTTTGGTGATTTTATTGTCCTTTTTTTTAGCTTGAGAACCCTTGCTTACTATATGCATTCATTGTATGGAAAGATCAGCTCAGGGATTCTTCATATTCATAAGAATGAAAGGGGTGAGTAAATTATGAGAGTACTATTACATTGGAAGTATTCTTATACATTTGGGTGAACTATTCTTTTAAGAGGCAACCTTGCCAAAACAAAGATATTTGGGGATAGACAGGAAATTGTTAAAATTTCAAATTAGACAAACAGTATGGTGAATTCATATACATGTTAGCCCTGTAATGTTTACCATAAAAATACAGACTTTACAACAAGCAGCCATATAATTTAATTAGGGCTCTTTGCGCATTCGTAGAGACCTTAGAGAGGAAAATAGAGCATCCCTGTTTTCATCTTGTAAATTATGTCATGCAATTAGGCTAAGCATACATCACTGTGGTTACATGTCAATTCCCATTTGTTTATGGTGTAGAGAAGAATCTAATGTGTGTGTGTTGGTGTGTGCACTGGGATGAATTCTCTGTATAGGCAGCAGTCACCTGTGGTGGAAATAGCAACAGTGATAATTTGATAAAACACAAGCCAAGTGTATGAAGGTCTTGTTTACCCTGATAAAAAACAGCTAAAATCATCCTAAGCTGGTTTGCTGGTCTCCCAGCCTGGTCAGGCAGGTCTTCTGGCTGACTTTAGATGGCTTTGGAGAGACCAGCTTGGCCAGGCTGTGAAATCAGTGTAAATCATCTAAGACCATCTTAAACCAGCTTAGGCTGGTTTTAGCTGTTCTTTTTTTCAGCAGAGTAATTTTCAAATAAACAAATATTCCTTAAAAAGAAGAGAATGGAAGACAAAAGTGATACTATATTTTCATTCAATTTTCTAAAAAAACTCCAGAGTTTATTGGGCTATTATACAAAACCATGATACAAGGATTATCAACACACATATTGACACATATGTATGTTCATTTTAAATTCAAATATATTTCTCAACTCAATTTTTCATTTTAATTTCTGACTTCACATTGTGCTCACCCATTGCTGTAAACATAGAGACACACAGTGATCTCACATTATGACTCAGAGGGGGGCTTGTTTTCATTGCTCTAACCATGCTGAGACAGACCATCCCCCTTCTCTAGCAGTCACAAGCTAAAAAGACCAGGTAAATGCCGAATAAGTACATGTTTGTGTTTCTGTGTATGTTCTGTGTTCAGGCCTTTTCCTCTCCATAGTGATAAAGGCGTGTTAAAGCCCAGGGCGAGTTTTGTAACTGGGTAATAAACCGATTTTTACTGCTTCTGGTCTCTATTGCAATTTCATGCAATTCCAGGATTCTGCTACATGACCTTTATTTGACATGCTAAACCATCTGTTTGACTGTCACAATGTAGCAGACATAGAAAGCTGTTAGTGAGTGTAGCCTGTAGGTTGGTAAAATAATCTACTTCTGATTTAATATGTGCTAATTGTTGTGCAGTTATTCCCATTTTGTGTTGTGCAGAAGACCAAAAGCCCCTTAAACCAAAGGGAGCCCATTATAACAAAGATGTGGTGGCCCAGAAAGTTTGGCCAACAATTGTGTCTGGTCATTATGCTCATACAGAAAAGTAGTATAATTCTGAGGGGAGACTGTACTATGAAAGGATTGTGCCCAGTAAAAGTGGCAGTTATTATACACATGCCATAAAGGACTGCAGGCCAGTTCTGAGCACTATTTTGCAAAGGATTCAGCAGACCAATGTGATCTGACACACCCTGCTGGAACTGTTCAGCATCAATGTGATTCAGACACCTACTGCAGGGGGAAGGGGGAGGAAACGAACTGGTGTGCGGTCCAAACAATCAAACCAAGTGTCAAAGCACCACCATTAAACATGCCGAAAGTGCTCTTGACTACACAGTGCATCTGGATATATTCCAGGTTATAACACTTGTCTCCATCATTTGATCATTATTTGACAAATCACTGCTGATATGATCAATAGAAAAGGTACACAAAGATCCCTTTTAAATAAAATTAATTTTAACACAATGTAAATTGCACCGGGAATTCCTTGTGAATGAAGCACAATCTACAATCAGCCTAATTTACAAAGAAAGAATGCATATTTGTGTGGAAATAAATGACATTGACTTAATTTAAATCCTCATGATGCAGCGTAATTTCATTTCCGATTACACCTGCTTAAACTAGATCACAGTGGTTAATGAATAAGATGCAGCTTTTGGTGCTAAAATACCACACGCAAAAGTGGCACAACTGTTTAGGGAATTCACCCCTGAGTTTCCAAGAGGCTACCATCTGTACACCACTACTGAATCAGCGACAAAGTGCCCATCATATCCCGGCAATGATCACTGAACAGAAATATATTTCTATTGAATTTAGATCATTGCTGAGTTAGGAGGTTGGGACCACCAGGAGTAGGTATGCATTTTTGTGCCATTCCTCACAGGAGATGAGAACTGTACCCACTATTTGCTAACAAAGCCCAAGGCCAGAGCCAATTAAAAACTGGTATGAGAATTCTATGGTGAAAGGAATAAACATTGCAAAATCATGGAAGCTGCATAGACAAGGAAATCCAAAGACAGAGCTATGTTGACACCCTGAAGATGATTTATGAATCTTGGTACTGGGCAGAGTGGATGAACCAATACCCACTAGCCCCAGTGTCAAAGGATGACAAGCCTGGCTAGTTAGCTGTATGATCCTCAGTGACTCAACGGCAAGGACAAGAGTTAAGTTTGAAGGTAACAGCAAGCGTACTCTTCTACACTAATGGTCTGTGTGCCAGGCCCAACCAAATATTTGAACATGGCTAGTACTGAGGTAATGCTAATTTCATGCATATGGTGACATTTTCTTGTACTAACAATACCAGTGGCCATTGCAGTCAATCTGGGAGAATGGCTACTTGGCACTGAAATCATTAATGTTCATTGCTCCTAAAGTGGGATTTTCAGTCCATTGCCTGCAAGTGCATACAAAACAAGGAACATTTAAATAGGGCAAATAGAAGAACTATTACAAATGACTATGCCTCAGGGATTTAAAAAGTGTGGGTAATTCAATACCAAGTTGAAACTTGCAGTACTGGTCCTGTAGTACTGAGTACCAACTCAATCGCTACTGTACTCACACACTGTCTGACTGTACTGATGGATGTATGGATGGTGCAGGGCCTGGGAAAAAACAAATTTATATCCACCCTCAGGCTAACAAAAGCATTTTAGCAAGTGGCAGGGCCACTGGTAATACAAGGAGCTCCAATTAGGCTTACTTGAGGAATCCACCATCTTTAGAAGGATGATGGACTACTAGTTAGCTGCAACGTACCTGAAATATATCATCATCAACTTGTAGAGTAGAGCAGACCAGAGGGACAGTAATTGGCCGGTGAGCATGAACCGTTAGCCCCTGCTGGTAGATGACGGAACTATCCCATAAAGTGCCAAAAAGCCCAAGTAGGTATAGCTGCAGGCCAGAGATCTCGAAATGGGGGTGGAATCTCCAAAAGAGGGAGGTGTAACTTCAGAAGGCACAGTCACTTTTCAAACATCCATGCTGATGGACTGTCACAATGCTCTCATACTGATAGGTCTGGTGACGAAGCTTAGATGCAGACAAGCCTACTGTTGATTTGCCATGAACATTGGCCAACTCACCTGGGACACATACGTTCCTCTTAATAACCAGCAAACAATTATAAAGCTCATCTGCATTACACACTAATTTTTCCCTTTACTTCTAATAGTTGAAGTAATGGCCCTCTGGGGTAGTGTCATTATCACTATGTGTTGAGTCAGTTTCTCCTTGCAGCCCAGAGCACACATCCTTTGTCCCTTAATTTCACATAATGAGTTTACTTTTTATGAGAAATGCCTTACAATACAACATATATATGCAACTTTTGGAAAGCAGCTGTATACATATAGTCTCATTCTCTCCTGGTCACTTTTTAGACACACTTTCCATTTGGGTACCCAATGCTACTTTTAGCATGAATGATTTTACAACATTCATGCTAAACATATGGTCTTTGCTGGTGATGGAGTGTGTAGTAAGGCAGTATGCCAGTGCTATACTGCAGAGATATACTTTCACATCATAAAATCTTGATAGCACCAACCCCCTTATTACATACTGTTATAAGCAGTATTATACATACTGCATAAGTGTTAGCATCTAGCAAAATTTCTCAATCCATTATTACTTACCTTTTAGGTTCATAATTTAAAGTGTGCAGCAAAACATCTATGTAATCCCAATGTGTCTCTACCCACCCTAGCAACCGGGCCAATTGGTTGCTTAGGAAGCCTGACTGGAGTCGCTCAGCACGCACTGGATACGAAGATGTGAGGTGTGGTAGTCAGCATCATGCTGAGCTACCCAGGCCCCAATAATTGATATAATTATATTTTCTGACACCCCTACTGTTCACACTAAACATATTGTTTCACTAAAAAAGCTAGAGCAACACCACAAACATAACTCCTTAAAGCTCTTTTTAACTTCACTCTGTGTCTAAAATATGCACAAGATGGCTTCACATTGCACTTAGCTAGGACACAGTTTAACCCTTGTTAGTAAATTAGTTTTGATATTCTGTTTTACAAGATTTACAAAAATGGAGAGTTCTAGCAAATTTGCAGCAAACTTGCCCCTAATTTGCCACAAATTTTCCACCCATTACTTTCACACGCAAATGAGCTTTGCGGCAAACTTTTCCTTGCGGGGACACTGGCTCATTGACCGTGGCAGGCGTTATGGGGAACTCTACCATGTGTAACGATCCACACTGTCTTTGGTTTGTTTACCTTTTTACTTTTAGTTTTTGGCACTTTTTATGTTCCACACTGTTCTTTGTTTATGCACTCTTTGAGTTTTGGCACCTTTTATGTTCCGTATTGCTTTCTGTTTTATGCACTCTTATTTTGAAGTTTTGTCATGTCATGTTTTCCCTCCTTTGTCCGTGTCTGGTTTTCATTGGTTTATTGTTTAATTACTTTACTATCAGTTCTAGTCTTGTCATTGGTTTTAGTTCATTACCTTGTTATCTTGTTTTGAGTTCTGTTTGTCTATTGGTTTATGTTTTCCCTTGTTTTGTATTTTAGGTCCTGATGTTCACCTTGTCCTTTGTCGGTCGTTGTTGATGTTTGATGTTCACCGTTTGATGCTCCGTCCCGTATCCTGCCTAAGCCCACCTTGTTAAACCCCTGTGTTGTTTTCTTGTTTTCTTTCCCTTATTTTTCCCCTCGTGGAGGTTTCATTTGTTCCTGCCTTTGAGTTTGCTTTACCCAATTAAACTGCATTTGGATCCTTACTCCCTCGTCTGACCTTTTCATTACAGAACGACCGACCCAAACTAATGGATCCAGCAGCCTGCACCGCTCAACAGGCCAATCTTCTGCTTCTCGGCCTCAGACAGGAGGATCGCCCAATTGAGGTCCACGTCCGTGAGTTTCTCGAGCTGGCCAACCTGTCTGACTTCTCGGAGTTTCTTTTGGTCGGTTTCTTCCGGGCGAATCTAGACCCCTCTCTGAAGGAGCTTCTCCCACCAGCGACCCCAGGCTGGACGCTCATGGCGTACCTTGAAGCGACCCTGAGGATCTGTGGCTCTCCTCTGACTGTGGGCATTGCAGAGGAGGCCGCTATCTCTCCCCACATAGAGGTCACCTCCCAGCCTTCCATGACTCGTTCCTCCACGCCTGCTACGGCCAACGTGCCCCCAGCCTTGTCTGTCCCTGGGCCAACGTTGACAACCCCGTCCGCCAGGAGGAGGAGGAGAAGAGGGAAGGCTTCAGCTCCCCAGTCTCTGCCTGCCACGGCCAACGAGCCAACGCCCACGCCTGCCACGGCCAACGAGCCAACGCCCACGCCTGCCACGGCCAACGAGCCAACGCCCACGCCTGCCACGGCCAACGAGCCAACGCCCACGCCTGCCACGGCCAACGAGCCAACGCCCACGCCTGCCACGGCCAACGAGCCAACGCCCACGCCTGCCACGGCCAACGAGCCAACGCCCACGCCTGCCACGGCCAACGAGCTGGAAGCCTCGTCCGTCCCAGAGCCGGCGTTGCCAGCCTCGTCCGTCCCAGAGCCGGCGTTGCCAGCCTCGTCCGTCCCAGAGCCGGCGTTGCCAGCCTCGTCCGTCCCAGAGCCGGCGTTGCCAGCCTCGACCGTCCAAGAGCCAGAGCCCGCGCCTGTAGCCTCGACCGTCCAAGAGCCAGAGCCCGCGCCTGTAGCCTCGACCGTCCAAGAGCCAGAGCCCGCGCCTGTAGCCTCGACCGTCCAAGAGCCAGAGCCCGCGCCTGTAGCCTCGACCGTCCAAGAGCCAGAGCCCGCGCCTGTAGCCTCGACCGTCCAAGAGCCAGAGCCAGCGCCTGTAGCCTCGACCGTCCAAGAGCCAACACTTCCTGAACCTCCCACGGCTCCGCCCCTTGAGCCTCCCACGGCTCCGCTTCTCGAGCCTTCGAGATCTCAGTCACCAGAGCCTGCCACGCCTCAGTCACCAGAGCCTGCCACGCCTCAGTCACCAGAGCCTGCCACGCCTCAGTCACCAGAGCCTGCCACGCCTCAGTCACCAGAGCCTGCCACGGCTCCACCTTCCACTCCTCCGCCTCCAGAGCTTTCCACAGCTCCGCCTCCAGAGCTTTCCACAGCTCCGCCTCCAGAGCTTTCCACAGCTCCGCCTCCAGAGCTTTCCACAGCTCCGCCTCCAGAGCTTTCCACAGCTCCGCCTCCAGAGCTTTCCACAGCTCCGCCTCTCGAGCCTCCCAGAGCTCCGCCTCCAGAGCTTCCCAGCGCACTGCCTCTCGAGTCACCCAGCGCACTGCCTCTCGAGCCTTTGAGACCAAGGTCAGGGCCTCCCACGCCTCAGCCACCCGAGCCTTCCGCACCCCTGTCTCCCGAGCCCTCCGCGCCTCTGCTGCCAGAGTCCCCCAGGTCTCCGCCTCAGAGGACTGCCTCGGCTCTGCCTGCAGCTGCTCCGCCTTCCACGGCTCTGTCTGCTCCACCTCCCACGGCTCTGCCTTCGCCTACTAAAACCCCAGGACTTTCCAAGCCTCCTTGGTCACTGCCTACTATGGCACCGTCCCTGGGGGCCTCCTCAACTCCTCTCAGGCCTTCTGGCCTTGTCCTGTGGCCTCCTCCCAGGCCTTCTGACCCTGCCCTGTGGCCTCCTAGGCCTTCTGACCCTGCCTTGTGGCCTCCTCTCTGGCCTTCTGACCTTGTCCTGTGGCCACCTCCCTGGCCTTCTGACCCTGCCTTGTGGCCTCCTCTCAGGCCTTCTGACCCTGCCTTGTGGCCTCCTCTCAGGCCTTCTGACCCTGCCTTGTGGCCTCCACTCGGGCCTTCTGACCCTGCCTTGTGGCCTCCTCCCTGGCCTTCTGACCCTACCTTGTGGCCTCCTCCCTGGCCTTCTGACCCTGTCTTGTGGCCCCCTCCCAGGCCTTCTGATCCTGTCTCATGGTCTCCTGACCCTATCCCGTGGCCTCCTCCTGACCCTGTCCCAGTCCTGAGGCCGTCTCCAAAGCCTCCTGACCCTGCCCTAGCCTTGTGGCCATCCCCTAGACCCCCTGACCTGATCCCTACCCTACGGTCCCTTCCCCGGCCTCCTGACCCAGTCCCTGCTCTAGGGCTGCCTCCCTGGCCACCTGACCCGATCCCTGCCCTACGGCCACTTCCCTGGCCTCCAGACCCAGTCCCTGCCATGGGGCTGCCTCCCTGGCCACCTGACCCGATCCCTGCCCTACGGCCACTTCCCCGGCCTCCAGACCCAGTCCCTGCCATGGGGCTGCCTCCCTGGCCACCTGACCCGATCCCTGCCCTACGGCCACCTCCCCGGCCTCCTGACCCAGTCCCTGCCCGATGGATGCCCCCCGACCCGGTCCCCTCCTTCAAGTTGTCCCCTGGGCACCTACCCGGCCTCCTTGTTCTCCTGACCACCCATCTGTTCTGTCACTGTCTTCCTGTCCACGTCTTGTCCCTCTGTCCCCCTCGTGTTCCCTAGATCTGCCTGTTTGTTTTCGTTGTCGTTTTGCCCCTCCTTTGTTTAGGAGCGTCTGGGATCCGCTCCTTAAAGGGGGGGCTCTGTAACGATCCACACTGTCTTTGGTTTGTTTACCTTTTTACTTTTAGTTTTTGGCACTTTTTATGTTCCACACTGTTCTTTGTTTATGCACTCTTTGAGTTTTGGCACCTTTTATGTTCCGTATTGCTTTCTGTTTTATGCACTCTTATTTTGAAGTTTTGTCATGTCATGTTTTCCCTCCTTTGTCCGTGTCTGGTTTTCATTGGTTTATTGTTTAATTACTTTACTATCAGTTCTAGTCTTGTCATTGGTTTTAGTTCATTACCTTGTTATCTTGTTTTGAGTTCTGTTTGTCTATTGGTTTATGTTTTCCCTTGTTTTGTATTTTAGGTCCTGATGTTCACCTTGTCCTTTGTCGGTCGTTGTTGATGTTTGATGTTCACCGTTTGATGCTCCGTCCCGTATCCTGCCTAAGCCCACCTTGTTAAACCCCTGTGTTGTTTTCTTGTTTTCTTTCCCTTATTTTTCCCCTCGTGGAGGTTTCATTTGTTCCTGCCTTTGAGTTTGCTTTACCCAATTAAACTGCATTTGGATCCTTACTCCCTCGTCTGACCTTTTCATTACACCATGTAATCCACTGCAAGTGTGTTGGCCTCCTCCATTGCTCCTACAGTGAAGGCTGATCCACTCAGCAGTCTCGAGACCACTTTTTAAATGTCTCGGTCTCGTCTCGGAATCAACTGTATTTTTATTTGGTCTTGTCTCAGTCTAAGAAAGGAGGACTCAGGATTTTATTTCAAGACTGGTCAAGACATAGTCTGATTTATTTGTTAACATCATTACTGTGTTTGGATGTAAAACTTCCTATTTCAAATGCAAGCAATAACTTGATTCAATTCTAATTTGACATTTTTGTTACTGTTAACTGCTGTCACCCTCCCTGCACCCCTTCACACTTACTCCAAGAAAGTAAATGCGGGAGATAGGAGAATAAACTGTGGCTGTCTGAGAGATGTCTTCTGTAATACAGTCTGTCTACCTAAACCAGTGTTTCCCAACCAATGTGCCCTCTAGTGTGCCATGAATGTTTGTTAGGTGTGCCATGGAAAATGATCAAATTCCTCAAAATAAAAAATACACTGTTTTTCTGTGTAAAGGATCTCAGTTTGTGGGCAACGGAGGAGTCAGGAGACAATGAAGCAGGTTCAAGGTCAGTCTCTTTTAATTGTCTGCTTAAGTACACACAATTGACGGTAACCATCAATAACATAAAACAGTTTGTACATGTAAAGGGATTAATGGAAAAGAGGAGGCGAGTACCACAAGTGACAATATATCTTAATAGTTTAATGAAGAACGAAACAAAAAAAACACACAAAGGTGTCGGACAGCTGCCCATAAATCTCTCTCTCTGTCTTACTGCAGTCTCCAGTCAGCTTTTGTCCCTCTCTGAGGCTTGATTAGCCTGAATAGGGGCCGGGTGTGTCACAGTACATAAATGAAAAATCTCTCTCTATTACTGTTCGTCATGCTTTTTGGTCACTCCCTCTTGCTAGCGCTCTGGTGTGCCTTTTTTTAGGTCTCTCTCCACCATCACTATAATGAGAGATAAGTGTTAGAGATAAAGTAGTAGTTCCTGGGCCAGCAGATCTTCCTCCTGTGTGCTCATGCCCTCATGAGCAACGTCCTCTTCTGCTCATGCTTTTTCCAGAAATAACTAGCGTTACTCCCTAAAAGTTTGACTTTTAATAGACAATATTGACAACACATTAAATAACTTGTCTTACCTCGAAAGACTGCCTCAGTATTCAAGTCCAACACTGGAGGTAATCTCCTAAAATATTCTCTCTGGCTCCGCCCGGGCAAATGGAGGATGACGATGATGACAATACATTTATTATGTAACCTCTTAACCAATTGTCTCGGGTTACTTAACTATAACCTCTGTTCCCTGATAAAAGCGGAACAAGATGCTGTGCTGATTTAACACTTTGGGGACGTCTTTAGGAGTGACCAGCTGTGAATATGTGTGTAACATGTCAATTAAATTGACTTGAATTTATAGTCTCTGCTGGTGACATCATCAAGATGCACCTGTAGCAGGGCTATAAATATATGCATCACAGGTGCATCGTCAGGTATTTTGTCTGAAGGGTAGTCCTGGGGCATCCTCAGTGTAGCAATGAAGCGCAGCATCTCATTCCACTTTTATCAGGGAACAGGGGTTACATTTAACTAATCCGAGACATTCCCAATCAAAAAGCTACACTTTGATGCTGCGCTGATTTAGCACTTTGGGAATGAGAATACCCATGCCGCCGCACTGTGGGGGTCCAGACCCCTTATGGTTGTGTAGTTGTAAGTTGCTCTCGCTTATGGTCGCGAGAGGTCTCAGACATGAGCTTGTGATGTTGACTCAAGGACATAAGAGCCCGGAGTGGCATGAGCATCCAAAAATCTTATGAATATGTGCGGGGTGGATCAGGCTGCCTCACAACAAACATGCTGCAGAGGGAACCTCTAGCCAAGGCTTTAGAGGAGGCAACCCCTCTGGTAGAGTGAGCCCTGATCCCTACTGGCGAAGCTTGACTGTGCGCCTTTTAGGCCAGAGCAATAGCATCCCTCACCCAATGTGACATTGTCTGCTTGGTGGCAGCCGGCCCCTTGTTGCGGCCCCATGGCAAACGTATAGTTGCCCTGACTTACGCCACTAGCTAGTGCAGTGGACATAAGACTGAAGGGCATGGACTGGATACAGTCTGTGAATTTTTTCCTGCTCCGGCGTTGTAAACAGCAGGGTGAAGAAGGCTTCGAGAGTGACCGGATGTGCGGTCGAGAAGGAATCTTAGGCAGGTAGTCAGGATGAGGGTGCAATATTGATTTAACCATTGGGCAAAATCTAAGCAGGCTGGCAAGACAGATCCCCAATTCTTTAGAGAAGTAATTGCCATAAGTAAACCATCTTGAGAGTCAGAAGTTTCATAGATGCTGACTCTAGAGGTTCAGGGGGGGGGGGGGGGGGGGTCTCAACCAGAACCTGGGGACTTTTGCTAGGTCCCATGAAGGGATCCTGGTCCTAGGAGGAGAATTCAATAGCATGGCTCCACGGCCGAAGCGAGCGAGCAGAGAATTTTTCCCCAACAGCATCCCATCAATCAACTTTCAGTAAACCCTGAGAGTGGTGGGGCATGTGTCTGCTGATAGTTTTCCTTGCAGAAAGTCAGGACTGAAGCCATCTGGCAGTTAACTGAATCTGCATTATGTTCACTGCAACATCTTTCAAAGACACCCCATTGGCATAACTTCTAGTAGAGGGAGACTTAGCGCTCAGTATGGTCTCGATGATTTCAGGTGAAAGCCCAGTGTCCCTCAGTTGGTACCCTTCAGGGGCCAAACATGAAGGTTCCACAGTTGGGGCCGTGGTTGAGGTATCCTCCCCTGCGCCTGATACAGAAGGTCCCTCCTGTCCAGAGGCGAACCGTCCAGGAGAGACATTTTCTCTGAGAACCATACCTTGGAAAGGAGAAAAGGTTTTCTCCTAACAGAGGAAAATAATTTTCTGACAGCTTGAGGAGCACAACACACACAGAGTGGTCTGAAGACAAAAGACCTGACAATGCACCTGTGACGCATCTATTTATAGCCCTGCTACAGTTGCATCCTGATGATGTCACCAGCAGAGGCTATAAATTCTAGTCAATTTCATTGATGTGTTGCACACATTTTCACAGCTGGTCACTCCTAAAGACGTTCCAAAAGCGCTAAATCAGCGCAGCATCAAAGTGTAGCTTTTTGATATATGTGACGTAGTTTTTTATATTTTATATATTATATATTTTTCATATTTTATATTTTTTGACATATGTGCTTTTAGCTTATTTTGACATGAGTATCTAGCAGTTTCAGAAATAAAATCAGTGATTGGACGGTGAAGATACTGAGACAGGAACCATGGGAATTGTTCCCAAATTTGAATGCTCCGGCTGGTAAGGGTTATCTGCAAATGTTCACATAGATGTAATTGTCCTTGTTAGTTGATGAAGGGTTTTGTTAGCAATTAATTGATAGTCTGTGTATTCTATTTCATGAGTGTAGTCTATCATTAGACCAAGTTGAAGTAACCCTTTGTTAAGTCCAGCATCGAGTAAAATTGAGCCGCACCCAACCGAATCAATTCACGATATTGGATAAGTGTCAAATTTGGACACCGCATTCACTTTCCGGTAGTCAACACAGAACCAGACCGAGCAATCACTCTTTGGTTCCAGAACTACCAGGCTGGCCCAATCACTGTGTGACTCCTGTATTACACCCATTTCAAGCATTGCCTCTAATTCTTCCTGAACAAGCTTTTTCTTGTGTTCAGGAAGAAGATAGGGGCAGCTATGATCCACCACCCCTGGGGAGGTCTCGATATGGTGCTCTATGAGGTTTGTGCGACTGTATAGGTGTAAAAACACGTCTGCAAATATTGCTTGCAACCTGGCAATGTCTGTAAGCTGCAACTGTAGAGGTAGTCTCCGCAAGGAACCAAGGAGAATTAACTTGATTTGGGAGATACCTCTGGCCCAAGCTCCGCCCTCTCTGGAACTACTATTGCCAAGGCTACAGGTACCACCTCTCACCATGGTTTGAGGTGGTTGAGGTGGTAGATTTGACGTGCCCCTCTCCTATACATTCGCCTAACCTCATTATCGAGATCTCCAACTTGCTGTGTGACCTCAAAGGGTCCTTGCCACTTGGTGAGTAATTTGGAGCTCAATGTGGGTAGCAATACAAGAACTTTATTTCCCTGTGCAAATTCCCATAGTCGAGTGCCCTGTAGTACAGTCAACATTGACATTCTTGCACTTGGATCGAATTCTCCTGTGTTACCTGCCCCAAAGTGTGGAGTTTTGCTCCAAGGTCAAGAACATAATAAATTATTTTTTTACTATTCGAAGGTCCATCCTCCCAAGCTTCCCATATGATGTTAAGCATGCCGCTTGGCCGGTGTCTATACAGTAGCTCAAATGGGGAAAACCCTGTGGACCACTTGTACTGCAAACAGCATGGGTTCGAGCTACTTATCCCAATTCTTAGCATCTTCGTGTACGAACTTATGAATCATGTTTTTTAAGGTCTTATTAAATTGTTCGATCAACCTGTCAGATTGCGGGTGATAAATGCGGTTGCGAATCGATTTAATGCCTAATAATTTGCATAGTTTGTGAAGTGTATGTGAGGATTTCCTTTGGAATCCCCACTCAGCAGATAACTCTGAAGAGTGCCTCCTCAACACTACATGCTGAGATACGCAGGTCACTGCTTCCAGATATAGCGTCACATAGTCCACCAGAAATAATACAAAGTGATGGCCGCGTGCATTCCGCTCTAATGGCCTGATGAGATCCATGCCAATTCTCTCGAAGGGGACCCTGATCAATGGCAGAGGGCACTATGGCACTTTTGTGGTGGCCGGTGGATTCACAAAGCGACATTCACTGCACGCCACACACCATTTGCGTACGTCGCCATGAATACCCGGCCAAAAGAAACGGGCCATTATATGGCCAGCCATTGATATAGTGAGTCACCTGGAAGAGTATTTCCTGATGGCTCTTTGGTACTAACAGTTGAATTGTATTCTCTTTGGTCTGAGTGTCCTGCATCACTCGATACAACCGCTCTTTGATAATAGAAACGTACAGGTATGTGAAAGCAACATTAGGCTGGATTTGTTGACCATCAATTACTTTCACTTAGTCAAAGGCGTGCTTGAGGGACTCATTACACGACTGCTCCAGAGGGAAATCCCCCTCAGGGAAGCCCCTGAGAATGGGAATTTCCTTGTCTGCATCATCCTGACGTGGAGCCGATGTTGATGGCCCTGGCTCTGCCTCCCTAGCCATAGCGTCGCACGTCACACACCGTGACACTACTTTGCAGGAGCCATCCACACAAATAACTACTCAATAGATTTTTAAAGCCAGGCCAATTGTTTCCCAGAATTATTGGATGGTGAGGCAGGAATTAACCGCAGCCTTGAGCCTTTTTCCCCTGAATCGTATCTCAGTGGCAACTACTGGATACTTGATACACTGAATGTCACCATGCACACACCTCACACGTTTATTCTTATCCAATGCCCCGCCTAGCAACAAACATTGGTGGATTGAGGTTTGAGAACAACCTGTATCCAACAAATCTTGATGTGTATCCCCTTTTATTCTTACAGGTATCTGATATGCCCCTGCCCAATCGGGGGCAGGCTGTGGAGCATGGGGGATCACGACCAGTGTCCCCACCTCCATCACCAGACACCAATCCTGACTGTGTCCGGCTTCCCCACAGCTCCAGCAGACTGGCCCAGGTCTTCATTCCGCACTCGTGTGGGCAGTCTCGCCAAACTGATGCTGGTTCTGCTGGATGCTGGTGAAGGTCTTGAAGACTTCGCCCAGCAGTGAGGACTCCATAATGGCCTTCTCCTACAAAGCCGGGTTTTTGGCACCAATGTAATAAGGTTAACATCAAAATAATGAAAACAAAAAGACACAAAACATAAACACACACACACTGCAGCTGCATGTGGCTCTCCTTCTCCCGAACTGCCGCATCCTGCTGCATTTATCCCTCTCCTCCGCTGATTAGCCGATTGGGGGCCGGGCCGTGACTATACACGCCCGGCCCTCCAATCAGGCAGCCTTCCTCCTCCTCACACTCCAGTATTTTAGTGAAGTTAGAAGAGTTTTAAAGTTGCCAATTCAGTATATTTTTCATTACAAAGTATTTTATGCAAGCAGTTTAAATATTTTGTCCATCATAACATTATTGTTCTAACAAACTCTAGTCCACTGTCAAACACAACTCCTCATATGCCCACAAACAAGGGGAAGTTTATGCTGGTTCTGCTGGATGCTGGTGAAGGACTTGAAGACTTCACCCAGTGGTGAGGACTCCATAATGGAGTTCTCTACCAAAGCTGGGTTTTCAGCACCAATGTAACAAGGTTAACATGGTTAACAAGGTTTACATATTTTCAGTTATTCAAGTATTTTATGCAAGCTGTTTAAATATTTTGTCCATCATAACATTATTGTTCTATCAGACTCTAGTCCACTGTCAAACATAACTCCTCTCATGCCCACAAAATTATGCTTCATCACACTTGTAGTAAAAACATTCAGTCAGTGAACCGAATAAATGAATAGAATAAAACAGGTGTATTGTTTTACTCAAAGACTAAAAGCTGTTTATTTGTAAACAGCATAGAGTTACAGATGTTATGAACAGATGTGGCTTACTTGTCACGTTTCTCTCATGAAACATAAAAAGAACATGAGAAACTGTTACATATGATTACTAAATGCAAATTTCCCTGTTGTAAACAAGTCCAAAAACACCGTGAAACAATGTGTAGATTCAGAGGTAATGTATTCTTCACAGAGCGCATTTGGCATCTGAACCAGGGAATGGAGGCTGGGCGGCTGCTCTCGGGCCCAAGTGCCTGCCAGATCCAACCTCTGTCAGTGCAAACTATGTGTTTTTTGTTTTTTTCTCCATCAACCATGTGATTTTGACCCAGTGTGACTTATAGTCAGGTGCAACTTTATTTCCTGAAAATACAATAAATAAATAAATAAAAAATTGATCTGCTGTGCCGTTGCAAGAATTAATTTGCGAGAACAAATCTACAAATTGGTAAAGACACAAATTTGTTGGTTTCTCATTATCCAATTAGTGCTCTTGGCATCTGTGACCACATTATACAGCATACCTATGTTTCTATCGTTTTTTGTATTGCCGAATTTCACACATTACGAGTTCACGCTACTTGAAAAGGAAATCTATCGATGATGGTTATGTGGGATAGTGGTGTGCCATGGGATTGTTTAATCGTAAAATGTGTGCCATGGCAGAAAAAAGGTTGGGAAACACTGGCCTAAACCACAAAGAGTTCCTCTGCAAAAAAAAAGCATCCAAAAGAAAACACACAGCAGTATGTAAACTCTGCAGTGCAATGCTTACAGAGATGGCTGGGACCACGTCAAACTTTTATAGGCACTTAGAAAGGAAGCATGAAGAAAGATAAGCTAAGTGTAAATGATGCTAGCAAAGCTAGCTAGGTAACGTTAGCAATCTGCCTCTTGCTGAATTCCATTCAAATCAGAAAGTTACTATATTGTTAAAGACAGAGAAAAGTGAAGACTTAAGTATAATTGTTCGATATATTCTATACTTAATGATGGTTTCTAGGGGAAGAGTCATCCAGAAATGGTGATGAGATGTGATATGATGCTTACACAAAAAATGTTTTAGGTGGATGGTAAAACTTGGAAAAGGAGTGATGAATGAAGAGGGTTAAGTTGATTTCAGCTCCTTAGTATTTGTTTGCTCATAGAAAACAAAGGAAAAATCACACACATACAATTCACCTCTGCAATACCTTTTGATTATTTTATCAAGACATTTATGGTAGACTGACTGACACACACACACACACACACACACACACACCGCATTAAAAGATGTGAATGAAAAGGAATCTTCATTTGTTTTCTCTAGGTGTTTTTATGGAAATGTGAATCTTTCAGATCAATTTGAGGAGTGCCTATGGTTCGCATGTTCCACATTTTATCGTAAGTGTGTCATGCAGTGAGGGACTCGCACTGGTCTGGTCTTGGTCTTGACTCAGTCTCGCCCACCTTGGTCTTGGTCTTGACTTGGTCTCAACCCCTCAAAGTCTTGGTCTTCTCTCAGTCTCGATACACTCTGGTCTCGGTTTAGGTGGTCTTGACTACAACACTGCCACTCAGTAACAAAGCCATATCAATGAATTGGGCCAGAGTCCAGGGGCTTATGCCATAAGGCAAGGCTGTCACAGGTTTTGGGGAGAGGTAAGGTACCAAATGCAGAGTAAAATAACTAAAATAATTTATTAATATAAAATAAACAAAATCCCACAAGGGGGAAAGCATAAACCACCCTGAATGGGGCAAAAGTAATCCAGGAAATCAGGCAGAGGGGAAATGGGGAACAGGACTACTGGACCGCACTGGAACCAGGAAGGTGACAGGATGACTGGAATGCAGAAGAAAATACACAGATACTGACTAGAAAACAATACAAGACTAACTGGCACATGACAGCAAACACGAGCAGACTAAAAAAGGGCAGGTGTAAACAATGAAACAATAACGAGCTAACAAGGAGGCGGGGTGTGATGTCAGATCGAGAAGCATGCAGTGCTCTAGAAACAATAAATAAACTGCATGCTCTCACAAGCAAGCAAAACATCTGACTGGCATGAGCAATTTATCGCCAAGACAATGAGGTGATATATACTCATGCCAATTGACAAACAAGACAAGAGCAGACATTTGTGTGAAAGTTCAGCAACATACACACCCAACACCTTACCTAAGTGACCGAACATCAGCACAAACAAGAAGACAGCTTGCGACCCGGGTGCGGGGGGGTTGGATTGACACGAGACGCGAGAGACAGACAAGGAGTATGAATGTCTGGGTCCCAACACAGACCGGAACTGAACAAGACAGAAATTCAGGACCCAGACACCATACTCCAGACATGAAACACAACATACAGAAGCGCACACGGCCGGGAATAAAGCAGGGACTGCACGCTCACACGAAGACAGACATGGGCTGATAAATCCACAGCCCTATCAAACCAAAACCCAGACTGACAGAGAGACAGGACCGTGACAATGACAGACTTCACTAGCCCATTCAATCCAACCCAGTAGAGGTCCTTCAAAGCCACTACATTGAATTCCAACTCTCGGAATTCCACTACATAGTCCTCCAGCGAACGATTTCCCTGATGCAGCTGGAGAAGTCTTACTGCTGGTTTCATGTTGGGTCTAGTCTTCCATCATGCTTGAGAATGAAGATGAACACAGAGGCTGCAGGTGAACCCAAATACAGTGTTTTAATGATGAAAATGGACAACTATAAATTTATAGATTACACAAATTAAATAAACCAAATGATTATCAACATCAACAATAATACATAGAATATAGCTTGGCAAACAAAAGAACGAAGATAGATCAATGCAACAATTGATGAGACTAGTCCTTGATTAGTATGTGAAAGGTAATGACAATGATGGGATTATTGCTGATGAATGAGCGTGGGTGATTGTTTAGGACTGAGAGACCAATGGGGGTGTAACAGTGGGACATTCTCAGTGTTTGAACCTTACATAAATCCATTAACTCTGCATTATAAATCACACTTCTCTCCTAACGCCTAGCTGCGGCTCATGGTTTTGCACAGACATTGGCTGCCAAGCAGTTCATGATAAATTTCCCTTTGAATTACTTCCTCTCTCTGATCATTCTGTCTGATATGTCTCTGTAATTGCCGGATTTAATCAAACCGCTGACAAACTCATAACCATGTATTATGTTTGTCGGAGACAGAAAAACTGCAATATGTCATAACAGTTTAGTGCTGACTGAGATACCCTGAATGCAGTCTGTCAAAACTGCTGACTTATGTGGAGCAAAAAGAATGAATCGTTCAGAAGGAAAATTTGTTTCATTGCTCAGTAAGGTATGAGGAGCATTTTGTATTCCTCATTCATATTCCTTTGTATCCATGAGCTAAAATCAATTTCTGACAATAGTTGTTTCACAGCATAAAAAAATTCCCTGCCTTGCTGAATTAACTTTATCTTATATAGATTTCTAGTCTTTATATTTCCATATTTCTGTTTCATGCTTAGTAGTACATACTGTACATATGGACCTCTTTTAGAATAATACTAATTGTTCACAAGACCAAGAATGCGTATTAAGAAATTAAACTGTTTGTCACTTTAATGCAATTAAGGAAAATGCACTGTACTTAAGCATTGCAAAAGTTGTAATTCTTCATGCACATGCTTTGAGGAGTTTGATGGATTGCAAATGATGAGTCATCTTCTTTTCCTCATTAAACAGAATCTCTCTCTCTGTGCCTCGCTCGTCCTTTCATAATGCCATCTGTGCCTTTCTATGATGCCAACTGTGTGGGTACCATTACGATGCTTAGCGAAGAGTGGTTGATCTTGTTAAATTTAGGCCCAATACATTCTCCATATTGTCAGCTGTGACCGACAATTGCGCTTGTTTAAACAAGCCAGTTGGTATTTCATATGAGACAATCTACATAAAAGAGCAGAGATTATAGAGCAGATTAACTATGCCATGGTGCTAAATCTAAATGAAGATCAGTCAGATCCAGAAAGAAAGAGTGAAAAACAGACCTACATAGAGAAACAACGAAACAAGAGAGAGTGCCCCGATCTCATAATAAACACAAGTATAAACTCAAAGCATATTTTTGTTAATATCTTGATTTTGTTACACACTCTGTGAAAAATGTTGTCAGGTAATCTAGTAAATGTGCTTTATGAGGTAACATCTAAATGAATTTGGTGACATTCAAGTCAAAATGATTTTTAATATGACTCCAATGACAGGAATTTTTTCTGGCTTATAATAAATAAAAAAAATAAAAAATAAATAAAGATCCTTGAAGTAACAATTGCACGTTACCTTTTTTCTCATTGTAACAAGTACACACTTTGGGGGCTTTTGAGTTGAGCAAATGCTGTGCTAAGCATATCATAGTTACTAAACGTTACTCATAGTGCTTCCAACTAGCATGCATTTAGCATGCTAACATTCACCTCTTCTTGTAGGTACATAAAGAAATGTACAGTAAGAGATTTATGAGTTATACACATCTAATTTTGTTGGTTTACCCAATTAAACTAGGTCATGCTACACAAAGTGTTTGTGAGGAGATTGCATAGTAATTTTAAGTTAAGAAAAATAACCAAATTTCAGTCATGCAACTCTATGTGGCGTAAGCTGATAGATTCTTTGACTGGGTATCTGTTAGCTAATTGGCTCGCTCACATGTGACCTGCTAAGCCAATAGGCTTGAATGGCATAAGCTGATTGGTTCTCTGACTTTTTATCGGGTAGCCAATCATTTTGTTTCTCTCACCTTGTCTTTTATTAAAATGGCTCAGTTTTGCAGTTAAGATGGATTCTCTGCTGCATGGGGGTTCCTTCTACCAGCATGTATGGTAAGCAGCACACAGCAGCACACTTTAAAATTGTAAGTTTTAGTCAAATCTGACTGGCACATATTGGTATTTTAGGTCATTAGATTAAATAAATCCACACATTGCTTGTTTTATTCACTAGTTAAATAATCTCTAGGGCTTTCCTAGCTCAGGTACACATTATAAATTAGATAATTAGCATTTAAGCTATACGGTTTAGCAGGCAAATGTACACATAGCAATTTAGTTCATTAGCGTTACACCATTTGGCCTAGGCACACCTATCTAGCACTTTGGAGCAGCAGCAGTACATAAGTAATGGCGACAGATCTGCTTGGTTGTGGGTTTTTGTTTTGTATCTATGTGTTATGCATATGTGCAGGTTCCCTGCTTTTTATGTCCATTTGTGCAGCAGCATGTTCACATGCTTACACAGTATGCTTGTGTTTTTCTAGTAGTAGCAAGTCTCCGTACTTGCTCTGCAGCAGCAGCCACAGCGTAGCAGATCTTGTCCACAAAGACCAATATCAATATGTCATACACACATTCACATGCTAAATCTTTCCAAGAGTAGGCATGTCTGAGCTCATTTCAAACACATAGAACTGACCAAGATTGAATCAAGTTCAGCCAAACAGCATTTTTTTTTTAAGTGCACTTTTGAAGTTGTGTTTTAGAAAATTAACTTGACAAAAACTCAAAGTAGGAAAGTTAACACCCTCATATTGTAACATAAACAAGGTCAAACCTGTGGCTTTGGCTCCATTGTGCATTTAGTTTTGGCCAGGACAGTGTAATATACTTTAATTAAAATATATTTTACAAACAATGTACACTAAATAAGACTTTAATGAATTCTGATGTTTGGACAACAATCATCTAAGTGTCTCATCTCATAAGAGACCAGGGTAAATTAACTGCAACCATTTTATTTGGATATGTCCTTGTCAGGATTTTTTGTCCAAATCATTCAGCCCTAGTCGGGACCTTAAAAATGCCCTAAATCATCTATAGGATGAGCCAACTCTGGTGGTAATCAGCAGTCTGTAAAAATTGGGTGTTTGCTTGCTTGCCATCTGTTTCCTTAATTTTTCAAATAATTTTGATTTTTTTTTGGTAGAAACAAAATCTACCTTAATTTGGTAGAAACATTTCTGTTTAGATAAAGGAGACGTCTCCTCTGAGATGTTTGGCCATGCTGGGAGGAACAGTGTTAGCTTTCGCAGGGCTGTCTGGTGTCATAATTGAGACAGATGCTGGGGCCGATACTACATTAATGTGGAAGAGAAGATGACTTTCGAAGAAGTTCATGTAAATCCTTCACTTAAACACCCGCATGCCCTCTTGTACAAATTGTTCAATGCAAAATCCCCTCACTTGATTTTCTCTTCAAGTCCCTTTCAGCAGTGGCAACACTCAAGTGTTGCTTAAGTGGAATTTGTCAGAACACATCTGAGTTTCAGCTCTGAGAAAAGGGGCTTTTTGGTTTCTCAGTACACAGTTGAATGTCTGAAAGTAAATTCAGTTTAATCAGTCTTGCCTGCAAGTGTCATAGATAGAGAGTGCCGAAATGAAACAGAATTGAAATTGATTGGGTCCACTTTGACTAACAAAGTTCAACCTAAAAAAAATGAAACTTTTTAAAATGCAATATAAATTAAACCGTTATATGCTTATCATACAAATGTCATAAGATTGCCTTTCACAAAACTTTTATCCATTCTTGATGATTTTTCAAAGGTGAAAGGTGTATTGTTTTCAACAATAAAGTACTTCTCCAATCCCAGTATATTGTGCATAGACTACCCAATGGTGTAAGTTTGGACTACATATTTTGGCAAAACAATGGAAGACACTGAGCCGAAATTACAGACTTTTGTATCCACATTGGAGATAATACCAGTGAGCATGCAACAACATATACAGGCCCACTGACAACTGAAGAAAGTACATCTCCAGTATCATATTATGTCTCTAACCATGAAGTCATAATAGAGGATAATAGACATTAAACAACAAAACTAATAGAAACGGATGACTCAACCTTCCAGCTAAGCCAATTTGATATGCAGTAGCCAGCATACACTCAATAGAACATCAGCTATGATTGAGCATACAGGGCTCAGCAAAACAGAGACTGTACACTTTAGGGGGCGTGTCTAGACCAGTGGTTCTCAACAGGTTTTACTTCAGGACCAACACTGGACATCAAGAGACGTCCCAACACACAACCAAATTTGTTTATTGCACAAAGGTATACAGCCTCTGGATCTGGATATTTTTGCCTTTCCATGGAGGTTTTAAAAAAAAATCTGTAATTTGTTACATGAAATAGTTAATGCACGATTCACAACATTACAAACTTTGGGGGCCTGGGTAGCTCAGCAAGTAAAGACGCTGACTACCACCCCTGGAGTCACGAGTTGAAACCAGTGTGTGCTGAGTGACTCCAGTCAGATCTCCTAGCAACCAAATTGGCCTGGTTGCTAGGGAGGGTAGAGTCACATGGGGTAACCTCCTCGTGGACACGATTAAGATTTCTCGTTCTCAATGAGCCACGTGATAAGATGTGCGGATTGATGGTCTCAGAAGAGGAGACAACTGAGACTTGTCCTCCACCACCCGGATTGAGGTGAGTGACCGTGCCACCAATAGGACCTACTAAGTACTGGGAATTGGGCATTCCAAATTGGGAGAAAAAGGGGATACATTTATAAAAAGATACAAATAATAAAAAGACTTTGATGAGAAGCAAAAAAGAATATATAAATCAGACAAAAAGCAGGTACAAGACTGTGTACTTAACATCTTTCAAGAGGGCAACTACAATCCCACAAAACACTGTTTTGTGAAACTATAAAACTATTGGTTAAAAGTTGTTGATTATAAGTACAGTGTCACGATTCCCTGTTGTCTGCCCTGTGTTTCTCCCTTGCCATCTGTCCCGGACTATCTGTCCTCACCTGTGGTTCATTTAGTCATCATCCCTTGTGTATTTAAAGCCCTGTTGTTTTATCAGGCTTTGTCAGTTGTTAAATGTAATGTCTGGTTTTAAATGTGTTCCTGCCCGTGCCCTTCGTGGACTTCTCTTGTTTATATTTTGGTTTTCCCATTGTGGTTGTTTTATTTGTTCCATGTCTTTTAGTTATCCTGTTCATCTTTTGTTTTCCCATTAAAACTGCATTTAGATCCTCACTCCTCGTCTGTCCTTCCATACAGAAACAATATGTTTAAAGTGTATTGCAAAATATTCAGACATATGCAGATATATAAGTAGTTTAAGAGACCAACTCAATTGCATCATTGGCAGTGTGTCATGGATTTGGTTTGCCACTGCAGAGCTCAATTCTCTGATTGGTGGATTTTTATTTTTTTTGTAAATATTTTTGCAGGATCATGGATAATGGTCTCTACTGCTGGTCTTTACCAGGAACTCCACTATAATAGTTTTTTTTTTTTTTTTTTTTATGAAATTGAAATACCAGCTGATAGCTCCAGTTGAATCATATACCATCAATTAACAACCTCTGTGCTCAAGGTAAGTCTGTCTTTAAAGGTATATCAAGTCCTCTAGGGGACAAATAAATGGTATTTTTACTTCCAAATATGTATTTGTAGCGCGATACATATATCACGATTCTGTCTACCTCGTGTTGCCTAGGACTCTAATTTTGAAGTGTTTCCCACACACTACGTTAACCAGTATGCACTGCCCTCTTCACTGCCATCTGTTCCTGATTGTTCTCACCTGTTTTCCATTCCCTCATTAGCTTTTGTTTGTATAAATACCCTTTAGTTTTTGCATTCCTTTGTCAGTTCTTGTTTGTTGTTGTTTTGAGTTCCCGTTTGTTGTTTCACAGTCATAATTTTTATTAAAGCCTGCAAATAGATCCTATGTCTCCTGTCTCATCTCAGCAACCACTCGTGACAGATTCAATATATTGTGATACATCATGATATCATAGTCGATGATATCGTTGTATTATTTGAATTAAGTATTGTTTTTCCAGTGCTGTCCGCAACTCAATTAGAACAGACCTGCCACATATTTTTAGGTTATTTACCCACTGCTCTAACCAACTTTTCAAGATTAGACACATCCATATGTACAGTACATCTAAATGAACAAAACCCCTGATGACCATTTGCATTCATGGACCATGGCTCGAAAAAAAAAATATATATTAAAAGACCTACTATCAAGAAATTTGTTTTGCATATTTATCTGTCCACAGTTAGAAAACTTGTCTAACAATTTTTATGATTTTGTACTGTGGCTACTCTCCCTAGAAGTGGCAATCAGGCCAAGATGTCTCAATGGGCACACCGCAGAATGCTCAATGAGGTAAAAAAAAGAACAATAGAGTGACAGTTAAGACTTGAAGGAATCATTGGAACTGGTTAACATCTCTGTTCATGAGTCTACTATATGTAAAACATTAATCAGGCATGTTGTCCATGGTAGGACACCGCGAAGTAAGCTGCTGCTTTCCAAAAAAACATGGCATAACATTCACTTTCATTGCACCTTTTTTACCGTACCATGAAAGACCACCATGACACTCCACAACACAACTGGGAAAATGTTTTGTGGACTGATGAAACTAAGGTTGAAATTCTTGGGAAGAACACACAGCAATACATATGGCGTAAAAAGGGCGCTGCATACATCATGAAAACATCATCCCAACAGTGAAATACGGTGGAGGTAAAATCATGATTTGTGGCTGCCTTGCTTCATCGGGGCCTGAACCGCTTGCCATAATCAAGGGAAAAATGGATTCCATGTGCAATGCCCTAAAGAGAGCCATTCACACCAGACATCCTAAGCAGAGCTAAAGCAGTTCTGTAAGGAAGTCTAAAGTTCCTTCTGAATATTGTGCAGGTCTAATCTACAGCTACTGGAAAAACTTGGTTGAGGTTATTGCTGCAAAAGGAGGATTGACCAGTTATTAAAGTCTAGGATTCACTTACATTTTCCAGAGCACTGTGAATGTTTAATGTTATGTGTTCAATAAAGACATGAAAGATTAAACATTGTTTTTGTCTATACTTGTGACTTATATAATGATGAGATCACATGTTTTGACCAATTAGACCTGTTTAGCAGAAGACCAGCTAATTCCAAAGGGTTCACATACTTTTTCTTGCCACTGTGCATATATCAGTGGATATTTTGGATCTGTTTAGGGAAAAACTTAGGTCTGATCAGATAGTTAGAAAAGGCTGCAGGTCTATACCAAGTTTGGTATATGTAGAGGAGTTACAAATGGAAATGTTGATCTTGTTTTAGGGATTCTAGAAAACACCTGAACCAAATCTGTAAAATAATATATTTTTATTTAGCTTTTTGCTTTTTCAAGCCAGCATAATAAATTGGTAACATTTAACAGTACATGTTCCCAAATTTTAATGGATTATAAAGGGGTTAATTTATGACTAATAATTCATTTACAATGCATTCTAAAACAATGAGATGCAGTTAACAATGTTCAGAAAAGGGTAAATTTCATGCAATACCTACCAAATATTGAGCCATTTTACTTCACATATTATAACATATCTTCAGAAGCGATATGATAGGTGTAGGTGAGAAACATTTAGAAAATACATTTTTGAACTGTTTCTTACCCACAGTCTATTTCTGCTATATTGTGACATAAATTAGATATTTGTTTATTAATATAAATATGAATAAATGTATTTCTTAAGCCTTTATAACGTAAATTTAAAATGCTAACTCTTTGGCAAGTATTGGATAAGGTTTGGCCTTTATGCATGTTGCTATAACGGCATATAAATGATTTATAATGCATTTGTAAACAACTTAATTAATGAACACCCTTTAGAAATCCTTAACAATGTGAACATTCATATAAAGTGTCTTTCTCAAACAAAGTTTCTCCATCCTTTACTGTTAAATGAGAATCCCGCTATGGGATTGTGTCTATTTTAAATTGTCAACTGTGGTGGTAACCTCACAAAGGTTCCGGCAATTCCAGTTATGACAATTCCCCAGATAATTTGTAAAGATTTGCATGTCCCATGTTTCAAGTTGTGGGTGAAAGGCTTTATGTTTTAGATGTTGTCAAAATGTACAAAAATGTACACATACATTTTTCTAGTAACTATGAATACAATTGAGATCACCCTGCAAACATTGATCCAATTGTTTTGGGAGGCTTGTCCATGAATGGATATGCTGAAGTAGAAAAATCTGTCTTTCATTGTAGACATGAAAGAAAGTGGTGACAGCAGTCCTCTCAGGAGCAAATAAGCTTCCCTGAGAGCTGTCTTCAAGGTCTCTGCTTTCTACCTTCTACCAGACACTGAAAAATGAGCAAATCTCCCACTCCATTCCAAATCTGTCTCTTAAAATAGACCATAGTTTTCAGCACATTACTGCACTAGCTGCATAGTAAATTGTGTATCCAGTACATTTCCTTGTAAATCACTAAATGTCCAATATTGACTATTCCCACATTATACTCATTTAAATTATGACCATTTATTGGCAATTACTTCAAAATTGATGCATATGTTTAATTTCTACCTGAATTTAATTACATTTCTTGTGGAGGTAAACACAGCCATGAAGAATGCTTGATGTATCTTTATGAATTATACATAAGGACACTGTAAACATATGCTGTATTTCTTATTAGAACATAATGGTGCATGTTTAATGAGAGCTGACAAGAAATTAAATGCTCTGGTTTACAACCAAATGAGAGACTGTGTAACTGAATGACTGTGGAAATATGTGAGAATAAAGGGGACTGTGGTTATTCTTTCAAAAAGGACAATTGTAATCAGTGTCAGAAATGTACTTTTACATTAATGGGGCAATATTTGTCCTCTGGATTTGATTCAGGGCATTTTTACCTATTATGAGGGCATATAAAGTATATAAAGTACATTTATAAATTATTTTAAACTCTGTTTATTTAAAATACATTAATTTAATAAATGTATTAATACAAATTCTCAAGATTGAGAATGTATTACATTACCCTTAGAACCAAAACAAAAATAATAATAATAATAAAAGGATTATAATAGAATATTAAGAACAATTGCAGATATTAAAAATAAAAAATAAGATATTGTTATGAAGAAAACTTTTTTCCCCCCATATTCTGAATTCCCAGGGTATTTTTGTCTTTTTTTTTCCTATTGCCCTTTCTTCAAATGGTCCAAAACGCATACATTAATGTCCACACACAAATATTTCATTTTCTAGTCTGTAATGTCATGTAGCAGTCAAAGGCAATGACGAAGGCGAAGTGTAGGACCCAAGTGCAGATTTATAAACAAAACGGTGATGATACAAGAACGAGGGACGTGGAATACACTAGAAATAAACAGGAACTAGAAACTAGACTAAGAACAGGACATAACTAGGGCTCTGCTACACAAACTAACTACAAACAAACAGCAAGCTAACAACAATACTAGACACCAGACAATGGCAAACATGAGGGCTTAAATACATGGACATGGGGAAACATTGGCCAATGAACAAACAGAACTCTAAACAAGACGACAAGGCAATGAACTAAAACCAATGACAAACTAGAACTGATAACACAGTAATCAAATGAAAAGACAAGACTGTTGATCAGTTAACAAGACAATAAACCAATGAGAAAAAGACACATGAACAAGGAGGGAAAACAGAACATCACAAGACTAGGAAACAGGAACAAGACAAAAAAAGAATTTCAAAATAAAAGTACACAAACAAAAGACAACAGGGAATATGTGACATAGTCCCACCAATCATTGTTTATTTTGACCAAAACCTCACTGCTGCCATAGATATCTGTATATACCAGCAGAAGTGATGTGATATAAGCCAATATCAACTATAAATCTTTTGTAAATCATAAAAAAGAGAAAAGACAATGAAAGAAAAAGAGGGATTCGCTAAAAAAAGATAACACCTGGCAGTGACGTGTGTGAACTGATGTAATGGGGTTTGAAGTGTGAGCTCACATTTGTGTATAATCTGATGTCAAAGAGCCTCTGATGCACATTGAACTTTGAGGCTCATTATTAAACAGTGCTGCGGACAGTCAGATTATGGCTGAAAGAGAGGTACAGTTAGGACATTGTGGGAATATAAACTTGTTCTATTTTCTTGCCTTTCATTTTGTGTGTGTTTGATCCATCCTCTCAAAAAAAATTCCCTCATTTCACAGTTGTATTGAAGTCAGGGGTAGCCTGCATTATTTTTGAATGCCAAGAGCGCTTTTTTGTGTATTGACATCTACATATCTGTCCTTTCCACGAAAATGGTCTGACTCATTCCTCATTCAAAATTTATTTGAAAGACACATTCATTTTCTCCCTTTTCTATGTAATATGATATAATACAGACATAATCTGAGCATCTCTCAGCACCAGAGTGACTCATTTCCACTGTTAAACAACCTTATTTAAACAAATAAAAAAAGCTTCTTTTAACATTTAGCTTGGTACATTTTGCTACAGTAATTAGTAGTATTTGCCAAATATTTAATAATTTATTTTTCATTACAAATTATATTATCAGTTTGAGTAAAAAATAATATCCATTGATTATGATATAAACATGATCATGCATGTGTATTTTCAGAGAGCATCTTGTGAAAGTGCTTTAATGAAAAAAAACCTGTCCTTTTTAAATTAGTTAACACAATTAATGTCACAAATTTAATTATTTTATTACTGATCACGAAATTGTGTAGAATCTTAAATATGTCTTATATTATGTCACTGTAATCATGAAATCACTAGCATGCAAGCAACAGCGAGAGAGGAGCAGATTGCATTCCAATCTACATCTTGATGTAATCCTTCCTCATGATCATGCACCATGTTTTCATCAGCTGAATGGGTGGCTAAAAACTATTAAAGTATTACGAGATTCACGCTGTTCTTTTAAGCCATTCGCACATCATAAGCCGATTAACTATTTAGTCCTTTCCGGTGAATCGCACCTCCAAAATCCTAAAATTGTATTTCCAGGTTTCATTTATATTTTTAATAGACTTAGATTTTTGAACCCCACAATGTGGGTTTATGTTTTCTGTTTTAATTGTTCATTGTAATGTTTTTGAGTGTGACTATGGTTTAAGGGTGTACCTGTATGCTGGGATTAATAGTGGTGAAGTAGTAATAGTAGTGAATCAAGGCTGTCATCCGTGTAGTCTGAAGCAAAAAGCATATAGAGGCAGCATAAAAGTAATCCATACGACTCCAGTGGTTAAATCCTAAATGTCTTCAGAAGGGATATGATAGGTGTGGGTGAGAAACAGATTCATATTTAAGTCATTTTTTACTCTAAATCTTTTTTTGTATTTGGCTATTCACATTCTTTGGTCATATCGCCACCTACTGGACCGGGAGGAGAATTTAAATAAAAAAAAAAGACTTAAATATTGATTTGTTTCTCACCCCCACTTTTATGCTGGCTTAATATGCTTGTTGTACCTTCAAAGTCTGGTCACCATTCACTTGTATTGTATGGACCTACAGAGTTGAAATATTCTTGTTTGTGTTCAGCAGAAGAACGAAATTCATACACATCTGGGATGCATGAGAGTGAGTAAATGATGAGAGAATTTTCTTATCTGGGTGAACTATCCCTTTAAGATTATTTGTGTAGGTTTGATCCTTTAACATTATATGGTCTGGGAAAATGTCTCTATGCAGACAATCGAATAGATGTAGTTAATTTGCACCAGCTCAGGAACTCAGCACTCCACTGTGTTCATGTTGTTTGATCAATGGTACAATGTTTCCCACTGGCAAGCTGTTTCAAACCCACTGCAACAACCTCAAAAACTTTTCTTCTTTTTTTTTTTTTGGACAGATTTTGTTCAAAATAACATCAAAACCATTTGTTTCTTTGATCTCACTAGAAGTATATTGCTGCCTTTACAATTTCATTGGGCATGATAAAAAAGCAAAATAATCCCATATAATTACAGTGAAGAAAGATATTCTGGTCCCTATAAGAAGCAACCAATCAAAACACCCTAGCAACAACCCAGAGCATCTCAGCAGCTGCATAGCAATGCTCTAAAAACACTAAGAACACCTCAGCAACCAGTACTCTAATGCCCTGGCAACCCCAACCAAAACACCCTAGAATTGGGGCGATGTGTTTTGCACTTGCAAGCACCACTCACATTTAAATTAGAAAATATGAAATCTAATTCTGGGGTTTGTCATTCTTCCATTTTTAGCTTCTTTTTTAACCACCTCTGCAAATCCTGAGCATTTGACAGTAATCAGTGTTTGCAGGAGCCAAACAGAGGAGGCTTTTCTAAACAGGGAACAAGATCTGAATAATCCAAATCTCTTATTTGCTTGACATAACACTGAATTCACAAATCGCAGTCTTTGATCTTGCATGGACACTTTAGCGTGTCAGCCGCTTTTAGTTTTCAATTCAGTCAACACATCATGCTCCAACATATCACAAGACTTGTGTCACTAAAAACAACACCATTCAAACCATTTCATCTCATTTAAAATTGCAGTGTCATTATTATGGGACGCTTCATGGACAGCCAGGCTGGAATTACCTTCCTAAAGGGTTTAATTATAAAATATGGCTCAGTTGACATTTCATATACTGGTCATTTGCCTGCCTCTCTAACCTGCTGAAAGCAATATAGCTAATTGCTCATTCTGTTTCTTTCTCTGCTGATTGTAACTGCTAACACGCTACAGAGACTCAACACTTCAATAACTGTCCCTTGAGCTGATTTCCTAAGGGGCTGAGGTCATTTTCCCTCCAAAAACCATTGGGTCTTTTTTTTTTTTTTAATATTCACTTCCTCTACTTTAATGAAAATCCTTCATATCTTCAATTTTAAAGGAAAAAGTTGGGTTAAATCCCAGTTAAGATCTATTCCCTGATCTATTCATCACCCACATGTCTAATTCATGTATGTGTTTACATGTAGAATACATATTTTTGAGGTTGTATTCTCATCTGCAATACATCTATTAGACATTTCTGTAACACTTTCTATGAATTGTCTATGTCTTATAACGACATACAAATACCTAATGGATGTTTATAAGAAGACATTGCTTTTGTCATTTTACTTTAAGCATAGCTATTATATATATTACAAATATATGTAATACATTATAACTTATGCAGATAAAGTTGGATGTCGTTTGTGTTATAATGCATTAAACTCGAAGGTATAAATATGAATAGGTAGGTATTATAATGTATAAGATTAAGATTCAACTTTATTGTCATTGTGCAGAGCCAATGAAATGAAGTTTTTTCACATATCCCAACTAAGCTGGGGTCAGAACACAGGGTCAGCCATAAAACAGCGCCCATGGAGCAGATAGGGTCAAGGTCCTTGCTCAAGGGCCCAACAGTGGTATCTTGATGGTGCTGGGGCTTGTACCCCCAACCTAACTTAACCACTGAGCTACCACTAGCCCTACAGTGGTGATATATTGTATATATGCCTTTACAATGCATTATAAATATGGGCTTCATAGTAAGTGTTAAAGACGTTTCCTCTCGGATGTTATTAAGACATTCATCAGATATCTTTGAGAAGTTTATGATTTAGAATATTTGTAAATCTGATCTTTTTAAGATGCTTAGCAGATGTCAATTAAAATGTGATGCTTTCCATATAAAAAGATCTAAAAATAGCATCTCGAAGACCTACGTGTGCTATCTGGGTTGACAAAGTATCAAATGTATATTTCTGACTCATACTCAAAAATTGAAGCATACGTGGCAATACATTTAATTATACATTGTTTTAGTGTATTGAAATATGGTGCACAACATTGACACCAAAAGTCGTTGGTTTTCGCGTATCTCGTAACCAAACGTGACACACCATGTTTCAATATGCAAAATAATGATTTTTGTTGAAAGCGGCTTAAATTTGGTCTTTGTCTCACACAAATCAATATCATCTGGCTTCAGAAGACATGTCATATATAACATACGAGTCATATGGACTACTGTCATGATACTTTTATGGTGCTATCTGTGATGTGATGTCTTTGTGAATCATGATTCACTTCTTGTTAACAGATATTCCTGAACAGCTAGGAGAGTAAAGGTGTATGATCCAAATTGACACCTGTCAGTATTGATTGACAAATTAGCCTGATTCATCTCTTTAGTTGCTGGAACTGGGACAGCAATGGTAATAAATAAAAGTTAGAAATGCTGAGTAGAGGACTGGTGTTGAGTAATATGAAAACGCTGGAGTAAGTCAGTCATAGCTATGAATTACATCCCACCAAAATTAACAATGTGAGTGATTATTGTGTCTGGGCAAGCAAGCAGTGGAAGGATTTACTGTCACATTGGTGGAGGGAATTTACCTCAACAACTCTATTTTGAGTCTCCTCTGGCTTTCCCTGTGTGATTAATAATGCCTCTCACCTCACTGGGCTTTCCTGGAGAGAGAGAGAGAAAAACTATTAATATTGCTCATACTCACTGTTGGGTGTAAGCTGATTTCAAAATAATTAGTTACTGTAATTTAATAACTTAATAACTTTTTTTTCAAAAAGTAGTGTAATGCATTACAATTTACATTTTTGTAAACCGATTAAAATTACTGACTTTCAATCAAATTAATTACTTTTAAAGTACATTACTTGGGTTACGCATATTTACCAAATAATATTATATAGCTTACTTTTAATCTACATTTAGAATACATTTATATTAGTATGTATGTCTGTTTTTGTTTTTGTGAAAGCTGAATGGACAGGGATAATGAACAAGTAGGAAATATATTATTTAGAAATTGTTAAGCGGAAAAGCAAAAAAAAAAAAACATTTCAATAAATTTGATTTAGAAAATACATTTAAAAGTAAAGTAATTTGTGGTGTAAATACTCTTCCCACTAAGTAATGAGAAAAGTAATCTGATTAAAATTTTAAAGAAGTAATTAGTAATTTGGAGTGTATTACTATGTTTGAGTAGCTTACTCAATACTGCTCATACTTACACCTTGACCTAACCAGACGTGACGCGATAAGAATCCCTCTGCCAATATTTAAGTTGTTCTTAACTGGCTAATGTGATGCTGGCTTTAATATACTGTTAAAAGAACAATTTTAGACCTATTTGTTGACCGCGCTGTCTGACGCGACATCACCAAAATAGAAACCGTTCCAAAAATAGAAAGCCCTGTTGCTGTCGCTCGTCGTGACATGGCTGGTTAGGACAAAAACTCTGATTAACACAGAAAAATATACCTTTTATTGCATATCATAGCACGTCTGGTTAGGATACGGTGTTATAGTTTGGATTTGAACAAACTCTCTAATACTAATCTTCACTGTGTAACTTGTACTGCAATTGTGCTGTAGATAAAAAAGATACCTCGAATAATGTCTCTTGCTGAGGAGAGATGTACTATTACATTTCTAAGTGATCTGACTTAATATTTTTTACATTGCAGACCATCAAAAAAGGCAGAAAAATACCCAAAATGTTAATGAGACCAGAATTTCAGAGAGACTTGGGAGTTGACTATTTTGATATAGGGCCAGTTGGCAACCACATACAACACATTAGCATTGTGGTGCTCACATTTTCTTTAAAAAATGTAAAACTCTTGTTCAACATACAGTACATGTGCAAGGGTTGCTTCAGATTGTTTGAAATTCGAGCATCAAGTTGAAGACATTATATCTTCCTGTGCTTATATAAAGTCAATGGGCTTTGAAGTAGGACTAATATAAGATTCGATGCACTAACAAATTTGTCAAGAAACTCTGAAGCATATGTTTCTAGAAATACAGATTGAATGCTTCAATACCAAGACCCCTAACTTTACAGCAAAACAAAAAAAGTTGTTTAAAGAATTAATTCATGTAACGTGTCGTCAAAGTCCACCATTTGTATTTGTTTCCTTCAGACGCTGAAAAAAGTAAACTTATGGATCCCTTCATGAAACAGAAGCAGATTGAGTAACAGAGAACTTATTGAGTCATTTTTCACAAAAAATTGACAATTTGCATAAGATATTATGAATGTTTCACACAGAAATACAACAATTTAAATACGGATGGTTATACACATGATGTACACATTTCTTTTATACCTATTAATGGCTTTACAAACAAAATTATTTGATATTTTATGTACTGTAAGAATGGATTTATTTTTACATAAATGTGACAATTTATGTAAAAATGGTAATACACAATGGATTTAGACACATTGTTTTGACCATTTGTACAGTAAGAATGGTTTTTACCAACGATTTACACAGAAACTCAACATTTGACGTGCAGTAAGACTGGTTTTATGAACAATTTACACAGAAATGTAACAATGTCAGAATGGTTATGGTAATCACTTCTAATAAATCAAAGTAGACAGTTAAGCAGTCAAATGAAGACAGTCAGACCTGGCGTAACAACACTGATTCAATTGATTATAATCCATATTTTCCAGTCAATACATTTTGGACAATTACATTTCAGAGACAATGAATGGATAATCAGCATGATGCCCAATTCTTTTAGAAATGAGATCAATTCAGCATGTAATTCGGTTGATGATAATAACTATGAAGATGATTTTCTTAGGTTGAAACAGTATTCACATGGTGTACCCCACCCACCCTTATAGGAAAAGAGAGGCTGTGTCTTGGGGGGCATTGCCACTCTCTTATACCCCAGAAGAAACGCGAGCATCAGAAGGCGTGTGGAGCGTCGCGTGGAGAATGCGCGCATCTTGGAGACGTCCAGCGCGTCCATGAAGGAAACGATGGAGACATGGCAAGCGCAATTGTCCATATCTTAAAGCCAATGTATTGAACAGTTGGGTTTCATTCTCAAGAGATTTAAAGACCGCGGGATCCTGTCTTTGAGAGAAGCGTGGTGAGTGGAAACAGCTTGATTTAGATCATTTGTTGTGCGACATGGACATTTTGCGCCAGTCATTTTTGCTGGATGAGTATCATAAGTATGACGTGTTTTCACTGATGCATAGCAAAAATGTGCATGTTTTGCGCATCAATCTATGAAATCGCTTCTGAAAGACAATCACACACACACACACACACACACACACACACACACACACACACACACACACACACACACACACACACACACACACACAAAATAATAATAAAAAATAAAAAAAATAAATGTAAACGTGACATGTAATATAGTCGAGCAAAATGTAGCCTATTTTCTGCATGCATGCATGATAAATTGTTGCGGATGAAAAAACTGGCTAGAAATCATTTTCATTTCGTAATCAGGTGTGCGAGTCGTCTTCTCCAATTTATTCTCCCTTTCAATCCCTCTACTTGATCTATTGTGCTTTTTATATAATGATGGATACATAATATATAATATCATCTCCCTTTTGGGGGAGGTTTATTGCGCGTGAGATCAGTTGGAGGGGAGATATTTCAGGCTGTAGCTGTGGTTCATAGGCTGTGCCCCCCTACAGACCACTAATAAATCAAACTCTGTTTTCCCCTAACATGATTTAACCTATCTCCAGCCTCATGGTGTGCCACGGGGACAAAATGCCAATATGATTAAGGTTACAGCTTTATGATAGTATACGACATTTTTAAGAGTTATGAGGTTAGAGGATAATAGGTGGGAGGATATTGTTGTTATTGTTGCCCTCTGGTGGGGCTTTTGGTTTTTGGTGGTGTGTAATATTTGCTTTCAATCAAGTGTATCAGCTTGTGTTGGTTGTGTGATGCACTCAAGCAGGATATTGTCATTTAAATGACATAAAATGAAGATTCTTGCAGCACTTTAATCAGGTTTTTGACATTTGAAGAAAACCCTGCTTCATTTTTCATATATCTTGTATTCTTATTTTACTCATTATGCCTAATTTTTACATTATTTAATGATTGCCGAGTTTTCAGATTGTAATTATATTTTTGCAATCCAACTGCAACCCTGTCGCCAGTTTCCTTCCCTATTACATAATTTTTTCCCCATCATAATGAATCAAACTCTGCTTATCTGAGCAGGCACTACAGCACTTAAATATAGAAATCGCTTTACACATGGGGCATCGAGAAAGGGAGAGTGAGAGAGCAATGGTGAGAAAGACAGGGAGAGCAGTGAGAAAGGAGACCACTAAAGCAGAGAGTTATGAATTATGTAAGATTTTCATCTGCATGTACGTGAAACCATCGTGCAAGCTTGAGCTGAAAAAAATATGCTTCTGTTGTGCACTGTAAAAGATCCACTTCCCTTTACGACAATGTTTAGGTTGACCCTACATGCCACATAAATACTCCAAAAATTATGTACAGCACCTTACATAGGAATGTGATACTTTGTGGTATATGTATCATTGTTTTATACATTTTTCAGCATGGGATATAGTGGTTGACTGATCATAACTCAGCTTATTCAAGACAACCGACAACGTGATAAAATTGCGCTTAGATTTAAAATAATCTGATTATTCCCTGTTTTTGACGTCAAAATGTAAACAGAAACAAACTTGCCTGATAAAGGAAAACCATTTAAGTCATTTACATGACCTTTCACATTGTCGGCTTATTACGTATAAACGGTTAAAGAATGTGCATGTAAACGTGTTCTCTAAAAAAAATACACGTTACACAATATTTATAAATCAAAATCACAAAAATTCTGAAAAAATATATTCATATATTTGTGTCTTTCTGTCATCAGTTAATATTTTGATGTTCATGTGTTTCACAGTTCTTCTGTAGCTGACGAAAATGGATCCGTCCCCAACAAGGCAGCAGTATGGTTCGAAAAAGAGGGTTAAAATTCACCCTAACACAGTCACAGTGAAATACGCCACACATTTTCCCCAGCCGGGCGACGAAGGATATGATGACGCTCCATCTTTTGAGGACTTTGGCTCGTTCATGGACAATAACCCTAGTAAGAGACTGGTGTCAGAGAGCGGTCATGGCAGGACTTTATTTGGCACTATGGATTCTATCCCCAAGCCCGAGCAGAGAGAAAAAGGTGTGGGTGGTCAGCTCGCTAGCTTCGGCGAAGCCTCT
Source organism: Moxostoma hubbsi (assembly GCA_032164185.1). Taxonomy (NCBI): domain Eukaryota; kingdom Metazoa; phylum Chordata; class Actinopteri; order Cypriniformes; family Catostomidae; genus Moxostoma; species Moxostoma hubbsi. Next base: position 9,350,916 of record JAVLUX010000033.1, read on the forward strand.
GTCCTAGCCTCGCGTGTCACTTGGGGTGCCCTTTTTGGAGCAGCCATTGCTCACGGCTGTGTGGCTCTCATTACACGCCTGGCAGCAGACCGATCCAAAGTGCCATCATTAGAGCTCATCTTCATCCGCTCTGTGATTCAAGTGTTGTCCATACTGGTGGTCCTCTACTACAAAGAGGCTCCCTTTGGGCCTAAGGGCTATCGATTGCGTTTGTTCTTCTATGGAGTTTGCAACGTCATCTCCATTACGTGTGCGTACACATCCTTTGCAATCGTTCCGCCAAGTAATGGCACCATCATGTGGCGGGCAACTACCACGGTTTTCAGTGCTGTTCTGGCATTCTTGCTCCTAGATGAACGTCTTGGTTACACCGACGTAGTGACAGTTGTAGGTAGTCTCTTCGGTCTTTGTCTTGTCATGATCCCCAACATCACAGATGAGGAGAAGTCCGCTCTGGGTTTCTGGAAAGAAGCCTTTGGGTATACCATGACTGTAATGGCGGGTCTTACCGCAGCCCTGTCCATGATAGTGTACCGGGCCATCAAAGAGCGTGTTAGCATGTGGACGGCGCTCTTCACATTTGGCTGGACGGGAACCGTTTGGGGGGCATCTACAATGTTCATCATGCAAGAACCCATCATTCCATTGGATGGCGAGACCTGGGGTTACCTCATCGGAATCTGTATCTGCTCCACCGTTGCATTCCTGGGTGTCTACTATGCCCTCAACAAGTTCCATCCAGCTTTGGTCAGCACCGTGCAACATCTGGAGATAGTGGTAGCCATGCTTCTTCAGCTCATTGTGTTGCGAATGATCCCGTCCGTCTACGATGTCTTCGGAGCTCTGGTTATCATGATTAGCGTGTTTGTTCTCACAGGTCTGAAGCTCTACTGGGTTGGCAGGGCCATTCGACAGGATTACCAGGAGATCTTGGACTCACCGATCAAATGAGAGCGTCAACGTTTACTTGAGTGCATGAGGGGGCATGTAGATGTGTGTGTGCGTGCAGTGTTTCCCAGCCTCCATCTCTTACAAATGTACAATCAATGAATGTCTGGATCTTCTGCAATTTATTTTCAATTGTGTTGTTGGAAGATGGCCATTGGTGTAATGTCTTTGCTAATTGTTGATGTGTGAAAATAAAAACAAGGATTCAGAGTGCCCCTCTCTGATAGCATTGTTTTTTTCCGGTGTCATTGAAGAAATAAGATGCAGTAGCCTGTATAGAGTGGATAAGCCTAAATCTATAAATAGAGGGACCAGATACCATATTGACCCTAAAGTTCCAATTTCAGCCACACACTTAAAAGTTGGATTTGTTTCCTTTTTGTGTTTCATAATCCTGGAATTTCAGGGAATTTCTGGAATCTCAACTGGTTTAACTTTAAGATACATAGTTTACTCTGGTTATCAAGTGGCGACCCAACACAGTACAAAATCTATTTTATTGTTCAAAATTTAAAGGAATGTACTGGGTACATTAATTACAATTAAACACTGTAAACACAAAAAAACAACAACTGCCAGCTGTTTGTTGCCAGAATAATTATGTAAAAAATACTGTAAAAATGCAAACAACTTTTCGGAACAACATGTAAATTTTACAGTTCAAAACTGTTGTAATTTACATGACCATGCTGGCACTGTAATAATAATAATAATAATAATAATAATAATAATAACAATTCTGTTATATTTAAATCACTTCTGAGAATCAGGTGTCAAATCTTAATAAGCATTTTGAGGTGAGCTTGCTAGTTTCCTAAACTTTACATTGAATATCTAACCAACTCCTGACAAACACATTTTAATTATTAATACAAATCTGACTCTATGTGTCATATAAACATGTGACATAATGTCTTAGGAAATTGTCCATCAAATGTCAGTTAAATCCACACATTAATGCCAAAATGACTACTTTAGCCAGGTAAAGTTAGTTTTAGTTTTGCAAATTGCTTTTGTACTCGGCTTCAAAAATGTGCTTTTGAGACTTGTGAACATTGATTCACAAATATAACTGGTCTGATCTGTTACCTCACATGGATAGTGTTTGTAATGCCAAATTTAGCTGGAGTAAGACCATATTTGTTAGATAAACTGTCCATAATTCTAGAAACTCTCCATAAGAAATGCATGTAAATTATTCTTATCAGTTCAAATGTGTTTTTTTGTGTTTCATGACTCAAGTGTCCTTGTTATCTCAGTCATAAACAGACAAATAGCAAGTAAAACACAAAAAATCATATCAAATCTCATATTTTAATAAAGTTTACTTAAATGCATTTAAGCAACATTATATAAAAAGTGTTCAGCATTATCGAACTCAAATGCATGTGACATATCATAACGTTCAAACAGAGGTAATCCAAAAGTAATCCTGAAACAGTTCCCTATCTGTCACTCACTCGACGTTGTGTTGATATAGTGACACTAGGGATCGCTCTTGGGAGCCCCAAACACCTCTGATCTTTGAGAAAAGGCCAATGAGAATTGGTGAGTGGAATTGCCACTCTCCCAGACATATGGGTATAAAAGGAGCTGGCTCACAACCATTCATTCAGATTTTTTCTTCGGGGTCGAGCGGTGTTGAGCAGCGAAATCCACTGCCGTTCCATTCAAATCACAACGAGAAACGTATGCTGTTGGATATATGGCGCATTTCAGTGGCTTTCTCCCCCTCTACGTGAATGATGCAGAGTACGCCCCTGGGCACTTCGACAGCTAGAAGAGTATATATTCTTGCAGATAAAAGAGTGTATTTCCTCTAAAAGAGTACGCACTGACAGACTGTATTTTTTAAAGATGCCTTTCCGTCTGTGTGTAATTCCTGGATACAGTCCCTCCACCATCATCTCTCCACCTCTGACGGCCACGAGCACTGCCTCACATGTCTGGGGCGTAGTCACGTTGAGGCAGCGTTTGTGAATAGTTCATGTTCTCACTGCGAGAATATGACCATGGCAACGTTGAGGTCATGGCTTTCCTTAATTCCGGGGAAAGCCATTCCAGCTGTTCCCTGCCCCAGTCCTTCTACCTACAGGTATGAGGTTGGTTTGCGCTGGGGGCGATTTGGGGACTCCAATGGGAGTGGTTCCACCGGGTAATCCCCCATGGACCTCCCATTCCCTAGCACTCCCATCCAGGGCCTGTAGGTCTACGTCATCTCTGGCGACCAAAGCCTACAGTGCCGCTGGATGGGCCACCTCCACCCTGCATGCCATGGTCCTCCTGCAAGTACACCAGGCCAAGGCATTGAAAGAGCTGCACGTGGGTAGTCTTGACCCCGAAGTGATGAAGGAGCTGCCCTCGGGCACTCAGGCAGGTGATGTCCATCTTGGTGGTCCAGGAGTGCCACCTATGACTGAACTTGGTTGAGATGAAGGACGACGACAAGGTCCGCTTCTTCAGTGCCTCCATCTCCCAGATCGGCCTATTCGGTGACACCGTTGAGGACTTTGCACAGCTGTTCTCAGCGGTGAAGAAGCAGATGGAGGCCATTCAACATATCCTGCCCTGACACGGTTCAAGGTCCCACACCCTGTCTGCTCGCTACCGAGTGTGTCCCCCTGTGGCTGCAACTAAGGTGGCTCTGCAAAAGTCCAAGCCAACCGCATGTCCCCGGTGTAGAGCCCCCTGCAGGAAACCAACACCCCCCATGCTAAGAGTCCTAGGAAGGCTCCCAAGCTCCCCTGAGATGGAAGACCCAGGGAGAAAGACATCCGTCTGGAACCCTGGAGCTGGTATCCAGAGCCCTCTGTCCCCCGGAGGAGGGCCGGAAGGAGAATTTTGTATTCCCTTTTGTTTTGCACATTTTCAAAAAAGAGAGATTTCCTCACTCCCTGGGACACATAGCCGGTGTTTACAGTGTCGTTATCGTGACGTTATCACACACCCAACTAAGATCGCTACAGGCCACTCACATCCCGGGCAACCTCAGCCGTACAGATGACTCACTGTCATGGCAGGTGACGCTCAGGGGAGAGTGAAGTCTCCACCCCCAGGTGGTCCAGCTGATTTGGAGTCGATTCGGCGAAGCACAGCTAAACCTGTTTGCTTCCTCCCACTGCCCACTCAGGTATTCTCTGACCGAGGCTCCCCTCAGCACAGATGCGCTGGCGCACAGCTGGCCCTGGGGGCTGCACACGTATGCATTCCCCCCAGTGAGCCTGCTTGCACAGATCTTGTGCAAGGTCAAGGAGGACGAAGAACAGGTCATCCTTGTGGCACCTTAATGGGCCACCCAGACTTGGTTCTCTGAACTCACACTCCTCACGACAGCCCCTCCCTTGCGAGTCCCCCTGAGGGAGGACCTCCTCACTCAGGGACGGGGCACCATCTGGCACCTGTGCCAAGACGTCTGGAACCTCCATGTCTGGCCCCTGGACAGGACGTGGAAGATCTAAGTGGCCTACCACCGGTGGTAGTAGATACGATCACTCAGGCCAGGGCTCCCTCTATGAGGCAGCTACTGTATATGCCTTGAAGTGGCATTTGTTCGCAAGTTGGTGTTCTTCCCGAGGCATGGGCGTATATTGCCTCACTGTCTTGGCAATGTGTGCTCATGCCATTCAGGTGTTTTTTTGTATTGTGAGAGCACGTGGCTTTGTTTTGGTTCTGTATCACCATGCATCTCTCTGTCTTACGTCATACCCCACCTCCTTGTTTGCCCATTATTAGTTTATTAGTCACAACTGCCCTGTCTTGTTAACCTGTTAATTTCTCTCCCTATTTTAGTCTCCTCGTGTTTGCTGTCCAGTGCCAGTTTGTCTTATTTCCAGTCTTGTGTGTACCAGTCCCAGTTTTTAACTGCCCCATCCTTCAATAACAGTTCCTTTGCAAAGCTTGAATCGTATTATGTCTGTTCACAAGCAATCCATGCTGACATGAACTGAAAAAAACAAACATCATAGTCCAAAGAACGGTGAAATTATGCACATACACACAGAAGGCGCACTGAGACGCACATCGCCAGAAACACACCAAAAGATGGGTGAAAGAACATGCCCATGACATGTCTGTGCTCAAAACAAGAGGAAGCAGCTGAATGAAAGAGAATTACTTATCACTTTCAGAGTTGTAACTTGACACTGGGTCTTTTATAAGTGGCGAGATACAAGGCAGCAGTCAAAGAGTCTATGTTTATATACAAAAATAATAAAAAATAGTCCAGATGGGTCCCCTTAGGTGTTATTTTAGGAATAGTTAGCCACGGAAGGCCTAATTTTTTACTTGATCTACGTGCCAGTGGGCGGGGCCAAGGGTGCGATGATGCATGTTTTGGGATGTGTAAATACAAATGAGCAATGTTTCATGATGTCACGAACAGACAGATTTTAAAACAAGATGTTTCAGCATGGTGGCAACTATAAATGCTCTTTTTAAACTGGGGAGGATGTTTTGAGTTCTGAAATGTACAGTATGTTTTTATAATATAGTTAGCTCTTATATGTCTAAATATCAAGAATATTTTTATTCTCCATGTGACGAGGAGGGCGTGGCTGGGCCGTGAGGATGCACACCCAGCGCTGAGACGCACACAGCTGCAGTGTATGTGTGTGTGTTATTGTGTCATTATGTTTCAGTTCAGCATTTTATGTCGTAATTAAAGACTTGTTGAAGGTTAATCCGGTTATTGCTTTCTCTGTTCCCTACTACGGTTACTCCTTTCCCTACTGAACAAGAAGCTTGCCACACTGGTACGGAAACCCATGATTGGAGGAAGACGCACCGTCAGAGAGCCCTCGCCGCTGATGAAGGATTGCGACGCTGAGGAGAGGATTGGTTTGATGGTACTGTTGCAGTTTCCCCAGCCTGAATCGGGCGGTGGGGGTATGTGACGAGGAGGAGGACGTGGCCGGGCCATAAGGATGCATGCCCGTCTGTTGCCCAATCAGCGGGAGAGAGATAAAGGAGGAGCTGGGGACACCAGAGGGAGGGAAAGAGAGAGACGCACGCTGCCACTGTGTGTCTGTTATATGTTTTCAGTTCAGAGTTGTGTGTGTGTGGTGTGTAAGCAACCGAGTTTGTAAAACAGTGTTCGCATCATCCAAACTAACCAAACTTTGACATAATTTGAACCTGGTTGCACACATAAAATGCTAGTGTGGAAGCATCCTAACATCATGTTAACATGTAAAATGTTTTCATCTTGTGGCTATACTTTTTACACCTTAATTACGCCTAAATTATTTTTTGTGGAACACATTATGCCACAAATCCTGTAGATTGAGTTTAAGTTGTATTGAACCCAGAATATTCCGTTAAAAATGTCCTTGAAGTCTAACATTGAAAATTATTATAATTATTTAAGCAAATAATTAAATACACAAAACACTGTTTATTCTCACTGAATCCTATTAACCTTATTCTCACTGTTAACCTATTTCTAAAGTTGTTTGGGACATGTTTTTTCTCGCTCTTTACTCTTTAAGTTTTGTTTGTGGTTTTTGAGGATGAGGGCATGTCATGCAACCTGCCATTTTGGCATCCACCTATTTTGGCTAGCTTATACCAAGTTCTGAATTAATTTCTGCCAAATTAGAGTAAAAACACATGGCCTTTGTTATCAACTACAGATGATGTGCAACATCTCTTCCCTTTGAAAAGCTGATAAGCCTAATTATTTTGTTATCCTAACTATACACAATATATAGTTAGTTGCATTTTATTATTTGTGCTTGGAATAATTTTTTTCCTGCCATCAGAACCCAGTTAAGAATCAGTATTATTTCTGATTTTCAATATTAGACTAATTCATATTCATATATCTAAAGTTAACAAAAACCCTTGCCAAATGTTGAATTAAACTGCATTGATTTTTCTCAATCCTGTCACTGTTTGCCAGGGAGATCAATACCATCCCTGCCTGAGTGATGGGGGATTTTGTGCTTGGAATTAGGGGTCATGGTATTTCTTATCTCATCAGACTTGAAAGGAAACCAGAAAACCAAACAGAAGTGATACATGTTTTTGTCTAAAGACCATGTGACCCAATTATTTTGGAAACAAAGCTACAGTGTCTTCCATTACAATTCTAACACAACAATTTTCCACATAAGTACACTTATTCCACATGACTGTCATTCCCCAACCACATGTTATATATTTAAGCAATATGGTGAATAATATTGTAAATAAGTCATGCAAATATGAATCATATACTTAATTCTACTTCTTACTACTATACTTCTGTATATTATGAATATAGTAATGTCTAGGGCATCGTTAGGTTTGATGCGCAATGGTGTGCTTGCAAGGCCTTCAGCCATGACTTAATATATAGCAATGTCTCCAGTACTATTTCCTTTTTAAAACAGTAGGACCTACAACTGTACATTATTTAAATATTAAGGACACAATTTTTCACTAAAACTTGATTTAAGCTAATTCCTTAAGTGCCATCCTTAGTGCCATATAAAGGCTTTCACACTGCACATAACCCTAGGGTTATCGTCCTTCTAAACCCCTCTTTGAACCAAAAGGGGTTTACAAAAGAGGTTAGCACCATTTTACCTGGGATTATTAAAACCTTCTCCTGAGCAGGGTTAACCCCACATTGCGGTGCCAAAGGTATACAGTGTAAAACAATGCTGTGTTAGAATGTTTCAGAACGTTGTTTAGCAACACACAAACAATCATATAAAGCCTCAGTACTTACCTCATTAAGTATTCATGAACTCTGCACAGTTTCTGAAACTTTCATGCATTGCTTTTGTTCTCTGTCTGAGGGAAAGGGAATTCCCACAACAGTGAGGGGAATAACTGGCGTGATAAAGAGATAGTATTCCATGTTTTCTTTTTCTTGATAAAAAAATTAACACAAAGAAAAAAACAACATATATATATATATATATATATATATATATATATATATATATTAGGGCTGTCAGTTTAACATGTTAATTCAGTGCGATTAATTTTATGAAAAATAACGCATTAAAAAATGAACAATATTAAAATAATGTAATGGTGACATTTCCACAGAAGAGCAACTCCATTGACGGGTTGTGTGTTTGTTGCGAGCTGTATTCGTCCAGTCATTATTGACACCGCATATATTCGTTTTACAAATGTACAGTGTGAAACACTGGGTTTTTATAAGAAGATTAAAAAACATGAAACAGGATAACCCAGGAATCAGTCTATCCTGGGTTTAGAATGACCTAGGATTATTTTCAGATGTGAAAAGCTTTATATAGTCTTTATGTATACTGAGGTTGTAGCTGGCCTAGTTATGTGGACAGGTTTTTCGCTTCATAGTCGTAAATATATTGTGTATTTTAGCAAGGATGGAACAAAACCAATAGGCCTTATTCATAGCAACGGCATCTTTGATTTTTTACGGGAATGAAAACGAGTCTGTAAGGGATAGTCTTAGCATCTCCTCAATGACATGCACTGTTTATCCTATGAAAAGGCTCCTAGATCACATCTTATTATCCACAATTAGTGTTGTCTGGAGTTTTTTGTCTACTGAAATTTCTTGGAAAGATATTTTTTCGTCAACAGAACGATCCAAAAACACTTTAAACAAGAGGTATATGAAGAGAATACCTATCCCTCACAGCCTCATTGTCATTCCCGCCAAAATTCAATGGTGGCGCTGCTGTGAACAATGTCTACTACCAACTGATAGAATGGATGTTAGTGACTCTGTTAGCATTCTATCTTTATAAATGTTGGCTCACGGGGGCGCTGTTTGAATTCGGCATGTCCTGATCTCATTCCATCTGTCTGCCTAATCATTTTAAGGCATAAAGAAAATCATAAACAGTATAATAATAATAATAATAATTTTTTTATTATCAAGAATATGATTTTTGCCCTAATATCAAAGGTCTTACTAGAAAAAAGAAATTATGTTCCAACGTGAATTTTCTTAAAAAATAAAAATAAAAATGATCGTTTCTGGTAACATGTGCATGTAAAATGGCTAGAAATAGCATTAATTTACATTTCTTCTGCTCCAAACTTACTTTAAATGTACTTCTCTGTCTGCTCCTATGAATGTAACACATCATATTAAAGTGTTTCACCGCTGTTCAAATGCACTTTGGATCGCATCATTTATATGTATAAATGTTTTTCATCTGAAAGGACTAAATATTAAATGAAACAAATGACAATAAAATGTAAAGTAATCTCTTCAGTAATCAAAATACATTTTGAATGTAACTGTTTTCTAATTACCAATTATTTAAATTGTAACTGTAGTGGAATACAGTTACTTATATTTTGTATTTTAAATACATAATCCCATTACATGTATTTTGTTACTCCCCAACCCTGTATATATATATATATATACAGACATGCATACTGTGGGCCTCTACAGTATATACATCATCAAGCTAAGTCTGCAGCAGAGCTCACTAAAATGAAATGAGTTAAACCGAAGCTGCTCTGGTTCTGCTGTTTACCAGTCCCACACTATAAAGTTTATATTTAATATCAAAGTAATTGATTCCGTCAGTCACATAAAAGCTGTAGTCATGATGGAAATAATGCTTAGCTTGTTGGCAGGACCTGGAGATATTTTTGTAATAAATCTTTTAAATGGCGAGACCATGAGATTTCCCTATTGTAACACAAGGTGGCATTTTGAAGACTGATACATTTTATTTTTCAGATGAAAATAAAGATTCTGTCATCATTTGCTAACCTCATTTAACCTTAACTTGGAATGGTATAGTTCATCCTTCATCACATTTGACACATACAACGTTATTTGTCACAAGAAAAGTCATTATAAATACTGAAATGTATTAAAATGACCATGAACTGCTGAGGTAACATGCAAAAATATTAACATGTTATAGGATGAATAATAATAATTAAGCTGATTAATACATAAACAACAGCAGAATTAAAATTCACCGCAATATGTGTAATATGTTCATTGCATTTTATTCACTTTTCTATCTTTTTATGAATTCACACATGCTGGACCAGACTGAGTGAAATTAAATTACAATTTCATCTCTTTATCAGAGAGCCTAAACCTTTTAACTCCTTTCACTTTTAGTAGGAGGACTGAAAATATGATGTAGAACTATTTGGGTGTAGACAGTGTTCATTCGAGGGACAGGAGAAGGCAGGGCTGGTATGGGACATGTACTGTAAAGTCCATCTGTTTGAGCAGGAAACAGATTGCATCCTGCAGTGTGTTGTGCACCCCTATAATGGCTCTATCAGCCATGTGTGAGGGACCTTGATTGTGCCCATATCAAAGCAATTCACTCAGGTAAGGTTTGAGATTTGGTCATGACAAATTCACATGATATGGTCATGTGTTATTGATAATGATACTATGTAATATTATACAGTATGTACATAATATTTACACAAGTATGATATAAAACCCTGCACTCTCCACCCGAGTAGTGAGGAGCATGCACTGTCTTTTGCGGGATTATTTAAAATGATTGTGTAACAGGAAAGATCATCTCAGGCCATAACAGGATAAATCAATTTGACCTAGTCTGATACTTGATTATTGTGATGAACTGGCCACCTGTCCAGGGTGTTTCTGTGCCTTCAGCCCGAGACAGTTGGGATAGGCTCCAGCACTACCCGTGACCCTGCATAGGACAAGCAGCTTAAGAAGATGGATGGATGGATGGATGGATGATACTTTTTTAGCAGTAAAAATGTGTGTTAAGCATCTTCTTTAGACAACAACATAATTATATACAATAACATTAATTTCATAGTATATCAAGTATTATTATCATCAACCATTTGGTGTCCTCTACACTATCCATGTCTTTTAAAGCCATTTTTTTACCATTCTAGTTGTGATGTTACATCTAAATCATGGGTGATTACCTTTGACCCTTATTATGTATAACTATATATGACTGTCCTCTTTGTATATCATTGTTTTTTTGTATTCAAAACAACATACATTCAGAATGACTGATGAAAATAACGATGTACTAAGTCACAATCTGGAACATACTGTTATACAACAGTCAGCTCTGGACTTCAAATATGATTGGAGAAGAGACATTACAAAAATGGCGGGGATTTAAATGGATTGTTCATTAGATTTTTCCCTCTGATTCATTCAGTGATAATTTATTAAGATATATTTATAGAGATATATATGAGATATATTTGTATCTTCACACCAGTAGGTGGCGACAAATTAGCATATTGAACGCTATGAGCCGTGTCGGGTGTAATCTAATTACATAATAATTAGTTACTGTAATATAATTACTTTTACAGTAAAAAAGTAGTGTAATAAAATTAATTTACATTTTACGTTCTTGTATTCAGATGACAGTTACTGACTTTAATTACATTTAAGTACCTTACATGGGTTACACATATGTCACATATCTAAACTAAAATTATTTATGTATAATACATTTCAAATATTAATTTCTATGTTCATATGTATGTCTGTTGGCATTTCTGTGTCAATTGAAGGATGTGAAACAATGAAGAGGAACAGGAAATATAAACATTATGATTGTAGCAGAAAAACAAACAAAACAAATTTTGTGAAGAGTTTAGAGAGTCATTTAAAAGTAAAGCAATTTGTAATGTGATTACATTTTGATAAAAGTAATAAAGTACGGTAATCGGATTACAATTTTTAGAGAAGTAATTCATTTGTACTTGATTTCTTTTTTTTTTTTAAACAACTTATCCAACACTAGCTATGAATGAGTCATTCTACTGAATCAATTGATTCATTCAAAAATACCACCAAAGTTGTTCACCACCAAAACAATGGAAGTGAACGAAAACGAGTTGTTCACTAAAAAAGACTTGTTTAAAAACACTCATTCGTTTACGATTTGTGCTTGATGCTTTGGCTTCTTTTGGAACCATTTTTGCTAGTGGAGCAAACGCAAACTAAACTGGCTGATTTTTATCTAAAACGTAATTATTTAAAGGGATAGTTCACCCCAAAATGAAAATTCTCTAATTATTCACTTACTCTGATGCCATCCCAGATGTGTATGACTTTCTCTCTTCTGCGGAACACAAATGAAGATTTTTAGAAGAATATAGAGCTCTGTCAGGTCCTTGGAAGTACGCGGGTTCCAGCAGTTTGACTGTCCAAAAATCATATTTAGGCAGCAAAAAAGTAATCCACATGACTCCAGCGGATCAATTAATGTCTCCTAAAATCATTCTGATATCAAATTGTTAAGTTTGTGTAAAAAAATAAATAGATAATTAAAACTTTATTAACTTTTAAATAGCACTTCCTACCAGCATGACATAAGCGATTCGGCGAGTTCACACGAGAATTCGGAAGCAGCGCTTATTTACAACAGAACAATGAACGTTATGCGAGAGTTCGGACATTTCAAACAGCGTCAGAGCCCTGGATGGATGCGCCGATTTCAAGTTAAACATTTTTTTAATTATCGACTTGTTTCTTTCAGTACATAAACCTATGGAATCGCTTCAGAAGATATTAATTGATTGACTGGAGTCGCATGGATTACTTTAATGCTGCCTAAATATTCCTTTTGGACCGTCAAAGTGCTGACACCTGTGTACTTCTATTATAAGGACCTGACAGAGCCCTATATTCTTCTAAAAATCTTAATTTGTGTTCTGCTGAAAAAAGACAGTCATACACATCTGGGATGGCAAAGGGGTAAGTGAATAATGAGAGAATTTTAATTTTTGGGTGAACTATTGCTTTAAAGCTGAAGTATGTATTTTCTTTGACACTAGCCCTACAGAATGGAATTGTAAAAATAAACGATTATCTTTGGCGCATCTGCCATTGGTCAAACAAAAAGATAGTCCCACCCCCAACTCATGCCATTGGTTGAGTAACGTTGTTGAGGCGGGTCTAAACAGCTCTCTCCAATCAAGCAGAATAATTTTTATAGCGCCACAGAAAGTGTTTACAGTTTTACAGTGCAACCTATGAATGGCTATTAATAGTTGTCTCTATATATTAAGCTGGGACAGGAGAACGTTTTTTAAGACAGCAAAAGTAACATACTTCAGCTGTAATATTATGTACTTGTATGTTGAAGAGTTATATAGAATAAAAGCAGAACATATGAACCGTAATCTCAGGACTCCTGCTTGTGTGATCTTCAGTTGCAGGGAGAGGACAGATTTGTAACTCTGTCAACATTCATACATTTTAGAAGAAGAGAGAAAAAAATGTTGGTAATGATTTTATCCTTGTTTTGTAGTAAAAAAAAAAAAAAAAGGGTCACAGGGTTGCTCAAACAGCGAGAATGACCTACCACCACCGAAACTCCACTTTGCCCAATGTAATAGTATGTACATACATTCAGGTCGACCGCAGCGTATATGGAGGTTGACATTAACCAATGAGGAAACAAGGTGCCACTGGAAAACCAATGGGAAAGCGTTCAGCTCTAGATAGCCCCGCCTCTTGTATGAGGTTAGATTGCGCAGCAGTGAGTTGGGTCGAGGCACTGTTCTCACGCTGGATACATTGGAAAGCCCTTCCCATGAAATCATTATTGCGAAAATGCGGCTGAAAAACACGTCTGCAGTCTAAATAGTGCTGATCATCGTGTGTGTGCTGGATACACGGAGAAAGAACGGGAGTCACCGGTGCAGATCGGATCATTTAAGGGTAAAATGAAGATGATTTGTGATACAGTTGAGTTTTAATGGTCTCATTGTAGCGCATAGAGCTTAAGCGGTGGATGTGATTGGTTAACTGATTAGAAATGATCATGATGAATATATTTTACAAATTTAAGACGAATAGATAAACGTGTCATGGATAAATCAGTGCAATTATCTTTATTGTTGTAAAGGGATTTTGTTATGTCTGTGATCAGGCCTAACACTGCTGTGAATAGGACAAACTGCATTAGCTCCATGTATAGATACATACATGCATGCATATGTGTATTACAGAAATATAGATAATGTCTGTTTGATTCAACAAGCTTGAATGAAATAGTGCATTAAATAATACTTGCAGTGAAATCTTAGTGCATAAACTAGTGTTAGGATAGAAATAGACTGTGCCTTTGTTCAAATAAATGGATGTTTATTAGATTTAAAGTGCAAATTTCTATTTGAATGATATAAAGCACTGTCAATATGGTGATTTTGACTAATATCTCTTTAAGTAGAGCTTCCATAATTGATACCTGATTTAAAATCTTTATTTTGATTATAGTGCATGTGTATTTGTCATGCAACAGTTGTAAAGACCTTATAAACTTGATAGACAAACCAATTCTGTTCCTGCTTGCATTCATTGTTTTTGGCTTTATTAGATGTGTTGTGAACTGATAAGATGTCTTTTCAGTGTGAATTAACCCTATAGTTCAGCTTGATGGTTTTATTGATTCTCATGGCATCTCATGTTTTTCCTTTGCTTTCACATTCAGCTGCGAGTTATGATCAAATTCAGAGAATGTTTAGATGGGTGTTCGTGAGATTTCTCAGCAAACACACAAGTGTCTCATCCACATCAAAGTAGCATAAGCGAGCATTTTAATCTTTCATTTCCATTTCGGTTGTTTTTTGTAATCGATAGTAATATTTGTGACCGGATATGTATTTTTCAGCTCATGATCGCTCTCTGTGGGGTGCGGTGCATTCATTGCTTTGCAGAAATCTGCACACTTCACCTCCTGTCAGTGTACATGCAGCCTCACTCTTCTTTTAAAGACCTCATGAAATAAAAATGTAACCATTTTATTCCATATCTGTTTGTTTTGTGGCCATATGCTAGTGTGCTCATAAAAAATTGACAAAAGTAAACTTTTATTTGATATACGCAGGGTCCGAAATTAACACCCAGCAGGTGCCAAATGTGGGCACATTTTCTATTCGACCGATGAATATCGCAGTTTGGCAGGATCTTTTTCCTTTCTATCACTGAGTTCGTTTACATGCACACCAATGTGCTGATTACCCCCAAAAATCAGCTTATTTATAAAATCAGACTAAGCAAGAAAACCGTGTTTACATGAGATTTGAAATAATCATATTATTCTCTGCCTTTCATGTCAAACCGTGAAGAGACATGTGCGTCAACAACATGCCACATGAAATTGGCATAATGGGCAAAAATCTACCCGTGTTGACCGGTATATTCTTGCACCGTTTATGACTCTACACCGATAAAGGAACAGTGTTTATTGCGTTTACATGACCATACATATTGTCGACTTATTAATCTTTATTGGTGTAAGAACTTGCATTTAAATGCGCTCATTGAACTTCATTCATGAAACACGAGCAGAACGCAATTTTCTTGTGTAAAGCCGGACTGATGTAAATGTTGACGTAAACTAAAAGTTTTCGTATTTTCAAAATGTTAGTCGGTACAAAAAGGTTTTTACTCCTGCTCCCAACCATGTGTAAATCGTGCATTAGAAATACGAACATGTTGCGTTCTTTCTGACAAACTGCCATGACTGCATTTTGATAAAGTAAAATGAAAATAAGTAATGAAAAAAATGTAACGCTTTATAATAAGGTTCAAATTGATAACATTAGGTAACATGAACTTACAATGAAAAATACTTATTAAGCATTTATTAATGTTAGTTAATATTAATTTCAACATTTACTTCAATCAAAAGTTGTATTTTATATATATATATATATATATATATATATATATATATATATATATATATATATATATAGATGTATGTGATAACATTAGTTAATTCACTATAAACTAACATGAACTAACAATGAACAATTACATTTTTATTAACATTAACAAAGATTAATAAATTATGTAACATATATTGTTTATTGTTTGTTCATGTCACATAATGCATTTACTAATGTTAACAAATTGAACCTTATTTAAAATGTTACCAAAAAAACTAAATGAGTGAAATTAACCTTACAATATAACACAAAAGAATAAAAGCTTATAAAATAAAAACTTTTCTTTGCTGCTTGCATTTATTTGATAGTTTTTGGCTATTTTTTTCCCCAACTATGCTTATTTCCAGCAGAAGTTCTTGACATGGATTTGCGTTTGATTTTTACAAAAATAATGCCCTCTAACATGGCTGGACAATTTTTTATTTATTTAATATATGCTCTATTATTTTGATTTCATAATTTAGTATAGGCAATGGTAAATCGCGTTCAGTTGACATATGGTCAGTGGTAAAACCATAAATGAACACATCGCGCACGGGCAGTGCGTAAACAATACAATGGGGAAAAAAGAAAAAGCCTGCACACTGTCCTATAGCTTTTAATATCTGTAATACCGTACAGCGTTTTATCTTGACCTCTTAGACTAATTCACAAATGAGCCTCTGATGACTGCAAAGCTCTGATCACTTTCTTTTTAGATGTGAGTGTTTGCTAAATCAATATTTTACAACGTGAATGCGCTCCATTAAAAAAAACTGTTCGCATATATGATAAAAGCTTCCTGTTTGGTGGAGCCTGGGTAGCTCTGCAAGTAAAGACACTGACTACCACACCAGGGCGTGCTGAGTGACCCCACAGTCAGGCTTCCTCAGCAACCAATTGGCCTGGTTGCTAGGGTGGGTAGAGTTACGTTGGGGTAACCTCCTGGTGGTTGCTATTATGTGGTTCGCTCTCAGTGGGGCACGTGGTGAGTTGTGCATGGATTTTGCAGCGAATAGCGCGAAGCCTCTTGTATAATAAAAGTTTTATATTTACTTACCTCGGTGCGATTTATCTTCTCCGTTAGCCTAAAATGGTGATGACTTGCAGCCTCAACCACGGCAGAAAATTGTAGTAGCTCTGTGATTGGCCAAAATGCTCCATTCGACTTCTCTAAAACCCTCTACTTTTCCCTGTGGAGCCCGGAAGCTTGACCTATGGCCTGTTTTCTGTAAGATCTGAATTTGTGCATTTAGAATTTTAGAATATTGAATTCTATATTGAATATTGAATATCTTCTTCAGCTATAATTTTATAATCTGAATATTTACAGCTAATTTCACCTCTAAAATATTCAGAATGCTAAATCTGCGGTTTAAAAATACAAATCTCTAAAATAACAATAAAATAGTATTAAATGCCACATGTCTATGCCCATTGTCAGTAATCTAGCTCTATATACAGCCAGCAAGGTCACGCTGCTCATCATTTAGCAGTATATCTAGAAGCAGGATGAAGGCAATGTTCAGAACCGTTAATGCCATCGGGAAGAAGGGAAGACCACTCTAGGATTTTGAGTGGATGTGCGAGTAAGTTTTAATTACCCACCACCACATCCTTAAATCCTCAGGTAATAATAATATAAGCCTATTTTGCCAGAACCGAGTGATTTTCAAGGTGTTTGTTTTGTTTTGTACCCAGTGTTTTCAGCATTGTAACGTGCTACTAAGTGTACAGCGGGAGACATAAAGTGCGACCGATGTAGTCCTATTCCCAGATGAATGAGTCTTATGAGCCGACTCATAAGTTTGTAGTATGAGAAGAAGAAAAACTAGTATAGTCAGTATAGAATCCAAAACCACAAGTACTACTGGGACCAATGGGACGAGTAAGAGCCAGCTAAAATCTTACTGAGTGTACCTCGGTATCGCTGCTCCCTACACGCATACTACGCAGTCGGCATAGGGCAACAACTCCCTAGGGGGGCACCATCTTACCATGGGAGGGCATCAGAAAATCCACCGGCTGCCCTTACTCACACGTTATACGTTATTCAAGGACCCGATAGCAGTTGTGGAACACAGACGATCGCTTCACTCTAATATCATGTGACACCCCCACACCCATAGAACTCCTCGTAGGGCGTCAATTTGGCCAGCGGTGCCCTTGGTGCACCTTCAAAAAAAGCAAATATCGAGGTTACAGTGAGGTATTTACAGTGGCAGTGAATATGGCCAATTTTTGGAGGGTTTAAAGGCAGAAATGTGAAGCTTATAATTTTCTAAAAGGATTTACATTCATTCTTCTGTTAAAACTGGTGTGTTATTTGAGCTGTAAAGTTGTTTAAGTCCTAATTTTTACAGTCGTTTAAGGGATTGCTGACATTACATCATCATGGCAATGAAGTTGTAAAACTGACTATAACTTTACACAGAAAAAGGTTAGTAAGTGACTTTATCATACTAAAATCATGATAACAAGCATATTGTTTATGTCTTCTGGCTATACGTTTGAAACCATTTGTATTTTAAAGTTTACGGGTAAGTGCCTCACTTTAAACTTGATTTTTGCTTTTTTTAAAGAAAAGGAGGGGAAAGTAAAAATTAATTTAGGCTGTAATCAATATTATGCCATAAATGTCAATCCACACATCTTGTCACGTGGCTTGTTGAGCATGTTACCGCAGAGACATAGCACGTGTTGAGGCGCTATGCTCCACGACATCCACGCACAACTCACCACGCACCCCACCGAGAGCGAACCACATGATAGTGACACGTGGAGGTTACCCCATGTGACTCTACCCTCCCTAGCAACTGGGCCAATTTGGTTGCTTAGGAGACCTGGCTGGAGTTACTCAGCATGCCCTGGATTCGAACTTGCGACATCAGCGGAGGTAGTCAGCGTCAATACTCGCTAAGCTACCCAGGCCCCCTGGTCTTCCTACACTCTTAAATGACTTATAAATGTGTATATCAAGGTCCATTATTAGGTCCATAATTAACTTAGCCTACCAGCCAAGGTGACTGTTAGATGAAACAATTTACCAGCCAGTCAGATCTCTTGCCAGCCAATTTTTGATTGCATTTTACAATTGGATTTGACAGACATGAGAGACAAATAAACAATACGCATGTTTAATAATAAACTGTTTTCTTAAAGAATTTTAGAATTGTATTATTTTTCCTAAAAGTCTGAAGATTATTATCATTATTTATTAAAAAACATTTCGGACTGCATTGGCCTCGCTTTGTCTCGCGCTGTACATTTAGGATTAGTGTTGCATCGTTGAAAAATACTACATTTTAGTCCAGTCTGTCCACAATACCAGAACTGAGTGATTTTCATGATGTTCATTTCCAACAGTTCTTGTCTTCTGGAATTGCAGACAGACCGAACTAAAATGTAGTATTTTTCAACGATTTTTCAGCAAATGTTAGGATCACAAGACCAGCTGGATACTACTCACTTAATCTTATTAATCGCCCTGTTATTGAACACTTTCACTATTCTCAGTCAACCATGATTGCTTTAATTCATGAGTGAAAGTGTCCAATAACAGGGCGATTAATAAGATTAAGTGAGTAGTATCCAGCTGGTCTTGTGATCCTAACATGGCCCCACCCCCATGAGAGGACCCTCTCCATGTAGAACCCAAATTCTGAAAAAGTTGGGACAGTATGCAAAATGATAATAAAAACAAAAAGCTGTGATTTGTAAATGATCACCCTTTGCTAAATTGTAAGCACTACAACTAAACATATGATGTTTTACCTTGTGAATTTCATCGTTTTTTTTTTTTTTTTTTTTTAAATGTAAAGTAATTTCAAATCAGATGATTGCAACACACTCCCAAAAAGGTGGGACAGTCTGAATTTAGGCACTGAAGACACTTCAGGCAGATTGTTAAGCTTAAAAAGTACTTTCCATCTAAGATGAGAAAACTACCGCCAGTAGTTTTTAGTTTTCGTCACTGCAACATGATTTGCTATTGCTGACATACTTTTGGGAAGTTGATAAATCTGGTGATGAATGTTTGAAATATATGCTTTTAATAAGTAATTGATCACACAGCAGGGCTCAACATT
The DNA here is from genome assembly GCA_032164185.1 of Moxostoma hubbsi. Taxonomy (NCBI): domain Eukaryota; kingdom Metazoa; phylum Chordata; class Actinopteri; order Cypriniformes; family Catostomidae; genus Moxostoma; species Moxostoma hubbsi. The sequence goes on from JAVLUX010000033.1 coordinate 9,370,595, forward strand.
AAGGATTATTTTTCTGCTGGCCTGGCCCAGGCCAAAAAAGCGAATTATATTTTAATCAATGCAGTTTTACGTATATGTGCCAGGAATAATATTTTACCTATATTTTTTATTAAATGTTAAGTTTTAACATCAGTGATTGATTTTTAATTTTCAACCCATTCCTACTGATGACTCCAAGACTTTCAAAAGTTATTCTCACAAAGCAAACAAAATGTAACCATGATGGCCTTTAAATAAAGGTACATTCAGTAATTCCTTGGTTTATGTCATCTTGGCACACTGACACGTAGCAATATGGATGCAGCATCATTCAAACATTCATCACCAGATATATCAACTTCCCAAAAGTATGTCAGCTACCCTGGTAGCAAATCAAGTTGCAGTGATGAAAACTAAAAACTACTGGTGGTTTTTATTTTAAAGGGACAGCCCTTCAATGTCCCACCCAAACATTTAGTTACAATAGGACACACGTCAACGCAGGAAAGGAAACTGTTCTGGTCAAGCCATTTATATTTCTTTATTCTTATCACTTTCTTGCTTTCTTTTTTGATCATTTACACACCTGATTCGCCAGATGACTGAACTGTTAATATTCCTCCTCTGTGCTGTCAGTTGATGTATTTTGTGTTTATGTGATGGCAAAGTAAGGGTAAGGCCTGTATGACTGGGCTTGACATTATCTAAATTACAGGGATGAACAGTCATAACTACTGTTATTTGATTCTCCACTATCTTTTTATTAAAGTAACCCAGTATTCACTGTCTGGGAGTTGTCCTTGATATAGTAGCCTAACAACTTCTCAGATTGATTTTTTTTTTTCTTTTGGTTTTTCCATGACCTCACAGTTGTGTTTATGTTGTGTATGAATGTTTTGGAGCCCGGGCTTGTTGCAGCTGGTGAACAGTGGATTTTCTGTAATTATTGTCACACTGACAGGTCTCTCCACAGCCTCTCATTATGTTAAAAGAGAGAGAGAGAGATAGAGAGAGAGAGAGAGAGAGAGAGAGAGAGAATGAGAGAGAATGAGAGAGCAAGCTCAAATGAATGAGTAAGAGACGTTTTGTCTGAGGCCCCTGATTCCACTGAGCTGAGGGGCCTGGGATCAAGGAGAAAGGGTTGGGAAAGTGGCTATTTATATTTTGCCATTTCCTCCATGAGAGGAGAGACACTCTGTGAGTGGGATTCACAGAAATTGGACGGTGTATATGGGGGTCTGTGGGGTGTCCTTTTTTTTTTACCCTGCTGCCTCCAAAAGTGCCTCTAAAAGCATAGCAGTCTCATTCAGTCGCCATGACCTCCTGCTCTCATTTCAGCACCTGCTGTTCAGACGCCTGCAGTGATGTGGCAGTGATTTTCTGCACGTGTCTCTATTTCACAGCTTTTGCCATGCAGTGAGCCAAATGCTATTGCAGTATTTTGTTACTGGGGCTTTAAGGGCTTTCAAGCTTTCTTGGGCTGAAATATGGGCTTAGTGTTGTTTTTTTATATATATTCAAGATTTTGCTTTCACTATAAACTCTAATGTTGTCAATGTTACTGGAAAAGTCAAGTTGTCTTAAACATCCCTTGAAAGTGTTTTTAACTTAAAAATATATAGACCCAAACTATCGAGTACAAAATTGAGGCTTTGAGGAATTGAATTATTTAATTATGTTTCCTTGGTCAAAGGGATCATATGGAGAAATTTAAATTGTTGTTATTAAGAATTCATAGAGGTTATAGCTCTTTTGTAGTATTTATTTATTTATGTTGTTACAAGTAGTTGTTTGGTGTGATGTCACCATTAGGGTGATATGTGTCCCCTTTAGTCAAGTAGAACCCGTTATCTCAGTTCTCCTTGTGTATGTGCAACTGAAGTACAGGCACGTGTGCATTTCTGTGGCGAATTGTTTATCATATTATTCACCTAGAATCAGTTTTCAATCTTTTTTTTGAGCTGTGTTATTGTATGATCTAAAATTGAGTTTATTCTACTTGCATCTACTTTCCTTAAGTTGGTGTTCATTTAGAATGAACTTAACTATTGAAGTTCATTCTATATGAACACCAACTTAAAGGGTTAGTTCACCTAGAAATGAAAATTATCCCATAATTTACACACCCTCAAGCCATCCTAGGTGCATATAACTTTCTACTTTTAGCCAAACACAATCAGAGTTATATAAAAAAATATCCTGGCTCTTCCAAGCTTTACAATGGGAGTGAATGGTACCTAAGATTTTGAATGCAGTTCGTCACTTCTACGAAAGAAATTGCGCACATTGTTTCTTGAGTGCATTGTCACAATTTGTATTTATTTCTTATGTCGAAAGTGAATGCAATATGAGAATGGGCAGTCTTCCATGCATCCCCTTTCAATACCTTGGCTCCACAAAATTTGAGAACCACTGCAATAAGTTCTGTAAAGAGCACTTACGCCTTGCGGTGATACGGCTGTGGCCAATTAATCACAAAGCTACAGTACTGTGCAAAAGTCTTAGGCACATAAAATGTTTCACAAAGCATTTGTCTATGGTTATTTGTATCTTCAGCTTTAAAGTATCAATAGGAAATATAAATGTTAGACTCCCAAACATTACTTTTGCAAATAGAAAAGATTAGAATAGAAGAGCAGGGAGCCCTACAACAAATGTCATGGCCCCCACAAATCCCTCCACTGAAACTCCACGAATACTTATCACACAAACATGAAACAAAATCAAATCAAATCAAATCAAATCACTTTATTGTCACAAACATACGTCTAAAGAAAGCTTTAAATGTCTACTTTTTAATAAAACAATTCAAATTTAAAACAGATATTCTCCTGCAATGTAATCTGTATGAAACAAAGCAATGTACAGTTTCTCCTGGCTCAGCTAATTATCCCTAATGTGATCACACCCACGGGCAGAGGGTGCTATTCATTCGGTAATGTGCTGAGATGATCCATGCAAATGGTAAATGCCCCCCCCCCATCTAGTTCATTCACTTTTCTGCGCGTTTCAAAGATCGCAATTTACACAGGCGAGGAAACTCCTGGATAGTGATGAAGAGTTCACATTTTCCTCAGAAGAAGAGTGGGACTCTGATGAACGTTTGTATTTTGAAGGGAAACTCGATCCAGCCGATGATACAATTTCGGATGAGTAAGTCATTTAGGTTTACTTACATATTAGTTGACATGCTATTTTAAATAAACATGTACATATTTTACTAGTGGGACTGTTTCCAGACTTGCCAGCCAGGAAGTGGAGTATTGAAATTTGAAATATGTCCTAATAGGCAAATTTTGCCTATTAAAATGTTTCGGCTAAAGCAGGCATTTCAATTGTATGCTGTATGATATAAATATGATATGTAATATGATATAAAAATAATATTAATGTTTAGATTATATTTTAACTAGTGTTTATGCTGCCTCATTATCATTAACAAAGCTTGTGCTTGCAAATATGGTTTCAGGTTAAATGAGTAAAATGCACGTTAAATATGCCCATATTAGAAAATCAGCATATTATTATTATGATTTCTGAAGGATCATGTGACACTGAAGATTGCAGTAATGATGCTGAAAATTCAGCTTTAATCACAAATTGCATTTTAAAATATATACAAATAGAAAACTGTTCTATTAAATTGTAAAAATAGTTCACAATATCACTACTTTTACTGTATATTGGATCAAATAAATGCAGTCTTGGTGAGCAGAAGAGACTTCTTTTAAACGGTAGTGTAGGTCTAAAATTAAGTAAAGTTTTTATGTAAAGAAAATATATAGTCAGATTACTTCTTTTAATTTAAAACTTAATTTTGATCATTAAGACTTTGTCACATGCCTCAGTGATAGGCCCAGGGGAGGGGTCTTTGTATCCTCAGATGTGAAACACATCAATATTCATGATCATTCACGCCTCCTCGCATATTACCTTTCTAACACTAAAAGTGTTTTACAGAAGTTAAATTACTATATTGTTTTGTATGAATGAGTGATCAGGATGGTTTTATCATCATTTTGTATCAAAAACTCTAGGCTACAAGATCCAGTTCTCAAAAGTCTTGTGGACAAATGTTTATTATGTGTTATATGGCCTTATTTCAGTGACTTAAAATTTTATTTCAAAAACCACGCATAAACATTATTTTCTCAAAAATACAAACATGTACACACATGTTGCTGACATATTATTGTAGCCCTGTTTGTGTTGAATACAATGTTATCTCGTTAAGACTTTAGCCATTAATATGTTTTTAAGCAACTGAAAAAAGCACAAATGTCAAGGCATGTCAAAAATTCTCCAGGGTCCAAAACACCCTCAGACCCCAGAGGGTTAAAGAGTAGAATTGTGCATCAGGAAACTGCTGCAATACTCAAATCTGTCCTCTCTTGCCACACATTTCTCTTCTGCATTTCTCATTAATGATGTTTGCTTGAGTGCGTTTATGTGGGTTTACTCAAGCAAAAATGAAGTCACAAGGGAGACACTATATATATCTACAGTTGAAGTCAGAAGTTTATATACACTTATTTACATACACTTATTAATTTTAACCACTCCACAGATTTAACATTAGCAAACTATAGTTTTGGCAAGTTGTTTAGGACATATACTTTGTGCCTGACATATGTAATTTTTCCAACAATTTTGAACAGACAGATTGTTTCACTTTTAATTTACTATACCACAATTCCAGTGGGTCAGAAGATGGTAAATTCCAGAAAATTATGTCAAGCCTTTAGACAATTAGCTTCTGATAGGAGGTGTACTGAATTGGAGGTGTACCTGTGGATGTATTTTAAGGCCTACCTTCAAACTCAGTGCCTATTTGCTTGACATAATGGCAAAATCAAACGAAATCAGCCAAGAACTCAGAAAAAGATTGTGGACCTCCACATGTCTGGATCATTCTTGGGAGCAATTTCCAAACACCTGAAGGTACCACGTTCATCTTTACAAACAATAATACGCAAGTAATAAACACCATTGGACCACGCAGCCATCATACCGCTCAAGATGGAGACACATTCTGTCTCCTAGAAATGAACGTAGTTTGGTGCGAAAAGTACAAATCAATCCCAGAACAACAGTAAAGGACCTTGCAAAGATGCTGGAGGAAACCGGTAGACAAGTATCTATATCCAGAGTAAAATGAGTCCTGTAGCTACATAACTTGAAAGGCTGCTCAGCAAGGAAGAAGCCAGGGCTCCAAAACGGGCATAAAAAAAGCCAGATTAGAGTTTGCTAGTGCACATGTGGACAAAGATCTTACTTTTTGTAGAAATTTCCTCTGGTCTGATGTAACAAAATGTAAACTTTTTTGTCACAATGACCATTGTTATGTTTGGAGGAAAAAGGGTGAAGTTTGCGAGCTGAAGAACACCATCCCAACCATGAAGCATGGGGGTGGCAGCATCATGTTGTGGGGGTGCTTTGCTGCAGATGGGATTGGTGCACTTCACCAATTAGATGGCATCATGAGGAAGGAAAATGATGTGGACATATTGAAGCAACATCTCAAGACATCAGCCATGAAGTTAAAGCTCTGTCACAAATGGGTCTTCCAAATGGACAATGAGCCCAAGCACACCTCCAAAGTTGTGGCAAAATAGCTCAAGAACAACAAAGTCAAGGTATTGGAGTGGCCATCACAAAGCTCTGACCTCAATCTGTGGGCAGAACTGAAAAAGCATGTGCGAGCAAGGAGGCATACAATCCTGACTCATTTACACCAGTTCTGTCTGGGGGAATGGGACAAAATTCCAACAACTTATTGTGAGAAGTTTGTGAAAGCCAAGTGAACCAAGTTAAACAATTTTAAGGCAATGCTACCAAATACTAATAAAGTGCATGTAAACTTCTGACCCACTGGGAATGTGATGAAAGAAATAAAAGCTGAAATAAATAATTCTCTCTACTATTATTCTGACATTTCACATTCTTAAAATAAAGTAGTGATCCTAACTGACCCAAGACAGGGAATGTTTTCAACAATTAAATGTCAGGAATTGTGAAAAACTGAGTTCAAATGTATCTGGCTAAGGTGTAAGTAAACTTCTGACTTCAACCGTATATATCAGTCAAATAGGCCTACTTGTGTAGCTGACCAACAATATACCTATGGCCTAACTGTAGCCTGTGTTAGTAGTTTGCCTACTGCATAATACTGTAGGTTTGTACCCTGATTTTAAGAAAAATCTCTTATTCATCATATGAAAATAGGGCTCGATAATATATTAATTTTTTTGTGATTTATTCAAGGATTTTGTTGCCAATTTACTATTAAGAAGCATTTTGATTATTGCACTGGTCTAAATATGCTTTTAACTTGCCCATAAAGTTTAATAAAAACTGCAGTGGGATAGTTTCACACCCCCTCCTCGTGTCAAGACAACTACCATGGCATTAAGACATAAATCATGTAAGAGCTTCTCTAATTTAAACCTCAACAGCTAAAATGCCAATAAAGTTGATAATAAGGAAGTTTCATTCATTTCTGCCAGTCATTTCTTTCGAACTGTCGAACTCTGATTCAACATTTGCATCATAACTAAAAAAAAAATGTTTTGTGGAAGTCCCAGTGTTTTACTTGCTTACATGTAAGCAATGTTAGTACAAAAATATACAGTAGCCTATATTGTAAAATATTGCTATGTGGGTATCCATAACCCTTATTAAATATAGTACTTCCTTATTTTGTTACTGTTAGTTCTTGCATAAAGTGATTATGCTCTATTTTGCATTCATTGTATCTGTTATGTTAATAAAGAAATTGTAATTCCACATCTAACACTTAAATGCTATGATATTAAAACCACTTTGTAAAAAAAAACATTAGGTTTATGGGGCATGGGGTTTGCATGTTTTTTTATGGGTTTTAGCATAGATGCTAAAAGGAACTAGGACCCTATTTATTAAATTCTTCAATATTTTCAGTGTTTGTTGAATTTAAAATGTATGATTGCTCTTTTACACATTTATTACACATTTTGTTACATGTTTATTTTTGTGCATAGTTTGTACCTTTTACAAGAATCTACACAGAGTTTTAATATATGTAAATATGTAAAAGTGTATATATGTAAAACCAGCACTAAAATGGTACTGACCCGTAGCATACTGGCAGTTCGAACTAGGATTAATTAGAGAGGAGTCACGCAGTTGTTTTTGGTGCATCCGTGAAATTATTATAATTTTTTTAACTTTTTGATTAGCAACTGACTGGAAACAACAGAAAGGATATTAAGAGAGACATTATGAAATGAAAATGAGTGTGTGGATTTCCAACGTAGGCGTCCTCTAGACTCGTCGGAACCGGCCGGCCGGGGAACAGTCGTGGGGCTGAAGGCGGGTGGTCCATGTCCAGCGTGCTGGGACTGTTGAAATCTGGCGGCAGAGTGCCGTGAGAATGGCATTTGTGGGCCAGGTGACCCAGAGACAAAGGAAATAGCTCTGTTACTGGAGAATGTAAAAATAAATTCAACAAAAAATTCTCCTCCTGGCCCTCCACCGGGGAGACGGAGTGGTCTTACCATCTCCGGTGCTAACGTCTTGGTCCCTGGGTCGATCGTTTGCGGAGCGCCTGGGAGCCTTACAGGTCCTCGATGAATCGAAACAATTTTTTTTTACTGCATGTACAAATATTCATTGTACAAGTTCTCAAATCTAGAAGCTCTTGGGTTTTGCAATACTTTTTACCATCCAACAGGCTGCAGGCTATATAGACAGGGGGTCTGTAGATGCTGTAAAATGGGGAATGTTGAGAAAACAGTCTGTGGAAAAGTTGAACCAAAATAAGAGTTGACCTCGTTGAATGCAGTGCAAATGTAACTATAGCGTATCATGGCTCAGCTAAGGCGACGGTAACATTCCGACACCTCTGGACCCACTGCAGCCAAATAAGGTACATTTTCTTTTGTGTGTGTGCGCATGAAACAAAACACAGAGTGAATGGATCTCTGTGCTTAAGTTAATCTTCACCATTACACAACTGAATCACTGGCGAGTGAAATCTGAATATCTATGCTACTTGCCAGTGGCTAATAACAAGTGGTCAAATAACGTGAAACCAGATTGCATATGCGAGTGATTTACTTGCAATGAGGGCTGATTGAGATGTACATTAAATATCATTAAAAGGTTGAAAATGTCGAGAAACAGGCCTACATTTTATTTTCAGCTTTATTACCCAGTTCTAATAGGAAACTTGAGGAAAGATTAAAAGAGAGCAAAATGGAAATAGAAAATGTGTTTAAGGTTAGGAAGCAATTTTCAGTTCTGTAATGGGGAAATTATACTCGTAGTCTGTTGTGGTTTCTTATTAACCATGATAAAGTCTGTCAAACAGTTTCTGCCTTTTATTTCAATGTACTTTCGTAGCCATATAAGGCCTAAAAAGCAATCGCTGGGACCTCACTTGACTAAAAACTGGTGTATGTTGAAGAGGGTTTGTAACTAACTTGCAGGGGAACATGAAACAGTGTATCACCTGTGCGTTTCAGCGGGAGAGACAGTGAAACTGAAATATTTGACATTTGTCCTGAATCTGTAAATAGGCCAGCAGGGAAAACAGGTGTTCAGTGTGTGAAGTTACTTCTTTTGTTTTTACTTACCCTTTTCTCATACTATCCTTTCTCTTTCTCATGATGAATTTGAGTGTATTGCTGCAGGATTTACTGTGGTTTACTTACCAATAAATGTAACCCAAAAAAGTTAACTGTTTGAAAAAATGGTTCGTTGCTTGGTCAGAATGTCTTAGAATAAGCTACAGTGTGAACTAGATTTTATGCTTATATTCAATAGTCTGGTTCTGCAAGAGAAAAGCACTAAAATTGAAAATTACACAATTGGTTCTGTGGTTAAACAGCCACTGGGCTAACTCATTTTTATTATGCCTTGTGTGGAAATGGGTGGTTAAATGATCATGCTGTTACCATGTAGAGCAGTATATTAAGTATATACTTCTTTCAGCAAAGGTTCATGCCTAAATGCCTTAAAATTACTTTAAAACCTGCCAAGACTTTCTTTTTACTTGACATTTATTAATGCTTTTATTGGTGAGGGGCTCCCACATATGAACTGTTGTAAATATAACTACTTTACTATTCAGAACAAAGTATTAGCAATGCTTTCCCATGCGAGAGTTGCTGCTAAGATGCTTGGGTGTTGCTATGTGTTTGTTCTTGTTTGGTTGCTTCCAAGCCCAAGTAATAGGAGCCCTTCCCCAAGTCTCTGTTATTCTGCTCCCAGATATGGGTCGTGTCTAGAAGGGATCCGTCTGGTTGGAAAAAAAAATGAGACATTAATACAAAATAAAGCCACATTTGCTGTTATTAAGGTTATGAGTTTTCCAAAACCCTAAACTATTGATATATCGATGTATCGACCAGGCCAATTAACCCTTTCACACGTGAGTTTTTCCTGTACTGACGATCCCCCAGCACTAGTTTTTTAATGCACTTACTACAGTGTTAAATTTAAGCCCAGTAATGTAAAAAATCTCATTTTATACTTCACAGCAGTTGCATTTGAGAGAATATACTGTATATTATCAAATCTATAATGTAATGTTTATAATGATTGATTATGACTATGTGCTCCACCATATTGTTTACATTGCATTGCAGCATGGGATTCTGTGTTCATCAAGCATAGAAGGTTCTAAAAACCTTGCCCTTCCACTTTGTTTGCACTGGAGGTGGGGAGAATTGAGTTGACTAACTAGTTTATAAATTCTTTGTTTGACGTCAGAAAACATGGCCGCATCGCTGCATCAAAACAGTCAGATCAGACGGTAATGGCTTTAAACTTTTATTAAATGGCTGTTTGAATGTTTGTAACATAAAAATAAATAGGATTTTGTGATGTTGAAAAGACTATTTGAACAGGTGGCTCATTATGATAACTACTTTAGCCCCTCTTTGATAGTAAACACTAGCGCAAATGCAGATCGTACCATTTGATTGTATGCCTCTGAGCTCAGCTTAGTGTAATTACACCGTCAGTTTCAGTATCTAATGACAGCCTTGTAAATGGATAAGCAAATAGTGAATTTTGCATGAATATTGAAAAGTGGTCATTTAACATGGTGTAATCCAGCTTGCGATCATTAGGTTGTATTGTCGGCCATCTGCCACCCTCTAGATATCGTATCGGCCATTGAAAATCATTTCCGTTGTCCACTACCCCTAACCTCAAGTATCAAGGGGTTGGGAACCATTTTTCAATAAGGAGACAATTATTAAATTTTAGTTTGATGCATTTTTTCGATAGAGACATACCACAAACAAATAGTTTACTATTTTCAAAAACAAAGTTTTTCAATAAAATAAAATATTTATATTGCCCATAGACTACTCAAAAACAAAAAATATGCAAACATTAATAGGTAACATGTTGCATTGTTGAACTGAGTACACGTGTTTGTTTTTTAATGATAATCGCATTTAAAATATTGTGATATCCGATTATATGGTGATTATTTTTCATATGCTTGATTTGATTTTGCTTTAAAAATAAAATTAATATATTGAAACACAAAACACTTAAACAAAAGATATTTTAATATTTATTCTAAATTCAAATTGCACTTTAAACGAAAAAAGCTATTAAAATAACAAAGTGATTAAAGATTCTTATATACAACCACCTCCCTAAATCCAAACATTTACCATCTCCAACGGCCCCATTTGCCATCACGCAAGCATCCGTCAATGACACCAAGTGAAAAATGACAAAGCATACAAATTAAGAACTAAAGAAAATTATAACTGTAAAGATAATTATAATAATCATCATAATAAATAAGCCTAATAAATTCCCTTGTGTTCCCAAAAAATGCTGCCAAATGTGTGTTCATATCAAATGCGTTTGTATTGCATTTTGGTAACAGTTTATGCTACCTAAAGAAAAGAAAACTCAATTTTAGGTTCAAGGTGAACGTGTCTTGTATTACTTTATGATTTTATAATTTTCGTCTTTGTTTCTTTAATACAAAGATGTCTGTATATATTACTCAACCTGCAGTCACATTTACAATGTGTAAGAGCAAACTAAACTCGCAGTACCTCACGAGATGATCGGAGATCATGTGCAGCATTCGCATAGATTACATTATTCTTCCAAACAGTTTTCAGTCAAATGAAACAGAAAAATAGTGATAACTCTTTACATGCGCTTTACACGAGCACTGACGGCTTTTCTTTTGTCTGTTCTTAAAAATATAATAAAGTGTGTTTAAAAACAGTCATAAAATCGCTCATAGAAAATGCTCTTAACAGCTAAGATCTATAGTTATTGGGAAACGAGGCCCAGAACTCAATGAATGTGCATGTCTTGAGGAAGTGCTTTCATTGCGCTCGTGAACAGAAGAGCTCACTGCACACATATCAAATCAGACACGCATCGGTGCCTATTCTCTCATCTGTTCTTCAAAAAGTGGCTGATGCATCAGCAAAATACTCTGCATGAAAAATCTGCATTTGGCGGGTGTTCTTTTCAAACCTGGAGTAGCTATATGACAAATTCGGGAGAAAGGAAATCAAAACTGTCATTGACTTCAAGCTTTGCAATCACTCCCACATTTTCTGTTGGAAAATTATCTCTAGAAAGTTTTAAACGTTCATGTGTTGGTGAATGGTGTGACACTCTGTGAGCCACTTGAATTTGAACAAAGAGCCACTTGTGGCTCGCGAGATATAGGCTCCCGACCCCTGGCCTAAACATTGGCACATAACTTATCCTGCACTGTTACATTTTTACTGAAACATGCAGAAATCCCATAGACTTACATTGGGATGAAGGTACCCACACCATAGGCTATCTAAGTTTGTGTCTGGTAACTTTCTGACTCAAAAGTCTCACGACATTCATACACCGTGTTTATTGTGTGTGTGTGTGTGTGTGTGTGTGTGTGTGTGTGTGTGTGTGTGTGTGTGAGTCCCATTGAAACTCTACAAATATCCTTAAACTTATCCGCAATAATAAGAATGAGCTTTATTTATGTCTTAGCAAGCACCACTAATAAATCTGAATTGCAATGGAGGTCTGCTAGTTGGCTCAATCACATGCCTGTTGCCTGATCATGAGTGGTTTTATTATGGAAAATGTCAAAGGAAACCCTTATGATGAATCCAGAGGGAATCTGACCATTTTCAGACAAAATATATTAAAATCTATTTCAGAAAATAGCTGTTGTCTTGTATGAATCTCTCCCTAGAGTCTCAAGCAGTCATCTCCAGACCAAGCCCTATATAAGGCTTTATAAACTGCAGTAATGTTTTTCAGGGGGTTATGTGACCATCTCTTTTCACACACTTAGGTAAGCGTCACTCATTCCCTCTCCTCTGCCTAAAACAACAGGCCTCAATTTCACTTTTAAACCTCACATCAACATTATTGCTGCATAAATGAATTTGGATGATCGTGTTTCGTTTGTTCAGCTGTCCTGATATGACATCCATCCTCATTGGGGTTTCACATGCAGAGGTCTTCTTTAAATATGATGGATTGGTTTTAAACTTGATCTCTCGAGTCTCTTGAATGATTCCGAAGGCAGTTTAAGTACGATGGAAAATAGGATAAGCACATGGAAAATAGGACTATGTTTGGAATGGTATACATACTACTTATACTATTTCTGCACAGTATTGGAATTTTCTGTATGCATGGTATGCGTTCAACTTGAACTTCCATTTCCAGTGTGACGAATGAACCGGATGCAATATTGACTCATTGTGTGATCATATTGCCAAGACAGGGACTGAAATCATAAAAAAGGTTAAAATTATACAAAAGTGTAAAATGTCTCGTTTAAAGGTTTGTTCAAATCCCTAACCCCTTAAGTACGGTGTTAAATTTAAGCCCATAATGCATCCGGCACTGTTTAAACTTTTTCAAGGAGAGGTGTGCTACTACTTTTCAAAGTGATGACACTTCTATCAGATATTTGCCTGGTGGATGAAAAAACAGGCGGTAAAATTTTTTTCCACATTTTATGATGTTTCAGCCTTATAAAATGCTTTAAAAAATGTTCCCACATCAATCTACAATCCATACCCCATAATGACAAGGCGAATCTTTGAGATGTATCTACACTTTGTTTGGAGTCCACCTGTGGCAAATTCAATTGATTGGACATGATTTGGAAAGGCACACACCTGCCTATGTAAGGTCTCACAGTTGAGACCTTATATAATGCATAACAGAGCAAAAACCAAGCCATGAGTCCAAAGGAACTGTCTGCAAGAGCTCAGAGACATGGTTGAGTCGAGGCACAGATCTGGGGAAGGCTACAGAAAAAAAAATTGGCCGCATTGATGTTTCCCAAGAGCACAGTGGCCTCCATAATTCTTAAATGGAAGAAGTTTGGAACAACCAGGACTCTTCCAAGAGTTGGCCACCTGGCCAAACTAAGCAATCAGGGGAGAAGAACCTTTGTAGGATCTCAGACTGGGCCTAAGATTCACCTTCCAACAGGACAATGACCCTAAGCATACATTCAAGACAATGCAAGAGTGGCTTTGGGACAACTCTGTGAATGTCTGAGTGGCCCAGCGAGAGCCCAGACTTGAACCCAATCAAACATCTCTGGAGAGACCTGAAATGGCTGTCCACTGATGGTCTCTATCCAACCTGACTGAGCTTGAGAGGATCTGCAGAGAAGAATGGCAGAAAATCCCCAAATCCAGGTGTGCAAATCTTGTAGCTGTAATTGCTGCCAATGGTGCCTCAACTAAGTACTGAGTTAAGGGTCAGAATACTTGTGTCAATGTGATATTTTAGATTTTTCTTTTTAATAAATTGCCATGGTATGAAAAATCTGGTGTATGCTTTGTCATTATGGGGTATAGAGTGTAGATAGATGTGAAAAAAATAATAGTGTTCATTTAAAGTGTTTTAGCCTAAAGCTGCAACAAAAAATGTAGGGGGTCTGAATACATTCTGAATGCTCTGTATATAAAAAACATAATATCATGGTAAATAAAAATATTAAGAGTGTAATTTCTGTGCCATAGAATTGGAAAAAAAATAACAACACCTTTTGTTAGGAATGTGTATGTATAATCGGTCACTCGGTTAACCTTTTGGCGTGCCTATGTTGCAATACCAAAATCACTATTTGGTCATTCTTTACATGCAATAGGTCTGTAACCCAAATTCAGCCTGACAGTACTCACATCAACTGTTAGGTTTCGGGCCTGGTTCGGGTCAGTTTTTCAAGTATTAGCACATAACAGGTTTTGCATATTTACTGTTGGTTAATAAAAATGTTGCAGGCAGTGACAGTTTGATTATTGTTGTTAGATTTTAATGTGAGTGATGCCTGCTATTTTCAGTTGTGTTCAACATATCCATTTCAATAAATGTTCTTTATTTCTCAGTCCCCACTCCATAACAGATAACCAAATAACCGTTTGTGAACCCTCGCGGTTGTCCGAATATTACAAATGGTTACCGTGCACATCTCTACTTTCCAACTTGACTGCCACCGAATTGTGCTGCGATTAGTGGGATTTTGTTCTAACGTACTTCATACTCTGGGATTCCCTCATCACACTTAAGTGTAGTCCATATTATAAATTCCCTTTCGAAAAATTGAGAGATCATGGCAAATTTGCCGCAAATTCACCACTGATCATTTTCACATGCAAATGAGCTCTTGCAGCAAATTGTCAAAAATATACACACCACTACAACTACTAGATGCAAACTAGTAGTTCAGATTTTTTGTGAAGTTTGGTGTGTTCTAGTTGATTGTGTGTGTGTTGTTTGTATGTGGTTTTGTTTTTTCCTTTTCCCTTAGTACTCCCCAGAAATGTTACATTTTTGGTCATGTTGACTTCTATGACTCTTGACTTCCATTCTATGATGTCAGTTTTGTTGTCCGATCTTATCCACACACATACACACTCTTCAAAAACCAATAAGAATGATGCTGATGCATTTAGATGGCCACATAAAATGCGTTCTCCGGGAGAAACCTAGGTATGTTAAACCACTTTCTCTTATTTACTAAATAAGCAGTGTAATGAAAATGGTGTTCAAGTTTACATGATGTTTTAGAACACTGCTTTCTGTGTCAGGCTAGTCGTGTTGCTTAAAACAAACTGAGTGATATATTAATAGTGCCACTGTGTTGGGCTGGGTATCGCCAGCCACCCCAGATAGCACACGTACATCTCTGAGATATCCGTTTTAGACAATTTAATCTGGAAAGCATCTAAATAACATCTGCTAAACATCTTAAAAATATCAGATATACAAACATTCTAAATAGTAAATGTCTCAAAGACATCTACTGAATTTCTTTTTAACATCTGAGAGGAAACATCTTATAGACGTATTACAGGAAACATCTTATAGACAAACAACCAAAAAAATACATCTGCCAGATGTAAACAAACACATCAGATAGACGTCTGGGTTATGCACGCTGGCTATCAGGAACCTCACGATATGATGCGTATCATGATCAGAGCTGGGTAGTAACACTTTACATTTACTCAGTTACATTTACTTGAGTAACATTTTGGGAAAAAAAATTACTTTTATAGTAGGTTTAAAAGTTATAATGAATTTCTAATAATTTTTTTTTACATTTACTTCTTTAAAATGGGTGGTGTTCCTGTCGTTACATTACTGGGTTTAATTTTAATTGATGTGTAATTTATTGAGAGATTATTAAATGGGACTTTTAGGAGAGCGGATGTTCACACTGCTGTGCACGCTGAGCCGTTGTCACAGACTGTCACTCAATCACAGCTGCAGCATCAAACTCTTCAAAGTGAAACACTTTCTTCATTCCACACAGTAAAAAAACAATAGTTTCGTAATGCAATGCCTTCTTTTAACACCAAGACTAGCTGATATTTCAAGATTAAAATCACTGCTCCAATTTAAGACAGCACACTGAGGTAAATTTTGTCTCTAATCCTAATGCAGGCTTTTCTGTGTATTGTAATGGTCATTTTCAGGGTGATAATGTGACTGGGCTCTTATGACATCAGTTTTTTAGTGTACATTTTTAAATCAGTGCACTTTGTCCCGCATGTCATGAGCAGTATTTATGCATTTACTCTGCGCCCTCGTGGGGGTACTGGGAACTATCGCAGATACTTCAGGCGGATTAACTATAAATCCATGTAAACATCCAAGTTAAGTGTAAATCACTGCCATTTGCGTGATCAAAAATTGGAGCGCGAACAGTGCACTGCGAGATGCACGGGGCAATCGTGATGACGAGAGTGGCTGTGTTCGCCATCGATCACTATTTCCTATATAGTGAATGGCAGTTGGTGCACTATATCTCAGCAGTAAGTGAACAAAATGAGTGAATTCGGACGTGAGTGTCAGAGCTCTGGAGCTGGTGCCGAAACGTCACACATGAAATTTTAAAATACTTGGGCCTTAATTGTTATTCTTATTAAATAATATATTAATACAATAAATCTTCATTCCGTTGTTGTAAAAATTGTCATTTTTAATATATACTGTGTGTTAATATAAAGAGTAAACTCATTTGATCAAATAAAGAGTACAGTTTTAAATGTATCTGTATGTTTTGTCTCTCTATATGTTATGTTATTTTAATCAAGTAATGATTAAATTAAGTAATTTACTACATTCAGCATGAAATAAAACATTGCAGGAGTGAAGGAAGCAGTAAACTCCCAGTTCATACACCTTCCCTGTGTTGGATTGTGGGAAATTAACCTTCAAGTGTACTTGAAATGCACACTTGAAATTAGAGTGCATTGTGGGTAAGAATAAGTGAACAAAAATAGGGAATGAGTGGCTCTCTCAGAATTCAGACACACCTACAAAATAGCGAAAACTCAAAATAGTGCACTATATAGTGGATAGGGGGCGGTTTCAGACACTGCGAGTGTTCCCCGACTGGGGTGGGTGCCCTATGCACTAGGCTGCGTGTATGCATTTAGAGAGCGGCGGCGATGATCTAAATACTCATGACACTGAAAACTGTAACTACACTAAAATAAGAAAATCTCACAAGACTTTAAAAGCTATGAAATAGCGAATGTTTGCATTAATAAAACTTGATCTTGCTTTGGTTTATATTTCAGCATTATATATTATGTCCTTGTGGGACATTTACACGTTTCACTGTAATAATTGCTAGAAATGTTCCCAAACCTCTCTTATTCTCTGACATTCTTCAGAAGTTATGTGATAGGTGTGGATGAGAAGCAGAAAAACAGATCACTTTCACATTCTTCTTGTGATTGTGGTGATTCACATTTTCTCTCTCCCTGCAGTCTAGCAAAAAAAGACAAATATTTATCTGTTTCTCACCCACACCTATCATATTACTTCTGAAGATATGGATTAAACCACTGGAGTTTTATGTATTACGTTTATGCTACCTTGCTTTATGCTCTGAATGTATGTTGTGCAGAAGAAAGGAAGTAATACTTATCTGGAATGGCATGAGGGTGAGTAAATGATGAGAGAATTTTCATTTTTGGGTAAACTCTCTCTTTAAAATGATAGCTCAGCCATAATCTAATAATTTGTCATCATTTCTCTACCCTCATGTTGTTCCAAATCATTGTGACACTTTGAAATATGTTGAGTACAAAATAAGGTAGACAGAATGTTAGGGACTGACAGTCTCAGTCACCATTCACTTTCAATATATATATATATATAAACATTCAC
Organism: Moxostoma hubbsi; assembly: GCA_032164185.1. Taxonomy (NCBI): domain Eukaryota; kingdom Metazoa; phylum Chordata; class Actinopteri; order Cypriniformes; family Catostomidae; genus Moxostoma; species Moxostoma hubbsi. The sequence continues at coordinate 9,388,256 of JAVLUX010000033.1, forward strand.
TAAAAGTAAATGGTGACCAAGGCAAACATTCTGTCTAATATCTCCTTATTGTGTTGCATGGAAGAAAGTCAAACAGGTTTGGAACAACATAATGGTGAATGATGACATAATTTCCATTAATAATAATAATTCTGTAGTACATGTTAAATGTGTATTATGTACAGGGGAGTAAACGTCTATTATTTCATTTGTGAAAGTAACGAGATACTCTATTGAGTACTCTTTTAATTGGATACTTTCTTACTCTTACTCAAGTAATTATTTACGTTAGTAAATCAGTGTCATCATGAAATAAAGCAGGACTGGCGTTCCACTGGAACAAAACTTGCATGTTAGAGCATCTAAAAATAAAATGGCCCAGTGCTATATTTTTAAACGCATCTTTTATTAAAGTTCAAATAATAAAGAAGTGGGTCTTCTAAATAAGCACATACTCTGATACTTTCATTTCAGTGCGGTCAGAGCTGCTTTTATGAGTAGCAGAATGTGTGCGAGAGAGATTGAAACTACACCTTGCTGATGAACTCTGAAAACCACTTCTCTCACGCACATTTGCCGCAACGTGTTTACAAGGCCTAAGGATGCTCAGTGCATTCAGTACTTATGGATGGATGGATGATGCATGGACTGTATTGACCCCCAACTAAAACCATATCTACTGCACATTACTTGATGCAGACTTGCACAAATAAAAAAACCTGTGAAATGTGGCATCACATTGTAATTTAACCCTAATTAATTATTCTTTCCCATCATTCCCTTGCCACCCCTATCTGGATGACTACAGATCTCTCAGAACTCCAGGGTTGTTGACTGTCTGTCACTCACCAATCAATTGCTATAGTGTTGTCAGGCTCTGCTGGAGGGCTATGATGTCGCAGCACAACAATAGAGGAAGTGGTAAGAGGTACCATCACTCTCTCATCTCTCTCACCTCGCTAAACACTTAGAGGAAGTTTTGCACTCTTAGTCTGCAGCAATATGTAACAGGTGCGGTCGAGCTTTATTGTGGTGATGGTTGCAGCTTTGCTAAGACAGCTGTAGACCTCATTTGTTTTGGTTTGCAGTGAGCACACTCTTCCTATTTAATACGGTTCTTAGTAGTAACACATTTTCATGGGTTCTAGAAAAGTTTAAAAGTGTAAGGAACAGGATTACCTGTTAACCAACTAGTATTTTTAGGGTGTTAGGAAAAATAGGAAGTGAAATGAAGGGATATAATGATGTGGGACTGCCCTCCACGCCAACACTGGGAAACATCTCTTGAGTTTTATGGATAAGGTGGGACTTTCCAATTATTAGTCATGGTTACACATGCAATTTTTTTTTAGAACACTTTGTCCTCCATCAATGGCAATCAGAGGCGCCCACAAGTTTTATCTTGGTCAATGAATGTCATAGCCAGCCATACATTTGTGAAACCTTTAATAGAATAGACTGTAGCAGGGCTCAGCAATAAGGATGGCATGATGCCTCAGAGGCAAGGGGGCGTTCAATATGTTTTTGCATCCCTATGTGCTTTTTTAAAAATTGTCTTTCTTTGAGCATTGCATTGCATTATATATTGTCGTGTAAAAAGTAGAAAATAAGATGTATCTCTTGTAAATAAATATTATTTTAAATAATGCAATGTGCAATGCCATGAGCACCTCATGAGCACCTCTGATGGATCAGCAGGCTGTGTATCCTGTGTGATCATAGTGTTATAGATGTGAATCTGATTCATGATCGCTGTTGCATGTGATCTTCCTCTCCGTGATCTTGTCCTGTCACTCTATATGCACAAGTATTTACTCTAGGTCAGGACTGGATTGGGAAGAGAAATTGGCCCTGGATTTTACATAGCAACTGGCCCAAAAGTTGTGGGCAGGTTAGCCAAAAGTTGTTGAGTGTGGGGGGTGGGTTCGCTGTCCTTTACTGCATATCGCGGGGCTGTTTTGTGGTCTTCTGCATAACGTGGCGGCTCATTTTAACTTAGCCCGTTTTGCGGCCGACCCACCAGCCCGCTCGGTTCTCCCGATGGCCAGTCCGCCCCAATTGGCCCCAAAGTGTGTCGGCCCACCGGGAAAATGCACGGTATGCCACATTACCAGTCCAGCCCTGCTCTAGAATAGCATGTTTACCTTTTCTTGTTTCAGGCAGGATCATGTAACAATGTTTCCTCCTGAACTGAAAACCCGCTCTGATGGGGAGCTAGTGGCTGGTACGCAGAGATACTTTTATACTAACTTATTTAGAGTGGGAAAGTGTACATGATACTTTCTCCACCATTCCAGTGGATTTTCCTCACTATCCAGCATGGGGGATACCAAGTAGCTGCTCAGCTCTGCTTCTAGTGTTTGCTGAAGTGAAAAGTGGGTACAGTTGAAGGAGTTCCCTCACTTAATTTGAAAAAATGTCCTAATGGCTTCTTTGCTCCTGATGAAGTTGTAGAGGGCTCTTTAGTCTCTGTGAGACTTTCCCTGCGGATCTGCAGCTGCTCACTCCATCTCTGTTTTCACTTTCTCCAGAATGGTGGGGACATGGTGTGCAGAAAATGCCATTTTAAATATGGGATCAACAAAACTGGCTGTGTCCAGTAGCTCTTCTGTGGTGGGGTCTGAGTACTTCTCCTTACTCAAGGATGCTGGTTTGAATTGTTTTGGTCAGCTCTGTGTCATCTTCCTCAGCCAGCACTCGTGAATAGAGGATGTGTAGGATAGGCTTCACGAATGAAGTGGTCACATACTCTTCTCCTGACAGGGCATCTGGGAACTCCATCAATGGGGAGACAGCATCATTTGTTGACAGCCTCTAAGACATCCAGGTCAGCCCAAGATGGAACAAGCTGCCTTGATTTTTTTTTCTCAACAGCGAGGTCCTGTGTATGGCTTTCTTTTGCTCAAGGACCCTTGCAGTCATTATTTGCATTGATCCCCATTTGGTGACACATGCCATTTTCAGCTTGTGTTGTGGTTGTGGTTTGGCTCTTGTAGCGCCTTCACTAATGCCTTCTTTTTTTTCCAACTATAGGAAAAAGCACTGACTACGTTTTTGCCCACGCCACACGTTGATCTTTCATTCCATTTTCTGAAATAAACACAGACACAAAAAATTATTATATTATTGACAGTTTCACTTAAGACGAGTTTAACGAGGTGTTTAAACCCACTGTAGCAATGGGAGCCATATCCTTCACGATGTAGTAACAAATGGCGTCAGTTATTTCTTTCCATCTTCTTGAATTCTTTTCATATTGTGTAGCATTTGTAAATGCTTTTGTTATCGACACTTGCTTTGTGGAGGCACTTGTTGCTGGGCGCTTGTCAGACTCAGTTTTTTTGAGCCTTGCACTGTTCATATTCGGTAACATGAATGTGCTCTCAAGTGTTGAAACAGATTGGTGGTATTACCTTTGGTCGTTTGAAACGATTTTTCTGCAGTGTTTACGTTTGACTTCATTTTGTTCGGTGTCTTCTTTACTGTAGCCTTTTGTACAAGCTGCTCCTGTTGCTCAGTTGGCTTGGTGTTTGAGTTTGCCTCCATGTTGCTGACTGGACGGGGTGGAGTCACGTGACTACACACTCGGTAGTATGTTTTTAAGGGGAAATTAGTAACCGGATTAAAAACCAAAATATCCGACATGGGAAAATTATGTCGGTTAGAGGTTCTGAATTTCGGTTTCGATTACTTTTCGATTAATCATCCAGACCTAGTTTGTATTGTGTGTTTTGTTGTTTAATTTTCGTTAACTGCTGTTTATCGCCTCATTTTGGTTTAATGCATTATCACAGCTGTTTTAAGTTCATTATTCTCTCCCTCTGTTAGTGATTCATCAGGATTACAATAAACACTCATATAAATGGGCACCATACCATTTATGCAAGTGTATCACCATTTATTTGTCATTTAAATCAACATTTGTCACAATATTGTCACATTTCTGATTCATGTTATATCTGCCAAACCTTAAATAGCAGCAAGTCCAAATTTCAAGCTTTTGAAAGACACTGCTTTTATTGAATTATCTAGCATTTCCAGGTTAATGGATAACAAGCAAAACTTTTAAATTTTTTTTAAATATTAGTAATCGGTATCTGCCACAATAAGCTGTTAATTATCGGTTATCAGCCCAGAAATTCCATATGGGTACATCCTTAGTTGATTACTCCGTTTGCTTGACTGACCAACAGAAGTTACTTTCCCTTGTGTCAGTTCCAACATTTACCAATAGATTGGATAGTCAACACTTTCTGTTTTCAAGTTTTTTTTTTTCTTTAAAAATGTATGCAAATTAGAGTATTTTATAAAATAATGATTTGTTTCACTTTAGAATTTTTTTGTACATCTGATTTGCTGTTGTTAATTTGTATTTTGTTTATCTGCATTTATATTGCCCATCCTGCTCTCTAGATGTCAGCATCGACCATTTAAAAATCCATATCGGTTGACCGATAATTTATAGTGAAAAAGGAGTTGGTCTGTTCTCACCCAAAATTGATCATATCTCTTCAGAAGCCACGGATTAAACCACATAAATCAAATGTATTACCTTTATGCTGCCATTTATTTCCTTTTTTTTTAATCATGGAAGTGATGGACCCCATTGACTTGCTGTGTATGTATATATTCATCATATCTCCATCAACATATCTTCAAAATATCTTGTGAAGAATGTCATACGAGAAAAATCTTAATAGTACTAAAAACAAGCTCTTTTTCTTTATGTAAAATATAATTTCTTCTTTGTTTCTTTTGATTTTGGAGTAAAATAGGGCAAGGACATATTCTCTGACATGTTTTGTGAGAATCAGTAAAAAAAATTCTAAGCCTTTTTAATGGGTGTTAAAGAAACTTTTTTTGTAATATAACACTTTTTTTTTTTTTAATCTCCATAACCATCTTCATATTTTATCTCATGACTAGTCAAATGTGGATCTTTTAGTTGCAAATGTTTAGAAATCATTGTTTTCTAGTCATGAGGTTTGAGGGATTTTTATTTTTGGAAGAGTTGTATCTATCACATGCCAAAAGAGTGAGAATGAAATGAGAGGAACCTTTGGGATGAACAGAACGCATCTGTGTTGTGCATTTGAGCTCAGCTCAAATGTCAAAGAGAAGAGGCTGCAGGGGCAGCAGAATTTAGGGCTGTGAGACAGATGGAGAGGGAGTATGCCATCTAATCTCTACTCATTTCAGTGCTCACGGCCTCAATAGTGTGACTACAGCAAACGCAGATGCTTTGTAGTGCTCTTCTAGAACGCAGTTGCTTCTGAAGTGCATCTCTTTTGTTATAAGTCATAAAGCTTGATGAGGACAGATGCACACGATTGGAGCTCTTAGTGTTAGTTCTAATAGAATGCGCTGAAATGAGCTTTTAATTCATGTCTGTTTTTCTGAGGCAACCTATATGCTAGTTTACTTTAAAAAGTTTGATAATAATGTAAATAACACTAAATATTTCAACAGGAACACGCCCAACAAGGAGGTAAAGGAGGCAACCAAAGGTTGTGAAGGTCTTAGTGATGGACAGATGACAGACGAAAGGTAATCTAAAGAGTGAAAGTAGAGATGGAAAGAAAGACTTTTTGGAGAGAGTGAGAGAATCTGGTGGTTAGATTAGCGTATGGCATATGATTGGCCATCTCTTTGTGTTCTCTGGCTGTGAACTCCAGCTATGCAGTGGGAGTGAACGGGCTGTTGGCTTTGACTGCCAGAGTTAGGGAGTGTCTATCTGTCTGTCTCTCCACACTGTTGTTAACTTTACCTCCCCAGCATTTATTAATCTAATTAGTGAAACTGCTAGAGATTGGCTAGAGTTCCTAATTCCACATGGCAGAACTCAAAGTAAACCTTCCAAAATAAATCTGGGGAGTTAGTTAGCCGAGTCGTGGATTTAGAAAACTTTCTTTGCAAAAAGCTAGGAGTGTCAAATGATTTGATATGAAACCCGTCTCAGAAGTGAGAAAACACTTCAGGGTCATGCTTTGGTGTTTAGCAACACGATTATTTGACTCTGATAAACCACTCCTTAACGCTTCAACAGGGTTTTTCCTGGGTCAAAAATGGTCTTCGGTGATGACTGACATATACAGTCGTCCACATGCTCGAAGTGTGTTTATTACATAAATGTATTTACATAATTACTTAATTGCATGTCATGTTTACATTGGATATAGGGCTGGGTATATATATATATATATATATATATATATATATATATATATATATATATATATACATACATACATACATATTAGAGATGCACCAATCGACCGGCCAGGGACCGGAATCAGCCGGTTTTCCAAATGCTCGGCCCGGACCGGTAACCGGCCGGTCAGTCTCACGTCTTTCCGATTCTGAGCGGGTCCTTTTTGATGCCAGCAGCGCAGGAAATAACGTCACAGCCGCATGGAAACATGACACTGGCGTGGAAGATCTTCACTCACTGTGAGTGAAAAATACATAAAGTTCGCAATTTGTAATATTTGTAAGGCTAAAGTAAACCGTGGGATGGCAGAGGCAGGCTAAATACATATAAATTGTGCCATTGTGATTTAATGTGCTGAGTAATGTAATTTTTCCCACCGTGTCCGATATTAAAATCAGTGCGACACACTTTGCAAAAGGCGTGGGTATTGTTGATATGGCTTCGGGATATGAAATTAAATGCTTTCGTCCAGCTGTTGTTAAATTTACATGTAAATTTTGTTTTTTGTTTTTTCCGCCGGAGCACCAGCTGAGTCTCCTCCAATCTACCGGTGACGTTTGATTCAACTTCTCGCGTCTACTGCCTGTGCAGATTTCAACAGAGCAGCTGGGTTTTGGTTGCCAGGTTGAGGTCACAAATTATTAGAAATGTGTATGGTGCGTTGATTGTGTGAGTAGAATGCGTTTCATACAAGATCTGGCAACTGGTTGGTTGGTTGGGGAAAATTGACACAGACACAAACACTTAAAGGAGTCATGGTGTTCATTTGTTTCTTTTAATGGCAGCAGTGAATATATTAACTGAACAATTATTTGAACTGTACATTAAACTAAACATTGGAACATTTATTTTTATGTAATTTATCCACAAAGTGTGCAGCTTTTGTCACTGCAGTGTATCTTTCTGGGCTTCTGGAAGAACATTTCCAGAGCCTCTTGATATGGGAAGTCAGAAACGTCTGGCCCATTTATTGAGATCTGCATGCATGCTGCAAGATGGTCTCCTTGCAGCCTATTGCGGATGTTTGCCCTGTGAGCGTTTAAAAAACGCAAATATTTTTGTCTGGTTTTCATCTGGTTGACGCAACATATTTCCCGCCGCACGCTCTCTGTCTGCTAGTGCTCATCTGTATGTGACGCAAGTGTTTGTTTGTGTGTGAGTGTGCGCGCGTGCGCACTCATTGGGATAATTGTAAACGCGCAAACACAGACAGAAAAGACATGCCATCGTGGAAATAAGATAAATAACATATTACTTAAGGGCTATTTAGTTTATTTAATAAAATAACAAATTGTATAACATACAACAGTGTTTCCCCTTCCATTATATAAGGGGCCCCCTATGTTATACAATCCTAGTAGTAATGCATATGTCCTCACAGAAACTGATATATGATGTCACAGTATATGTGAGCTCGTCCATGTTGGTGGCTGCAGCTTCAAAAACACTCCAATCATTGCAGTCAAAACAGGCTTATAGTTCCAGCTCTGTTTCATTGGTTCATTATTTTACAGTCTTTGCTACAGGTTTAGCTGATTTTAGTTTCTGCCTTTAGGTTGGAAGAAGATGAACCAGACAGTAATCAGAGAGTCCCAAAGCTGCTCTAGGGACAGAGTGATTTGCATCCTTTAATGTTGTGTAGCAATGATCCTGTATATTTCTGTCTCTGGTTGGGCATGTAATGTGATGTTTGTATTTGGGCAGTTCATGAGTTTTGCTTTGTTAAAATCCCCAAGAATAATTATAAGTGAGTCCAGGTGTTGTTGCTCCGTGTCTGTGATGTGATCAGCCAGCTGTTGCAGCGCTGTGTTCACACACACACTTGTGGAGGAATGTAAACACTCGCTAGAGTAAACGAGGAAAACTCCCACTGAGAGTAGAAAGGCTTACAAATAATAAAAGAGTGTTTCCAAATTAGGACAGTACATCTTCACCACCACCTCTTGTTTTCCCTGATAACTCTGTGATCTGCTCTGAACAGCTAAAAGCCCGGCTGATGTTACGCGGTGTACGGAATGGTTTCACTCAGCCAGAGTTCTGTGAAGCACAGATCAGCAGAGTTAGCAAAGTCCTTATTTGTATGGTTTAGGAGAAGTCTGTTTTTTTTTAGGAAAAGATTGGATATTCTATAAACACGATAAAGAATTGTATTTTATCTAATTACACAATGATGATTCATCGACTTTATAGACATTACAGTTCTATCGTCTGTTAATGCTGATCTTCTGTAAAGCTGCTTTGAAATGATGTGTGTTGTGAAAGGCGCTATACAAATAAACTTGACTTGATTTGACTATTTGCTAGATGGATACTTAGCAGTGTGGTTCGGAACTTTTGTTGATGCAGTTTGACCAGCGCGCCGGCTCGCTTCCCTCGTTTGCATCTTTTAGCCCCCCTTTTAGGGGGCCTGGGGAGCTCAGTGAATATTGACGCTGACTACCACCCCTGGAGTCTTGAGTTTGAATCCAGGGTGTGCTAAGTGATTCCAGCCAGGTCTCATAAGCAACCAAATTGGCCCGGCTGCTAGAGCGGGTAGAGTCACATGGGCTAACCTCCTCAGGGTCGCTATGTTGTGTGGTTCTTGCTCTCGGTGGTGCACGTGGTGAGTTGTGCGTGGATGCCGTGGAGAATAGCGGTAACGTGCTCAAGCCACGTGATAAGATGCTCTGATTGAAGGTCTCAGACGCAGAGACAATTGTGAGACGTCACTACGCCACCACGAGGACTTGGAGCACATTGGGAACTGGGGATGACAAATTGCTCCCAAAAGGGGTGAAAGAAAATAAAACATATCGGTCGACCACTAGTCAAACTTTTGCTTATGGCATTGCACTATATATATGAGGGCAAGTACATAAAGGGCTTTACAAATCAACACATTTTGGAAAAAGTTGTAATGTCTAAGATGTATTACACACCTTTAGTTTTTGCAATTTTTTGTTACTCCATATTATTTTTCCATATTATTACTGAATCCTCATTCTTTGTGTTTTTAGTTTATAGCTTTATTTTAGAGCTACTCTTTTAACCTAACAAAAGTTTACTTGCGTTGTTCTCATAGGCTGAAGCATTAAAGAAATATAAAAATGAATAAAGGGTCTAATAATGAACTTGAATCTGTTGTATCACAGGCTTCATGTCTTAAATTTAGCCTACGGTATGCTGTTTTGGTATGTATTTAATATATGTGCTTGCTTACTGCATATTCATTATATTTAGGTAATTGCATTTATACTGTCTTTGACAAAAATTACATAGTAAACTTTAATTATTTGTGTTTTTACATCAAAACAACAACATAAAAAAATGCTGCAAATGGCATCAAAATTTGAGGAAAGCTACTGCAAAAATCTGAAAGGAGTGCTATGAAATCCTGATGGTACTGAAGCATTTTGGATTCACACAGAAAGCCAGTGTAGTGTGTTGCTATAGATACGTGAGGGACAAATGATCTCTGTTCCAATACCTAGTGAGCTGCTACCCAAACAGGATTTTTTTTTAAGGCATCATAGGGGTGCTCGTATCAAATGCTAGCTATCATCATCATTATGCTACCCTCAAAAGCCCTATTCTGACAGGATTAGTTTTATTTGGGGACTTGGGATAATGTAAAAATTAGCAGAACATCTCATTGATTTTAATCCAAATCTTTGCGAATCAGTCATATCAGTAATTTTCCAGGATTTCTACGGACTGCACATCCCCACGCCAGTATAGATTACAGAGACTTTTACCTTTTTATAAAATGCCCGGAAAAAATAAACCTAGATTATACTAATTCAGTGTGAATTGAAATTAAGATGCCATGTTTTGACCAAAATCTTATGTGGCATTGCACATATCCTTCCCAGAGCGGACAATATCAAATGCATTGCAACGAAAACAGTAAAAAAAAGAAAAACATCCAAAATGGTGGGCGGTGGTTAAAAAAATGGTGATTTATAAATATTTAATTCCAAACAGAAAAGAAGTTCAATCTCATTAGAAATGTACTATTTCACCCCATATTCACCTTTTATTAGTGTTGGTCTGTTACCTTCAGAAACATGCTAATGTCAATCTCACAGGTGGAGCGCTATTTGTATGATTCGGCTTTGAAGAGTGCTCCATATCAGTCACTTTTTATAGTTTCATGACATTTAGGATGCTTTTTTAGATTCAAGCTGCCTATATAGGCAGTAGACAATTGTGAATCGATATATCAGTATTAAATAGGCCAACCTTCTCTGTAGAAATCAGTATAGGCAACGGCCAATTTAAATTGCATTATTTAAGCACTAGTAGACAGTAAGGCAGCTTACTAGGTATTGGGACAGAGCTGTTCTAATCCTTTCACATATTCATCCTCCTCATGGTTTCTACTGACCCACCTGTTATATTCAGGGTTTGGCAGTTGGTCATCTGTTGGTTGCATCTGGTTTGTGACAGTGTATTTTATGGCCTTAGGAATTTCCATGCTTTTTTACGGACACTTTAATGAACCCTTACGATAATTGAGAGTTCATGGCAAATTTGCCACAAACTTGCCGCAAGTTCGGCACTGATCATTTTCACTTGCAAATGAGCTTTGCAGCAAACTTTCTGCAAATTGTCCATTGTTGCCAATGGTTTGCCGGAGGTTCACCACTGCCGGCAAAGAGCTGCAAACTTCTGGCAAACATTTATGGTGAATCAAATGCTCATTTGCATGTGAAAATTTTTTTCAAATTTGCTGCAAGTTTGTGGCTAGTTTCGATTTTTTTGTATGGAAAGTCAGATTGATGTCATGATCATGTCTGTGTGATAACCTTATGCTTGTATGATTCAAGATTTGTGGAGGGGGAGCAGCATAGACGGGTAGCCACGTTTACCTTCTTTTGAATATTTTTTTGTTTCTTTACCCACACGCTCGGTATCCGGTATGATGCAGTACAATGCAACGGCATGTCCTGCTTTCGCCCTACTTTTGGATCTGCCTCTTCCCCCTGCTATCTTCCTGACTAGTGTTTGGATAATGGACAATCGCTGGCCATCACTCTAGAGGAAGCGATCTCTCGCTTTGACTGCACAAAGATCATTTGACTATAAACTGTCTTTTGGCAGTCGTTGCGTTGAGGCCTGAACACAATGGTCATATTCATGTGTTATTTATTTAGCCAAATGTCGCACAATCGCAGGAGAGATGATTCTCTTTGGCGAGTAAACAGTGATATATTCCCTGCGTATGTCTGAGGGTGTGCCCAACATAACGGTCACCAGCGTACATGCCAGACAGTTCAGGCACAAGATGCGTGTTGCCTTTTTCTTTCAAAAGTCATCTTGGCCTATTTTGATTGTTGCTAGTTTATTTCCTTCTACAAGTAGAATTAACTTGCCATTTTGATTTAACTTTTTTTTTTTTCTTTTCTTTTTTGTTTAGGTCTACCTTGGAGCATCTCATCTAGGATATCCACAGCTTTGATGCAGCACAGGTAAGCATTTTAAGGAACAATATAGATAAGTTCATGTAAATGCAAGTACAATTATCAATATTTATGTAAATGACCTTTTTACATTTTACATAGCAAGGTTTTCTGTGAGGTTGATAGGGCATTACTTGCCAGTTCTTAGTGTGTTTTGAGTGGTTGCTTGATGGTTACTAGGGTGTCAATAGGCAGTAAAAAGGCAGTTCTTGGTGAGGTGGGAACAAAGAATCGATTCTTATTCATGACTGGTTCTATTTTAAAAAAAATACTGGGACTGTGTTTCTGTTAAAGCTAATGTATGTAACTTTTACAGTGTTAAAATACTTTCTTCTGTCCCAGCATAAAGGTATTTTTAGTGACTTTTTTTCATGAAAATGTATGCAAAAAATGTTGTGCATTATTGGCTGCCGCCTGCAATTTTTCACAATCAAATTTAAAAGCTCACCATTCACACATACTATGGACTAATTACAACTGCCCAAATATATATATATATATATATATATATATATATATATATATATATATATATATATATATATATAAACATAAATAATACTTGATGTGTTTATAATCTCATGATAAACCATTTTCTTTCTTATTTTAAAAGAAAAAAAATTGTTGTCCTAACTTTTTAAACATGGAATTCTGGTTCTGTTCGCTTAAACTCACTTTGAAAAGTCTCTTTTTTTTCCACAAAGTGGCAGAAAGCACTAGAAAACATTTTTTTTATATCACATTCCATCACAATATACAGATCTGAAATGTAGATGTCACTCTGACTCATTTTAGCACTTATAGATGTGCTCCTCCATAGACATTCAGTCTAATTTTCAGTTCAAGCAACACATTTGTTGTCCTTTGTTGAATATCTAGGCCTCTGAGTTAAAGCTATTAATGATATAAGTGTCCTGAGATATCTCTCCAGTCTCTGTGACAGCTGTAGGATTTGTAAACCGCAAACAAAAATGTGTCTGTGGACATTGACGCTTTTCACCTGTCAATAATTTTGCTCGTTCTCATAGTATTGCAGTTGCAGCAAATTATTGAAGCTTGCTGCCATTTTTAAACCTTATTGTTCATAACAATTGTTTGTTGAGGTCACTATTTTTATGCTGTTGTTTTAAACAACCATTTCTGCATGATATCGGTCATTTGTTCTTTTTGGAGTGAGGGTTTTGGAAAGAGGGGGCGTGGCTAATTCAACGGCTCAGTCTTGTGGAAATAGAACGGCTGAAATCACTTACAGCACCTTTAATATGCAGAGGCAACTATTAGTATGCCAATAATTCATAAATTTTCATGAAAACTGTAAGTACTGTGGTTCTGTGGTGCTATGAAAATTGCCCAACACCTTATTCAAACAATGGCATGAGTTATTGGTGGAACCATCACTTTGTTTGACTAATGGCACACTATTTAGAAACCTGTTGTGAAAATAAAGTTTATTTTTGAAATTCTGTTTGGTGGCACAAGTGGTGAAGAAATTACAGTACTGTGCAAAAGTTTTATGCACTTGGGAAAAATGTTGCATAGTGAGGATGTCTTAAAACAATGACATGAATAGTTTTCAATTATCACTTAATGTCATATAAAGTCCAGTAAACATAAAAAAGCTAAATCAATATTTGGTGTGACCACCTTTGCCTTTAAAAAAGCCCTAATTCTCCTAGGAACACCTGGACAAGTTTTTCTTGGTTGTTGGCAGATAGGATGTTCCAAGCTTCTTGGAGAATTCACCACAGTTCTTCTATATAATTCTACTGTCTCAATTGATTCTGTCTCTTTATGTAATCTCAGACTGACACAATGTTCAGTGGAGGGCTTTGTGGGGGCCATGACATTTGTTGCAGGGCTCCCTGTTCTTCTATTCTAATCTTTTCTATTTGCAAAAGTAATGTTTGGGAATCTAACATGTATATTTCCTATTGACACACTAAAGCTGAAGATATAATTGCAGACCTCTAATCTGAGTTACCGTAGCCTTTTTGTCAGTTCAAACTAGTCTGGCCATTCTCCATTGACCTCTCTCATCAACAAGGTGTTTCTGTCCGCAGAAATGTCGCTCACTGGATGTTTTTTGATTTTGGCACCATTCTGAGTAAACTCTAGAGACTGTTGTGTGTGAAAATCCCAGGAGATCAGGGGTGTATTCCAGAAATCAAGGTTAAATTACAGTGACATAAACCCTGAACTCTTGGTTGATTAACCAAAAACTTGCTTACTCTCGTTATGTTGGTTCCAGAACACCTGCGCAGGGTTAACTCATTCAACCATGAGTTTGAAACTCAATAGTTTGTTCGCGTTCTCAGTGAACTCAGAAAGGCATTCTCGGTAGATCACCGAATCCAGAAGTACTTGTAACTTCATTACAAGTAAATGAATGGTCTTATTTTATTAATAGACCCTATTTCAAATGTAGGATCTCCCACGGTTGTCATTATTTTCCATTAGTGTAATGTTTATTTAGTAGGCCATACATGATTATTCATGTGCATTATAAGATGAAGATCCGCTGTAACAATGATAGGATGTCCATTGTGTTCTTTTCTCATTTGAAGTGCCATTAAAACTTGTCATGTCGTGTTGTCATGTACAGCAGGGTCCATCTGCCTCCAGCAACTTGGTACGGAATTCAATTATGTTGTTTTAATTGAAGATCATGTGTCTTACTATACATTATAGATGTTCATGATCTCAGCATTAGGGAAAAGTAACTAATCTCTTCCTTGTTAATAGGAAGCTGTAAAAGGTCCCTATTGTAAGGCAGAGCAAAAATGTAATTTAAAGATGGACCATGTACAGCTTATGATGGAGTAGAGTAGGCTGATACATCTTTTCATTGAATCACCTGAGCACCAGCTAAATGAGGGCCCTGTGGGTGACTCTAATGGGGCTTTTCCACTGCACGGTATAACTCGACTCGACTCTGCTTGCTTTTTTGGGGGTTTTCCACTGTGGATAGAACCTGGTACCTGATACTTTTTTAGTACCACCTCGGTCGAGGTTCCAAGCGAGCTGAGCCGATACTAAATGTGACGTCAAAATCCTGCAGATCACTGATTGGTCAGGGAGAATCGTCACTACCAGCGTCACTGGATTTCTGACACGCGACATCAACCCGCTAGTTTTAAAGTTAGCAACAGTTAGCAACTTTCGAATTGTGAAAAAAAGAAATGGCTGTGTGCAAAACCACGCTGTGGTCAATAAACGAGGTGCAGATGGTCCACTCGTTAGCGATAAATGAAAAATGATCTCAGGAAGTGTCTCAGCTGTTGGCCGCACACGGCTACCACCGGACCTACCAACAATGTAGGGAAAAGTTAAAAAAAATGTAAAAGTGACTACAGAACCATCAAGTAGTACAACAGCCCAAGTGGTTCAAACAGAAGAAAGTGGAAGTGGTTCAACCAAATGGACGCTATCTAGATCGGCGAGCAATGGGAGGGAGAGTGCCCTGGACTGGCGTTGATCCACGATGGAGGATGGTATGTTTTGTTATGTTAACTCTATACTCTGCTTGAAAGCTTCACTTTATTTAGTTGACCAGCTACTGGAAGCTTGCTTCTAAAACAACCAGGCCAATTTAACTGTTACACTTGTGTAAAATCACCATGCAACAACTGCTTTATGCAGCACAATGAGCTAATAGCTATCAGCTAGCGGTCGTGTTATTATTTTGGTCAGTTTGTGTCGTGTATAAGATGATGTCACGGCAGTAGAGGTGGCGCAACTATGACGATCAGCCTATAATCCCACGCACGTTGAGGCGGCACTAAACTGCAGTGGAAATGCAAGCTCAGAAACGTAAAGCGAGTGGAGTTGAGGCGAGTCAAAACGTAACGTGCAGTGGAAAATTGCCAAAATGACCGCATGTCTCATTTATATTTTCAGATAATAGAGTTATGTACAAGACTGGAAATGTGTGCATTTATATGTACAGTAGTCATTGAATTAGAGTGATAAGAAAAACAAATCTCTAACCTCTATATCTGTGGTCTGTGGAATTATCACATATTATCAAGTTAGTGAAGAAGAATAATGAGTGATTCATTTCTTAAGCTTTTAATTGGCAGGCATTACATATTGATACTATGGAATGTCATTTTATATATATATATAATATTAATATTCATTGACTGTAGGAACTGTAAATAGAATGTGGGTGCTATAATAATTTTATTCTATTAAATTTTTTGAATAAAAATTATTTATTAGAAGGGCTAAATATAAATACATAAAGCCCTGTCTTTACAGTGAAGATTGTGAGGGACTTTCCAATTTGTTCTGCATTAAAAAATATTACAGTATTTATACCTTCCCATTAAAAGTTAAAGTACAATGTACACTGTTTGTTCACTTTTGAATGCAAATCTGCGGTGTGAGACTGGAAATGCCGGAGTAAAGATGATTTGTGAGGTAAAATTACGATTGCAGTTTACCGTAATATTGCTTTAAAAGCATAATATTGTGCATAATCTGAACTTTCTCACCCTCTTTGCTGCTATTACTAACATCTACCTGAAATAAACTAACTCTGGAACATAACCTACTATGTCGCATTACCTGCTTTCTGGAATACACCCCAGCAATTCCAGAAATACTCAAACCAGGCCATCCGCACCAACAATCATTCCATGGTCAAAATCACTGAGATGTAATTTGTCCCCCATTCTGATGATTGATGTGAACATTAACTGAAGCTCCTGACCCATATCTGCATGATTTTATGCATTGCACTGCTGCCATATTATTGGCTGATTAGATATTCACATTAATAAGTAGGTGTATTAAAAAAGTGCTCAGTGAGTGTACACTTCAGAACACACAGCATGACCAGTGTAGTTCGATCCCCAAACAAATATATCTTATGATCTGGTTCTTTAAAATATAAACTGTATATAATACAGCACGACCAGTGGAGCCCGATTCCTAAACAAGCGACACTCATGAGCCAGTTCTTTCGAATCTAGACTGCAGAACATGCAGTACAACCAGTGTAGCTGATTTTCAAACAAATTACTCTCATGAGCCGGTTCTTTTTAGTTCCGACGCCTGTACCGAACTGTAATGGCCAACATAGCTCCTATGATGAGAAGAACCATGTATGCTCAAGGTCAGTATTAGGCAAATTACATCCTGTTTTTGGTCCGTTTAGACATCTTCCATCTTCCAGGTCCATGTTGCGTACATATATCAATCAAACCGCAGTGTTAATTTGGAAGTGGACCGAAACCTGCTTGTTTGGTGCGCACCAAGGTTCGTGTAACAGCATTCACACTTGTCAAATGAACCGCACCAGAGTATATTTTAATCTGACCATATCTGCCAAGTGTGAACATACTCTTTGTTCTTGTTTTTGAGTCTAGTCTAGTAACTCCTTTACTGGAGTCATTAGTTTAGTGCAAATAGCTTTTTGGTTTTGGTTGCTCAATGGTATTTTCTTTACCAAAGACCTTTGGAAAGTAGGTCACCTATGTTGTGGCCTAGAGATGTTCATGAGAAGGTGAACAAGGATGTTAATCCATTCGGACAGCCAGGTTTGCTGTCCTGAGCCCTGTAGGCCAATCAGCATCGCTCTGCTCTTGAGAACGGTATCTAACCATGCCCATAAGGCACAAAGATCCTCATTTGACTAATTGGTTTCCAGTTTGCTCTTGTTGTAATATAGAATTGTCATTTTAGATCCATCTCTGAACATCAGGATTATGTGCATTTTCATTGCGACCTCCATTGTAAGTGCAAATTGTTCCTCCAAAGACAGAATTTGAAATTGAAAATAGATGTTGGAAGACCTTTTCTTAAGCTTTAGAGAATAGTTCACCCAAAACTGTAATACAAAAATAAGTATTTGCTCTCCATCATGTTTGTCCAAACCAGTACGCTGTTTTTTTTATTCTGTGGATCACAACAGTGACCAGCCGCAGTCATTGTTGTCTCTTTTGGTGTTCCATGGAAAAATAACGGCATACGGATTTTTACTTGCTGAAGAAAAGCCAGTTCTTAACCTCAAATCAACTATTGTCTTCCTCAGTGTTGAAATAAATCCAAGATGACGGAAGAGGTGATTGTCATCGCCAAGTTTGATTACATGGCCCAGCAGGACCAGGAGCTGGACATTAAGAAGAACGAACGTCTCTGGCTTCTAGACGACTCCAAGTCCTGGTGGCGTGTCCGCAACGCTACGAACAAGACTGGTTTCGTGCCATCGAACTACGTAGAGAGGAAGAACAGTGCCAGGAAAGCATCAATCGTCAAGAACCTCAAAGACACATTAGGTAAATCCACAACTTCTGATATACTAAAATGTATTTATACAAATTCTAAGTATGTCCCTGTTGCTAGTTGAACCTAAGTTTAAGGGATGGTTGGACTCAAAATGGAAATTATCATTGTTTATTCACCCTCAATTTGTGCTAAAACATTGTAAAGAGTTTCTGTCCCTTGTTATATAGCACATGAGTCTGGCCTTTCGTGATACTTCTATGGCCGTTTCCTTTTGGCTTGTGTATTCTGCTAAATAATTTGCTAAATAAATATATAAGAGTAAAAAGGGTTTGTAACAACTTCAGGGTGCGTGTAATTTGACCTTGACCTATGACAATTCAAATTTTTGGGTGAACCGTTTCTGTTAAGTGGAATTTTTTTTTTGCCTGAAATAATGTGAATCCACTTCTGCTTAAAAGAAGTCGATACATATATTTAATCTTTGTGGTTTAGCATGTAGGGCAGATTTTTTTTTCTTCATTTCCTGAGTTTTGCTTTTGACCACAGTGATGCTTAGTGCTTAGATGCACACAGGGAGATTCTGCACTTCAACAAGCTTCATTTGAGAAACATCTTGGGTTTGACTACTTGCTAGCATAATCATACATCAACACTGCATTATTTCTCAGGTATGGTAAATGTCTTTTGCTTTGCATTGTTGTAAACACGGTCACAAATCAATGATTTGATTTTTGTTTCAACCCTTGAGCAACACAATATTGCATTGTTTTTTGTTGCTTGTGCTTTTGTGTGTGATGAAGGAAGGTAAGGTAATCTTTTCAACTGAGACTGGTTTTCTTGTATGTACTTATTTGCTAAAAACTTATGCTTAGATACTATATTGCCCTATTATTACTACATGTACTATATACTACTTATGGTTAAACTTTGTTTTAATGTGACCATGTTACCGTGTAATTACACAAGTAATTACTGATTATTACTAATTAACAACTTGTACTTACTATAGGTTTTGGGTTAGTTGCTTGTAATTATACATCATTTACTGTTATTACTATAGTAAATACATGTAATATGTATAACAAGGATTCTAAAATAAAGTGTTACCCTAATTATACATATTTATTATGACAAATGCCTAGCTTATTTCCTAAAATTTTGAGCACTTAATTTTTCCTTTGTGACTTCATGTTTGGTTTATTGTCAAAGCTGTGTAGTTTTGCATACAAGTGTGCTGATTAGATGGATGGCTCTCACAAAACCTATCAAGAGCAAATAAAAAAAAAAAAAAAAATGTATTATATTTTTTTTCAAAGAAAATGAAAAGTCTAAAGTCTATTTTAAGGATCATTAAGATTTTTTTTTATTGTGACATTATTTTCGTTACAATTAAGAACATAATTTTCCTCAATTCGCATTACTGTATTGTGCAGACAAAAACGGTGACAATATTTAAATGATTAAAAAAAAAAAAAAATAATAATAATAATATATATATAATTTTTTTTATATTCACTTACAGTATAAATGGTATTTGTTATTACAGTATTTATACATCATGATAGAATGTCATACTGCTTTAACTTATGCTGATTTAAATAAACTAAAATAAAAATTTCTTTATTAAAGTAAAAAAAAAAAATCTAATGTAAATCAACATTGGAATTTGAATAACAAAAAACCTAAAACGTGCACACGCATTAAGATAATGAGGCAGTTCTGTAGGAAAATGTGCTTCCTTGTCATAATAATAGTCACAATGCAAAAATTCATAATGTCCTGAAGATTAGGGCTGGGTATTGATACAGATTTCCCGATTTTGATTCCGTTTCACAAGCTTTCGATTCGAATTTCGTTTGGATATCTATACATATGAGAATATTTCAATTATAATATCTCTTTTGCTTTCATATGAAAGAAAGTCTCTCCCAGCTAATGATGTGTATTATACAGGGGACCTTCTAACAAGCTACAATATGAAAGTATTTATTTTACTAATTATTTTTTTAGTTTTTCATCATTTTGGTCACATTTTGGTTTTTTAAAAATTAACAATTAACAAATCCATGTATTCAATCAAAAAAAATAAGATTATATTTCATATATATATTTTTGTTACATGTTTATTGTTTAATTGCATCATTTATTCAGTTTACATTGATTTGTTGAACATGTGCAAAAACTCTAAAGCGGCATTTCTCTAAAGAGCGTCTGTAAATGAGCGCATATTAACAAGAGAGAATCGAATGGCTTTTTTTTTGACATTTTTGATCAACAACTGACTATAAAGAACAGAAAGAGTATTAAAAGAGACATTATTCATTGACAAATCTGTCGCGTGGATCTTGTCTTTGGACACAAAATATATGGAACAACTTTTACTCTCAACATGCAGTGAAAGGATCTCGCTGCTGAATACTCCACCACTAAACTACACTATACTAGCGCAAAATTTGGTTGCAATTGTAAGTGATTTCCTCTCATTGAAGTGGACGGTTGTGCATGGAGTAAATCGAGTTCGCCGCAAGTTTGCAACAAATTTGCCACAAACTCATGTCTTTTATCAGGGCGATCTTGGGATTTAAGAACCGATATCGAGATTGTTCAAATGAAGATCGTGATGAATCAGAAAATCTATATTTTTACTCACCCCTACTGAAGATGTATCATTTTATTTAATGCAAAAATTAAAAAAAAATCATATGATTTTCGGGTGGAATGTGACCTGGACATGTTTTTGTAAGATTCACCCAGAGAAGTGAATATATTCAGCAACAAGAGATGTCTTAGTATTAGTACTCTTAATGTTCGTAGTGTTCTGTTGCGTTTTGAGGATTTCAGTTGTTCATGATGAGGGAAGTGTTTGTGACAGTGGAATTTAAGGGGTTGTGTCAGGTGATAAGAAAGACAAAGAGAAGGAGATTGAAAGACTATCTCATCGTGTTCCTGTCCAGACTAGACCACATGCTTGCAACACTTTGGGACATCCAGGACCCCTGAGCTACTAACTTTAGCACAATCAATGCTGCTCTAGGCCTATAGCTTAAAGTTAACATTGAACAGCATTCACAACCCTATTTTACTTCTGCATTGTGACATTCTGAATTAATTTAATTTGAACATAATTTTTATGAATTGGTAATTGATTAGATCATAAAAGTGGATGTGATGTATCAGAATGTAATATCTTTGGAATAACACGCGCTGATGAATCGTTCACAATAAGACCAGAAACATGCATTAAGAAAGTAAATAGGTCAGTTTTGAGTTCATGTTGATGTTAGGGCAAGTCAACAGGAAATGAATGCTTCGTGGTAATGCTCTTTCAAGGCTTTTTGACAGTACATCTGTTTTTGCTCAACATTATTCTGGTCATTTTAACGGTTCACCAGCCAGTTTTTCATGTTAAATCTGTCATAAATGTAAATATTGTTTCTAGAGATGCACCGATTGCAATTTTCTTGACCGATTCCAATTTTTTTCCAAGTGTGACCTGCTGATACCGATTTTTTCCAATTTTCTTACTAAGAACTATTGACCGCATATACAAACAAAATCTACCTTTCTTCAATGCTAAATTTAATTTTTATAATAAAATAAATTATTAAACATTACAATTTCCCCCAAACAAAGTTACAGGATCTTCTCTGACTTCTGATATATAAAGTGCTCTGTGACTGGAAAGTAGTAGTAATAATAATTAACCGCAAATGAGTTGCTTTATATAACAAAACAGATGTCATTTTCCACTATTTTTATAAATGGACCTTTTTCTATTTTTTTACTCGTCTAACAAAACAATTCCAAATATTACAAGCCTATGAACAAAACTGAAGTGTCCAATACACTCAACATTGACATTAAGCTTGCGTTAGATACCAAATATCAGAGGTAAAACTGATTGCTGCTTCGGTATCGGCTTGTCGTCACTCACCCCCGTTTTTCCTGGGAGTCTCCCGTATTTCACACCCATCTCCCGCCCCCCTCCCGTTTTGTTATTTCTCCTGGGAAACTCCCGTAATTTGTATGGCCCAAACCACGTTATATGAATAATCACATCAATATATTAATCCAAGGCTGTCCAGTTGCCAGATCTTGTATGAAACGCATTCTACTCACACAATCAACACACCATACACATTTCTAATAATTTGTGACCTCAATAATTGGCAAAAAAATAAATAAATGTGTGTGTGTGTGTGTGTGTGTGTGTGTGTATATATATATATATATATGTATATGTAAATTTAACAACAGCTGGACGAAAGCATTTAATTTCATATCCCGAAGCCATATCAACAATACCCACACCTTTTGCAAAGTGTGTCGCACTGATTTTAATATCGGACACGGTGGGAAAAATTACATTACTCAGCACATTAAATCACAACGGCACAATTTATATGTATTTAGCCTGCCTCTGCCATCCCACGGTTTACTTTAGCCTTACAAATATTACAAATTGCGAACTTTATGTATTTTTCACTCACAGTGAGTGAAGATCTTCCACGCCAGTGTCATTTTTCCATGCGGCTGTGACGTTATTGCCTGCGCCGCTGGCAACAAAACGGACCGGCTCGGAACCGGTCTCTGGCCGGTCGATCGGTGCATCTCTAATTGTTTCAGCTCTGGTGTTAAAGTGCATAGTACATTAAGTACATCATTAAGCTCCAATATATTACCCCAAAATCAAATGTGTGAGAGAGAGAGAGAAAAAAATGCATTATTAAAATGGTTATTTTTCTATTCCATTTATTGTTTTGATACTGTATTAAGAAATAATCTTATTCTTATTACTGTAATGTGAAAAAAATATAATTGCAAAGTTGATTTGTACAATTCAAAAAGTACAAATATATATAAGTATACAATTATACATCATTTAAAGTCATTGAAAGTATTTGTTGTACTAAACTTTAAAATATACTGATTAAATTACATCATATGATGTTAATTACTGAAAAATTGAGGGACAATGTACTTCATTAAGACAACAATGTCACAATGCAAAACAATATTAAATGGTCATAAACTAGATTTCATTTTTTTGGATTTAACATTGCATTGAAATATGACTCTTTCTTACCCATATTTAATTTTTTTCAGGTTTACTTGCGTGTTTGCTCTTTAATCGAATTAAAATCAGTGTAATCTAAACAGTCTCTGCGCTCTGTACACGGGAACAAGAAGTGGGGCTTGTTTCTAAAGGTGTACAGTGAAACTTGTGTGCTGATGTCCCTAGATCTGATCTCTCTATCACTGTCTTTGCGGCTTTTTTTGTGTGTGTATGCCTTCACCTCCTCACCTCGAGATGCACAGTTGTCCACTGTACACAGATTGCTTGAGAGTAGAAGTGTCTTCCTTTTGATCTGGCTTCAGCTATGACACTCCAAATTGTTCTCCTCTTGAACCCCATAAACGGTTCCATTGGTTGATAAACAGTTTGGGTTATCTATTCGTTACTTATAGGCATGCCATAAAATATTGATTATTGATCGGCACGTTGTTATATCGATATATTAACATTAGCGGGCATTTAAATTAGAAGTCTTATTTGCGTGCTTTCCAATTCACTCAGTTGGGTTTCTGTTGAATGTCTGGCGTAATAGCGTTGGGAGACCACAAGGGGGTCATATAAGATTTACTGAAGCTGGTCGCAAGTATAAAAACATAGAACGGGTATTTTAGAGCTCTGTGCACAGGATGCATATCCAAAAATTTACTAAGGTTTTTGAACTTCAAGAATGAAATTGATGATGAGTTTGCAGGTTAGAACTGTAGTATCCTTAAAGTACCATGGAGTACCATGATACATGTCCAAGTATTTTTTTTTATTTGTGTGAACAGGATGTGTGCAGATTATTTGTGAATTTCTTTGCAAACTTTCACCTTGCTCTTGTCAATGAATATAAAACATTGGAGGTGCAGTCCAATAAATTGATATAAGGCAGTTATTGGCAGTCAGGCTTGCCTACTTATCTTACTCATGGTGCCTATGGTAACTGTGTTTTGGGGGGCAGACTAGTTAGAGTAAGGGAGTGATTGACTGTGATTGGCTCTCATTGGTCACATGGTCAGGCAGCTTCAGTGTGAATCAGGCAGTGAGCAGTTCACTTGCTGGTGGGTGTTTCACATGGAATAACTGCACAGCTGCAGAGGGAAGTGCCGACTCGTCGGGGATAGCCCAAAATGGATATGGCTAACCTCTTTAAACATATCTTTCGTGAGTTTTGCCACTTTTTTCTCCATTTCTTACTTATTATTATCTTGTAAATATAGAAAGTTGACTTAATGCTAAAAGTTTTGCTAGTGTTTATGTCTTGAAGTTCTCAGTGGGATTAGAGAAGTTTGAAAGGCTTTTCCTCCATCTGAGCTGGGTGGGAACTAACCCCAACACCACGCACACACTCTGTCTCTCCTCATTTTTCAAACTCTCTGCTGTTTGGAGTCCTTTGGATACACTTCCATTTTTCATGATTTGTTTGGGAAACCAAATTTAAAGGAGTAGACATGTTGGCTTGGAAATGTCTCCTCCCCCCCTCTGTGTCTGTTAGTGGAGCAGCTGTGCGGGCAGGACTGAAAAACCTGTAATTGCACTTCACACGCACACAAACACACTGCAATCAACAGAGTGCAAAGAACTTCAACTCTTGCTTGTGCACACAAACTCTCTTGTTACACTCTACCAGAAATGTCTTGTCCAGCACAATGCTGCTTTAATTAACTTTTACTCTGGAAACCTACAGTTTCTTCTCATACTAATATGTTGTTTTATCTGTAGTTTGAGAGTTAAAGGAATAGTTCACCCAAAAATTACAATTCTGTGATAACCAACCCGCATGACTTTGCTTTATTATGTGGAACACAAAAGTAAAAATCTTTTAAAAATATTTACATACAATGATATTTCATAGTGACTACGGCTGTCAAGCTCCATAAAGGAAAAAATAAAAGTGCCATTCAAGTAGTTCATACGATTTGTGTGCTGTATTCTAATTCTCTTCTGTAGCTATACGTCAGCTTGCGTCTAGCCTGTGTTCGCATCCAGAATAAAAAATGGTGTTGCAACTAATCAATAAAATTGCTAATAATCGATAATGAAACTAATCGACAACTAATTTAATGATTGAATATTCGAGTATGTGCACCATACACAGAGAAGCATTGTCTGTGACATCACTTTAGAGTAGTAAAAAAATGTGTTTTCCTTGATTGAAACTCATTTGAAAAATGGCTGAAATGAGTTTGAAGTGGGGGAGATAAACAAGAAATAAAATTGGCATTTTAATCTGACAGCACTACATGTCATGTTTGGTTACTACACACGCTACAACCAATGCTGTATTGCCATCAGTGATGTTGATGTGCAAATAGTATTTTTTTATTCTGGACTTCAATACGGCTAGACACGAGCTTCAGTGGACTTGCTGAACGTAACCAAATGTGATGGATGCAACTGTGGGTAAAACAAAATCTTTAGGGGATTTTTTTTGGGGGGGGGGGGGGGGGCAAAATAATCAATTAATTATATATATACAGTTGGAGTCAGAAGTTTACATACACCTTAGCCAAATACATTTAAACTCAGTTTTTCACAATTTCTGACATTTAATCGTAGAAAACATTCCCCGTCTTAGGTCAGTTAGGAAAAATACTTTATTTTCAGAATGTCAAATGTCAGAATAATAGTAGAGATAATTATTTATTTCAGCTTGTATGTCTTTCATCACAGAAGTTTACATACACTTTGTTAGTATTTGGTAGTATTGCCTTTAAATTGTTTAACTTGGTCAAACGTTTCAATCCTCTCACAATAAGTTTCTGGAATTTTAGTCCATTCCTCCAGACAGAACTGCTGTAACTGAGTCAGGTTTGTAGCCCTCCTTGCTCGCACATGCTTTTTCAGTTCTGCCCACAGATTTTCTATCTGATTGAGGTCAGGACTTTGTGATGGCTACTCCAATATTATGACTCTATTGTCCTTAAGCCATTTTGCCAGTATACTTGGGGTCATTGTCCATTTGGAAGACCCATTTGCGACCAAGCTTTAACTTCCTGACTGATGTCTTGTGATGCTGCTTTAATATCCACATAATTTCCTTTCTCATGATGCCATCTATTTTGTGACGTGTACCAATCCCTCCTGCAGCAAAGCACCCCACAACATGATGATGCCTCCCCCATGCTTCACGGTTGGGATGGTGGTTTATGGCTTGCAAGTATCACCCTTTTTCCTCTTACCTAAAAGATAGTCATTATGGCCAAACAGTTACATTTTTGTTTAATCAGATAAGAGGACACCAGAGGACCAAAAAGTATGATCTCTTTCCACATGTGGCTTTTTATGGCAGTTTTGGAGCAGTGGCTTCTTACTTTCTGAGCAGCCTTTCAGGTTATGTTGAAATAGGACTTGTTTTACTGTGGATATAGATACTTGTCTACCTGTTTCCTCCAGTATCTTCATATGGTCCTTTGCTTCTGACCTACTGAAATTGTGATGTAGTTAATTAAAAATGAAACAATCTGTTTGTAATCAATTGTTGGAAAAATTACTTGCATCATGCACAAAGTATATGTCTTAATCGACTTGCCAAAACTATAGTTTGCTAATATGAAATCTGTGGAGATGTTAAAAAATTAGTTTTAATGACTTCAACCTTAATGTATGTAAACTTCTGACTTCAATTTTATATATATATATATATATATATATATATATACATATTTAGATTTCACTAATCAGTGATTGTGTAGTATAGTGGTGGAGTATTCAGCAGCGAGATCCTTTCACTGCATGTTGAGAGTAAAAGTTGTTCCATATATTGTGTGTCCAAAGATGAGATCCACGCAACCGATTTGACTTTGAATAATGTCTCTTTTATTACTCTTTCTGTTCTTTATAGTCAGTTGTTGATCAAAAATGTCAAAAAATAAACATTTAATTCTAATCATGCATGGCAATGATGAGATAAAGCCATTTGAGTCTCTCTCGTAATTATGCGCTTCATTAAAGATACTGTTTACAGAAATGCTGGGTTTCCTTAGAGACGTGTTTCAGCACGTGTTCAACAAATCAATGTATATACTACAAATTATGCAACTAAACAATAAACATGTAAAAATATAATACATGTAATATAATTTCAAATTTATTGATTAAATACATTGATTTGTTCATTTTTAAAAAGCTAAAATGTGACAAATGATGAAATTTGTAGCTAGTTAGAAGGTCCATAATACACAGCTTTAGCTGGGAGAGAATTAATTTCATATCCAAGCAAAATATAGAATATAAATCTGTGGTGTTTTTCAAATTTTTGGAATTTAACTACATAGTCACAATTAAATGTTATATGGTTAAAAAAATTCAACTTAGGGTTGAAAAAAAATAACCTCATAAAGGTTTGTAATGATTTGACAGTGAGTAAATAATGATGTAAGTTTTATTTTTGGGTGAACTTCTCCTTTACTGGAATGCTGTCATGGGGGTTTCATCACATCAGTGGTCTGCAGTTGTGTGATGGAGGGTCTCTGGTGAAACAATGGGAGCACTGTATCATCATAACTGCCATAGTTGATTGATGAAGCACTTATCTCTTCTGGGTTGAACTACTGCATGAATATGTTATTACATTCTACAGCAGCTAGATCCTTTATGGATTCACTGATATGTGTTTTCAAAAGGCCCGATTTCTCATTACCTGTAGAGTAAAGAACCGTTTACTGCCGCCTGTGGTCGTGGATTAGGAGTTTATGTATATAGTTTGTAGTGCATGAAAAATTGAGTATCTAAAAGGAATAGTTCACCAAAAAGGAAAGTTCTGTTCCATTTTCTGTAGAACACAAAATAAGAAGTTTAGCAAAGTGTTCATTCTGCTGTTGTCCATACAATGACATTTCGGTCTGTAATTCACACAAAGATATAGACTGGCTTCAGAGGACTTTGTATATAGTACATGAGTCAAATGGACCACTGTAAAGATACTTTTATCATGCTTTTTTGGAGTTTGACACCTCCAAGTCACTATCTTATTTGATTATACTGTTGCAAATAGTAAGAGCAGCTTAGAGATAGTGGTCAGCCGATATGGGTTAATTTTTATTTTTCTCCCCAATTTGGAATGCCCAATTCCCAATGCGCTCTAAGTCCTCATGGTGGCATAGTGACTCGCCTCTATCCGGGTGGCGGAGGATGAATCTCAGTGGCCTCCACGTCCGAGACCGTCAATCGGCACATCTTATCACATGGCTTGTTGAGCGAGTTACCGCGGAGACATTGCGCGTGTGGAGGCTTCACACTATTCTCCGCGGCATCCATGCACAACTCACCATGCTCCCCACCGAGAGCGAACCACATTATAGCAACCACGAGGAGGTTACCCCATGTGACTCTAACCTCCCTAGCAACCGGGCATACTTGGTTGCTTAGGAGACCTGGCTGGAGTCACTCAGAACGCCCTGGATTCAAACTCGTGACTCCAGGGGTGGTAATCAGTGTTTTTACTCGCTGAGCTTCCCAGACCCCATGATATGGGTTTTTTAATGGCTGATGCCGATATCCAGAGAGCAGTGTGGCCGATAAAATACTGATATATCACACTGTTTAATATAGTAAATAACATAAACATAAAATTGCTAAAAATAAATAATTAACTTATTTAACACTATATTTACTCAATTTTACACAAAACTTTTTAAATTAGTTCAAAATAATCTAAAAAATTTATATTGTATTTTAAATGGTAGATAGCTGTTTCTTCTGATTTCAGTTTAGTTGTTTATTTGCAGATGAAGAATTTGTTAATATATTAGGAAGAAGGAAATAAGAGTAGTCCAGAAACCATGGATGGCATGTCTACGTTAGAAATCACATTTTCTCAATAAATACCAAATTAAACCAATTGTACATACAGTGCATAATGAATGAGATATTTACTCATAGCACAAGTGAAGCGCTTTTACTTTGAAGTTGCACTCACACGCTTGTGCGAATCCAGCGCGAGCAGCAAACTACTGACAGTTTGGATTGTCAAGGAGTGACCATAATGATTTGTGAATAAGAGGAACTTTTGATCCTGTTCCTGAAGTTTTGATTCTGGCTGATAGAATACGCACTTCAGAGGAAGATATTAGATGATTGCTCGACGGGAAGAAAACGCTGGATTTTAATTACATCTTTTAAATTAGATATCTGAATACTTGCTAATGGTATATAATAGAAGATTTATTCATATTTGCCTTTTATCATTAGACAACCAAGTTAAAGTAACAGGGAACTGCTGAGGAGAAGCTGTTAGAATACGTGCTTTAGAGGTAAATAAATGAGCGCTCACAGGATGTTGGATTTTCTCAAGTTTTGTGAGGTTTGTTTATTACATCTGTTTAAATGAGATATGTACATATTTGCAGATGATATATGAGATTAATTTGATTGATATTTGACTTTTTATCATTAGACAAGAACTGTTGAGGTGAGAGAGGGAGAATGAAACAGGCAAGCACTTTATGAGCTCAAACACGTCTGCCGCGGCTCTGATATGTGGACCGTTTAAATGACACTGTGTCTATTATTGTAGTAGCACAATTGCACGAAACAACAAAATTAACCTTGACTGGTCGTATACATGTCTCAGTCACTTCAAGCAGTTTTCAGCACCTTTAAGAAACAAATCGTTCAAGCGGGAAAGATTATCGGCCAATGCCGATAATTAAAAAAGTCAGAATATCAGCCGATTTATTGTATCTGCTATATATCAGTCGACCTCTACTTAGAGATTCTTCAAAACATTTGAACATTTTGTGTTTCATGGGGAAAAATGTAAGTCATGTGGGTTTGGAATGGCATGAGTGTGAGTAAATGATGGCAGAATTTTCCCTTTTGGGTGAACTATTCATTCATTTGAAAAACCAACAATGGAACGTTTCATGAGAAGTGTTATGAGCATTCTGCATTCTCTCTTTCTACTCACCCTTTCTCTTTCCTGTCGCTCGGCCTCTGTTTGTAGGGGAAGTGGTCTAATTTGAGACAGATTTCTCCTCAGATCTTTTGAGCCTGTGCTGGAGGAAGTGAGAAAAACCGGGATTGTTGATTCACTGCAGCGTCAGCCCATCCGTCTGTTTTTCTCTACTTCCCAGTATGCCACTTACTTTTTATAAAGCCTGTCAACTCTTCCTCTCTGGTGAAAAACAACACAGAATAACTTAATTTTGTGAGAGGGACTGTGCAAAACTGTAATCCAAATTTTTGTGCGCAAGATGAAAACAGGAAGTCATAGGTGAACTTTAGTAGAGTGTTAGACGCAGTCAATTAACAATTTTGTTTCTTTTCTTTTGGAACATGGGAAAAGGGAAGTCTGAAATTTAAGTTAACACTATAATCAAAAATTTGTTTAAAAAACTTCTCATTAAGGTTGCACTGAAATTTTGGCCAAAAATTTGAAGTATAGATACTCTAAATATACTGGTATCGGATAGGTATTGGCCGATACCAAGAGTTCAGGTATCGAAATCGTATCGGGAGAGAAAAAATGGTGTCTGTGCATCCCTAAATTATACGGGTGGGGGTCAAGCACAACAACTAATCAGGCTCCAGGCTTACAACACACTCTTGATAGAAATGGCTGAACATCAATGCAAATGGAGACAAAAGCAAAAAAGTTTGGGGGAACTTTTTTGTATATAAATCGTGGGACAAAAGTGTAAATGTGTGAAAAGTGAAGATGATAGAATAGCTTGCAAAGATTTAATTCACATTTTTGAGAATTAAGTGAGAATAGCACTCTTGCCACCAAAAATGTACTGCTTTGAGACTTAAATTCATAGATAATTATTCTTACAAGTTATGTTTTGTTTTTAATAAAAGTTAGACGGCATTTATTGCATAATGTTGATCACCGGGGGAGATACTTTCTATTGTGTTTAGTAAGGCACATATAATGAGAGTAAACGGGTCCAATACACAAAACATTACCTACACAGTGACTACATTTACATAGACACCAGAACGCGGCTTATTTTGAGAAAGTGGGTTATTGTGAGAAAGCTGCGTCCCAGTTTGCATGCACTGTATAAGCGACTCTTTACTCCCGTATACACGCGGCTCAGTCAGTAAGCAGCTTTCTCCACAGCAATGTAATTTCACTGCAATGCTTGTGTAAATAAGAAACATCTGAGGAAGACTTTGCTATTTTATTCTCTGTTACAGATATTCCAGAGTTGCTGTGTTTGTTTCCTTAACTTTGCACCGCAACCTGCAGAGGAATTGCACTGTAATAGTGGGTCTTCCCTCTTACGTATAACACAGTAGGAGCGCATATAATTGACCGTGTCATATAAGTGGGCCGTCAATATTTTACATTAGTGTGTGTATAAATGGGTATAGTTTATAGTGTACAGTATGTGCTTTTCCCACTCTGAGAATTGTTGAATTCTTTCATCTGTGTTGACTTTTATTTGGCTCCATCCTATCACGTTATCTGGTCTGTTCATGCACATGCGCACCCTTCAAACACCCATCAGAATTCTGCTTATGCATTTACATAAGTCACATTAAGCTGCGTTCTTGAGGAGAAACCTGTGTTAGGTGTCTTTCTCTTAATCCCCAAGCGGTGTAAGGAAACCATCGTTCTTGTTTACATAACGATTCAGAATGTTGCTTTCTGCAAAAACTCTGGAATATCCATTTTAGTTACATCAAGTGCATGTAAACATGGTCACGGTTTCAAAATACAGCCACAATACATGGTAACATGACTCTAGTGTGATTTAAAATTGCTTACTATCCTTGTTTGTGTTATCCAATGTTTCAACTGATGAAACATGAACCCTGTAGGCCTCAATCGCGGTAAAGTTCGCATGATACCAAAAAGAGATTTGACATGACTTGAACAAGCCATCGTGTTATCCTGTCCATGATTAGACGTACGGAGAAGACGGAATTGAATATCTGCATATAAACAAACTCTTCTACATGTTTGGAGCACTAGAGTAGCTGAACTGCGGCCAACAAACATGCTCGCTCTGGTCCGATTAAAGACTGCGGTCCATTCTGACATGTGATTTCGATCTCACTACAGCATTTAGTGTAAAAGTCCGCCTCATACAGTGAGTTCCACGAGTGCTTTTGAACTTGCGATGATCAGGAACCACTGTCATGCCTGCGTGTCATTTTGAGTTCTCTGCTGTTATGCGAGCTCATGCATTGCAGTGATTGGACTGAAGCGTTCCTTCTCATGATTAATGTGGAGAAACACCCTGAATCTAACTGCGTAGACGCATACGCTCTTATTAATCACATCTGAGACTTTACAAATATACCTTATATTTTGAAACGTTGCTTCAACTTTAGTTTTTAAACTGGAAGAACGAAATGTAATCAAAATTTAAATTTGTTGTCAAAAACTAAAATTTAATCACGGCACTTTCCCCTTGGTGTTAAACATAACGAGTGCTATCATGTGATATGCAACGTCAACATAACTGTTACATCTCAATTTTTTATTTTTTTTTGAGGTTTCATGACCCTTTAACGGCAAGTAACAAAGTGTGACAACATGTAGACTTTATTTTATTTATGCAAAATACAGTTTCTTATGGTTCTCTTTTTTTCAGTTAAATATGCCCTGGACATTTCTTTGGATGAATCGGTCTTTGCTTTCCATTATCAATGTTGTTGAGGGTATATATTAAAATTATTTTTGAGATCTCTTTCTTAAGTTTGTTTTTGTCTGTTTGTACATCAAGCAAGTGTTCTGTTACACAGACAGTAAGATTGAAGCGGTTGCTGCACTTTGTGGTTTACAGTTACTGCTGCCGGAGGTCCATTGATGTCTCGGCTCTATTGAGTTGAAAGAATGTCTTGTTTTCCACTCCTCTTTGAGCTCAGCATATAAGATTAGAAGTAGAAGTGATTTTTTTTTTTTTTGTCATGATCTTTTTTCACTGTTTTCCACATATCTACATTCTCCATCGTACATGCTCAGGGGTGTATTGTAAATACACCGAAAGCAAGTTTGTTATATTTTCAGATGGCACAGTCTACTCTACCTTCTCTGTGTCATGTATGCAATCAGCAAAGTTGCTGGCAGCTGTATGTAAACTGTCTACCTTTTTTAGAGTGTTGTTCATTATGTTTTTTTGTTGTTTTTGGCCATGTTTTGGACCGAGTCAAGGCAAATTAGTTTACTTAGGAGCCATTCTGGGCCATTGGATTACCATCTAGGTACCATTACTATACCATAGTACAGACAGAGTTAAGGGTTCTCATGAGTTTTTTTACTCAATTCTTTCTCTTCATTATTTGATTAATTATTGTTAATTAGTCAGGGACCTTCTAAGTAGTTACAGTATGAAAATATAAATTTTACGAATTAGATTTTATTAGATTTTTTTTTTTTAAATTTGGTCACGTTTAGCTGTAGTATTCCATCAATAAATGTATCATATTGCATATGTTATATTTTGTTACATGTTTATTTTTTAATGCATAATTTATACTATTTACAAGTTTTTACATTGATTTGTAGAAACATGCTAAAAAAACAATACTTTCTCATTAAGACACCCGTCAATTCTGTATAGAGTGTCTGTAAATGAGCGCATATTACAAGAGATGACTTGAATAGCTTTTTTACCTCTGTGCTGTTCATGAAAATAATAACATTTTTGTTTTGTTGTTTTTTGATCAACACGACTAAATAACAAAAGGAGACATTTTTATTCAATGACAATGGATTGTGTGGATTTTGTCTTTGGCCAATCACTATTTAGTGAAATCTGAACATATACAGCCAATGGCTAATCACAGGCATTTTATTCGTATAGCACAAAATTTGGTCTTCTATGTGAGTGATTTACTCACATTGTAGAGAGTTGTGCATATAGGAAAAGATCGATCTTAGGATTTAAGAATCGATATCAAGACCTTTCAAATGAAGATGCATCAAAATATCTATATTTTTACCCAGTGCTAGAGTACAGCACTAATATAGCAAACAATAGGATGAACAGACCAGAGGAAAATACTAATTTAAGTCAGCTCATGTTGCACTCCAAGGAAAGCCTCAAATGGAGAGGAAGTGGATGAAATCTGTTGAGCGGGCGAATGGGAGACAGTTTTAGATGGATCATGTTCTGCTGAATTTTAAGCTGTTTTACTGTTGTTTTTTTTTTTCTTTCTTAATGCCAGTTTTAGGAAACTTAAATGAGCTTTTATGAGTAATATTTGAGAGAGGTAAATAAAACAGACATTGATGTGGGGGCTTTGAGTTATGGCTATACAGAAGTATTCGGCTTCCTTCCTGAGCATCCTTTGTTCAGGAAACACACCATGATTCCACACAATATGTTTTGTTCTATGAGCAGTAGATCCATAAACACATTCTAGAACGTTTATTAGTGGTTGTGGTGATGTGGGTGTGGCTGAATGACATCTGTGGAGATCGAGTCCAGGAGAAGAAGAATTGTAAGGATTGACACCTGTGGGAAATTATATCTTACAGCTGTTTTGTATTTCAATGAGAGCTGGATAGGGATAAAAAGGGTGTCCAGACTGCCAGAGTAGAGAGGAAGTACACAGCAGTGATCGAGTGTGCCATTATTTATGTTATGCTGAAAAGAAGGACAATTAAAACTCATGTAAAAAAGTAGCAAAGACATCTGTCACAGTGGTGTTTGCTAAGACAAGCATCACTATTACTGGTGCTCACTATTACTGGAGATTTGCTGGGAAATTACCATCACTGCTGAATATGGGTAATTATGAGTAATACATTTTTGCAATATGATATTTTCTGTGGCTCGTGAAATACATTGTCACGGTTAAATGAACACTGAAGGTGCTACAGCAACTACTTGAATTCACTTTAACACAAATCATGTGTATAATGGCAGATTATCAATTCATAAAACTTCATTCATCATACTTAGGAGCTGGTAAAATTCAGCATTCAGCAAAGTGGTGCTTTCCTATCCCCCCTAATCCCTCTGCTGCCTTCAAGTGTAATATTTTACTCTTTGCCACTCTGGAAATAAA
Organism: Moxostoma hubbsi; assembly: GCA_032164185.1. NCBI lineage: Eukaryota > Metazoa > Chordata > Actinopteri > Cypriniformes > Catostomidae > Moxostoma > Moxostoma hubbsi. The sequence goes on from JAVLUX010000033.1 coordinate 9,423,150, forward strand.
TTGATGTTAGTGGTTTCTTACATGTACACAGTGTGACGACCCAACTTTTCAAAGAATCATCTCCTTTGTGATACACAAAATGAAATCAAGTCAAGTTATCTCAAGGATATTTATAAGTTGCCACTTAATTCACTATGGTTCAGATCCAACTGTGGAGTAATTCTAGTATTCAGAAAAATTAACAACTATGAACAGACATCCCACAATGCACTGGAATGATCACCACACCCAGCAACCTCCTCCATGGGGAGGGAATGAGTCACCGACTGTTGGGGTTGGGTCACGGACCCTGCTGACAATTCTGTCTTGTCTGACCGTGTTAGGTCCAGCCAAATGGGCTGGACTGGAGGATTACAGGGGAATATTTGACCCTGAGGCCTATTGAACATGTTGGCGGGTTTGGCAAGTGTTTGTGAATAGTGTTACCGTGAAGGAATGTCCTCTTGGCAATGAGGTGTAACAGCCCTATCAGACCCTCAGAGGACAGATAAACACACATCCTCATCATCACATGCATTACCAAAAAGCACTGTGGTGGTACAATCATTGTTCAACAGCATCATATTACTATAATACAGAAAAAAAGTGTGTTACAGTTATACATTGAAAACAATGGGAATATTAAAAGTTAAACGTGCAGACGTGTTCCGATAATGAGAATTAGGTCGTAAAATGTGTTTTAAGTGTTCTGAAAATAATATCACGATACAAAAAAATGTAATGGTCTTAAATGTATCCAAAATACAATTTAATATATTTTTTGTTTGATATAACCGGGACATTTTTTTGACATGTTTCATTACCCACCATGGTAATGAATGACAACCATACACTGATCAGCCACAACATTATAACCACCTTGCTAATATTGTTTAAGTCCTCCTCGTGCTGCCAAAACAGCCTTGTTGATGAGAGAGGTCAACAGAGAATGGCCAGACTGGTTCAAACTGGCAAAGTCTATGGTAACTCAGATAACCACTCTGTACAATTGTGGTGAGAAGAATATCATCGGAATGCTATTCTGAGATGAGGGTTGGCACAGTTTTGGTGGCATGAGGAGGACCTACACAATATTAGGCAGGTGGTTTTAATGTAGTGGCTGATCTTTGTATTAATTTATGATGATATTTACATGGTACTCCAGAAGAATACCGTGGTATTACCATGGTATCCCTGCTGAGAAAACATCAGCTTAAAACAGCCTAAGGTGGGTTGCTGGTCTTAGTTTGCCACCAATCTGGTTCAACTGGTCAGGCTGGCCTAGTTTGATGGTTATAGAGGGGTTTGGGCACTTGAGCACCAGCTAAGACCAGTTATATTTTACAGGGACTAGTCCTGAGGTTTTTCATGGACATGTCCTGAAGTCCAAAAAATATGTTATTCCCATGGTGCAATGCACAAAAAAGCATTGTAGGACCATGGGATTTTTCTTTTAGCAACCCATCAAGAAAGTAGGAAAATATAGCCTTATGGATCCTTCTACAGTACCTCTACATTTTATGTATCTACATATAGGAATCATTCAACTTGAAAAACACAACCAGATGTCATTTAATCTGGTTAGTCAAATAAAACAAAACCTGACAACCGAGAAGCAGGTGAAACCTTCTGAATTCACCCTTAATTTATCTAAAAGGAAGTCACCCAGTTTTACTGTATGCTTACTCAGGGGTTAAAAGTTAATTGAGCAAGAACATAAAGCATTTCCAATGGCCCTTTCTGCTCCGAGCAATATATTTGTCAAAGCTGAAGACCAGTGGAATTCATTCTGAGTTTTCGGATGCCCTCAACTGCCTACTCAGCTGCTCAATCTGATTGCGAGGCCACAGACATTTGCATGGTCAAAGCATGCAGGAAACAAACGAGATGTTCAAGCAATAGTAACGGGAGTGTTTCGTTTTCCATTTGTGGACATGTTGGTGCCTGTCAACCAAGGGTGTGTGAAACTTTTAACGGTTTGAGTGTGACATGTCTAGAAATTTAAAAAAAACTTTTCTTAAAGAAGGAATTCAGATGTGTAAAAAATTGTAAATCTGGGCTTAAATGTTGGGTACAATATTCTAGAGCAACAAAAAGAATCCTCCAAAAGGCAATTTCAAGTTAATTTTAAAAAAAGTCACTGATCTACCATGTGTGAATGTACAGACCAGTTGTGGTTGTTTTATTGCGTGACATGACTGAGATTGCTTCACGAGACGGAAGGTTATCCACCTACAAAGTCATTGGATTAGTCAGAAAGCTAGTCCCTCTGTCAAAGTCTGTGGGATTTTCTCAACTGGTGGGCTAATCTGATCACTTTGAAAATTAATAGCAAAGTAATAAGTGGACTCTCTGGATTTAGGACTGTAAATAACCAGCTGGAACACCTTAGCAACTGCATGGCAGCGCCTTGGCAATCACCCAAAACACCATAGCAATGTGAAGGGGTGTTTTGCATGGGTAAGCTCCATCCATTTTCTTTAGAAATCTTCAGTAAAGATGTAGTTTTTATGTTGCATTGCCACAGAACAAAAGCATTTCTTTACATTAGCAGAAATATCAAGAAGGGGAGGCAAGAATACACAGCTTGGCTTGTCATGTGATCTATGAGTGGTGAGCAGTGGTGAGGACATGATTGATTGTTTGTGATTGGGTGGTTTTGGATCTGGAATGGCACCCATGTTTACTAAGAGAGGACACGTTGTTCAGGCGCAAGCTGTTAGCTACTGTACCCTGTCAGTGTGAAAACAAGCCTCACTGCTCTGTAACATTTGTTTGGACAAGTTCGCCTATCACTCATGCCCTGCCTGTTGGTGCCTGTATCAAACTACAATGCTGTTTGGTTTCACAGATAATTTTGACAAGCATGGAATATGCTTAAACCAGCCTACAGTGATTTGATAGTCTTGGCTAGGATCCCAGACTGGTCAGGCAGATCTGCCGGTTTTAAAAGGCCACTTGACAGCTGGTAAAGCTGGGAACCCAGGTAGACCAGCTTAAACCAGATAAGACTTGCAAGCCATCTTAAGTGAAATCTTGGGTTTAAAGCCATTGCATATTGTGAGACATGTCAGACCATACGATACACATTGAAGCCAAGACATTGGTCCCAATCTTACTGATAGACTTTGTTGATGGTGTATTAAATCTCATAGGGCCATTAATGAAGCAGTCACACTGCATGAATGCAACACAAAAAGATTGATCACAAAGGCAATAAATGGACTGGTGGTGAACGTCACTCCAAGCATTCAAATACTGCTGATTTTACCCTACAACATGATGAATCTAGAACATTTGTTTCTGGCAGCAAAATCGTGGCAAATATTGTACAATGGGATCCTTTGCTTTAGGCTGGTTGAGTTTTCAGCAGGGAAATGAGGCTGACTTCATTTCTTAGAATGTGTAAGTGTTGTGAAATGTGATATTTTTGAAATGGTCAGATATGCAGTAAACATCATAGTACCACTTATTTGTTTACTTTGCAAAAGCTCTGTTCCTATTGTGCTGCCTACCTAGACAAGGTATCAGGTGCACTCCTGACACAATGGCTGTTCCAAAAGATAGCTATCAAAATTATGCTAGCCAAATTATGTTTTGGACAAATTCTAAGGCAGTATCCCGTCCTTCATTAGTTAAGGGCATTAATACTAACAGTGATTGAAATGCTAAAGTTTAGATTCTGTGGTATGTTTTACAATTTTTTTGTTTTAGTTTTGCTATTATCCAACTGAATCAGATTGATGATCATGTGAGCTTCACTGTCTGCACTCCCGTTGGGAGTCTCTGCATTGTGTCGCTGTCTTTATAACTCATTTAATGTAAAATTGCCTCTTTGATTTAACATTACTTCCAGTCACACAGTCGAATGTTATTGACCAGCTACTTACATGGGAAGCTCTAACGGTACTTTCTTTGTCTGAATGCAGGGATCGGTAAGGTAAAACGGAAAACAGGCATGCGTGAAACAGCCTCCAACTCGGACACAGACTTCTACCCGGACAACAGCGAACGTCTGTATGACCTGAACCTTCCTGCACTTGTTAAATTCAGCTACACAGCGGAGCGGGAAGATGAGTTATCGCTGGTTAAGGGCACAAGGGTCATTGTCATGGAGAAGTGTAGTGATGGCTGGTGGAGGGGGAGCTACAACGGTCGTGCGGGTTGGTTCCCATCCAACTATGTGACGGAGGATGCTGATGGATCGGCAAGCAATGACTCTGCTGGTCTGTCTGAGAAATTGGCTGCTGTTCTTCATAGCGTGAACGGCAATCGAGTACTGCACACAGTACAGGCACTCTACCCGTTTAGCTCGGGCAATGATGAAGAGTTGAATTTCGAGAAGGGGGAGGTAATGGATGTTGTAGAGAAGCCAGAAAACGATCCAGAGTGGTGGAAGTGTCGCAAATCCGATGGGCAAATGGGACTTGTGCCGAAGAATTATGTCACTGTGCTGCAGGAATCGCACAACTCAGCCAGCATGGCCGGGCCGCCCACACCTGACTGTGACTACATTGAGCCTTCATCCAGAGGACGCTTCGCTGGCAAGCAGTGGTACTACGGGAAGGTGACGCGTCATCAAGCAGAGGTTGCACTCAACCAGAGGGGCACAGAGGGAGACTTTCTTATCCGGGACAGCGAGTCCTCAGTAAGTGAAGAGAAATGCTCATTCTTGTATACAGTACTATGATAGTTTATTCCTCATTTGAGGGGAAACCCCTACTTCATACAATGTCAAAGTGTAACGACTGTGGAATTTGTACATTTTTAAGTGGATTTGGCAGTGAAGGTCATAGTTTCCCTTTTGTTTGACTTTGTAATTTTTGCAATAGGTCTGTTCCAAAACCTAGTGAGCTGCCTACCTAAACAGCATTTTAAGGCCTGAAACATACCTACACAAATATGTCAACTAAACAGCTTATAGCTGCTTAAGCTCAATTTTATCTGTTGTTGTGTTCTGAAATGCGTCTGACTGCAGTTCATTACACCATAGAAGTATCCATTCTCAGCGTTGCCACAAGGAGCGCTATAGTGGGCATTAGCATAAAATATCTTATTCTAACAAAGCAAGCAAATTGGCATCAGACTGTATACAACTAGCACATTAGGATTGGTTCTCATTACTGATAGGACTTCAGACTAATTTAAGTGTTTCTAATTTGCAATTGCTTTTTCATTGGTCCACAGACATGATGGGGATTGGTTTAGTTAGAATACTTAACTTCTGCTAACTTTGACAGAACAGGAGTAGACTCAAATGGAGAAAAGATATCTGCTTATGTAAGAACAAAGTGAATAACTTGACATTCAACAATAAAATTAGCACATTTTCTTCTCTCTTTCCCTTTATTTTCTTTAGCCCAATGACTTTTCAATATCGCTGAAAGCTCAGTCCAAAAACAAGCATTTCAAAGTCCAGATGAAGGACAACCTGTACTGCATTGGACAGCGCAAGTTCAGCACAATGGAAGAGCTGGTGGATCACTACAAAAAAGCGCCCATCTTCACCAGTGAACAGGGTGACAAACTCTACCTGATTAAGGCTCTTGCTGCCTCCTGATCCTGGTCAGAAGACTACCCAGTTGACAAAGACTATACATCAGGACAAACAGACACAGGGAATATCAAGCATTCCATGAAAGGGAGGTACATGGAGAGAAGACAATTGACTCCTGTTTATTCATGTAGAAACTTGCTATATATATATATATATATATATATATATATATATATATATTCTTATCATTGGTTTATTTCAAAAATGTATTGTTATTGAACTTCCCTGCCAATTTTTTAACTGTTCTCCAAACAGATAAGGAACTTCGCTCAATTTGATTCAGAGGTCTTGAATATTGTCTGTTTCTGCCTGCATTGCTTGAACTATGCTAAACAATTTATATTGACTTTACCTATTATATTTAATAGGAACCAATATTTCAGAAAAATGCTCAAACAATAAAACTCAGTGACCAAAATGTACTTATTGACAAGGATTTGCAACACAATTCAGAATTCTCACTGAGAGATTGGGGGGAAATCATTGTGGGTGGAAACTTGAACTGTAATCGAAACTGGAAGTGACCGCATGTTTCCAACTTTACTTCAAGCTGGATTTAAGCTCTAAAATTCTTCAGTTATTACCTAAGTAGCCTGTATGTGGGTGAAGTCTATATGAGGAATAAAATTACAGAAGTTCTCCTTCCCTGTCAATCGAGATTGCTGCCAAACTTTGCGGTTTGCTACTGTTGTCATCAAGCCTTGACAATGTGTCCTAAATCTGTTATCCATACATCTACGTATACTGTTGACAGAAATCATATTATGCCTTTAATATGATATTTCCCCATTTGGAAGGTCTTAGCTGTGATTGCTGTCTCCTACTAGACAATTATTTGAATGAATCCAGGAAAGGTTGCAGGTCATTCAAGCCTGTAATGCGATGCTATAGCTGAAGATTCCAGATAAACCACACTGGTGCACGCAACAGGTCTTTTTATGATTCTGTATTTTACTAATAAAGTGGCCTTTTCTGTTTAACGTAACAATTCAGTTGGCGTAACGGGTGTGTCGTTTTCGTTATCAGTGGTGGTATATTGGTTTGAAACTTCAGTCAGGTGTTAACCTTCTCTTTGTTTTGCTTGGCACTCATTTGGTTGACAATAGCTCAAATTTTCAGATGTGCAGATGCGTGTTGAAGCTTGGAGGGTCAATGCAATTCCGTTATACATCATTTGAGTCATCAGTTTGAAAGAAGCACTGTGATCTCAGGGTTCAAGGAAGAGCCTACTCCGCCTGGCGATCAAGATCCACCGTGCTGCTTCCGTATATTTTTCATCAGGTTGATAAATGGCTGAGTGTGTTGAGAGATGTTCCAATGGTATATGTAAATCCTGGAAGATAAGGATATTTGTGGAGGATCACACATTGGAGAGGACATCTCCATGAGCACATTTCTGTTTAAATTGGAACAACATGGAAGTCCTTTCTCAAGACTGGAGGAGGGTAATCTTCTGGGCTCTTCTCCAGGGGACCATCACTATGACCATGATTACTTCCCCAGCTGTATGGAGCCATACTGGGGCGAGTTGAGGAATGGGGATTTTTTGGGGAGTGTATGGAAAAAGTGCTGAAGCATGCAGACTTTGGTTCTGCAAATATTAAGGTTAGAGGGGAAATATGAGATTACTGTCAATAATGTGAAGCTCAATGCAGGGAAACAAAGTTGATTTTGCTGTTTATGGCAGTTGTTCTCACACTTTGTTTTTTTTATTTTTGAGGATGAGTGCACGTCATGCAACATGCCCATGTTGGCATATTCCTAATTTGGCTAACTTCTAACAAAGTGACAAATGCATTTGTACCAAAAATACTGTTGAGTGATTGGACGCACAGCCTCAACAACAAAATATTTGGGAAGTGTTTTCTCCTCCCTTTCAAAAGTTAATATGCCTATTTTTGTTTTTATGCTGACTGTACATGATTATATGGTCAGCTGTATTGTATTTTTGTTCATTTCCCCCCCGCCCCCCCATCCCATTGGGTCGAGATCCACCAGTTGAGAACCACTGGTTTAGGATGTGGACTTTCTGAGGTGTGTATGTAGTCTTACCATGTAGCCTAGTTTGTGCTTAATGTGCCTTCATCTTTTACTGGAACCAAAGGGTTGGTGTTCCTCTACTCTATTCTGAGATTCACACATTATTTGAGTATTGTTTTGCATGTGCGCAATGCATCCCTGATATGTGACTGATGTTAATGGACCATGTCTTGGTCATGCAAACTTTCCAATGGGGAACTGATCATACATTTAAGCCTATTGTTGATTTATTTTACTTAAGTGACCTTACCGTATTAAATTTAGTCAGGGTAGACAGCATTTAATTTGACACGGACGGATGGATAGAAGTACTGTTTATTCAGTGGGCTTTACTGTTGCACAATGAGCGCATTCACGAGTACAGCAATATGCTGACAACAGTAAAAAAAAAAAAAAATCAGCTTATTCAACAAAACTGACAACGTAAGAAACTGGTTTACATTTAGATAGATTTGTAATAATTCAGTTATTTTCTGCTTTTGATGTCAATGTAAGCAGACATGCACATTGGAAAATCCTGTAAGAATGCCGATAAAGGTGCCACACGAAGTGGGGGCAATGGGCAAATTCTATGTATGCCAATTACATTTTTTTGCTTAAGCCGTTTCTGAACTTACCACAATAAAGGAAAAGTATTTATGGTTTTTACATGACCGTACACATTGTAATCAGTGTAAGATCATGCATGTAAACACTCATTGAAAATACATCTTTGCAACAATTTCACTGGACCAAAAAACATGGGTTGTTAAAAATCAGATGTGAACTAGTGAACCTATTGAAAAGATTGTACTTCTATCCCTCACAGCTTCATTTTCATTAGCACCAGATTAAATGTTGTCTCTATCCTGACTAAGGTCAATAGCCCCAGCAAACATCATGGTTAACTATTTTAGTTTTCGCAGTGGATTCAGTTGGTGTGCACAAATATGTTGACTTTCAGCTTATAAGGTAGTTTATTTAAAATTTGAAAGAGGTCGTTACGAGTCAATCATGTACAATTAACCAACAAGTTTTATTTATGTGGTTAAAGGCCAAATAGTTTGCTTTTCTTTCTTTTTGAACATTACCAAATGGATATATTAAGTGTTAAGAGAACACTAGTGTAGAACCTTATTTCGTCAAGATTGTCCATTTGTGCATCAAGCGCAACCATTCAAATTTGGGTGTATTGTGAAGTGTAAGGACAACACAACTATATTTTGTCTTCTAATGTACAAAAGTTTGGCTAATACTTGGTTTAATTCTTGAATTCTGAATCAAATTAACCTGAAACATTAAAAAAAAATTGTGCTTTAACTCCACGGTTTGCATTTTCTGCTTAAGATATAAAAAAAGAAAGTAGTAATTTAAGAAAGCAATGCCATGTTTCCTGTTGTGTGTCTTTGGTGGCTTCATTTTGATACACAAGACTGGATTCTGACTGGACTTCTCTATTGAGAGCTGCCTCAGTGGCTTCATTGGGCCGAATGGACTGGACTGCATCACTGATCTTGTTTGTTAAACCTCATTTTGTATGGACTGAGTAAACCGAGTTTCAGCAGATATGGGCCTGGAGGTGCTGTGAAATGACTAGTTGTATGCCAATTGTCTCCAATCTCCATGAAGATGAAACTTTTTAGACCATACACAGAAAAATAAACTTCATAAACCAATGTTAATTTCTTGTGTCATCTTGATCAAAACGACCATGCCATAACAGATTTTCAGAGTTGAAATTGATATAAAGGCTTTTTCTGTATAATACAATGAGGAAATGTCACATTTGAAATAAAAGTTTACCTGAATAAACACAAATGATGGGTCCCAGTGAAATTAAAATATTGCTTGCAATGAGAGAAGCCCTACTGTGAACACATGATCTGTGTGAGCCAGTCAAGACATGAAACACAAAAAAAGTTATTACACTGGAAAGGGGGACAGTATGTGTATCGTGTGACCAAATGACTAGCATTCATAATGCTTCCCTAAATACGGTGCGTACTTCCCACGATTTCTTAACCGAAACCATCAGCTGGGATGATTTTCTGCTGAATATGATTGCAGCAACAATTATGAAAAAAAAATGAAATAATAATTGAACATTTTAGTTAATTTACATTCTGTTGGTACTGTAGCTTGCAGCTTCATTTGACAGGATCAAGCAAGAAAGCCATGCAAACACTGATGTTCCTTATTAAACCGTTATATAAATTGTAGCTATTCAACAATATACTATACAATAAAACTGTTGTGCTGTAAGTGTGGTGCAATTTAAAAGAGGTTGATTCCATCAGTTACCAGCTCAACTGTTCCCTCCAGTGGCCAACAAGACATCATTACTGTCCTCCAACAATAAAGACTTGGCTGCATCCCTGTTATATGCAGGTGTTATGTAGTGCAAGTATAAAAACTATATATTTTACATTTATTGCAAAGTACTCTATGTACAAATAGATGGGTAGTTTAAGGGTGTCAGTGTGTGCGGTCGCTCCAAGGCAAGTTTCGTGGGTTTGGTTGACTGTGGTTTTCTGATTGGTGAAGCTTTCTCTGCAGGATAATGGGCAATGTAGTTGTTTAACATGAATTCCACTATCAAACACGATTTTTAAATAATAACGTTGAAAAAAAAAAAAAATGCAGACAGATAGCTTTATTGAAAGCATATACCATCGACGAACAACCTCGGAGCTCAAGGAAGGTCTGTCTTTAAAGGTTTATAAAGTTATCGTTGAAAATCAATTAGTCTATGGGAAAAATTCATACAATTTTTACTTCCGGAACCAGACGTTGCGCTCTATAGAGCTTTTCAGTTTGTACTCAAATGCCAGAGGAGAATTAGCATGTTTGAGCAATGGGTTCAAATGGGGAATTTACTAATGGGTTTTTATAATGCAGTTTTGGATTTATGAGCAAAATAAGGTCGGTGGTAAAAATCACTTGAAGATACAAAGATATTTTGTTCTACAACATAAATTACACGGTCATATCCTAAATGTGAATTTTGAAGCCGCCCTGTTTTTTATGTTGCTAACAAGTTTCTAAATAAGGACTACAACGGTTTTCCATTTCGTCAGGCACGTACACTCACATGCTTGTGGTAGTTGTAGTCCTTATTTAGCAACTCATTATAGGACAAAACTTCCAAGTGTCTTTAACCAAAGTTTACCACATACCGTATTTTACTCATAAATTGAAAAACCCCATTGGAAATTCCAGAGGGAACCAATGGAAAATTAGTCTTCTGGGTTCGCCTACAAATTGACATCACAACTGAACAGCACTATTGGGATCCTGCCTAGACATTCATTTCAAACAAATGTTTCAGCAAAAAACCTTGGCTGTGTGCTAGTTAGGACGCGTCCTTTGAAGGCTGCAGTATAACGAGCATCCTCCTTTAAACAAGATGGCCTTTGTAGGACAAACGGAACGTAACATGGTTGCTATGACAGCACGCCACTCTTTAACAAGTGCGAGCACTTTGAGTGAGAAAGGAACAAAGTCCCTTTAAAAGGGAATGCATGAGGTACATTTTATGAGTTATAATGATATAAGGTGTACTTTTAGTCTAATAATTTATTTGAATTATATATCAATACAATTATACAGATTATATACTCTGCACCCATCTACTGAGGTACTTCAACTTGGGAATTAACATTACTTGCGTTAGAACATCATATTTACATATTTAAAATCGATGTGATTCTTCTTACAACTGAGCACAGCTAAATTAAAGCAATATACTGATTCGGTCAAGTTCAGTGCAAGGCATGTAACAACAATACATTGATTAACCCTGTAACAATATATTGGACGGCAGGGAGTTGTCATATCATTAGAAGTACAGTCTGTCGGAGATAGCTCCTGGAAGATGGGTCATGACTTGCATGCGAATCCACCAGTGTGGTTCCATAGGGTTGTACCGTGTGTAGGGCCGTTTGGACGTGATGGCGTCTGAGATGTCATCTAAAACAGGCTCGGTTTCTCGTTGGCCGCTGTTGCAGTAGGAGCGCATAAGAGCCGTGTACTGTTCAAAGTGAGCTTTTCCATAGTCTTCCTGAACACCAGGGGGGGCCTCCTTCCAGAGCTTCTCTGCTGTTGATGTTACTATATCACGAGTGAGGATGCCCGTGGCCACGATGAAGTTTCCTGGCTCGATGACTGAAACTTTGACACCCCAGGCCTTCATTTCATACCTGAGACAGTCAGAAAAAGCCTCCACGCCATATTTGGAGACACAGTATGGAGATCGGAGAGAATTTCCCATTCTGCCATACATGCTTGCAATGTTAACAACACGTCCTGTCAACAAACAAACAAAATGTTATTATTGAGGTCTGCATATAAACATATTTAAAAAGACATGTTCCAGGTTTAAAACACGTTACGCTCAAGCAAAACAATGTGTACCACACAAGCTATCAATTACCAGAGATAACCAATCATAATTTTGCATATTTTAAGAATAATTTTGAATCTCCTCACTAAAGTGCCAATTTCAAGTCTTCCATAGAAGAATGCTTATAACTTGAGCAGAAATTTAGAAGTGGAGCTATTTTTCTAGGTGGATTAACTTCTGGTTATGCATTATGACACAATTCCTCGCAACGGTCTCGCTTAAATAGGGACTGAGGGCTCAGTAACAACTAGTTGGTTTGTGTCGGTGCTTTATTTTTGTTGCACCACCAGTACTTAAACCAAGAGTTAACTAGTAGGTCGTAAGCTCTCTGTAAAGCAATATGTAACTGAATAATATGAAGTTTACCCTAAATTGATCCAACAAGGAGCTTACATATTTGTAAACAGAAAAAGTGTTGAAAAGCCATGAATTTCCTTGTTACGCTTCAAGTTTAAATCTTTCTTGACTCACGTAACTGTCAGCGGTAATAAATTACAAAAGTAAATATCATAAATAGTACATTTACATATGTAAATACTAATATTCAGGTATTCAGTAGCGGAATACGCTTATATATATATATATATATATATATATATATATATATATATATATATATATAGTTGATGGGGGGGCCATGTCTGATATTGCTTAGGGCACCAAGTAAGCCAGAACCGCCACTGCAGGAACTGTATCTAAAATAAATATGGGGTAATTAATAACTAAAAATAAATAACAAAAAATATATTATAAATAAACTTTTTTTTTTTTTTTTTAAATCATCGCATGAATTGCATGGTGTCCCAATTAATTAACCACATATACAATAAAAACATATTCAGATAATTAAAATGCATTACATTCTTGTGGCAGAAGAGTTCATCATTGATAAGGCCATACAAATAGCAGCTTTAGAATACAATGTATTGTTTACTACCATATTATTGATCATAAGTCAATCATTGGACACAGTTCACAGCAATCCATTTCACAAGTGAATTTGTCAATTAGTTGGAGATTTATTATGAGGGCTTGTTTAAGGACCCGTCAATGAACAGCTGCATCATATATGCTTTTGTAGCGTCTCAGGTGTGTTGCATCATATACATAAAATGTTTAGTACACTGTATCAAGTTAAATATAGTTTAATACTTCTTGGAACACATCTTGAGATCGCCTAGTTCGGATTTGCGCTCCATCAAGTGTTTTGAACGCAAGAATGTAATGTATGTTTGTTCTGCTGCTCAAGGGTGCTTTTCTTCACTATATAAACTGCGCATTGCCACACAGCTGAAGTTTCACTTACTGCCTTCAGGAGTAAACAGGTGGTACTACAAGGTAGTATGGTCCGTGGGCATTGCGATTATTGGCGTTAATTTTTTTTAATGCGTTATTTTTAGTCAAATTAATGGCACTGAGTTAACGCGTTAAATCAACAGCCCTAATATAAATATACACACATTTATTCATTGTAGGATCATATATATTTGTTGTTGAAACTTGGCATGCCAGTGACGAGTCGACACAGAAGAAAATTTACCATTTAATAGGGATGCACTGGAATCTTAGGCGTTAACAGGAACCGTTAATTTAAAATCCGGAAACAGAAACACTCAAATGGTGAGAAAGCATTGTTTATGTTTATTGCTGAAGTCCACATCCCTAAGTTTAAGTCTAAAGTAAAGAAATTACTACTGAAATTGTATAGTAAGATATAAACATTTTTTTATTATTAACGATGCATCCAAATTAATAACATTCAGAATTCTAATTTAAAATAATTATTTTCAGTTTCCAGAATTTTCAATTATGGCCAAGAATTTTCATGTCAGTGCATCACTACCATTTAGATCCGTTTCATGCTGAAAAGCTTTGAAGAAATCCATTTTTTTTCCATAAAATTTCTCATAAATAAATGTAATCATTATCTAAAGCATTGAAGTCATGCAAATGATGAGATCATGTCATTCAATCAGTTTTTTATTAATATATCAACAGTTACTCCTGGTGGTAGACTTTCAAAAAGATTCAGTTTATACATTAAATTTCGCAAGTTGAAGGTGCAGCGTTCAAATATTTGTTAAAAGTTGGTGCCCGTTTACATTATAACTAGTCTAAGATGTAACTTACAAATGGCTGGCGTAATCGGTCCCTGGTCACGTTGCCCCACACCAAACATGTGTCAACTAGAACAATGATTATGGTTTTCAAGGCCACAAATTTCAAAGTGCATTTTCTTGAACCATTGAGCCATTAAGCTCAGTTCATGCACTCCTTTAATTCAGTGAAAGATTGACCAGAGTAGCAACTTCAGAGAAACATTAGGGTACAATGGGGCTAAAGGCCTCCCAGTGTGAAAAGGGACTTTTGATAGAGGTTGTGTTCTAGATGGATCAATAAAGTGTTTCAATAACGGTCATATAAGTAAAAATATTGTATTTGGGGTAAAAAAAGCCCCCCTTGTTGCAGGGGCTAAAGGTCCCTATTAAATAGACCCACTCTTAAAGTGTGCTCACATTGACTGATTCAATCGCATTGGAGATGCTGCCTTTGTGATTTTTGGAGATTCAAAGGTCTGGTCACCATTCACTTGCATTGTATGGACCTACAGAGCTGAGATTTTCTTCTAAAAATCTTTGTGTTCTGCAGAAGAAAGTAAGTCACACACATCTGGGATGGCATGAGGGTGAGGAAATGATGAGAGAATTTTCATGCATGTACAACGAGGCTGCACGCTTGCAATGCTTTGACCAAGCATTTGTATCTGCATTTGCATATATGTTTCTGGCCTAAAAGGTATATGATTATTACGACTTTATTATTTGATTAAACTTATTTCACCTCTAGCTCTGCGGATAAGAGGCAGAAAGGCTTTGGTCACTCGGATGGTGCCCCACAAGTTGACCTCTGAAACCTGCTTGTACGTGTCCATGGTTGTGAACTCTACCTCACCAAAGGTCGAGATACCAGCATTGTTCACCACAGCCCAGAGACCTGCATAAGATACAAATCACAAACATTCATACCTTCTAAAATATCTTCATCAAATTTACACCATACAATCGGAGGACAAAAAGACAAGTCAACCCTCACCTTTCTCTGGGTTTTCTAGGTTGGCGTTCACAAACTGAAGGGCCTGAGAGACCTGCTCCTCACTGCAGACATCCATCTGTACAACCTTCAGCTTTTCAGAATGAAGATTCTCCAGATCTTTTGCACCTTCTCCATCCTTATTCCACAGATACAAATGCACAACACTTCGAATAAAGTTGGTAGTTGGAATTTAGGGCTAGACCGCATGACATTACTGTGCGAAGGCAGAAGTGTGTATTATAGAAACTGGTATTCTGCTATACTATGTATGGGACATTCTTCATTTGCAGGAGCAGATGGTGTCCCTCAGCTAGTAGAAATGTTCTCTCAAGAATGTTCTTGAGTTAAAGAAATATGATGTGTAACAAAATCTGAACGTCCCCCTCATAACTCAAAGTGGTATACTGGGATGTACTTGCAACAATATAAAAATTTTTACACAAAAAAAGGGCTTATATTAAGAAAATGGAAATTGCTTAAGATGTATAATATAGGGTTTGGTTACATGTAAAAAATATTTTACGCCTTAAAATATTGCGATCCGATTATATCGTCAACCTGGGTCAACCTCCCTGCTGTAGGTCATTGAGTATTTTTGCTTTTATTGATTTTGCTTTAAAAATTTTATTAATTTATTGAAGCACAAGACGTAAAAGATATTTCTAAATTCAAATAGTATATTTAAACAAAAATCGTATATAATCGCCTTACCAAATCAAAACATTTACCATCTGGAACAGCCCCGTTTGCCATCACTCAAGTATCGGTCTACGACAACAGGTGGGAAATTAATAATAGCCTAGAAATTAAGAACTAAAGACAATCATAAATGCAAAGATAATTATAATAATAAATAAAAATAAACTTACCAATAGAAAGTTTAACATATTACAGATTCATATTAGGTATAAATCTAATAAATTCCATTGCGTTCCCAAAATAATGCTGCCAAATGTGTTATCGAACCTTATCGAATTTGTGTTTGTAATGCGTTTCGTTAATACAGTTAATGCTGCCAAAAGAAAATAGAACTCAATTTTAGGTTCAAGGTGAGCGCAGTCTTGTATTGTTTTATGATTTAATCGCTTTCGTCTTCGTTTCTTTAATACAAAGATATTTTTGAGTGAACCTACAGAGTTGCGTTTACAATGCATGTTAAGCATGAACTGCTCTGTGGAAATAAAGCAAACTAAACTTTGAGCACCTCCTGAGATGGTTTTAGGTCATTTGCAGAATTTTCATACACAACACTATTCTTGCAAACAGTTTTCAGATGACTGAAACAGAGAAGAGTGAGAACTCTTTACATACTCCTGATGCATGCCTCTGAACAAACAGCGCATCAGACACGGGCATTGACGGCTTTTGTTTTCACTGTTCTTAAAAAAATATAATAGTGTGTTTCTTCAAGCGGGTGTCTTTGTGTTTAACAGCATTTCTTGTCATTTGTTCCTCCGAGACTTACAGGTCGCCCTTCAATGTTGCGGGTAAATGAGCAAACTTGCCTGCTCTCTGCATTTGGACGAGGAGCTGGATTCAGCCTCATCACATCTGAGGCAAATTCCCAGATCCATGGTTTTGACATTAACAGATATTGTCAATCATCGTCTGTCAGTGAGTGTCGAATTCGGCATTGGGAAGACATCGTCGATATCAGTTTATGCGGTCCTATCGCCCAGCCCTAGAATAATATTTAGGGATGCACCGATGTATCGGCTGCCGATAACTGCCAATTTTTGACCAAATTAAAACATACAAAACATCTGCATATCTGTTATTAGCATGAAAACAGTGATATGAAAAAACTATTGTTTTATTTATAATTCATTAGTAACACACTTTGTAAAAACTCTGAATTCAAATGCACAAACCAGAAATAATAATAGCGGAAAATGTTTTATCATGTTATCACATATATTTATATATGTATCCTTATCTTCTACATATCTTTCTTCGTGGCTCCTTTTAAAATGTTTGGCCTGTTCAACAGATGGAAATTATTTATTGTTACAACAGTAAAAATGCTTTTATACTTATTTGAACATTTTAAAAGCATAATTCCTTAGTAAAACAGTGATCTGATTACAAAATAAGGTAAGTGGCAAAATATCAGTATATAAATCATTTGTTAAAATCAGTATCGGACAATTTTCATATCGGTTTTAAACATTTCTATATTTGGCAACTGGCTGGTAAATGTTTAGATTTCTCTCACCAGTGAATTACTTGTGTAGTTTAGTGGTGGAGTATTCAGCAGCGAGATCCTTTCACTGCATGTTGAGAGTAAAAGTTGTTCCGTGTAATGTGTCTCCAAAAACGAGTTGCACGCAACTGATTTGTCAATGAATAATGTCTCTTAATACCCTTAGTGTTCTTTACAGTCAGTTGTTGATTTAAAAAAAAAAGAAACATTTAATTCTAATCAGGATAAAGCAGATAATGAACAAAGAATTTCAAGTCTCGTTAACATGCTCATTAACAGACACTCTAGAAACACTCACATTAATGACGGATTTTAGCAATTGTTCAACAAATCAATTTAAATATCTGTAAAAAGTAACAAAATAGAATATATGCAATCATATTTATTGAAAATATTGATTTGTTCATTCTTAAAGCTAGATTGTGACCAAAACTGATGAAAAAATAATAAGTCAAATTATTTTTTCAGAATGTACCTAGTTAGAAGGTCCTCTGTATAATAAACATACGCATCAGGGTGCGATCCACTTTGTGTTGTGACACATTCCTCCCCTAACCATCATTAGAATTTTCTTTTGATTTGTGCCACAGTAAACCTTCTGTCGATTGGACCAGACGGGATGGCCTTCATTGCACTTGCACATCAATGAGCCTTGGGCACCCAACACCTTTTCGCCGGTTTGTCCCTCCTCGTACCACTGTTGGTAGGTCCTCACTACTACTGACCGGGAGCACCCCACAAGCCTTGCCGTTTTGGAGATGCTCTGACCAAGTCATCTAGTCATAACAGTTTGGCCCTTGTCAAAGTCACTCAGGTCTTCACTCCTGCATTCAACACGTTGACTACGAGAACTGACTTTTCGCTTACCATCTAATATACCCAGACCCTGACATGTGGCCTTGTTAGGGGATGATCAACATCATTCACTTCACCTGTGAGTGGTCACTATGTTTCGGCTCATCTGTGTATATCCACGGTGTCATTTAAAAATAAGACACCAACAGAAAACAATAGCATACTCCAACTGTCGCAGACAGGAGCATCTTGTAAAGACTGATTTTTATTGGCTATAATGAGAGTATAATATTAATATGATAAATACATAAGTATTTTTATTTACAGTAATGTAATATAAAATTACTCCGATATTTTGGTCATACTTCCCACCCCTATTTGGAAAACGGTTGACAAAATACCAGTTGCAAACTAGGCTATTGTAAAATGATTTGCAAGAATCTTGTGAAATATATTTCATCATCTAAAAGCTAAACTTCCACCTGGACTTTAAGCCTATATAATGATTACATAGCAACTGTGGTACAACAGAAGCCAAACCAAGTTGCACGTTGCATTGTTGAGCCATTACCTTAAAAAGACAAGCTGCAAACACAGTGAAACCAAGTTTGTGCAAGTGCTTGGCCAATGCATGTCCAAATCCACTGTCACAGCCAGTAATGAACACAGCCTTTCCATCAACCTACAAAGGAAATATTATGCAATATTACAAGAGCATGAGAATGAGTGTGCCATTGATTCACTGCCCTGGAAAAAAAAAAATACAAATCAAACTTGCACCTCAACTAAACTTTAATATGACTTAGTATATGTTAAACAGCTGAGCAAATGATTTATCTCAATCAAGCATTCATGCAATCAGGACTGAAAGCATACACCACAAAGTTTGTGTTTGTGCACCACATGTGTATATTATAAATACAGATCATTATATTAAAAGCACTTTACCACTTCTGCCACACATACAAAAATGCATTGTTTCTTGCAAATCTTACAGGCACACACTATGATGCATGTCATCATTAAAGACAGAACTAAATGTGTCTCCAAATTGATTTGTCTGGAATGCTGTGACGTGTTTAATATGCATACTCTTATGCACACTGTACTGTACCTTTACAGTCCCTCGGGGCAGTCGAGGCATGGCCACGTAGACGACGAACAGCGCGTACATGAGCACGATGCATTCCGTTACGCTCGCCTCCGGGAAGCCGCAGCTGCGCGCGATGAGGTTGAGGGCGGACGGCAGGCCAAAGCCAAGGATGAGCGTGAGAAACACGGAGAACGCGATGAGCAGCGCAACTCGCAGCAGCGCAGCCATCTTGAACAACTGTTGTCATCCCGTGCGGAGGCGGCGCCATATAGTCCCAGCTCATGAATTATGTAGGAACCTGCGAATGATTTAGAGGGGGTACCACAGCATAAATTATTATTTTATTGGACTTTCAGTAATATTTGTATGTAATCTGCTCGACCATATTTAAAATATTATTTGTTA
Source organism: Moxostoma hubbsi (assembly GCA_032164185.1). Classification (NCBI taxonomy): domain Eukaryota; kingdom Metazoa; phylum Chordata; class Actinopteri; order Cypriniformes; family Catostomidae; genus Moxostoma; species Moxostoma hubbsi. Next base: position 9,442,696 of record JAVLUX010000033.1, read on the forward strand.
AAGTGGCATTTTGATATTGAAACTTTTCGACAAGAAACATTTGTTCGCAGTGCATTAACTAATGTTAACATATACAACTTTTGAAATTTATATTAAACTGTTGAAATTAACATTAACCAAGAAATGCAGTAAAAGCTTTGTTCATGGTTAGTTCATAATAAATAATGTTGTTAACTAATGTTTACAAATGGAACATTGTTATAAAGTGTTACCAATAATATCCATGTCTTGTTCAGATACATTGCATAATAATGAAAATAAATTATAAACATCTCCACACATGGAGGATTGAATTTAACAATGTAAGTATTAATACGAAGAATGTAATTCTTTCATTAATATGTACATTTTACCATACTGTTGATTTTACCTTAATATGCAGATATTTAATTATATTATTCAAAATAACCAACAACTTCAACACAGACTAGGATTTTTGAAATCAGAAATGTATTGACAGGATTTAAAATCTGAATAGTTTTCAGTAAGAACAATAAGAAAATGGCGCAATTTAACGCACTGTAATGTTCTTGTAAGATTAGTTTTTGGAAAAATAAAACCTAAAAATAATGATTGAACATTCTGTAAGTTCTTTAGGTTGTCATACGAAAACGTCCCGGTAACGTTCATGGAACGTTAGTTTAGGGTTATAAAAATAGAGTCTGAAGAGAAAGTTTCTAGAACGTTAGGAAATGGTTGCCAAATATAAATGAACGGGAACGTTAGGGTGTTCTGTTTTTGTTTTTCTGCTTTTTCTTTTTTTTCTGGGATTTTAAATTTTGCTTTTAAAATGATAATCCTGATAAAGATGGTTATTGGACACTTTTTCTTTGGCAATTTATCATTAACAAAGGATTTTTATTTACATGCACGATATCTGTGTTAAAAACTGTGTTAAATGTCTGACAATTACACTAAAACAATTTGTTTGTGGGATCTGTATCATCTCAAAATTATGTAAATATGTGTATCTTTAAAGGAATGTTCCGGGTTCAATACAAGCTAAATCGACAGCATTTGTGGTATAATGTTGATTACCACAAAAAAATATTATTATTATTTGATTTATTCTAGATTATTTGACCCTTACAGTTGGATTTAACAAAGCATATGTGTTACCTTTAGTGGACACCAGATGGCAATAATCATTTGCTGATATCCTAGCAATGACGTGACCTTATGCTGCCTCAGTATCCTGTCCAAAACCAGTTTCTGGAGGTATCTTCATACGCAAATGCTGTCTGTTGAGTCATTGACTGATGGGGCAGCGAGGCAACAAAACAGCTACCTTTGAGTGCAACTGATGGCATGGGAAGACAGACAGTCCGCCTTAGCTGATCCACCAATCAGAACGTCCATTGTTCTTCAGAATTTCACAGTATGCCCACCTCTTCAGACACTTTACACCACTGTTTATGTCTTTTAACACAAAAACAAAATTGCTCCACATTTACTTCCATTGTAAGTGCCTCACTGTAACCCAGATTTATTTTCTTTTTTTTTTTTTTTTAAAGAAAAGTAGGGACAAGTCGAAATGAAATTTTGTGATAATTAACATGCAACAAGCTTAACATGTATTGAACCCAGAACATTCCTTTCATAGATTTTTGTGTATTTTTTATGACAAAGTTTAATTTTTATTATATGACAACAGAATATAAGAAATCCAGACTGACTATTTTATAGGTAAAGAGAACATTGAATTGAATGTTGTAGCTTTAATTATTTAAATCATGAACTTATTTATAGCCAGTGAGAATTGTAATGACACAAACTTCCTGTACTCGGTATTTTATTATGGATGTTGCTTGTTGGTTATTAATTGTTCTTCTTATTAGAAGAAACATTTGTTTTTATATATTGTATGTTATCTGTTGGTCATTGTAATGCACATAGAAATTAAGCATGATACAATAGTTAGATCAATGGAAAATTAGCAGTTAGGATCCAGTTTCATAAAGTTCCACAGACTGTTACACACATTATGAGCTCAATGTAAAAACTCTGAAAAAGTTCAATTTGTGATAAACAATGAAGTAGATTTTTTTTAAAAATAAACTGTTTTATGAGAATATGATAAAGTATTAGTGCAAAGTAAACATGATTTTGAGATAACTGAGGTAAATTCTTACTTATTCTCACTATAAATTAATTTGTTTACCTGGCCCAAATACGAACATGAATTAAAATAAAGGAAATAATTATGCAAAAGGAATAAATATGACACATATGATCATTTAAATTGCTTTATTTTGCAGTTTGAGGGGACAAAGGCCCTGTAACACTGGCTAAGAGAAACAGAGATAGAAAAAAAAGACAAAAGAAAAATACAGAAAAAAGATGTATATAAAAAAATAGAAACAGAAACGTGCCCATATATTGCACATAGTAATAAAAGCTGTAAATAAATCAAGTAAAAACAGAGTAATGAAGATTTAAAAAAAAAAAACAAAAAAAAAACAGCAGAACCTGTAACCTTTAAAAACCTTTAAAAAAAAAAATTAAACTAAGGTGGAAATAGCAGTTTGTGTCTTCCAGAATTTTCTTCTTTGTAAAAAGTTAGAATATGGTTTGAGGGTTCATTTAAATATGGTAGGATTGGCAACATGGTGTGCTTTCATTTAAACAATACAAACTTTGAGCATGAGTGGTGTAACCTAGTTCCAAAACCATCACCATGTGTAATGGAAAGTTGAAAAGTTGATATATATATATATATATATTACTAAAAAATATCCCTTTATAAGTCCATGAAATTGCTGTGCATTTTAGAAGTCACATTTTGCATTAGAAGGTTTCTATCAACCCGTAAATAAGGGCTACATTCACAGTGAATGAAGAGAAAAAAAGTGTGAGTTAGTGTACTGCAAAGTGACAGTCTTGCATAGCTGAAAGTATATGCTCCCAAATTTACCAAAAGGGAATTGTAACAGTGAATCTACATGTGTTTGAATTGTCACTTTGTAAAACTGCATGGTGAGCATTCACGTTATGTAATTCCCTCAACCGTTTCTTTTTATTTAAGAAAAGCATCAAGCTTTTTCTGGATGTTGTCAAAAGAGTCTATTCCCATGTAGTCGGCCTGGCCCTGTTCCCATTTCTGCTTGCGCTCTGCTGAGGACATGGGCGGTGGATCATCCTGATACCATGCAACATCCTCCTGACAAGAGAGAAATTAAAACATTTAGAGCAAAACAGATTGTATATCTGTATTGTACATCTGTATTGTATGATATTCATTTAAATGGGAAACAAACCCTAGTAGCAAACTTAAAGGTACTATTATGAGTTCAAAACTGCATCTGTGCTCTGTTGTAAAATACCACAGACAATTATTTTGATTTAAATTTACAGTAAATTTGATTTACACATTTATAACGCATTTATAATGGACGTCTATGGGACAAAGCAGGATAAAAACATAAAATGTAAAGCTCATATTTTTGTTAAAGTGCTTATATCATATGTTAAGCCCAAAATGTGTGCTATTTTAGCTCTTAATTTGTCAAATTGACCTTTTAGCAGTGAAACTACGAAGATGAACGTCTGGTTTATGATAAAAATCAGAAATAAAAAAAAAACTATTTTTTTTTTTTTAAAACGTGTCAGTTTCGTAGAAAGTGTCCTTGTTCATTTCATAATTATTTTATAAATAAATGATATACGTATATACACACATGGGGTATACAGGGTTACTCCATTTGACCTGAACATAATTAGCCGTTTCATAATGTCAAAATACCAAATATTGTTTTAAAAAATTCACAGTCATGAAGGTCTAATAGCGTCCTCTCTCTATTGTTTTATTTAAAAAAGCTACCTGCATGTCGGTTATACCAACTGACTTTGATTTGGTTGACAAAAGCTTTTCCAAATATTAATAATATTTTCAAAATTGTTTCACTGTTAATTTAAGAAATAATAATAAAGATTATTCCAAACTACTTATTTGAACAAAAATATTTTCTTTCAGAAAAATGTGCAGCTTTTTTATTATTATTATTATATACACAGTATATATATATATATATATATTGTTACATTCCAGAACGTATCTTGTGTTGAAATATGTTGGGTGTGTAAATGTTTGTCTGTCTCTCCGTTCTGCTCCTGTAGGATGAGTTGTGGCACCTGTTCCAAATCAACTCCTGATTGGCACCTGTGGCTGTGTGCTTTGAATAAAAGCTCTCCAGTTTGGAGTTACGGGAGAGACATTTCACAACAATCTCTCTCTTGCTAAGTCCCTTTCTCTTCTCCCAGATGCTCGTTGTTTTGTTCCTTGTGTTACATGCTGTGTAAGGTATTGTACTGTGGTATAAATGGCTTGTAAAAGAGCAGTGTTAACCTGTGCAGGCGGACATTTGCCGTTACCCCTGAGTGCAGGGCTTGTTGAGAAATCAGCTTTCTGAAGATCAGCTTTCTCAGCTGAAAAATAGCATCCATGCATGGGTATTTCTCCCTATTTTGCGGTAGCCAGTGCGCAAGAGACATTACCTCAATTCATTTGAGTTATTTTCTGAAGCTGTAGGGAGGTGGGTGTCAATTATTTTGCATATCTTTTTCTCCTGTTTATTATTTTAGAGGATCAGAATTGTCTTTTATTTGCATCTTTGTTTTGTATATAGATTATTTAGTCGAACTAGCACAAGTAGACTCTTTTGTTTGTTATTTTGGCATTGCCCCCTCCTGGGGTTAATTTATTGCTTCCTTGTGAATGTTCCTAAGTTTCTGTTTTCAAAATAAATCTTTATGATTCCAATAACTTGTGTTCTATGCTACTGGGATGGAAAAACAGGGGCTCAGCAACGTTAGCAAATAAACTTGAAAAATATTATATTATTTAGTTTTCCTTAATTTTTAATTTTAAACTGTTCCTCCTTTACCCTAGACAGGGGAGACTGTCTAGTGCATTTTTGTGCACTCAACTTCTTTGGTCGACCATGGCGAGGCCTGTTCTGAGTGGAACATGTCCTGTTAAACCACTGAATGGTCTTGGTCACTGTGCTGCAGCTCAGTGTCAGGGTCTTGGCAATCTTCTTATAGCCTAGGCCATCTTTATGTAGCGCAACAATTCTTTTTTTCAGATCCTCAGAGAGTTCTTTGCCATGAGGTGCCATGTTGAACTTCCAGTCACCAGTATGAGGGAGTGTGAGCGCGATGACACCTGCTCCCCATTCACACCTGAGACCTTGAAACACTAACGAGTCACAAGACACCGGGGAGGGAAAATGGCTAATTGGGCCCAATTTGGACTTTTTCACTTATGGTTTACTCACTTTTGTTGCCAGCAGTTTAGAAATTAATGGCTGTGTGTTGTTTTTTTGAGGGGACAGAAAATGTACACTGTTATACAAGCTGTACACTCACTACTTTACATTGTAGTAAAAAGTGTAATTTCTTCAGTGTTGTCACATGAAAAGATATAATCAAATATTTACAAAAATGTGAGGGGTATACTCACACACACATCACTCCGACGCTTCACTGTGTGTATCACTCCCCTTGTGTTCATGCCATTCTAAACTAAGTAAGTGTAAGAGCAGTGCAGATTTTAAGAGCAATGGTTTGTCTTTTTTCATTACATATGTTAGCCAGCAGGTGGTGGCAGAAGATAATTTTTGTGTGCAATATGAGCCAGTTAGGTGACGTGAAGTGAATCCGTGTCAGCCGTTTACATACAACAGCTCTTCGTGATCGCTTACTACACTACTAAAGCTAGGAAATAGCTTTAAACAGATTTAAATTAATAACTTCAGCATTAAGGCTCATCACAGCTGAGAGACACAACAGACTGATTAATTACACAATGGGTGCTCTTTAAAATGGCGGAGGACATTGCGTTTATATAGTGAAAGACTCTTGCGCACTGGCTACCGCAAAATAGGGAGAAATACCCATGCATGGACGCTATTTTTCAGCTCAGAAAGCTGATCTTCAGAAAGCTGACAGCCTCTCTGCTTGGGAGTGGCAACAGGTGATTGCTCGCTCGCACACACACACACACCCATCCTTGTTTATCCAATAACTTGTTAGAAACAGCACAAGCCATGATATTATTTCTGAAGTGACATTTTTGAATTACTAACGGAGGCTTGGACACATCATTTGTTTTGAACCAGCAATGTCAGATTCTGATTTTTATGACTGTACTCAGTTTTTCCTAATTTTAAAAATGTACTTGTTCATTGAACTGTTGTATATAAGCAGACGAATCACAGCAGTGCTGATGTAGGGCCATATCGCACTCTTGCTCGTGTGATATTGTTTAAATATTTTATATATATATATATATATATATATATATATATATATATATATATATATACACACACACACACACACACACACACACACACACACAGGTGGCCAAAAGTTTGGAATAATGTACAGATTTTGCTGTTTCGGAAGGAAATTGGTACTTTTATTCAACTAAGTGTCATTCAACTGATCACAAAGTATAGTCAGCACATTTACTCAATCACTATTTGAAAATAATAATAATTTTTGATCAAATCTAGACAGGCCCCATTTCCAGCAGCCATCATTCCAACACCTTCCTTGAGTAATCATGTTAAATTGCTAATTTGGTATTAGAAAATCACTTGCCTTTATAGCAAACACAGCTGAAACATATTTGTTTTGTTAAATGAAGCTTAACATTATTTTTGTGTTTGTTTTTGAGTTGCCACAGTATGCAATAGACCAGCATGTCTTAAGGTCAATATTAGGTCAAAAATTTCAAAAAAGAAACAGCTTGTTTTGAGGAATGAATGTTATACAATGCTTGAAGAAACCTGAAGATTTCATACAAAAGGTGTACACTACAGTCTTCAGTCAAAGGACAACTGACTCTAACAAGGACAGAAAGAGATGTGGAAGACCAGATGTACAACTAAACAAGAGGATAAGTAAATCAGAGTCTCTAGTTTGAGAAATAGACGCCTCACGTATCCTCAGCTGACAGCTTCATTGAATTCTACCCGCTCAACACCAGTTTCATGTACAACAGTAAAGAGAAGACTCAGGGGTGCAGGACTTATGGGAATAATTGCAAAGAAAAAGCCACTTTTGAAACAGAAAAACAAAATGAAAAGGTTCGAGTGGGCAAAGAAACACAGACATTGAACAACAGATAATTGGAAAAGAGAGTTATGGATCTTAAATCCATTGAGCTTTTGTGGGATCAGCTAGACTGTAAGGTGCGTGAGAAGTGCCCAACAAGACAGTCACACCTATGGCAAGTGCTACAGGAAGTGTGGGGTGAAATGTCACCTGAGTATCTGGACAAACTGACAGCTAGAATGCCAAGGATCTGCAAAGCTGTCATTGCTGCATGTGGAGGATTTGTTTATGTGAATTCTTTGTAGTTTAAGAAATTATGAATTATTTTTTTTCAAATTGTAATTGTAATTTTTCACATTATTAATGTCCTGACTATACATTGTGATCAGTTGAATGCATCTTCGGTGAATAAAAGTACACATTTCTTTCCATAAAAGCAAAATCTGTACATTATTCCAAACCTTTGGCTGCAGGTGTGTGTGTGTGTGTGTGTGTGTGTGTGTACATATATAAACACACTGGCAGTATATATAAATATGCTGATATATAGACTGTTTTTAATTTAAGCCCCAGAAATTTTTTTAATAAAAATGACTTTGAATTCAGAAATTGAAAACATGCTCATCATAGCAGAGGTTTGAATTGCATTTTTGATTTTAAATAATAACTTGATAGTTTTGTAGAAAAAAATAAGCATCTTAAACCAGAGACAAGATAAGCAATTTGAACATTAGTCTCATGTAAACACATGCAATGTTTAGGTCTTGTGGTTAGACTTTAGAAACAGAGTGTATTTAATATGTATCCCAGTGTGATGCCTCTCAAAGACTTCCATTGTAAGTGGATTACTGAAAATTAGGTTTTTGCTTGTTTTCTCATCACCAGCAAAATACCTTTAGTGCATATTATAAGCATGCGAATGGGGATGATTTGACAATTCCAGAATTCTGGATATGCTTATTGTATTATTTTGTACAAAAGTAGTCTCAGTGTTTATGTTGAGGTCTCACCTCACAGCCGGAGTGGAAGGGCTGGTCTCCATATTCTCTGAACAGCATGGGCACAACTTCACTGCTGTACAGAGCCCACCACTCCAGGAGGAAGCTAGGGTGAGACGCTTCCTGAACGTCCCCTCGCACTTTCCTCTGCTTGGGGTCATACGTGTAGCTCCATGGCTTCATCTGTCCCAGAAAGTGGACAACTTTTGCATTTGCACCATATCTGATGACAAAGTGAGATATTTCAATTAAAGCAAAGCCTTTATTCAGCATGTATTATTGGATCATACATTAAAGTTTGTCTGTAAGGTTTATTAATGCTTTTGGATGGTGTGCAGAAAATAATTTGATGTTAATGAGAAGTTTACTTTGAGTTCAAGTGATATTTCATAATACCAACCCTCTGCTGTAATCTCTACAAGCATTGGACATTGAGATATTTGTGCATTCTTCAATGCAAATGTCTATATTAACCCTTCACTGCATGTTTTTTCAAACATTATTTCATACCTCAATTTTTAAGTGACCCAGCACATATATCTGTCACCAATGGATCTACAAAGGTATAGTGTGACATTTTCAAAACATTTTCAAGACATTAGAAAATAACAGAATGGTTCATATTCAATTACATTTTGATGTTTCATTTATCATTTATCGAAGAGATGATGCAACAAATGATATAGAGAAGTGAAAATAAGGTTAAAAAAAATCTGAACAATTCTAAAAAATGATTTGTAAAATACATGGTTTAGATAAATGATCAGTCCCCTTACATTAACCATTACAAACTTGCTCAGATACAACCGATCACCTTTCATATCACATACCTGGAAAATTGGCCCCAACCTGACATCAATTGTAATGGTTTTGATTACTATTGAATAAAACCAGCTGTTCCATAAAGGTTCCATTACTAGTAGTGCATGGTAATTCATTCAAGAATTCACCATGGTTGGAAAGTTGCATTCAAAAGGGCTCTGGGATGATATTGTGGAAAGGCACAGGTTAGGTGAAGGGTACAAAAAGATTTCAAAAGGCTTTAACTATCCCTCTAAGACCTGTTCAGAGCATAAAGAAGTGGAAAGCGCATGAGCCATCCCTCCACACTGGATGACCGTGCCAGAAGGATATTAATCATGGAAGCTATCAAGAGGCCAAAGGCAACTTTCAAGGATTTAAAAGCCCTTATTGCTGAGATTGGTCTGAGCATGCGACAACCTTTCAAGCTTACACAAACATATGTTTATATACCATAATTGTACAGAGTGGTTATCTGAGTTACTGTAGACTGTGTCCGTTCAAACCAGTCTGACCATTCTCTTTATACCTCTCTCATCGACAAGACATTTCCATCCACAGAACTGTCACTCACTGGATGTTTTTTGTTTTTGGCACCATTCAGAGTAAATTCTAGAGACTGTATGAAAATCCCAGGAGATCAACAGTAACAGAAATACTCAAAACAGCCCATCTGGCACCAACAAATATCCATGCGATTATCCAATAAGCTAATCATGTGGCAGCAGTGTATAAAATCATGCAGATACAGGTCAGGAGCTTCAGTTAATGATCACATCAACCATTAGAATGGAGAAAAAATTTGATCTCGGTGTTATGGAGCATGACATGATTGTTGATGGACCTTTCCTGAACACTTCCTAATATTCCTGCTTTCTAAAAGGAATGAAAGAAAAAGGGGGATAAAAAATGGGACATAAAGTGCCAATGCATGCATAATGAATGTCAGGGTACGCAGCTCAATTTTGGACTGTTTGAGTCACTTTTCCAGAGATTTTGAGGGTTACACTCATACTCTTATACTCTTGCATATTCTCAGCTCTTGATGACTGTAACCTGATGTTACACCACGGACAGCCTTCATGTGACCCATGTGTGTATCCTCTTACAGTCTGATCTGAAGGGCCAGCAATTGCCAGCATGAGTGATGCAGACTGGAGCCATGTGACTCAAACATGGTCACTTGTGCCAAGCAGTCCTTAATGAAGGAATAATACTTACTGTTTAAATGCTGGCAAGTACGTGTAGATCGCTATGCTGCTCATATTATAGATAAATGGAAGGTGTTTTGTGATATCAGCTGTTGACCAATCACTGAAGAAGCCATTCAGGACTCCTTGGTCCCCTCCTAAAGAACAAACAATACTAGATTAATAAATATAAAAATCACAGCGTTACCAGTGTAGTATGATTCCCGAACAAATTACTCTTACTAGCCTATTCTTTTTAGTGAATCAACAACATGCAGTGTGAACAGTGGACAACAGTGCAGTGCAGTGTATTGTGATTAAATGTATAATTAATGGGATAATTCACCCAAAAATGAAAATTCTCATCAATTCACTCACACTCATGCCATCCCAGATGTGTATGACTTTCTTTCCTCTGCTGAACACAAATAAAGAATATCTCAGCTCTGTGGGTCCATATAATGCAAGTGAATGGTGTCCAGAACAAATAAAATAAATAAAAAACACAAAAGGCAACATAAATGTAATCCTTAAGATTCCAGAGGTTAAAGCAATATGATAGGTGTGGGGGAGAAACAGATCAATATTTAGGTCCTTCTTTAAAACTAATTTTCCTCTCTGCCCTGGTGGCAATGTGCACGAAGAATGCAAATTGCCAAAAAAAAAAAAACAACAAAAAAAAAAGAATGTGAGAGATTTAGTTTCGCACCTATACCTATCATATCATATCATGCTTCTGAAGACACTGGAGTCTTATGGATTACTTCAAAATTCTGGTCACCATTCACTTGCATTGTATGGACCTACAGAGATGTTTTTTTGGGTGAAGTATCCCTTTAAGGATACACATGAGTTTTGTTATAATCATTGAAATTTCATCATTTTAAATTTAAGAATAAATTAATTAAATATGTTGAAGAATTGCATTTCCTATATACAAAATATTTCTTCCTCAAAAGTATTAAAATAATTGTTAATGGAACCAATATTGTATAACAACTAGATTTATTTTAGATTTCTTATTTGAATTTCTGTACAATAAATTATTTATTTATTTTTTTTTAAATGGGAACATGAAAGGAATACATCCAAGTGCTTACTAGTTGAAAAAAAGACCCTAAATACTACATCTAACAAAGGTTAAGCTCTAAAGAGCAGTCCAGTTCCTCTGTGCTTGTTCAAAGGCCACCAAGAACATATATAACATACATGACATAGCCACATGTCACAGAGACAAGTATATGCATGTTCAAAGCATGACCCATACTGCACCACACAAACAGACAGCGAGTTGCATAAATAATACCAAACACTGACAGACCATTTTATCAGCCAGTATTTAGACTAGTTTTCTAGTGTTTGCTATATGGTGAGGAGATTGTTGCGTGGGTGAACTCCAAAGCCAAGCGTGAAGAGAGAGATGGGTAATAATAATAATAGCACACTTGCAGACAGCAATGGATAGCACTGCTGGGCTTTGTGTTATACAAACAACATCTTGTCCAATATCACCAGATGTCAGTTGATAGTCTGGGGAGACACTATAGGACAGTAAAATAGGGGGTGAGTCATTCCAACATGACTGTGCAAGATTTTACACTTGGGTGAAAGGAACAGATCACCCAAAGGGGAAAATTCTGTCACCATTTTATTCACTCTCATGTCGTTCCAAACCTGTTAGGGTTAGAAGTCCCGATGACTTGTGTGAATATATTTAACAGAATCACATGGGATTTCAGCATTTTGTTTCTGTGCGACTCACTGAGAAGTACCATCTCCATCAGGCATTATTGTATTGTGGAGCGTGTTGTGTGAGCAGCGTGGGAGACCCAGGTTCATATCCCGTATTGAAACCAGGAAATAATCGCGTTTGCAAAATCAGTGACAAGTGTGATTCAGATGTAGCATTTTTCCCTTGAACTTTACATTTTTACTCCACTGATAGTTAGGTTTAGTTTTGGGGTTGGGTTGGGGGTTCAGTTTATAAAATATGCATTCCCCTTCACTGTATTACAGCCTGTACAGCTGAAAACAATTCACTTCACAATTCACTCTTGGCACCCCTCTGTGGACATTTCTCCCAGAAAGGGGATCACACGTGCCTATATGCCCAACAACATTTACCGCTTTGGTTACTGGGGCAGAGTTCGAATTTCAGTACGCACAGACCAATTTCAGCTAAAGATTCAACCTACTGTTTTAGATTTCACTGTGAGATCAGTCTGAAATATTTGAAGTCTTCTGAAGTCATGTCATAAAAGAGTACACCAAAACTGATGTAGTTCTTTACTGAACCTCTTTCCATTCTCTTAAATAACATTTACACTTCCATATTCTCAAACTTGCCATGCCAGTTGCAAGTAATGCGACAACCAATGGCGTTTGGCACCTGGAGCAACACATCTTCATGCGCCAAATTTGAATGCAAATAAGACTAAATAAAATAAGCTAACGCAGAGGGGAAGTTTTTTATTGAATAACAGCTTACATTTTTGTATGGCTTCAGAAGACATAGAATATAGAGCAAAAGTCTTACAGTAATTTTTTTATGATACTTTTGTGGTGTAGACTTGCCATGATGTAATAATTTTCACACCAATGCGGTGTTCACGGTAATACCGCTGGTTGGGCACTAAGTGGTACTATGGGGTAATTTTCGTTAAGTAATAGCCTATAAAATATCACAAGGCAGCTTGATTCCAAACTTTGAACTTTATTTTCTTTTCATTTTACCTAAAAATTCAAATGAAACTGAAAAAATGTAAGTGTAATTACTTGTTCAACTTTTTGAAATATGACTTTGATCTCTCTGGCAATGAACCTATTTCATCCATGCATTCTCTCCATCATGGGCTACTGGTCGGGTATTTCGTTGTCCGGGCAAATACATCATATTTTACATATTGTGGGTTGTTGCAGGTTTAATGTTGGTGTTTTATTATCATTCAAGGGTAATGACTTTGAATATGTGTGAATATTTTTTTTGTTCTCTCATAGATATGCAAGAAATATGTTCACGATATTTCTATAAAAAAAATAAAAATACACAATATCCAATTACATCGACAACCCCCCAGCTGAGGGATCGGTGAATATTCTTGCTTTAGTGATTTTGCATTTTATTCATTTATTTAAAAAACTTGAACCAAAGACATTTCTAAATTTAAATTCAAACAAAACTATAAAGCAATTAAAATAACAAAGTTGTAAAAAAAAAAAAAAAAAAAAAATCATATATAACCTCCTTTTCATTTACCGTCACGCAAGTATCCGTGTATGACAACAGGCAGGAAATTACTAATACATATTAAAATCTAAAAACAATTATAATTGCTAACATAATAATTATAATGATGATAATAATCACTGAAATATAAATCATGGTTCGAGGTGAACGTGTTTTTGAATTTTATGATTTAATCACAGATGTAAAGGCTATACTAATATTGTGGAGTTCCCCCTCATGCTGCCAAAACAGCGCCAACTCAGTCTCTAGAATTTACTCCGAATGATGCCAAAAATAAAAAACATTCAGTGAGCGGCAGTTCTGTGGATGTCTTGTTGATGAGAGGTCAATGGAGAATGCCAGACTGGTTAGAACCTACAAAGTCTACAGTAACTCAGATAACCACTCTGTACAATTGTGGTGAGAAGAATAACATGTCACAATGCAATTCTGAGATGTGAGTTGGTGCTGTTTTGGCAGCACGAGTGGGACCTATACATTATTAGGCAGGTGATTTTAATGTTATGGCTGATGGCTGTATACACATTATACAAAATCAAAATAAATAAATGCTATTTGGAGTCTTCTGTGTTTTGCAGTATTAACATTTAATAACAGTTAATAAATTATTTAGCCAGGTAACATGCAACTATTAAAAATTCATGAAAATGTACATATCTTATTATCATTGTTATTAATAATATCGGGAATGTTGAGTTACGCTTCTTGCCACCCTTGAATGAGTCACTGCTTAGACTTAAGACTTTGTACAAACCCTGAATGTAATGGTACTCCCAAACAGATGCGAGTTTTAAAACAACTACCCTAAACCTAGCTAAACCTTACCAATAGTGTCATTAAAAGCAAATGTTAAAAGAAAAAATTAGCAACCATGCCATTTTTAAAATCTGCCATTTTACTCATGATTTGTGTGAATGTGTATAAAAGTAATTGCTGTTGTAGCCCCTCTAGGGATAATTTCACCAGGAAATTGCCACGATACATACAAAAAGCCAGGTAAAATTCATTTTGCAAAAATATAGGTACAGTAATGTGATTCTATGAGGAATCAGGTTGAAAAAATGTAAACTCTTTCATACTTTGCACTGAGAGTCATGAATGTTTGCCCCAGGAGAGGCCACATGCACGCTACAAGGAAATGAATGTTGGATACTCCTTACACATTTTTATTTTTATTTTTAAATAAAATATATTCTCCATACACAACTCACACAACAAAATTTTACATAACATAACAGATTAACCAATATCCTTAAACATTCTGAATAATGGGTTCTCCACTCATGCTGGTACAGTTAAAACACTAAACCAGTCCACGGTAATTTAGCCTAATTCAAGCGTGCCATCTAGAGCCTAGAAATGGGTCCAGAATCCTCCCCTGGGGCTTTACTTGTGCAAACGGCTCAACAATCAATTGTTCATTTTGAGGGGATGAGCCAGACCATGTAGGAATGTACATAGGCTTTCACTGGTTTACATTGGCAGGATGAAAACAAGACCACAAGATAGCCTCTGGTCATCAGGCCTGTAATAAATGGGGAATTGCAAAGATACCAGTTTCGTTCACCTTTCCACAGAGATTCAACCACTTTACTGGTGTGAGAGAACACAGCTATGCTTTGTCTATGGATGGCAGTTGTCTTAATGCCTAACAAACCTGGAAGTGATTTGGCTGGTTTGTTACTTTGAGGCAAATAGCACTTTAAATTGCTCTGAAGGTATTGCACATTAACTTTTCTTGCCATTTATAGCCTAGAACCCTGTAATTAGTGGTGTTTGATGAGGCAAGCATCAGTATTATTATAGCTCATACTTACAGTATGCTGCCTTCACATGCTATCGGAATGATCCTACTTTCCACTTCTGAAGCCGTAATTACAAGTACGTCACATTCAATTGCTTTGTTGTCAGAGGGAATAGGAAACATGTAAGATGCCAGGTTCATTCTTGCATATTTCATGCGGAACTCTTATTTTTGACAGTGCGATTCATGTTTGTCAGCTTGCTGACGATAATGGAATTCTGGTCAAATTTTTGGTCATTTGTTTCTTGAAATTGACGAATTTTCGAATTTTAATTTGACAACCCTAGTATGTTCCTGGCCTTGAAGGATATGGAACAAACCCCTAACCCTAAGTATTAAACTGGTGCATAACTACCATATGTGTTATGGTCATGGAAACCTCAAATCGTGCAATCAAACATACAATTTTCACCTGGCAGATGACAAAATGAGCAGAAACACCCAACCTAGTGTCTTAGAATGAACATTACTATTACTACATTTTTGCAAACTGAGTTTTACATGACGCTTTCTATGTTTTACTGCAGTTTATTGTTGAAATGAACACAAGAGGCACAACAACAACTGTGTTTTATTCACTTTCACACAAATCATGGGTAATACGGCTGTTTAGGACTTTATATACACTTATTTTACACCCTATTACTCACACACTGGTATGTTATTACAACCCAAATTCCGAAAAAGTTGGGACAGTATGAAAAATGCTAATAAAACAAAAAGCAGGGATTTGTGAATTATACTCACCCTTTAATGTATTGAAAGCACTGCAACTAAACATTATATGATGTTTTACCATGTGAATTTCATTGTTTGTTTTTTTAATGTATAGTAATTTCAAATCAGATGATTGCAACACACTCCAAAAAAGTTGGGACAGTCGAGTGTTTACCACTGTGAAACATCACCATTTCTTCTAATAACACTTGTTAAGCATTTAGGCACTGAAGACACAATTTCGTTAAGTTTAAAAGGTGAAATTTCCCCCATTCATCCATTATGCAGTTCTTCAGCTGCACAATTGTTCAGGGTCTTCATTGCCATATTGTGCGCTTCATAATTCACCACACATTCTCAATTGGAGATGGTCAGGAATGCAGGCAGGCCAGTCTAGCTCACATAGCCAGAATGTGGTTTGAAGTTGTCCTGCAGAAAATTCTGGGACGTCCCTGGAAAAGATGTTGCTGGATGGCAGTATATGCTGCTCCAAATTTTTTACATATCTGTCTGCATTAATGGTGCCCTTACAGATGTGCAAGTTACTGACACACCCCTGGCACATACAGACACTGGCTTTTGGACCAGACGCTGATAACAGCTTGGATGGTTCTTTTCCTCTTTGGCCCGAAGAACACGACGTCTGTGTTTTTCAAAAACTATTTGAAATGTGGACTCATCGGACCAAAAAACAGTTCCACTGTTCTACTTTCCATCTAAGATGAGACCGAGACCAGAGAAGTCGCAGCGCTTCTAGTGTTGATGTATGGCTCCTGCTTTGAATACTAAAGTCTTTTAAAAACTTCCAGGATGCAGCAGCGAATGGTGTTGACTAACAAAGCTTTACTAAAGTAATCCAAAACCCATGTTCATGATATCTATTACAGATGAAAGAAGTTTTTTAAGACAGTGATGTCTGATGGATCAAAGATCACGCGCATTCAGAAGTGGTTTTCTTCTTGCCCTTTATGCACCGAGATTTGACCAGATTCCTTGAATCTTTTAACTATGTATATTGTGCACTCTAGAGGGTGAAATGCCCAAATCCTTCCAATTTGTCTTTGGGGAACATTGTTCTCAATGTGCTGGATTATTTGCTGAAGCATCAGTTGGCAAATTGACAGTCTCGAATGATCCTTGCTCTTGAAGGACTCGGCTGTTTTTGGAGGCTCCCTATATATTATGACACGGCTGCCTCACCCGTTTAACATCTCCTCTTTCACATTGCCTTGTTACAATATATTGACAAAAGTATTGGGACACCTACACATTACACCTACAGGAGCTTTTATGACATCCCATTCTAAATCCATAGGCATTAATATCGAGTTGGTCCCCCCTTTGGAGCTATAACAGCTTCCAGCGTGATTCATCACTCCACAGAACACGTTTTCACTGCTGCAGTATCCAGTGGTGGCGTGCTTTACACCACTCCATCCGATGCTTGGCATTGTACTTGGTGATGTAAGGATTGCATACAGCTGCTTAACCATGGAAACCCATGCCATGAAGCTCCCGGTGCACAGTTTTTGTGCTGATGTTAATGGGGTTTGGAACTCTGCAATTATTGAGTCAGCAGAGCATTGGCGACTTTTACGCACTATCTTTACATGGTCTGCCACTTCGTGGCCGAGTTGCTGTGGTTCCTAAATGCTTCCACTTTGCAATTATACAACTTACAGTTGATCGTGGAATATCTAAGAGGGAAGAAATGAAACGGTGGCATCCTATTACAGTACCATGCTTGAATTCAGTGAGCTCTTTATAATGACCCATTCTTTCACAAATGTTTGTAAAGGCAGACTGCATGGCTAGGTGCTTGATTTTATACACCTGTGGCAATGGGACTGAATGAAAAACATGAATTCAGTGATTAAGAGGTGTGGCCCAATGCTTTTGTCCATATGGTGTATTTTAACTCGTCAAATTGTTATTAATCTTAAACTGTCCCCGTCTCAACTTTTTTGGAGTGTGTTGAAATCATCAGATTTGAAATGACTGTACATTAAAAATGAAATTCACAAGGTAAAACATCATATAATGTGTAGTTGTAGTGTTTTCAATTTAGCAAAAGATGAATATAATTTACAAATAACTCCTTTTTGTTTTTATTAGCATTTTTCATATTGTCCAAACTTTTTGGGAATTGGGGTTGTATATCAAAATACTTTTACTCTAATGCACCATTTGAAAAACAATACACTGTAACATTTGTTTTACACATTTCCAATTTATTCCAATGTGATCAACTACTGTGGTAGCTCACCTGATAGTGCTGGACTTTGGACTCGGGAGATAAGCCTCGAGCCCAGACATGGATGTTCAAAACGAAAGAGAAAGTGAAGCGAAAGTGCTAGAAGTGACGTGAAACGACGTGGTTGCTTCAGTAAATGTGTTTTAAAATGTCAAATTTTCTTTTCTAACACTCTTGGGTAGGTTTAAGCATTAGTTAAGAGTAAGGATGTCTGTTTTGGTCACCTCTCACTTGCATTTAGGACACTATTGGTAAGGTTTAGGCTAAAGTTTTAGATTAGAGAGGTAGGTTTTATTCATTAAAACATCCATCTACTATTCACCTTAAAAACCTTGAATGATTACAACATCCAGGGCCAGCCCATCCTACAGGCAAAACAGGCAGCCACCAAGGGCACCGACATGCCTAGGAGGGCCCCGCGAAGGTGCGAACACACGTAAAGAAAATTAACAAACAAAAACTTTAAGAAACCATGATGAATTTAGTTTTGAAATTCTCTGCAGTCCAATGGTTTCTACCACACATGTATTTGCTGGGTACTTGAGTGCCACTTCTTATAACAGTATTATTAGACACAGATCGCACACCTTGCTGAATAATGCAAAATATTGCTTTGTGGCTATTTGAGACTTTAGGGCTTATTTTGTGTAAATGATAGCAGAAACAGCGCTTGTCAAATCATTAGGGCTTTTCACGTTTTCTCAAGAATAACCTGCCGGGGAAGATATTCAGACACTGACGATATAAAGACGCAAAAAACACATATAGAGTGAAAATATGAGCAATTAAACTGGAAAATAACCAAACCATCCTATTTGCAAAGATCTCTGCTTTCTAAAGGCCCAAACATCCTTCACACAAGTACACAAACGCAGATGCGCTTCGCCAATGCATGGCCATTGCATGGTCCCGTTGTACATACATTACGTGTGCTCTTGCGTTGCTCTGGTGGTTACACACCTTGGACCATAAGGAGGCGAAATATTTTTTTAGGCGCCACGAAACTGGATGTGGTGGAGTCAACATGTCGACGGTTGAGGAATGTGCTTTTGTATTTGTTGAAAAGATGACAGAAAATTTTGTTATATGACAGTTGTTGATTGAAAAAAGAAAATCCAAAATTCAGTGGTTCTATGGATGTTTTAAACTTAAATTTATGACAATTTTCACACCGGGGGAGCCCATTTTCATGATTTCACCTAGGGCCCCACAAACCCGTGGGCCGGTCATGAAAACATCATATTACTTGCTTTTAGCTCCCTCACCTTTTTAGGAGTCACTGCTGGACATTTAATTGGGAACTGCAGCCAAACATGTAATGAAGCATGGCGTTTCGGTTGGCAAAAATTTTCCCAGTCATATTAATTTCATGAGATCAGGCTGGAAACCCCCACCATTTATATTGAACGGGGACCCGAGCCATTTTTAAGGACTAGAATATCATAGAGACTTTTAGGTGGGCCCAGAGCACAGAAAACCCAAACAACCATATTGCAGTCCTATCAGAAGACCTTGTTGATTTTGTCCTTCCCTGCAAAGCTGAACGTTTCACTCAAAGAACTCATTAGCTATAAGCAGGAAATACAGTGAGTCTCCAAGGTCAAGCTATCTCTGTTGAGGCCACAAACAAACCAGCCCACTAAAAATAAAGCAATCCTTACAAATTAGCACACCATTAGAGCACTGACGTACATTGAAACGGGGCAAAGGATGTTGGTCACTTCAAGGCTACAAAGGACAAAAATAGACTAATGACAGTCTTTGATCCCAGCTGACCAGATTGTATAGCATTTATAGACTGCAAGATTCACAGGCCCTTAATTATCACAGCCCAAATGAGTCATTGGATTCCATGTATCAACAAAAGCATAATAAACTGTCTTTTGAACAAGCTCCAGCCTCCATACTGTAAGCAGCCTCACCAGAGCCCACCCCACAAACACAGCAATCTGATTGGTTCCTCGACAGTCACATTCACACTCGCAGCCAGACCTACAAGAATGGATTCACTGTCTCACTGAGGTGAAAACAAGTCCATTTATACCAGTACTCTATCATAAATTGAACTGCCCTTCTCAAGGTTTTGTCATGTAACTTGCATATGCAAAACCAATTCTTAATCAGTAATGTAGCCTTGCTTGCTTGTAAAAGTATCTAAACATTCTTAAAACAATATACCATATATATATATATATATATATATATATATATATATATATATATATATATATATATACACACACAAAGCTGTTGAAGAAAATACCATTTTGAGAATATATCTTGAATATAAGTTATTTTCTTGCCCCGTTGGCAAACAGATTGCTCTTGTTTTAAGCATAAAGCTCACTAAATTGTGTTAAATTTATTCTTAAAACAAGAAAACAAAGCAAAAAACTATTTGGCAATGGGGTAAGAAAATATAACATATATTCTCATAGAAGAAATCTAAACATTTGGTCTTGTTTTAAGGATGCAATATATTTTAACTAGAAAACAAGACAAAATTACTGATTAAGTAAATGATTTCTTGCAGTGTGTGCAATTATTTGACTCACCAACTATAAGGCACAAAAAGAAAGCAAAATAAGTACAAATAGTTGCATGCTCTCTTTCTGTTGGACACTTTACTAATGAGTAAAACCTATAAAAGTTGCATAACAAGCGTATTTGCCAAGTGGTGGCTTTAGAAAAATGGCCCTAGGCTCCTACAAAAACAGGAAAAAAGGTGGTTGCTTTGAAAGGGCTTTTGTTTGCAGAGAGCATTTGTGCCAGACTCCTCTAGCTGGGTGCATGAACATTTTGGAGCAGCTGTTGTTGTTTACTTTCACTTGAGGAAATTGTATGATGCAAACAAGGAGGGGCGGCTTAATTATCACTGACAGTGTATGTAAGATGAACACATGTCAAACCACTGGGTTTATGCTTAGCTGAAGAGGTGTTTCAGCAGGAACAGAGAGGTGGAATGATGATTGCATTTCAAGGGCAAAATAGAAAGATGTATGATAAGTTTTGGTGGAAAAATACAGTATATCGGGCCTTGATTCCAGACAAGGATCACCAGAGAGATAAACATGGGAGATTTTAACAGCAAATATAAACTAGAATATAAATAGAAATTATCTAGATAAACCAAAATGCTTAAGGATTAGAAGTGTGCTGGTTTTCCAGGAAGTACATACTACACATATTTCTGAAGCCATGTTTATTTCATCCTAATTCTTATGACATAAGTTTTTCTGCAGAGTTACAGCAGTATAACAATGCCATATATAGAGATGACCTTTACATCAATTGCCATAATTGCTTAAAGCAGTTTGTTTAGAATACAATGCTTAAAATGTCCCTAAATATCACTGAAGTATGTCATTGTGAAATCACACTTATCACAGTGACAGCACTAGACTCTGAAAACAGCAAAAAGTGTTAGCCAATCAGAAAACTTGGATGCGGCTTACAGCCAATGTGAGTTTGAGGTGGGGCTACCTGTTTTTTTTTTTTTTTTTTTTTTTTTTTTAAACAGAGATGGAGGGAGTGTTAGTGAGTGTTTTGATACATCAATATTTTTGCAGTACCATTTGGTGCCGCTAGTAGCACAAACTGTGTTCCCATTCAACATTTTTTAGCGCATTTTGAAATTGCGCATAAGAAATCCTAAATGTAACTCTTGATATGCAAATAAAGTCAATATTAGCTGCATATTTTATACGCTAGGAGGAGGTGGATTTTCTAAAATTCGCATTAAGGTGATGGAAAGTGCGTTTGACAATTCGTGCACGTGTGCAATAGCTTGATATGACTGGACCAACGAAAGGTCCAACCTTGGCACAATTTGTCGTCCATAGCTCTTGTCACTCGGAAGGGTCTTCACAATCTCCCAGAACAGTTTTGAACACAGGCACTCCCATATATGTGGAGGCTGGCGGCGTGTGGCCATCGCATCCATTTCAGCCCTCATTATATCAGATATTACACTTATTCTGTGATGTTTTCTGGCAGGATTTACTGCTGTGACGTAGTAGATGGAAATACACAACCATTTGTACTTGCTTTAGTCAAATTTTTAGAAATGTGCTTAAAAGATCTGAAGCATTTCAATGGAAACACAGCTAAAGAAAAACGCTTACAGCAGCTTTAACTTAAGCCACACACTACTTTTCGGATTACATGGTAAAAATGCTCTACTTGTGGCCTAAAATCTAGTCAACAACTGCCATGAAGACATTGATAATACAGGTATATATGCAAATAGCGAAATAATAAATTAGATAAAGTTACAAATAGAATATATTACATCATATACATATATTACATATAGTATATAAAATCTTAAATCTATTACAGTGCCCTAAAATACAAAACTCTGACACGTCCAAAAATAAATACTGATAGTGGTTCACGTACCGTCAAAGCTGCCATGCTCTGTGCAGTACTGGAGAAGCTTGCTGTAGGTTTCGTTAGACGGGCGAAACACAAACACACCAGAGTTGAAACAATCAGGCCAGCCGGGATCTGGGGCTGCAGACAGTTCCTCCCTGTCAAACAGCTCATCTATGTTTGATACAACCTACAGTGAACAGAAGACATAAGAGCAAATGACAGACCACAATGTGCCCCCCACCCCAACTTTTAAAGGACAAAGTAAAATTTTTTGCCACAAATTTCAACTCATCTATAATTTATTTAAAAAAAAAAAAAAAAAGCAAAAATCACAGTTACAGTAAGGCACTTGTAATGGAAGTGAAGGGACAAGATCTTAAACATTTAAAATACACACTGTATCAAAAGTATAGCCACAAAATATTATAAGATATGATTTTAGTGTGATAAGACATCTGTGTAAAGTTACATCAACTATTACAACTTCGTTATGATGATGTAATGCCATTTATCCCTGTAATCTGGTATAATAACGGCAGAAAATCCATGAATTTATCACACTAAAATCATGTTAACACATAAAATATTTGTCTTGTAGTAGAGCGGCACGATTCTGGATAAACTGTGAATCACATTTTTTTTTTTTTACTTAGAATAAAGATTACAATTCTCTCACGATTCTGAAGAAAAACACTAATTTCAGTGATTTACAAAACCTGGACATAAGGGTGTAAAACAGTTAATGTTCATGGGCAAGGAAGAGGCGAGAAACTGGCTTAACATATAAATGATAGTTTTAATGGTAAACTCAAAATACAAACACATAAGACGACGGACATGTCCGTGAACGATCTCTCACGCACGTCCTCCGCGGTCAGCCTTTAACCCTCTCAGAGGCTTGATTAGCCTAATATGGGACCGGTCGTGTTGAGTCACGACCCGGCCCCACCCTCCACTGTGCCACAAAGGGTATTAAACAAAGTAACATAATTTACCAAAGGTTCTGACAAAATGTTCTATGCTACAATCTATGCCCAAAAAAATTTATTAAAAAAATGCAGTTGTAAATCAAATATATACATTTTAAATATTCTGTCCAGAAGTGGGTGCAACAAATACATTATAAACCAAGCAGCACCTTGTGATTATTGCAATAAAAAAAGAAAAAGAAAGAAAAGAAAATCCTGTTAAAAAAACTGCATAATAAAAAAATATATATATATTTATCCTGTAAAAAGTAAAAAGCTAAGTAAAAAGTAAAATGAGCAAAAAAAAAAAAGCTTCATTAACAGTTCTATATTAACTTGGTATTGTACTTTTAAGCAAATATACAATAAAACACTTATTTTACAAGTTTAATATATATATATTCTCAATTAAAACAATGAGGCCTTCAGTGTTTATCTTGTAAAACTTGCTTCAAGCTTGTAAAGGAATTATTCAAGAGCCAGTAATTAAATAGAGAACAGAGTAAACTGTGCTTTACGTTTTTTTAGCAACAGTAGCAATTAAACGTTTACATTTGTTTAATATAAAACATTAAAAAGGTAATTTAATGCAAAACGAATCTACTTAAATACTTGACGCTAGTTTACTGAGTGATGGATCTACATTAATACTGAACTGATGCAGCAAGCATGCCTGAATGCCCATAACAGACAGCATGCAGCTTATATAATATAACAATGTTCACAGTTAGGGAAAATGAGGAAGCGGGAGACGGCAAATCCAACTCAAACGGTCTGTTAATTTTTACACTCAAAACTCATTCTTTTCAGCGGACATACTTCAAAACATGTTTTTCAACGTTCACAAATTAACACAGTCTATTTCAGCTTGGGTCTCGTAACTCTGTCTATCTCACTGGCGTCTGGCTCGCTCTTAAAGCCCGTCTCTACTCTCACTGCAATGACAAACAGCTGTTAGACAATCATTGCCAGATCTCCTGATCTCACTCCCCATTCACACACTGGCACACAAACACACACCCACCACCACATATACATTTAGAAATCACACAAATCAAACATTTTGAAGAATTTGTCACGTCTGCTTATACATTAACGGCTGTGTTTGCTTAAACATCTCGTCAAGACAGCACAGATTTAATCCCATCCATTTACACTGGTAGTTCATTAACAGCTGTGTTTACATTAATATCACCTTAAAAGGGGTATTTTGATTAAAAACAGTGCAGAGTCTCGTGCATGAGTGCTGCATTCATAACAAGACACAAGTGCATGGGCAGACACACGCTTGTGAGCGTTGGAAAGCAGCAGGCTGTAATCAAACAGCACAGGGGTAGCGAATTTAGTCAGATCTTGGTAGCATTTTGTAGCATCGGTGGCTATTAATATATTGAACTGAACAGAGATTATGTCACACTCCTAGATAATCGTGGCTGCACCCTGCAGTTTGTAAAGCACTGTGCTGGACAAACGTCTTTGGCCATTGCGTTTTAGTTTATTCAGCGTCTCGTGCAGGAGCGCTGTGCTTAGTAGATTTAATCAACATTTAAAAAACGCATTGAAGTGAATTATGAATTTAAATTTGACCGTTTTACAAATGCATGCCACTGGAATGTTAATATACGTTGCAGAATTGTTGTCATTTAGAAATGAGACTGCGTTGGTGTCTGAATCGAGATTGTGATCTTTTAACGATTAATCGTGCAGCTCTGTATTGTAGCTATACTTTTGAAACAGTGTATATTTGAATGTTTATAGACTGGCCCCATTCACTTCCATTGTAAGTGCCTTACTGTACAGTAACTGCATTTTTGCGTGTTTGTTTTTCAAATAAACAAAAAATATATTTTTGGTGGTATTTAATATAATGCTACAAATGCTGTTGATTGAGCTGAACTTATATTGAAACTCTAACATTCCATTTAGTCAACATGAAATCAAAATGTATCATTTACTTACATTTTTTATTTTTTTTTCTTCTTTTCCACAACAGCTCTCAGTGTCATTCTCCATTTAGAGCTTCAGTGGAGGGGAAAATATTCAGCAAACATCGGCTCAGATTTTTGGTCTGTTCCTCACACAAAGCTATCGTGTGGCCTCAAAAGACTTGGAATATAGCGCACAAGTCATATTGATTACTTCTGTGGTGCTTTTATGGCGTCATTTTGTCCTTTTTGGAGCTTGACAGATCTGGTCAATAATAACTGTCAGTCTTATGGAAATGACTGCATATTGATTCTTCAAAAAAGAATATGGGGGGGTTTCTCCCCTTTTTCTCCAAATTTGGAATGTCCAA
The DNA here is from genome assembly GCA_032164185.1 of Moxostoma hubbsi. Taxonomy (NCBI): domain Eukaryota; kingdom Metazoa; phylum Chordata; class Actinopteri; order Cypriniformes; family Catostomidae; genus Moxostoma; species Moxostoma hubbsi. The sequence goes on from JAVLUX010000033.1 coordinate 9,468,410, forward strand.
TTCCCAATTTGCTCTAATTCCTTGTGGTGGCATAGTGACTTGCCTCAATCCAACTGAAGGAGGACGAATCTCAGTTGCCTCTGAGTCTGAGACATCAACCGGTTATATTATAATGTGGCTCGTTGATCGCATTACCACGGAGACATAGCGCATGTGGAGGCCCACGCAATCCACCGCAGCATCTACGCACAACTCATCACGTGCCCCACCGAGAGCGAACCACATTATAGCGATCCCGAGGAGGTCACCTATTGTGACTCTACCCTCCCTAGCAACCAGGCCAATTTGGCCTGGTTGCTAGTCACTCAGCACACGGCCTGTCTCAGTTTTGGTATGCACTGCCTACTTTCACAATCCAGTCAATCCCAATGGATTAAAAAATGTCAGGGCAGGCACAGATAAATAACTAAGTTGAGGCATGACTTTACAAAGCACAGCTCTTTGCTTTTCAGTTGGCTTGACTATCTGGCTCAAAATAATGGTTGTCGTGTGTAATACTCACCAGTGTGTCTGCATCCATAAACACACATTTAGAATAGTGTGTAAGTGTCCAGCAGTGAAGCTTAGTTAAAGTTACACCCAGATCAGGTCTCTTCATCATGGCCAAATGTGCTGTGTCTCCACTGTCCATCACGTCAACTAGCCTGACTTCATCATAGATCTTATGAAGCACTGCCCTAAAGACATTCAGGAAAACTTTTTTATTATTATTCTGACCAAGCATACATCCAACATAGTCCCAGGACAACCCCTTGATTTGACTCATACAAAAAGGTAAAATAAATAAAAAAATGCCAAAGAGATCAACCATCAGAATTTCAAATTGACACAATACATTTTAACTAGCATCCTATCCAACACTTTATTTTAAGAATGGATACATCTCTAAACTTTAACTCATCAGGGCTCCAGATTGCGACTAAAATGGTCACAAATATGACAAAAAAATTATTTATTGCGACAATAATTTAAAATCGAGTCGCCATTGGCGACTGTTGGGTTGTGTGCGTTCATATGGTTTCATCAGTTATCAACTTATAAGTTATTGAATACATCTTTAGAGCAGCACACACTAGTGTGTTTTGAACCGCTTTTCACCCGTTCTGTTGTGATGAGCTCGCTGCACCGCAACAACAAATCCAGCACCAGAGAGTTGTGACAAAATGACTCTTTGAACTGGATCTTTTTCATGAATCACTCAAAAAGAACTGAGGATTTGAACTCTGGAGCGCAGGTTAGCAGTTTGAATCAGAGTCACTTTCTCAGCGAATCAGCCGTAGTGTCAGTGAGTTCACAACTAGGAGCACATACCTTCCAAAATAAGAGTCCCATCTGTTTTTATTATAATTAAAAGTCCCACATCATGTACCAATTTTTTAATCTTCTGTTAATTATTGATTGGAATTGGAGTAACTCAATAAATTGCTTCTGGGATTTCATTTAATTTGAACTCTTGTTGTCTCTGTGTCCCATTGGTAGCAGTAAATATTTTAAAACAATTTTAATTTTATATATATATATATGATCCACAAGATCTAGCTTTTGACACTTATATAATTGATTGGATAATTGAGGGATTTGTACACTTGTACAACTATTATACAAGTTGCAAACATTCACTGATACTCAAGAAGGCAACATACTACTATATGCATACAAAATTTTATGTAAATATCTGCTTATGTAGATTCTGAAGGGCAGTACTAAATACAATTTAAATCTTTTATATCTTATATTTGAATAAATTATAAAAGGTTTGTGAACATTTATGAGACAAAAGGGGAATCCAAATCTTCTTAACTATACAGTACATACAGTATATTACGGGTTATTATCAGCAGTTTTCCTTTGGCTTTCTATCTGAACAGCAATCTAAATTGAGCAATTCTGTGATTTGGTGACTAAAAACAGCCATTTGACTTCTTAATGTTTCAGGTTACGGTCGGAAACTGTTATTAACAAAATGACATAAAAATGGCATTAAGAATCAATAATTCGCTGACACTACAAAACAATGAGAACGCACAAAATGATTGACAGGCAGAAAGTGTCTAGAGCTGTCCCAGAGACGGGTGAGATATATCATTATCATATATCATTTCATTAGTATCTTTCAGGGAGTAGGACAACTTTTTTGTTTACCTTTTCATTAAAAAAAATACAATTATAAATAAACCATCAGATGTTTTCATGCTTAAAACTTATTTGCTGATGGTTTTAATTTGGCCAATAATTGGCCGATAATCGGCAGCCGATACATCGGTGCATCCCTAACTAAAACCAACAAGTTATGACAGCATCAAAAATAAATGCTTGTTTAGAAAAATACCCTTGCTTCTCTTTTCCATACAATAAAGCATATAGTGACTAATATATTATTTGGAATATAGTGTAGTGTCTATTAACTACTTGTATGGCGTCTTTTGTCCTTTTTGAGGCTGGACAGCCCCTGGTCACTATATGCATTAATTGTATAGAAATGTGGAAATTCCACAAAACATCTCCTTTGGTGTTCCATGGGAAAAAAAAAAAAAAAAAAAATCACATGGGTTTGGAACAACATGAAGGTGAGAAATCAAAACATAATTTTCCTTTTTGGGCAAACAATCCATTTAAGGCACATTTAACAAATGTACTCTACTGTTAAGTGACCAGCCTACATTGTAGTACCTGGACTGATCTGACACGTGGGGTCCAACAAGCACCACCATCTTTTTTGAAGTCTTATGGTTCCTAAGGGATTTCGCAAGCACCATAGCACCCTTTGCATAGTTATCATTTGTGGCCAAGGTGACGAATGCCTGTTCTGTGAAAGACACAAGAGAGATCCAGAATGCCATTGAAATTACTGAACAGACAGGGGGATCTAATTCACTTGATTTTGCATCATCTTGTTAAGGCACAACAAATGCCAACAAATCTCTATTAAACAACTTGGAGACCAAGATTTTTCCAAAGGTTTGAATATGATTGAGTCTCAATGGAAGTGAAAGATGCATGTTAAGTTTATTGAACTTGCATAGCTCAATGTATAGTACAAACTAGTACAATAAAGAACCAGTGAATACAGCTACCTCTCCAAGTGACACTCTAAGTCAGTATATTTAGTGTGGCACTCCATTTGATAGACTATTTCTAAAATATCAATACCTGAATATCTTCTCACAACATTATACAAATGGTAATAATAATGGAAATATAGTAATGCAGTTATCTACAGTGGCCTCAAAACGTATTTAGACACATTTACACTTCTCAAACTCAAATAAAGTGCTATCTGCAAACATATGATGCTGGAGCTTTTCTCAGAACTACTGTAACTTCTCTTTTCTGAGACATTTTTGTAAATAATTTTAACCAACTGGTCAAGTTCACGGGTGTACAAGCAGATTAACCACAATATAGTTCATTACATTAATATAGACATGTTCCACTAACACTGGTCGACCAAAATATCCAAATACTAAAAAGAAACAAAAAATACAACGTAAACATGCACGTTCGCAATGATGTATGCTTCTGCGGAGACGATGTGACGTGTATTTGTCGTAACCATTAAAGTCCGCTTTTAAAGAGTAACGCGACTGCAAAAAAACTACTCAGATACAATACTCTACAGTCAGCATGTCAATGTAAGCACTGGCAGGTGCCTCTGAGAAATAGTTTGAGATGGTCAGACCATAAATATAAACTTCAGCAATTCTGTTAAATAGTGTAGGCTATTATTGTTGTCACATACCTGCCATGCTTGATATACTCTGTTGTTTGGACTCCCTTATGACAGCGGCTTGACTTCAATAAAAAGAGAATTTATGTCAAGCCTTGAGTGCATTTATACCACTGTGGGCCGTGCCCATATATTTACTGCTAGTTATGTGACCAGAAGTGTCTCGCGCGGACACGCCCACCATTGGCTGCTTTGCGAATGTGGGCGTGGCTTTCGACATTTAACTGTACCCGAGCACAGTTGACTATTTTTTGTAGTCATCATTTTAAGTATCTGTTATTTTCCATGTTTTATATATTGATGTATAATTTTTTTTTCCAGAAATGTTTATGTACAGTATATTTTTGCTGTATGCTGTTCTAAAATGGTGCAAAACACAATAGAATTGCTGATTGCAGGTACATACCAAAGCTTTCAGGACTGTTTGTCTCCAAATGAAATATAATATAATAATAATAATTATTATTATTATATTTATATATATTATGTATATTATTATAATAATATTTATGTATACATTTTTATTATAATATTTAACTAATTATTTATTTAGTATTTATATTGTTAACATATTTATCAAAAGCCTATCTATCTATCTATCTATCTATCTATCTATCTATCTATCTATCTATCTATCTATCTATCTATCTATCTATCTATCTATCTATCTATCTATCTATCTGTCTATCTGTCTGTCTGTCTGTCTTTAAACGTGTAGCAGTCATGGCTGTCTGAAAATCATTTGTGATGCATGGATTGTGAGAGTTGATTTATTAGTTTATTCTGCCACCTACTGTAAATCATCTGCTTACTTTAATTTCTAAATGATTGATTTTTTTTAAATGATTTATACTACTCACCAAATTGGACTTGACAGGTGTGGCTGTTTATGTTATAATAAAGAATTACTGACTCATTGAAAGATAACTGTTCAAGAGTGAGTTATCTGGATGTGTTGTTATTTATCTATTTATTTTGTTGTATTTCATCTGTGCCCATTGTACACTTGTTATTATGTTGAATTAGGATGGCTCTTTGGTATACTGTACTGTTTCTTAAAAGGAAAGTTCACCCCAAAATTAAATGTTCTCATTGTTTACTCACCCTCATGCCATCCCAAGTGTGTTTGAATTTCTTTCTTTTGCAGAACACAAATTAAGATTTTTAGAAGAATATCTAAGCTCTGTTGGTCCTCACAATGCAAGTAAATGGTGACCAGAACTTTGAAGCTCCAAAAGCACATAAAGGCATCATACAAGTAATTAATCTGACTCCAGTAGTTTACTCCATATCTTCAGAAGTGTTATGATAGGTGTGGATGAGAAACAGGTCAATATTTAAGTATTTTCTTCAATTGTTTTTTTTTTTTTTTTTTTTTTACTATTAATCTCCACATCTGAACAGCCCCAACCAGTAGGTGGCTGTGGCTGTGGGAGGGTGGGGGGCGGGGCCGGGTCGTGACTAAACACACCCGGTCCGTATCAGGCTAATCAAGCCTCCGAGAGGGATAAAGGCCGATGGCAGACGGTGGTGCGGGGAGAGAGATCATTTATGGAGATGTCCGTCATATGTGTGTGTTTGTCCTTTTAAGTTTATCATTAAAATGTAATTTACATTGTCAAGCCAGTTCTCGCCTCCCGAAATGCTTTACAGTGGCTATATGCACAAATGCGAATCTCACCAAAAACAAAAGAAGAAGAATGTGAAAGTGAAAGTGAAGATTGATTGTAAAAAGGACTTAAATATTTATCTGTTTCTCACACACACCTATAATATCACTTCTGAAGATATGGATTAAACCACTGGAGTTTTATGTATTACATTTAAAATGCATTTATGTCTTTATGTCTTCAATAATTTGATACCCAATCAATTGCATTGCATGGACCCACAGATCTGAAATAGTCTTCTAATTTAGTTTTTTTTAGTTTGTGTTCAGTAGAAGAAAGAAAGTCATACATATCTGGGAGGGCATGAGAGTAACTGAACATAAACGCATTAAAATGTTGTTATTTTTGTTGTAAAAATACCCATTTTTGAAAAGAAAAAATACTATTCAGTTCTTTAAGTGTGAAACTCTATGTGTAAGAAAGTATTGATCGCACCTTTAAATGAGTAGAGCTCAAGGTTGTATGCGCTTTTAAATCGGCGGACACTCACCGCGCATGCGTGTGGATCAAAGCTTAATGGTTTGTGGGACATGTAGTTTGAATAGTCTGTAGGCCGGTTCTTGCGTAAAACTGGCCGTTTTAAACTGATTTTAAACGCACGACTAGCGTCAGAAGATATTTTTGCATGGGCTGGAATTTTTTTATTCGGAAATAAATCGTGGAGGCGGGACTTTTATGGACGTTGCACTTACAAACATTGAGTCAACATGTCGGGGAGCGCTGCTGTCATTAGAGTTTCATCTTTTCTTAGCAGAAAACCACCGTTTCTACAGTTGATTCAGGACAACTGTGTGAAACTAAGGCGACCATTCACTGCCGAGCTGCAAGGTAGCCGTCCTGACACCTGCATTTTAAACCGACCATTATTTCTGAAGTCACTAGTGTACACTGTTTACATAGCACGCGCCGCGCATGGGATGTGCTGTGTTATTAGTGCATGCAGGCACATTGTGGTGCTCTACATTAAGCAAACAATTGTTTATTTGATGAATTCACTAGTTTAATGTATTAACGGTATGCACACATGTTTGATTACTTATCATAAAGAAAGGAAAACGAATACACACCCGTTTGTTTATGGCAAACGTATATGCACATCTGTTTGATTACATTATGGCAACTGTATCTATACGTTACGTTTGTATACGTCATACGTCAATGTGTGTACATTTACATTTAATATATACTTAATTTAATATAATTACAATTGAGTTATAAATATTTAATTGAAACGGCAAACAACATCAGTCTGACATAATGCACTATTGCACTGATTTCTTGAAGAATCAACAAGTTATTTTTTAACCAATGTGCCCTTTGGTGAAACAGTTGAATTATCATGTCAAACCTTTTGTGTAGCACATAATCAATCTTAGCTGGGACGAACTCTCTTTTTTGAATCAGTGTAACAGGGTTATTCAGTGTAATTATAGATGTTCTTTTTAAAATGATGAATTTTAAAGTACAATTCATGACGTACTTATTCTAATCTATAATGCATAATCCACATTTCTTCCTAAACTCAGGTCAAGGCCAGACAAGACCACTAGATGGCGTTAAAGTCTTAGATCTGACAAGGTATGACCGTTGTATTCATGTGTCTGAAATGATTGTCCACCAGCTATACAAGTTTTCAGCATCAAGTTTCTTTATCTTTGATGGTATGCTGAATATTAAACAATACCATTTCTGCATGCAGAGTACTGGCTGGACCTTTCGCTACTATGCTATTAGGAGATTTGGGAGCAGAGGTGATCAAAGTTGAAAGACCAGGTAAATATTAGATCAGCATGACTGACATATATATATTTCTGCCTTGTTCTTCCATGTAAGTATGTTGTTAAGTCAGTTCCCCATTTTCACTGTTTTACTCATCATTTAAGTGGATTTACAAGCACTCAAGATTGTGAAAGATGAATTTGCCATAAGATTTAGTTTTGAAGTTTTCCAAAGTCATTTTGGCATTACGGATGTCGGAAAAGAGATCAGCTGCTCTCAGAATGACCGCATTTTGGCTTCTTGTAATAATCTGTATCCCTGTTTAATTTGCTATATTGTTTACTTGCAACCATAATACATTTAACTAAACGTGTCACTAGAATAAATACTCTAAATAATCAGATGACTGTATGTGTTATAGGGTTAGGTGATGACACAAGGGCATGGGGCCCTCCATTTATTGGGGAAGAGAGCGCTTATTTTCTAAGTGTCAACCGGAACAAAAAGGTAGGTTGAGATAACATAGATGTGTGTATGTACTGGATGCATATAGTGGGGTCGAAAGGTTTGAATCAACATTGAAAATCCGGAGAAAAAAATAAATAAATCTAAAATCCATGTTATTTTTTTCAATGTTTTCATTCATTGTTAGGCTGATAATGTGATTTGTAATGAAAAACTGTAGAATTGAAGACTGAAGATTTTCACAAGTGGACTCCTGGACTGTATATCAAAATGCATACCCTCATTCATAACATCTTTCTTGCAGAGCATTGCTGTTAATCTTAAAGATCCCAAGGGGGCCAAACTTGTAACAGAGGTAAAACTTTGACGCTCAGTGTTTTTATTCTCTGATATATAACACATGTTGCGGTATTTGGTGTGTTTTGGCTTATACACCTTGTGTCTGACAGTTAATTGTCTCTTTTGCCAGCTTGCCAAAGTCTGTGATGTTCTGGTGGAGAATTACTTGCCTGGGAAACTGAATGAGATGGGACTTGGGCACGAAGAGTTGCGAAAAGTGGCCCCTCAGCTCATCTATTGCTCTATCTCAGGTGTCTTTTCCTTACATGATCAGAAAACTGTGTCTGCTGACAATAAGCAAAATCAGTACCATAATCAGTAACTCTAATTTAAACTGCTGAACACGTTTAAATACACTCTACAATATGGAATAGCCTTGCTGTGGACCTCTTCTCTTCTATGGGCCCTCCCTCATGCCCGGGAAAGAAGGTCCATTTGCCCCCCTCTTATCGGTGGGCCTGGGGCTTGCTAAGGCAAATGTCACCATTATTATTGCTTGTAATTGGGTTATTTCATAAGCCATATATTAAACTTTGGAGTGTACATGTTTGGATCCTACACCTTTGTTTTTCTAGAGATTAAATATGCCTTGTGGCTTGTTAAGGAGTGGGGCACTATTACTTTTTTTTATAAACAATTAAACTAAGCAAAAAGTCCTGTAGACTTGCATTAATGGACAAACAGTATTTAGGGTCCTTGGGGGTGTGAGTTTTTTTACTTTGGACTTGTAAGCAATGCCTTGGCAACTCAGAACACCATAGCAACCACTCAGAGCAGCCTATCAATGCCTTAGAAACAACTCTAAACAATCTAAAACACTCAGAATATCAGAGCATCTGCATAGCAATGCCTTTGCAACCACTAAGAACAGCCTAGCAACCGCCTAGCAACCACCTGGTCTGGGGGCATGGTCCCCTGTAACAAAATTTGATACATTTATAAGTTAAATGCATCAATCTGGTGCACTTTCAGAGCAAAATTAAGAGGCTAGATCTATAAAGAATTTTGTGCACTTGCAAAAAATGTTGTGCTCTAGAAGTAATTTAATCATAAACATGGTTGTATGGTTGCACGTAAAATTGTCTTGCCCCTACAAAAATCCACTTGTCCCGGACAAGCGTTAATGTTGATCCCTGTGAGTCATAAAAGAAATGAAGCAAAAGTGATTACCTGTGTTGAACTTGCTCCTCAGATGTTGAAAATAGTTACCTTGTCAGAGCTACTGGTAATAACGTTAATGTTAGATAATTGGTTCTAGTGCGCTTGTGTGTGTGTGTGTGTGTGTGAGAGAGATTGAGAGAGAGAGAGAGAGAGAGAGAGAGAGCATATGCAGAGCGGGTGGGGGGGCTATGCTTTGCCGAAGCAATGGCACAAAACACCGTGTTGGAGATCTTTTATGTTATTATGAGAAGTATAAAAATATTTTTGGTTCATTATGAATCTGTGGCGGGACAACCACAGTCTAGGTAATTAATGGGAAACTGCCTTAGCAGCCACCTTGTAATGCCATAGCTTTCACTTGGAGCAGCATAGCAACCACTTAGGTAGCAATGGCTTAGCAACCACTCAGAACACACTCGAAACCACATGATAACAAGGTAAAAACACTCAGAACACTTGAGAAACTGAATAGCAATGCCCTGGAAATCACCAAGAACACCATAGCAACCACATAGCAATGCTCTGGCTACAACAGTCAAAACCCTAGCAACCATCTATTGATGCCTAAGCAACCACTCCCAACACTTTAAGTTCCCGATAAGAGCTTCTTCTGAAGTATATCATGGCTTGACAGAAACTGCATTATAAAACACAAAAAAACACCTTAGCAACTGCGTAGTAATGCTCTGGCAACCGCCTACAGTATCAATGCCTTGGCAACTACTCCTAACACTCTAGAAACCGCATGACAACACAGGAAAAAACACTCCGAACAGCAAAGCACCTGCATTACAATTACCTGGAAGCCACCCACAACACCCTAACAACCAGCTATCAATGCCTTTATCTATGCCAACAACTTTTCTGTTGCAGTCCAGTGCAGTATTGCACAATGGGAGAAAGATAGAGGGAACAAAAGTTCTAGTAACATGTTGTTGATTGTATTTAAGTCTGTGATAGATGTGAGAAGCGTTCTTAAAATGTAGATGCGTCCATGGTATTCTAAATCTGGCCTGCTTGTAGCCCATAAATGCTGGTGTTTTCAGTTGTATGGTTCTTATGAAAAGGCTAATTTACTTTACTGTCTGCATTTTTTTTAATCACACTCGTAAAGGAAGCAACTCTTTATTTAAAAAATGTTCTCTAGCCGTGCTAATCTGAAACGGATGGGCATTGTCACCACGCTGGCTGCTGTCGTGATTGCTTTCATGTGTCAGACACCCATAAATCCTACACTCAAGTCAGACTTGATAAGGAATTGGAAATAAGTGCTAATTGTAGTTCTTAGAGTTTTTGAAGGAATGCTGTTAGTGTTTTTTTTTTTAAAAATGATTGTGATCTTTTGTGAATCATCACATTTATCTTACACTGTCCAATAGGGGTGGACGTTTTGAGAAAACTCGTAGAAATGTAAAATGTTGTAAATAATTCTATATCACAGTGGTGGTATGGGTGATGTATCGCATGTTAAAATTAAAATGAATGTACAAGGGAAAGTGTACATTTTAGGTTTAACCAAGTTTGTGTATTTTAATCACCCTTTTACCTTATAAAAAGTATAGTTCTGACTTGAAAGAAAAGCTAATCATTCAAAGAAGTTTAGCAAACAGTAGTCCCATGTTGGCATTGCTCATACTGTACATTTCATACAAGTTGTGACATTGTGTCAACACTGCAATGGCATCTCTTGTGGTTGGCAATGAAAAAAGCTCAAAGGCTTCATTTTTTTCAGCTGTTTTCTGTAAGATCGCAAATCACAGCTAAATTCTCATGTCTCGTGGTGCTTGTAAAGAGCTTGAGGCATAACCCACAAGACCTCATTAAGTTGTGGATGGTGGACAGTTAAATTGGAATGATTAACAGTGTTCATCCTTTATTGTTTAATTTTCCCCTTCTTAAAGGATTTTTCACTTTCTTCTTAAGTGTAAAATCAGTCTGGAACACTTAGTTTCGACAAGTGATCTTTGATTTATCCAGCTTAGAAGTTCACTTGAATGTGAACCTCCCAAAACCATTAGTATCATTGTGCCAGCTGTGTGTATTGCCTTTCGTTTTGGTTTCCAGTGGCCTCAAAAGTATTTTAACACTTAAGCCCACTTAAAAAATTACAAATGTCTCTGCATTATTAAGGAAATTACTGAATATTTGAACAGTAGATAAGACTGAAAAATGTCTTTATATTTACAGTAGAAGTCAGAAGTTTACATACACCTTAGCCAAATACATTTAAACTCAGTTTTTCACAATTTCTGACATTTAATCATAGAAAACATTCCTTGTATTAGGTCAGTTAGGATCACTACTTTATTTTAAGATTGTGAAATGTCAGAATAATAGTAGAGATAATTATTTATTTCAGCTTTTATATCTTTCATCACATTGACAGTGGGTCAGAAGTTTACATGCACTTTATTAGTATTTGGTAGCATTGCCTTTAAATTGTTTAAATTGGGTCAGATATTTTGGGTTGCCTTCCACAAGCTTCTCATAATACGTTTCTGGAATTTTGTCCCATTCCTCCAGACAGAACTGGTGTAACTGAGTCAGGATTGTAGGCCTCCTTGTGCGCACATGCTTTTTAGTTCTTCCAACTAATTTTTCTATCGGATTGAGGTCAGAGCTTTATGATGGCCAGTCCAATACCTTGACTTTGTTGTCCTTAAGCCATTTTGCCACAACTTTGGAGGCATGCTTTGCCTTAAGATTTTGCTTCAATACATCCACATAATTGTACTTCCTCATGATGTAATCTATTTTGTAATGTGCACCAGTCCCTCCTGCAGCAAATCAACCCCACAACATGATGATGCCTCCCCCATGCTTCATAGTTGGGCTGGTGTTCTTCAGCTTGCAAGCCTCACCGTTTTTCCTCCAAACATAACGATGGTCATTATGGCCAAACAGTTACATTTTTGTTTCATCGGACCAGAGGACATTTCTCCAAAAAGTAAGATCTTTGTCCCTATGTGCACTTCAAACTGAAGTCTGGCTTTTTAATGGCGGTTTTGGAGCTTTGGCTTCTTCCTTGCTGAGCAGCCTTTCAGGTTATGACCAATATAGGATTGATTTGCACTTTTCGCACCAAAATACGTTCATCTCTAGGAGACAGAATGCATTCCTTCCTGAGTGTTATGATGGCTGCGTGGTCCCATGGTGTTTATACTTGTGTACTATTGTTTGTACAGATGAAAGTGGTAACTTCAAGCATTTGGAAATTGCTCCCAAGGATGAACCAGGCTTATGGAGATCCACATTTTTTTTTCTGGGGTCTTGGCTGATTTCTTTCTAATTGGCAGTTCACCTAAAGGCTTGACATAATTTTCTGAAACTTTCCAAGCTGCTTAAAGGCACAGTTAACTTAGTGAATGTAAACTTCTGACCCACTGGAATTGTGATATAGTCAATTAAAAGTGAAACAATCTGTCTGTAAACAACTTTGGAAAAAATTACTTGGTGTCATGCACAAAGTAGATGTCCTAAATGAATTGCCAAAACTGTAGTTTGCTAATATTAAATTTGTGGACTGGTTATAAAATGTGTTTTAATGACTTCAACCTATGTCTATGTAAACTTCTGACTTCAACTGTAAGTGTTCCATGGTTTGTAGCTCACATTCTCAAATCAAGTGACAAAACAGAGACTTTTGATATTTGTTATTTGGCAATTTTTTTCTAACTGCTAAGTTCACTCAGTGTGAATTTATAGTGACCCTAGATGCTTAACAGGCACAAAATAGTGTACAAATTGCTGTCCCAGTGTTTTAAAGCAATTAAGACTGAAATTTAATTATTTATTGGGAGAGAACTATTAGATTATATATGTAAGATAGATTGTAAGTGAATATAAAATTAACATGGCATTAAAAGTAACTAGTTTTAATGACATCAAATACCAAGTACCCCCCCTTGGTGATTTTGGCCTGTTCCACGTCACCGTATATAACAATTGAAATTTTACAATGGGTGTCCTAGCTTTTACACAATCTGAACTGAGACTAGAAAGTAAAATATTTTACTTATTTAAATGACCTAAAACATAATATCTAGCTGTGTCCCACAAAATAAAATAAATAAATAGAATTCAACCCTGATAATTATTGTAAGAATGATCAAGCTAATAGTTTTCTTCAATTTATGAGAAATAGTTTAGCAATAAAGTTAAACTATATAAATATAGTTCAACTATATACCAACTTTTGGTCACAAACTAGCTTGTGCCCTCTGAATGATGGCTTTATTTATCAATCCTGATAATCTTGCAACCCTGTTACCCATTCTGTTATTCATTCTTTAGTTTATAACTTCATTCATAATTTTTTTTCTATGTTTATATAATAAAAAACAAAATGAAATCACAGAAACTAGTCATTTGACTGATATTCATGTGTGAAAATACTGTGATAGTTAGATTATAAATGTTGTCTTCTCCACTCAAAGTTTTCTGTGGCCCACTTGCTGAATGTGGCCAAGCCTTTAAATCTTTAGTTTAAAAGAATATCATGAATATTCTCCTGGCCCACCACATTAATTGAATGCCACAATCGAGAATAAGGGAAGATATTAATTTATGTTTAGTAAGTATGTAACGAGCTTTAGTAGTCCCACACTCTTGTCTAATTTATTTGTAATGGTCCTTGCACTGTCATGTCACCCATTGATTTACTGACAGCCTTAGTTTATTGCTTTAATTCTGAGGGGGCAAAATCATGATCCAGTAGCAATTTGGGATTGACCCATTTTTTTTATTTTGGCATTCATTTAGCCAGGAAACGGTACTGCCGAACCTATACATTGTGATTGCTTGTGCAAGTCCCACTGGAGGATAAAACCCATGACTTGGCAGACCAGAAAATTATTTGATATAAGACAGAATTTGCTGTGTGTGTTGCAGACAGGGATCCCACATGTGTGATATATATCAAATGTGGACATCAGTGTTGTCAGGAATCTCTTGCATAGGGATTAGCGAATACTGGTGCAATGATGACCAAAATTTGGACCCGAAAGCATTGAATTTTGAATCGAATTCAAGTTTGTTTTTTTTACTATGAAAGGTTATCCAACTTTTTCTCATTCCTGAAGGGTTGAAGTATTAAGTGTGCTCGTTATATTCTTGAAATGCTCTTCCTTATGTCAAAAATATTAGATAGCATTTATGTGTCATGGATGACTTTTGTAATTTTAAGACTGAACCATCTGGGTCTTTGTATGACTCAGTAGAGCGTCAAACTTTGATAGAAACATCTGGTACACACTGCATATGATTTTCTTATTGGTTTAGCTAATCTATAATGTTTGTTTACTTGTTAGATTTTCCCATTTGGTTTCTCTTGTTTTATGCCATGTCACCCTTGTATTTACTAGCAGTTCCACTGTATAAGCAAAAGCAGTTGTATGCCACAATGTATGTGAGAGGATAATATATCAAACAAAATGGTAAATACATTGCTTACGTTGTCCGTAGTAAATACAAACTATACCAACACCAGATTTAATGGAATACCTTTCACCTACAGTACTTCAGAGTATATCACCCATGTTATGGTCCAAGCAGATAGTGTTTTAGGGCGAGACAAACACTTTCAAGTCTGGTTAACTTGGAATAATCAGGCTTGGTTTAGTACGTTGATGGGTATGGAGAACAAGAACCATAGACTCCCATTCCTCCTCTGGAGTTGTTTGAGGCCTTCACAGAAGCTCCCTGTTTCATTTTATTATTGGGGTTTAATTTCTTCACAGCAATTTACAGGGGATTAAGTGGTGTCTGAGAACGTGAGATATTTTCAGCATATGTACTTTATTAAATAGGCCCTCTCACCCAAATGTGCTGAGGATGTCTTTGCATGCCTATCACATTGTGCCAAAGTTGCAGTGGAGAAACCTGGGCTAAAGTAGGTTTGGTAGATGTTTCCTGGCCCAAATCAAAAAAGCCCACTTACAAGTCTCTATGATTTTCTGGCCTCTAAATATGGCTCGGGTCCCATGTTCAATGGAAGTCTATTAAATGTCTTGCCCATTTTATGGTCTGGCAAGCGAATATCGTAAGTCAAATCGCTTGGAAAAGTAATACTACACCTCTCTTCAACAACCTGAAATCCCATAGTATGAACAATAATAATAACTGTGATGCTTGCCTTAGAAAACACCACTAGCAAAAGCAAAGAGAGAGGTAAGAGGTAAGGAATTGATACCACTTTGTGAAACTTACTACAGAACACTGCTATTTTCTTATGGCGTGATGGATTTTCTTAAAGCCTCCCTTATCAGTGCCAAAGCAATAAACACCACCGTAGATGTTTACCTGCAAAGAGTCAAAGTGTTAGAACTACAGTGGAGTTTCTAGAACTGAATTAAGCTGACTGCTACAACGATAATTGAATTGTAATCGGATCTAGGCCATCCCTCTCTATGAACCTCTGTTCTCAGCTGTAGGGATTTCTGCACAGGTCCAAATAAACCCTTATCAGCCACACAGCATATGCTTGAGATTTTAGCCTGGGTATGCTCATGTTACATGAAACTATGAGTTATAAGCACATTTCCATCTGATAATCAGTTCCACACATAATCAATAATAATATCTGTGAATTGTTTTAGGCTATGGACAGACGGGCCCTGAATCACACAAGCCTGGCTATGACTCCATTGCATCTGCAATGTCTGGAATGATGCACATTACTGGTCCAGAGGTGAAGATTATGAGTTGATGCATTTAAAGGAGTAGTTCACCCAAAATAGTTAATTGTAGAATGCTTTGCCATTATTTCAGAAGACTTGTAATGTAGTGAATAGGTCGTATGGACTACTTTTATGTTTTTTTTTATTGTCATTTTGGAGCTTGAGTGTCCCAGTGCCCATACACTTTCATTATATTGAAAAGAGCTGTCAGGATGTTTTGTGTAACACCAGATGATTGAATTTTCAGAGTGTTCATAATAAAGTGCTATGCCAGTGTATATATTACATTATATCCTCTTAATTTAACTGCTTCTGTTTTAAGGATGGGGACCCAGTCAGGCCAGGCGTGGCTATGACAGATCTTGCCACTGGTTTGTACACTCAGGGAGCTATTATGGCTGCTTTGCTGCAGAGACAGAGGACAGGAAGGGGCCTTCACATAGACTGCAATCTTCTGTCATCACAGGTAATAAAACATATATTTTTTTTTTTGCTCATTATCGGACAAATTGATAAAATATATATATATATATATATATATATATATATATATATATATACACTCACCTAAAGGATTATTAGGAACACCTGTTCAATTTCTCATGAATGCAATTATCTAATCAACCAATCACATGGCAGTTGCTTCAATGCATTTAGGGGTGTGGTCCTGGTCAAGACAATCTCCTGAACTCCAAACTGAATGTCAGAATGGGAAAGAAAGGTGATTTAAGCAATTTTGAGCGTGGCATGGTTGTTGGTGCCAGACGGGCCGGTCTGAGTATTTCACAATCTGCTCAGTTACTGGGATTTTCACGCACAACCATTTCTAGGGTTTACAAAGAATGGTGTGAAAAGGGAAAAACATCCAGTATGCGGCAGTCCTGTGGGCGAAAATGCCTTGTTGATGCTAGAGGTCAGAGGAGAATGGGCCGACTGATTCAAGCTGATAAAAGAGCAACTTTGACTGAAATAACCACTTGTTGCAACCGAGGTATGCAGCAAAGCATTTGTGAAGCCACAACATGCACAACCTTGAGGCGGATGGGCTACAACAGCAGAAGACCCCACCGGGTACCACTCATCTCCACTACAAATAGGAAAAAGAGGCTACAATTTGCAAGAGCTCACCAAAATTGGACAGTTGAAGACTGGAAAAATGTTGCCTGGTCTGATGAGTCTCGATTTCTGTTGAGACATTCAGATGGTAGAGTCAGAATTTGGCGTAAACAGAATGAGAACATGGATCCATCATGCCTTGTTACCACTGTGCAGGCTGGTGGTGGTGGTGTAATGGTGTGGGGGATGTTTTCTTGGCACACTTTAGGCCCCTTAGTGCCAATTGGGCATCGTTTAAATGCCACGGCCTACCTGAGCATTGTTTCTGACCATGTCCATCCCTTTATGGCCACCATGTACCCATCCTCTGATGGCTACTTCCAGCAGGATAATGCACCATGTCACAAAGCTTGAATCATTTCAAATTGGTTTCTTGAACCTGACAATGAGTTCACTGTACTAAAATGGCCCCCACAGTCACCAGATCTCAACCCAATAGAGCATCTTTGGGATGTGGTGGAACGGGAGCTTCGTGCCCTGGATGTGCATCCCACAAATCTCCATCAACTGCAAGATGCTATCCTATCAATATGGGCCAACATTTCTAAAGAATGCTTTCAGCACCTTGTTGAATCAATGCCACGTAGAATTAAGGCAGTTCTGAAGGCGAAAGGGGGTCAAACACAGTATTAGTATGGTGTTCCTAATAATCCTTTAGGTGAGTGTATGTGTGTGTGTGTATGTGTGTGTGTGTATATATATATATATATATATATATATATATATATATATATATATATATATATATATATATATATATATATATATATATATATATATATAGCCATCAACCCTGCTCCTTTTAATCTTTTATTTTTGCTGCTCTTGCGCAATAGAAGAATTACACAAATAATATTATCTAAAAACCTAAAATAAATTTGAGTCATTATTATTTTATTTTTAGATATTTATATTTTGTTTTAATTTATTTCTCCCACTTCCCGCGCATACATCAGTGTCTTCCCACCCGCACCCGCACTCCGCAATCTAAACTTGACTCGTGCCACACTGTTACGTCGTGTCCTGCGGGAGTGTAGGCCTCTACTGCAATAGATACATTTACTAATAAATTAAAGCCTATGCATTTTAAGGACAGGATTACTAAAATTATGATTGTATTCAAACAGGTTTCCTGATCACCTCCCCTGTTTTCATTTTATCTTTTTTTTTTTTTTTTTAATCAAATAATAACATGGTTCAACGATTTGTTGTTTGTTGGAACTATGGTTTTGGGAATCACCTAATAGTTGAACTATGTTGATAAACATGGAACTTGCGACCATAGCTGGCTAACGATGCTTTTGGGATCACCCCAGCACAGCATCTCGGACATTATAACTTACAGGTTTTTTCAATACAAGTTAAGTTCAATTGACATCATTTGTGGCATAATGTTGCTTACCACAAAAATGTATTTCGACTCGTCCCTACTTTGATTTAGAGAAAAAAAAAGCAAATATCAAGGTTACAGTGACACAATTACAGTGGAAGTGATTGGGGCCAATTTTGGAGGGTTTAAAGGCAAAAATGTTGTGTATAATTTTATAAAAGCACATACATAAATCTTCTGTTATAACTCGTATAATTTGAGCTGTAAATTTGTTTAAAATGTCATTTTTAAAGTCATTTTCGGGTTTAATGTTTTGTTGACATTACATCGTCATGGCAATGAAAGGTTTACACAGAAAAGATTTGTAAGCAATCTTACTTTTGAAACAGTGAGCCTTTTAACACAAGTGTCTCACTGTAACCTCAATTTTTGCTTCCTTTTTTTTAAGAAAAGGTGAGACGAGTCGAAATAAACCTTTTTTTGTAATCAGTATTAGGCTACAAATGATGTTGATTGAGCTTAATTTATATTGAACCCGGAAGATTCCTTTAAAGCTCAACATTCTCAAACAGCATTGCAAAGTTGTGTGGTTGGAACTACAGTTCTCCACCTGTGGTTTGAAGAATAGTTCTTTGTTAGTTTGCTGTGTGGTCATCATTTGGCATCACTGAGGCTTCTATATCTTTCATTCCATTTATATATTTCAATTTGTCAAGATTGTCAACATGTTTACATGTACTTGTACTTATTTGTTTACAAAGTGGCAACCCAACCCAGTACCAAAATTTGTATTGTACACAAGTTAACAAAATTGTCTTTAAAATCTGATTATTAATGTATGTAAATGTATGAATAATGCAATGAATTGCATCTGCCCAAGAATATGCAACATTATTAACATGATATACAGTAGGTTGAAAATATATATTTTTATTTTGGTTCCTAAATGTTTCCTTTTCTCGGAAGCAAATAATTAAATACGCATGTTGGCATCAGCTGAACTTGGGTAGCTTTTAGTTTGATTGGAAACAGCCTTTGGCATTAACAACAAAATATATTGGAATTGTTTTCTCCCTTTTTTTAAATTAATAAACATATTTATTATACTTAACTGTGCAGGATTAAATAGTTACATTTAGTTAGTATATTATTCTTTTTTGGGTTATTCTCATTAAACTTGTCAATTAAATGTACTAGTCCTATTTTACTCCAAGAAATGTTTTGTTTTCCGACCCAATTTATCTCCTGATTTAATGTAAACATTCAATTCATGTAATCACATTAAAACATAGACATGGACGTTTTAGAAAAAAAAAACTAGAGGAAAAATACAAGTCATCAACAAGTGCATTTGACTAATGTCAAAGTTTAGAAAAGAGGTGACTCAGCTCAATTAGTTCCTTGTCATAAGTAGTCCTGGTATGTTAGACAGACAGGGTAATGCTACACTAAAGGGTAAAGGCTAATTATAAGTATTATGTGCATTACAAGTGCACCAGTAGGCTAACTTGCCATGCCTCCATGTACTGCATGAGTGAATCAGGATTTTTAGAATTTAATATCTATCCTCGCAAGAGAATACAGTACACCATTTACAAATGTCCACTGGGAACGTCATTGTGATTCATTTCTGCCTGGCATATACTTTATGCTCTTTGACTAAGCGCTTAAATTGATGTTTATATTGCATGTTCAGCAGTCTGCCTGCCAACCACCCATCCAGCCCGGAAACCCGAGCTTACAGGTGATGTAAATAGCAGTGCTTACATAGAGGACGTCAGCATCCATGCAACACCACAAGCGGTCAGTTGTGACGTCAAAATTGTAGCATCATGGGAATCGATGGAGTGTCAGACACTGCTGAGTTTACATGTTCGTAAGCATTTGTGGCTGTCTGCTGACAGATTGAGATTCAACAGAGACGTTTAGTTCAAAGCAGACTTCACTGTGCACTACAGCCAGGGTTAAATCAGAGGAGACTCCATTGGCTCTCTTGGTGAATGTTTTATGTTCTGTTCTTGTGTCTTGCCACTTCATAATTACTGTTCTGTGTATGTGTTTATTGAAAACTAAAGACCGGGAATGGGAAGAAAAGCAGTTTACTCTTGAAATACCTTGTTGTCGCATCTGCATTATCACTTAACAAGATCTGTTTAACATTTTGTTGGGCTTTCACCATAGTAACTACCTGAAACCTCAAATAACCTCTTCAGCAAATGACTGGCTGCAGATCAGAAATTCTAGGTACACTGGTGGTCAGTGGATAAGATATTTAACATATTTTTTGAGCGATGAGGAGGTACGGTTGGGGGAGAATGATCGCAATCAGCCGGAGAGGGATAAAGAGGAGCCGGAGTCGCAGTTTGAGAGAGAGAGAGAGAGATGCATGAAGCCTGTCTGTGTGTCGTTATTTTTATATGTAGCTGGCTGAAAAGAACTGCGTGTTTTAATGTGTTTTGTTATACACTGTAAAGTGTCCATTAAATGTTGTACGCATTAGGTATCCTGAACCAACAAAAAACAATAGATTTACACAGCATTTGTTAATTAATCTTAACTTTTAAATATACTCTTGAAAATTTAGAGTACCATTTCATTGTAATTTCAAAGAGCATTTTCTAATGTTAACTTGGACATGGAGAATGCAGCAGACCACCGCGATCTGGCCTTTTCTGCCGGGACTGTACATCATCACTGGGTTTGCACAGAATCCGTGTGGAGTGTCACCTGGCATATCATCCCCTGTCTGTCTCGTGTACGTTCTTTGTGTGAGCACGGGTCCATTTGTTAGTGACCGCCGTGTGCGAATTACCGCCGTGTGCGAATTACCGCCATGTGCGAATTACCGCTGTGCGCTCTCCGGTGATGTCATGGTCCTGTCACCTTGTCAGGTTGGGTTTTGTCTGATTAGGACCGTGGCATTATCGTTCCCTATTTGTTTTGTTCCAAGTGTGTTGACGTTTTTGACCTCGTGTGTTTCAGGTGCCACTGGCGTGCGTAATCAGCATTTCCACGGGAACCCTGATTGCTTCCATGGGATGGCTGATCATGCCAGCTTTCAGCTGCATGCGGCACCTGACCATTGTTTGTTCTTGGCTGGATTGTTTAATGTTGAGTGTAGTTTGTAATGTGTTTTCATTATAGATAGCAGTTTGATGTTGAGTACTAACCTCACTCTGCCTAGTTGGCTCTGTCTCATGTATTTGTTGGTTGCCTGCGTGTTGGGTGTGTGGCTGCCTTCCAGTTCGCTGCATGTCAGCTGGGTTTCCATGGAGAATACCTAATCTCTGCTCACGTGTCGGGCATTTGGTTGCCTTCCAGTTTGCTGCGTGTCAGCTAAGCTTCAGTGGAGGACTCTGTGATACTATTCCTGACTTCCACAATGCACAGAGACTATTATTTTTTGTAAATAAATCCTTTGAACTGTTCCTCTGCTCTTAGGGATGTTTATTCTCACTATCGCTCATTACTTGGGAAGTCTCTAGGTCTGCTAAAGTTGAAAACACCTGCACTAAAGTCTTGATAAATATCTTTGCACAATACAAAATCATCCATCCATCCATCCATCTTCTTCCGCTTATCCGGGGCCGGGTCGCGGGGGCAGCAGTCTAAGCAGAGATGCCCAGACTTCCCTCTCCCTAGACACTTCCTCCAGCTCTTCTGGGGGGACACCGAAGCGTTCCCAGGCCAGCCGGGAGACATAGTCTCTCCAACGTGTCCTAGGTCTTCCCCGGGGCCTCCTCCCAGTGGGACGTGCCCGGAACACCTCCCGGGGAAGGCGTCCAGGAGGCATTCGAAACAAATGCCCGAGCCACCTCAACTGACCCCTCTCGATGTGGAGGAGCAGCGGCTCTACTCTGAGCTCCTCCCGAGTGACCGAGCTTCTCACCCTATCTCTAAGGGATCGCCCAGCCACCCTGCGGAGAAAGCTCATTTCGGCCGCCTGTATCCGGGATCTTGTCCTTTCGGTCATGACCCAAAGCTCATGACCATAGGTGAGAGTAGGAACGTAGATTGACCGGTAAATAGAGAGCTTTGCCTTGCGGCTCAGCTCCTTCTTCACCACAACAGACCGGTACATCGACCGCATTACTGCAGAAGCTGCACCGATCCGTCTGTCAATCTCCCGTTCCATCCTTCCCTCACTCGTGAACAAAACCCCAAGATACTTAAACTCCTCCACTTGAGGAAATCATGTTTTTATTTTATTCAGAATGAGAAATGTATTTACTCCACCCAACATCTCATTATATTTTGCTTGGCACAGAATAAGGGAGGGAATGTAATAATAACTGTTAAAGTTTATTGAAGCAGAAATGCATTGGAGGTGTCCAAATCTCACAAGGCAGATTTCGTCTGTAGCCTCCAATGTTTATTTCAACTGAACTGCGTCCAGTTTTTTAGCATAACATGTTTTGAAACCGAGGCACTGAGAATGTGAAGGAATTAAAGATATATTTCATATTTCTCTATTATTTTGGACATATTATTTCGATATGTGAACTTCTATTATGAGTTTTATATTGCAAATAAAAGTACAAATTTCAATCTTAATCTTAAAAAGTAAAGTGTGACACAAGTTTTATGGACTGGAATAGGATTTGAGGTGACATAGGCAGCATCCTAACTGAAATGGAACCTCATAAGTGACCAATTTGGAACGTTCTACATAAACAGCAACTTGCATAGTACAAATAGCATTCCTAATGAAAAGCGTGGTGGACGCTATATCGCCTTTTTAATGCAAAGTATATGCATATTTTATTAACTCTACCCCTAAACCTAACCGTCAGTGGAGGCAGCATAATCATCACACTTTTGTTGGGAGCCTTATACAATTATGCCTACTTAGGCAGCTCACTAGGGTTTGAACAGAGCCTTGGACTTTGTATAAACCATATAAACCTCTGTATAAACTAAGCAGTATGCAGGATGGTTCAGTGCCATTCACAAGCACAGAAACTTCTTGGTATCCGAGTTAAATCTGTTGTCCTGCTCTGGCCTTGAGAAAAGCTTTTTTTTACATTTTTATTTCGTCACACATTATTTTGTTCCTTTAGATTTCAGAAAAGATCATTCTAAAGAGCCAAGCAATTTAAGTTTGCTTCTTTTTTCACAACATGCCTAGTTCTCATTGCTGACATGATGCAGCAAAACATTTGAGCAGAGCAAAGTCAAAGCGCTCGTCCCCTGAATGAGACAAAAGAAGGATGTGGTTTCCTGAAACCATTTCAATAATGCGATTGTTTGTGATCAGTTGTGGTGCGAATACATTCCCCATGGAATAGTCGCCCCCTCATACTTTTTTAATGGCTTTCCATTTAAAGAAAAGGAGTGTAGGATTCACGTGATGACTGTACATATTTTGTACCATATTTCTTAGTAGTTCTTCTTCCATTCTGTTGTACATCACTTTTAGTGGGGCTGGTCGGAATTTATTAGATGCACATGTTTTATCCATGGGATAAAGAGATGATGGGTCACGGTTGCTGCGGTAGACCCTTAACTGGCAGAGATAAGTGAGTTCCCTTCCACCCCCCGTTTTTGAACATTCCTTACTGATGGTCTTGTGGTCGCAGTAATCTAACCCTTCAGCAAATTTATCGTCTCTGCATTAGTGAAAGCACAGAGGGCATTGGATAACCACATGGGGTTTGCTTTAATCCAGATACAAACATGGGTAGTTATAGAGCAATTCTTTGGAAATCATTAATCTTGAACTTGAACATTAAAATGATTTACATCTTCGTTTTGTTGCAGCTGATTAAAGAAAAATCCCTTTTTTTTTTGTGCACAGAAAAGGCAGCATATAAGTAATCCATAAAACTCCAGTGAATTCATATATGTTTTCTGAAGTGATGCAATCACTTTGGATGGGAAACGGATACATTTTTCAATCCTTTTTACTATAAATCTCAACTTTCACTCTCAGAGTGTGAAAAGAATATGAAAGTAAAAGTGGAGATTTATAGTAAAAAAGAACTTAAAAATGTATCCGTTTCTCACCCACAGCTGTAATATCACTTCTGTAGACATATTTAACCACTGGAGTCTTATGAATTACTTTTATACTACCTTAATGTGATTTTTGGAGCTTGAAAGGTCTGCTCACAATTTATTTGCATTGTACAGACCTACAGAGTTTATATATTCGTCTAAACATCTTTGTGTTCAGCAGAAGAAAGAAAGTCACACACATCTGGGATGGCATGAGGGTGAGTAAATGATGAGAGGATTATCATTTTTTGGTGAACTATCATTTAAAGACATTGAGACTCATGGTTGAAGGTTGTTAAAATGAATTCTTTACACCATGGAAGCAAAAGCCTCAGTTTAAGACATTCATAAAAGTGATCTAGCTGAGAAGTGATGAATGAGTTCAACTATACGCGTTGAGTATGACAGACTGGACTGGTCTTGGGAAAAGCTCCGTCCACCATTCCTCAAACTGTTAAATCATCACTGACATGCTTTGATCTGACAAAAAATTGCACCTCCCCTCTCATTCTCGGTGTCCTCTTCGTTCATCAGTATACATCTCAAAATATTGTCTCAGCTGCATAGCCTCTGATCTGATGACACCTGGGCATCATAAAAAAAATGCATACCTTTTTAGTTTTTTTTTAGTTTTTCTCGTTTTTAAAACTTTTGTGTGTGTGTGTGTGTGTGTGTGTGTGTGTGTGTGTGCTGATTGTTGAGTCTGAAATGTTATGTGGCGTTTTAGACGTTTGTTTTAAATTTCGAGCCAAATCTTGAGGTTCTTATTGGTTAGTTTTCCAGTGTAACAAACAATGGATTCCAGTCGGAGGTACGTTTTACGGCATGTCCACATGAACAGCCACGTGTGTAATGAGCTTACTTACAGTTCTTAAGATTTCAAAATTTATTTTCTTTTTTCTATTTTTTCTCTGAAACTACAGGTTGCTTGTCTCACTCACATTGCTGCTAACTACCTTAATGCTGGTAAAGAGGCCAGACGATGGGGAACTGCACACGAGAGCATTGTCCCTTATCAGGTACAGTATGTCTTCATGCTGGTCCAGATTGGTAAGCACTGGTTAGTGTTGATTTGATGTTGGTTTCGCTGGTGGATGAGCATAGCCGTGCTGTTCAACTTGTTACACTAATTGACGTCTTGCTGTTTAAGATCAAACATTACAATTCTGTTATTATTTACTTACCCTCATGTTGTTCCAAACCCATATGCCTTTTGTTTTTTCTATCAAATGCAAAAGGAGACTTTTTGAAGAATCTTCATGCAGTTTTTTTCCATACATGGACAGTTTATTGTGACCAGCTGCCAAGCTCCAACAAGGACAAAACAAACACCATGATAGCACCGTCAAAGTCACCTAACCAACTCATCCTTGCATGGAAGTAAGAGTATTCTTTCAAATGTCTCCGTACGAAGCACGTCAACATCCCGTGCTGGGGACTTGCTTCCAGAAAACAACAAAATGTGCTGAAAATGATCTTTTCAACAGAGGACCATTCCTAAAAATAATTGAAAAAAACTCCAACAGTCATTACCAGGTGCCATAACAATGAAATATGTTTTCACTAAATTGCCTGTTTTGTGGTCGTTTCTTATTAGTTACTACTGAGAATTTTCTACAGTGAGTAACAAAGTTTTAGGAAAGACTGACCAGTGCAAACAAACATTCATTTGACCAGTGCATGCAAACTTTGTTTGTTTCTGACAATTATTCATGGGGTGGATTTTGAAATGTTATTTGTGATATTTTAATTTTAGTCGTGTGGCTGCATCTCTGGAATTAATTGTTTCCATTCTGGCCGACATAACCTCTTTTTTTGATCCTTAGAGGGAAACAGACTACTTGTCTGGTGTATTACCACAATCTTGAAGTTTGCTTGTCACTGGGAGCAATAAAAATATCAAAAGTGACCATGTTTTTGAAGAACAAAAATTGGTTGTTCAGAACATTAGCTAGGGATAGTTCACCCAAAAATGAAAATGATCTTTTACTCATTCTCATGACATCCCACATGTGTACTGTACTTACTTTCTTCTGCTGAACACAAACAAAATATTTTTAGAACAATATCTCGGCTCTGTTGGTCCATACAACGATGAGAGAATACAATTTTTTGGATGAACTATCATTAAGTCGAGGTCACATTTACCTTCACATGGCGAAATTCTGCAGGTGAAATACAGTCATCACAATGTGGATCCATATGATATTCATGATGGACTTCCGGTGGTAAAGAATTTCCCCTCGCGGATTTCATGTGGAGTTCAAGTTGGGGGAACTTTGACAGGCGAATTCACCGCGTTGACCAATAGGAGGTTGTTTGGTTTGGCAGTGACCTCCGTGTGGGTGTTGCTTCGTTTACAGCCACACTGAATATTCACAATAACAAAAGAGTTTCTTTTTAACTTCACTTTCACAAAGTTTTAAGTGCAGCACTAAAAAGAGGCTGCTTGGCTATTTGTTTTTTTGCAGGTTTCACACGTGCTCAACATGCATCCTCACCTTTTTTGGCCACCGAATTTTGCAGTGCGAAGGTAAACGTGACCGTGCCTTTAGAAGCCTCATCATATAATGCAAGTGAATGGGGACTGGGTCTGTCAAGCTCCAAAATGACACAAAAAGTACAATAAAGTAGCCCATAAAGTAGCCCAACCCTTCTTAAAAACACACAATTTTTGTGTTTAAAGGGAAAAGAAAGTCATACATAAGGGTGAGTAAATAATTAGAGAATTGTTTAAGTTTTGGTAAGCTACTAATTTAAGTCTGTTTATTTCCAAACATTTGAATTCTGTCAGCTCTCTCAAGATAAACAGTGAACCCAGTTTCCATGCCACCCCACACCCAGCGGGCACTCGTATCGCCACATATAGCATGTATGAAACAGTAGGAAGACTGTAGACAGTTTATGCATTTGTGTGCACAGTATGACATACATTGTCTTGCGTTTGATTTTTCTCACTTTTATTGATGAGGGGCGACCAGAGGAACGCAGCATTCTGAATGGCTGGGGTGCAGTTTTGTCCACAGCAGGACACTGAGGTCCAAGTCTCTTCTAAGAATGTCCTTAAGGCACCAGTGGGTGGGTCATTCTACTGGTGAGCGGTTGGCCTTGCTGTTTGACATGTAGCATCACATTTTTTGGTTAAGTCTTGCTGGCTGCACTGGGTCTGCTGCAACATGGCCAAAAGAGGTCGGTTACATTTCAATCTTAAAGAAATAGTTCACCCAGTAATTCTGTCATTTATGTTTTTCCAAACCTGTATGTTTTTTCTTCCGTAGAGCACAAATGCAAAATGTTTTCCTAACATTCTTCCTTTTTTTTTTGTTTAATTAAAACAAGAAAGTTATATGAGTTTGGAACAGCATGAGGGTGAGTACATGATGACAGAATAAATATGTTTGTGTTATCCATCCTTTAAAGTTCCAGAATGGTGGAAGTATAGAAGCAAGGGAGAGTGGTGAAGGTGTGTGGAAATGCAAGATTTACGGTGAACCAGGGTCTATCTTGTTTTAATTACCTTGTCGTTTTTGAAGGAACACCTAATCGCTCCCATATTTGTGTTGAAGTACTGAATGTTTGGCCCGTTGGTTGCTTAGAGCACACTATAAAGCTGGTAATGTTGTGTAACGAGGCCTCTGTATGTTTTCAAGCAAAGACGGATTTACTGCATTGGGTGAATGTCAAGGAATGACTCTACTGATGCTTCTGAATGTTATAAGCACAGCGTAAAAATTTTATGAATATAAGTGGTGCTTGCGCAAGCAAAACCTGTTGTCATGATGCTCGTTGATGATTGTCCGGGCATTGATATTCAGTTATTCAAGTATTTTGAGGACATATCTACACTAATACATTTTTGTTTCCTAAGGTTATCCTTTTCAAGAGGCATAAACATAGCAAAATCAATGCATTTATAAGGTGCATGTTGCTAGTATGGGTGGGAGGTAGGGATGAAAATATTGTATCATGATAATAGTAATTTTTTGTATCAGTGTAAATTTATACATTGCAAAATTGATATTTTTGCTGGAAATTATGCAAAACCAAAAAATATATATTTAAGAACCATGTAGTAATGCCTATTTTTGGATAATCCAGTAAGCTAAAAACATCATACTTCATCTCAAATTATTATTTTAAGTTTTGTTATGTTTTGGAAACAAACCAAAAGCTACATCATGTAACGTTTGAGTTAAAAAAAAAAAAAAAAAAAAACCTCAAAACTCTAAATTCTGATTGGAAAAGAATGTTCTAGGCATGTCATAAAATATTGATTATTTATCAGCACATTATTTTATCTATATATTTTTGAACCATCGATATATTACATAAGCCAACATTTAAATTAAAAGCCTAATTTGCTTGCTTTCCAATTCAGTCAGGTGGGCTTCTGTTCACACAAAATGTACAAATGTTTTTGTACTTCTTTATGAATGTAAGTGAAGTTGTTGAGTTTGCAGGTTAGTGTATGAAAATGGTCCAACTGCTCAAAATGATTTTCTCTCAAACTTCTCTGTATGCATCTTTGAAGAGGTTTTAAAGAGGTTTTTAGAGAGATTAAAAGAAGAGACAGAATCAATTGAGACAGTAGAATTATATAGAAGAACTGTGGTCAAATTCTCCAAGAATCTTGGAACATCCTATCTGCCAACAACCAAGAAAAACTGTGTCCAGGTGTTCCTAGGAGAACTGGAGCTGTTTTAAAGGCAAAAGTGGTCACACCAAATATTGATTTAGCTTTTTTTTATGTTTACTGGACTTTGTATGACATTAATTGATAAATGAAAACTATTTATGTCATTATTTTTGAAGACATCCTCACTATGCAACATTTTTCCCAAGTGCATTAAACGTTTGCACAGTACTGTATCAGGATCCCTCCTTAAGTGCAAGTATGTACAGGTATATGTATATGTATGTGTGTGTGTATATATATATATATATATATATATATATATATATACGTATATATATAGCATTCTAAGATGTTATTCTTCTCACCACAATTGTACAGAGTGGTTATCTGAGTTACCATAGATCTTGTCAGTTTGATCCAGTCTTGCCATTGTCTGTTGATCTCTCTCATCAACAAGGTGATTCCTTCCACAGAACTGCCGCTCACTGAGTGTTTTTTGTTTTTGGAACCATTCTGATTAAATCCTGAGACTGTGTGAAAATCCCAGGAGATCAGCAGTAACAGAAACACTCAAACCTGCCCACCTGGCACCAACACTCATCCATGTGATGAGTCAAATCTAATCAGCCAATTGTGTGGCAGCAGTGCACAAATTCATGCAGATATGGGTCAGGAGCTTCAGTTAATGATCACAACAACCATCAGAATGGGGAAAAATGTGATCTCAGTGATTTGGAGCATGGCATGATTGTTGGTGCCAGATGGGCTGGTTTGAATATTTCTGTAATAGCATTCAAACTAAGCAAAAAAAAAGAGTAGAAAATATGTATATATATTTTTTTATTTTTTTTATTTTTGTGGTTAGTTTGAATTTTTAGAAAAGTAATAGAGCACCTTTTTTCAACAAGCCCCATGCTTTGTGGTATCATATCACGTCCATAGCACAAACGGTGCAAGACGAGTTAGACAATACATTTTTAAACTTCGGGTTACTGGTTTGTTCAAACCCTTAGTGTCAGCAGTAGTAAAAGTAATACTTGCATCAATTGCTTTCGCCCTAATAGATATGACCCAGAGACCTATTTCTGGCTTTTATTTGATTCAAGATATTGAGTTTCTCCCCAACAGACCTTGTACCTCAGGGTCTAGTCTACATGCCAACTCTCATTAGTACCTCAAGTGCTCTATCAGGCATAAACGTGCATTATTAAGTGCAGATTTGTTTCTGTGTAGGCACATCTGTAATA
This sequence comes from Moxostoma hubbsi, assembly GCA_032164185.1. Lineage (NCBI taxonomy): Eukaryota > Metazoa > Chordata > Actinopteri > Cypriniformes > Catostomidae > Moxostoma > Moxostoma hubbsi. Next base: position 9,498,494 of record JAVLUX010000033.1, read on the forward strand.
TAAGTCCTCAATGACCTGTGTGCTGGTCTCTTTCAACTTGCTTAACCTCTATGCAATTCTCTGGTTAATGCGTACATACAGAATAATGTCAGTGCATTCAAATCTGCTTATTTTATAGACTGCATTCAGTGCAAAGAGTTAATGGATTACATTTTAGTATAATATTGACATATTAATACAACTTGTATGGTTTTACTTTGTTTTTAAGAGATGACAATTGTTCTGAGGCAACAAAAAAGGCTTCTTTTTTAAAAAAAAAAAAAAAAAGTAAAATATTTTAATTAGTATTAGGGTAAGAATTAAATTGACAACCCTAGTTTTATATAAATAGGGCTGTATATATATTTTTTTTATTTAGTTTAATTTTGATTGGAACAAAATACAAAGGTCCAGTTTTAACTTGACACAGTGTTATAAAATGGCAATTTAAGTAAATGTAAAAAAAAAAAAAAAAAAATAGTGAGATGTGAGGCAACATCCAAAGACGTCCATTTGCATGTACAAACATTTAAAAAATAGTGCAGACATAATACATGAACACATTCTTTGTGAACAGCCCCTAAGTCTACTTAAGACAGCCTGACAAACTTGATTGCAAAATGAATTGTTGTGGACTGTTGGCCAGCAATAGGCTTAAGTTCAATAGTATAAAACAAACTAATAAAGCATCATTTTGTCATTTCAATTTCAATGTAATGTCTTTGAATCATCTTCATTTTGGGGCTTTTCTCAACTAATATTAATACTGCTATATTCAACACATTCAATTAACTTGCATATTATGTAATTAATTCGATTTTTTAATCGATTCACAGGCATAATAATAAACTATAACAGTCTATGGTATGCCCCCATTTACTAGGAAGTGTGTGGGTGTTTGCTTGTTTGTGCGTGTGTGTGTGTGTGTGTGTGTGTGTGTGTTTGTGTTTGTTGGTTTCCCTGACTGCTTTGTGTTACCTGGACTTCATTATTTTCATAAAAAGCAAAGACCTCTAAGCTGAATGTGTTTGACATGGTTACAGTAGAATTACACATGTAATTCCCTCAATATGTCAGTGCTGAGCTGTAGAGTTCATTGGCAAGACAGCACATTTCTCAGATTAGCTCCTTGATTTATATTAAACTGCTGTTATCTGAGCGTGATCTGTTTTGCCATTAGTCAAAACCTCAGGAAAACAATTCAGCATTTGCATTTATCATACATTTTGGATTCTTGTTAAGATGGATCATCAGCTTTATGAAATGATGATTTGGTTCAGTAACCCAATGAACTTCACCCAAAAAGACCTTTATATAAAACATGTTATGTTTGTCTCCCTGATGATTTATTTATAAAAGACAGCTGTTCATGTTTTAGGTTTGCTTCAAATAATCTACCAGTCAAAAGTTTGGCCACACTTGTCTATTGACTGTTGAAGAGAATGTATGCTTCTCGTGATTTTTAAAAACCTTTTGATCTACAGGCTTATGCTTAACTGCTTGAAAGTTTTGAAACAATACATAAGAATATATGAATTTATTTACAAAACTATAATGTTTTATTAACCATTCATCCAAGTTACGAATTTAATTGATGCGCTAAATCGGAATATTGCACAAACAATTTTTAAAGAACAAAATTGCTACTTCTGGGGACATTGGATTCAAATAGAAATGGAAAAGCTTTCTCAATTTCTTTCTCAAATTCACAGTACTATCAACTCTCTCATCTGACTGTGGCACTTGAGATTTTGAAGCGCTCGTCACATGCATGGACACACTTTATAAATGCCACGTCATCTCATGAATAATATCAAGAACACCCATGGCGTAGAGATGCTGAAATTCATTGGAAATCTAAACCTTGTACAACACTTCCTGTGTCGTTGACTCTATTCATTTTAAACCTAGAAGTCAAAAATAGCATGAAAAATAATGAATGTTTAAATTCTCTTCCCTTCTGTGCAAGACATCTATACCTGTTAAATTCTCAAAAAAATTGTTGTAGTGTTTCATGACCATTTAATTAAAATGAACTAAAGCAACACAATCCTAGAACATTTTGTCACAACTTGATTTCATTGCGCTCCATCCATTTCAATTTGTTTACTCAATCAAGGCTGTTAATATAGCATTGATGAATCTGGGTAGGGGATTTCTATTTCCCATCATGCTTTGCATGGGACTCAATAGGAAGAGTAATTGTTAAAATTAAGTGTTATTTTATTTGTCTTTGTACAAGATGTATATATATATATATATATAGGGGGATACTTGTTAGTATTTAATGTTTGTTATGTTGAGATCTAGAAGCGGTTCAGTTATGTATTATTTTTGGGGGTTTCCATTATGGTGAAGAGTGGTGTTTGAGCTAACAATGAGGACAGGAAGATGTTCCACATGCAATTGATTGTTTGCTTTGTTGAGTTAGCTGTGCTAACCATATCATAGTTACTAAACTAGACTCTGTAGTGCTTCCAACAAACATGTATTTAGCATGCTAACACTCACTTTTACTAGTTAGTACACAGAGGAGTAAAATATGTATTACCACTAATTATGTTACATTGACAAAATCAAATTTTGTTTGGTTTACCCAATTCACCTAGGTTATTTCCACTCAAAGTGCTTGTGTTGAGATTACTTAGTAATTTTAAATTGAGAGAACTAATTTCTAACATGTGGTTCCACTGTTGAAAATCCAAAGAGTCAAAGAGATGCTTACTTGGTGCTTAGAATGTGCAGAAAAAATGCTCTGATGAACTTCATGTTTGCTAATGTTCAGTGGCAGATAGCTAATGTCTGGGAGAAAAAGTGTGTCAGACAGTTAAGGGAGGTCATAGTAGACTATTGTTTTGATAAAAAATATTTTTGCTGCTTGTTCAGTTTGCTTAATTTGAACTAAATCAACACAGTACTTAAATATTATAATATTTTATTATGTTAAAATATTATATATCATTGCGTTCTGTCACAGAGCGAGACAGAGACCCAAGAGCAGAGGAACAGTTCAAAGAATTTATTTACAGTTCAAATAATAATTTTAGCAGAGTTAAGAGGAATCCTCTGTGAAGAGTGCTCCCACAGGCGATTGCATTCGCAGTGACAGCGAGGGGTAGAGCTGCGAGGAAACCTCTGCTGAAGTGCCGCTGACACACACAGCAAGCTGGATGGCAACCACACTCCCGACGTGTGAGCAGAGACGAGGAATCCTCTGATTCAAATCAAAACTGAACCATACAGGAAGTCAGGATCCAGACACCATGCTCCGGACATGAAACGAGACCGACCGAAAAGCGCACGGCGGTTGCTCACACACAGACTTGTGCACTCAACACAAAGACGGGACACAAAACACAAGAAAGAACATGGGGCGATGATGTCACATTCCTGTCTGACTTAAAACCCAATCTGACAAAGTGATAGGACCGTGAACGCATTCTATACATTTAAATTTGTAAAATGGAAGTTTTCTTAATCCAGTTCAGTTTGGACTACATGAATACTTTTTGTGGTGTTAATGGAGCATTGATGAAACTGGGCAGGGGATTTCCATTTCTTTGCATGGGACTTGATAGTGAGAACAAGGGTTAAAATTAAGTGTATTTTTAAATGTAGAGAATAGGGGATTTGTTCATTCTTAATGTTCTGTTATATTGGTATTTTAAAAGTGTCTGTGTAACACAAAGGACAGGCAAGGAGGAGGCAGGGACCGGCTGAACAGTAAACATACATTTTAATGGTAAACTTAAAACCAACATAAACAAACGTGCAGTGTGGCCACATGCGTCCCTCTCTCTCGAACCGGCACCCCCAGGCTGTCCATTATTCCTCTCCCACTGATCCGCTGATTCATCACCGGCCTTGCTCCATCACGGCCCGGCCACGCCCCATCACGGCCCGGCCACACCCCATCACGGCCCGGCCACGCCCTCCTCCTTGTCACACTCCTCCCCCGCCCGATTCAGTCCAGGGCGACACTGGTCTGACCAACTCCCCCCTCATCTCTGGAGGAGAGTTGCTGTCCCTCCGGCCGTACTGTCAGCCGGTGGCCCACCCCACCTCCCGTGAACATGGGGGGGAGAGACGATGGGAGGCGTGGGGAGAGGGAAAGCAGAGACACACACAGACAGAGAGAGAGAGAGAGAGAGAAAGAAAAAGAACTTGCTTGCTGGTGCTCAGACTTGCTGTACCCCAGTTCTCAACCACTCCCCACCCTCTGGTGGATGCCAGCTCCTCTGGTGGACACCAGCTCGCTCCACCCTCAGGCGGACACCAGCTAGCTCTTCCCCCGGCAATTGGCAGCAAGTCCTCCAGCCCCTGGTGGATGGGACCGCTCCGCCCCTTGCCAGCAGCAACCCCTCCGTCCCCAGTCAAATGGCCGCAGCTGCTCCCCTGGTGGATGGCAGTGGCGAAGACTCCGTGACAGCACATCCCTCCTCCCTCCCAGGTTTTGGCACCACTGTAACATATAAAGGATGGGTAAGGAGGCGGCGGGATCTGGCAGAACAGTAAACAAAGTTTAACGGTAAACTTAAAACCAACATAAACAAACATGCATCACGGCTGCATGCATCTCTCTCTCTCGAACCGGTGCCCCCTGCACCCCATATCTCACTCTCCCGCTGATCAGCTGATTCAGCACCACGCCCTCCTCTGTTAGGTTGGAGTTTTGGGGGTTACTATCATGGTGAAGGCTGGCGCTTGTGCTTAGCAGGAGAATGGATTTTCACTTTCAAGTTATTTTGCAATTTACCTTTTTCCATTGCTCTACAGTCCAATCTTTATGCTCCCTATCAAATTGAAGATGTTTTTTTCCAATTTGCCTCAATAACAAGTGGCTTTCTTGTGGCCACACAGCTGTTTAGTTCCAATCCTGTAAATTCTTGTCGCATTGTGCGTGTGGAAACGCTCTTAATTTCACTATTAAACATAGCCGTGACTTCAAGTGTTTTAGTTATCTCTGATCATGAACATTCAGGATTTTTTTCCTACCACATTTCTTCCGCGAAACTGACGGTTCACTACTTTTAATAATGCATTGGACAGTTCTTAACCCAATTCCAGTGATTTCAGTAATCTCCTTGGATGTTTTCTTTGCTTGATGCAGGCCAATCATTTGCCCCTTCTGAAACACAATATCCCAAAATTCACGTGGCTGGAAACCCAGCCACCGCTAAAGTGTGCGAAATATTGTTTCTCTGTTGCATCACACCTCCGGAAATACTTCAAAACTACATTACATATTTGAATTAAACAATGGTTTAGTCTCTCTTTCATTTAGCCATTGCTGGATAATTAGAGCAGTGATGTTGTTCCATTTTGCTCATGAGCTGCTTTTTTGGTCTAATGTGAGAACAGTGAGAACAGACTGATCTCGTTAATTCAGTGATAGAAGGTAAAAAAGTCCTTCTCATGAAATCTGTCTGTGCTTACCAAAATTTTAATTACTTCTCTCAGAGGCTGAAGTTGAAAGTGTTGTTGAATTAATGGTCACATGTGAGCTCCAGTTCCCACGGGACAAGAACCTCTGTCTCTGAGATTAGTAGCGCTACAGGGAAATGTGTTCACACTTTCATTGATGCAAAAATGTCTTCTGGGGTATGGTGCTGTCAGTTATATGGCTGAATTGGGTTCATTATAGAGTAAATGAGCTTTCAAAAGCAACATGTGTATTTCCTCTGTTATCCTGCTGGAATATCAGAAGATGCAATTGGTCATCTAAATATTGTTCACCTTTTGTTTTACGAATACTGCATATTTGGACATTCTACTTATTTGACGAACTGATTTTTGCATACTATGAAGAAGGTAAGAACACATATTTAGTTACAGGGGACAGTCTTTTTATTTTATTTATTTTCTGGAAAACGTAAGACAATAACTCACGTGAGCTGACAACTCTACATGTATTCACCCATGGTTACATCCCTGCTCCCTGGGGTAAAGAGCGAGCTGAAGTTTGGGTTATGGTTAGGATGTGTTTTGTGTTCTGTACAGATGGTCCAAAGAGTCCAAATAATAAGTAGCATGCTGGTTAACCAGGTCTCCCTCCTGTTTCACTTCCCTGATACTGTTCATCGTGGGGGCTGTTAAGGCAGGCTCGCGGGGACCTCTTGAGGTGTCAGAGTTCATAAATCCCTATAACTTTCAGTGACTCTAACAAAGGACTTCCTGTCTTATTGGTACAGCACAACCATTAAACAACAATTGAACTTTTGTATAGATTACAATTAAAACAAAGTAAGGGATAATGTATAGTCAGCCAGTTATTAAATTATTAGCTAAATTTATTTTAATTGTTAAAACAGTTGATTTAATGCGTTAAATCAGGCATTTGCACACATCACTACCATAGGTCATTTAAATACATCCACACATAGCTAAGCTAAGTAACTAGCTAAATAAGCTCTGGGTCTTCCTTGTTCAGATATACATTATGAGTCTGGTCACTAGCAGTTTAAGCCTTTTGGTCATGCTTGCCTAAGCACACACATATATTTAGTTCTTTAGCATTAGGCTATGCCATTCAGCCAGCAGGCCAAGACACATCTAGCTAGCATAAGTTCAGTACACATGGCTCATGGGGGATTTTATATCTAATTGTGTAGCAGCATGCCATAAAATTTTGATGCAGCAGCATGTCCACATGCTTATGTATAGCAGTAGTACGTCTATGTACTTGCTAGCAGCAGCACATTGTTGTCCAATCAACTTGCATACTCTCTCTTTGACTAACATTTAAATGTATTATTTTTGCAAGTTAGCCGGTTTCATTGAAGCATGCTGCAAGATTTTTCTCTGAAACCCCCCACCTCCCTAGCTCCACCGGTCTAGATCTGCTACATGGGGATTGTATTTATGTCTAATTGTCCAGCAACATGTCACACATGCTTAATGCAGCATGTCTTCTTTCTTTCTAAATGTGCAACAGCATGTCCACATGCTTAACTCAATGTATATCTGTGTTTGTTTGAGCAGTAGAAAGTGTCCGTACTTGCTCTGCAACAGAAGCAGTGTAGCAGTTCTAGTCAGCTAAGACCAACATCCTATCAATATGTAATTTCCACATTAATATGCTAAATCTTTCTGAGAGTTGTCATGACTGAGCTACTTTTAACTTGACACAGCATCCCAAAATCATGGCATTTATAGTGCTGAACATCAGTGAGATGCCTCAAAAGCATACTTCTGACGCATGTGCATAGACGACAATTAAAAGTAGTGCACATGGAATGCAAAAATGTATCTTGTGAGATCAGGAGAGATTGATGAACTCATTTGAAAAATTGGTATTACTGGATTAAATTACAACTAAAAGTGGATACAGTTGTAATTTAAAATACTCAGCAAATGGAAACTGATAGTTTTGACAAGACAATGGCTCTTTTTTTCAAGTCAAAGTAGGTCAATGTAACAATGTGTATTTGGTAGAGTGTTGTCCTCTCTGTTCTTGTTTACTGGGAATGATCAAAGAAATATGTGCCATTTCCTCACTGATCAAACACAGATCAGATATTGATTCAGAGCACACTGTATCTCAGCCACAGTGGGGCTGTGTTGCGTTAGTCTAGCTGAGGCACTCTTGGAGGACGGACACCTGCCAGAAAACTCACTGTAGTGGTTTCATTCAGACTTTTCTTAGCTGTAAAATAAAAGGCAGACCAAACAAAGTGCTTCAAGCTTTCACATCCCACACTTAGCTGTACATAAAACCACTAAACCTTTAATTTCAAATTGCGTTACCCCAACCACAAATATTGTGGTAGCTAGCTATGTTTACATACACTAATTTTCAATCCGAATGCAGATTTTGAATGTACTGTTTATGTGTCCCCTAAACATTGTAGTCTGATACATATTAATTTACATGTACATTACATGTATTTTGAACAAAACTTCTGCTCTTGCAAAGAGTGTCAGTTGTTGCGTTCTGAAGAAGTGGATATAGGCTGAGAAAGTGAGAATGGCACCAAAGACTGTAATTGGCATTTTTCACTTGAGATCTAAAAAAATATGCCAAATAAGCTTTCTTCTTATGCTACTCACTTTGCTCAGCAAATTAAGAATTAGAAGCAGTGTCTAATTTCCTGTGTGACTTAACAACATTTGCCTCATACCGATTCCTCCTCTAATTTAAGTTGTCCCTAAATGGATCATGAAGTGCTTTTTTAAAAGTATTTTTACTATCTTCCCTGAGGTCCAGTGATAATGTTATAAAAACAAAATGATTCACCAAAACAGTCACAATTTAGTAATATATGATCATTTCCCACCCTGTTTTTGTCCCTCTATTTTGGCATAAGCACCTCCTAAAACTTCAACGTTTATGCCCACTGTTCTGATTGGCTAACATCACGAAGCCCCTCAAATTCAGCAAACTCAATCAGTAGAGAATGAACCTCGACATTATAAAACAAAATTGCAGGTTTTACACACAACTAATCCAACATATTGCATCTGAATATATTAACCTGTTCATCTTAAGCACAACTGTTAACACTCAACACCATAAACTGACAGTCATGACATTTGAAATATTTATGCATTAAATGCTTTACTTACATTTTGAAGTGTTTTAACAGTCTTATCCTTCAATAACAGTTCCCTTGCAAAGCTTGAATCGTGTGATGACTGTTCACAAGCAATCCACATTGATATGAACTGAAAAATAAAAGATCACATCGTAGTCCAAAGAAAGGGTGAAATGACGCACAAATGTACTGTAGGCACACCGAGGTGCTCATCGCCGAAAACACATGAAACAGTTAAAGGCGTCCGTTGTCAAAGACGTCCATCATCAAAGACATCCTATTTTTACATACACCAACAATTAAAGATAGCGCAGATGGGAGAAAGATCGCGTTCATGACAGAGGCAGCAGCTGAATGAAAGATAATTGCTTCTCGTTTTCAGAGTTGTAACTTGACACAGCATCTTTTAAAAAGCGGCGAGATACATGACAGCGGTCAAAGAGTCTGTGTAGTTCATGTTTATATACAAAATAATTAAAAACACTCCAGATGGGTCCACTTAGGTGTTATTTTAGGAATAGTTAGCCACACAAGGCCTGCTCTCTTGACCCGCATAACAGTGGGCGGGGCCAAAGGTGCGATGATGCATGTTTTGGGATGTGTAAATACAAATGAGCAATTTGTCAAAACTTCACAAACATTTATAGCAGGATGGCAACTATAAATGCTCTTTTTAGACTGGGGAGGAAATTAATCACTTTCAAGTCTTGAAATTTACTGTTGTGTAATTCAACATATGCTTTGAGGAGGATGTTTATGCTATTTAAACTTTTCACTTTGTATCATCTCTTGTAAAACATATTCTAATATTTACTTTCCTAATCTGTCATGTACAATTGATTGTCACTATGGCAAAGAAGAAATGCTTTAGAAATAATGGTTACGTAACTGCACCTACTGCTTTAAAGTCCCTATTAAGAATGACACAATGTCCTTTTTTGCTTTGTGATGTCATGAGAGAACATATGTGCCCTCCAGAATTTTCAGTGTGAGCCTGCATAGCCTTAATAATCAATGCTTTGTATAAATTAAGTTCCTGTGACAAGTATAAACAAACATACGTACCACTGCTCTGTGCATGAGAGCAAGGTATTTTAGAATACGGTTGAGAAAGTAGTCTGTGACAGGGCAGAGGGCGGGGCCGGGTTGTGATTCCGCACACCCGGCCCCTAATCAGGCTAGTCAGCTAATCAGAGAGGGATAAAGGCCGAGAGAGCTTTACGAACAGCTGTCCGACACCTGTTTGTTTGTTTGTCTTATTGGTTCAGTTCTTAATTAAATATTATTTATATTGTCAAGCTGGTTCTTGCCTCCTCCTTTCCCTTTAATCCCTTTACATAGTCAAATTCAAATGTTTACATAGATAATGTTTTTCTTTTATACAAATTATTTTAGATATACACAACCCCCTTCAATCACATGGAAATTACAATCAGATCCGGGTCTATCGGGTCATTTTTGTGTTTACATGAAGGCATTTCAATCCGATTGAGCTATTAGTTGGATTATAAACTGATTATTCAGGTGCAAGTAAACGGGGCTACTGAGTCTTTCCAAGCTTGATAGCTACACATAATGAGTTACAGTGGCCCCCAAAAAGTATTTGGACAATTAATTAACTATAAATGATGCTAGAGTTTTTTTCAGACCTAACTACTTAGTGGCCAATACTGGAAGCTTTTCAAACTTAAATAAAAAATCTGCCATGCCAATAGGTACATCAATAAGTGCATTTTTAAAAATACATAAAGCATAATGCAGTGTTTGTTTGTACAGAGGTAACTTGAATTTCAGTTGGTAAGCGGGAACATAAAAAAACGTAAACCAACATGGTAGGTATTTAGAATTAAGATTGAACTTGTGTTGTCATTTTATCTGCTTAATATGCTGTTGTGTGAGCTGCAAGATAAGCTATAGCTTCATGTATTAGTTGGATAGTTTGGCTGGTATGAATGGGAATGCACTTGAGAAAAACCCTGGAAAACAACATAGATGTATATATATTTATTGCTGTTTCGCTTTCACACAGGTAACCAGGTAAATTACAAGACAATCATTGGGTTGCCTTTATTGGCAAGTATCACATGTGCTATTCACACATGCGAAGACTTTGTCTGTTTTGCTAGTACCATTCACACATCAGTACCAAATGCAGTTAACCTCTGTGACGTCATTTGCTGGAAATGACATCCCCCAGGAATTTGGTTATTAAACATGGTGCATGGTTTTGAAATTAAATCACACTTGCTTGTGATTTCTACAGAAGTATATATAATCACTTAACAAACTCAGAGGTCATTGGATGTCTTAAGTTTAATTTACATTTTTTTATTGGCTATAGCTATAAAACAATTTCTCTATGGAGAAAATTGATGTGTTTTTTTTGTTTTGTTTTTTTGGGAATCCGACTTGCACTGTTGACACATTAATTCATTTCTGCTGCTCTATCAAAGATCTTATCATTATGGCATTTGGCCTGCTTGCAACACTTGGTTGAGATGTCTCGTCTAGTCTCATAGGTCATTTGGTAATGAATAAACCAAAAAGCCTTTAGCGCTTTGTCTTCCGTGAGAACTTTATTCATGTCTCCATTTCCCCAGAGTCACCAGAAGGCTACAGGTCTTTGTCAGCCCATAATCAAAACTGAAAATGAATGTTGACTGGTTAGGTTACTTTCAGATTGGGGCTCATTTAGTGTATGCTAATTGTCCTTTACTATGTGAGAATCTCTTTGGAAAGGTTTGGGAGGAGCAGGACCAACATTCTGTTCGGTCGTGAATCACTGACCATTTTCTTATTTCATGTTGTCAACATTTAAATGGCAACAAATCAACAGATGTTGTAACCATTATGCTGAAAATGAATCTGATACAGTTAAATAAGTAGTTCATCCAAAAATAAAAAAGTTGTCATCATCTACTAAACCTGGCATTCCAATACTTTTTTTTTTATCATACATTAAAAGCATTCATTTTATGATCTGTAATAACTTTGACTTTATATAATGACTTATATAATGACATAATGCTACGACTTTATTCTCAAACTATTACGCATTTAAACTCTTAATGCTACAACTTTATTCTCGTAATTTTTACTTTATTAGCAAACTATTACGACTTTATTATGGAAATCGTATTTTTTTTTTAATTTTATAAAACGCCATTGTGGGATCACACAGTAAAGTTAAAAATAACGTACATTTTATAAATGCACCCAGAAACACCTGCGTTGAGTTTCATGATTGATGGTTTCAATGCTTGATAAACGGTAAGATGGTATTTTTGCAGACTTAAGTAAAATAATTAGGCAAGTTCAATGTCATTTGATGTCAAATCAAGGCACCCCAAAGAGGCTATTTAAACGCATCAGTTTAACTCCACGCACATGACATGGAAATGTGAACCAGCATGGGTAGAACGCACATGCAGGCAGTCATTTTTGTTTGACTTTCATTTTAAGACCTATGTTTTGTTCTGTTTAGGCTTATAGCTCACTGTGCTGCTATTTTGAGTTGCGTTTGAGGGAATTCCATTGCAATAAACATTCTTTATTCCCGCTTACCGACTCCCGGCTAAACCCAAATAACCGAACAAGTTGACTGGCGCATGCGTTAAAATCTACTTTGTGTGGATTGTTAAAAGCAAATGAAGATTAGAAATGAGGCATGCATAATAAAACCTCAGTGCCTCTGATAAAGAAAAGCTGCACCCCCGTGAGAGAAAATAGAAAGCTCCCACACGAGGTGTTCGTATTGATTCATCAGATGAACTTGAGCACGAACAGCGATAAAAGTCAAAGTGCGAACTGTCAATCATTGCAATTGGGCTCAATGATCGGAATTAATTTACATTTGAATCCAGAATTGCAGCCTACCTTGTTGCTTTTTTAACCTGATGTAATGAAGATTATTAAGCCTTACTTTTTTTGTTGTTTTTTTTAATCACAAAAAAAATAATTCATGGCTATTACCAAAAGTTTCAGGACTTCAGCCCTATCAGCCAGGGTCTAGCAATGCTGCTGTTTCATATGTTTATTTAAAATGAACCCTCAATATTGTTTAATCACCTTCTGTGGCTCTGAATGTTCTCGTCTCACATATTGATAAATGTTTACGGTATAATGCAGAAATCTCATTGCTATCTGTAGCAGGTGTTGTAAAATAGTAAAATCTGTCTTCAGCTGATAATTAAGTTTCGTATATGTACCTACGATGAAACAAATCAACTTGCATCCAGGACATATCCAGAGCTTTAAAATAGGGTGATATTATATTTTAAGCCTCATTTTATGGAACCACTGTCTCATGCAAGATATCATAAGTGGAAACTACAGTATAAACTTTTATTATTGGAATTGGAAGTTTTAAATTCTTCCCTGCTCAGTCAACCTCTAACTTTCACGTTCTTCTTCTTGTATTTTTGGTGGTTCACATTCTTCATGCATATGCACCCTTCTGGGCAGGGAGGATAATTGTCACACATTATACATAATGTTTTTGCATATATATACAGTGAAATTATTTTTTTCACATATCCCAGCTAAGCTGGGGTCAGAGTGCAGGGTCAGCCATGATATGGCACCCCTGGAGCATATAGGATCAAGGGCCTTGCTCAAGGGCCCAACAGTGGTGTCTTGGCGGTGTTGGGACTTGAACCCCCAACCTTCTGGTCAGAACCTTAACCACTGAGCCACCACTGCCCTGAAGATATGGATTAAACCACTGGAATCACATGGATTACTTTTATGCTGCCTTATGTGATTTTTTTTTTTTGAGAGTCAAAATTTTGGTCACCATTCACTTGCAATTTGAGGACCTACAGAACTGAAATATTCTTATAAAAATCTTCATTTATGTTCTGCAGAAGAAAGTAAGTCATAAACATCTGGGATGGGATTAGGGTGTGTAAATGATGAGATAATTTGTATTTTTGGGTGAACTATTCCTTTAATATGATTTTAGCGTGATAAAATTGCTCGCTAAACTTTTCTGTGTAAAGTTATATCCAATTTATGGCTCAATTTATATTGTCCATGACGATGTAATGCCGTAAACCCTAAAATGACTGTAATGTGTGATTTTATACAATTTTAAGCTTCACATTTCTGCATTTAAACCCTCCCAATTGGCATCAATATAGGATATGGCAGTGCGTGTGCCATGTTTTTATTCATTTTTTAAGGAAATGGCGTATTCACAGTGCACGCTACACATTCTGATGCACGTAACTTAGTACAATTCACCTGTTTATTGGCTTCATTGTCTGTGCAGATATACAATCACTGAGCACTTTACTATGGTCCTAATAAAGTTCTCAACATGGTCTTCAGCTGTTCTAGCGAATCTGCCTCAAGTTTGATGTTGTACATGCTGAGATGCTATTCTGCTTAATGCAGTTGTGCAGAGCGGTTATCTTAGTTACCTTAGACTTTGTCAGTTCGAAACAGTCTGGCTATTTTATGTTGATACATAGGTACATATACCAAACTTAATTATCAGCAGAAGACAGATTTTGCTATTTTATATTAGTGGTTAATCTCATGGATAAATAGGATGCGTTTGAGTGAGGTAAATAACCAATTTTTAAAGTGGTTCACTTTGCTGGTGTTTAAGTAATGAGACCAGTCACAGATATTTCAGACATATCATTATTTTGTTCCTCATATTTTGTTTTGGTGACTTAATGAAGGAATATTCCACATTTTGGAGAAAAAACTTTATTTTTTTTTTTTAAATTAAAACCATGTATTACATTGCTATACCTAATTAAGTTACCGGCAAGCTGGCAAATATCTCGCCAAAACAAAATTTCACCTGCATTAGGCGCTTGGTGGGTGTTCATTTTGGACACTGTGTGCAGCCATACATGCATATCAGCCAATGAGATATGATGTCAGGTTCAACAACATTGGGATCCTTGTAAATGAGAGTGCCATTCAGCACGGCCCAGGGTGCTTCACACGAGTTTGGAAACATCCTGGTGAGAGGACACTTGGATAAGAGCACTGTTGCTCAAAGTTATAACGAGCCGATTTGAGTTGAAGTGTATTTGTGTCTGTGTGCAGTATGTGTGTGTGTGCCTTCCTGCTGTTTCCCCAGGCATGTGACCTTGTGGCATGTTCTTGATTTATTCATTTGAAATAATTTAATCTGATGGGCTTCATTGTGTCAAAACACTCTCATTAACTGTGGTCTGTGCACTTTGTTTCTCATTTAACCTATTGTACTGCCAGGGTGGCACCAGAATAAACATACATAGGGCAAAAGCCCTTGTGCTAAGAGAGGCTAGCGTGATGAATGCACACTTTGTCTAAGGTGTGCAGCTGTGGCCAATAGACGGTCAGCGATGTCTTTATTTACTCTTGCAGATGGTCCAATGGAAGCTGGTGATGCTGGTGCATCTGAGGAGGTAACATTAGTTGAACTTTGGCTCTATCTGAGGTAGGAATATGCAAAACTATTTCATAATTTCAAAATCAAGTTGTTGGGTTGCTTGAATGATCTTGCATACCTATATTAACCTAAAGAAAACATTTTAATCTCAATAAAAACATTTGTGCATATATATATATATATATATATATATATATATATATATATATATATACAGTAAATCTGATGATTTAGCAATTAGTATTTTTGTCAAAGATGTTCTTTTTACCAAGCCTAATAAATTGTTATTGGGGTGAAATTAAACAATATAAATACCATACCTATACTTGTACTGGGGACTTTAATGTCACCAAATTGTAAGATCGACAATCCTTTTCAGTTGATGCAAAAATGTCTGAAAGGGGATGGCGCTTGACAGTAATTCAGCTGAATAGGGCTGACGTCAGGGTACATGAACTTTCGAAAGCAACATTTTGATTTCCTGTTGGATCAAGTTGGAAATTTTCCATCAACCTCCTTGCCTCCTTTTGCACCGCCTTGGGGGATTGCAGACTTCAGTTTGAAAACAATTGAACTAGTTGGTGGAAGGACAACAAGTTGACGAGTTGGCCATCGCGACCCGTACCTTGTCCGAGTGCTCTGGTCAAGGTATTTTATTTTACAGGATGCTGACGAAAAAAAAGGAAATGATTTGTAAAAGGAATTATTTTGTTTGACATACATTGCGTTTTGATTCCCATTGAATGTGGCTTCACTGGCTTTGGAAGATCGTCCCAGAGGTGCCGTTTGGTTTTGGTCCCTGATAGTTCACTGCTTCTCAGCAGTTTTGTGCCGTTTTGTTGTGGATTATTGTTTATCTTACCTCTGTGACCGATGAACCCAATCGAGAACAGATCTCCTTTGAAAGTTGTGGGAGACACTGTGAAGTTGTTGCTAAGTCTTGGTTTGGCTGCTTTCATGTGAATGTGGAACTATTACAAGAAGTCAGTGAGCCTGAAGCAGTTTTTAGTGGAATGGATGTCTAAGTGTATTTATTGAAGGCCGATATCCACAAAATTCAACCTGAAGAATTTTTGGGACAGGGTAATTGTGGGCCTCAACTGTTTTTGAAAGATTTCCTTTAAAAATCATGTGCATATTGTAAATTCAGACTCACCTTGTGGACCTGATGCAAACTCCTGTCATGTAGGGTAATTTAGAAGCTCAAACAAGACTTCTCTAATGTTTCCTTAAAAGGATAGCAGTGGCAGGTTTACATGAATTATTTTTGTCTTTTGTAGGGCTGTACTTTTAATTGCTCAAACATTCTAGTATTGTCATTCAGTTTCGGTTTATAGCAGACGGTGTGTGTGCTTTTTTTTTTCTTTATTGCTTACACAATTTAGCTTTCAGTGTGTTCTGTATATGTGCTTAATGTTAAATCACTGTGTTTGCAGGGTTTCAAGACCAAAGATGGATATCTTGTTGTGGCAGCGGGAAATGACCAGCAATTTATGAAAGTGTGCAAAGTAAGCAAAAAGCTTTTATTGTGTACTCAAAAAGACACATGTTAATAAATCTAGCCATGCTTTATTTGTGCATTTCAATCACAGGCATATTTTACAGCTGAATCCATTTGTTTTGACAGATATAAAAGGCTTCACATTTCCTAACACAGTTTTGTCAATTAACATGTCTGTATTGCCAAGGTTCTGAGTTTGAATGGCCTGGCGGAGAGCCCGAAGTACAAAAGCAACACTTTAAGAGTTCAGCACCGGAAAGAGCTGTTGGAGGTTCTCTCTGAGAGGTAAACCTCACCTTTTTATTTCAACTCAGAGAAATGTCAAAAATAATGCAGGAACCAGGGTGACATTCAGAACTGAATTGAGAATGCCTTTTAAATACCAATTCAGTAGAATTGAACTGAGTATATATGTTTAAAATGCTACCTATAGTCATTAATTCATTTAATTTTAATTTAATTTTGAAATTAACATGAACCATGATTACTTAATGCCGTAAAAACATTGTTCATTGCATTGTTTATGTAATGTTTAGTTAAATAATGTTAACAAATACCATTCTTGTTTTTAAGTACATTTAAAATTAAATGAAGTTAAAATAAATGTATAATTAATTTGTAACAATTTACTTTTTATTTGTTAACATTTCTGAAAATACAACTGTTTATTTGTAGTACCTGTTGTTTATATACATTAACCTATGTTATATTTAAAAAAAATAATAGAGGTTAAAATGATCAATAACAAAGATGAATAAATACTGTAAATATTGCTCATTGTTAGTTTATATAATGTAGTTTACTAATGTTAACAAAAACATTTAACATATATATATATATATATATATATATATATATATATATATATATAAATATATATATATATATGTGTATATATATATATGTTATAACAATATAGACTTATAATAAATCAATTCAAATTTTGATGCCAATAATTATTTCTATTAAGGTATCTAAAACAATGTCTTGGACTTTTGGTAGTGCAGGGAATCATTAGTCAAAGTTATTTATGTAATTATTTATGCTTTGTCACAAAACTTGTGTTAGACTAATGATATTCCTCAGCTGTGTGACTGCATTGATTTTCTTCGAATTCACAAAAATTCCTCTAGCTGTCATTCCAATTCAGCACACTGTCACATTTGGCTAATTTAATTATAAATCCAAACTCATTTGGAGGGGAGACAATTCTTAAATTTGGATGCTATAGCTGTTCCCCCAGCGTTCAGCCAAGAATGTCGTGGATGCAACTTTAATAAGACGACAAATCAATGACTCTAGACTTTTAATTGTATTTTCATTAACCCGCACATATTTTACCACTTTTCAAAATTCAAATGGCACATTCTGAACTAAAGATCATGCATGTCAACTATATGAGAAACTTTATACATTTAAAATATCACAAGAAAAAGAGGACTTCAGTTAAGTTTGGATATATAAAGTTCAATATTTAAAAGTGTTTGTGGTGTTCCAGTATGCATGCCCGTTAATACAGAAGTCTCTTGTCCTTATTGGGGGTGGGCAGAGGATTTAGCCAAATGTGACTTGAATTTTTGGTCATGTTATTGTATCCTTGCACTTTTTTCCAGTACCTCTCCCTTCTGTCCCTTTCCAAATCTCCGCTCAGTCCTCTGTCCTCCCTCAGGTTCATGGAGAAGACGACCGGGGAGTGGCTGAGACATTTTGAAGGCACAGGCGTCCCCTGTGGCCCTATTAACAATATTCAGCAGGTGTTCACAAACGCACAGGTTAGTTTGAGGTCACATCCACATTTACACTTTCAAATGTTGTATATTCTTTAGTAAAGGATAACCTGACACCATGCAGTTGAGAAAGGTGAGTGTCCACTTGTATTGTTCAGATAATACCATTTAGCAAAACTTGCTTGGTTAAAAAAACAAGCGTTAAGTCTGTTTCTTTCATCCACATCATTGGCTAATAAAGTCAAAAGTGAAACGCTATCATATGTACACATCCCCAGAGCATGTACTTTAACACTGCTGGAATATAAACCTGTTCTTGTACACCAAAGATGCAGTTTCCATGCAACACACACACACACACACACACACACACACACACTCGAATGTTTAATTTCAACCACATGTTGGTACGGAAAGTGCCTGCACTAATTTCAGTGCTCAGAAGTTACATTAACTTGTTTTCTCTCTAGCACATCATATGTTCAGAATGAGCAAACATTATTTTATCCATGTGTCTTTTAAGAATTGATTTGAAACCTTCCAGTGAGACAATACTTCTCTAATTTTATCCCATGCGGTTTGCTATATTTGCTGTTTCATTACCATTTTTATTCATGAAAAATATGAAAACTTATTAGCCATGTTAGTCATTCATTTTTACATAATCAAAGGCAGTATATATTACTGCAAAATGACAAGAAGAGAACATGTATATCATGTGTTAGATCTACGGAATCTAAGAATATACACATAAATACATATTTGGGCACAGCAGTCTTTCTCTCAACACAAAGTGGCTGACTGAGTAACACTACCTTTTACCACGTCATGCAAATGTCTACTAGATGATTTATTAAAATACCGTAATGTGTTGAATTTTAGCATTTTGTCTGATTGTCATTTAATCATAGTTGTCTTATTGTCAGATTGTTTTAAAACAGATGTAATAATGTAGCTTGATAATATGATGACATTTTGGAGATGGGTAAATATATGATTCAACAATAGCATTGTACATACACAAAAAACTTTTAACACAGATTGTAAGTGATTCAACAATGTTATGTTGATCAGGACATAGTTCTATCAAATCTATGGCAAGCCAAATGGACTTTTAATCATGTGCAGGATATGAATTATAGATATCAGCAATTCAGTTTTTACTAGTTAATGTGCTAATTCGTGATATTAGCAATGGAATTACTACTAATATGAGTGCTGATTTTTGGGAGCAGTATTTACATTAGCACTAGTAGAAATGTTAATTCTTGATATTAAAAATGGCGTTTCAGCTAGTAAAAAAACCTTATTCTTGTTATTTGTAATTGAATTTTTACTAGTAGAATATCACAATCATCTGTCATTCATTCATGGCCATTGATTTTTGTAAATCTGATCACAAATTTGATTTATTGCCTGTAGAAATAGGATGACATTCTATTTTAACAACAAATCAGTTTTTGTATAACTAGAAATAAACACTCTGAAGGGCATTTGTATTAAAACTCCATCAATTTCATTAACAAGATTCTTTATTTTCAGTTCATGAATCAAACTCGCCAGAAATTCTGACAATTAAACAAACTTTTCAAAAGTTAAACTTTTCTCAGCTTGTCATGTCGTTGGATATGCCCATACCACATCACCCATCGCACATCCAATTGCGAACTTGCATTGAAAATTAATGACTTGCGCTGCAAATTGCTGTCAGTATGAACGCCCCTTTCCACTAGACTTAACACAGGGTCAGTTCCCATAGAGTAATCTGAGGTTAAGAGGTTAAGACCCTGCCACAATTGTGATGTGAGTTCATGAAATATCCCTTGTGGTGTTCAAACCTTCAACCTTTTATTCACAAGCCCAAATCTTAAACAAATAGGTTACATCCCCCTATCAATCATATCATAATTATTAACATTAATGGTACAACATTAAAGTTATAAAAACTGGTTAACACTTTACAATAAGGTTATGTTCATTAAAATTAGTTAACTACATTAATATGAACAAATAATGAACAATACTTTTAAAGCATTAACTCATTTTAATTTTAACATATACTAATACATGTTTAAAATGAAACGTTGTATTCATTAACATTAGATAATGCATTATGAACTAACATAAAATATATATGAACAATTGTATTTTCAAATATGAAGATGAACCATAGTTTTTAATGCTGTAAAACATATTGTTAATTAATGATACCTAATGTTTTATCTAATATTAACAAATACAAACTTATTGTAAATTGCAATAAGTTGCTCGGCTCTCAAATATTTAATAATTTAGAAATGGCTCTTTTTGAATGCATTAACTATAAAATGATTTTTAAAAACCATTTCTAGTACCATGAATGCCTGGAAAAGTCATAGAAAAATCATCTAAATACATTCAATAAACACAATTGTATCTGTACCCTTCAGAAACTAGTTGTCTTAACTAAACTCGAGTTATCTAACCTTATCTAAGTTATAGTATATCTGGCCAGTGCATCTCTAAGGACTTTTACAAGTTAAAAGATAACAAAGCTTGTCTGGAAGTCAGTCAGGTGTCACATAACACATTCAGCATCTGCATCAGCCGAAGTTCATCCAGAAATGCCCATTACAGTTACATTCTGGCAGCTTTGACAGCTGAGGATGATGAATCCATCTGGAGATGCTATCTGACAGAGGACACCGCAAAGCCATCGCTCCTTTTGACTGAGCGAGGAAACCAATAACATCCAGCATTCACTGGAGAAATCAGCAGTAGCTGCGAGGGCACTGAGGAAATTAGCCAACAGACGTGAAGAGCAAGCTGAGGAGATGATTCAGGAGAAGGGACGGCTGCACATGCAAGGGGCAGAAAGCCAGATGTGGACAAGAAGCGGTGCGAGGAAGAGATAAATGAGGGAAGCAGATGGAAATGGGTAGGGCTGTTAAGGAAACTCATGTTGCATTTTTGTTGGAACCATAGAGATAATGTGGCCTGATGAACTGATATAGTAGTAGAACATCCCAGGGGTTTGTCATTTTGACCAGAGATTGAAACAAAACATTGTCAATAAATCTTTAAACTGCTGCCGTTATTCTGGTGACCTTCACAAAGCTGTATCTTCAGTAACTGTAACTTCCACCTTTTGAAGCACTATAATTCAGAGTTTGCTTTTAAGTTGGTAACTTTGGTGCTGCGTCAGTAGCAGATGCAATGGTTAATGGGTGATCACACCAATTTGTTGGCAGATGGCGCTTGATGCTCCGCCGCTGATGCAAGCGTCATTGTGGGAATATATTCTGGAGCACAGTACCATTTCATCAGAATTTTTCTCTTCAGAGTCACCATTTCATCTCTTGTTGTCTGGATGCTCAAATGTTCTCTATGTTGTTGAATCTGCACACATTAACATTGAGTGGATTATCTTCTTCCTCCCTGCTTGTGCTCAGATGAAAATAATTTCCTTTATCACTCCCGCGTTTGAAACTCTATTTAATTGTGTCTTTTTAAATTAGTCAACATCAGATCTTTCCACAAATGTTTTCCAACTTGTGAGCATTTTATCCATCTGTCTGATGGCCATGAGTGCTGCGAACGAATGAAATTCAAGATGCTGTGCTCTTGTTTAACCTTCTTTCTGAAGGAAGATGCCAGTCCTCCTACCTCCCACCATACTTCTGCAGTTCCAAAGGAGCCACATGAGGGAGGTGTGTGAGGCTGGGATGATGAGTGCGGATAATTTGTGTAGAATTTGTTGCTGGTGCAGGCCTTGTCAAGTCAAGTCAAGTCAAGTCAATTTTATTTGTATAGCGCCTTTCACAACACACATCGTTTCAAAGCAGCTTTACAGAAGTTCAGCATTAACAGACGATAAAAATGTAATGTCTATAAAGTCGATAAATCATCATCCTTGTGCAGGGCTCCAAACTGCGACTAAAAATGGTCGCATTTGTGACCAAATAAATTTATTTGCGAGTGTAATTTCTGTCAAGGTCGCCATTGGCGACAGTAAAAATTTACTCCCTTTGATTTTAAAATTTGCATTACATTTCCCGAGATACATTACAAAAGTTTATATCAAAGAAATAGCGGGGAAAACGGAGTTCATTGCAGGAACTAACCATTTCAAAAAAGAGACTGTGAGAAAACACGGTGACAGTAACAAGCATAAAAAATGCACGTGATCACATAATTGCGAAGAATGCTCCACAGACTACACTGTTAGCACGTGCAGTTTTTCTTGCATGCGAGCTGCGGGACGAAAAGGAATGGAAGGAGTTAAAAATGAAAATATTTGGCGCCTGTTTTTCCCCCTATAGGAGCCAATGGCTCCTTAATTGATTTTTTGTTTGGAGCCTTGTTGTGGAATTAGATAAGATATGATTCTTTATCGTGTTTAAAAATAATTAAATAATAATTGTATTAATAACCCCAGTGAGCAAGCCGAAGGCGACTGTGGCAAGGAACACAAAACTCCAAAAGATGATGGTTAATGGAGAAAAATAACCTTGGGAGAAACCAGACTCACTGTGGGGGGCCAGTTCCCCTCTGGCTAACATCATGAATAATGTAAATAAGAATTATTTATAGTTAAAAAACATGATTTAAAAAATTATTAAACTTATTAAGTGCTAAGGGTCAGTATTTAGACAGTGATTGTGTTTGAACTGCAAGATTAGTGACCAGTGTCTTTGAAGTCCATCCTTGATTAAATTCCAGAAGTTCACTTAGATGCAATTGTCCTTGTTTGGCTGATGAAGGCTTTTGTTGGCAATAGTTAGTCTATGTATCCCATTTCAAGATCCTTGTCCATGGTGATGGGGCATCTGAAGTCTCTGTGAGAGGCTGGATACAAACTGGAGCTGACGAACGCTATTTACCTCGGGACTGGCGTCCCGAGATAACAGCAGAAAAGCAGATGGGAAATAATTAGCATAGCTGATGTTCATAATATTAATGCATTATAACTGATTCAGCAGTAGTAAAAAAGTAAGCATTATGTGAATGCTTGGTTAAAGAGATGCGTCTTTAATCTAGTTTTAAACTGGGACAGCGAGTCTGAGCCTCGAACAATATCAGGAAGGCTATTCCAGAGTTTAGGAGCTAAATGTGAGAACGCCCTCCCTCCATTAGTGGACTTAGATATCCTAGGTATGACCAGAAGCCTCGAATTTAGTGATCTTAAAGAGCGCGATGGATTGTATGGCGATAGAAGATCCGTTAAATACACCAGAGCTAAACCATTTAGGGCTTTATAGGTCAGTAGTAATACTTTGTAATTGATACGGAACTTAATAGGTAGCCAGTGTAGAGATGATAAAATCGGTGTTATATGATCATATTTTAGTGACCTAGTAAGAACTCTAGCGGCTGCATTTTGGACTAACTGTAGCTTGTTTATTGAGGATGCAGGGCAACCAGCTAATAAAACATTACAGTAATCTAGTCTCGAGGTCATGAATGCATGAACTAACTTTTCTGCATCAGAAACAGATAGCATGTTACGTAGCTTAGCAATGTTTCTAAGGTGGAAAAAGGCTGTTCTCGTAACAGATGAAATATGATTTTCGAAAGTCAAGTTGCGGTCTAGTATAACACCCAGGTCTTTTACTGTAGTGGATAATGTAACAGGACATCCTTCTAAATTAAAGTTGTATTGTAAGGGATTTTGTGGGTAGTTTTTTGGACCAATAAGTAATACCTCCGTTTTATCGGAATTTAATAACAGGAAATTACGCGTCATCCAGCATTTTATATCTTTAAGACACTCTGTCAAGTTAGATAAGTTAGTGTTTTCATCTGGTCGTGATGAGATATATAATTGAGTGTCATCAGCATAACAGTGGAAATTAATTCCATGTTTTCTTATAATTTTACCAAGTGGCAGCATATATATTGAGAATAATAGAGGGCCTAACACAGATCCTTGTGGCACTCCATAGTCTACTGACGTTATTTTCGATTTTTTCCCCATTTAAACAGACAAAATGGTAACGGTCTGATAAGTACGATCTAAACCAGCTTTTAATGCCTGTCCCTGAACACCAGTGTAGTTTTGTAGTCGATCCAAGAGTATTTTATGATCTATAGTGTCGAACGCAGCGCTAAGATCGAGTAGAACTAATATTGAGATGCAGCCTTGGTCAGAAGCTAAAAGTAAATCATTTGTAATTTTAACTAGCGCAGTTTCTGTGCTATGATGCGGTCTGAATCCTGACTGAAATTTTCATAGATATCATTTTCTTGCAAGAAAGAGCACAATTGAGCGGACACAACTTTTTCTAATATTTTAGACATAAATGGAAGATTTGAGATGGGTCTGTAATTTGCTAGGTTATTTGGATCTAATTGTGGTTTCTTAATGAGAGGTTTTATAATTGCCAGCTTAAATATTCTTGGAACATGACCTAAAAATAAAGACGAGTTAATAATATTGAGAAGAGGCTCTTCCACTACAGGTAACACTTCTTTCAGTAGTTTAGTGGGTATTGGATCTAGTAAACATGTTGTTGTTTTAGATGCAATGATAAGTTTATTTAGCTCTTCCTGTCCTATAGTTGTAAAGCGGTGTAGTTGTTCTTGAGGGGCGATAATTGAGGCTGAATCATAAGACACCATAAAAGATTGTACATTAACAGTTGTGTTTACAATTGTGTTTCTGATGTTTTCTATTTTCTAGCACTGTTGTACCATGGTGCTCTAGTTTTTTCTCTAAACTTTTTTTAATCTAATTGGTGCAACAATTTCTAATGTACCAGAGAAAATGGTGCTCAAACTGCTAGTCATTTCCTCTAGTTCATCTGTTTGTTTGGGTTCACTGAGCAGCTGAGATAGATCAGGTAAGCTATTTGAGAATCTATATATTGTGGTTGGAAGGATTGTTCTGCTTGGTCGATAACGTGGCGCAATATGACAGATTTCAGTGGTACGTAGTATGCAAGTTACCATGTAATGATCAGTGACATCATCATTTTGCGGTATAATATCTATATTGGTTGGATTGGTTCCATATGATATAATTAAATCTAGCGTATGATTTAGGCGATGAGTGGGACCACTGACGTTTTGCGTGACCCTGAAGGAGTTTAACAAATCTGTAAACGCAGCCCCTAACGCATCATTTGTGTTATCTACGTGTATGTTATAATCTCCAACAATTATTGCTTTATCGACATTGACCAATAGATCTGATAGAAAGTCTGCAAACTCTTTTAGGAAATCAGCGTAAGGCCCTGGAGGTCTATATACGGTAGCCAAGGCTAGAGATAATAGGGATTTTTTTCTTACATCTGAGAGTGTAACATTTAGCACAAGTACTTCAAACGAATTAAACCTGTGACCTATTTTCTGAGTAACATTAAGAATATATCTATAGATTGTTGCAACACCGCCGCCATGACCAATCAGACGGGGCTCATGCTTATAACAGTATCCTGGCGGAGTAGACTCATTTAGACCGAAATAATCATTTGGTTTAAGCCAGGTTTCAGTAAGGCAAAATACATCAAAGCTATTATCTGAGACCATTTCATTTACAATAACCGCCTTAGGTGTGAGTGATCTAATGTTTAGAAGACCTAGCTTTAGAAATTGTTTTTGTTCACTGATATTGAGATTTTCTGGTTTAATTACAATTAGATTTTTCCTAGATCCTACAGTAGATGTATTGTTTGGCTTTACTAAACGAGGAATAGACACAGTTTCTATATAATGTTCTACATGGGTACTTATATCAATTAAGTTGGGACAGCAAATACTGTGATTTGGACTTTGACTTACTAGTCATATGGTGTGTAGCGTCTTGGAGATGTTGTCCGACAGAACAGCCGCTCCAACTCTGCTGGGGTGAAGCCCATCAGCACGGAAGAGCCTAGGTCGCTCCCAAAACAGATTCCAATTATAGATTCCAATCAGGCCTTGTATGCCTTCCTGTCTCGATTTCAAGCATTTTTGCCCATTCAGTTCGACTGTGATGATCTACACCCCATGATTGGCGTGCATGGTGCAATCTCATTTGCCGGTTAGGTTGAAGAAGAGGACACTATATCTCTCAGAGTCTGAAGGTGAGGTCTGGACTCACTCAGCTGGGTATTTCCTGAGTGTTCTCGGCTTGATGAATGGTTCTTACCGTGCCGGCGTGACTCCATGTCCTGCCACTTGGTACTGTTTTTCACGACCAGCTGGTCATAATATGACTTGGGCCCTTCTCTGTGTGGCTGCACGTTGCTGGTGCAAAGAGGATATGCTGGAATTTCCCCAATGGAATAGGCAGTAGAGGGCCATTTATGCCTCTCCTCTGCACTGTTGGCTTACATTTGCAGACTTATGCAAGGCCTACTCAGCTGCAGGCCAGGCTGGTTCATTTCTGGACAACATGGCGGTCTTGCTGGTCTATCAGGCTGACTTGCTTAAGGATATGGACGAGAATGGCCAGAATGCAAGTCGTTAAAAGTTCTTTGTCATACCACTGATCCTGTATTTCAATCTACTAAAGTCACCACCCAATCCATTGGCCAGTCTTTGGTAGCCTGGTGTCCATATAGCGTCATCTTTGACTCAGTTGGACAGAGATACATGATGAGGATGGGCAGCCCTGTGCTACGGTCATCCAACCTTTAGCACCTGGACAGGTGCATGAGTGGTAAGGCACATAATCGCCTGGAGCTTCTTGCAGTCTTCCTTGCTCTCAGAGCTTGTGCAGGGCTTTCATGTTCTAAACTGGACACACAACACTGCAGTTGTGGTGTACATAAATTGCCAGGAGAGGAGAGCAGTCACACCCAATGTTGAACCTGGCATGTGAGCTTCTCCTCTGCTGTGAAAAGAATGGTTATTGTGTTTCTCTCTTCCATTCCATTTTTTCAGATTGAAGGTGAGACTATGTCAGCGTCTTTCTACATGCATCAGGGGTGGTCTTTAGAGATGGGAGGAGTTTCCCATAGTGTCAGCTACTGACGCAGGGTTACAGCCGTAACCAGTATGTTCTTCCTCTTCATGAAGCATAACTTACACTCTTTCTGTCTCTCTTGTCCAAACAGCTTGTGCATTTTGATGTTATCAGATATCCTCTTGTATCCTCTTTTGCAAGTCACGTCAAGCCCCCCAAATCTTACAAATTTTAAATGCTCACAGTTTCGAACTCTTATAAAGTTCTTACTTTATTAAGTCACACAAATAAACAATGCCCTATATCAATTAAAACTAATAAACCACACACAGCTCTTTCTTTTCCAAGTGGAATTCATAGTTTGCTTTTGAGTGTTGAGTGTGAAGAAATTATTCAGGCATGCATCACTGAAAATGTCTTGTTGAGCCTCTCATTATTTCATCTACTTCCAGTTCTTTGAAGTATGTTTGGGTTCACTTGAATGACTAAAGCTTAATTTGAAGCCCTTTTGAAGCTAGAAAGAAAATGTAATGATGAAAGTGTTAGCCATTACAGATTGTTTGTTAGAGGTCTTAATTTTTTGTTGGACCTCTTCAACTACATGTCATCAAATGAGTGAAGTTTGCTTGACATGCTTGCAGTATCGAGTTGCTCTACTTCTTCATTTCCAGTTAGATTACATTTTGGTCTTTTTAGCTATTGCCGGTCAGTCTAGTTCCCCGGTTGTAGTCCGAATGTAACAAAAATGTCCATGTTATCGCAAATTTCACAATTGAGCCACCACTTGGATTAGGCCCAGCAAAGCATTAATATTAATATTACATTTCCAAAGCATCAGGCCTGTCGGATCAGGTGCCAGGCACAGATGTTGGACTTGGACAAAATGGCTTCCAGATGTGAGCATGGTTGTATACAGAGTAATATCATGAACAAAAAAACAAAGAGTATCTGAAGAATAGTCCATTCCTATTTTGAGCTTCCAAGCTTCAATGAATATCTGGTTGTTATTGGTGTGTGAGTCTGTGCATGAGTGAATAAAACCTTCAAATTATTTCCTAAACTAGTGTCCTCATCCATCACTCTCAAAAAGCTGAGGGCAATCCTGTTTATCTAAATCTTGTTTGAACTCCATAGTCCCTCTGATCCAGAGTTTGTTCCTGAGAATCCATGCAGGGCTCAGAGTGAAATCCACACCACCGTGATCTCCAAATCTGTGACTTACAAAGTCAAGCAATAATTTTTAAATCCCTTTGAAAACTTTCTTTGGCCATTCTCAGTTGATCTAAAAAAAATTTAAACTTCACTTAGAGCACTGAGTGACTGCAAAGCCTTGGTGAATAGCGTCCTGTTCCATGTCATTTAACTTCCTCAGTGCTTTGCCTTCTGCATGCCAAGATACAACATGTCAAAACCACAAACAGTCAATGAGTTTTACGAAAATAAATAAAAGTAAGACCTTGAGGAGGACACTATTTGCTGACAAACATGTGAAGCATGTCTCAGTGGATTGAATGATGACCTCTAGTTTTCCTATAAGATTTCCCCCCTTAATTTTTTTGCAATTCAATGTGGAGATTTTGGAGTAAGCCAGCTGCACACAATAACAGATAATTACAGACGATTGTGTTGTCTCACGGTAGAGTTTTCCATTGAATGTTTACAAGTAAAGGGATGTTTCCGGGCCCTGTGGACTTTCAAATGCATTCAAATGGGTGAACGGCCAAGCAGTGAAGCTTAAACAGATGTTGTAGGCAGCACTGTCACAGGTTGAAGAGGGCCCCCAGTCTCCTGTTGAGTTCTAACACTGTTGCTGCAGTAATTGGTCCAGCCATGCGAAAATATCCATTAAGTTTAGATTGATTCAGTAGAAGAATTATATGATTTCTTTTTTAGTTTTTTTTTTTTTTTAAGTTTAAGTCAAACTTAATAAAGTCCCATAAAGATTTTCTGTTGATGCTTCAGTTTGGATTGGCAGCTCAAACTACTTTTACAATCTCTGTCAGCTTCCTCAGTGTGCTTTTTGCCAGATGACCTATGCCTGCTACTAGCTCATTTTATTTGAATTGGCTCCCTAACTCTAATTGTGAGTGTAATGAAGATTTACTCTGAAAGCTTGCTCTTTTCCTGGCTGAAGACACAAGGATGTTTGCCATTGTTATGGCCTAGAGGTGAAAATGAAGGTACTATGTACTGTAACTAGATCGGTTTGACCATCTTTGAAGCTGTATTTACACTGAGCACACAAACATTCGTTTGTGTTTGAAAGAAGTTCACTACTGTTGTCTGGTGGGAGCAAAACAATTGGAAATTTTTAATAACCCTCAATGGGTCTGGTCATATTTGTCATTGATTTCATCAGTTATCTTGAGTTGCATAGCAGAGATACAAGAAAGGAAAGACTGACTAAATGATTGCCTTCAGCAATTAACAAATAGGGAAGACCAGGGCTAGTTGTCCAAAGGGGAAGTTAGGGTTAGGGGTTAGGGGTTAGGGTAAGGGTTAGGGCTATATCTCAATAATTTATTAGATTTGGAGTCAAAAGTCCATTGTGTAAATGTGTATTTTTTTTATAGGTTATTTTTTTGTGATTTTTTTTTTTTTCCTCCAAGGTATCTTTAACTATCATAACATTTTTGTTCTTGGGTAAACAAGCAAACATAATTAAACCATACTGTCATGCATTCAGTTAAGGGTCAATTATATTATGAAGGCATATTTTTATGACCCATTGTTCCATTGGGACAACTTCCGGTAGAGTGAACGCTGACATGTTTGTCTGCCGCTGCTCACTGGGATCTTTTCATTGTTTTTAGATGCTTTTGTTTTAGTGGCCTTTTGTTTGAGCGACCTCAGGAAATCTAGTTTTGTGCTTATCTTTTATGGACAATCTTATGGACTTTTTACTTTTTCGTTTGTATGAAATCTACTCTACACCTCACGTCTGACTTGATTACTTCAAAGGAAATTAACACCACTTCACAGTTCACAGTCTTAAACAGGTTACTTGATTCCCTGTCCATCGTCGACATCAAGTGGGGCTGGAGTGCGTGGACTTTGAATTCGAGTCGTGTCGGTGGATGCATTGAGGATGTCTGCCTTCTGTTGCTCATCTTGGCCTACTGGATTTTTCCTGTTTGACCTTGTCACTCTCAGAGGAGAGCTCCCTGAAATGCACATCTTTTATTTAATTGCAAAACGCAGATGTGCCACTATTAAGATGGCCCTCATTAATGCACATTCATTATCAAACAAGTCTTTTATTCTGAATGACTTCAAGATCATTAGACCTTTTATTCATCACTGAGACTTGGCTGAATCCTGGCGAACAAATGGCCCTGGGGGATCTAGCACCACCAGGCTGTGACTTTTTAAATTCCCCACGGACCTCAGGACGAGTAGGTAGTGTTGCCACTGTTTTTAGAAACTCTTTTAAATGCAGAACACTACCTTTTAGACATGCATTCCAGTTTTGAGGTCCAAATCTTAAGGATTGACATCTTGGGTCCTGCTTTCTGTGCTCTTGTGTACAGACCTCCCAGATTTAATAACCAAAGGTTGGACCTTGTCCAACAATTTTCTGACTTTCTCTCTGGACTGGTGTCTCGTGGTTATAGACTCCTGATTCTTGGGGATTTTAAAATTCATGTATGATGTCCATCAAAACCTCTGGTAAATGAATTTATCTCCCTCAATCTAAATTTCTTTCAATTTTGTATGATATGTCACTGGTCCTACTCACAATATGGGTCATACATTAGATCTTGTGTTGTCTGTATAGAGGTCTTAGATATTGGCCTTTCTGTCCATTATTCAATAATGCTTGTGTCTATCTCTACGTGTCCATTCCCTACTTTTTCTCTGCCTTTACGTCACTCCTGGTCCATTCACTCGTTTACTGCCAATCTTTTTTCAGTATTTTATCTAGTGCATTTCAAAGATGATGTCTTAGCTGGACTCGACACTGAATCATTGGTTGAAGCATTTAAGAGATTTTGTAATTTTAAACTTGATAATGTCACTCCGCTCAAGCCAAGGAGAATTAAGGGTGTTACACAGCCTTAGTTAAATGATGTCATCTGCGCTCTCAGACAAGAGTTCAGAAAATCTGAGGACAAGTGGAAACGAGACAAGCTTCAGGTCTCTTATGATTTTTTAATGGAGTGTTTAATAAACTATCAGAGAGCTGTAAAGGAATCGAAAGCCAAGTTTTTCTCTACATTAATCTCTGATAATGCAAATCGACCAAAAGTATTGTTCAAAACAATTGATTCTGTTTTAAACCCAACTAAAAATGCTTTTCTGGATGCCACACAAGAGAACTGTGAAACATTATTAAAATTCTTAATTCACAAAATTGAGCAGATTAAAGACGCGATTGTACTTTCACAATTTGATCAACCACTAATTCCTTCCCTGTCCAGTTCCCTGACTCACTTTGATCCAGTTCAGTTAGCAGATGTAGTCTGTAAGATGAAGTGTTCCAGTTACAAGCTGGATATTCTTTCTCCGTGTCTTCTTAAAGAAGTTTTCATGACAATCAGTTCCAGTGTGACTGCTATAATTAACTGCTCATTAGCAAGTGGATTTGTTCCAAGTAGTTTTAAACATGCGATTCTACATCCTTTGTTAAAATAAACTTTTCTTAGATCTGGAAATACTCAACAATTACAGACCAATCTCCAAACTGCCTTTTTATTTCCAAGATTTTGGAGAGAGTTGTTTTTTCGCAGCTCTTCTCCTATCTAAATACATTTAACATTTTAGATACATTTAAATCTGGTTTCAGACCCTTCCACAGCACTCAATTCGCATTGTTGAAGGTCACCAATTATATTTTTCTCACCATGGATACAGGTTCACCTGTCATCTTAGTTTTATTATATCTCAATGCCGCGTTCAACACTATCGACCATAATATTCTCCTCAATCATCTAGAATGTATGGTTGGCATCCAGGGTATGGCCCTCCAGTTGCTTTCATCCTATCTAGAAGAAAGGACGTTCTCTGTAAATTTAGGTAATTTTTCTTCTACGTCGGCCCAATTACAGTGTCCCTCAAGGGTTGATTTTAGGACCCTTGTTATTTTCAATGTATATGCTTCCTCTGAGCTCTATTTTTACAAAGTACAACATTCCTTATCACTGTTATGCTGACAATTCCCAATTTTACTTCCCAGTGAGTGTAGACAAAAACTGTTAATCCGAGAACTCCCTAAATTGCTTCAGAGATTTTAAGCTTTGGCTGGCAAACAATTAAATTAAAGCAAAGCAGAAGTTCTGATTTTAGGTTCTTCCTTGTCCTCCTTACCTGGCCCGGCTGCCCAGTTAGGTCCTCTGTCATCGAATGTACAAGATCATGTGAGGAGTCTTGGAGTGATTTTAGACTCTTTGTTGCATTTCAGTAAGCAGATCAGTGCTGTTGTCAAGGATAGATTTTTCCACCTGAGATCTATCGCTAAAATAAAACATTTTCTTTCGCGTAAAGACTTGGAAATTGTGATCTACTCACTAATTACATCAAGGTTAGACTATCGCAGCTCATTGTACATTGGTCTGCCCCAAACAGCATTATCCCTCCTACTACCTAGTTCAATACATGGCAGATTTTAACAGGGTTAAGAAATAGGGACCACATTTCCCCAGTTTTAGCATCTCTACACTGGTTTCCAGTGAAATTCAGGGTTGATTTTAAAATACTGATTTATGTCTACAAGGCACTATCTGGTCTCACGCCCCAATATATCAGTGACCTTCTACACTCTTACTCCCCCAATAGAGTGCTCAGGTCTTCTCATCAACTTTTATTAAGTGTCCCTCGTTGTCGCTATAGATCTAAGAGTGACCGTGCCTTTTCTGTGATTGGTCCTTATCTCTGGAATAGTCTCCTTTTCCATGTGAGGTCAGCTTCATCATTGGCCATTTTTAAATCTTCATTAAAATCACATTTTTATTCTGTAGCTTTGGAATAGATAAATGAATAGTTTGAAATGGATAAATACATGGTGTTGTATTTGAAATGTTTTTATTTATTTTATTATATTTTATATTTAACTTTAAATCAATCTGTTTTTATATCACTTTGTTTGTTTGTTTGATCTGTAAAGCACTTTGGGTCAACTTTTGATGTCTTTAAATGTGCTCTAAATAAAGGTTGACTTGACTTGACCCATATAATGACAACATGTCCTGCCATTGGGGCAAGTTGTCCCAAAAGGTCAACATGAGCTCAGACTTGAAGGAATGTGGCTTTGCAAAAATGTACTTTCAAAAACAACTCTTCCCTGAGAAATATTCACCAGATAAAAAGTGTGACAAGTAGCCACGGTTCCCCTGCACTGATTTGCAATTTGTTTAACTGACCACTGGTTTTCTCATCAGTTCTGTTTGGCTAGATCATAGATCTCTCTCCACACAAGAGGTGTGATAACTAAATGGCAAAGTAAATGAAATGACTAAATCAAAGCCATTTGTTCTGTTTACTTTGCTTTGCAGTCAATAAATGTCAGGATTAGAGCCTAGACAACATTTCCATGGGATGTTGATTTATGGTTGGCACTATTGCTCTTGGATGGATTGGCTAACAAGAATAAACAGGCATAATAGAAATTATTGGAGGCACTGCATGACTGTTGGGGTAATAACTAGTGTTAATTACAATAATAATTCCCAAGCTGCTGATTTTCCCATGGTGTGCATCCAAAGTTCATCCTACTTTTCTATTTTTGTATAGGGTAAACGTCTGTGGATTTAAAAGAATAATGTTCTTAAACTATGCAGAAAAGTAAGAATAAATATAAATCTTGGAGAAAGTGAGCAAGTTCCCAGAGTCTACAATAGGACATTGTGTATTCTTAGTTTCTGTGTTGAAGTCCTGTCAATTTGCAAGTAAATGATGACAGAAGTTTAATTTTTGGGTGAACTATCCCTTTAAGATCCTGCAGCAAGTTACACTATCCACCTATGTTGTTCTTTTTTCATCCAGTTACACTATCCACCCTGTGCTGAATACTCTGACCAGCCAGTGGACTGTTGCTGTATTTCACCTGGGAGTAATCTCCCCATGAGCTGAGTGAATGAAAGGGAAGAGTGTGATTGTGGAGCATTTTTCACATTGCAAGGACTATGGGATCCACCCAGTGGTCATAGTCAATTAAACTAAGCAGCTGTTGAGCAAATTGGGCTACAGTAAGAGTGAATTGTACATGTGGACATCTGGCCTGCATTTAGAGCACTAGCAAAAATGTTAAACTGAGCAGTGTTAATAACTATAAAGGTTTTTAGTTTTTTTCTGAAAAAATGCACCTTTTAAATGAGGATTAGAGAGCAGGTCTCAAATGAAAATCTGTGGGGTGATTCATATGACTGAATAACTTCAACAGGTCATCTGTTACTGCATGTTGATATCAGACACACTGAAGAAATAATGTGTAGTTCTTGTGTGTGTATGTATGCGCTTTTTAAAGTTTTCCCACTGGATGGCAATTACCTAAAGTTGCATGTAACCAGAAAAGTTTAAAACATTTACACCTCAAACTTGTATATCTCAATGCGTTGTTTGACTGCCGCGATATGTGGCCAAAGTTTACACCTGTATTTTGCACTGTCCATTTGTAATCGGTTCAGAATGAAGAACACATCTTAAAGGGATAGTTAACTGAATAATGAAACTTTTCTCATCACATCACATCACAATGTCATCCCAGATGTGTGACTTTCTTTCTTCAGCAGAACATAGGGAAAGATTTTTAGAAGAATTTTTCAGCTCTTTAGGCCCCAGCAAGTGAATGGTGGCCAGACATTTGTAGCTCCAAAATCACATAAAGGAACATATAAGTAATCCATATATATAGTCTATCCAAGATATCCTAGTCTATATCTTCAGAATGTATATAATTTGTGTGGGTGAGAAACAGATCTTAATTTGTATTTTATTACTAACAATCTCTTACTTTTCACATCTGAAAGTAAGAGTGAAAGTGGAGATTTAGAGGAAAAAAGGACTTCAATATTGTTCTGTTTCTCACCTAAACTTATCATATTTTGTCTGAAGTACTGATGGATTGCTGATGGATTACTTTTATGTATCTGTGTGAATTTTTTTAAGGTACAAAGGTTGGGCCACCATTCACTTGCATTGTATGGACCTAAAGAGCCTAAATATTCTTCTGAAAGTGTTTTTTGTGTTCTTCTGAAGAAAGAAAGTCATACACATCTGGGATGGCATGAGTGTGAGTGAATGATAGAATTTTAAATTTCTTTAAATTACTTTTCTTCCAGTACACTCTAAACCCTAATACATTTGCAGAACTCAAAAGAATTAAGTTAATCAGTTACTTCCAATTTTTAAGTAAATAAACTCCAATTAAAGTTAGTAGAACTTTCAGATTTTGATTTGGTACTACACATGCATGTTAACTGCTCTTAACTTGAAATATTTTGTAAACTGACTCATACATTTTTATGTAACTGAACTTTAAACTTAACTCTGGTTGAATTTAAAATGACCATGTAATCTCATATTAAATACCTCAAGTATAGGCAACCTATTTGAATAAAGTAAACCCAACTAGACATGTTAAATCAACTTCTGATTTTTATTCTTAATCTTAATCTCTTCCCATTATAACATAGCTAATAGAGTGAATGCCAGCATGTTGAATGGATGATAACTAGAAACACTGTGCTTTTAAGTAGCACAGCAATTGCTCAATGAGTAAAGCAATATAGAACATTTTTAACTTGTACCTGTTTTTAACTTGTCAACCTAAAATCTATATTTTCTAATATTCTACATAATGGTAACTCCAAAAACTCAAACAAAACAAAACAAAACAATAAACGCTAACAAGTCTCCCCCTTTAAATACATTTTGTACAAAAACCCATTACGTATCACTTAATTCTAACATTTACTCTCCCTGTTAACAAATTAACATGTTGTCCCAACTCAAATGTATTATGTAACACTAGATGAAGAAAAAAAAAAAAAAAAAAAAAGAAAGAAAGAAGAGGAGTGCCCAGTAGCGTACATAATTTTTTATAGTAAACCAAAGCTTTTTGGATACATTTGTACTTTCACCATCTCTATTGATGCTCAGTTTTCTCTGCATCTATGCTCCCTTTAATGTTCATTAAACTCAAAACAATAAAACAATTCAGGTTTCTTAAAAGTAGTCTGTTTTGTTAACTGAAAAGAAAGAGAAAGTTCTAAATGCTCATCAAGGTTAATTTATTTAAAAAAATGTGCATGATTCAAATTTTCCTTACTCAATAATTCCTATGAGCATTAGAGTTTACATTGTTCCCTTGAGATTGGACCTCCTCATGAAATGCACATCACTGCATTCATGGGTTGCCACACATACCAAGACCACCTAAGATTGTTTTCTGTTCTAGAAAAAGCCCTGATTTGCTTGAAAACCAGAATTAAAGTATTGCATATCAATGTGGCTTTACCTTCTCTGCAAATGATACCAGAAACGATAGCCAGAAAGACACTGGGGACATTTAATTTCAAAGAAAAAAGTCAATGAGACTAACAGCTAGGACACACCTCGTGACACTGGGACGTTTGGTCAGCCTACCTGTGGTGCTTCAATTAAAAAGTGTCTAAAACCCAATAATTTAAATGAAAAATAGAGGAAGGATATTTATTGTGAGCTTCGGCAAGTGCAGCCGAGCTTGCAAAAGGGCTGTAAACATGCTAAGTATCTGAAGATGGTAACTCTCACTTTGACCGTAAAAAGCAAAGCAAAATCACAGATGCCACGGCAATAGTCGAATGGAGGCTGCGTCTTTTGACTACAAAGCTAGCTCACCGTGGCTCCTCTCCATAAGCCTGGATCTGTTTCCGTTTAGAAGGAAGTATTTAAATTTTTGGATGAGTCAAATGCGTCTCCTGATATATTGTGATAGCTCTGCAATACAGAGGAATTTATGCCTTCTGACTTGTGGGAGGACATTTATATGTCCAAATGGTCACCAAACATCCTGCCATCCTGTGAGGGTGAGGGAGAAGAAAACTGTGAAACTGTGATCTGGAAGTTAACTTTGTGTGTCTACACGGTGCCATAAATGTCACTACACATGTGCTGACCTTTTAAGTGTGTTCGCAAGCTGTCAGGCATTTTTCAGCATGCCACTTTGATATGCCTCCAATGGTTCATCAACACATCACTTCAACTTTCTCCCACCATGCCATCCAGAATAGGAGAGTCATCTTAATTAATTGCTCCTGGAATATGGTGTAGACCAGCAGGTGAAGGTATTCATCTCATGATCTCCCTCCAAAACTGATCAGCACACATAGATATTTGCCCATTACAAGTGTTGTATGGTTCTGTGTGGATTATAGAAAGGTCAACACTGTGTCTAAATTTGATGCCTACCCAATGTCTAGTATTGATGAGTTGCTCAATCGGTTATTAAGCGGCGCTTTTAACTTCACGTGAAGAGCGCTTGCAGATAGAAATGTCTCATTCTGCTTTTTCGTGATTAGTTAAGGCTTGACGTGATTCTGTGGTAATTTAAATGCTTGATTTCTATCACAAGTCCCATCTGGGCTTGTTTTGTACATTAGCATTAAGAGGTCTTCTCTATCTTTTAGAAGCACTGTTGTGTGTGTGCAGAGATTCTTTGATTGTCTAATGATATAAAATTTCAGTTGAGCTTTAGGGATAACCAATCAAATATTTAATGTCTACAATGCTTATTTCTTAGTGCAAATGGTATCATGAGTAAAACACATTTAAAAAAAAAAAGTCAAATAAAAATTCTTTCCACCAAACGTCGAAACACACTCATAAGACTGTGTTATGTCAGAGGCAGCAAACAATACTTCCATTCTACCTTCAAAAACTGACCATTATAATTTCTGTGTAGGCAGCATTTAGACACAGCCTCTATCTTTCTCTCTGGCCTAAGAAGCATCTTATTCTGAAAATCCTCTCTGCCATTCAGTTCCTCTTTCAAACGCTTTTCTAATAAAATGGGGATGTGTGGGAAAGACTTTAATTGAAAGCAGACAAGGATGAAGCAGCTTCTCTTGAACATATGTAGATGTAAAGGGAGAGAGAGACTGAGAAGGGGGTCTGATTTATGGAGTGTCCTTCGTGTTACCTGCCGTGCTTGGCCACGGGGTCCTTAGAGGTGAGGAGCAGAGGAAAAATGGGTGTCAGACACATTTGATACCGACCCGAAGCAGCTGCCTGAGCGTAATGAATTCCCAAATGAGAATGTCGGTCAGTCACAAGACTCTTTGCTGGCACAGAATCTTCTGAAATGCCTGTGTTCATCTGCTTCATTGGACCTCAAACCATCTGTAACAAATGAGGAGCCTTCATAAGGCTGCAAAGTGTGAATCTAATATTTTCACCTTGAATACAACAATCAGACGGTTATTTCCTTTTAAAGCTACTCGTAACCTGGAAAGTTTAAACTCTTGTTTAAGTGATTGATTGACAGATGAAGGGCAGTGCTTCACTGCTGCCGGGACGGATTCAGGAAGGATTTTGACCACATTTGTATGTAGACCTTGTTTAGACCTATATTTAGGGCTGACCACATGTGATTGGAACACATCTCAATATCAGGTGGAAACGGGGTCTATCATCCTTGTGATGATTTGTGGTATAGAGCGGTTCAAGAGTTCAAGAGCTGCAGCTATGATCCGCAGGCTTTTCCTCACTCCTTAGAAATAAGTTGTTTTCTCAGTAGGCCCCTGTCATATTCTAAGTCTTTAATACAGTTTTACATTTATACAGAATTCAGTATAATTATAGGATAATTTGTCAAATCATTGTGGATAATTCAGTCATACAGTGGTCCCAAAAAGGATTTGGACACATAAGCCACTCTAAAACTGTATGATTAGGTAACACAAAAGCAGATTTAAGTTTAATCTAAAAATCTACAAATGTTGCTAAACCTTTTGTCAGAACTAACTTTCTGTTGTTTTATTTTAGCCATTTTGTCATTGAATGTTCAACTCACTTATTAAAGTGTCCAAGTACTTGAAAGGTGCTATCCATCTTAGCATAATAAATTCTACTTTGTCTGACATTAAGAATGTTTTTTAAGTGTTCAACATTTTAACTGTCCAAATACGTTTGGGTTGGCCACTGAATGTTAATATGTAGTTTGGCAAAGATTAAATATGAGTATGATTGATGCATTATAAAGTCTTACATTTGGTGAAAATTTGGTTTGGTGCAGTAAAGTTTGAATATGTGGATTGATTCGTAATTTTTAAAAGAATTAACAGGAGGGACAATCGAACGCACAGGAAGTAGATTGGGTGTCTGGTATTTGGTGGATTTCTACAACTTTTGCATATGAAACAAACACACATGGCAATTCATTAGGTATTATTGTAGTAATTCAAATTCTAATCAATGAGTTTTCATTGACATTGACGGAGCATTTTTACACTGCTAGTCATATGTTCATGAATGATAAGATGTAAACATTGAGCTCCTAATAAGTGTCAGTTTGACTTACACCAAGCTATTGAAGAAACTTTTCATGTTCTGACGGAGACTATGATTGCTTTGATACATATGATGGCCATTTATTATGAACTTGGGCTTCAAATGTTGGCTATGATTATCACATGTTCACTCATGGCAGCATCTGTGGTTAGAGGGTGTTTGGTTGTTCATACCCCAGAATGACCTTTGCAAAACATTTGCATTTTTCAACAAAAATTTTTGAAACTTTTTTTAACTAATTGAACTTATTTCCATTGGTCCTCTTTGGGGGAGATTCTGAGGTTTGTTGCTTGACCCCAGCGCTATCTCCGCTATCCCTGTCTGCTGCATTGTTTGAGGTCAACATGGCCAAATGTTTCATTTGGTTTATGTGGATTCAGCTGTCTAAGCAAGGTATTTTATTTTTTTGTCAAAAGAGATCAAAGGGCTTCACTCTGTGTTTATGTCTGCCTCTCTATGGAGTGTGGTACACAAATACTGTCTGACATTTACAAAAAGCATTGCTCAGCTATGTTTTTTATGTTCAACAGAAAATGCAAGCCTCTTGCGTAGGTTGTGAAAGTTGCATAATTGGACATTTTTGGTTCTCTATTGTGTTAATATTTACAAGATGCTTATATATTTGTACTGTACTGAGCTGCAGGTGTAATCTGTCTTTCTGTCTATAGAGGTCTCCTGTGCTCTGAATATCAGCTCTGTCAGAGGATCATCAGGGATTTTCATTTACATAATTTATTTATTTAGGCAGTTTTTATTTGTGCACAGTGCCCTTTTCCAGTGGTGTACTACAGCTGTTTAAAGATCTCTTGAAGTTTTAGATTCATCACCAATTTCAAAAAGGCCCTTCTGCTGAAAAAGTGAGAGTTTGAAAAGCAAATGCTTTCAAAAGCAAAAGTGTGAATAGGAAAGGGAAACATACAGAGTCTAGATAAAAGGATTTATATTCTGTTCATTTATTAACCCTCATGATGTTCCAAACTCGTATGACTTTTTTCTTCCATAAAACACACAAGGAGATGCCTCAGTCACCATTCAACTTTATTGTATGGACTAAAGATTAAATAAATTTGAATGTTGACAAGGAATGGGATTTGTAAGGAATTTAATGATTCTGATTGTGATTCCTCTAAACAATTCTGGTTTCTTAACATTTCCATTTAATGTTTTTAGTACTTTTGAGGAAGAAATATTTTGAAGTAAATAATGCAATTAATATTGGATTCATACCTGTTACCAAGTGATGAGATCATTTCAGATTTTAACTGAATGTTTTTATAAAATTCCACTAATTAAAATAAAACAATGTCTTTAATCTTTAACAACACATTGTCATATTAACATCCGTCCAGTAATTAGTCTGTTTTAAATGGGTCATGAAATGCTTTATATATATATATATATATATATA
Source organism: Moxostoma hubbsi (assembly GCA_032164185.1). Lineage (NCBI taxonomy): Eukaryota > Metazoa > Chordata > Actinopteri > Cypriniformes > Catostomidae > Moxostoma > Moxostoma hubbsi. The sequence goes on from JAVLUX010000033.1 coordinate 9,539,392, forward strand.
TATATATATATATATATATATATAAAAAATTGTATCAACTACCCTGAGATCCACAGGTTATGTTAGTAAAGGGTTATGCACTAAATCCTAAATTTCCACCCTGTTTTTGTTCTTCTGTCTGTAACGCTCTGTTTTGGCCTCTGCGACTCCATTAAACTTCAATGTAAACTCCCACCTTTATGATTGGCTAACATCATGCAGCCCCTCCAATATAGCCATATTTGAAACTCAATCGGAAGAGACTGAACAAAGCTCCACAACATTAAAAAACAACATTTCAGGGTTTACACTGCAAATCCAACACATTGCATCCAAATAACTGTTCAATCAAGCACATCAGCAGCATAAACTTTCAAACAGTCAACACGGTTTTTCGATCAGGTCCAGTAGTGTTTTTAATTCCCTTACCATTCAATAAATGTTCATTTGCAAAGCTTAATCGTATTATGATGGGTTAACAAACAATCCTTGCTGAAATGAGCCGAAAATAAAATGCACATACATAGTCCAAAGCATGGTGAAATGACGTACATTCATATAGCACTGTAGGTGCACTGAGGTGCACATCACCGGAAAAACATATACAATGTCAAAGACATCCATTTAGTGCATGTTTACATATACCAACAATTAAAACTAGATTATATGTGCGAACATGTCCAGGACGAGTTTGTGCTCAAAACAGCAAGAGGCAGAGTTGTAACTTGACAAAAGCCATTTTTAAAAGCGCTGCGAAATACATGACAATGGTCATGTATAAATAATTAAAAGTAGTCAATATGGGTCCGTAGTGTTCACAAATTTTTAGCCACACTAGGCCTGTCTGTCCTTCTCTCTCTCTCTCTCTCTCTCTCTCTCTCTCTCTCTCTCTCTCTCTCTCTCTCTGAACACCAGTGGGCAGGGCCAAGGGAGCGATGAAGCATGTTGTGGGATTTTATAAATACAAATTAGCAAAGTTGCGTGATATCACAATCGCAAAGATGTCAAAATATCAAGACAAATGTCATTTCATGACCCCTTTCTCACAAGCTTTATGTACACATAACACAGTAACAATTGTTGGTCCATTTCAAATCAGACATACTGTGTTGCTAAGTTTTCTAATTTCCGTGAGAGCACTAATTCTAAGCTACAATTTCATGCCAGCTTGCATGGGAGTGTTTGCGCTATCTGTGGGTGCATTGTATGTTAATGAAGTGCAACAAAGCATGATATTGCAAATTTTCTGAGAAATTGGTAATTGCGCTAAGACATTACAGAACCACGTTTTAACCAGCACTAAGTCTAAAATCATTTCTTGCATTTGCAGCTTGGAGAATCCACCAGCAGGTGGTAATAAAGTTAATGTCTAAATTTGAAAAATATACTGGTGTGGAACATCAAATTATATCCATGACGATTACTGCTGTAGCCATTTTACGCGACACACATTTACGAGATTTGTGTTAAACATTCTAGAAGTCATGGTTTGTTTTTCAATAATTTGTATTATTATTGTTAATATTATTATGCTTATGTTTATTTTTATATTTACGGGGTTAGTGGTTGAAGTTTAAGATTTTACGGGAGGTGGTTGTATAGGATTTTTTTTATTATATTTTAGTTTTACTTGAAGTGTAATTTGACTTTATGTGCTGTCTTTGTTTATATTGCTGGGGCATCACAGGGAATTGACTAACTATTAGGATGCAGACAGTGCAATAACTATAGAAAAACGTACTTGACCCAGCCCATTAGCACTTTGCGGTCGCAATTTCACCAAATCTGCATGTACTTAGACTTGGGGCATGCTTAAAGCAGTGTTTCCACCCCATGTGTCCAAGAGAACAAAATCAACACTTACAGGGAATCTGGCACAAAACAGAAATGAAAATTAGAGTTGTATCCATCGGAGAGCCAATGTGTCTCTTTCATTAAATGTAATAAATTACTTGCAGTTTAGAGACAAAATGCTCTGACGAACTTCATGTTTGCTAGCGTTCAGCAGCAGAAGCATGTCAACAGTTCTAGGAGATTATAGTAGCTACAAATTTTGATGACATGCTTTGTGTCCAGCATTTCAGAAAAAACAGAGCAACATTTTAGATGCTATGCGATTGATAATGGTCATGAATTGTTTGATACACATCTTAAAGCTTATTCAGTAAATGTGTTTCCATATACGCATATCTTCTTACTGAATATAAAATGTATCCACACATATATGTTTTTTATGTGCATTTAGTACATTTTATTGATATCTTGGTTTTTCCATCCAGACATTTGTATGCAAAATCACAAAATTCCAATAAAAATGTGGATGGAAACCCAGCTATTCTGTCTAACATCTCATTTTGTGTTCCATGGAAGAAATTTATATGGCTTTTGAACAACATGAAGGTGTAGTAAATGGTGACAGAATTTCCTTTTTTTGGGGTGCACTTTAACACTTAATCATATTGCTGTCAGAGATGCCAAACAAAAGCAAAGTTATCTTGGAAGATTCTTACACCAATTTGGCTTATTCCAAAGAAAAATCTATTCTTAATCTATTCATAATTATAGATGAGTGTGCCATCCGCATTCCTCCAATTTCAACACAATATTGATTTTCCCACAGGGAGGAAGGATTCCTATCGTTTCCCATCATGTTTTTAGTGCCTTTCAATGCTATGATGGTGATTGGCAGTGAGTTGAAACACAGTTCAGCTTGTTGCTCAGAACAGTCTGTTGGTCAGTGTTCAGCCAGCTCTTGAACACTGCTCTCTATGTGGCCATTGTTTGCCAATTATTCACAATTAAACTCAATGAGCTTGCTGTGATGCATTTTGACCTGCAACACAGACAATTTAATGTGTTTGAGATTCCAAACTCATGAGATTTGGCTTCATAATACCACAGAGATAAAAAAAATTATGGAGAGCAATCATGAGCGATATGCTAGTAAGAATGTTTCCTAATATCGGCATAAATATGAACCATGTAATGTTGCCCCAGATAAACCAACATAGTCTCACGACAACTCGTAATAACTCGTAAGTGACTTGGCTCTTTACGAAAATTTTTTAATTTTAATCTCATATAGACCAACCAATCAACAAACAGGATTTCTACTTGATACAATACATTCATCACATTTTTGCTGGATTCCGATCCAACACTTTGTTTTATGAAAAGAAACATCTGTGAACCAGTTTGTTTGTTCATTCCTTATTTATGCATGCAATATAAATGACTGATATATGTCAGAATCCTGTAATATGGTTCCCTTATCTCGTTCTATACCCCAATATTAGTCTTTCTCCTGTTGTATACAAAAGTTATTTTTATTATGAAATCTTTGATTAAGTTTAGGGGTTGGGTAAGGGGTTATACTTTATGGTTAAGTTTAGGTTTGGGTTCAGGGTTAAACTTAGGAAAAATCATAGCAACACAGTTCATTTTTAAAGAGTAAACTTGTATGATTTATTTATTTTTTCTCCCCTTTTCTTCCCAATTTGGAATGCCCAATTCCCAATGCGCTAAGAACTCATGGTGGCGTAGTGACTCGCCTCAATCCGGGTTGTGGAGGTCGAATCTCAGTTGCCTACACATCTGAGACCGTCAATCTGTGCATCTTATTACGTGACTTGTTGAAAACATTACCGTGGAGACATAGCGCGTGTGGAGGCTTCACGCTATTCTCCGCGGCATCCGTGCAAAACTCACCACGTTCCCCACTGAGAGTGAGAACCACATAATGCGACCACGATGAGATTTACCAAGCGTGACTCAACCGGTTGCTTAGGAAGCCTGACTGGAGTCACTCAGCACGCCCTGGATTCGAACTTGCGACTCCAGGTGTGGTTGTCAGCGTCCCAGTCCCTCCAAACTCTAACAATTTCACCATCTCATACTATTATTATGTCTTCTCATGAGACCAGGTTGGATAAACCTATCCCTATATTAATAAGTCCAGTTATGGAAAAACATGTCAAGACAAAAACAATCTTAGGATAGCCTAAAGAAAAGGCTACCTTACACCAAATATGCCAAACTGTATTCTCAGCCCATGTAATATTTTTTAAGACTGACAAAAAAATGTATTTGTCTATCTGCCTACAACATATACATTTTGTATCCATGCACAGTTCTGGTTTGGCAGTGTGAGTTTCAGAAAGATTTGTATGCCAAGAAAGAAAGAAAGAAAGAAAGAAAGAAACTAAACGGTCTGTAGAATACCGTAGTGGCAATTTTGTTTGCAAACGTTTCTCAGTTCGGGTCATTCAGACGTTTTTTTCTGGCTTACAAACAAGCTGCTACTACTGTGATCATATTGGTACTTTACAACAAAGCTGCACTGTGGGAAACATATTAAAGGTCCCATTTAGTGTAAGAATCAAAGCAAACCATATAGTGGTGTTGGGTCCCATTGTATGATTATGAAGAAACTTTAAAACACAAAACTTTTAAGCTGATACCTTAAACTCATTATTAACAGTAAAAACTGATGTGACAGATGTAGCTTTAAGTTTGGATGAGTCAACGCAGTGCCCTTATCAAGAGACAGGTATTTTTAAAAGTTCTCCTGATTTATGTACGTCTGTCTGTTTTTTACTTGCTCTTGTTTCTGCACTACATCATGCGTCCCCTGTCCCAAATGTTTGTGGTCTAACGGATGAATCTTACACGAGCTCCAAGCACTTAAAAGCTCATCACATGTTCCAGAAACTTCCCATGGGAACACAGCAGAGACAAAAATTCCTCTCTCACAGATCTAGTCAATGTCAGTGTCCTCTCATTGGGCAGAACATCCAAAACGACAGTAACAAACAGACCACAACACACTCTAACTTTTCTTAGATTAGGAAGACAAAAGCTATGGAGTTTTAAACAATGCTTGGTTTATTTTAATTTCAATCAGCCAATCAATGGATTTGTAGACTTGGTTACAGCTCCAAGTTGATCGCTTTAATGTGTCTGCCAATGCCAGTTGTCAGGGAAGCAATGCAGGTGTACGTAACCAGTCACCTACTAGTTTTGCAGAGCCGCTATTGGCATAAAGTCTGGTATACTCTGTAGATTGTTCTCATAAAGATCTGCCCCATTAGATGGAATTGTCTGGTCAGCCACATTAGAGTGCAGCAATCTATTTCCAGAAGTAAAAATCCAAATTGTTTTTTTTTTTGTTTTTTTTCCCATAGGGGAATTGTTTTTTAACGGTAACTTTTAAACCTTTAAATATAGACCTACTGTTTCATGGTTTCATGAGTTTCATGGTTGTTAATCGATAGTATTTTCTTCTGTTGAAGCCATCAGTCTGCGTTATTTAATCTACTGATTATTTTTCTAGATAGAACTCAGAAAATAAAGCAGAATATAGTCGTCATTTAACGATTTTCACAACACGGATCATTTCAAGGCAGCTTTACAGAAAATGATTCTGTAAAAATACTGTAATGTCTGTAATGTCTTAAAGTCATCATTGAGCAGTTTAAATTAAAAGCATGATTGAAAATCATCCTTTAAAAAATTGTTTCCCCCAGTGAGAAAGCCTTAGTCGACTGTGGCAAGGATCACAAAACTATATTAGATGTTATTTAATGGAGAAAAAAACAACCTTATGAGAAACCAGGCTAAACAGGTGTAGCATGGCAAAGGAGGAAGCTGGAACGGCTTGACAAACACGTACACATTTAATATACACTTTTCAATGTGTAACAAAAGAAAAACATGAACCGCTTTTCAGACTGCTATGTCTGAACTTAAAAAGATACACACAAACAGGCTTCATGCATCTCTCTCTAGTCTGCCGCTGTCTCCTCTCCTTAAATACTCCCGCCGCCCCTTATTGGAACGCAAGATCGATGTAGCACAGTGGTGGACATCATTCAACACTTATCTTCCACATCATGGGAACCAGTTCCCTTCTGGCTATATAGCATTAAGATAATGCTAATGTTGGTTATATACAGTATGTGTAATACAAGTCATGTATTATTTGATTAAACTGAGTAGATGTTGGTGGGCAAAGTATACAACTAAAGTACTTAAAGATCTGTAAGATTAATGATTTTACTGTAAGATGCATGATATATTGGCCACTTATATATTATTGACAGCAATAATGGAATTGCCGCCAATCTTTTGTCAATAATTTGTTATGGTTTATTTGCTTGCGGCTGAGATTCTCTGATTGCCAGAGACTCGGGCAACCTAAAGCGACAGTGTGCATTCACACACACACACAACGTCTCATTTCACTACCTAGTTTGTGAGTGAAATAAATGTGCTTGTAATTTACAAGTTGACACTTTTCTAATGTTTTGACTCATGATTCTTTAATCTGTATGACGTTACCTATTCCCATTATGATTGTAGCGTTCATTTCATAAGTTATACAGTGGAACTGTCACAGATGAGCGGCGTAACAAGTCTGTGAACGTGATGCGCATCCATCCATCATGCACACAAATCACCACTGTACTCGCAGTCTGGCTGCTAGTATAAATATTACACCATGTACACAGAGATTAGGCTTTGTATTGTGTGTTTTGTTGTTTAATGAGAGAGAGAGAGATATGCTGGTTGAACCCAAATGCAGTTTTTAATGATAATGAAGAAAATATACAAATAGAAATAGCTCTAGGCTAGGTAAAAAAAAGTTTGAATTTAGCTCAATGCCACAATAGACGAGACTAGACAACGAGTGAGGAAATGCGATGGGAATATATATATATATTTTACAACAGTCACTATTTAAATGACTAAATCTAGACAATGTTTAGAAACTAATAATTATGAAATCAGAAATCTGAGAATATCTTTTTTAATGGAGTGCATAAAGCTCAAAATGTGTTTCTGGGTCAAAGCAACACAAAATGATGGAGCAGGTCTCATTTACAAAATAGTTTATTTATTTCTCTTAATGTAATAACCGATTTAGAATATATATACATACAACGGTTAGTTCCGGTCCTCGAATCTGATTGGACGAGAGACGTTCCATGAGCACTGATTGTCTGACACCATCAGCACTTGCTTCACTGTGTGTGTATCACTCCGCTTGTGTTCGTGCCATTCTAAACTAAAGTGTAAGAACATTACATGTGTTAAGAGCTTCTGTTCATCTTTTTAAAAAATGTTTTTACATTACATATGTTAGCCAGCAGGTGGTGGCAAAGGATCATTTTTGTTTGTAATATGAGCCAGTGTGGTGACGTGAAGTGTATCCACATCAGCTAGTGTTTACATAAAACCGCTCTTCGTGATCGCTTGTGTTACTACTACTAAAGCAGAGGAAATTGCTTTAAACAGCTTTAAACTAACAACTTCAGCATTACGGCTCATCACAGCTGAGAAACACAACAGACTGATTAATTACACAATGGATGCTGTTTAAAATTGTGGAGGACATTGCAGATTCTATTGTGAAAGACTCTTGCTCACTGGCTACCGCTAAATAGGGAGAAATACCCACGCTTGGATGCCATTTTTCCACTGAGAAATCTGATCTTCAGAAAGCTGACAGCCTCTCTGCTTGGGAGTGGCAAGAGGTGATCGCACACTTTTTTTTGTATTAAAAACACTTCTTTTATTGGTCGGATGAAATATGCTAATTTTTTGAGATAGGAATTTTGGGTTTTCATGAGCTGTATGCCAAAATCATCAGTATTAAAACAATAAAAGACCTGAAATATTTCAGTTGGTGTGCAATGAATCTAAAATATATGTAAGTTTAATTTTTATCATTACATTATGGAAAATAATGAACTTTATCACAATATGCTAATTTTTTGAGAAGGACCTGTATATATATATATATATATATATACACGTTTTGTGCTCATAATGTTATGTTGAGAGAAAATTATTATAACCATTATTATAAACATTGTTTCACTTATACAGTGTGTGCTGTTATTGCATTGTTTACTGTGATTTAATTTGGTAAATGGTCAGCACTTATATAGCGCTTTTTTTAATCTTAGAGTTTACCAAAGTGCTTTACACTGTGTCCCAATCACCTAATCACACACACTCACACACCAATGATGGCAGAGCTGCCATGCAAGGCACTAGCCTGCCATTGGGAGCAATTTGGGGTTCAGTGTCTTGCCCAAGGACAGTTCAGCATGTGGACAAATTATGGGCCAGGAATCGAACCACCAACTCTGCGATTGGCAGCCAACCTGCTCTACCTTTCATTTGGGTTGCTACATTGAGTTCATAATGTAATCAATTTTACTCTTTGGAGAACTACTAGTGGTAAGATAAAAGTCTTTGTGAATACGGGCCTATGTTTATAATAATGTCATCAGAAACAGTGATTGCAAAACCAATGGCAGGTGACTCCATTTATCTATGTTAAAGTTGGAAAATAGAGTCAATTTCAAATAGCTGTTTACTTAAAATGAGTGTCAAAACTTTCACCAGAACTTAGAGCATGCTCATGCTCTAATTATTATATTGAGTTATCTGGCTTCATGCATTGATGGCCACATGCTATTTAGAGGCCTGGTACTGTATTTCACATTTCACAAACCACCATCCACAGTGTTAGGAACCCAGTGGTCAAAAACATGTATTATTCATTGAGAGCCTCTTTTGTTACATCTTTGCTGTTCGGCAGGTTAAAAAGTGTTTAAGAAGAGTTTCATTTTCATTCTATCTCAGAATCCACCTGAATGTAAACTAAAGCAGAGCCCTGTTTGTTTCATTGTAACAGGTATGGCAGTGCTTTCGTCTTTGTCTCTTATGTTATGACAGTCTTTATTAAGTTGCCCAAAGTTGCTCAACAGTTTCAAAAAAACAGTTTTTCCTTTAGAGAGGTTTCATAAACAACAAATATGCTTTGATGGACACCAGTACAACAGATATGATTCAAAGCATCTCTGTAAATGAATTCATCATTTTGCAAATCTTAACTGCAGATGCAACCTTTAAATGAGACAAATCTTTATATTTTTCCATGATTTGTAATTACTTCTTTCGGCTGACCTCACGTACTGTGCTGATTTTAGCCTTTCATGAAACTAGCTCTACAACAGTTAAAGGTCAGTCATTTTTCTATTTTGCAGATAGAGTAGCAGTCTTTGACTTGTGATACTCACACATATCATTGTGAATGCAGCTTTACACAAAAGCAACGTTTTGATGGCATTATAGAAATAAATACCACATTCACAGCATATTTTGGGGTGGATGATTTATTTTTCCACAATTTAAAGTTTCCAAGGCAAGGGGTTTACCTATTTAAATCTCATCATGGCACTGACAATGTAGACTGATCTCATTGAACTCCGCCCCAGTGGTTGAAGCTGGAAGTTTTGTTGAATGTATGGGCATGTGTGAGCTCCAGTTTCTGGGTAAATGGTCCACAGAGTGGCACCAAATGTGAGTTGTATAGCAACTTAGTTTAAAATGATGTAATAGAGTAAAGAGGAAAGGAATGCATATTTTATTAACCCGATGCCATAACCCAAACCTCATCCCTAAACCTTACCATCACTGAAGTAAAAATTTAATTTTAGAGGGAAAATGCAACCTCCATATTGTGCTCATCATTGATTATGTGAACAAGATTACTTCCTGGTTTCTGTGGGACCAGAACTTGTGTCTCTCAGGCTGTTTTCTCAATGCTCTATAAGTAGCGCCATAGGAGAAGGTTAACATGTTTGAATTGATGCAAAGATGGCCGATAGGCAATTGTTAGTAATTCAAAAGAATCTGTGATGGAATCAAAGTGATATTCACTATCCACACATATAATTATTGTCGTGGTTGCTGCTGTTCTGTGTAGCAGATGTGAGTGTTGACTCATGAGTTCACACTGGCCTTGAGGCCACTTTGGTTGCTCTTTTGATTGTATCTGCAATTACAGAAACCACCATTACCAAATGTATCACTAATTGGTCTTTGTTGGGAGCTCTAATCTTCCAATATTAGGATCTGAGAAATTGGACACACGCCTATGCCAAAAGGTTAAATAGAGAGTAAAGACAATGGGCAACCGGGGGACAACCTGGAAGGCTGGGAGGCCAGCTAAGACTAGCAAACCACCTTAGTTTTGTTTAAGACTAAGGGTTGGAACAAAATTTACATGAAAGAAATTATACACAATTAACATTCTGTCCTGATGTACTCACCCTAATGTTGTTACACACCTGTATGACCTTTTTCCATGGAACACAAAAGGAGAAGTTTAGCAGATTTTTCTCTTTGCTGTTTTCCACACAATTAAAAGGCACTGCCAAGCTCCAAGAATGATAAAACAGGACCAAATCAGTAGTCCATACAACTTGTGCGCTATTTTGATCTATTTTACTTCTAAAGGCATGTAATAGCTTTATCTGAGAAACAGACCGAATTCTAAATCTGAACATCTTGCCCTCCTTTCGCCATAGCTCTCAAATCTTATTCACATTTCCACAACTTCAAACAAGGTTTGAATTTGATGTTGAATTTGACGGTTTGAGAGAACTAAAGACATATGGTATTGTCGAACTTGGCGCCACAAAATGCGTCAAATGTAATGCACCAAATTTGAACAAATGTGAAAGATTTAAGAGCTACTACAGATAGATTATTACTCAGCTACTAACCAAATAAAAAAATAAATGTACTTGAAATATTGATTTGTGTTGAAATTATGTTGTTATTTGAGAAGAAATATATAGGTGAACAGCTGATTTTCACCTCTGGTTTGCTTCGTAGTTCTGGTGGTGTTTATTTAGCAAAATGACTGTCTGATTGGTCATTATCCAGCTTATTACAAGACTACTTACCAAATAAATAAAAAATAAAAATGAACATGAAACATTGATTTGAGTTGGAATTATTTATTAGCTTACTTGTAGAGATCGCAAAATGATACAAAAAGTAGGAAAGATGACCCACAATTCTTGGATGACATGACTGACATGTCTTATTCCCTGGATGTGCGGTTGTTTTTCTGAAATATTAGACCACTAGATGGCACCATTGACCAATCAAAATGGAGTATTCCAGAGACCTGTGTAATAAATTGGATTAATGACTTTGAATTTAGCACACAAATCATATCGATTACTTTTTATAGTGCTTTTTTTTTGGAGCTTGACGTTCACTTTTTTCTATAGAAATGAACAGTGTGCACATTCTGCCTATCAATCATCTTTTGTGTTCCAGGGGAGAAAATAAATAATTTGGTTTTGGAACGACATGACGGTGAGTAAACAATGACAAATTGGACTAGGCTAAGTCCATAGTCATCTGTTCTTTTCAGTATACTGCACATTCATTGAGCTGTAGCCAGTCAGTGAAAGTCCAGGAGGGGCTCCCAGAAAGATCTGTCTTAAAGAGCTCATTACCCTGTATCTGGGTCAGACTGCTGTCCTTAGCTCACCTCCACGGCTTGCTGTGCATTCATATACTGCCAGTCGCTCAAACAGACTTCCCCACTTTTGCCAAAATTCAGCACACAATCCATAAGAAAATATTCTCTGATATTGCTCTGAGGCAAACCTCTTTTTTTTATCACTCAAGGATAGTTCATCCAAAAATGAATATGTCATTATTTACTAACCCCTTATGTTGTTCCAAACCCATATGACATTCTTTAGTCCGTGGAACACAAAAGGAGATCTTACATTTTACATTTATGCATTTGTTAGACACTTTTATCCTGAGCAACATATAGTGCACATATTTCAGGGACAATTCCCCCAGAGCAACAAGGTGTTAAGTGCCTTGCTCAAGGACACAATGGTGGTGGCTGTGTGGAGCAAACCAGAAACCTTCTGCAGAATCCACCACTCCATAGGCAGAATGACAGCTTTAATCACCGTTCACTTTCAATGTTTGAAACAATGACACAAATCACAGTGAATGGTGACTCACACAAGCAGTACTTCATCCAATGATGATTAAATGATGGAGAAAAGTGCTATTTTAAAATGTTTAATTCAGGTGACTGGATCACAGTGATGGAGTGATGTAAGTCCCATTAAAGTATACCAAATTGTGGTAGTCTAATACGTCCTCCACAACAGTCAGAAACAACCTGCAAGATTGTGAATTTTGCAATGCAAATTGTATTCAGCAATACATTTTTGGCCATGTTTGCACTGTTACCTGATTTGCATAATTCCTTGAGTGAATTAGGTGCTAAACAACACAGACAGTACAAGCAAATAAGCCACACGATCAGCAGGCATAATTCATTCTGAGGAAATTCCTCCCTTATCATGATTATAGGATCAGTACACATGAAATGTAGCCATAGTGTGACCCAATCCAAACTGTCATCTATGTTTGGGAAGAGAAATGCAATCTGATATCAAAATCAAAACATCAAGTAGTGCACATGGGCTTTGTTCACAGAGGTACCAATATCACAAGTTTAGGTGTCCTCTCTAAAACGGTGCCAAATTTGTTGTCTAGGCTGATGTTACACAATATGTCTCCGGTGATTACAACACAAGTGAAGTAATTTTGTTTGAAATGTATATTATATTTTCAGTTGCTTTAGTCTGTTCTTTGTTCAAAGCAGCATGCCTTGGTTTGTCACACAAAGTATTTTACAATGCCTGATTGTTCCACTTTTACAGAAAGAGTTGAAATTGTCCTACACTTTTCCTTTAGACATATGATCCTACAGACTTTTCCCCCTGAGAGGGTTTGTAAGAATTATTTCTTATATGTCTCATATACACATGTTTTAATTGCCATAAAAAAGCTTGAAATCTACTTAACAAAATATTGAATGGAACAATGTTTTTGTTCATGGGAACTTTTCGTGCATTATAATCATGTGATGTAATTAAAGGGATGACATGTTGAGCCTGTCACATTTAGCTAAACTGATGTAATAGTATGTTTACATGGACATGAATCTGTCAATACAGCCCTACCAAGACAATGACTACAATTACATGTAAAACAATACGCAAAAAAAATAAGAAACTATAAAAATTCAGCTCATTATAAACACCCGCTTTAAGGGGTTACATGCAGATTAATAAACCAACAGCACAAAAACGTTTTTTCCATTCTTGATATCATAATGTAATCAGACGTGCACAAGCTACAGATTTATTCGTTCTGTTGAATAAACTGACGAAACATTGACAAAGGGCATGTAAAGTGAAATCGGTTTAGTACAATTCATTTTTGTTTGTCATTTCAACTTAGAAAATGCACTTCATGTGGTAACATCTAAATGAACTGGTTTTGTTGAAATGAAAGAAAGTGTTTAAGATACTGAATATAACTGAATTTACCCAACCTGAAATACCAAGGTTTTACTAAGGCATTACTTGAAGTAGATACAACTTGATTTGCCCTGTAAGTTCAAATCTCATTTTCACTTTAATTACACTTTAAGTTCACTCCTTTCTTTTTTTTATTAACAATTTTTATTGATTCCACACAAAAAATTAAATAGTTATAACAGAAAATATATAAAATTGTAACCCTTTCCCCCGAGCATCTTTCTCCCTTAATCTCTTTAGAGAAGTTGAAGCTCCGTCCCCCAGACTCTGAATTAGCAGGGAGTAATAAACTGATGCCTTGTGACCTTTTCCAAAAGCAGTAATCACCACTATCAGAGTATCTGCCACTTTGGGGGGGTGGGGGGTGGGGGGGGGGGGGTGGTGTATGCTACTTCCAAAAATAATACAGAGCAGGTGGTGCAGCTGTAAATACCTAAAGAATTGAGACCTGGGGATCCCAAAATGTTGAACCATATTTTCAAAGGATCTCAACACTCCACTCTCATACAGGTCACTGAGCGCATTAATCTCCCTCACAATCCTCTCTATCCAGCAGAAAGGGGACTTATTAATATGAGCCATATGCCTCAAGCATATTCAGCCATATGCTCAAGGCAACATTTAAATAAATGTCTGAATTAAACACTCTGGACACTTTTGTCCATACGGCATGCAAATGCAAGATAACAGGGTGTGACTTAACTCCTCCGGTTAGTTTCATAGAAAGGCTTTGCAATGGTGAAATAGGGGCAAGAAATTCCTGTTCAATATAAAACCCCAGGGAGGGGCTCTCTCAGGTGGAAGTGACCAATGAGCCAAACTTCTGAGACCGAATGCATAATAATAATAAAAAATCTTGGGTAGGCCTAGCCCACCTTTGTTAATCAGCCTATGTATCTTATTGAAATGTAATCTGGGATGTTTACCCTTCCAAATGAAGGACTTTACTATGCTATCAAATTGCTTAAAATAAGAGATGAAGACATCTATAGGGAGAGACTGTTCCAGATAGTTGAATTTTGGAATACAATTCATTTTAATAACATTAACCTTCCGTCATATATATATTGAAGCCCACCTGCCCACATCGCTCAAAACTTTTTATTAAAGAATCAAAATGAACTCTAACTAAATCACATTAATTTGCTGGTAATAAAATACCCAAATGCTTAATGCCCTGTTTGGGCCACTGGAAGGCACCTGGCTGAAAAGCCGTTACCGGGCAGTATGCTGTCAGAGCCAAAGCTTCGGATTTAGACCAATTCACTCTGTATCCTTAGAATTTAGAAAAGGAATTCATAATTCTGTGGGGGCAAGGCATAGATCTAGTAGGGCCAGAGACAAATAATAAAATATCATCTGCATAAAGCAAAAGCTTATGCGCCACACCTCCCACCATCACCCATGGGATTAAGTTACTTGTATCATGAATCCATATAAACTTCTAGCAAAAGTGGAGCCAGTTCTATAGCATAAGATCTAAAAAATTCAGCGGCATAGCCATCTGACCCCAGTGCCTTGCCTGTTGGCAAGGCCTTAATAACCTTGCCAAGCTTCTTCAAGGTTATTTTTTTCGTTCAGTCATCAGTTTAGGAAGTTCTAATATGTTTATTCCAGGATATTTAAGGCAACCATGAAACATATTTGACAAATACAAGGCAATAAATAATTTCAATTGCATTATGTCATTATATCTGCTTATGACTCAAGTATTCTCATTGCATTTACATGCCTGTGATCAACAGATGTTCTCAGCATGTGGTGTTTCGAGTGCTTCAAAACAACAAATCATTTCCTGAAACAATTGATTCAATTAAAGCTTAGTTTCTGCCATCACAACTGTCGTGCCGCGCTAGTTGACTGTTAAGTACTCTCCTATGGTTAAAAGGTGAAGTTGATATATCAGTACTCCTTCCATTGCAAATTTTTTTTTGCGTGTGTATGTGTACTTCAGAGCAGACTATGAACTGCCCCAGTTATAGTGCTCATGCATCCAATGCGTCCATACCAGTGGCAGGCCGTGCATTTACAGTCTAGGCCTTCAGTGTGATTCATGCCATTAATAAAACACAGTTTCACAATTAATAAGACACCCTATGCCTTTGGGCATGTCCCAGCTAACTAGTAATACCAATTGACATTTTAAAAACACGTCCACGCATGAAAGCCAGAACTTGAAACGGCAATTAATGCTCAAGCAAGCCTCATTTTAACTGCAGCATGACTGTTGAAAGTCTCCCGAACAGACATTCAAAAATCATAATTTTTCTTATGAATCTACCAAGGAGGTCTATAATACCTCATCTATCTAATAATATTTGTGATTTTAAACGTTGCTTGCAATAAATTTAGTTTTGTCAGTGTACACGGTTATGCTGCGTTCCATTCAAGTTGGAAGTGGAATAATCCTATTTGATATCTCTGACCATAAATGCATTCCTTTCCGATATTCGGAAGATGACATTTAAGGAAACAAAACTGAAATGCTCCTGTTAGCTTAACAGGGGTTTGACTCTCATTAGAGATGTCTCCTAGCAACCCAACTAATAAACAATGCTGCAGCGCTAGCATTTGTGATTCAGGTGTACGATTATTAAAAGAGAATATAATGTTTTATACACCTATTTCTGCAGGCATTTGTTAAACAATCTTTAATATCATGTAATGTGGAAACAAACTCATTTATCGATATTACTTAATAAAGTGAATGTTTTTCACTTTGTATATCTCCCTGAGTGTCGAAATGTTTGTGTGACATCGTGCCCCTGCATCTCTGCGAAATCAGAGTTGAGAATTTCTTCACGAGCCTACAAGTTGTGATTCTGACTTCAAGATGCATTCCATTGCACTTTATCTAGTAGGAAGTTTTAAAATTGACTTTCCGAGTTCAATGGAACGCAGCGCTACTTTTCAAATCTTGATCCGACACTGAATGCTCAAGTGGCCTAATTTACATTTAGAAAACTCCTGATATTACTATATCAATGCAAAAAGCACTCACAAATTTACTTCAAGTGAAAATCAGTCCTTCTTTCCTGTTTAATAAATTAATCAATCACACGATCATGCTGAACATCTCCTGTTCTTAAATCCATAAGGATCTCTTTCTCAACAGCAATGCCAGAAGTGATGTCAGCCGACTCCTCAGACAGCTTGACCTTACGCTTTTCACTCTTGAATTACGTACATCACTTAAAGCACGATTGCGTCACTGAAGGCCAGCTTGAAGGCCTCGACCGGGACATATCCTAAAGATCACACCCACCAAGAACAAATAAATCAATATGATTGGCTGATTAATCTGAATTTAGTTGCCCTTTCATTTGCATTGATGAGGGATTCTGCAGAAATTCTGAAGGTCTGATGGGTGTGGAGCTCAGAATCAGGTGCTGCTTCAGGCATGTGATTTGTGAAACAGTTGTCACACTTTGCTTGTAAGCATCAAGGAATAAATTCTGACTGGACAAACTTTTAGTTGTTCTCTCTTTGTTTATAGATTAATTAAGAGTGAAAAGTGATTAAAAATACATAGGCAAAAAGGGGATTGAGAATGAAAGGTTGAAAAATATTTATTTATTTGGCAAGTTAGGCCAGCAGAGAAGGCTTTACTGGCCCTGAGAAATCACCACTGGTCCATACCAAGCTCTGTTGACACATGGAGTGGTGGTGGCGTAGTGGGTTAAAACACTGAACTACAAAGCAGAACGTTGTCGGTTTGATCCCCACAGCCACCACCAATGTGTTCTTGAGTAAGACACTTAACTCCAGTTTGCTCTGGGGGAATTGTCCCTTTAATAAGTGCACTGTAAGTCGCTTTGGATAAAAGTGTCTGCCAAATGCATAAATGTATTGGAAATCATATGTTGGTTCAAAGTAACTCAATTAAGTTAATACAACAATTCCTTGTTGTAGGTGACATAAACCGGACTAAAGAAGGTTTATATATAAACATATTTGTTTTAATAGTTTAAATCAGGTAGAAATAGGTCTTTCAAGCAACAACTGAATATGTTAAGGCAAGTGTAGGCAAAAAATCTAGATGAAGAATTTGTTTTGCTACAGTTACGTCCCACCCAGTCTAGGGTTGGGGAGGAGTAACAAAAATTAAAAGGTTTGGGGTTCCCCTTCTCCCATCCAAGTGCTAAATGATCACTCATGTTTAAAATCCAAAACAAATCATTTATTTAATCAGAACAAGAGAAGGAAGTCCAAAAGGCATCAGGAGGGGGCAAAGGCCAAAACAAACAAAACTTGAATATCTGTTGGGGAGTCAAAACTACCTTACCTACAAAAGAAAAAGTGCAAATAAACAACATTAACTTCCCTACCTCCCTCACTAACCAAAACACAGGAGAAAAGATAAAAGGTTGAACAAAATGGCACACACCTCCCTACAGCTTCCGCACTTAACTAGCATTTACAATATTAACTATTTACAATATTTACACAATGATTAAGGTTAACGTCAACATGTTACCTTCAAAGGCCAGAGGAAGAGAGAGATAGAGAGAAACAAAACAGGAAAACCACAACACAAAGTGGACAAAATCTCCAATTGCAATAGTTAATGACTTACATCTATAGATGTAAGTCAACAAAATATGTTGACAATGGAAGGAACCAACAAATACGTCCTGGGACGTAACACTACAACCATTTATAATCTTTCCATGATATAAAAACACTATTAAAGGCATTAAAGAACTTTAACAGCTCATGAACCGTTAAATGCAAGTAGTCAAGCAAAAAACTGAGTAAATATTTTGCTTTTAAAAAACGATTTCTGAATAAGAATGTAAAGTAGTCCAATTTAAGTTACAAACTTTTAGAAATGTTCTGACGATTTCAGTCAAAAAGTTTTCAGAAATAAAAAATACAATAATATTAAACTAAACTGTAAAAAGGATGGATGGATAGATGGATTGATGGATGGATTTATTATTGGAAAAACTATAAACAGTAAGGAAGAAATATCTTCAGTCATTCATCATATATAATCTATTGCATGGAAATGGAAATGTGAATTACTTTATAAGCAATCCATGTAAACAGCTTAATCAAAATGCTATATTACTTAAAATGAGGCCAATAGTTAGATTACTGAAGGCCATGTAAACACAGCTAGTGTCGACTTACCATCTGGCCAGAAAACGAGGTATGTTTGCCCAAAAGCAATTTGTCAATATTCAGCCAGATTTCTAATGTTGAAGAGACTTTAGTAATAACTGATGATTTCTTTTCTTTTGGAACACATAATGGAGAAAAGCTGTTCACACATGGAGTCCCAAACAGGGACTGGACATGGTTGCCTGAAGGCAGAGCTGTGGTATTGAAGCTTGGAGGTTAAGGTAGAAGTCAGCAATAGCTTCAGCTAGGAATTCCCCTTTAGCATGGACTGATCTCTTGAAACGGCATCTGATAAAGTCCTTAGCCCTGTTTCCCTAACATTAGGTAACATTGCAAGTGGTACGTAATCTTTGAGAGCTGTTTTCCAATGTTAGCAGGTTCATAAATTATTTGAAGTCTAAGACATGTAGCTATTTAATATCTACATAAATCATATACTCCGCATGGGCCAAAATTATGCAGAGACCCCCTTCCAGGGGCTATTTTAGGCTTCATCCATTACTAAAATGTGAATAAAATCAAGCGTTCAGTCATGATATCTCTTTAGAGAAACATTTTCAGTAAAATTAGTTGAACCAAAGAGCTCCGTGAACCTCAACCATATCTGTAAGTTACTAAAATCAGTAATATTCATTATAACAATCAATGATAACAGACAGTATGTATAACATTGATAGAGAGCTTATTACCTACAAAAGAAAAAGTTATTGTTATTGATACATCATAACAAATGCTCTATGTGTCGGTTTGGGAAATATAACCCCATAATTAAACATAGTACGTGATGATCTTAAGTGTGCATACAATGTCATTGTTCAATTACATCATTAATGTACAAACCCCATTTTTACTGCTATGTAACTCTATTTTGTGACTTTACTCTTGGGTCATGTTATGGTGCACACCGTATTTAACTTTGTACTGTCTCAGTGTATTGGCATAAATAATTTTCTTTCCTTCTAAATGAGACACAACGGCTTCTCTCCATTAAATAAGAACAGTCAGAGTCTTCTAACTTTTTTAAACTGTCTTCTCTCTCTCTCTCCAATAAAGATTTTTCTTCCAGTATTTTGTTGGATAAAAATATCCACTATTATAAATACAGGTGTTTTTATTTAGAGATTATAATAAGATAAACTAAACATTGTTTTGGGCAGTATCCCTTATAATTTAGACATTTCAGTGTGGCCAGTGTAAAATAAGACATTGGGCCACAATCAGCCTTTTGAGGTGCAGAGAGTTTAATATGGTTTTGAGAAGTAGGACATATTCCTTGACTAGCATCTTTGTTAGTCCTGGAACTATATTTCTATCAGCCTGTCAGAGTTTTGGATTTGAGTCAGGGTTTGGGGTTAGGGGTAAGGGTTAAGGCCCATGTATACCTCATTTTTGAGCGTTCCGGATCGGCTTGCGCCTGATCGACCACGTTGCCTTTGTGAGTATACTCATCATCCGCGAGTGAATGCAAACACGTTTGACGCATACCTACTACAACCTCTTTGTGATACTTTTTTAGTAGTCAATGGCCAGCACATGCACCGACGACGCGCACAAACAATGACCACGTCCGCGAGTCAAGAAAATCTTGTCTGGCACGCGGTCAGGCTTTGCGGACTGGATTATGACGAAATTTATGTCTCGCATACTGTGCGCGGTGCGATTAGTAACGCACATGTGAAGTATACTGTGGCTTTTAGGGGTAGGCTTACACTCTCTAGTGGTTGACTTGGGAGTGTACTTGAGTGTTACCCTGTCTAAAGGCACTTACATATTAGAACAAAGCTCTTATGGAATGTTTTATGAAATAGTTTGAAATCAAGTGAAAATTCAGCAGATTGGACTTTCGAAAGCACAACTGACCCACTTCCTCTGAAACTTTTATTGGTCAACTGTGTCAGAATGTGTTGTAGCAAATTTTTCTCAAGTTTTGGTTGTAACACATCCTTGTGAAGCACCATCCCTGTTGAAATCAACCGATTCACTCTCTTACGCAATGTAAATCTTTAGTTCTTTTGTACAGTGTAACAGATAAAACTTAGAAAATGAGCAAAACACATTTTAGTTTCCGCTATGGGTTCTGAATGCACTTATGTGGGCAGAAATAAAGACGATCAAACAATCTCATGGATGACTTCTCAATGAGTCAATTGCTGCTACCACTCACCCTTCCTTGTATTTTATGTTGTTACAATACCAATTTTACCCCTCTTCTTTTCTGCCAATCTGTTTCTTTATCTCCCTTCTTTATCTCAGTTTGACTTGTATCACACTCTCCTATCCCATTCTGCAAGTTTTTTTGCCAACAACTTGACTGATTAGAAGCCCACCTGTGTAAACATTAGGTAGATCCTGTCTGTGCTATGGCCTCCTGGACACATTCAGCCATTTTTGTTTTCTTAGGCACATTGACTTGAGGAAGTTCAGCTTGATGGAGGGGGTTCCTTCCCTTTCCCCTGAGGAACATTTGTTTTATTTCTTTTTGAGTTTTGTAATTTACTTGCTGCATGGAACTATTGTTACTTTAAGGCCTTTATGGTCACTGTCTGATCAAAACACTGAAGTTCGTTGGGCATGAATATAATTGATGTCCCAACGCCTTTCTCCACTGCAGATTTAGCAACATTTTTAGATGCACCCCATCAAAATCCACTTTATGTTGGAGCCAAACTGGCTCTTGGCTAACTTACCTGAATCACCTGTGCATATGTGAGTCCTTTCATCACAAATATTATCAATCATAGCTCCCTTCATGAGTGTATAGAGACTGTGAATTCTTCTAATGGCTGCAATACATACTTTGCTGACTACTACATCATAAAATCGCCCACCTGATTCCTCAAAATTAGAGGGGTTTCCTTTCCATCATCCAGATGGGTTCTTAGCCTAGTACATCATACCTGAAGATGGAAATTTGTCATATATGAAAAAATATTTGTTTTGACAGGCATTAATCAAGACCAGAGCTTCCTTATTCAACACCCTTTCACACAGGCTAGTTCTTTTGGCCTGTTGCTTTTACACTGTTACCTTTGCAGACAGCTGTTTTTCAAGGCATCCATAAAGAATCAGAATCAGCTTTATTGCCAGGTATGCTTTCACATACAAGGAATTTGTCTTGGTGACAGAAGGTTCCAGTGCACAACAATACAATACAGCAACAAGATAATAATATAAAATATACAATAATAAAAATAGAATAGAAAGTATACTGTATATAGAATACACAATAAGACAATATTGTATGTGTGTATGTGTGTGTATATATATATATATATATATATATATATATATATACATACATATACACATACATACTGTACATAAACACACACACACACACACATTTAAATACAAAGAGATAGGATGTGTTGGATAAATATAAAAAGACAAAACTGTGAATTGCACATAATTATTGCTCAATAGAGCAGTTTTAACTGTTCATGAGATGGATAGCCTGAGGGAAAAAAACTGTACCTGACGGTTCTGGTGCTCAGAGCTCTGAAGCATCGGCCAGAAGGTAACCGTTCAAAAAGGTAGTGGGCAGGGTGAGTGGGGTCCAGAGGGATTTTTCCAGCCTTTTTCCTCAGTCTGGAAGTGTACAGTTCTTCAAAAGAGGGCAGGGGGCAACCAATAATCCTCTCAGCAGTCCGTACTGTCCTTTGTAGTCTTCTGATATCCAATTTTGTAGCTGAAACAAACCAGACAGTTACTGAATTGCAGTCAATGTGGGACTCCCACTTCAGGTCCTGTGAGATAGTAGTGCCCAGGAACCTGAATGACTCCACTCCATTCACAGTGCTGTTTAGAATGGGGGGGGGGGGGGGGGGTCAGTGTTAATTTCCACAGTCCACAATCATCTCCACCATTTTGAGCGTGTTCAGCTCCAAGTTGTTTTGAAGGGAGGCTGTTTAACCCTTCTCTATGCAGACTCATTGTCATCTTGGATGAGGCCGTTGACAGTGGTGTCATCTGCAAACTTCAGTATCTTGACAGAGGGGTCCTTGGTGGTGCAGTCATTTGTGTACAGGGAGATGAGTAGTGGGGAGAGCATACATCCCTGGGGGGGGGCAGCAGTGCTTATTGTACAGGTGCTGGAATTTAATTTTCCCTGTCTCACAAGCTGCTGCCTGTCCATCAGTAAACTTGTAATCCACTGACAGAGAGACGTGGGAACAGAGAGTTGGTGTAATTTAATTTGGAGAATACATTTACATTTACATTTATGCATTTGGCAGACACTTCTTTTCCAAAGCGACTTACAGTGCCCTTGTTACAGGGACAATCTCCCCAGAGCAACCTGGAGTTAAGTGCCTTGCTCAAGGACACAAAGGTGGGGATCGAACCAACAACCTTCTGCTTACCAGTTCAGTGCTTGAGCCCACTACGCCACCACCACCCAGAATAGCTGGGATGATGGTGTTGAAAGCTGTGCTGAAGTCCACAAAGAGGATATTTGCATATGTCCCTGGTCTGTCCAGATGATGCAGGATATCATGCAATCCCATTTTGACTGCATCCTCCACAGACCTGTTTGCTCGACAAGCAAATTGAAGGGGTCCAGTGATGTCCTTCAGGTGTGCCTACACCAATCTCTCAAATTATTTTATAACCACAGACGTCAGGGCGATGGGTCTGTAGTCATTAAGTCCTGTGATTTTTGGTTTCTTTGGGACAGGAATGATGACTAAGCATTTGAATCAGCATGAGACTTCACACTGCTCCAGTGACCTATTAAATATCATTGTGAAGATGGGGGCCAGCTGGTTAGCACAGGATCAAAGACACGTGGGTGAAATGTCATCTGGGCCCTATGCTTTCTTTGTCTTTTTTTTGGAAGACATGGCACACCTCTTCACAGATCTTAAGTGCAGGTTGAGTAGCGGGAGGGGGATGAGTGAGGTTGCAGGAGGTGTTTGTGTTTGTGTGATGTGAAGGTAAGAGCGGGTGTGGGGTGTGAGATTGGGCCTTTCAAATCTACAGTAGAACACATTCAAGTCTTATAGTTAGTCCTGTAGTTAGTAAGTTGTTTAGGCCACTCCACACTGATGCAGGGTTGTTAGCTGAAAAAGTGTTTTTCAGCTTCTCAGAGTATCTTCTTTTAGCCATTCTGATTTCCTTATTCAGTGTGTTCCTGGCCTGATTGTACAATACTTTATCCCCACCTCTGTAAGCATACTCTTTGGCCTGATGAAGCTGCCTGAGTTCTGCTGTAAACCATGGTTTGTCATTGTTGAATGTTAAACAAGTCCTAGTAGGAATGCATATATCCTCACAGAAACTGATATATGATGTAACAGTATCTGTGAGCTCATCCAGATTGGTGTCTGCAGCCTCAAGAACACTCAAATCAGTGCAGTCAAAGCAGGCTTGTAGTTACAGTTCTGCTTCATTGGTCCAGCTCTTTACAGTCTTTACTACAGGCTTAGCAGATTTTAGTAGATCTCTAGGTTGGAAGAAGATGAACCAGACAGTGATCAGAGAGTCCCAAAGCTGCTCTAGGGACAGAGAGATATGCATCCTTTATTGTTGTGTAGCAATGCTCCAGTATATTTCTGTCTGTGATGTGATGTTTGTATTTGGATAGTTCACGTGTGAGGTTTGCTTTGTTAAAATCCCCAAGAATAATATTAACTGAGTTTGGGTATTGTTGTTCTGTGTCTGTGATATGATCAGTCAGTTGTTGCAACGCTGCATTCACTCATGCATGAAAAAAGGAAGGCCTGAGAAAGTGTGTGGTATAATGGAATTTAAACTTTATGGCCTAAACATTTCTCTGGGTCTTTACTCCAACCAGGACTGTGCATTACTTGCAGGCCTTTGGAGATGTAATAGGAAGTATCAGTTGCTGCCTTAGGAAACAGGTGGGATGTCTGTCCAAAGAACACAGCCTGGGCCATTTCAATACAAATTCAAGTTAGTTTTTTTAAATGCATTCTGAATACACAGTTTGTGATCTTTTACATTTTGTAACAAAAAAAAAAAAAAACATGTATCAGGTGCGGTTTGTATTTATTGAAGGCACATCCAATTATTAAAAGATTTTTTCACTGGACCGATATTAAAGCTCTCCTTATAGAGTTGGCATCTATTCAGTTTTTCGGTCTGTCTATGGTTGACCTCTTTTATTATTTCACACTGCAAGTCTTGCTGACATGAGTAATGGCACCAAACAAACATGTGTTCTCTTTTATATTGTTTTGCTCATAAAACATGTCAATGTTAAAGACTTTCATTTATCTATCAGATGAACACTTTTATATGGTTTATAGAAATTAAAAGCTTTCTGTTTATTACTTTCATGTTTTATTGTTTTTATGTTTTATTGGATGAATGTACATTTTTTATATATATAAATTAATTGATATGGACACAATGAATGAGCTCATGTCATTGGCCAAAATTCTGACATCATTCATGCATTTTGAGTGTCATCTCCCATGACACTCCCATATTGGCTTTCAATAATCCCTGCAGTGTAAATTCTCAAACACTGGTGCATTGCTCAAAAGCATTGTTAGCCAACTTTGTTAGTCACAGATTCTATTGTTACCAACATAGTTCAACGATTTAATGTTTCCTGAAGACATATTTCCAACGAACACTCATTTAAATAGAATCACAAAGTTGTGTAGTTGGAACTACAGCGCTCAATTTATGTTAGAAGCATTAGTTTGCAATGTCATTTGACTTTGCTGAGGCTTCTGTATGTTTCATTCCATATATATATATCATTCATTCTGTCAAGACTTTTGACCCTGTTTACATGTACTTAAGAAAATGGCTTATTCCAGGTTTTTTGAATGTAATCATCATGTAAACGTGAATGCCATTTTCCTTATGCCGTTTAAAGTATTAAGAGAAACCATTGGTTTCTGCAGGAGAATGCAGCTTCTTATAGGTTTTTGAAGAGTGTAGGAGTATGTGTTCACGTGCACCAGGGAAACCACATACATAGTATATGACGCAAGAGGGAAACCTCACTATTGCAGCACAATGCCACTGCCCACACAGTGCATGTAAATGTGTATGCCAGGTTTGTTTCATAAGAAGCTTTCTTGCAATAAGCATCTTTCTTGTGTCCATGTAAGATGTGTGTCCGTGTGAGCTATTATAATTTGACATCAATTCACTTTCCACAGAAGTTATTAATCCAGCCCTCCATAATGCCATTATTGTTGGATCTGCTGTATATTATTACACCATGTGGTTTGTACGACAGACATGCAACACAGTTTCTACGGTCTCTGGAAACAGTTATGACTATCTACTTAATTTCTCCAATGATGCATTATACTATTGGTGTTTAAGCATTTAGTTATGTTGTTCTACCAAAAACACACCTTAGATTAAGACATCACCCTAGTTCACTGCCACTTGCATTTTTTATCTTCTTTCCACTAGACAAGCTCTTTTATAAGGCTAAAATCCAGTTCATGTGTTGTCAAAGCTGAGGAAATTAGCTCATATCAAATGTGAGTTGCAGGCTTGGAAAACGCTAATTTCCCACTCTTTTTCATCCAGCGGAGTGCACTGAATCCTTCTTTCTGACCTGGCCATAGCGGTAAGTGTCAGCCTTTCAGCCTAAAGAAAACCATCATCAACAGAGAACCTATAGATGTAATCGAAGCCATAAACCATACACAGACAGACAAATGAGGTCTGCTGGAAGTCGCTGCTGCTAATTTAGTGTCTATGAGACTGAGAGGATGAAGTTACAATAAAAAGACCAAATCACTGTAAGCATTTGTTTTGTTTAGCACATAAATAGGGCAATATATCTAAAATATTATAATGATATTACAGCCTTTTGGCTACTGTAGATTCAATATATATATGTTGATATGTTGCAAAATGTTTAATAAAAGAACTAAAAATACAGCAAAAACCTAGTTTAAATTAATCAAGGTGTTTTAACGCATTAAAATCTGTTACGTGGCAGGCAGGCTCACAACATGGAGTTTTAAGAACCCAAATGCAGTTTATCAAATATATTTAAACCATGAAAGTATTAAAACAAGAAATAAAAATGAAAAGGAACATGAACTATGACAAGGCAGATATTACGACAACAAAACCTTGAACAAGAACTAGGAACCAAAATTATATGATCAATACACTGCAATGTCAAGGAGAACAAGAGGGCTTTTAATACACAAGAAAAAAAGTTAAACAAGACATGGCTGGGGAAAAATCAAGACCGGTAGGAAACAGGAACAGGAAACAGTGAACTGAGAATTTACATAGAACCAAACATTAACATATAAGACATGACAAAACAAGAGTCCACTACACAAACACTACAGGACATGTTACAGAGTCCCCCGCTTAAGGGTGGGTCCTGATGTCTAAGACAGAGTCCTCATAAGGACAAGGCAGGGTACAGGGCAAAAGATACAGAAACCAGAGGGGGTGTCGGTGGAGTAAGAGAGATCAGGAAAGGACAGAGACCAAGGCAAAGCAGGTAGAGACCATGGGGGGTCCGGCAAGGCATCAGTGGACTACGGGTGGTCCAGCAGGGCAGAGCCGGCAACGAACCATAGTGGACCATGTCAGAGCCGGTGGTGGACCATGGTGGAGCCAGTTAGGTATCTGGAGACCACTTGGTTTTTGGCAGATGGTCAGGAAACCAGGGCAGACCAGGAGAGGCAGCAGGAGACCACTTGGGATCTGGCGGATGGTCAGGAGAAGAGGGCGGACCAAGTGAGGCAACAGGAGACCACTAGGGATCCGGCGGACGGCCCAGATACCATGCCGGACCAGGTGGCTGTCCAGGAGATGAAGGAAGACCTGGAGAACAAGGCAGCCTCTCCAAAATCCACCCAGTCACAGAGTCCACACAAGTCCACCACAAAGTCCTCAAGGGGACAATTCCATAACATGGCAGGCAGGCTCACTACGTGGAGTTGTATGAACGCAAGTTCAAGATTTATTTATTGAATAAATCCAAAACCATGAAAGTAGCAAAACGAGAAATCCAAAATAAAACAGAACATAAACATGAACTATGACAAGGCATAGACTATGACAACAAAACGTTGTACAAGAAATAAGAACCAATAGGTGGCAAGGCAGAGGGCGGGGCTGGGTGGTGATTCTACATACCCGGTCCCTTATTGGGCTAATCATGCCTCCAAGAGGGATAAAGGCCGACTGCTGTTGTGGGAGAGAGAGATCATTTATGGGCATATCCGTCATGTGTGTGCTTGTGTCTTTTGTTTAAGTTTCTCATTAAACTTTTATTTATATTGTCAAGCCGGTTCTCGCCTCCTCCTTGCCCTTCTAAATCCCTTTACACTGGTGCCGAAACCTGGGAAGGAGGAGGGATGCCCGTTGCGGAGTTCTCAACACTGCCGTCCACCCGGTGGAGCGCCGCTGCCATCAGCCAGAGCATGGAGTAGCTTGACCGCCCGGACGCGGTGAACGGCCGCCGTCCGCGAGGCGAGTGGGGACTGGACTCCCCGACCTCCTGGAGCAATGGAGATGCTGCCGGGGTGGAGAAGAGCCCTGCCATCCCCCAGAAACACGGAGGGGTTGAAAGAAGACCACCGTCCGCGAGGAGAGGAGGGAAGTGACTCCCCGACTGCCTGGCGTGTTAGGGCCGCTGCCAAAGGCGGAGGAGTGTCCCCACGAGTTGGCGGGATAGCGGAGAGGCGTTCTGTCCGCTGGGGGTCGTGGGTCTGACTACGGTCCGCCTGAGAGGGTGGAGGAGTGATCGAGGACCATGCGACGGTGTATCAGAGAACCGGCGAGTAAGTTTTTTTTTTTTTTTTCATCTCTCTCTCTCTCTCTCTCTCTTTATACCTAATCAAGCATCCGAGAGGTATAAAGGCTGACTGCGGAAGATGGTGCGGGAGAGAGAGATCGTTTATGGACATGTCTGTCGTGTGTGTTTGTGTCTTTTGTTTAAGTTTCTCATTAAACTATTATTTATTTTGTCAAGCCGGTTCACGCCTCCTCCTTGCCCATCTAAATCCCTTTACACAATATTACATGATCAATACAAGACAATGACAAGGAGAACAAGAGGGCTTTAAATACACAAGAACAAATGAGGTTAACAAGACACAGCTGTGGAACAATCAAGACTTCAAAATAAAAGACATGACAAACCAAGAGTCCAAAAACACGAACACTACAGGACATGTTACAAAATAATTGCTGTACTCAAGCTTAATTCATTATATTTCGGCATCAAAATCATCAAGAAAATAATGTGAATATACGATTCGGCAGCTTAAACAAAAGTTTTAATAGCACCACAATGTACGTTATCCATATATATACTTTTTTAAAATAGTTTTTCTTTTTTTGCTTATTAATCTATGCTCTACATGCATTATTTGTAATATGATTTATCTTCTGATGTAACCTATTTTACTTTTTTTTTTTTTTTTTTTTTTTTTTTTTTTTTTTTTTTAAATGTAAGGTTAGCCAGGACATGTTTTGAACATAATAATCATGTTCTTAAGTTAAAAGGTTAAAAGGTCAAATAAAAATGTAAAAACATAAAAGAAGGGGCTTTATTTGAAGTCCCTGTACCTCTCTTCAAAACTCCTGCTTAATATGACCATATAGAATGCTGAAAAGCTACCTTTATGTATTTTTTATTATATCTATCTTTAAGGTCCTCCAGGACCATGCAGCTTAATCCTTCCATATAAACTGGCTTAATATCAAAAGAAAGTGAAAGCTGCTTTGACACTTGTTTGGAAAAGAAAAATGAAAGGAAGGGAAAAAAGGGACAAACTTGGAAAGTCTGTGCACATGTAGAGAGGTGGATGCTTGAGATGTGGATGGTAACCCGAGCCACAGAAAAGACATGTCAAGATCATGTTTTGATCAAGGCCATGACAAAAAAATAAAAATAAAAAAAGAGCATATGATATGATATATCAGTACTGGAAGTTTTGGCTCTGTACTAAGCCCAAACTTGACTCAATGAAGTTAATGCCCAAATTTTAAAAACACCTAACAGGTCACAATCCAGAACTTTGAACAGATGTATTCATGACACTTTGTTCATACAGTTGCTATTAGGTGTAACAGGAACTTAATCTGTAAGAAATATAATGAGGCTGGTTTAAGTTAGCATTTTGGATCAAATTCCAACTTGGATTTCAGTACAATCACATTTGTAAACTATTGTGAATGTGAATAGTTGTATTCATTAGAGTGGCACATTTGCCCTGAGAAAGAAAGGAGAGGAAAATTCTATGAGGCGGCCTTTTATCCCTAAATATGATGTGTCTATCTGAAATCTATACATTTGAATTAAGTTATTGGAAATCTCCATGTCTGTCAGAATGTTCCAGAGCATTGATATATGAGATATGGATTGATATAAGAACATTAACATAGACTGGCCCCAAAAAGTATTTGGACACTTAAGTAATGCTTAAAAATGTATGAATGTATTTTCATTGCATAATAAAATATAACTCAAGTGGCATTTATTTTAATTCAGAATATGACAAGAACACTTAAGCAAAACATGTCACACACTAAAGTTAGTTTCAAATAATAAAGCAATAGATAGTCAGCTAGGACACCGTGTGAGAACTTGAGGGCAACTGATATCATACATCTACTAAAACTCACCTTGGTAAAAGTCTTTACACATGTAGCTTAAAAAGGTTCTGAGAAAAGATCTAGCATAATTTGTTTGCAGATACCACCTAATGCAATGACATTCATAGGTTTTTAGGTGCAACATAAATGCCCAAAAGTGTCTAAATACATTTTGGGGCCACTGTACACCATACTCAGTCATCTTTCAGGCATATCAGGGTTTGATTTGATTTGGCTTTAATGTCTTATTTTAAACATGCATGAAAGATTGTTTGATTGCAAGGTCTTGTGTTTCTTTTTCATTGCCTGTAATTTAGTTTAACTTGCCCTAATTAACCAGCACTAGTCTAATCAGTTTAAGACTTCGAAAAAATGAAATAAAAAAAAAAAATCTGTTTATTAAAGCTTCTCTGGAAACCAGGAGGGCACATCTGGTCTATATTAGGTTTTCATTCCAATAATTGATGGTCTCAGATCTTTAGTTAAACAGGCCCTGGCTGAATACAGTTTAGCGTGGCACTGTAATCCACACTTCTGATTTCTGACTACGCTTCTATGTAGTAATTTAATTAACTAATCAGCAAACAAATAATTGATGACAACAATGAAAAGGGATCAGCAGAATGTGTTGATTTAAACAGTAGACCTACAGTCTGATTATTCACAGCAAAGGAATGAAATCAGTGTATGAACAGGCATTTTTTGGGTACATTTTTTAGTGCACCAACTGCTGGAGCAGTTGCAAAGAGAAAAGCATATAGATCTTCTTTTGGAAATAATGCTGTTGTTTTCTTGTTTTGCCACTGAGCTCACCAATGATGAAAACTGTCCATGGCAAGTGTTAGTATAGTGTCTTGTCAGCACAGTGGCATTGTCAACATACAGGTAGTGTCATGACAACTTATAATTTGTATGTGATGCCGAAACTGTAAAATCGTACAACTTGGCTCAAAGTAAATGGTATGACTTTTAGACCAACCAATCAACAAACAAAATTTAAAATTGATACAATGCAGACATCAGATTTGAGCTAGTCTCCTATCCAATGCTCTATTTTAAGAACGGTCTGTAAACAAATGTGGTTACTCATTGCTTATTCATGCAATATTGAGATATTGAGATAAATATATTTAGTTTGTATGTGCAGCACTTCAAATGTGAGTGCTTGTGAATGTGTGGAGCGTTGTGGGAGGTGTGGGTGTTGTGCTGACAATACACGAAGAGCTCATACCTTTTAGAGATCCTTGGCTCGTACATGGAAAACACCATCATGAGCATCGTACACTCTTTATGTTGCAGATGACAGTGAAACAATTTTGATGATAACATTAAAAGAAACTGTTGATATGGAAATTACATATCAACAGTTTATTTTAATGTTATCATTAAAATTGGGTTTAACTAACAAATTAATTAAAACTTTAATCAAATGAAAATATGAAAATGTATTTTCTAAATGTTCTTATTTCAAATAAAACAAAAAACAGTTATCGGTGAGTACCAAAAAGGAAGTATCGGTACTCATACTCCTCATAAAAATGATATCAGGACATCCATACAAATTACTCATGTATGTCAGTAACCTGTAAAACGTTTCCCTCATCTTGTTCCAAACCCAGTGTTTTCTTTCTTCTGTGGTACACAAAAGTAATTTTCCTATTAAAATCCTGGTTAGGTTCAGGGTTTGATTAAGGAGTTACTCTTATTGAATTGGATTAGGGTTACTAATTGTAAAAATATTGTTCATTTATTTTCCTCTGGAATTTTTTTTTTTTTTGCAATTTCACCATTTTGTAGCTTTGTTACGACTTATCATGAGACCGGGCTGTTATTGCTTGAAATCCATGCCTACTTTTTTTGCACACAGTCATGTGATTGCATTAGCCTCTTCATATATTTAGAAACTGTATACTCAAAAACAAATTTGCTGCAGTAAAGTGGTTGCAAGGTGGTTACTAACTGGCCCAAGTCAGAAGTGTCTATGACAGTCTGGTCTCATTAAGCTCAGGTCCTTCTTTCAGTGTAAAACTATGGGATTTTTTGCCCATTTTATTATTCACCAGGAGAAAATCTGATTTCTTAAAGTACTAGTTTACCTGTTCTTATCTAGACACAAGTATATTCAACATTTGAGGTATTATTTACAGTATTTCTGTAGCACAAGTTACACACCAAAGTGTAATACTTAGGTTTAGAGGTTTGTTAAAATAATATTAGAGACAAGTTTTCAATAGTTACACATGCTGATTCATTCCCTTTGAAACCCCATCTGGTAGTCTGGACACCGGGACTCTTTTAACCTGGTATTTTGTGCAACAGTTTTGCATCACCTTATCTGATTTTTTTCTGCAATGTATCCTGTTTCATAGACGATGTCTTTGATTGTTGATTTTTCACATTACATCCCATTTTTTCATCATGGGCATTCTTGTCACGATGTTGATATTGGTGCTTATGGAAATCAGAATGATCTGATTGGAAACTGTTATATTTTGTGGTTTAAAGTAGACCAGAGCAGTTGTGATCTTAATCTTTTCTGTTTCTTCTCAGTGCTGGTTGACAACATTTCAATTTCAACAATTTCAACAATTTTAACTGTTGCCAGTGACAGGGCTGGCAGACCAGTGCTTTAGCTAATTGTTTCTCCATGTCCGCTTTTGAAACAAAATTTCCATACCACACCGTCCATATTAAACATCATACGTTTGATCTAAATTTGTTTTTTAAGCCATCTTCCATTTATGAGTCACTGTTCTCCTGTGTTACATTATGTAATTTCAATTCAATTATTTTCACAAAAGGATGTTCAAAGTTTCATCCTAGATATAGCTGCAGATGTTGGCATAAAGGTCTGGTTCACAATTGTTTTAGTTTTTCCATGCTGTAAATAGTCAGCTTAATACTCTAAAATCCATAGCTCATGCATTCAAACAGTAGCTATACCATTCACTACTGATTGTTCGAGAACATGTCACCTAATGGCTTCTTGAAATAGCTCCTGCCTCCCACAATCCATAGGCAAGATCCGATAGCTTTAACTTTCATGTCAGGTTGCTTATGTGCTGCATTGACTGTCATAAAACAGAAGGTGCAAGCGTAATAAATTCTGATGGACCAAAAATAACACATGTATGATGTTTAAATTAAAGCCATCGATCACTGTTTGAGCCTTATTATTTTTTTATTACTCCTGCGCCACCACAGCATTGCCAACCGTTGTCGGGGAAGAAAAAGGAGGTTCTTTGAATGAAAGAAGGCCTCGGAGGCAGCCATTAAAAGTGAGAGAAACACAAATAAGCAGGTCTTTTACAGCACACAGACACAGTGGTCTGGTTTTAAACCGTACTTCAGGGGCAACAGGGCACACATATGGAGTTGCTGTGCCAGGCGCTCACTGGCACATGGGCCTTTATTGCATGAGAGAATGAGAGTTTAACAGACGGTTGCTGGCTTCGGGCTGCAGATTTGGTGTCCACATGTCTCGCAAAACCCTCAAATGACTTTGTTGTCCTGCCAGTTTCGTTTGATTATTTAGTGCCGTTCACCGAGAAGACGGAAGCCACTGTCATATTTAATATTTAGTTATGATTAATTTGCAAATATATAACTGTTGTGTACAAAGGCTGCTGATTTTGAGGTTTGTTTGAGGTTAAAGCCATTTTACAGCTAGAGAAATGTAATTGTATCCCTGTGGTTATGGCAGATTTTATATATCATGGAAATTTTGTGAAATTCATCTATAATTTGGTATAATTTTTTCCTTAATTTACACAGTTAACAACATCATTTATATATTGTAATTTATTGAAACGTGTACAGTAAATTATTCATTTATTAGTGGTGATTGAACGCAACAGTCTGGCTACTAAATATCAGATTATTTTTTTCCATAGACAAAATTTTTTTTTTTCAAAACTTTTATAAGCCTTTAAAGACAGACCTACCATGAGCTCAGAGGTTGTTAATCAGTGGCATATGCTTCTGTTGAAGCCATTAGACCACATTATTTTTACAAAAAGTGTTAAAAACTGTGAGTAATAGCAGTATTCTTGGTGAAGATCTATAGTATACTACCCATAAATCCTATTGCCGAGTTTACACTACATGATTTTAAGCCCGATTTTCACTCGCCGACAGTTTTGTGGAGATCGCCGACATAAGCCCGAAATCGTAGGCAAATCAAAGCTTGAATGGCTAAAATCGCTTACAGTACCTTTAACCAACTCCTAAACCTTACTGATAGTGTTAGAAAAGTAAGTTTGACATGATAAACTAATTTTTTTTCTGAAGCATCCACGTAATTTCATGTCACTTCTATGCCACTTTCATTTCACTTTTCCTTGAGTGTCCTTGGCTGGTATCAAACCGCGATCTTCCAAGTCCAAAGTTCAAAAGTCTATCAGGTAACTAATCAGGTATCGTGCAAGCTTTACAGACTATTAAAACGCAATGAAATAAAACGCTACCGCACATTTCTGGCCCTGAAGCATTTCCGGTAACGAACCCAGAACTGTCAAAATAAAATGACTAGCACGTCCTCACAGAGTCTAGCTAAAACAGAACACACAAACTGAAAATATACAATGAGGTTTCATTATCAGATCCTTTAAATGAGACTTGTGAGTCAATAAATTTTCACAAAAAACTTCAAACTGAAGTGACTTATACAGACGTGTTGTTGATACTGAGTATGTCTACACTGAAGAGATGCTCACAATTATTTCCTAAGCAGCAATGTCGGGAATATTGGATGGCTCCAGTTATAATCAATGAACTATTCAATAAAGCTGTCTACGTGAGGTAAGGATTTCTATTTTTAATTATAAAAATACTTTTCTTGTCTCTTTCTTCTGGATAAAAGGTCTGCTAAATGGCTAAATGTAAAAGTTAATGACTTGTGCAGCTTCATTCATTTTAATCGGAGCAATAGTCACTTTTATAGCTCTACCTCGCAAACTTACAATTATCATTCACCTACTAGAGATATGTGCTATTGTTATTAATACATGCATCCATCCAGCCGTCTCGCTTCAGTAAAGTGGTTTGTGCATCCTTGTCTTGGATTTTTCTGAGATTTAAACACTTTAATTTAAGTTATTTTCAGGTATCCAGGGAGCATCCAGCTGAAAAACATGGTCCACATTTTAATTATGAAATTTTTTGATAATCGTGTTAACTTTAGTAATGTTAATCATGTTAAAGTCACTATGAACGAAACGCCTCCCACTGTTGTTATGAAATAGGGTACGTTCAATTCAGATGTGAATTCTCTATTCCCTTCGAAGACTTTACCATCCACTGTGAGAGCTTTGAAAGACTAAAAGGTGTGGGGATCAAAAATAAGGGTCATTCAGAACTCAGAATGCCATTTTTAATGAAAATTCAGTTTGAAGCGATCTTAAAGCATGACTATCATGATTGTTCTCCCTTCAAAGTGCCCTTCGGAGGGTGATATATCCCATTTGGAATGCAGTCTGAGTTCCCATCTAACAGGAAATGTTCAAGGAACAAAAAGAAGTCCTTAAACCATCTTGAAATGGTCTATAGGAAAGTTCATTTTATGAGGCTAGGTTGTCGGTCTCCCAACACTCTCAAACTGCTTCAATTTTTGTATATATATGAATATTGTGCAATAGAATAAAAATATATTGTTTTTTGTACATATATTCAACAACTTAAAATCCATTTTTTTTAATTTTCCATTGTTTTGTATGCAATTACATCATTCGCATTGCTTTGTGAGATTGTAGTTAATTTCCTCATTAAATACGTTAAGTACACAGTCTTGTACCTTCATCTTTTTTTTCCAGATTTTCAGTCTGTGATGTTTATTTGAACAAACTCATAACCCTAAGTATTAAACATCCACAATAATGGTCCAGCACATATTGTGCTATGGGCTTGAATGATACCTCAAATTTTGTGACTTTGTTGGGGAGAGATGTGCTGTTACTGTTCCCTAGAAAACATCCAAAACACCCTGGAATCTGCATTGCATCACCCTTGCAACCACATTTCTTTAGAATTTGTATCATCTCAATTTTGTTTTTGCTGGGAAAGAAGTTTTCATGACTTTTCTTGAACGTTATTGTGTCATTGTCTTTGTGTTCTTACCCATCAGCCATCAACCCCTCTGAACTGCTCTTTCTATCATCTGTCTTTGCTCAGTCTCTGTCAAAATGCTCTTGTAGAGTTAATTATTATTGAGTAGAGTGTATGAGAGTAGGTGTTATCTCACTTTCAGCTCTTTATTCATACTGACATGTCAATCAAAAGAGCTTCTGACATCACTCAGGTCATCATATTTTCAGGCAAAGTTACACTGACCGAATAATTAATAACAGGAAACCCATAAGTTACCCAGCCTTCACTCCTACAAATCTGCAAAAGGAGGATATGGCAAGCAATCGTGATCTCTTCCTTGTTTAGCACATACATAGCACAGACTGCGTAGATGGAACGTCAACTTGCCTGAAGGAAAATTTCCAACAATTCGTCTTTGTAACCATGACAGACTTGGATCTGTTGCCTAAAGGTGCTGCAAGCAAAAACAATTTATTTTGGGGGGGAATACCATGCACAAAATATTGCTTCTACCTGACAGATAAAACTGAAATATGTGTCCTTAAATCACCCATCTCTGTGACAGCACTTCACTCTGTAAACAACAAAAAATTAGTGTCAGGCACGTTTTTAGCCAATCAGAAAATGAGCCGATTCACTTTCTGCCTGTGAATTACCTGCTTGCTGCCATCTTTGCTCATGGTAGCACGTCCTAATCCTTCATAAAGACCATTTTTGGACTTACACCATCTGAATTGAGAGAGAACCGCCACAAAAATGCACACAAACAAATGATGCTGAATTGCAATAGCTTATGGCTTATTAAGCCTTGTTGAAAGACTGTTTGGCTTTTTTTCTGACATCGGTCAGCCAGGATCTAGGGTCGCCTTCGTCAGTATGGGACTGCGGAGAACCCCTCTGTTTTTCTTTCCTGAAAGGAGTCATACCACTAGCTAGTGGGGTCCATTACTAAGGTTTTCCCTGGAAAACGCATCATCATTATTTTTTTCTCCTTTTTTACTTTGCCTTACTTTTATTATCTATCCTCTGTCCTATATTAGCATTTTCATTTCTTTCCAGCTCCAACACAGAACCTTCTGTGCTTCTGTGTCCAATTCCGCTCCCTACAAAATAACTTTCCTCTGCTGTACATCTACTCCTCTTCTCCTTTCTCAGTTAACCAATTTGCATTTCAAAGGCTGCATGAACAAACAGCGGATATGTTGGATGATGCACATATTGACTGAGGTAAACGAATGTATGGCCGCTTGGCAGGCACACAGGATGAAATGCCCAAAAGCCCAATGATTCGGCTTGACTTAAATGTTCCCATATTACAGCTCTTGATACTAAAAATGTGCAAACCCTTTCTCAGTACTGGTTTTTTTTTGGGATGAAAATGATCTGGTTGACTAAAGCTGAATGAATAATGTAGGATTGTAGCCGTTATTTTCAGAGATTAAATTAGAAGATTATGAAAGATTGTTTGATAGTTCATTTGACATGGTCACCAAAGGCTTTTTAATTGGCAATGAACTCACTCATCTCACTGTGAATTCAGCAACAGTAGGTTGACAGTTCTTTAGCTGTAATTGGTTTGTGCTTATCGAAATTCATACCACTGCTCCCAGTGGCCGAAGTTGGAAGTGTTGTTGAACGTATGGACACATGTGTGGTCCAGTTTCTGGGGGAAAAGTCCACAAAGTGGTGCCAAAAGCAAGTTGTATATTTTGTTGTAAATTATGTAAGAGTCAATAGGAATGCATATTGTCAGTAACTCGGCAGAATGGGATTGATGTCAGAGTACCAGAACATAATGTTCCCCTTCTGTCACTCTCTCGACGTTGTGTCGATGTAGTGACACTAGGGAGTTGCTCCTGGGAGCCCCAGACATTTCTGATCTTTGAGAAAAGGCCAATGAAAATTGGCAAGTGGAATTTACATGCCACTCCCCCGGATATGCTGGAATGCAAACACTCATTCAGACTACTTCTTCGGAGCCGAACGGTAATGTATTCACTGAGCTAAATTACTTTGCCGATCCATTAATTTCTGAGTCCAGTGAAGCTGTTGGATTTATGGCGCATTACAGCGGCTTCTCCCCCTCTTGCACCGGTTGAGTGCAGAGAATGCCCCTGGGTGCTTCAGCAGCCTAAAAGAGTATATTCTTCCTCTAAAAGAGTATATTTCCCTTCTAAAAGAGTGGCACTCACGGAGAGCGTCTTTTTAAAGATGCCTTTTCTGTTTGTCGATATTTCCTGGTTGCAATCGTTACCTCTCTGCTTCCTACGGCCACTATCGCTGCCTCACATGTTGGGCGCTGTCCACGCGGGGTCAGCGTTCATGGACGGGTCATGTTTTCACTTTGAGGAAAGCACCCCAGCAGTTCTCCGCTATGGTCCTTCTACCTACAGGTTCGAAGTCGCTTCGGTTAGCACTGGAAGCGATTTGGGGATTTCAATGGGAGTTGCTCCGCCGGGAAAACTCCCGCAGCTCTCCCATTCCCCAGCATGCTTGTTTGCCACAGTGAGTTCTGCGATGGGACTGCCGGCTTATCTCAGAGTGAGTCCACGATCTCGTTCGCGGCTCGTGAAGTGGATGAGCTTTCCATTACAGCATCGGAGAGCAGGCTGGTTCAATCTGATGCCATGCTTGCCTGGGTAGCTGCAAGAATTGGGCTGGAGTGGAATCCTCCGCTCTCCCCTGAACCCTTGTGGCTTGATGATTGGTCCCGGGGCCCCAAGCGCCGTTCACAGCCGCGCCACGCCCCCGTACCTTTCTTAACGGAAGTGCATGATGAGCTCACGCGATCGCGGTGGGCACCTTTTACTGCCCGGACCCGGAATGCGGGCTCATCTGCTCTCTACCCTTGATGGTGGGGCTGCCAGGGGGTGCTCGGCAACTCCCCAAGTGGTTAAGGTGAACGTGGTGCACCTGTGCCCGCAGAGCGCCGCCACCTGTCAGAGACTCCCGTCCAGGGCCTGTCAGTTTACGTCAATACTGACAACTAAGGCCGGCAGTGCTGCTGGACAGGCCGCCTCCACCCTGCATGCAATGGCTCTCCTGCAAGATCTGCACGAGTGTAGTTCTGAACCAAGATGGATCTTGCCCCTCCGGGTGACAAAGGATTATGGTGTGGTCTCTCGGGCAGCCGATGTCCACTCTGGTGGTCCAGGGGCGCCACATTTGGCTCAACCTGGTCGAGTCAAGGGAGGCTGACAAGGTACGATTCCTTCGCCCCCGTCTCCCAGGTAGGCCTATATTGGCGACACCATTGAGGATTTTGCCCAGCAATCCTCAGTGGTCAAAAAGCAGACTGGGACCATACAACACATCCTGCCCCAGCACGATTCAAGGTCCCGCACCCCATCTACTCATTGCCAAAGGCATCCCCAGCAGCAGCACTGGCTCCGCCACTGTAGACCCCAGTAGGCCGGCCTCAGTGTGGAGCCACCGCAGAAAGCAGATGCCACCCATCTCATGGCCGGTCGCCCATTCTACCAGGGGTGTAGACCAGCAGCACCTCTCTAGTAGACATTTGTAGAGTAGCGGGCTGGGCAACACCTAGCACCTTTATGAGGTTCTACAACCTCCAGGTTGAGCCGGTTTCATCCTGTGTATTTTCAGGTTCAAACAGGTAAGCCTCAGGACAGCTGGGTGG
Organism: Moxostoma hubbsi; assembly: GCA_032164185.1. Taxonomy (NCBI): domain Eukaryota; kingdom Metazoa; phylum Chordata; class Actinopteri; order Cypriniformes; family Catostomidae; genus Moxostoma; species Moxostoma hubbsi. The sequence continues at coordinate 9,579,022 of JAVLUX010000033.1, forward strand.
GTGTACTGCTTGCATATTTCGCCTTTCCCCTCCCTTGAGGAGGAGACGTTCGCTCCTTCTCCCAGTCGCGTTTACAGAAGTGTGGACCCTGGATGTCCTTCCTCCTTAGCCCTGTGGCTGGTGAGTTTTCTGAGAAACTCGTCGCCAGTCCCAGTACGTGTGTCAATTCGGCCCTGTACTGGGTTAGGAGCTCCAGTGCGTCGGTTATCCCATTGATAACTCTTTGTGATGTATTTTCCACAAAAGGGTATCCCCGTTGGTAAACCGCGTCTTCCTTGGGCAGAGGCCTCTCGGTCCCCGTTCACTGTGTTTGTAGTAACTCCACATGACATGCTTCTGAGCGGACTCTGTAAGACCATGTGATGTAACCCCCCCCTTTTGGAGGGACACCCCGATTTGGAACTTATATGGCCCCCAGCTGAATGATTTTGTTCCTTTTGGGGAGAAAAAAGTGAAGAGACTGCGGCTGGGTCAGCCAATCCTTATTTTTTTGAGCTGTCGATTTGTCCCCGAGGCGCAGGGGACCGTTTGACACCTGTGCGTTGGGGGACCCCTACGTGGCGGCCCTAAACGGGGAACATCATGGTTACTAATGTAACCTCCGTTCCCTGATGGAGGGAACGAGATGTTGTGTCCCTCCTGTCACAACACTGAACTACCTGCTGAAATATCCGAGACCTTGTCTCGGCTCCTCAGTGCGAAACCTGAATAAGTGGTTGCATTCCAGCACCTTATATACCTGTATGGCCGGGGGAGTGGCATGCCAATTTTCATTGGCCTATTCTCAAAGATCAGAGATGTCTGGGGCTCCCAGGAGCGACCCCCTAGTGTCACTACATCAACACAATGTCTCGTTCCCTCCACCAGGGACTGGAGGTTACGTTAGTAACCATGATGATTTCCCTTGTGATCATTTTGGAATTTTTGGCCACATTCCTGCAGTGTGACTGCTTATACAAGGCTCATCTAATATAAAACCAATAGGAGCACAGCAACTGATGACATAATCAACATGCCAACTACAACCAACCTAACCAAAATGTCAAAAGAAAAAGTCTTTGGTAAAACACTGCCAAAATTAGAGCAAATTATTGTTTTTGTTTCAACTTGTCATCTGTGTATCATGTGTAGGATGTCCAGAATGCCCAGGGAACGCTATCACTCATGTGCGAAGATGTTTAATGTAGAGTTTGACATAAACAACCATGGGCTTTACCCAAGATCTCATTGTGGTCATATTGTACATGGTCTTAGTATTCGGCTCTCTGAATACTAAATTCTGATTGGTTAATCGCACCATGCAGTGATATGATGTTTCTGAATTATCACACTTCCGGGGATAATTTCAAATGAATATTTCATGTCCATTTATTTATTTATTTGGCAAGAAGTCTTGTAATAAGTGAGGATAATGTGCAGTCATTTTCACAATATTAACACCTTACAGAACTCTGACACAAAACAGGTGAAATAAAGCCATCCTGGAGACTCTGTGGCATGTCCATTTAATTATTTATTTGGTAAGTTGCCATTCATTAACCAGGATAATCTACAGTTAGCCAGTAATAAACCTAATTCAAAACCCTTTAGGGTGATACAAGACCTGACCACCCTGTTTGGGTTTATTTTGCAATAATGATCAGCTGTCAATTATCCCAACAATAATCGTAAAGAACATAAAAAATCGAACACTGGGCCTCATTCATTAAACCTGACCAGAACTAAGAATGAGACCACCCCGCCCTGTAATACCACCTGCCACTGACTAGAAATAGTAAGTAGCAAATCAGAGATAATGGCTATTTTAAAGAAAAAGGTCAGAACGCTGAATTTGTAGTCAGTGTGAGTGCACTAATATTTAGCTGTGATGCTCTTGGGAGACCCGGGCTGAAGTCTGACCTATAGGTCATGATTTCAATAAAATGTGGCAAAAAAAAAAAAAAAACAGCCTGTCAAGCCATTTCATGGGTTCTTTAAAGAAAATATAGAGAAAGAAAAAGTTATCAATTAGGTGAGAGAGAAAGAGATTGGATGAATAGGGGCCCAACATTCATGACCCATTGAGCACACAACACTCTGCGCTCGGATGACCGAGAAGAGAGACAATGTAGATTAGACGCTTTGCATATATCATGCGCTACTCATTCAAACTGTCTCTTATTAAAGCATGACATAGTCCAGAGCGCCTTCCTCTCATATTCTGGAACTTTCCCCAGAAGGATCAAAAAAGTGCACAGAGCTTTGAGGGAAAACACTGAGAAGGAGTTGTCGAAAAAGAAAAGAAAAAAATTAAACGAGGGAGAGAACAAGGGTGTCATCCATGTCTGGTGGTCTGGACTTCTTCTTACATAACTGTCTGGCTTCAGTTCACTGACATGTGAATCTATAGTGCTATATTGACACTAATGCACTTTGACAGACTACATAGGGAGGAAAGCAAACAGAGCCAGAAAACCTTTAAAACCATCTACTTGGGCATATCATCTGATGGAAATTCTGAAAATAATTGTTAAATAAAGAAATTAAAAAATTATGATTTCCAGGCTTGACAAAGTCATCGAAATGACTAAAATCTTAAGTCATGAACATTGTTATTGTTAGTATAGTTTTGTTGTTGTTGTCATCAGCTCCAAAATATTTTATTTGCTAAATATTGCTCTTCATGTGAGCAAATGTTATAATATGACATTTTTAAATCCTAGTGAAGTAGTTACGAGCAACCATCAAATAAAATTGGTCATGCACATAGAATTGAATAGGTTAAAGGAATAGTTTACCCCAAAATAACTATTCTTCCATTATTTACTTACCCTCTTCATTCTGAACCCCTATTACTGTCTTTCTTCTGTGGAAAACAACAGGTGAATTTTTAAAGAATATCCTGTCTGTTCTTTTCTCTATAATATAGTGAATGAGGATTGATGCTATCAATCTCCAAAATGACAAAAATGCACCATAAACGTATCATAAAAGTGGTCCGTATGGCATTTCAAATTGTGTACATTGATGTGTTTTGAAAATAAGGAAGTTTGGTCATCACATGCAAGAACCAGTGGTGTTTGGTGTCATTGATATCTAACCTGACCCAGTGAATCTAAAAGCATCATTTTTTAATTTAAGAGACACACTGGAGGGCTTAAATTTTGGGTCGGAATAATTTCAGTCTGAATATTCTACCAAAATTCACATTTTGTGTTCTATGGAACAAAAGTTTGGAAAATACTCACCCTTTTTCTTGTAATTGGAATGAGTAAATAATGACAGAATTTGTTTGATTTCTGGTAAAATTAGTAATTAAAATGTGCCTTTTAATATATAATGTGTAATTGGCTAATTATGTGTTGCCGACAGGTAATGCAAGAGATTAAAAAAAGAATGCAATTGACGTAAGACATCAGTTTCAGCATGTAAGCATGTGAAACCAATTACCGTTACCATTCGTACATTTTAAACTGTCATTTCTCTCAGTTCAAGCCTGTTTTTGTTGGATAAAGCAGTCACGTCAAGTGAAAAAAGTCACCTTTATAGTTTGCAAATTTGTGTGGTCTTTCACAAGACGATGAGTAATAGTAGCCTCAGTTTGTCCATTTCACCACTCTCAGGGTAAAGAATAGGAGTGTAAAAAGCTGGCATGAATAATTATCTTTGGCTCACTTTCTTTTGTCTCCATTCCCAGGTTGCTCACAATGGCCTTATTTTGGAGATGGACCACCCAACATCAGGAAGGATAGTGGTGCCAGGTTTGTATAGACTACTGCATGTTGTTGCTGAATTGAAAACCATTCTCTTCATGCAATTCTTCATTTTAATTGCTTTTAAGGAAGCAGTTCAGTGATGGAGCTGAGATGTGTTGTTCTTACACCTTGGGAATGCGTCCAGTTCCGTTAGTATTTACTCACCTTCATGTCTTTCCAAACACATACACTGTTATTTTTTCCATGGAACACAAAAGGAGACATTTTTGAAGAATTGTCACTCAGCTCTTGCCATTCAACAACAGTTTATAGTGACCACAGCTGTCAATTTCACACCAGAAAAGCACCAGCAAAGTAGTTCATACAACTCGTGTGCTATATTCCAAGCCTTCTGACATGATAGATTTGTGTGAATGCAGATAGAATGATTTTTTTCTCCCCTTTTCTCCCCAATTTGGAATGCTCAGTTCCCAATGCGCTCTAAGTCATCATGGTGGCGTAGTGACTCACCTCAATCTGGGTGGCAGAGGACGAATCTCAGTTGGCTTCCTGTCTGAGGCCGTCAATCCGCACATCTTATCACTTGGCTTGTTGAGCTCATTACTGCAGAGACATAGCACTTGTGGGGGCTTTAAGCTATTCTCCGCAGCATCCACGCACATCTCACCACGCGCCCCACTGAGAGCGAGAACTACACGTTATAGCGACCACAAGGAGGTTACCCCATGTAACTCTACCCTCCTTAGCAACCAGGACAATTTGGTTGCTTAGGAGACCTGGCTGGAGTCACTCAGCACGCCCTGGATTCAAACTCGTGACTCCAGAGGTGGTAGTCAGCATCAATACTCGCTGAAGAACCTTTTTGGAGCTTGACAGACTTAGCCACTATAAACTGTTTCTATAAAGAAGTAAAAAAATAACAACATATGGGTTTGGAATAACATGAGGGTGATTAAATAACTAAATAATTTCCTTTGAATATTTGTGAAGTGCTCGGTGATGTGTTCAGTTAAACTCTTTACACCTGAACTTTTCCATTGCGTTTCTGTACTATCTGTCCAACAATCACCCATCGGTTGTCTTCAGCCACTTGTTGTCATCATACATCTCATCATCTGGGCCCTCAGACCTTGGTGTGTACTACCTCCCTAAGCCACTCTCATGTTCCGAACTATGGAAAATTATTTATTTTGATGTCGTGCTTTTTGTTTAACTTGTCTTTGTCCGTTCAATTAAATAAATCTGTATCTCCATTAACATGAAAGTCATTCTTCTGTATGAAAGTCCCAGAGAGACGCGTTTGTTTGATCGTCGACATATGTCTGACAATCTGTGGTCAAGAATGTATACAGTAATTTTTCTCCAAGCGAGTTGATTCCTGCTGTTTTCGTGGGATTATAGTAATAGTGCTTCAAATGTCAGACACTGATGGACTCGCTCCAGACAGGTGGTTTTACTAACAGCAAATTTAGCTGCGGTTTTCATCTCTGTAAACACAAAAATACACGTCATTTACATAGACACCACCGACCAACCCCTGCTAATGATCTATGCTTTGTCCCTTCAGTGACTAAAAAGCAAACACTGGCAGGAAAGTACCGCTAATGGTTTGGCCATGGCTATATTAATAATTAGCATTTTAACAAAAAATTGTATCATTGATATGTAATGTATAATTCATATCAAGCACCTGATTAAATGCCGAAACGTCTTGCGATACAAAATACATTCTCTAAGTCTTATCTAATAAATTTATCTTGTTTTAAGTATGCTTAGCTTATGCTGTGCAACATACTGATGCAGGAAATAATTTATTGCAGTTAAGCGGGGAAAAAAAGGGCCCATATTTTATGGAATTTGTTGGAGGAACCCTTTAAAGTTAGCCAATATTTTTGTCTTTGTCTTTTATTCTAGTTGAGAGACTGATCATTTCTGAGCTTTAGTACTGTACCTCACTATTTATTCCCCCATAACATCCCACCGTTCCTTTATTTTTTACCTTTAATGTGTGGCTCTAAAGAACCAAAAATGGAGTTCCAAAGAACAAAGGTGCAAAATTGGCCATTAGCTTCCATTGACAGTAAGCGTGTATTATGTAATGGTCAGGGGTTTATGCATCAGAGCTGAATAGCACCAAAATGGCTTCACAAAACAATCTGACAGCAGCAATAGTTGTCACATTACATAATCACTGAATAACTAATGACCGTGGAATGAAAATAATAAATTAACAGGCATTTGCTAGGATGCCTTTGAGAATGCAACTACAGTATTTTAAGAAATATTGTCAGACGTTTTTTAAAGCACCAGAGAGTGAGAACGAAAAGGGCTCGGAGGATGTTTTTGTGCCGTTGATTGCGAGAGGCTGCCTCATTAGCGATTGTGCAGAACAGTTTATTGTGAGGCACTTCCCAAAATAAACCCCTTTATTTAAACGAAAGGCGTTTGGCAGAAGCTTCTTGTTAGTTGAGTTTGCGGCTCTCTGTGATGCCCTCTGAAAATTTGACCAACTACGGTGAAAATTTGTTGATGTGGGAAAGGTAAGAGGGAAGCAAAATATGTGCAACTTTAGAACATAAACCACCTCAATATTGATTCAGACTCTTTGACTACATTCACGCAGTCAGGGGCAAATTTGTGTCACTTTTGCATGCGGTTTTCAGCAAAAACAAATTATCTAACCACCCGTAATCCAGTTTATCCATGTGCATTTTGAAATAGTGCTGCATCTTGATTATTTAATACCACATACCCACACATATCCTAACTGATTTAGGAGACCTAAAGAAGTCAATATCTGTATTTCTTCATTGCATAGACTTTATACACTGATAAGCCAAAACATTATCCCTAAAATGCTGTTGGTCCTTCGCTTCTGCCAAAAAAGCGCCAACCCTCAGAGGCATTGCCTGAAGGTGTCCTGTGGTATCTGGCACCAAGACATTAGCAGCAGATCCTACAAGTCCTGTAAGTTGCGAGGTGGAGCCGCCATGGATCAGACTTGTTGGTCCAGCACATCCTACAGATGCTCAATCGGCTTGAGATCCTTGATCTCTTCAACTTATTCCTCAAACCATTCACAAACAATGTGTGCAGTGTCGTGGTGCCATCACTTCCCCAGGTAAATGACGCACACGTACATGGCCATCCATGTGATGTAAGGAAAATGTGACTCATCAGACCAGCTGACCTTCTTCCACTGCTCCAAGTTCCAGTTCTAATGCTTGCATGCCCATTGTAGGCACTTTTGATGGTGGACAGGGGTACTCTGACTGGTCTGCGGCTACGTAGCCCCATTCGCAGCAGGGTGCGATCCACTGTGTGTTGTGACACATTCCTACCGTAACATCATTAAAATAGTACGACAGTAGACCTTCTGTCAGATCGGACCAGACGGGTTAGCCTTCGTTGCCCTCGTGCATCGATGAGCCTTGGGCGCCCAGCACCTTTTCGCTAGTTTGTGTTTTTTTCCTCCTCGGAACACTGTCGGTTGTTACTCACCACTACTGACCAGGAGCACTGAGCACAGAAGCCTTGCCATTTCAGAGATGCTCTGACCCAATCATCTGGCCATAACATTGGCCATTGTCAAAGTTGTCCATTTCACCTGCATTCAACACCTTGACTACGAGAACTGATTGTTCGCTTACCATCTAATCTACCCAGACCTTGACATGTGGCCTTGTTAGGACATGATCAATGTCATTCGCTTCACCTGTGAGTGGTCATCAGTGTATATTGAACACAATGGAGCTGATAAAGAACACCCATGTTCATGAAACAGCAATTTTAGATGCTAACAGTAAACATATATTTCAAATAAGAGCTGGAAAATGGTTACTATTCATGACCAATTAAAGTTAACCATCTCTAATTCTATAATCACAGTAATTGTTACTGTACTTTCTTGGCATTTAGTTTTATAGATGTTTCAGTGAAATGGCCCACCCCTTAGGGTTCCCTCGCTGTGCTGAGAATTCTTTTTCTGCCTTTAACAGGTTTGATGTGTTCCTAAAAACACATCTATTTTTTACCATATTCAAGAACACAATGTAATTGTCTGTTTATTCTGTAAGAACTCATAACTGCTGATGCACATTATGTGCTCTTTAGCTGTCAACCCCAGAGAACTATAAGCCAGTTCTGAACATTAAAACTAAACTTTCTGAAGTTTACAGCCACTGTGTGTACTACACTGATGTGGCATGACATTTATGAATCAGATAATTCAACTTTATGTTATGCATTGAGAAGTAATGAAATATAGCTCTACTCTTCAATAGCATACACTTAATTGAAATTATGAGCGGTGCACTTTAATCCAACCAACAACACATTAGAATAAAATTAGCTTTTAAATCTTACCAATGAAGTTCACTATGCAGGTCTGCACTTGAGCAGTAAATTCAGAGGACAAATATGATCAACTCTTTTTATTGATATAAGAATATGTATCTACTGTTGTCTTGTATAATAGATATAAAACAAGTTTAAGATGAAGAAAATACATTATTTCGTAAAATAAATGTATGAATATGACATGCATTTTGAACAACAGCGCCACATCTGGTGGATTGCACCCACACCTCCCCCTAATGTAGAGATGCCACTGGCCCCCTCTGTCCTCTATTTAGAAGTTTAGACTGAATGAAGGAATGTGTTCCTGAGGGAAATTTTACGAATGAAAAGGTATGGACGTGATGGTGGGAAAGGCCGCAGGCGGAGTGCATCTCCTCTGACGTCAGATTCCCAGACGCCCTTAGTGCTCTCCTCTGATCCACGCTCAGATGTCATACGAATTGACGGGTGAAGATTTTGATCCCAAAAGGCCCAAAAAAGGAGCTCCGCTTGTCAGCGTGGTTTATGTCTTAATCAGCTATTCACTGTTTGCTGTGACACTGCAGCTTTTTACATGTGTTTTTTCTTTTCAGTTTGTTGAATAAACCTGCTGTAATATATATATATATATAGAATAGCATGCAGAAATTGCTCCTTTTTCTATCAATATTAATGATATAGTTTTGTTTTAGTGTCCCATCCATACGAAACAGTGTGCAGTTCTTATGTTCTCATGGATGTTCAATGTCATTATCCACTGTTGAAGTTCAATCCCAATCCTCAAGAACACAGTAACAGAGAATGCTCAAAATTACCCAGAGGTGTTCTTGGTCAGGCTGAATAATGAGGACTTGTGGGCAAGAACCCAGTACTACAATGGCAGATGAAGGACATTTATTGATGTGTTTTCCCTCAAGAGTTTCCCGCTGTAAGCTCGCGAAAGTCTGATGGCTTGTTATACTCCGTCAACATTTATTGTTTTGTTGGGCACCATTTTAATAAAGTAATAAACGCATGGAGGAAATTAGTGTTTACAGACGTTATTCTTTTAACGTGTCTCTAGTACTGTAAAACCTCACTGGTGTGAAGCTAATAATGCTTTGGCTTCAAATGTGCTGTGATGGTTAATTACACAACAAAAAGATTGCAGCACATCTTAAATCTTGCAATATTTGCATTCTACATCATCCTGTCCTTCCGAGTTTGTCCTTCCAAGGTAGCTTGGCAAAACTGGTCTACATAAGAATGCAAGTCTGATCTCTGTGATCTTAGCTATGAGAAACAGACACTGACTCATCCAATTGAGTGAGTTTTGGGCGGAACTATCGGTTTGTTCTAATAGATTCATATGATGGTCCAGAAAACCACCGTCAACTGCGAGAGAGGACTAAGAGGCTTAGCCATTTTAACTTTAAAGTTTGTAGATTTTCTCAATTGGATGGAAACCATACCTCACAAATGACATTGACATGCGAAGCACTCCAAACAACCACGTTTGGATAAATTTGAGTTTATTCATGAAATAGTCATAATAATATAATTAATAATTAATTTGTTAAAGATAGATGAAAGCATTTAGCGTTGCTTTAAGCTCGGACGATTTTATATACATTCAGTGCTTTTTCACATGGCTAGAAAACATAAACTGACTCTTCAGAAAGAAATTCAAGAGGGAAAAACCATCTCCTGATGGACGTGTAGACTTCCTGACAACATGACTAGTAGATCAGTAAAGCTGCAAATCCTGAAAAAAGAGAAAAGAAACGATCCTTTTCACATCAAAGTTGTTTTCGACTTCTCTGGGGCCAAAGTTGTGTGAATGAGAGTGTTTACGTCCACAGTCTGTCAGATCCCCTTGCAACACAGAACAGCTTTGACGTCACCCTAAGCCAGCTATCTAGGGTTGTTAGCGCTGATATCGTCCTGATGCCCCCTGTAGACTTTGCGAAGTATACACAAAAGACAAATCCACTGATGCAGCAGGGGCTGCTCTCAAATCATAAAGCTTCACTTTTCTTTTTTCGGGCCTCAGTATTCCCTCAGGGTGTATTCATTTTAGGAACATTTAGGTCACCTTCCACTTCTCACAGAAAATCTATGTCATTTTGGCAAGCTCTTCAATGATCAATGATACACCATTGTCTTAAGTTTTTTGTTAATTGTCAATTTAGCTTTTTCCAGGGTTGTTCTGTATTGTTTTAAATGGTCAAAATGCCATTGCCACACTTCCAGAGAATATTTTTCCATTATTAAAGGAACATTTGGGGAAAAATGAAAATTCTCTCATCATTTACTCACCCTCATATCATCCCAGATGTGTATGACATTCTTTCTTCTGCTGATCACAAACAAATATTTTTATAAGAATATCTCAACTCTGTAGGTCCTTATAATGCAAGTGAATGGTAACCAAAATTTTGAACCTCCAAAAGAATTCCAGTAGTCAAATCCATAACTTCAGAAGAGATATGATAGGTGTGGGTGAGAAACAGATCAATATTTAATTAATTTTTTTTGGTATCAAATCACTTTCACATTCTTCTTCTTTTGCTTTTTGCGATTTGCATTCTCCATTCATATCGCCACATACTGGGCAGGGAGGAGAATTTATCGTAAAAATTATGTAAATGTTGATCTGATGTTTCTTACCCACACCTATCATATCACTTCTGAAGATTTCCCCACTGGAGTCACATGGATTACTTTATATGCTGATCTAAGTGATTTATTGAGAGTCAAAATTTTGGTCACCATTCACTTGCATTGTGAGGACCTACAGAGCTGAGATATTCTTATAAAAATATTCATTTGTGTTCTTCAGAAGATAGAAAGTCATACACATCTGGGATGGTATGAGGGTGAGTAAATGATGAGAGAATTTACATTTTTGGGGGAACTATCTCTTTATGCTCAGCTCAACAGTATTACAACAGTAATTCTTTTGCCTTTTTTTTTTTTTTTAACCAAATATCATAGTTACAGTAATGGACTTTCAATGCAAGTTAACAAGGCCAGCGTTCCCCAGAGGGTTTAAAAGAGTAAAGAAGCTCATAATTCCTTACATTAATTATTTAGCAAAATGTGTTTATCATTTAAGCTGTAAGTTAAATTGTAATTTTTGAGCTGGTAGAATTTTGACTTGGGGGCCAGGTAATAGAAATTAAAATATACATTTGAAACTCAAATTTGAAAATATAATTTGAAACTCAATTACAAATTAGGTTCGGCCACTCAGAAAAGTATTCCCACCTCCCAACATATAATGGAAGTGGAACTTTATCAAAGATATAACCTTCACCGTTCTGCTTTTAAACCCTTCAGAATGCTGGCCCTATAGACTTTCATTGTAGATAAGTAATGGATGAGTCAAAATTATGTTCTGTGCTAATCGACACTAAGCCACAAATGCTGATGAAAGAGCTTAACTTGTACTGAGCCCAGAAAATTCCTTTAATAGAGCATGGCTTAGGACATGTCTTTGGATGCCAGTTTTGTAGTTTTAAGCTAGAAATTAGTTTTGGCTCTCAGTTTTGGGTTTCCCTGGATGTGGAATTGGAAAGTGAGAGGACTCATAATGTTATATGAATAATTTTTACCACCCAGATTCTCTGTTTTTGGTGCACACACAAGTCATTGCATACAAACCAATGCCAGAATGAATGGAAGTTTAGTTCTGACTTTTAAAAAAAGAATCAACTGTGACTCACTGTTTCCAAAGTTCATGAATGAATTCATCAGGCTCTAACTAACAACCTCACCACCTCCGGAGCTCTTTGCTCCTTTGATGTAAAAATATGTTATTTTATTCATTTTCACGTAAAATTACATGTCATTTATCGTGATTTCCTTTCTTGACTTATGCCAAAATATAATGAGGCTTCCCACTTTGCTCTTATGTTTCCCATAAGCCTCTTTTATCCGAAACCGTTTTCACTTTTTTTTCATTCAGTCATCATCATTCTATCTCTCACGCCAATTCAAGATGCAGCGCGTAGTCAAAAATATGTGCGATGTGCTACTTGTTGCATGGGCTCAAAGCTCCTCAGATGAAGATGTTCATCTTTTGGTTGACAGCTCAAGCCTACAGGTCCAAGAGGCATGTGAGAGTTTCACCCACTCTTGTCCTATCATCCTCTCCTGTCCCTACATTTAAAGCTAGAAATAGCAAAGAAAAATAAAGAGATTAATGAAATATGTTTTAGTCATGATTATAGGATTTTCACAAATAATTGCTTGTATGGACCAGTTTACTGGTCACTTGGATGTATTAATAAAAAATGCTTTAGTAATGCAAATGCTGTATGTAAGGGATAATGTATAGTCAGTGTGTCATTATTGTAAAATAAAGCCTAATGGTCTTGTATCACCCTGATGGAGTTTATTTTGCAATTATGACTGGCTGACTGTACATTATCCCATTTATTACATGGCTACTTACCAAATAAATCAATGAATTAATTCAATTATTTTATTATGTGAAAAGATTGTGACTGAGGAGCGATAAGCAGATGCTTGGGACAAAAGTGAATTACACAGTTTAGCACTAATTATTTCTGCAATGTTGTAAAAAAACATATTTGGTACATAAAAAAAAAACCTGACATTGTATTAATTTCGTGGAATAAAATGTTTTCACAGCGCTTTCATGACTTTTAAAAAAACGTTTTTACAATGTAGTCTAGCTGTCCACAGTCCATTCATTAACTGTCTGATTCCATTCAAAACTGGACATTTAAAGCAACTTTTGGTCCATAAACTTGGTACATAGAACTTGCTTCCAAAAGTTCTTGTACCCTGAAATCGACCCCATTCAGCCGAATTACTGACAAGAACCGTACCCCTTCAGAAATCTTTGAATCGATTCAAATGCTTGATAGTGTGTTGCACGAGCAACTTTGAGACACAGGTTTTGGTCCAATGGAAACAAGGATATAATTTAATTCACATAAACAATGATAAGGGTGATTCGAAGATTGCATTTTTGCTTTAAGATTACATTTTTACTCATTTACTAATATGTGGACATTTCACATGGAATCTGGAGCTCCCACATGCCCACATGTTCAGCACTTCCAGCATAGACCATGAGGGGCAGTGATCACAATTTTGTTACAGACCGATTTCAGCAGCAGAACTTTCAAACCACTGTTGCCAAATTCAAAGTGCGATCAGTCTGGAGGAAGGGCTCAATTTCTTTAATTAGTCTGCCTGTAAACACAGTTGTGTTTATAAGGTTCTGGGCTTGATGCAAATAGTGCTTTTGAGGGTAATATAAAAACAGGGAATTTGCCAAAGTTGTCAGGTTAGCAAAAAAATAACACTTTTTTTCTTAGAAAAAATCTAAACAATTTGTAACAATATAAGACTTTATTAACATTTTCCAAACAAAGCCTTTCAAAGTATAAAGATAGAAATGCACTAAAATATCACCAATTCATGTAACCTTAAATTTTTCCCAAAGTCTAAGTGGGAGTTTGGCTAATTGAAAAAACTAGTCTCCCCATAGGTTACATATTCATTGCAATGGGCATTAAATCCCATAAACTCTCATCCTCCTCAATATTTATCTGCCGGTAGACTGTGGCTATCCACTTTGTTACAGCAATTAGTGAAGTCGCGGTCAGGATGTCAACGGCAGCGTTCAGCACCACTTTGAACGCCACGTGAAAAGCGCTTTCACACAAAAAAGTTTTGGTGATAATTAAGACTTGATGTGCTTCTGTGGGAATTAAAATTAGCCTTACGTAGGCTGAAAATTACTTGATTTCTGCACAAGTCCAATCTGGGCTTGTTTTATACATCAAGAAGCATTTCCTCATAATTTTATCACTGAAACTGAATCACTACTGTGTGTGTTTGTGGTGTGTGCATCAGTGTAAGGACTCCGGGTGGACACATTGCAAAGTTTCTGCTCTTTCAACAGGTGTTTATGCTGTATAGACGGTAAAGGCGTTAATCATTATTCTGAAAAATTTACACATTAAAATGTTTTAATTAGTCCAATGCGTTATCACGTTAATTTCAACAGCTATACTAGATATAACTATATATTATTCTCTGTTTTCTTCGTAATGTCTGTACTTATTTTCTGTACTTTAAAGTCTCTATACATTCAGCTATTTTTCCATGCGTTTACAATACAGATGTTCACAGAGACTGCGGCACCATCATTTAAAAATTTTTTTCCACGTCCATCTTTAATTGTGGTATAATCTATCACCGATAACCCCGCCCCTAAACGGCACATAAAAATGACAAACTGTGATTAATTGTTGAACATGCCAGTCAAATGGGTCCATTAAAGTGGACGGTAGTTGAGGAGAATAAACTGTAGACCTTTTGCAGCAAAAAGACTAGCGACAGAAAGTGAACAATACAGTGGAAGTTGTTCAAACCATTTATTCAAATAGCCTATACTTTTCCTCTAGAATTTGTTGCATGCATGTATTGCTCTGGCATTCAACCCAGTTTTAAGTGAAACTCATATTTTTATGACTCACACTATCTCTCTCATGTTCCTCCTCCCCCCTCTCAAACTGAAGTGGTCTTAGATATACCTATACATAAATCTGAAGTTGTTTAGGAGTTTGCCTCAACTTCAATTGCACTTTGCCTCTTTATGTTCTGTCCATTTAACTAAGCACCATTTAGTGACACCATGTTTTTATTCAAGAGTGACTGTGTGTTTGAAGTAATAAGCTACAAAAGGCTGTGTTACAGTGATTTTCTTCACATTTATGGGCAGTTTTTAGGCAAGGTATGAAGTAGGACCCTCTTAACCATTGTAAATGACTATAATGCACACCCTGCTGAAATCTATTGCTTTAGTGAATTTCTAGAAACATCAATATGAAAGACAGCAATGTACAATAATGAATTACTTTCATTGTTTTCACTATGATGCTTGGGTGTTCTGGATGGTTGCCAGTGCATTGATATGCAGTTGCTTAGGTGTTCTTTGGTTGTCAGTGTGTTGCAATGTGGTTGCTAGGGTGTTTTGAGTGGTTGTTAGATGGTTACTTTCTGGCCCAAGTCAAAAGAGCTCATCCCCAAAGATATTCTAGTTCCTCGATATTGCCCAGGTCCCTCTCTTAATGTAAGTCTATGGGGTTTTACACCCATTTTATTGTCGACCAACGAAAATAATGCACCAAATTGATCAGAAAAAGTTACAGCACAGCTCACCTGAACAAGCCACACAATTTGAGGTATCATCGCGTAGCAAAATTTCCACAAGGTTATGTTTAAAACTTAGAGTTAAGGGTTTTGAAAACCGTTAGCCTCAATAAGCACTACTAATAAACAATTCATTCACCAGGTTCATTAACTAACTGTAGGCTTTTTGTGATTGATAAGCAACTTAGTGGCTTCATTAATATACAATTCAACCGTTGTGTGGTCACAGGTGTGCATATATCGGCTATTTCACAGTGACATCAGATGTGGTCCAAACAGATTTTAGAGCCAGAACTATCTGTTTTATACATTTCCATATTTGTCAGATAAAATGGTGTTGATTAGATATAGATTACTGGAACTAATATGAACCGGACAGGACTATTCAGCTTTAACAGGTTATCTTAAAGCAAGAAAAATTAATTCTCTGAGGGAATGTAAATGAGGTGACCACGACAGAACCCAATTGTCACTGGTAATTGCTCCATGTAAAGAATTCCATCTCGGGGGTTTCCAGTACTATGGGGAATCTTCGTGGAAATACCGGAAAATTATGCTCAATCTTTTTTCAATCAGGAAGGAAATGTGCTTTATGGTTTGATGATGATATTTACATGCAATCAGACACCAACAGGATGCATGCATCCATATCGCATGGAAAACGTCAGGAGTGATTTAGCTCAGCAGTTCGAATGTATATTTAGTATGTCAGCGTGGTTTACTGTAACCTTTCAATCCTGTCTTCCAGAGACTGAGATAAAAAGTGAAATTCCAGTCTAAATATATGTTGTGACATTTGTCTGCTTCACAGGTTCAATGGAGCATTTAAAGCATTTAAATTTTTGTGTGAACTATTCCTTAATGTTTCTTAAAGGTACAGTCAACAGATGCTTCTCAAGTATGAAATGAGCAGCGAATGAATGAAGTTCAGAATGGGAGGAGAGAACACAGTGCGCTTTGTTGCAGTAGACCAAAAGGAAAACCTTGGACCGTGCCTGTGGAGGAGAGGAGCATCCTGCTCCCTCGTTCACCACGGTAATGGCTGAGGAGAAGCAGATGTGAAAGCGGGAGGCAATTAAGAGCCTGCGGCCAGCCGATCAGAAGTGAAGGAGAGGGGAAGAGAGGGAGGGAGAAGATAGAGGATGTGGTTAAGCCATTGCTTCTAACTGCTGAGGCTGCGAAACCACACATACGCACACAATCATGTTGGAAATCTATCGCTCCCTCCTTTTTTGGATGTTTCTTTTCTTGAAATGGAGTAATGATTTTACTCGTAATGCTGCCCTCTTTGCCTCGTTACCGCATTTCCTGTGCCGAATATATGCTTGTTTGGAATTTCTTAATTTCAAAAGTCTCATCATCGGTACACTGAAAAGTTTTTGTGCACAGTTTTTCTAAGTAAATTTGAATTATGTAAAATTAAGGAAAATCTACTTAATTTAATGACATAGTATCGTTTAAAGTAAGTAAATTTAACTTAAGAAATTTTGTTAACATCGGACCCCTAGCGATCACCCGCGCACCGCCCATACCTTGAATGAGGTGACGGGGGCCCTAATTTCCTAGCTTTTAAGGAGGCCGTCTCCCATACTACGAGGCATCTTAGTTGTTTGACCAGCAACCAACTAAATGCTGACTATACTAATTCATTAGCAGTATTCATCCATCGCCGTCTAGTCTGCGCTTGTGCAATTGCCCTTAACCGGAACCTTCCTTTAATTCTGGATACGCACATTGGTACCCTGCCGTCCACACCACTTTCCCGCGTCACCACCTCACCTAAGAAAAGGACGAAGCAAAACCCGTTAGTCCAGCATCCTTGGCCTGCTAATTGTGGAGGTCCCTCAAACCTCTATGGTTTCATGCAGATGATGGTTAGGGAGCGATGCATCACTAGGCAAGTGCACCCCAAGATAAACAGTCATAAATAATATTTACTTTAAAGCTAGAGGATTCACTTTTACATGTTTGAATTAAGTACAAATGAAGAGTGTACTTGATATTTTCAGATTCATGCAGAAAGTACTTTTCTGCCATATTTACTTCACAACAAAATATTTGTTTGCAGTGTACCTGTTAACATGATTATATTGTCCAATATATTATAATTTGATATGACAATAACATATCCATGGCCCAGCAAAAGAAGCCACTGATAGGAATTTAATTTCTCAATTGTTTCTCAGCAATGAGATTAAATGGACAGAGTCTCCTGTTGCTCAGACATTTTTACCCCAGTAATCACACGTGTCTCCTTCAAAGTTTCAAAAGAGATCTCAATGTTGCACACTTTGCAGAGATTTCATTATGAATTCTAAACATTTGTCATAAAATTCTTTCAAGAACGAATTATCTGAAATATTCACAAAATATTTTACTCCATTAAGTCTCCTGCGCAAACCCTGAGCAATAAAGTTTTCTTCTGGTACTATAAAATATATAAATTAATTGTCAGAAAAAGACCACTCAAAGCAAAATACTGTATATAGTCCCTCAAAATATTTGGAAAATTGAGGCACACTTAAAAATACACTCATTGGGCACTTTATTAGGTAAACCCATACATCTACATATTCATGCAATTATCTAATCAGCCAATCGCGTGGCAGCAGTGCAGTGTATAAAATCATGCCGATACAGGTTACGAGCTTCAGTTAGTGTTCACATCAACTAGCAGAATGGAGAAAAAAATGTATCTCATTGATTTGGAACATGGCATGATTTTTGGTGCCAGACAGGCTGGTTTGAGTATTTCTGTAACTGTGGAAGTCCTGAGATTTTCACACACAACAGTCTCTAGAATTTACATGCTGCCAAAAACAAAAAAACATCCAGTGAGCTGCGGTTCTGTGGACAGAAACACCTTGTTTCCTTGTACGTGACCGTAGTAAGGAATTTTCCAGAGCAATTGAAGCTTGAAGTTCCACCTGTATGTTTTTGAAAGTTTCAGTCAGCAGGAGGCAGTAAGCGCAGCTCCAGCAGTACAGGCAGCAAATCGACAGCTGGATGCTCTAGACTGGTGATAGGCTCATGTTCAATGATTATGAGAATAAACCAAACAATATATTGACTTCAAAATCCACTTTTTGTTTTGTTTAATCAATGCTTAACTTGTCTGCCACAATAGTGTAATATCTTTAAATTATGTGAATTATTAAAGTATTTATTGTATATTATATTTATAATTTCTGATCTATATATTGAATTATCTTTATTTTGGGGAACTTTTCAGGAAATATTGAAATGCATTTAATTTGATTAATCAATCGGTATATCATGTAATTAACCCTTTACAATAACGTTCCATTTGTTAACATTGGTTAACATGAACTAACAATGGAAATTACTTTTAAAGCATTTTTTTAATATTGGTTAATGTCAATACATTTTTAAAATTAAAGTTAAAAATTAAAGTTTTACCGCATTAGTTAATGCACTATGAACTAACAATGAACAATTGTATTATTATTTGCATTAAAAAAAAGTTTAATAAATGCTGTAAAAAATATAAATTGTTCCTTGTTATAGTTCATGATACCTAATGCATTAACTGATGTTAATGAATGGACCCCTATTGTAAAAATATAAAAATCACTTTGGCACTATTTGTTAAAATGTAACTGAAAAAAATAGCTAAGAAAAGTTTTTTCTTAGAAAATCTGTTTTTGTGAGATGATGCCACTTACCTTGATATTTTATATTTTTTATCTAAAGCAACAAAGTTTGTAAAGTTTCAAGTGTAGCTGATGCGTTCAAACATTTTGGGTCCACTGTATATATGGCCGACACTCGACTCCACAAAACCTCAACTTGTAAGGCCAGGCTGTGATGCATTGTCACATCAGAAGCACTCTGAATCAAAGAGAACATATGGAAATGTTTATATATAGCCTGACTAGAGACAAAATCTGATGAGAAAGAAAGTGACTTTGCTCCTTCACTTCAAATGTCTTTTTTAACCCAAGCTACCCATGCAGTTTGTCATCTGTTCCATGTCTTACTTTAATCCATTTGAAACAAGAGACTTTCCAAAATGCCATTAATAACAAATGACAGGGCTCGCTCTCGTGTTGACACGCACTATCTCCGTTTTGAAAACCGCATGTTTTTCTGTCAGACCCCTTAAAGCAGTTGAAAAAGTGGTGAACGGGGGACGTTAAGCAATCAAAACACATTTATGGAATGCATTTGGCTACAGCAATTGCCAGGAATGTGACCTTTAGCCAGAAGTGTCATGCTCCATCAGGTTTTCGAAATGGATTTTAAGTGCAAAATTGAAACAAATAAAATTAAAAATAAAGAAATCATGCATTCACGTTTAAATTTGGTCATTTCAATTAAGATCATTTGCTTTAAACCGAAACTTTTCATGTTTCACCCAGCTTTATGCCACTCTAAACTCTATGGCCTTTTTTTTACTTGTGAAACAAGTGTTGAAGTGTTGCTCTTTTCAATACAAAGGAAATGCATGACAATCACTGATTGTCAAGGTCAGATGCAATTTTAATTTGTTAAAAAAAATGTCATTCAAAGTATTAAGTAAGAACTTTTTGGAGGCCAGCTCTGCGTATTGGCTCAGTATGTAGGTGTAAATCCCTCATTGCGTAAAACAATTTATGAATGACAATTGTCGCATTACCTTCACCTTTTCCTTTTTTTTCATCGATCAAGGATTGGTTATATTGTCATAGAATCATGGGGAGGAGAAGCAATTAGTTTCTGTAAAATTAATGGGGCATGCAGAAGAAAGAGAAGTAAAGAAAGGAAAGTATATTTCAATTCTGCATAATAATAATAGCAATATCTGAGCTTCAAGGAAGTGACTCCCACATATGAACTACTCTGAGGACAGTCATCCATTTTGACATCATCTTTCTGTAAATGCCACATTTGTATATTTAGGGCATACTCGTATTTCACAAAAATTAGGTCAGTTGCTTTGTGCTTTTACGCAGGTGTTACGTATGAGTACAGATAACAGGAAATAATGAAAGCCTTTAGTCATTTTGATGAATATCCTCTTACACTGTATGTGTTTAAATTGAATTGCAAATGTTTTGTATTCTGAGTGACTCTTCAATTAGGGGCAATTTGACTGCTTGAAATCTTGAAAAGAGAAACATCTTTAAACTATGTTTCATGTGTTTTATAACTTCAAATCTCCTGGAATTAAGATTCAGTCATGACATTTTGTTGAACCAACTTTAATTTTGTGTACTTTGATTAAATGACTTGATGATTTTTCAGTTTTTGGGGAAAAGTGCAGACTGGTAACCAATACACAGAACACGAAACAGGATATACAGGTAGAGAGTGGTAAGCAACAGGACACAAACAATCGAGCGACGAACACAAAACAGAGTGATGTACATATAGTCTGGGAACTAATGGCGATCAGGTGCTGCTTGCTTGCAGCAAGCTGGAATGATCAGCGTTACCATGGAAACAATCAAGGCTTCCATGGCAATGCTGATTACTTGAGCCAGTGACACCTGAACCAAACAGAGAGAACATGTAATGACAAACTAGAACAAACCAGTTCCGAGACCATGACAATACTTACTTATATACTTATACTTCCTACACTCTACCGGTTGAAAGTTTTGAAACACTTTACTGAAATGTTTCTCATGATCTTAAAAATCTTTTGATCTGAAGGTGAATGCTTTAATGTTTGAAATTAGTTTTGTAGACAAAAATATAATTGTGCCACCATATTCATTTATTTAATTATTAAACAAACTTTGGTGCAATGTAAAGTAGTGTGTGTACAGCTTGTATAACAGTGTAAATTTGCTGTACCCTCAAAATAACTCAACACATAGCCATTAATGTCTAAACCGCTGGCAACAAAAGTGAGTACACCCCAAGTGAAAATGTCCAAATTGGGCCCAATTACCCATTTCTCTCCCTGGTGTCTTGTGACTCATTAATGTTACGAAGTCTCAGGTGTGAATGGGGAGCAGGTGTGTTAAATTTGGTGTCATCGCTCTCGCACTCCCTCATACTGGTCACTGGAAGTTTAACATGGCACCTCATGGCAAAGAACTCTCTGAGGATCTGAAAAGAAGAATTTTTGCTCTACATAAAGATGGCCTAGGCTATAAGAAGATTGCCAAGACCCTGACACTGAGCTGCAGCACGGTGGCCAAGACCATACAGCAGTTTAACAGGACAGGTTCCACTCAGAACAGGTCTTGCCATGGTCGACCAAAGAAGTTGTGCACGTGCTCAGCATCATATCCAGATGTTGTCTTTGGGAAATAGACGTATGAGTGCTGCAGAGGTTGAAGGGGTGGGGGGTCAGCCTGTCAGTGCTCAGACCATACGCCGCACACTGCATAAAATTGGTCTGCATGGCTGTCGTCCCCTCTTCTAAAAATGATGCACAAGAAAGCCCGCAAACAGTTTGCTGAAGACAAGCAGACTGGATTACTGGAACCATGTCCTGAAGTCTGATGAGACCAAGATAAACTTATTTGGTTCAGATGGTGTCAAGCGTGTGTGGCGGAAACAAGGTGAGAAGTACAAAGACAAGTGTGTCTTGCCTACAGTCAAGCATGCAGGTGGGAGTGTCATGGTCTGGGGCTGCATGAGCAAGGTCTCTAACATCCACCAGCTCCGTGATGTCGTCACGGAGGAGTGGAAGTGGACTCCAGTGGCAACCTGTGAAGCTCTTGTGAACTCCATGCCCAAGAGGGTTAAAGCAGTGCTGGAAAATAATGGTGGCCACACAAAATATTGACACTTTGGGCCCAATTTGAACATTTTCACTCAGGGGTGTACTCACTTTTGTTGCCAGTTTAGACATTAATGGCTGTGTGTTGAGTTATTTTGAGGGGACAGCAAATTATACAGTCATGCAAGCTGTACACTCACTACTTTACATTGCAGCAAAATGTCATTTCTTCAGTGTTGTCACATGAAAAGGTATAATCAAATATTGACAAAAATGTGAGGGGTGTACTCATATATATTTTGGCTGTCGATTTAACGCGTTAATTTAGTTTGATTAATTTAAAAAAATAACGCGTTAAAAAATATATGCAAATAATCGCACTTCACCCAGACCATAATAAGGAAGAGTCCTGAGAAATGCAAGCTTGTAGTACCACCTGTTTACTCCAGAGGGCAGTAAGTGAAATTTCAGCTGTATGAGCAATGCACAGTTTATGCGGTGAAGAAAACAACATTCAGCCGCAACAACACAAAGATGTGTTAAGTTCTTGCGTTCAAAACACTTGAAGGAGCGCAAATGCGAACTAAGTGATCTCAAGATGTGTTTAAAGATTGAGTATTAAACTATTTAACTTGACACAGTGACCTAAACATTATATGTTTATGACGCAATGCACACGAGACGCGACACAAGCATGTCTGACGCAGGGTGTTGCTGGATTGAGATTGAAATTTGAAAGTTACCCATACATATTTAATAAAATCAAAGAAATTTCCTTATTTGTAAGTACTACCTCACTAATTATTTTCTTGTCCAGAGATTTAATTGTGATGTCGATATATTCTGTACATTTTGTGGTCTGCAGGCGGAAAACAATTTTCATTTATTTTGGAGTTGTCCCTACTTGACTTGTTTTTGGTCTATATTTCTGCAAGATTGTTAGAGATCATATTATTCCCAGCTTTCAACTTTGTTTTGAAAATGTTTTATTCGTGAACTGTATGTCAGTGATTGTCTTATGATCAATAATATGGTAGTAAACAATACATTGTATTCTAAAGCCGCTTTTTGTATTGTCTTATCAATGATTAACTCTTCTGCTACAGGAATGTAATGCATATTAATTATCTGAATATTTTATATATATAATTTTTTTTTTATATTTAAAGATAACTATGTATAATTATATATTGATTTAAATGTATAATCTTTATATATTGAATTATTGTTCTATGAGGGGCTTTCTCAGCAAATATTTGTATATGCTATTAATCGTGATTAATTAATCGTGACACCATCTAATTAATTAGATTAATATGTTTAATCGATTGACAGCCCTAATATATATATATATATATATATATATATATATATATATATATATATATATATATATATATATATATATATATATATATATATATAATAAAGAATGAGTATGTGTTTCAAAACATATGACCGGTAGTTTATATTTGTTAATATCTGAATATTTTGCAATAAACTTTAAATATATTGTTTCTATATCTATTATCAACGACTTAGAATCAATATGTTTCTATTTTCCACTATTTTTCATTTAATTATGTCATTCCCAATGCTTCATTGATTTTAGTTTATTCCCTAAAATTTAACATATTGACTTAAAGACTTAACAGTCTTGTACATTTGATATTTTGTCAGATTTTAAAATACTTTTTTTGCTTCAAATCAAAGTTTGTATTGTTGTGATTCACTTTGGATGTAGTAGGTTTAGTTCAAGGCTTATAACTCTTGTATGAAGGATTTTTATAATATCCCAAAAGAAAAAATGAATGGGAAAAATCTAGTTAGAACCAGGATGGCTGGACAAGTGAGCTGGCACGGTTGCACTCTGTTGGGGACATGAAAATTATATTTTCTTTTTCTAATAAAATATGCAATACTTTTTTTAGGAAAACATGAATGTAGAATTGTTCCTGATTTTCACACTTTTCATTCATTTACTATTACAACTAGGTGGGGCAAAAAAGGCCATATTTTACAAATTGAACATTCTTAAAGGGATAGTTCACCCCAAAATTTTAATTATCTCAATTTACTCACCCTCATGCCATCCCAGATGTGTAACTTTCTTTCTTCTACTGAACACAAACAAAGATTTTTAGAAGAATATTTCAGCTCTGTAGGTCCATACAAAGTGAATGGTGACAAAAAATTTGAAGCTCCAAAAATTCCATTTTAAAAGTAATCCATACAACTCCAGTGGTTTAATCCATATCCTCAGAAGCGATGGGTGTGGGTGAGAAATAGATCAATATTTATGTCCTTTTTATTATATATCTCCACTTTTAATTTCACATTCTCCTTTTGTTTTTTTTGGAACTGCATTATTTCTGCATATCGCCACCTACTGGGGAAGGAGGGTAATTCATCGTTACTCACCCACACCTAACATATAGCTTCTGAAGACATGGATTTAACAACTAGAGTCTTATGGATTACTTTTATGCTGCCTTTATGTGCTATTTGGACCTTCAAAAGTTCTTGACACCATTCACTTACAATCTGTGGACCTACAGAGTTGAGATATTCTTCTAAATATATTTGTGCTCAGCAGAAAAAAGAAAGACATACACATCTGGAATGGCATGAGGGTGAGTACATGATGAGATCATTTTCATTTTTTTTTAATTATCCCTTTAAAACATTCTTAAAAATGAGAAAAAATTAATCAAAGATAGAAAATATTATTATAATTATTTTTGAGGACAGCAAAATTCCATTAATTTAAGAATTACCCTTACCATTTAACAGCATGAGTTAAATTGTGCCAGAATAATTGGGACTGGAATTCCACCACATTGCATAAAATTTTTTTATTTATTTATTTATTTATTTTTTTTGTCAATCAATCCCATTACAAATGTTTATGCTCCAGTTTTCAATTGTTTCAGTGCACACATTCCAGCTCCATTTAGTGCTTAATTATACTTTAATTTGTTTTTAGTTCATTACATAAAGTATAATCCACCATTGTAATGCACCCAAGTCTCAGACACTTGACCCACATCTCTATCATTCATCCATAGCCCACTCTCCATTTTAATTCAGTCACGTACAATTCATCCCAGTTCACCACCATTACTGGTATACAGTGTCCCCAAAAGTATATGGAAACTATGAAAAATATTTTTTCGGAACACTTCTACTACAAAATCACTTCCATTTTTTCTGTTGTTTCCACACAGGCCCTGCAGTGCAGTTCAGTAGTTTTGAATTCAGCAAGCCGATTCCTCCCCCTGTGATTGGCCAGCACACCGTGCAGGTTCTCAGAGACACCTTGGGATACAGCAATGATGTCATAAAGCAACTCCTGGCCTCACAGACTGTCAGTCAGAATGAGGTGCACTGATGACAGGATATGAACTGGGAAACACCTCAGGCTATGATAAATACTGCTTAACCACACAGTCCTCTAATGATCAATCAGCATGCCAATAACATAAGCAATGCCTTCCCTCTTGTCTCTGCAATTATACTAATGTGATTAATCATATGAATATCCATCAGAGAGGAAACTGCAAATGTGAAAATAATGACATAATGATGCATTCAGTTCACACACAAGAATCTTCGCTGCCAAATTACATGTCTTTTCAAGCATCATTTAGATTTTACACTATCCATAATGTAAACACAAATGATTTCACTCTGAATGATTCAGTGTAATGAGACTAATAAAACAATACCTAGGTAAATCTCTTAAAAACTGTCAAAAAGTTTTATGATACACTTTATAAAAAAAATATGATTTTTTTAAGCTTGTTTTAAGGACCGTTAAGATTTTACATTATTTTCATGATAATTATGTTAAATTCAAAAATAAATATAACATATTATAAACATATATAACATAAAATCAAAAGCAATAAACATATCACATATAAAATTGAATTGAAAGTAAGAGAGAATACAAGGTAAAAAAAAAAAAAAGTTGCACAAGTGCAAATTTGACATTTCATAATAAATAGGACGTGTTCTTTACCTTGTGCGACCCCACGTAAACATGCGTGGACATTGTAATTTGACTTCGCTATATGCAATGCATAATTTTTATTAATTTAAACTGACTGATCTCAGTTCTGGAGTCTCCATTCTGTCAGTAAAGGGTAAACTTCTGACGTACTTCTGGAGTCATGTAACAAAACAACATGGCGCCAATCACAGCAGAGTTTGTCTTCGGGAGAAACGCCAACAAAACTACATCTGGTAAGAAACCTAAATACATTTTTACATTGAAACCTGTTTGAATCAATAGATTACAGTATCTAGTTTCATCCGATAAGCCATTTTATTTAAATTTGAGCAGTTTATTGCGAAACGGCATGCTGCTAAACACAATGTACACTAATGTGTACTTTGGTGCATTTTTTCTTCAGAAATCCATTGTGGTGCATTATCACATTGGGAATAAATGGGTTCATACAAAAGTTGGAGTTAGGACAAAAATATGGTTCATTTTAAACTGTGCTGAGACCAGTGCAGACAGACGTCACACTGGAGGTTAAGTCACTCACTAAATAGTGAGCATCTTGTAAGTTTCTATACAGCTAAGTGCATTCATTCACAAAATCAGGCTGTTTCAGGCTGTAGATGAGATGATGTTTGGACAACTTAACCTGTTTTGGGACAATGATAATCAGTACATAGATTCAGAATTTATAATATAAAATTTTATTTTAACATGGTTGGCAGTGATTGGATGATGCTGGCCATTACTTGTATCAGAATAAATTATGCTAATTTCTGATGTAATGGCTGTAACGTCTCAAAAACATGAATAACCAACACTCCTGGAAACATAATAAACAATTTGATTAAAGAAAGTGGACTTTCTATAACTTTTTTTTAATTTAATATTTCACAACTTGGTCCCGCTATCCACATATGTCCACATATGTTGCCATCAGTTTTAGGAAAAATATAGGTGCTACTAATTACAAATCAGAAAGGGAAATAGAACTTGCACACAGTTACACTCGGGTCTCAGGAGGTTAATAAGGACATACGTAGAACAATGACTTATGTATTTTAATTTTGTTAATTTGAATTCTAGATGTGACAGTTAACAAAATTGAAGATATTTGTGGCTTATTTTTTGATATATGTGTATTTATAACAGCAGATTTTTTGTTCTACTTTTTTAGAGGTATCATATTATAAAATGACAGTTTCCAATTTTCAGATTAAGAAGAAATATAGAACACCAAATACAAATGTCAAATTCAGATCTTAGTCATTTAGATCGTTAACAAACTATCAAAGCTCCAAATTTGTTGCTAACATTTTCCAAACCATAGACAAATTACATACACCAAACAAACATATATTTGTTGCAGTATAGCATCTGATATCTTGCCCTTTGTTGAAAAGTCTTGAGTAATTCACTCAATAGCATCACTGTAATGTCCATAAACAATCCAGCTGTGTCTTATCTTTCTTTGGCTCATGTTTTCTGAAATGATCCAGAACTGCTCTTGTCTGCCATTGAGAATCTAACTGTATTTCCGATCATAATGAGTTGTGAGCTCTTGCAGGTGTGAGTTCAAACGACACTTCAAATTCCTATCATAGTTTTTGACTCTGCACTAACACATAGTCAGGTTGTTTGGCCGTGCAGTGGAATAAGCACCATTTCTGAAGTCTATAACTGCCAAATCTTTCATGTCTGATTTCCTACGAATTGGGGTACATGCACTGACTCATAGCAAAACAATGCAATGAGGATGAACACATGCGTACAATAGCTTCGGACTGTTCAAAATGTTAAATGTTAAAGATGGATTGTGTCATTTTTTAAAGTGACTGTGACAAACACTGTGACTCTGTGGCACTACCAAAACATTCCTCTGTTTGAGTGGTCCATCCATCCCGACACAGCAACATTGGCTCAACCAATGACCTGAGTTAGGGCGAGGATAACCATTTTGGTCATTATTGCCATCAATTAAATTTGGTGATGCTAGTGGCACAGAAATTACACACTTATTATTAACACCATGTGTTCTCAGGCCGCATTCTGTCATATGACTCTTTATACAGTATTCAATGTGTTGTGACAATTTGCACTTGTTTTAAAGTGACAACTAAGCCTCGCTCTCTAGACATCGTGAGAAGCTGTCCAGCTCAATCCAGAGTTAAAGAGAGTTTTCCTGAATGACTCATCTGTTTATACTGTTCCAGTTCGTTTCATTGGAGACTTTTTTTTAAATAAGTCCCTTGGATGAAATAATGCTCAAATCATAATCTGCACAAGGTTGTGTTCTCAGCCCTGAGGTCCTTCCATTTAGCTAGAATGGACAATTAATATTCAAACCAATAACATTTTACTGACATAATAATGGTGTGATCAAATCCCAGAATGTCTATGAATAAACAGATGTCAGCTCACTGAGGCTGTTCTGATGAAGACATTCCAACTTCTTTTGGGCGGTTATGGATGGTGTCACAATTGGTAAAGTTCAGAAATAGGCAAAGGTCAGCACAGAACAACCCTCAGCATTTGTATATGTGGTTCTCACTAGACAAGGATCTTGATGCAGAAGATGACATGAGTCTTTAAATGGTGTCCCATGAGGGTGCTTGAGAAACTGGGTGTAAGAAATGGTCAAAGTCAGAACTTGGCAAAAGTCAGTGGCTCGACAACTCTGTGTTTTTTTCATTTGGGTCTCGGTAGATAAGGCACATGATGCAGAAGATGTCTTAGAATAGTGTCCCATAAGACTGTTAGAAAAACTAGGAAGTACTTTAATCGATCTGGATATCAAACTCCAATTACTCCCCTAGACAGTGATTTGAAGGTTTGAGGGTTTACAATAACCATACTTAATCTTCTCCAAACAATTGCTTGTTTATGTTTAGCATTTGTCTGCATTTTTTCTCTGCGACGACTCTCAGGATGCCCGGATATGAGGTCCAGGGAGAGCGTTGGGAAGTGCTTTCCTGTTTTCAGTTTGTGTTCCGCTGACACGTTCGAAGAAGGAAACGGTTTATCCAGCCCGACCAGCTGCACATGACATTAGCCCCCTCCCTGCATCCCACGCTGCACCTCTCCAGCTTCAGCCAATGGGAGGTGACCCATGCTGCCGTCACTTCCAGTTTTGCATGTGTAGGCCGTTGCTATGCTGACATACGGTTTCCAGAGCAACCGGCAAGCAATGAAATGAACTAAGCAGACCTAGAGTGAACCTGCGGTGATGGGAAGAAGTAAAACAGGAAAAAGAAATTGAAGATAAGAATTGGAAAACCATATGCAAGGCAGAGAGAGCAGGCATGAACTTCTTCCATGGACCGAACCGGTGCCTTAGGCACTTGAGTTTAGATGAAAGATCAGTCGCAGCGCAAAACAGACTGCATGCCCTTCTATTGTCTGTTAGCTGAGATAAGTCTGTGGGAATTGTATCAAATGAGGTCTTCTTTTATAAGATAAATTGCAAGAAAACAGTTTTGGTCAGTGGACTTTTCCTTTGGTCTAATACAGAATTGATTTATTTACTGTAAGTAGGCTCGCTAGAGTAGTGCTAGTATAAGAATAGTAGAAAAGAGGTATATAGAAACAAAAATTTAAAAATTATTTTTATCTTTCAATCTCTCTACTTTAAAGGTGCAGTATTTAAGATTCAGAAACCCTTGTTATTAATGACACCTGTGGCCGTTAAGTGAACTGCAGCCAGCTACATGTTGCTTGTGCTTGCACGTACACTCCATAGGGATGCGAGCGAGCATTGGCAAAAACAGTGATGTAACATACAATGAGGCTGAACGTGATTCACCGGCATCATGCTGACAGATGAGGTAGCATAATTAAAATTACACAGTTATGATTGTTTTACTACAAACTTTGAGACTGTATATTATATTTGACTCTCCAGTGCTGGAACAGGGCTAAAACAAAGTGTGGATATAGGTCTGACTATGCAAGACTGTAGTTTCAAGTAATCACTTTTCTTTGCATGATACATTGACTGCATTTATACAATAGCCTATGTGGTGTTAGCAAGCTAGTCAGCTTTATCAATAGCTGTTAGCTAAATTTGGTGAATGATGACAGAAGCAGTTTATAAAATAGAGTGCAGATTATACATATGTTGACACAATTCAGTATTGATGTGATTCCATCACAACTGTCATTTTGATATATCGATGCGCTATTGTTTTATAATAATAGACTGTATATATTTTCTGTATAACCAAGTTACGTTACACTAATGAATGAAGCTTTTTGCATTATCTTGAACATTGTAGTTTCCCTTGCTGAATAATTACAGATTAACATTGAAATTAACCTGACTTTTAGTATAGAGAAGATCGTTTAAATTATTTGAAAGATACAGAGCAAGGTAGCTTGCAATTCGCCAGCATAGCAGGCAACATTCTGCCCTGCAGATATTCACTCCAGTTTTCGCTCGATCACGTTCCCGCTTAACCAGAGGGGATTCAGTAGATAAAGTTTTTTTGTATTTTTTTTTTTTTTGGCTCACTCAAACGTTACCTAGTTTTGTAGACTGTCTGTTGACCCTGTTGAATAGCAGAAGAGAAGATATTACTGTCTGAGGCAAGGCTCTCAGGTGTGCGCATAAATGCCACATCCTTTGGAGTTTCCCGGCAAAAGCGACCCGCTCTCTAAACATGAAAATCAGTCTACAGGATTTAATAGGCAACCTAGAAGTCTGGGAAGGGCTCGTTTTTTAATTTTATTACAAGCCCTTCACACATTGGCAAAAAAAAAAAAAAAATATTGCACCTTTAAGTCTTCACAGACAAAATTAATGTGAACCAGTCTTAGGCTGGTCTCCATGACTGGGGGAGCTGGTAAGGCTGGTCTAGTTTGATGGTTTTAGAGGGGCTTTAGGCACTTGCCAACTGGGAGACCAGCTGATCACCAAATAGACCAGGCTAGGAGACCAGCTTGGCCAAGCAGGGAGACCAACTAGACCAGCTTAATACCAGCACGGCCAGGTTTGGAGACCAACTAGAAAAGCTAAACACTGGCATGACCAGGCTGGGAAACCAGCTGTCCCAGATTAAAACGAGTCTGGTTTGGACCAGCTAAAGACCAGCTAGGCTGGGTTAGGTGACCAGCTTGGCCAAACTGGGAGACAAACTATGCCATCTTAAAACCAGCTTCGCCATGCTGGAGACCAGCTAAAAAAACAGCTTTGGCTGGCTAGGAGACCATCTTAAAATCAGTTCTGCCAAGCTGGGAGACCAGCTTAAACCTGCTAAGTTAGAAATCTTTCCTTCAGTAGGGCTGTTCCAGACAGTTCAGGGGAAGCAGCTGGAAGGATTAATTTGTTAGCTATGGTCAATTAGAGTCAGTTTTGATATCAGGAGATTGCATGGATCTAATCTACTCAACAAAGACACTTTCTTGTGCTTTTGTTGTGTAAATATGTAAAGTTTTCCAGGTGAGATTCCAGGTCTTTTAAGATTAGTTCGTCATTTTGTGTCTCATCGAGTGGTTATGACATTTGACCATTGTGAACCAAACTGAGTGGATTAACTCACAATAAAATGTCAGTCTTCATAACGTTTCCACTTGAGCAAGTCAGATTTTGTCAGTGTTCATTATGTTTCCACTTAAAGGTAGTTAGAGAACTGCCGGCATTCTGTTATGAACACATAACCTCTGACAGGCTGAAGTGCTGTTAAGTTGTTCCCTTTTTTCTCTTGACTACCTCCCTAGCTGATGAAAAGGACTGCAATATACCAGAGATATTGCACAAGATGAATTTCAAAGCATGCATGCTTCAAGGATTGGCATTCCTCATCTACAGTGACCAGTTCCATGATACCTGGCACTACCAAGCATCAGGTTTTTTTTTTCTTAAACAATTTTGAATTTACTCTTGTGTACTTCATAATTTTGCTGCTTTCCAGAGACATTGCAAAGAGCGCCTTTTGCTTTTATGGCTTGCCAGTTAAATTATGTATTTTTCATTGCCTTGAAATACATTGTGTCCTTGTGGCTTCTCCCTTCACTGTGTAATGAAACAGGCATGTTGTTTTGCACCGGCTTTTGCATGCTGTCCCAGAATGCATATTCGTGTCCTCACTTGCACTGGTCATTCTGAACTGAACAGTCCCAACCAGCAACACTGGCTCAACCAATGATGTTAGTTTGAGGCTGGGCTATCTGGCAGACAGGAAGTGTTTGTGAAATCTATTTAAAAGCATTGTTTATTTTTGCAATTCCTTTTAACATTATTGTTCCCTTAAAGCTGAAAACAGCTTTATGAAAACCTCTCTCATCTGCAGTTGTTCAAACATTCAGATAGTCACCCCCTAATGACATCAATGGATGAGTAACATGGTTGGGGCGGTTCTAAGTGGTTTGCTCCAGAGATTAATTAGCAGAGAAAGCCCATTTCTATTAAATGAATGGGAGAAATTGGAATGCCCAACAGCAGCCAAAGGTCAATGGATTTAGAAAGGTGGTCTCGCCTTACAGTTAAACGAGCCAATCACCTTTTGGATACAGACATCGCCTGTCAATAAACCCGACAACGTGCATACGTATTAGCTATACTTGCCTAGAAAATTGTGTTTTTACTCATAATCTGAGGTAAAGAAGCACAATTTATGATACTAGTGTTGTTAGATTTAACTGCTGATTTGAAATATGTTCTTTGATCGTAATCTTGACCAACCATTTAGAAGATTTCAGGCTTTTTGTCATTCAAGTAGA
Organism: Moxostoma hubbsi; assembly: GCA_032164185.1. Taxonomy (NCBI): domain Eukaryota; kingdom Metazoa; phylum Chordata; class Actinopteri; order Cypriniformes; family Catostomidae; genus Moxostoma; species Moxostoma hubbsi. The sequence goes on from JAVLUX010000033.1 coordinate 9,611,636, forward strand.
TGGGAGCTGCTCTGTCATGACTGGAAACAGCCTCCTGAGAGTTTTCCAAAGATGGCTAACAGTCGACTGACTTGCTAGACAGTCTTTGTTCACTCAAAACAAACACATTTTTTTTATAGTGGCACATAGAAAGTGTTTACAGTTTTTGAGAAAATAAATCTATAAATGGCTTACTTAATGAAGAAAGTATTTTAACACTGAAGAATTTCGCACAAGATTTTAATATTTGCACTACATAACCAACTAGATTTACATGATTGTTCACATGAGATCACATTGCGTGGTAACTCAACCGATAGAGAATTGCATTTGTGATGCAAAGAACCACAGTACGAGTTCTGAAGACCACGCAAGTTGACATGTGAGACAAAAGTGTCAGAGGCACCACAAAATGACGTGGTTGCTTCTGCAATTCTGTTTTTCATCTCACATTTTCTTTTTATGTAACTATCAGTTAGCTGTAAGATTAAGGTTTGGGGTGGGAACATAAGTATTGTTCGGAATAAAGTAATGTCATTTTGCATTTGGTCTCATCATTTTCATGAGATCAGGCTGGACATTACAGCTTTGATGTTATGTAGAAGACCATATGCTACAGTCATGATATCCAGATTAAAACTTTTTGGAGATGTGTACAAATATTTATCAAAAACAGTTAAAATATCATGTAAAAGGACTAGGTATCATACAACCATATAAATGCTTATACAATTGTATGTAAGTGTAGGACATTTTTTGTAGCTGGTGTGATACTATACCTCAATGCCAAGATACCAAGAAGGTTACCTAATGTCAGTATGGCCTAACTCAGTGGTTCCCAACCCAGGTCCTGGAGTACTCCCAACACTGCACATTTTGGACATGTCCCTTATTTTTAACACCCAGTTCTGCTCATGGAGCCTCTATTAACAAGCTGATAAGTTGAATCAGGTGTGTTAGATAAGGGAGTCAAACAAAATGAAAAGCATCAATGCACTTTGATGTAAAAAACTGTCCACTTCAAAGCGAGGCACTGCCTATCCGCTATTTATCACTCAGAAAATTGTACCCTTGTCCATTTCCTCTGTGTCAACAATGTAACGGCATGGCAGACCAACTATACGCCCAGAACGCCTTACACACAGGATGCTCGGTAAGACCCTGGCACAAACATCTGGTCACAAGTCTTACATATACATAAAGACTTGAAGCAAAACAGACTCCTACATTTTTTCCAGCTGTGCTTGATCATCCAACGCCAACTGGATATGAATGAATAAATGATTATTTATTTTTTTCAAAATGGAATTGTACACAGGTGCTCTTTCTGACTGATTGTTAAACGGCCCCTTGTCCTCAAAAGATTAATTTATTTTACAGACAAACTTTGCTAATGATTAACCCTTCCTTGCCAATACCTCCATGATGTTCTGATATGTAACTAAAAACAGAATAGCCAAATTGAAAGCATTTGGAGAACACACATCTGGAAAAATGTCCTTCCTCCTTCATAGGTGAATTAATCCAATCTCATTATAATAGCCTAACATTGGTGAATACAGCTGTTATTACATGTAAATCCACATTTTCCAGTTTTTATAGCAGAGTGTACAGACTTAAAAGGAACAGGTCACCCCATTTTTTTTTCGCAAATCAGTATGACTTTCTTTATTCTGTGGAACAAAAAAGGCACATATTAAAAACATTTTTACAGGGTTTATTTGCCACAGTGAGCATGTTTACATGTATGTTCTTACACTGATTATGCTTAATAAGCCGACAACGTATGGTCATGTAAATGCATTAAACAGCATATGTCATAAATGGCTTAAGACTATTAACTTCAACTTTGTGACTGATTCTTCTACATTATTCTCAAGTATCTGCTGATATTGAGAGTAATCCATGCAACCCTCAACTTTAACAAGATTCCCAGTACCGGCACTGGCCACACAGCCCCACAGCATGATGGAACCTCCACCAAATTTTACTGTGGGTAGCAAGTGTTTGACTTGGAACGCTGTGTTCTTTTGCCGCCATGCATAACACCCATTGTTATGACCAAATAACTCCATCTTTGTTTCATCAGTCCACAGTACCTTCTTCCAAAATTAAGCTGGCTTGTCCAAATGTGCGTTTGCATACCTCAAGCGACTCTGTTTGTGGCGTGTGTGCAGCATCTCCTTGTGCAAAGTGCGCTGAATTGTTGAACGATGCACAGTGGCACCATCTGCAGCAAGATGATGTTGTAGGTCTTTGGAGGTGGTCTGTGGGCTGTTTTTGACCATTCTCACCATCCTTCGCCTTTGCCTCTCCGATATTTTATTTGGCCTGCCACTTCTGGCCTTAACAAGAACTGTGCCTGTGGTCTTCCATTTCCTCACTATGCTCCTCACAGTGGACACTGACAGCTTAAATCTCTGCAATAGCTTTTTGTAGCCTTCCCCTAAACCATAATGTTGAACAATCTTTGTTTTCAGTTCATTTGAGAGTTGTTTTGTGGCCCCCATGTTGCCACTCTTCAGAGGAGAGTGAAAGAGAACAACAACTTGCAATTGGCCACCTTAAATACCTTTTCTTGTGATTGGATGCACCTGTCTATGAAGTTCAAGGCTTAATGAGCTCACCAAACCAATTGTGTGTTCCAATTAATCAGTGCTAGGTAGTTACAGGTATTCAAATCAACAAAATGACAAGGGTGCCCAAATTTATGCACCTGTCTAATTTCGTTTTGATGCATATTGCACATTATCTGTTCATCCAATAAACCTCATTTCACTACTGAAATATTACTGTGTCCTTCAGTTATTTGATAGATCAAAATGAAATTGCTGATCCAAACACCAAATTATTTATAAATGAAAATCATGGAAATTGTCAGGGATGCCTAAACTTTTGCATATGACTGTATTTCAAATGTTACACAAACAGACTTTTTTCAACCTAGTCTCGTAGAATAAATGTTACTATAACTACATTTTTGCAAACTGAGTTTTATGTGCCGCTTTATAGGTTTGCTGCAGTTTCCTGGTGAAATGAACACTATAGATGCTACATCAACTGTTTTATTCACTTTCACACAAATTATGAGTACTATGGCTTATTATTAATTTATGAACACTTATTTTTTGCACTATTACTCACAAGCAAGCTACGTTCTGATATCAACACTTTTACTATCACACTTCATTTGAAAAATGATATGTTTTACACTTGTGTTACAGACTCACCTACATTTACACTCTTAATCCAATGTGATTAGCTTGCGCAGTAGCTTACCTGATAGAATGTTGGACTCGGAAGACCAAGGTTCAAGACCATTCAAGCCTGCAAGCTGAAACGTGAGACAAGAGTCTAATAGAAGTGACTTGAGATGATGTGGTTGCTTCATAAAATGTGCTTTTAATTTCTTGTTTTGTTTAGGACTCTTATCGGTTAGGCTTAGGTTATTTTAGTGTTATTCTCATATCACTATTGGTCAGGTTTAGGTTTTAGGTTGTGGAGGCACATTTAATTCATCTTAAAAAGCAATGTCTGATTACAACATGATTTCACTCGCTTTTGGCACCCCCTGCTGGGAATTTTAAAGGGAAACCACAGCCAAACGTGTAATAAGGCATGTAATTTCATTTAGCAAAAATGTTGCCACAGTCAAGTAATGTTCATGAGACCAGGCTGGATTTCTTACTTTGTCGAATTTTTTAAATAAGCTGATTTTTGGGAGTAATCGGTGTATTGGTGTGCATGCAAACATGACTTTGTTCTGTCATTTTTGAAAAAAAGACCAAAAACCAGAAGTCTTCTGAAGCGCTATGATCACTCTATGCGTGAACAGAATGAAATTTGAGTTGTTATTAACTCTCAAATAAAAGAATAAATAAAGCAGTCAAACATTCAATAAATATGGTGGCTACATCGATAACATTAAACCTCATTGGTTCTCATTGTGTCTCTTGATCAAATGTCACAAGATTTTTTATTTTTGGCTGAATTATTGCTTTTAAGGGTCCACACATTGCTAAAGTCTCTGCTCTCTGTCAACCAATTGCTTTCAGCCTTCTTTTCCACCCCTTTCTCCACTTGACAGAATGTTTGTTTCTATGCAGTATGTATGTACGCATCTCTGGAGTGCCATCTAGAAATAAAACAACCAGTGTTTATTCTACATACAGATGACATGGAACATGTCCAAAGTAATGGGATAATTCATCACTCTTAGTCTCTGATGATTCTTTTTTTCCAAAAATGTTTTTACATGTTGGACTGTACCTCCAGCAAGCCGGGAGTTTGTCGCTGGGCTCAGGAGAAGGGTGGCAAAGACAGATTGTTTTAGGTAGTTCAGATACAGAGCCCCAAACATTGTCATGTTCTACACTCAGAACCCTTAGACCCCTTTAATATTCATCATGACATGTGTCCCTGGATTAGACACTTAACTTAGTCCACACATGTCCTATTACCTGTGTGTTGAGCTGGGTGGTCTTCAAGAGTGACGTGACTTACTCTACTTTTGATACTCCTCATCGACAGAATGATCTGTAGTTCATCAGCAGTTCATTCACCTGTAGTCAACAATGGGGTAGGAGTGGTGGATTATGGCATGCTTCATTTGAAGTGCTGCACAATTGCTCAGGTTTAGGAGATAATTTGAATGGAGCAACAGAATGTATTGGACTCTTGTATGTGGTTGAAAGTTTCTCAGAAAAGGAGGGGAAATGCAAATCAGGAATGCTCGCCAGCAGTACTTTTTTACAAAGTTTATTTTTGGTCTTTTGACAAAACTATTGTTTAATATAGTTGAAATTTAATTTAGGCAAATATTATATTAATAGATTTTTATCCAAAAAAATGTAAGACTCATTTACCATAGCACGGCAAAATTCTGTGGGCAAAATATAGTCATCTCAATTAGAATCACGAATTTTAACTGATCGACACATCCGGTGTCAAAATGTTTTCCCAGTGCGAGTTTTGCGCAGTGTTCAAATTTGGTGAGCTTTGACACATGAATTTGCACCGTTTAGAAGTAATCTCTGTGTAGACTGTAGACACGTGACGGTATTCGGTAATATGGTATATCACAGTAATAAACATGCATAATATTGTTATTGTGGGGACTTCAATATACCATAAATAATTCTAGATTTTCTTTTAGTAAAATTGTTTTGATTTTCTGAACACACAGTTTTTTCCCCCATCAGCGAATCAAGATTAACAACATTGTATGCTGTACAAATGACACATGCACACCTCTGATGTAAACAAACCAACGTGAAGTATTTTGGCTTCTATAAAAATGCAGAAAGATTGTTAGTTGGAGATGGTTTCCCTTTGTGTAAAACATGGCAGAAAAATGTCAACAAACACTGAAACACCTCCAACAGCTAATCTGTGGGACAGGTAAATTGTATTTGAAAACTGAGACACAAAACTCTAAGAGACAACTAGCTATGTGGCAACTAAGACAACAAACAATGTGAACTGTTGTTTCCATTTGCAGATAATGTGTAGCTTGCTTTCAAATGGTTGTAGAGTAGTTAGCTAAATCTCAGCTAGCTACACAGTAACGTTTGTGCCTAGTTGTATTCAGCTAATGTAAAGTCCTTTCATTTTTATTTATTTACCTTTTTTTTTTTTTTATCCAAATTTCTCCCCAATTCTCTGCCCAATTCCCACTAATTACTAGATCTTTGTGGTGGTACCTCTATCCGGATGGATGAGGACAAGTTTCAGTTGCCTCCGCTTCTGAGACTGTCAATCCGCACAAATTACCACGTGCCCCATTGAGAGCGAGAACCACTAATCGCAACCACGAGGAAGTTACCCCATGTGATTCTACCCTCCATAGCAACCGAGCCAACTTGGTTGATTAGGAGACCTGGCTGGAGTCACTCAGCACACCCTGTATTCGAAGTCGCGTCTCCAGGGGTTGTAGTCAGCATCAATACTCACTGAGCTACCCAGGCATGTCCTTTAATTAATTATGGGAACATGGCACAAAGATGCCATACAGCAGCGGTCACCAATAAGCAGACCATGGTCCAGGACCGGATCCTGGCTTGGTTTCATCAGGACTGCGAGGCATCATGACAACGGTTGCCTCATCTTACCATTTCTACAGTTTAAGTGAGCAACGTGTCAAAACTACGGTGCTGTAAACACCACAATAATTAATATTTTTCTTTACTGTCGAACACGCTTCATTCCCGCTCTGCGGCATTGTCTCTCTCTCTCTGCTATAGACATAAGGTGCCGCATAAACCCTGATAAGTAGAGTTGCAGGCGTTGTAATTTTAACAACAGTAGCAGAGACATGGTGAGCAGCAATATAGATGGATCCTAGCATCTTTTGCCTAAAAACACTGCAGAAAACAAGAATGAAGCAAAGTGAAACTATCTTCATCTGTCTGATATATGACTGATGTTGTGCTAAGACAGACAAGTTATCTCTCTCTATCTCTCTCTCTATATATATATATAGCAAACAGTATTTGCATACTGTACTGTTATGTAAAATTTTTGTTTGCGTTAGTAGATTGTCATTTTGACTTAAATTATATACATTTTCTTTCAGGGGATACCCCTGAACTCCCATACAGTATTTTTTTTATCTATCAAAAGGCCTCATATGTCCCATACATAGGTGCAAAAAAACATACATTGTAAAAAAAAAAATGGACTGCTGTCATTCAGCTTAAAAAACTAATTGTTGATCATATATTTTAATATTTATATCCAGTTGCCCTCATCTGATGAACTCTCTAAAATATTTTAATCTTTTTGTGGAAAAAAAACCCTCAGACCACAATAATTTGGCTGCTTTCCTGGACCTCTTGGAACTTAAATTGAAATCCACTGCCATACAATGTGAACTTGCAGTTATTGAATTTGTAGCTAGCATCTAAATATATATTAGCAAATGGTTTGCTATCCAGAAAAAAACATGCATACTCTTGTTGTAGCCTAGTAGCTGGCTCAATTAAATTAGTCTAGCCTTACTTTAACATTAGCCTTAACAAGATAAATTGCAGGTTGCACAGCCCTGTTGCATGATGACCATTTAAATACTAAGACATCAGCTCATGACCCAAAATCTGCACGTCAAACATCTTTGACAAAAATAAATGCTAAATCATTGGATTTCTATTTTTCCCCCACATACAGTTAAGAGTTTTGTGTTACATTCTATCACTAACAAGTGTCCATTTGTGGTAAATATGTGTCCCTTGATTTATTGCACACCCTGTTATGTCATGATACCATGACCTTTCATTAAAGATATACTGTGTGTTAGGAAATTACATCACACACACACACTGGAGGTGTATATCACCCATTCTGCAAAATTACTTTGAGTTATTTAAAGCGTATAACTCTATTGTTTTATTCATGTTTTTTCTTTATTTTGTGGTGTTAGTCATATGTGGTCAATCATAGCATATCCACCCTGTTATGGGAAGATATATGGGAAATTAATATAATATTAAAATTCAATATACAGTATTTATGTTAACAGAAATATTAGTTATATGTTTGCTAGATATCAATCACAGACCATGTAGTGGCTAATTTATCCACTGAATGTCCACCCTGATGCTGCCTATTTAACTGGATAGACATCTGGATTTTGTAGTAATTTAGCTTGACCAGTATGACTAATAAAATCTTTAATATGTCCCTGTATTGATGAAACATGAAGAAACTATAGTATATTTTATTTTTAAAAGGTTTCAAAGCAGGAATGTCACCGAATTGTAGGAATGACCCATTTACGATATGTACAGTGTTGCAGTCCTGCCGTTCTCTACACTCCGATTATGCAGTCTACAGTAACAGTAAAGTACATTCTATAGTAACTGGACTACATCCTGAACAGCTCTACTCACTGTGGATGAGGAAATAATTTTAGCGGTAAATTCTTTTATAACTTTACTCTCCCAGAGTATAAGGTGCAACATAAAAAAGAGGCTTCTTGACAAGTATTTTTGCAGGTTTCACATGCACTTAACATCCGCCCACAGAATTTTATGGTGAAAAGGTAAATGTGACCGAGCCATTAGTTGACCAGTAAAGTTATCTATAGCATCTAATTATTTAAATATGTATCAAACATTTTATATACTGTATTTATCAACATAAACAACATTAGAAAACTACCCGGTGTATTCACAACGCAAGTTACGTGTCCTGACTAGCGCATAGCTTTGTTCAAATTCATCTGTTCACTCGCACCATTGTCTGTGCAGATGTAAGTTGGACTATTATGTTTATGTTTTGGATATGGCTGATTAATCTCATATACAGTATGTACTGTATGATCCATTTGAGTTAACTAAATAACCCATAATAAAGCTGTTCACTGGATTATTTGAACATATTTTCTAGAGTTTTCTTTAAAAGAAAAACACTGTTTGGAGACAATACATACTGTTTATATCTTGCAGTATTATTTTTGTCACAGTATGTTTTAATGCTAATCGTTTAATTATCATCATGATGCGTAATTTTGTCTCATCTTCATTATCGTCTTTGTTGTCAACTTACATTTTTATTAGTGATTTCGCTGATGAGATTAACACTGCCTCTTTCACCTCTCTGCATTAATCAAAGCCTTTCTCTGAAGCTGGCTTCATAAAAATTCCTCCACCGTGTTCTGTAAACATTATAAATTCCCTACTGTCTGTACTAATGGAGAAGCTATCCAGTGCTTACATTAATGCAAAAGTTCTGTAGCATTGAGGGATGATAAACTACCCAACGGCCTTGATCTTACTCTTTTCAGCTCTGCCTGTGTAAGTGACAAATAGCGCTCAGGAAAGATAGATGGTTTTACTGCTGCAATCCCTGTCCAACCAGACCTCACACTGCACCTATCACTCTCCATTTTCTCACTCCCACACACACACGTGTGTGTGTATATATACATGTTCGTGAGCCAGGCCTGGAAGTTCGACTGGCTGTTTGCAGTGTCTGAAGTCCTGCCATGGGTGTGTTCTGTTTACTGGGAGCTGTGGGAAATGAGGGGTGGAACCAGAGTGGGGAAATTGTTCTTGGAGGAGGGGGAGCGGCTGCAGTCTAAACACCCAGTCCAGCTGCTCTGAACTGCTGCATGGGCCAGAGAATGCAACGCACCCCCCGTTACATCATATTCTGTGGTCCCGGTTCCAATGGCCGCACATGCTGACACTTCTCACTCACTTCACTGCGTGTAACAACAGCAGCCGTGCAAATATATGTCTACTGGGGTCATGAAGGATTAGAGTGTGCCAAGAGACAGTAATGGAGTCATTGTCTGTTTTGTTCAGATACTGTAAAGCCAATTTGTGGACAGTGAGGTGATTGCGGGACTCTTGAGGACACACCTAGAGCAGGAATGGAAGGATCTGAATAAGTTCAAAAATGTTTTTTCAACCTGCTCTTATAGGCTGTTTTCAAACTTTTTTACCTTGTCGCTGGGCTGACTTTGGAGCCATGAAACAGCAATTAGAACAGACTCTAATGCTGTTAATTATAATAGGAACTTAATAGGAAAGCAGTACATTTTGAAATATTAATTTTACAATTTTATATTATTATTACTTTTCACCATTTTTGTAGACAGTATATATTTAATGGCACTCCATACTGACAAACCAAAACATAATTTGGTGTTGGTCCTCTGCATACCGCCAAAACAGCACTGACCCACCGAGGAATAGACTCTGGCACCAAGAGATTAGCAGCAGATCCTTCAAGTCATGCTAAGTCAGATTTAGATCTGGGGAATTTATAGGCCAGGGTAACACACTGAACTCTTCATCATGTTCCTTGAACCATTCCTAAACAATGCATGCAGTGGCAGGGTGCATATGAAAGAGGCCACTACCATCAGGGAATACCATTGCCATGATGGGGTGTACCTAGTCTGCAATGATGTTTAGGTAGGTGGCAAGTGTCAAATTGACATCCACATGAATAGCCAGACCCAGGGTTTCACAGTTGAAAATTGCCAAGAGTTTCACACTCCCTCACTTGCACATCGATGAGCCTTGGGCACCCAACACCCTGTAGTCCCTCCTCGGACCACTGTCGGTAGGTTCTCACCCCTGCTGACTGGTATCACCCCACAAGCCTTGCCATTTCAGAGATGCTCTGACCCATTCATCTGGCCATATCAATTTGGCCCATGTCAAAGTCAATCCAATTCTCGTGCATTCAACACATTGACAACGATAACTGATTGTTCTCTTGTTAGGAGATGATCACCCGAGAGTGGTCAATGTTTTGGCACATTGGTGTGTGTGTGTGTGTATAAATATTAGGGCTACATGTTTATTGTATTTACAAAAAGTGTTAAAACTGTACTGTCCCTTTAAGAGTTCCGGCATTTCAGCATTTTCATTTGGTTGAGAGCATATTACCTAACAAGAGTGGACTCGCACAGCTTTATTATTCATGTTCTTTATTATTATGTTCTTTTTTTCTTTTTTTACCTAACCCTAGGTTGTTGTTTTAACCCTTAACAACTAACTGTGAAGAACAGAAAAGGGGAATTAAAAAAGACATTTTCAATGACAAATGGATTAAATGAATCTAGTCTTTGGACACACATTACATGAAGCGAGTCAAACCAAATGTTTACTCTCAACAAGCAGTGAAAGGATCTTGGTGCTTAACTTTGTATATTAAAAGATGGATCTTGGGATTTTAAGAATCAATTTCAATACAATTCTTTTCGCATACCCCCTGGAACCTGCTTACATACCCCAAACACTTGATAATACGAAGATTGCCGAACCTATGATGGAATCCTCCGAACTGAGGTGAGAACGGAATGACAAGGACATTTTCATGATGCAGGCCAAAAGTCGCTATGGTAAAATCTCTCTTATGAGACTGTCCTGAGCCTTACCTGACTGAGAGACTTTTTTTCAGCAGGAAAGAAAAAAAATGCCAGTTTTAATGTGTTATTGAAGTATTTGTCCATTTGTATTTATTACCAAAACTATCGATCTATTGCAAGAGATGCAACGAATGCCAGCTGCTTTCCAAAGCCAATTTATTCAGAAACAAGCAGCTATGAGAGAGGCAAACACTATAGTAAGTGTGACCAGAGACTGTTTAGCCTGAGACCGAGCACTAGCATTGAAATTAATGGGAGAAATTGGAACACCTAATATGGTGAAAGCAGAAAAGGAAGTCCCACCTTATTGGTAAAAGTGCTAATCAACTTTTAGATACAGACATAGCCTGTCAGTTAACTCAAGAACGTGCATGTGCATTAGCTAGACCAGCATAAAAACAAAATAGCCGATTTATCATGATCTGAGCTAAAGAAGCCCAATTTATGATGCCAATGTTGTCAGATGTAACTGCTCATGTGAAATATATTCTTTGATCATAATTTAGGGTTGCCAATTTCAGTCTTTCCCATTTTTAAGTAGATGGGAGCAGTACTTTTATGCCACTTGTATCCATAGAAAATAGCTGCCTTGGAGTGTTTCAAAGATGACAGTCGAGTGGACTGACTTGCCTTGAAAGGGACTTTATACACAAATGATATGTTCGTCATCAAGGCTCACTTTTGCAAATAAAGACGGATTGCTTTCATACCAACTGTCAAACTGATTTAGGTCTGAACCCAAAGCTCTAATGCGAACGTGGCTGTAAAATCAGAAGGGAAAGACTGGAAAGTTGATAGCCAAATATCCACTGAAACTAACGAGAAGGGCTTCTTTTGACAAAACTGCAAAACACAAAAGGAGCTTGTGTTTTTCCAATTAGAAAGGGAAGACCAGATGGGAAGTACACCGGACACCCCCTGAGCACAGTAACAGAGGAAAAGGCCACAGGGGCTTAAGTGATTTTGTCAGACACTGACACTTCCTATGAGCACTTTTATTACTTCTGGTACCACGAATGGAACATGTCTCAGTGTTTTAACATTTGCAGTCCTGATGGGTCTTAAATGATAATACAAAATGTCCTTGTAGCATCAGGTCTTTCTTCAGGGTTCACAATGTGGCTCCTTTTGTTTACATAATATACTTGTAAGATACCTGGAAAGCGCTCACCAGCAGCCACTGCAATAAAATATGTTTTTCTTTGAAATCGTCAAATGTCAAAGCATGATATATTCCTGGAGTGGAGCTCTCACTGTCTCATAGCACTGCTTTTTTATTTTTCAGAAATCTGACATACTCCAGAATGTTTTTCAATCAAATATTGGCTAATCTCTCAAGGTCATTATTTTTATTCCAGATTCAATCTAGACATCTTGTTTAAAAATTTGAACAACAATTCACCTTGTCATCCCACTTGGAGTACACTCTCTCCCACCAGTCATATGTCCATTTCTCAGAGTCATGACACATTATTGACGTGGCTTTCTGTGTGTGCGCTGAATCTGAGTTCCTTCGCGTGTGGTTTCTCTGCACAACAAGGGGCATGATGTGCTCCTCTGATGAATCACTTGTCAATTGATTCTGCAAAGGCTTCCAGACCTGTCCAATTCAAGCATTACTGCCTGCCAAAAAGAGGAATGCACCTCTTGATATATCTGTATATATTTGGGTATGCATTGAAAATATATTTTCCTAATTACTTTTGGAATAGTTACATTTTCTGAGAATGCAGTGCAAAAGATGGAGGTATGGCGTCCTGTAGTTGTGAAAGATCTAAGCTAGTAATTGGAAAGTTGCTGGTTTGATGAACACAAGTAGCAAGTCAAAAGCTATCCTAACCCAGGGTTGCTTCAGGCAGATTATCCATGTAATACATCCATTAGAAGTCGCTTTCGGATAAACACATCTGCAAAATGACTACTTAGCTCCTACAGAAAAGGTAATGATTTTTAGAGAGAGACCAGTCAGTGCTAGTTCTTTATGAGATGTTTGCTTTACTTGAGTATGTTGTCGTTACTCTCATAGCTCTGATCTGACAATGAGATGTACCATTTAATTTTGAATTCAACGAAATATCAAGTAATTAGTTGAATGCAACTAAAACTGTAAGCATTTGATTTGTTTCTAGCTGAATGAGCATCAAACCTGTCAAAAATTGACTGCCTCCCCACACAGTGTAGCAGTATACCTCTGGCAGCATGTGATGATGCACACCTGATGCTGATGTCACCAGTCACCGCTGCCAGGATGACAGGCCTCCATTTACCTATGACTGTCCAAACACTAGACACTTTAGGACACTAAAGGAAATTCACCAAGCACTGATCCCTAGACCTTAGGGAACATATCATAACCTTTGCTCCACAAGGGCACTACATATCCTTTTAGCTCTGTACAAAATCATGCATGGACACTTTATTTTTCCTTTTAACATTTAAAATGGATATTATGGATAAAATAGATATAAACGCATATTTCTATTCCTGGATGAGGATCAATAGCAATACTTTATATCACTATGCAGCATCCAGAGCTGATGGTCATTTTTGTTGCATAGCAATGTTCTGTTTACTATCTACTGTCAAGGACAATGTCCAACACCACGTAAATATGTTTTCATTTGAAAACATATTCATTTTTTCTACATTTAATCCTCTCATTCACACTCAAACAGCGTTATCTTCCACGCTCTCCATTACCACATACTGTTCTTTGGAAAACGATATTTAAAACTTTTATAAATTATGTTTTCCACTCCTAATCAAACACACCTGAACCATCTTATCAAGGTTTTCAGGATTATTTGAAAATTACAGGCATATGTGTTGGAGCAGGGTTGGAGCTGATCTCTGCAGGTTGGTAGCTTTCCAGGAGCAGGGATGGTACATCCAAATGGAACTTTACTTTTTTTTTTTACTACATGGAAGCATTCACCGTTATTTCAGCTAACAGAAGTGTCGTTTCAAACACATGCGATGTGTTGACACTAGCTTTCGCATGTTAGCCAAACTCAGTTCAACACATATCTCAAATAATGTACACATTCACACAGTGTGGGTAGATGGTAAAAGATTCAACTAATATTTGTAAGTTTTGCTAGTTGCCACATTCATCAATAGTTACGCTGGGCTCTGAGTGCATGAAGTGTTCAACATCCACACTCCTTGGTTGAAGAACCGTTCTTGTAGTACTCTTTCTTTTAGAGTACTAGTGGCACTTTTCCACTGCACGTTACGTTTCAACTTGACTCTGCTCAATTTACTTTACTGAACTATCTTTTCCACTGCAGTTTAGTGCCGCCTCAACGTGGGTGGGATTATAGACTGATCGTCATAGAAAATGGTAATAAGACATCATCTTAAATGCGACACAAACATTACAACCATAAACAATAACACAACCGCTAGCTGATAGCTATTAGTTCATTGTGCTTGCATAAAGCAGTTGTTGCATGGTGATTTTACGCAAGTGTAACAGTTAAATCGGCCTGGTTGTTTTAGAAGCAAGCAGTAGCTGGTCAACTAAATAAAGTGAAGCTTTCAAGTAGAATATAGAGTAAACATACATCCTCCATCATGGACTCTGATAACGCCATGGCCGAGTCCAGGGCACTCTCCTTCCCATTGCCATAGATAGCGTCCATTTGGTCGAACCACTTCCACTTTCTTCTGTTTGAACCACTCGGGCTGTTGTGCTACTTGATGGTTGTGTATTCACTTTTAAGTTTTTTTTACTTTTCCCTACACTGTTGGTAGGTCCGGTGGTAGCCGTGTGCTGCCAACAGCTGAGACACTTCCTGAAAGACTTTTCCTTTTTGCGTAATTTCGTTCATCGCTAACAAGAGGAACGTCTTTTTACAATTCGAAAGTCGTATGAACAAATGATACTGCTCTCTGACCAATCAGTGATCTGCAGGATTTTGACGTCACATTTAGTATTGGCTTGGTTTGCTTGGAACCTCGACCGAGGTGGTACTAAAAAAGTATCAGGTACCAGGTTCTATCCACAGTGGAAAAACCCCCAGAAAGTGAGCGGAGTCGAGTCGAGCTGTACCGTGCACTGGAAAAGTCCCATTACTTGTATTTTCAGTATGAACACACTACTCTTACCACTTACACTACAAAATGGCATAGAATATTGTGATTTGGGACACAGCTGATGGGTTCGTAAACTAGCGAAAACAAGTTAGTGTGGATGTAGACTCCTAAGTCATCTCTTACTCTTGCGACTGCATCAAACATCACTTTTGTAGCTGGAAATAGGTTAACTTGTGCTGGAATGGACAGTCCAACATTTTGGTGAATGAAATTCAAGGGCTTCCTCTTTGTGCATTGAATCAGAAGCTGTCTAAAACACCCTCCATCCCTCCCAAACACCATGACCCATGATTCACATGCACTTCCATTGAAATCAATCAGAGGCCCCATGATAAATGCTACCGGGCCCTTTATTGGTCAAGGTTGAGTGGCTCCAAGTTCACTGTTTGGTTAAGGGATTAATTAGGCATGGCCACATTTATATATGTGAATGTCATGAATGAAACTCATTTAGCCATAACGTGGCCGCCCTCTCCTAGCATACATCATTACATGCTAACCTTGAATTATATGTCACTCTCGCCACAGTGAACGGTGCATCTAATGTGTGTAAACCACTCACACATGCCTTTTAGCGCAGCTCCGAGAGGTAATTTGCAGCAGGGACACGTTCTGCGCTTAGCCCTTTGTTGCAGCCCTATGGAAATTATTCAAATCAGTATGGCCGACCTATGTGACTCCCCTAATTAGCCAATTAGCTTGAGAATGGCTGTTGTAGAAGAGCTTTCACAGTGCTGGGCATACAGTAAAGGAGGGAGAGAATAGGGTGAGCTATGCTCTTTGTTAGTGTAACCAATATAGTACTAGAAAGAGAGAGCAGGGTTATCGGGTTTGTTGACCGGTATACATCGAAATAGGCAAAGGAGAGCTTTCTAGATGGGTGCATTTCACATGTATACAAAGGCCAAACAAAGTGACAGAGCAAAGTGGAGGAGGTGATGCAGTGAAGTTAAACGAAGTGAGAAACAGAAGGTGAAGAGCAGAGATAAAAATAACTCCTTGATCTTGCTGAGGGCAGCGCAGCACAAGAAACATGGAAAAAACATGATGAGCTCTTTGTGTATTGTAGTTCATTTTCTTCTAGTGATGAAAGTAGGCTTAGGGGGTCTGTGACACATAAAGCTATGAGATTTATACCCTTTTGACCTCTCACAGGAATGCAAACCAAAGATAGCGACAACGCAGGTGTGAAGAACTTCCATGAACCCTCACAACTCAATGAGACCTCTTTGTATATTTCGATGCAAGCATTTCATCATTCATGCTGAAATTCTTGTCATTTTTATTGAATGAGAGATGCCCCCCACCCGTTCTCTCTCTCTCTCTTGCACTTTTTTCTCTTTCTAGCCTACATTTATAAATCTAAACTGTCAATGTGGTACAGTATCAATATGTATTTTTTAAACAATGCATTGCTGGTTAGCTGAAAGATTTCCCCATGGCAAAACTCAACATTAAGAATGGCCCAAATGACTGGGGGCTAATGTGAGGGATGTAGGGCCAAGTTGATGAAACAATCACTTGCCAAATCCAGCCTCACCGGGCATCACCAGTGCTGCATTCCCTGTGTTCAGCTGGAAACCAGCTGAACACCAGCTTGGCCATATTAAACCAGCAAAGACTAGCAAACAAGTTTAGGCATGTTTTTTCTTCAGCAGCCACAATTTTCCACAATGCAAAGCAATGCATTTTTGTGTTAATTAACTATTGACCGCCATGGAATGGAACAGAACAGAACAGAATGGTCTCCAGATGTGTTTTTATGCCAACTCAGTAGCTGTTTAATTTACGGCTATTATTGCAAATTATAAAACCATATAAAATTTGTGAAAATAATTTTTAAAATAAGTTGGTTGTTGTCAATTTTGTTGGGGCTGCTGGATGACAGGGGCAGGCTAAATATATACAAATTGTGCCATTGTGATTTAATGTGCTGAGTAACGTTATTTTTCCCCACCGTGTCCGATATTAAAATCAGTGCGACACACTTTTGCAAAAGACGTGGGCATTGTCGATATGGCAATGTGATATTTAATATAAAATTCTGTTCTTCCGTCCAGCTGTTAAATTTACATGTGTATATATATATATATATATATATATATTTTTTTTTTTTTTTTCACTGGAGCACCACTTGAGTCTTCTCCCATCGACCAGTGATGATTGATTCAACTTCCCGTGTCCACTTCCTGCGCAGATATCAACAACGCAACTGGGTTGTAGGTTGTCAGGTTGAGGTCACAAATGGGTTGAAATTTGTATGATCTGTCGACTGTGTGAGTAGAATGCGTTTCATACAAGATCTGGCAACTGGACAACCTTGGATTAATATATTGATGTGATTATTCATATAAAAAGGTTTGGGCCATACAAATTATGGAAGTTTCCTGGGAGAATTAACAAAACGGGAGGGGGCGGGAGATGGGTGAGAAATACGGGAGACTCCTTGGAAAAACGGGAGTGTTGACAGGTATGCATATCATGTGACTTGTTGAGACGGAGTGCATGTGGGGCTCACATTATTCTCCGCGGCATCCACGCACATCTGAACACTTGCCCAACACTGTGAGTGAGAACCACATTATAGTGACCATGAGGAGGTTAACCCAATGTTACTCTACCTACCCTAGCAACTGGGCCAATTGGTTGTTTAGGAAGATTGACTGGAGTCACTCAGCATTCCCTGGATTTGAACTTATGTCTCCAGATGTGGCATTCAGCGTCTTTACTTGCCCAGTGTATGAAAGTTGCTATATTACATATATGGTGTGGATATAGGCTACTATAGTTACATTTACATTTATGCATTTGGCAGACGGTTTTATCCAAAGCGACTTACAGTACTCTTATTACAAGGACAATCCCCCCCAGAGCAACCTGGAGTTAAGTGCCTTGCTCAAGGACACAATTGTAGTGGCTGTGGCGATCGAACCAGCAACCTTCTGATTAACAGTTGTGTGCTTTAGCCCACTACGCCACCACCGTCGTTCAAATGCACTTTGATTGCATCATTTATATGAAACAAATGACAATAAAATGCAAAGTAATCTATTCAGTAATCAAAATACTTTGTGAATGTAACAGTTTTCCTTTACCAATTATTTAAATTGTAACTGTAGTGGAATACAGTTACTTATATTTTGTATTTTAAATACATAATCCCATTACATGTATTTTGTTACTCCCAAACCCTGTTAATGGGTTAGATGAATCTATATCTAACATCTTCTATATGATGTTTCTTCTTCTTTTCATATCTTACACTGTTAATATCTTGCAGTATAATTTTTATCTCTTCATATATTTGTCAATGTTATGCTTTAATAAAACTGTTAAATTATCATCAGTATGTGCCTTTTTGTCTTATCTTCATTATCGTTGACGAAAAGAAAAAGAAAACTTTGTCAACGAACGTTTTCGTCAGTGATTTAACTGACGATATTAACACTGAGCCTGACCGTGCCACCAAAAAAATAAAAATAATAATAATAATTGTTAAGCCTTGCATGGGTTTACAAGAATTTGCAGAAAGTAATATCATTTTGAAAAATAAATATTGCATGGGCTTTGATGCTATTCATATTCTCAAGCCATTGCACACCAAACGGAGACTGCATTTTCAAAAAAAAAAAAAAAAAAACAGTCAGTGTTTGCAATCTACCTTTCAGACCCATTGCAAAATGTATTTTATGGCAGTGATGTTGCCCAAATTTTGACATACAGCTTTCAGACAGTCTGTATCTTAACATCTAAATTATATGAAACAAAGACAGAGAGTTAGTGAAGATATCAGCACCTGCATTCAACCCATGGCCAAACAGGACCTGAGGGAGAACATGCCTGCCATGTTCACCATACATCAACTTACTCGAAAACAAGACTGCGTTAAAACAGGCTTCTAGAGGAATATACAGGATACACAGAATAGAAAAAAATACTGTGCTTGTTGACATGCTACAGGCTTGTGTTAAAGTTCCAAAATGTTGCAATGAGAGATATATGGGTTTAAGTTGAAGCATTTAGTAGAATTTGTATTTCTGTTTGTGTCAAAGTATATTTAAAGAATCGACTTGATAATCTGGTACATGTTGTTTACATGTTTTTGGTTAAATACAACATAGCCTCACAATATTTCCAATGTAAGCATGTAACTGTAACATTTTTGTTTGTTTTTTTAAGATGAATGACAGATTATAATAATTTTTGTATTCAAATATTACATTTTCTGAAGATTACATTAACAAGGTGCCCTTTAAATCGCACAGAAACTGCAGAATAAGGTAAGTGCCGCCACACCATAAAGGTGAAACCAGCAGATACTTAAAATCAGAGCACAATCTGATAGCATTATATAAAGACAATTTACTTTTTTGCCTTTTGTAAGTGACATTTTGTTTTAGCTCTAAAAATATTAATGTTATTTACTGTTTCTTTTAGGGCGAAGGATAAGTGTAATCGAAAACAAAGAAATCACTAATAATTCTTTACAATGTAAACGTGTCATGGAATGAACGTGTTTCCTGTTATCTCTAGATATCCTCACATGGAAACTGTTATAACAGACTTATAACTAGATATCTTTGTCCAATTATACCCAATTGCTTTTGGCTTTGCTTGGCTCATGAGCATCACAACTGGTGTGCGTTCATCTTTCATAAGACACATTTTAGGAAATTCTGAATTGGAATTGCTCTTTGCTCTCTCACTTTTTTCCATTCTCTCTCCCTCTCTCTCTCTCTTATATTTGATTGTCGCTCCTTCCTCATAAAAGGGTACATCATTTGGACTCTTTCTACAGCACTGCATGAAGATATGTCAATAATCTCATATCATTTTGACATAAATTGTAGTGTTGTCAAGCTCCAACAATCAACCCTGTTACACAAATTACTGCCAAAAATTACTATATGTGTGTATACTGTAAATAGTATATGTGTGTATGGGGTTATGTGATCTCAGTGATTTCAACCGTAGCATGATTTTTAGTGCCAGATGGACTGATTTGGGTATTTCTGTATCTGTTGATCTCCTGGGATTTTCACGCACAACAGTCTCTAGAATTTAATCAGAATGGTGGCAAAAACAAAAAAATATCCAGTGAGCGGCAGTTATGCAGATGGAAAATTCTTGTTGATGAGAGAGGACAACAAAGAATGTCCAGGCTGGTTCGAGCTGACAAAGAGGCTACGGTAACTCCGATTATCACTCTGTACAATTGTAGAGCGCAGAATAGCATCTCACAATGAACAGCACATTGAACATTGAGGCAGATGTGCTACAACAGAAGATGACCACATCGGGTTCCACTTCTGTCAGCCAAGAACAAATAGCTGAGGCTGCAATGGGTCTACCATTTGTGTACCTTGCAGAAATCGAGATTCATCAGATCAGGCTATGATATTCCAATTGTTTACTGTCCAGTTTTGGTGAGCCTGTGCTCACTACAGCCTCAGCTTTCTGTTGTGCATATCAGCAATTCCAGAAATACTCAAACCAGCCCATCTGGTTCCAACAATCATGCCATGGTCGAAATCAATGAGATCACATTTTTTTTCCCATTCTGATGGTTGATGAGAACACTAACTGAAGCTCCTGACCCATATCTGCATGCTTTTATACGTTACTCTGCTGCCACATGATTGGCTGATTAGATAATCACATGAATAAGTACGTAGATGTACAGGTTTACCTAATAAAATGGAAGGTGTGTGCATAATTTATATATATAAAAGAGTACATTTAAGTTTGTCTCTACAAACCAGCATCAGGTCTTCAACTATCTAGCCCCTACTGACTGATTTTATTTTTTATTTATATTTATTTATTAAGCACCTCCTTTCACTGTCCATTCGTTGAAAACAAAGAAAGAAAACAAAACGGCAATTTTTAAACCTGAAGTATGTAATATCTGCGACACTATCGCCACTGAATGAAATTGGAAAAATACTCATATTTTTATTTTATTTTTTCCCCCAAAAATAATTAACACTGAAAAAGTTACATACTTCAGCTTTAAGAGTTTCAGGCCCAATTTAGTACTCCATTCTTGGAATTTGTCTTGTATAGTCAGTGTATATTTAACTGTGTTGGTGACTGGGAGTTTGCAAACCTTCCTGTGGTTCTTCCACCTGTCAGATCTGATTTTGCCTTGGTCAGGGATTCCAAGAACTGACGTCTGCCTCCACGTCAGTGTGTGCAGAGAAGAGAAAGATATAGAGAAATTGTTAAAGTGATTCATCTTCTCTTGTCTTAACAGAGACGATGTAGGTCATATAGGAGTGCAATCCATCTTTGAAGAGTTATTTCTCATGGCAATTTTGATATTTACTTTAAATCCACAATTGCATATTTTTTGTAACACGCTCTTCATCTGTTATTTCCTTTATTTCCTGTCTGCTTCATTCCTCACTCATGCCACTGTCAGCCTGGCTATTCAGTTTTCATGACTTTCTCTTATGGAGACTATCATTTAGCATATGTAGTTGACAAATAATGTGTCCATGGGAGTTGTTTTATCACCCTTATTATATTAGGTTAAAATTTATGAGAATCAAGCAGATAATTCTCATCGGTTTACAGACCTGGTTACTTTATGCATCCCACAATGTGAAGTGATCAAACATTTTCCTAAGCAGGCTTGTTTGAGAACTTATCTGAGTTAGCAAATCACTATGTAAGGCCAGCATGAGACGAGTAAGATTTTGGAAACTGGTGTGTGTTAGTATTACGCTCGAAATTTGAAGCAACATGGCAAAGAATTGTGGACAGTAAGGCCAAAGTTGATTGGGAATGTTTGAATGGTAAAATAGTTGATGGTCCCAAAACATACTTGGAATGTATATACTTTCTCTGTCTCCTTCACTCAGACAATTTCTGCATGTTAATTTTACCCTATGGGGACCACAACATTTTCACATTTTAAGAATTGGCTCCATTTCAATTCATGAGTTGGAATTTGAATGGATTTTACCATACCCCAAATGATGTTGAATTGGAACTTGCAATGGGATAACAATTTACTGAATTGGAATTCAAAGACATTCAACACCATCACTTAACAGAGGAATAGTTTGTCCAAAAAATAAATGGGACCCACTTTATATTAGGTGGCCTTAACAACTGTGCACTTTACAATTTGATACAATGTACTTATTATGCACATACATCTTGTTGCATTGTAATTACATTTGTAGTTACACAGTTTATTTACAATTTACCCCAAAACCCAACTCTGATCCTCAACACGTACCTCAACCTCAGTAGCAATAAGTGTGGGTATTTTGCAGAACAACGTGTAATTATATAGTAAATGCATAGTCTTGTATTTGTTTAATGTTACAACATCGTAGTTAAGGAAACCTAAGATAAATTGTGACCATTAAATTAAATATACATTTCTATACTGTATGCGGCATTTATGAATATAAATGCATTAACATCATATATATATATATATATATATATATATATATTTAAACCAGTACTACCCCAATATGGAAATACCCCAGTTGTTGTGTGTTTAATAGCATGCTTATGGATAAGTCACATTGAAAACTACTCTTACAGCAGTTCGGTCTGATATAAATATTATATGTATTTCTTTACATCTGCTCATGGAGACTGCCGTGCCATTATTTGAATAGACGTTTCCTCACGCCAATGTATTATTGTGGTATAATCTATTTTAGGTAAACCTGAGCTTAGCAATGAATAGCACTGTTTATTATGGGGTAATGAACAACATAAAACTTTTGTCCCAGAAAGATGTTCAGTATTCACTGAATAGACTAACACAATGAAAACAAAATGAAACTAATACTTTACTTTCCTTTTAAATAGTGGATCATTCAGCAGCTTACGCCATGGAAACATCAGCTTTGAAACTCCATAACACAATACCAAATGATTGCATGCGAATAATTCCCATTTGACATTTTGTTAATGAATGATGTCTACATGGTTAGTGCAGCAAAGCATGTGTTGTTGACAGCATTCCACTAATAGTAGTCCACAAAACAGCAAATTGCATTCAAATGTTATTGCTAATGCATATGGTGTGAATATGTTTAAGCAGTCAAAAAAACTGTGATTCAATTTAAACTTGGCAATTAAATTATAGTCTATGTATTCCATTTCAAGAGTATAGTTCATCAATAGACAAAGGTGATGCAGGCAGAGATCACTGAGGTACATCATAGTTTAACCGGCAGGTCATTTTGGTGAGGTTCGGTGGGGTCCATCCTAAGTCAAAGGTTCAGGCAGTGGCATATGAATTATCCAGTGTTTTACAGTTGGAGTTGGGATCAGTTCATCCTCTAAAGTCA
The DNA here is from genome assembly GCA_032164185.1 of Moxostoma hubbsi. Lineage (NCBI taxonomy): Eukaryota > Metazoa > Chordata > Actinopteri > Cypriniformes > Catostomidae > Moxostoma > Moxostoma hubbsi. Next base: position 9,634,919 of record JAVLUX010000033.1, read on the forward strand.
AAAGACTGAAGTGATGTCTTGATAAAACTGGCTGTAGTTTGTTGTCATCTCTCAGCGACAAGTAGCAGTGGAGTCTGATATCAAGCAGGAACAGAGATGGATCTGGATAGCTCTGTAATGTTTCCAAGAGACATGGAACAAATAGAATAGTATTAGCGTAGATGCCATTCAATCTTATGCAGAGTTATCGATCATGATAGATGTTTCTGGTTCCGGCAGACTGAACTAAAGCAGCCTAATTGTGAGTTGATGTATAAATTAGGTGTATGTCTGGCTAAATAGTCTAGACTTCAACTGAGTGAGTGTGTCTGCTTCCCTAACAGGGTTAGGGGGACTATTCCATAGTTTAGGAGACAAATATGAAAGACAAATATGAAAAAGTAATTTTTGATTTTCTTGGAATTATTAACAAGCCATAATTTTGTGATCGTAATGAACATGATTGTTACAACCCTCCCCTGCCTATTGTTGTCTAGAGAGTGGGGAGGGTAACATTAGACCACCCAAAGCACAAAACATTAAAACATTGGGAGAGGGAATGATGCAAATGGAAAACATTGTAGTGAAATATATACACTGCTTTATTTTCAATTTACAACCTTGACCCAAAGGTGTCCAATCAATCCAAAGGTAAGTGGAATTGGACAGTGCCAAATAAAGTAAATGAATAAAAACAAAACATCCAATCTTCATAATCCTTTTAATTTAAACCTACCTAAGGCAAAAGAAAATGTAGAAACAAAAATCTTCAACACCCGTGATGTCATATCTAAACTATACTAATTAAACAAACAAAAAATACAGCAGGTGGTGCTTGCCCCTGGCCTTGTGTATTTATACAGAAAAATGTTCTAAGTGTGCACAATGTATGTCACGTGACATAACTTACCTGTCCCTTTTCCTCCAGCCAGAACAAAAACTATGATAAATCAAATAATTTAGAAATGTGAAGGAATGAACTCAAAGGACAGTAAGATAATGTTGTGTAACAAACAGGAACACACTGGCAAACTAAACAGTTTGAAAAATTTTAAAGAAACAAAAAACAAACAAGACGAATTACGAATGCACAGTTTACAATCAAGTCAAGATCACAGTCAAAGCTAACAAGCGAACAAGTTATCTGGCTTCCAGTTATGGGCATAGATCACACGTCTACATAGATCATGACGTCATCATGTCAGATTTCTCCAGATGTTAAACCAGTGAAAGTTAAAGTGAAAGCAAGACAGAAACCGGAAGGAAAACAGAGTGAAAGAAAAAGAGCACTCCAAAAGAAACATATTAACGTCACACGAGGAAGTAACATTGATGGAATAAAGCGTGTGAGAAGGTCACTAAGTACTGTGGAGCTAGATCATTCAAAGCTTTGTAATGTATGTAGTTAACAGACATTAAAAATTAATACAAAATTTACAGGTAGCCAATGTAATGAAGATTAAACTGGGATAATATGATAATATTTCTTGGTTGTAGTCAGCGCTCTGGCAGCTGCATTTTGAACCAATAAAAGATTATTTACTTAACTTGTTGGTCATCCTCCCATAAATGCATTACAATAATCTAGTCTTGAGGTCATGAATGAATGAATGAGTTTTTCGGCATCAGCAACAGAGAGCATGTGTCATAACAATATTTCTTAGGTGGAAGAATGCTGTTCTACAAACATTGGAAATGTGATTTTCAATGGACAGATTGGTACCAAATATAACACACAAGTTCTTCGCTGTTGAAGATGATGTAACAATACATCCATCGAGAGTCAAATTATATTTGGAGGCTTATTTTTAGAGGTTTTTGTCCAATAATTAGTACCTCTGCTTTTTTTGGAATTGAGTAGAAGGAAATTTCTGCCATGATTTCATTGATACACTCTGGTAAAGAGAATTGTGAAATTTTGTTGGGTTTAGAAGAAATATGAAGTTGGGTATCGTTAGCATAACAGTGGAAACTTATTCCACGATTCCTGATAATATCTCCCAGGGGAAGAATGTATAAGAAGAAAAGCAGAGAAAGGCAGAGGCCTTTAAACTGATCCCTGTGGCACTCCATAATTAAATTAGTTTGATTTGACAATTCCTCGTTTACACATACAAAGTGGTACTGGTCTGATAAATAGGACCTAAACCATGCTAATGCTATCCACTAATGCCCACATAATTCTCCAGCCTATTAAAGAGGATGTCGTGATCTATCAACTCAAAAGGCAGCATTAAGATCTAAAAGCACTAGAAGAGAAATGCAGCCACAATCAGATGATAGGAGAAAGTCATTATGAAATTCTGATAAGTGCAGTCTCTGTACAGTGATAGGGCCTAAATCTTGACTGAAATTGTTTATATATACAATTTCTCTACAGAAATGATCATAGTTGGGAGGGCACTACCTTTTCTAATATTTTCGTCATAAATGGTAGATTTTAAATCGATTTGTAATTAGTCAGTTTGATAACTGATAAGTTTCTTGGGAAATGTCCTAAGGATAGCGAGGAGTTAATAATATAAAGAAGGTATTCTAATATTTCAGGGTAATCCTCTTTTAGATTGCGCTGGGTCTAACATGCAAGTTATGGATTTTGATTTTTTTTTTAAAGTTTTGTTAGCGCTTCATGACGTATGAGAGCGAAAGATTGAAGTTGCTTGTGAGGAAAATTATGAGACACAGTTTTCTGAATTGCTGTGACAGTTGATTGCATGGTTCAAATTTTATTTCTGATTATTTAAATTTGATTTAAAAAGTCATTACTATTGTGCTATCTGGTTCAGTCAATGCTTATTCCTTACCAATTTAGCCACAATAATGAACAAACACCTAGGATTGTTTTGGTTATTTTCTACGAGTTTTCTCAAATATGCTGACCTGGCTGCTTTTGGTGCCTATCAGTAGTTACAGACACTATTCTTCCGTGAACAGCAAAATACCTCTAATTTTGTATTCTTCCACTTGCATGGCATTTTCCGAGTTACATTTTCTTTAATCGAAGGTGGCGACACTATCAAGTACTAGAGAAGACTGCATTTATATTTTATGTTATTACATCAAGTTCTTATAGACTTTTTGGCTAACTGAGTATGTGAGACATTTCTGGTTATTAAGATTATTAATGAAGCTATCTTTAGTGGTTGAAAGAATGATAGCATGGTGTAGATGGAGTGACATTAGCTAATCGCTGCAAACAAGAGACAAGGTAATGATCTGAGCAGTCATTGCTCTGCGGTACAGTTTCTACCATATCAACATCAAATCCATATAACAGAATTAAATCTAGCCTATGTTTAATGCGATGAGTTGGTACTGTCATATTTTGTCTGACTCCAAAAGAGTTGAGAATACCAATAAATGCTAATCCCAATGTGCCATTTTCATTATCTATGTAACTGTTGAAGTCACCAACAATTAAAGCTCTATCTACATTAACTACTAGATCTGATAGAACATTTGCAAATTCACCAAGGAAACCAGAGTACAGCCCAGGTGATCTATATACTGTAGCAAGGGCAAAAGAGGACAGATATTTTTTCTTTATATCTGACAGTGTCACATTAAGCATTATTAGTTACCAAAAACTAAACTGAAAATTGTAGCAACACCACCTCCTCAGCCCTTCAGACAAGGCTCATGTTTATAGCAATAGCCTGGGGAAGTAGATTCATTTAAACTAATATATTAATCAGTTTAAGCCAGGTTTCAGTCACACAGAGCACATCCAAACTATGATCTGTAATAATTTAATTTGCAATTAGTGCTTTGGTAGAAAGAGATCTAATGTTTAGTAGCCCTACCTTCGTATAATGTTTATCTTAAACATTTGGGTTTTTTTTTCTTCAAATTTGATCTTAATAATTTTTTTTTCAAAATGATTAAGTGAGAGTTTTGTGTTTGGTAGCTTGGGGAACAGACACAGACGCTATATGATATCTAGGTGATACAGTCTCTATATGTTGTAGTTTATGAGACCTGTGTGACATCTCAAGGCAGCTAGCTGAAGTTTGGATTAACCAGTCTGTCTGCTTCCTGACCTGGGCCCCAGTTAGTCAAATACAATCACTATTAAGAATATGAGCCACATTACTAGAGAGGAGAGTGGCACCTTCCCTGGAGGGATGGAGTCTGTTTCTCTTTAGCAGGTCAGGTCTCCCCCAAAAACTCTTCCAAATGTCTATAAATCCTACACCACTCAGACATCAAGCCATTCAGTGACACTAATCTACTATAAACCTCATCACCACAATGAGCAGGGAGGGGGTCAGTGCATATTACAGTGTCTGACATTGTTTTTGCAAGTTAAACACACCTCTTTAACATTATCTTTAGTGATCTCTAACTGGGGAAGTTGGACATCGTTAGTGCTGACATGAATAACAATTTTAGAAAATCTATGATTAGCATTAGCTAGCACATCTAAATTTGATCTGAAGTCAGACACTCAAGACCCAGAAATGCATTTAACAATGGTGGCTGGAGTCTCTATTTCCATGGTTCTTACAATAAAATCACCAGTTATAATACTCTTTCAACATGACTCTCAGTGGGTGCATTACTGAGTGGGGAGAATCGATTGAAAACCGTAGCCGGAACAGGAGAGTGGTGTTGCTTTGCTCAGCAAGTATGCCACTGAGATGTTACCCAAATACCCTGCTGCAGGGGCTCTTCTGCCGGAATCAAAGTGTGTTTGTTGCTCGTGGTTATACCCGCATCCAAAACAGTATTTACCGGCTCCTCTTTCTCACTGACCTACACTAGCGTTTGGATGCGTGTCTCTAACTCATTAACCTACTCTGTCAGCCTTACTAACTTACATCAGACTTGCATTAATCACATTTGTGAATCATGCAAGAATAAGCAATGCTAAGCAGGCTATCAAGCTACAAAAACCGAATATTGCAGCGTCCCAGCAGAAGATCAAAGACAAATGTGAGGAATTTGTCTCAATTGGAAATATAAAACCTGCAAAAAGCAGTTTCAAAGTTTCCACAGTCCAATCCTTGCTTCAAAGAAGCCCTCTAGAACCTGTTGATAAACCTTTAGGTTTCCTCTATAATGACTCTTCTCCAAAGTAACATCAGTTTTAGAATGGTCTGGATAACTTTTGAGTTTCTTTTGGCCAGGTTTTGCTTTCTCAATGTGGCATTTATTAAAGAAATCTCCTGTTCACAAGAGATGCATTGTTCTGTCTTGGAATGGTGCAATATTGTAAACACCAGTCTCCCAGAAATAGTCTTCCAGGCAGAAATCTGCTGGTTAAAAATGGGAAAGTTTATGTCAAATTACTTCTTTCTCAGATGATGTGCCATATATAAATATGTACATACATAAACTCACATCCACATACACACAGGCCACACTGATAACTCTAACGATAACAATAAGAGACACTTGAAGAGGCCCTTAAATAACTCTTCAAAAAAAAGTTTTTACTTTTTCAACATTTATTGTTCAAACATTTATATACAGTGTATATAAATTATTATTATTATTATTATTATTATTTATATTTCCACTGCCCTTGTAAGTTCTTGTGGTGGTGTCATTTCTATCACAACTAACATCATTTTGCCCCTAATTATGTTTTTGTTTTTTTATTAAGTATACTTGGTTAGTCTGTCAACAATATCAGTAATGAGCATACTTGAAATGTACTGTCACAAAATATGTGTGAAGACAACAAAGAAAAATAAAGGTAAATATCCCCTTTATGCAAAAAGTGTGATTATTTATCTATTATTTGTGCATTTGGAATACATATACTGCAAGCTATAAAATTAGCCTTAGCAAGGAAAACAAATCTGCAATTTTTTCAACAAAAAGTTTTAAAATGTAATTTCCATCAAAGTAATATCCACCACAGAATGTTATCAAACACAGTAAATGCTGTCTTGACAAGTGAGAATATGCAAAATGTGTTTTAATGGAAGTTTATTTCTAAATGTCCAATGGTGCCAATAGTTAAAGTAACACCCATTTCTCTGCTCCACCTGTCGGGACAGGTCCACCATGTTAAAGTTTGATGATTGTTTTGTTTTTTTACCATGACGACATCAATGGTTAGTCCACATCCAGATAGATCCTGTCACATCAGTATACATTTTCCATGATTTTCCTGCTGGCATGACTCATGTGGGCATCACTTCCAACAGACATGTCATCTTACATATGTCTCCTTAATAGTCCTAATATTCACATCACTACAAAATAATCCATAGAATTTTTTTTTTATATTTTGACCCATGTTATGTTAGTTTACTTCTTTTCAAGAAAGAGACTTGCTTTACACACAAGATGGCGTTAGTTTTTCTGCTTTCCTGGCAGAAAAATGTAAAAGGTCCGTCTTTTATTCCAGTAGAGACAAAACAACCAACCCAATTTCTAATCTATACAATACAGACATCAAATTTTAGCTAGCCTTCTATCCAACAGTTTATTTTAAGAAAGGAAATGTCTGTGAACAACTTTACAATTTATGCAATACAAAAATTGACTGATACAAACATACAAATGACTGATATATATATCAACAACCTTTAATATGCTTCCCTAGTCTCATACCAAACCCTGTTTTCTTCCGTCTGTGGTTCACAAAAGTTACTTTCCTGTTAAAATCATTGTTAGTTTTAGGGTTTTGGTAAGGGTTTAGACTGGTTAGGTTTGGGTTAGTTGTAAAAATCATTAAAATATTGTTTGTTGGTTCGTTTAATTTTCTTTATGGGAGGAAAAGTTGTACATTTTGGCAAATTGACGATTTCGCCATCTCGTAGTATTACGACTTGCTATGAGTCCGCGTTGTTATAGAGATACAAAATGAACGTGGATAGCATATTTAAGATCATTTGTTCTTCAGAATTTTTTTTTTATGAATAATTTACGTCTAACCTGGAATGATGTGTCCAGAACCACCATTTGCTAACTGAACCCAAGTACAATAAGATTTGAGAGTTATGGTGGAGGGGAAGATAGTCAGTGAAAAACAGCTTAAATTTCAGTTTTTTCAATCACATAAAGCTATAAAATGCTTTCAGAAGACTTAGAAAATAGCACACCAATATGGCTACTTTTATGGTAATTTAATGGTGTTTTTCAGATGCAAATCATTTATTTTTTTCCCCCACTAAATGTGCACTTAGTAATATTGTACTCATTTTTTAAAAAAATAATTACCTCTAATGAAATGAATAGTACTTCTGAAAAATATGTTAAAAGTCATGTACACTCACATGAGATGAAGACTCCAGTCACACTATTTGCCTAATGAAAGCTGTTTTATTCTATATGAAGCTGGGCTGCCTCATGGGGGCCATTTTGAGATCACATGACCAGCCGCATTCGACTTGCTTTATCTCAATAACCTTCATGTTATCAGACACTTTTGCACACTGGTTAAATTAATCATGTCTGAATTGAATAGTGCATTACTACATCAGCAATGGTAACCAAAAACGAATACTTTTACATGATGTTGCATCCAAAATTCAAGTGTCAGAATACGTCCAAGACAGCTGCAACCATAAAATAAACACAGTTAACTGGGCATACCTGCATCTTCAGACAGTTGTTGGGTGGATTGCTATTAGTCACAGGGATTACAAGTGTATGGCGCACCAGTTCGGACAGGGGCCACTCATAGGAAACATCAGTTGTACACTGATTCCAGAACCATGTCCCACTCCAAACAAAAGTTCAGACACCCGTCTATACAGCCAAATATAGCCATGATCAATGTCAGGCTCACTCTATGTCTGACTTACGATCTTAGCTCAGACGTGTGGGTGATTTCATTCACTCCTGACAACGTATTCAGCCTCAGGGTCAATGTTGATCCATGATTCAGTAGACAGGATATTTTAAGAGACATATATAGCTATTTAATCATGCTGTGGTTCATTTCACACAGTTTTTTCTGGGAGTACCCCAAAAAATTGTTCCAACTTGGTGTCCAATAACTCTTCAAATGGGATTTTATGTAAAAGAACATTTTCATACCACACTTCTAAATTAGTTTTGATCTAACTAGAACAATTGTCCACATCAATCTAGTTTTGAATGCAAACTGAGAAAGGGACACCAGAAAGTTAGATTAAATTGATAGTTTGTTCAGTAAGATAGTTCACCCAAAAAAATAATAATTCTGTCATTGTCAGTACAAAACAAGTAAATTAATCAATTATATAAATAAAATAATATCTACAAATACTTATAACTAGATATATTTACTTGAGAAGCTAAAAGACATATGGTATGAACATAAAATGAACTCTTATTTTAAGAGAAATTGAACAGTTTAGTGAAGTTTATGCTTAAAGCAAGAATAAAACTTAAAGTACATTTTTCTTACCCCATCAGAGAATAATATGTAGTACTGGAAAACAAGACAAAAATACAGAGTAAGAAAATATTTTTTTACAGTGCATTTACAATACTCATCCTCGTGTTGTTCCAAACCTGTAGATCTTATTTCCTCCAAGTAACAACAAAGGAGAGGTTTAGCAGAATGTCTGTGCTGCTGTCAAGCTCGAAAAAGGACAAAAAGCACCATAAAAGCATCATAAACCTAGTCCAAATGACCTTAGCAGTCTTCCAGTCTTCTAGCACTATATGCCAAGTGTTCTGAAGCCTTAAGATAGGCTTTGTGTTATTTACTGAAAACTTGTGTTGAAAGTCTTGCTTGACAGCCGTGGTCACCATTAAGTTTAATGGTATGTTAAAGGGCAACTTGGACATTTTGCTATAAATAATTAATTTTGTGTTCCACAGAAGAAAGAAAGTCAGACAGGTTTGAATGACATGAGAGTTTGTAATTGAAAGAATTTTCCTTTTTGGGTGGACAATTCCTTTAATATTTTGCCAGAAGTTGCCTTTGCTTCAATAATAACAGGCTGTGACCTGCAAAAACATCTGCCAAGTCTAAAATAAACGGTATTATAGAAAAGGTTTGTCAAAAGATTAACAGGTAAGAATGTTTCAAGTGTTGCCAAGAGAATGGGTGTAGTATCAGTAATTGTTAGCAACTCTCTCTCACCCCATATTGATTCCATCATAAGAGGGACGAACTCATGACAGATGCCTACAGCATACATTTGCCTACATGTGAAATCCAACTTCTTTTTATATGGTGTGCAAGGTTGTCTACCTCTTTTATTCCTTTACGATTTGGAATAATGCACAGCCAGATAAGTTTCAATTATTCTGGTTGTATATATATATATATATATATATATATATATATATATATATATATATATATATATATACACTCACCTAAAGGATTATTAGGAACACCATACTAATACTGTGTTTGACCCCCTTTCGCCTTCAGAACTGCCTTAATTCTACGTGGCATTGATTCAACAAGGTGCTGAAAGCATTCTTTAGAAATGTTGGCCCATATTGATAGGATAGCATCTTGCAGTTGATGGAGATTTGTGGGATGCACATCCAGGGCACGAAGCTCCCGTTCCACCACATCCCAAAGATGCTCTATTGGGTTGAGATCTGGTGACTGTGGGGGCCATTTTAGTACAGTGAACTCATTGTCATGTTCAAGAAACCAATTTGAAATAATTCGAGCTTTGTGACATGGTGCATTATCCTGCTGGAAGTAGCCATCAGAGGATGGGTACATGGTGGCCATAAAGGGATGGACATGGTCAGAAACAATGCTCAGGTAGGCCGTGGCATTTAAACGATGCCCAATTGGCACTAAGGGGCCTAAAGTGTGTCAAGAAAACATCCCCCACACCATTACACTACCACCACCAGCCTGCACAGTGGTAACAAGGCATGATTGATCCATGTTCTCATTCTGTTTACGCCAAATTCTGACTCTACCATCTGAATGTCTCAACAGAAATCGAGACTCATCAGACCAGGCAACATTTTTCCAGTCTTCAACTGTCCAATTTTGGTGAGCTCCTGCAAATTGTAGCCTCTTTTTCCTATTTGTAGTGGAGATGAGTGGTACCCGGTGGGGTCTTCTGCTGTTGTAGCCCATCCACCTCACGGTTGTGCGTGTTGTGGCTTCACAAATGCTTTGCTGCATACCTCGGTTGTAACGAGTGGTTATTTCAGTCAAAGTTCTTCTATCAGCCTGAATCAGTCGGCCCATTCTCCTCTGACCTCCAGCATCAACAAGGCATTTTCGCCCACAGGACTGCCGCATACTGGATGTTTTTCCCTTTTCACACCATTCTTTGTAAACCCTAGAAATGGTTGTGCGTGAAAATCCCAGTAACTGAGCAGATTGTGAAATACTCAGACCGGCCCGTCTGGCACCAACAACCATGCCATGCTCAAAATTGCTTAAGTCACCTTTCTTTCCCATTCTGACATTCAGTTTGGAGTTTAGGAGATTGTCTTGACCAGGACCATACCCCTAAATGCATTGAAGCAACTGCCATGTGATTGGTTGATTAGATAATTGCATTAATGAGAAATTGAACAGGTGTTCCTAATAATCCTTTAGGTGAGTGTATATATATATATATATATATATATATATATATATATACAGTGCATCCGGAAAGTATTCACAGCGCTTCACTTTTTCTACATTTTGTTATGTTACAGCCTTATTCCAAAATTGATTAAATTCATTATTTTCCTAAAAATTCTACAAACAATACCCAATAAGGACAAAGTGAAAGAAGTTTGTTTGAATTTATTAAAAATTTAAAAAAAAATCACATGTACATAGTACAAAGTATTCACAGCCTTTGACACTCAAAATTTAGCTCATGCGCATCCTGTTTCCACTGATCATCCTTGAGGTGTTTCTAAAACTTGATTGGAGTCCACCTGTGGTAAATTCAGTTGATTAGACAAGATTTGGAAAGGCACACACCTGTCTATATAAGGTCCCACAGTTAACAGTGCATGTCAGAGCACAAACCAAGCCATGAAGTGCAAGGAATTGTCTGTAGACCTCCAAGACAGGATTGTATTGAGGCACAGATCTGGGGAAACATTTGTGCAGCATTGTAGGTCCCAATAAGCACAGTGGCCTCTATCATCCGTAAATGGAAGTTTGGAACCACCAGGACTCTTCCTAGAGCTGGCCGCCCGGCCAAACTGAGCGATCGGGGGAGAAGGGCCTTAGTCAGGGAGTTGACCAAGAACCTGATGGTCACTCTGACAGAGCTCCAGCATTTATCTGTGGAGATAGGATAACCTTCCAGAAGAACAACCATCTCTGCAGCACTCCACTAATCAGGCCTGTATGGTAGAGTGGCCAGACGGAAGCCACTCCTCAGTAAATGGCACATGACAGCCCACCTGGAGTTTGCCAAAAGGCACCTGAAGGACTCTCAGACCATGAGAAACAAAATTATCTGCTCTGATGAAACAAAGATTGATCTCTTTGGCCTGAATGGCAAGTGTCATGTCTGGAGGAAGCCAGGCACCGCTCATCACCTGGCCAATACCATCCCTACAGTGAAGCATGGTGGTGGCAGCATCATGCTGTGAGGATGTTTTTCAGTGGCAGGAACTGGGAGACTAGTCAGGATCGAGGGAAAGAAGAAAGCAGCAATGAACAGAGACATCCTTGATGAAAACCTGCTCCAGAGTGCTCTGGACCTCAGACTGGGGCGAAGGTTCATCTTAACAAAGATGCCATGATAACAAAGGAGTGGCTACGGGACAACTCTGTGAATGTCCTAATTGGCCCAGCCAGAGCCCAGACTTGAACCTGATTGAACATCTCTGGAGAGATCTGAAAATGGCTGTGCACCGACGGTCCCCATCCAACCTGATGGAGCTTGAGAGGTTCTGCAAAGAAGAATGGGAGAAACTGCCCAAAAATAGGTGTGCCAAGCTTGTAGCATCATACACAAAAACACTTGATGCTGTAATTGGTGCCAAAGGTGTTTCAACAAAGTATTGAGCAAAGGCTGTGAATACTTATGTACTCTTATGTAGATTTTTTTTTCTTTTTTTTTTTTCTTTTTTTTATTTTTAATAAATTTGCAAAAATTTCAAACAAACTTCTTTCACGTTGTCATTATGGGGTATTATTTGTAGAATTTTTAGGAAAATAATGAATTTAATAAATTTTGGAATAAGGCTGTAACATAACAAAATGTAGAAAAAGTGAAGCGCTGTGAATACTTTCCGGATGCACTGTATATATATAACAAAATAAATAGTATTTTTGACAATTAAGATAATCCAGCCTCAAGACTCCAGTTGTACCAGTGGCTTAGACAAAAGTTTTATTCTACACAAGGGCCCAGCTACAAAAAAACACTTGGACCAATTCTGGTTTGATCCTCACCTGCCAGAGACTTAACAGAGACTATTTAGCAGAGATGGGCCACTTCTATTAAAAATGAATGGGAGAAATTGGAACGGCCAATGGTCAACGGATGTAGAAAGGAAGCCCTGCATTACAGGTAAAAGAACCAGTCACCTTTTAGATACAGACATCGCCTGTCAATCAACTTGAGAATGTGCATGTGCATTAGCTAAACAAGATGGGAATATTGCAAAAGAGTCTGCAGTGTGGTTACTGATTCTATCCATAAGGAATTGATTGGATTGTGAAACATAGGCGTTCCATACCTAAATGATAATTTTTAGTCTATTTTTGGACCACACCTTTCCTGAAACACCTATACAACATTTACTATAATTAGATTATAATAATTAACATTAAAATGCATTAATTTGCATTGTTAAATTTGAGCAAAAAAAGGCTACACACCCAGCGGTCAAAGGGTGTAGAAAGTAAGTCCCGCTTTACAGTTAAAAGAGCCAATTACATTTTAGATACAGATATCGCCTGTCAATCATCTTGAGAACATGTATGCAAATTACCTCTACAATACCTTCTTTAGCATAATTTGAGGTAAAGAAGCACACTTTTTGATTCCAGTGTTGTCAGATTATGCTGCTGATTTGATACATGTTCTTTGATCGTAATCTTTACAAACCATTTTTGAGATTTTGGTGTTCCCCCATTCAAATAGATTGTCATGTCTGGAAAATGCTTCCTGAGAGCATTCCAAAGATGGCCGCCAGTGGACTGACTTTCTAGAAAGTCTTTAGACTTACCCCTTGGCCCGCTTCTGTCTGCTACACTCAGGCCAGATGCCTGAGTACTCACTCCCCAGATCCGGCCTGAATCAATTGGGCCAGAGGCAGCAGCCAGTGACTCTACAAAGCTGCCTTAGTTAGATGGAATCGGCCTGAATCTATAGTGGACAGCATGCCAAAGCTGGCCAGAGTTAATTTCTGCATGTAACCATGTACGGTTCAGGGGCGTTGCAAGGAGGAGGCTTGGGGGGCTTAAGCCCCTGATATTTGTTTTGTTGAGGATTCTCACACATTTCTCTAATAAGTTTTCTGACTTTATTTACCCAGTAGTCCATCTTTATGTGATAAAATGGATGTGGCACTGGGTGTGGTAGATTACATTGCGCATTCATTCAGTGCACCATAGAAATTACTGTCAGCTGAGTTTTAAAGCCCTTGCATTTATAGTCAGCTGTTGAACACTACCTGTTGCGGCCTGTAGGTGGGACTGTTGTCACTCTGCAAGTTTCAACAAACGTCAACATTTTAAAGAACTGATGGGTTAATATGCATGCAAAACCATAGATTTCTATGTGCAAAACCTGGCACTATCCACTGTTTGCGATATTGAGAACTTATGTCTTAACTTCTATGCTTAATAATTGTTCACAGTTTACAATGTGAACTGATAAGTTTATAGTTTGGCATTTTTTGAGGGAAATTTGTCCGCTTGGTGATATATATATATATATATTTTGATTTGACACAAGTTTTACGCTGGATGCTCATCCTGATGCAACACCCAGTGGCTAGGGGACTCTCACTCACACACATATGAGCAATTAAGAGTCCCCAATTCACTTAACCTGCATGTTTTTGGACTTGTGGGGGAAACCAGAGCACTCGGAGGAAACCCACTTAAACACAGAGAGAAAATGCAAACTCCACACAGAATTCCCTAGTTGTGCCGGGACTCGAACCCAAGTCCTTCCTGCTGTGAGGCGAAAGTGCTAAGGTTTGACGTAGCAATCTAGGTAGCTGTCTGATAACAAGTTACAGATACGTTTCAAATCAGCTGTTCCTATTTGAGCTCACCAAGCTAGCTAGCTAAGTTATTCATGAAGCCATAGTTAAAGAAGAGATTAGTTGGCTAACTTGCTGCTCCTCTGTTAATTAACCACTTTGCCCAAATACATATGCTTGTAGCCTTTTAGTAAATTGCTTGGAGTGTGCTAAATGTAGGCTGACATCTTAAAGCATATTAAAAATGATATTTTTTGATGTAAAGATATGCAGAATATAACTAAACTTTTCAGACAGCAGACAGACACTTCCAATCAGGAGGAGATAGGGAGCTCAAGAGGTCTGTGTAATGCTTAGCATCTCCCTGGCCACGGGGCACGGATGTGTGTATATTAATACAAACATACAATTCTGATTGCCACTCAGGGTTGAAACTGCTCGTAACTGCTTTTCTAGGATCTGTTTTCCTTCCACAAGTCCAAACCTTAATAACTAGTGAGAAGGGAAAAGCTGACGCTAAATCAGTGGCTGCGGCCTAATTCATCTTCCTTCACTTGAGTGGCTGCAGAAATAATTTTACATTTTTAACATATTTTGAATTTCATTGTGTAATTCTTGGAAACCCCTTAAACTCTATTGGACCCGCCGGTGGGTCCAAAGGGAGACACTATACTGCAAAAAAGTTAATACTAAAAAGTCTCTGTTTACATAAGGCTTATATCATAATTAGAACCTATTAATATATAACAATAATGTTCATTTCCTATTTATTACAAACACATATCAATAAAACTACAGACTTACGTGCCCTTTTTAATTTATTTATTTATTTATATATTTTTAAATAAACTTTGCTGGTGATTTAATGGCTCAATTAAGTTCTATGATACATAAATACAGACTATTTCTTTCACAGATAAACAATGCCTGAGTATTATTTAATATACTGTTATACAATTATTTATAGATTGATGCCATTTAAATATATTATAATGTGTTATATGCTATACTGTATTTAATTTATTTTCTATATATATGTGTACATTTTGCATGCAATCGTTATAGTTAATGCTATTATTGTTATTGTTGATGGGGTAGTAGTGGTGGCAGTATTGATATTTATATTATTACAGAACAATTTGTCCACCCTCCCACCCACCTCCCTTATAAAAAACTTATAATGTATATACTTTATTAACTGTCTGGGTCTGGCGACTGTTCTAGTGCTGTCAGTGGGTGCGGTTGGCACGTCTTATCGGCATAGGCATTATCTTTTAGATTTTTGGTTTGCCTGGCCTCTCCCTTTGCCACCTCTGCCGGCGGTCCCTTCTCTTATTTAACGTGACTCTGTCGGAGTGCTATCTGGGTTGGATATGGTGTCTCTGGCTGGGGAGCTATCTGGTGCACACCATGGTTTCAACCAAAGATTACAATCTAAAAAGTGCAACCAAACAATGATTTCTGGTCATCTGCCAGGTCACAACCAGACCAGGTGAGCTTGATTTGGAGGTGCCTGTCATGGTGCCCCAGTATACTTTGTGGAGGAAGACATAGCGGAGCACAGAGGCTTAACCGCTGGTACAGGATTGGGTTTCGCCTGTGGCGGTGGAGGAGGTGCCGGGTGGATCGGAGTTGGTGTTGGTTTATATTGTTGCCATAATAATACAGTTCAAAAGAATCATAAAGTGAAATATGATTTCTGTAAATTATCAAATACAAACATCTCTTTTATGCACCAATTACTGCTGCATATAGTTCAAATTTTATATCTGCATTTACATTAGGCAGTTTTCTAAAAAAATAGCTGTTCTTTATTTGTCTGTGAGCTTGCTTGGCTGAATAATCTTATGTTATATCTTACATGTCTAGAACAAAATATGCCATCCATAAGGAAAAACATGCTAAACAAATCATCAGAAAAATATATTTTTGAAAATCGCAACCATCACAAAGGGAAGCTTTCTAATGACACTTTGAGCTTCTGGTCAACTAAGAGGCCGAGATATTCAATTAAATACTGAGGGTGGTGCATGAACTGAAAATTAGACTGAATGTCTATGGATGAGCACATCTTTGAGGGCTAAAATGCATTAGAGCGCCACCTACATTTCAGATCTGTATATTTTGATGGAATGTGATAGAGAGAAAAAAAAAATAGTTCTTACTGCTATCTAGTGGAATGAAATAAGACTTTTCAAAGTGAGGTAGATTGAACAGTACCAGTACAAATTTAGGACAAAAGATTAAAAAAAAATTTTTTTTACACAAATTCTGTTTATCATAAAATTTTAAACACATACAATATTATTCATTAATAATTTGAGTCTTTTTATTCTATAAAAGAGGATTTCTGAAAAAATAGACCAATTTATGCAATTAGTCCACATAAAGTGTGAATGGTGAGCTTCACAAAAATGCACCAGAGTTTAAATCTATATTATGGTAGCAAACGAATTTGTTGAAAATGGGTTAATCCAAGTTTGTAATGTTCTTTTTTAAAATTAGCCTACATCAATTCACATTTAAATCAAAAAGCATCACTATCAAACTCAAAACAATCCAGCACTGATTTGACTTTGGGGAAAATAAATTCACCTTATATTTTCCCCTTATCATCTCAGTACAGAAAAAAATGATTGTGAATAATACATTAAAACAATGCTGGATTTAGCAGCAAAACACACATTCAGCATATATTCAAGTATACACGAACATGTACACATACATTGCATTTACCTATGGAGTAAATAAATCCTTCAGGCCTGTTAACCTTTAGCCGAGAAGCCTCAAAGCTACCTCATTCTTTGACCGGATGCTTCTTTCTAATTTAGTCAGAGTAGACAGAGTAGGAGGATGAAGTTCACAATCTTATGTCCACTGTCGGTTTTCACAGCTATCTGAAGATACACTTCTGCCATTTCTTCAGGGTCTTCAGTGATGATAACACATTTCTCTTGATTATTAAATCTAAAACAAGCACACTACATCAACATGAGCATATTGTTTTGAACAGTTTGTAGCATGTTATAATAAATTATAACATTAATTAATGTGTCTCTACTTCTACAGTGAAAAGCAACAGAATAAAGTGAGAACATGTGAGTCTGTGTTGTAGGCGAGGCAACTTTTTGTTAGCAGAACAGATCTATTGCAGAGTATCACTGATACATGCATATGCATTTGATTGTCATTATCATTGATTGTCAACATCTTTTTCTTAAAACAATGCCTTGAATATATAAGATGAATGGCTGTGGTACAGATGGCAGAAACAAATAAATACAAATACAAACACACCTGCTCTTTCTCCTGGCACGCAGGGCCATCATCCTCTTCTACCTACAGGTACAATCACCCCTCCTACTGCTGTGAGTACATGAATGAAAATAGTATGTACCTGAATGCACAAAATGCTTTTACAAGGCAAACTGTGGAAGAATGCATTGCACTCATGCAGTCACGTGAAAGTGATTCTCCATGTCCGTCTTACTATTTATAAATATTTGTGAATTTCTGTCCTATCTTTTTGGGGACCCTAAGCACACAGTATGTTTGTAACACTAGTTATAATGTCTTTGACAGTGTGGGGGCCCCCTGGTGGATTGGAGGCCCTGAGCAACTAGCTTCGTTTGCCTATAGGGAGGACTGGCACTGTGTACTATTGTATTTATATTTTAGATAGAAATAAATAGGCATATTGTATGTTTTCACTAATTAAGAATATTAAACATGCAATTAACAAATGATCAGACATTACAGGTGAATTCTCATTTTATGTTAGATATACATAATGTAGCCTAATCTGTACAGATCAATCCAAGCCGAATAATCATTGCCAGAAGAGGCCCAGACCAAGAGCACTGATTTGACCCAGCTATGTTGAGCAGGAATCAGCCCAACTAAAAAACATGTGACAGAGCCAGCTGCGGGCAACACTCGGCTCGGATAATACTTGACGATGCCAAGTCTGAGCCACAAGTGCTAGGCTGCCGAGCTAGTGCCGATTACTACATGCTGTCTGGGTTGGTCCCCCATCAAATATGGGGTTTTCAATGGCCAATTCTGACCATTGCACAGCATCTCGCTGTTTTTTCAGCATATCGCGCATCCTTGTTCCAGTTAAAAAGAACTTCATGTTTTATAACGGGGTGACTATTTGCACCAAGGTGTAAATAGCACATGCCACACAGCCCGGCTATTTGCATCCCAATAGTCTATTGGATACATAGACATTTACAAAAAGCTGCATTGTGACTGTTGCTTAAGTGATGTGGGGTGTAACGCCGGTGAGACTTATGACCCGGGTTCGATTCCGCGTTTGTCGCACTCTTTTTTCCCCATTCTGTTTCCTGTCTCCTCTTTTAATATTGTCTTTAACACTACTTCTAATAATGCAGAAAATTAATATAAAGGTAGTTTTACTATAGTAATATTGTAGTAACCATGTTTAATTGTGTTGTTACTATGATTTTTACTACAAAATATCATGGTGATACTATGGTTACTGTAATAAAATCACAGTTAATTTTTGCATGATAAGGTTAGGTCTAGGTTTAGGGGTAGGGGTTGGTATAGTGTGTCTGTGGGACTCTAAATATACACAATAAACATGCTGCAGTGATGGCCACACACTGTTAGTACTTAAGTGTGCAAATATTCTCTGCCACTATTTGCACCGGGATGCAAACAGCATCTACCATTTGCCCCAGGGTTAGGGTGCAAAATGTATTTGCCACTACTGTGCCACTACTGTGTAAACACTGGGGTGTAACTATCATTTAACATTGTTTTCACCAATGTACAAATTGCATCTGCATTTTATAAAGGCATCTCGAGACACTTGCATTCTGTTCCATTTTTTGCACTGCGACTGGCTTTTTAACGCATGTGTCACAAAGATTTGATACAATGAAGAAGTTCAGGTTGCAAAGAAGACTTCATGTGAGTGTTACAGTGTTACACATGATTCCAGATTGTTCTTCACCCAGCAAAGTTTTTGCTCTTGATAAACGGTAAGCCAATGGTTTTTATTTTAACCTTATACTCTGTTGTATGGAGGGGCCACCATACTTTGTTCAGACTATGTATGATTACTCTTACTATACTGTTACAAATGTTGCCACACTGCTTAAATAAAATACAGCATATTGCAGCAAATTTACTTGCTTGGAGAAGAAATTAAAAAGAGAGTGAGGGATTTCAGGTTTGGTCATGGCTTAAAACTTGACGGTACTTTTCGGGTCGGGTCACACGGCATAACTGAAACAGAACGTGCTGGGAAAAGATTCAATTCTGCACTTTTACAGAAATTAATAAACTACATAGAAAAGCATGATATTTTAATCACAATGAAAAAAAATTTAGGTAGAATTGTATTATTGTTCTGTATAATCCATTAAAATATAATGAAGGATGGGGATATGCTAATTTACAGATTTTTGATGAAAATTAAATATTTTAAAATATAATGTCTATTTAACATTTATGTTATATTGCACACTAAATAGAAATACATTTGTAATATAATGTGACTAAGTTTTCTGATCTTATTAATTATATCAGTATTATGTCATGGGGACACAAATGGCACATGAGAATGCCCAATTCCTACATCAGCATCAGCAACCAACATAAAAAAGAAAAAAATAATTGCACTATTAGTTGCTCCATCAAATTGCACCAGTAAACTCTATCAGAAATCAACATTTGTTTGTTGATAGGTGTAGTCAAGTGTTACTGTCATTATTTTCTTCTATTTTCTTCTTATTTTTTTTTCCCCAGGACATGCATGCATGTATTTTACAGTATATAAACACCTTTAGACACAGCTGTTATTTCCCAGAAACTGATTGCATCAGAGGCTGCTGTGTTCAAGGGTTTTTGGTCAGCCCTAAGTGTCTGAATGTCTGTTTTTAAACAACTTCAATGCATTAATGCCAGCAATGATAAGACTGTGCATGCAGTAGGCATATTTCCATGCAAACATTGGTGATTATACCAAAACTATTTTACTTAGCCTTTAGCTAAGCAATCTTAAGAGTACTAATAAAACTATTGAAGTTGACCGTAGTTCATCATGCACATAATTTCCCTGTCCTCCAAATGCCTGTGTGACTCAAGCACCGGACCCTTTTTTTTTTATTGCATTCCACTTACTCAAAAGCAATTTGTAAGCACTTCGTCCATGTGGCATGGGGGAAATGGCTACACAACACAACCCTTACCATTTGCTTGAGGCATATAAATGAGAGCATTTTTAACATTCCACAGATTTGAACATTTATACTTACGAGCAAGCATTCCCGTTAGCATGTCCAGACTTGTGTGGAAAAATGTCTAAATAATTGGTTTAAGTTCATGCTCTGTATATCTGTTAAGCCAAGTATTTAAAGTGTTTATGAGCACTCTTGTTGTTATACATTGTTATATGGTTTTATACACATGGAGGCGAATTCACTAAACAGTAGCGGCATTTTTGCACACAGTATTTCAGCACAAAAGTCTTATTTATTAACTACCCGCAATTAAGTTTAACCAAATGCTAAACAATTTATTTAATCATTGTTATGCTCTACAGTACACACACCTCCTTTCTATGTAAATTGCGCCTTATACACAAAACCCAGCGCTATTTGCATGGTGCATTTACCGTTGTGCTATTACCGCCCATAGAAAGCAAGCTTAATTTTATTTAAAATGAATAAGTTGTTTGTGTACATTTTGTAACAATCATGGCAGCAGTGTGTCGTTGAAAAGGAGATTACATTGCACTTTGCAAATTGTCCAGACTGTTATCAGATTTGCATAATAATTTTTTGTGAATCAGGTGCTAAAACAATGCAAACTACAGTAAGTAAATCATCAGTGATATCGTCATACACAATTCATTCTTAGTGAATTCCTTCATTCAGTTTTGCTGTGTATGTACTTACTATGGAGACATGTTCTTAAACATATGCAGAAGCCATTACTGGGATTTGTAACGCCTCCTTAATGTGGCCCTTTGACTGAAATTACTCAAAGCCTGCATAACATTTCAATGTAAATGTTTGTCAAAGATTGAATCTTCTACAAATGCCACTTCAGTAACTTTATGCATCAGGCTGTCAAGTGTCATCTGACAATTTTTAATTGTATTTTTTTTGTCTAGTTCATTCAAAACTCTCCTCTCTGTGTCCAAGGTATATGAAGTTCTTGCTTTACGAAAATGACAGGTTTGTTCGAACATTTTGTTTCACTTAAAGGGGTCTGAGTTTGATTATTTGCCTCTGTTGTGATAACCATGCCTTTTCTATTTTCTTCACACAATAGTACATCCTTAATCTCCTAATTTTATCACCTTTTGCTTGTAACATTGCAACTTTCTTCTCAGAACATTACTACTTTAATGCAACACCTTTAATCTCAAAATGCTATGATTTTTATTTCTCTTAACCTGACATATGTTGTCACAATTTTTATTTTATTTTTTAATTCTGCAGATTTGTAACCTATAAATTAAATCTAAAATTACTACTAATAAACTACTACTACTACTACTACTACTACTACTAATAATAATAATAATAATAATAATTTTAATATAGATTTTCTTTTCTTTTTTTTCATATTTGGTACACCAGCCTATAAAGACATTATCCTCCTGAGACCCAGAAATACATTTTTGTATATTTTTATATAAATTATTAAAATATTACAAATATTTATCTTAGCCCATACATGCCACAGAAGTAAATATTGGGTATCTTAAGAGGACACCCTAGGCCTTTCAGAGATTTGGCCATGACAACTTCCTCTCCTTGGTCTACACAGTACTTGGTCTATACAGTCAAAGCTGACAGGAAGGTGACAGTAACACAAATAAGCACGTGTTACAACAGTTCTATGCAGAAAAGTATTTCTGAACACACTTCAAACATTGTGGCAGATGGGCTACAGCATCAGAAGACCTAAACTGTAACTGTTTGTTCGGTCATGTTAAAGACATTTTTTGTTGACGTTCAAAACACAATGTTTATTATTATTATTATTATTATACAATCATTATTTAAAAAAACATTATTTTTTTTAAAAATGTTTTCTTACCATATGAAACTGAATTTGTAGTCTACATTAACTGTGGAATATGTTATTAACGGTGGTTTCTCCTGGTATTTCTGATATTAATATCAGCATGAAACAGAATCTTCATTTGTCTGTTCATGTATAACAACATTATTCTGGAGGCAAGATGTGTCATTCAAAATGTGAAATGTCAAGCACATATTTTGCAGTGAATAATAAATACAAATTCAAACATTAAAAGAAATGAAAATAAAATAAATATAACCTACAAACACATGTAAGTCCAGAAAGTCTATCAGGAATTTTTTTGATATGACACCATTATTTAATTAAATAATAATAATAATAATCATAATAATGTTACATTTACATAGTGCCTTACCAGAGGTAGCACAGCTTAATTAGAAGAAAAAACTAACAAACATAGAATGTTCCTAATAGATGAATACTCTATGGAGCATTTAAAGGGATACTTCACCTCTGGGAAGATGAATATGTATTTAAAATTGGTCATTTATATAGTATAAATGTGAAATTATTTTTGAATTTGAAGCATTCTAGACTGAGAAAAGGCCGAAAATGTATTTTTTGCACATGTGGCTGAAAGACAACAACTCCCAGAATGCACTTGCTTTGCTGCCCTTACGAGGCCACTCCCAAACCACGCCTACCGGTTACAGGCGGCAGTATCTGAAAATATGATACAACTATAATACATCGTGACTCTATAAATCGTGAGTTAGTTGATAAATTGACTGACTACGTGGGAAGCACATTATAATTCTGTGTGTCCAAACTCTGTACATGACGTCTTAGTAACAAAAAGAAAAACAAACAAAATACTCACTTTACACTAAGCCGTCCGTTTGTCCCTGCGGGCTTTGGCTGGCGTTTCCAATTTATCTTCGGGATCCTAAAATAAGTTTCCAGGACTCCCCTGTCCATGTGTGTTACAAAACTTGGGTGCTCAGTTATACATGCTCATGTTATCGGTGCAGTTTCATCAGCGGATTCAGCGATCTCGTCCAGAAGAAAATGGCATCGCTGAAATTCGCGACAGCAATAGGACACTCTATCTGTTTCCATAGGTGCACAGCGAGAGCACTGACACCACCAGTCCGCCCCAACTCGAGTCTGGCCGGGCTCTTCCTCCTGCCTGCCAAGCAGGTTTTGCTCCCCTGCTACAGCAGCTGCTCCGGCTGCCATCGCTGTTCATCGCTGTATTGCGGCTCGTACAGGTAGCCGCGAGCATCAGATTCTCGCAACAGATCTTCGAAATCCCCTTCTGCCATTTCAACTTCAAAACTACCTTCCGCCATCGTGATTAGCCTACTTGTATACAAACTTTCTACACAGAGCAAGAGCCTGTTTTCTTAGCTTCTACAGAAAGATGGCTGACACTGTCTTCACATTCTGTGAGTGAGATCCCGCCCCATATGGGCGTGGTGAAAACATGCGGAATACTGGCTGTAGTTTTAAGCCTCTGGCCCAAAAATCCTCCGATGACGCAAAATGACGATTTTTGCGTCATCGGAGGATTTTTTCCAGACTAAAAATAAATAAATCTCTGGTCTCAGGGGGATATGAGGGGGGGGAGCTCGGTTATTAGAAAATACTACTGGTTTTCTACTGATACAAAGCTTAATGCTAAATCCTGAAGTAACCCTTTAAACCTTTATGCAGCGTTTTAACTTTTTTTTTTTCAGAATAATGTCTTAACCAGATAATTTTCTTAATCGCTGATGTGGATTTAAATGTGATCAACTTTAAGAGATGGATAGATGAGCTCCGACAATAAATCATCACTTCAGGTCAGGAATTTAACATTGCGCTCAGGTTTGGGTTATAAAAAAACATGGGAATCATGTGTGAAACGTGTGATACATTAACACTTAACAAGAAGTGGAAAGTGTATGTGATGTCGTATCATAGTCTTATCTCCGTTTGCAGTCTCTGTAAATTGTGCATTAACTGTGCAATCCTAAATCAGAATGTGCACATTTTCATTCATATGGGTTACACATTAGAATTATTGGTTGCACAGATTCATAAATTCTTTGTCATTTAGTATTTGCTCATTTAAAATGTTGCTTTTACCTTGTGCCTCTTGGATAATCAGTCATACGAATATTTTTTATATTATTCGGATGAATCCATTATTCATTTTGAAGTCATTATTCGTGCCTTTCCAAATAAGGTATTCGCATCGGGCACATCCCTTGTGTCATTCATATGCCCCGTGACAAGTATGAATGATGCCCAACCTAACAAAGAGCCATATTTAATTTGAGAGCTACAGGATTTTCAGTAAATAACATATTAATTTTGGTCTGTTCCTCACAAAAAGCTATTGTGTGGCTTGACTTGGAATATAGTTTTTATGATACTTTAATCATACATTGGTGCTTTTTTTTGTCCCAGTTCCCATTCACTTTCATTGTATGGAGTGACATGCAGACTCACAGTGAAATCAGAAACAGTATGTTGACTTTTCTTTAGGTCAAATTGGTCTGTGCGTGCCAAAATTCAAAACACTGCCCACACTGGCTAAAGAGGTAAGTGTTGCTGGGCTAACGAAAGTAGGTATAGCTGCCGGCCATAGACTTCCAAATGGGGCTGATGGCTTATGGGCACCTGAGAGCTCCATTTTCTGGGAGTAATGTCCACAGAGGGTCACCAAAAGCAAGTTATTTTTAGCTGTACAGACTGTTATACAGTGAAGAGGAATGCATATTTTATAAACTAAACTCCCCAATCCAAACCCCAGTGCTAAACCTAACCATAAGTGGAGTAAAAATGTAATGTTAAAAGGAAAAATGCACCCTCTGAATCAGATTCATCACTAATTATGCCAATGCTATTAGTTCCTGGTTTCAAAGTGGGATCAGAACCTATGTCTCCCACACTACTGACACAACACACTTCCAGTTGCACCACAGGGATAGGAAAATAGCTTTTCAGTGACTTAGCATAATGTGGCCAGTCATAGGGTATTGAAACTCTCGAAGACAACATGCAGACTTCCAGTGTGATCATGTAGAAGCTTGAATTTTAATTTAAAAGTTTCCTTTTGTGAATATAAAAACTTATACAATTAGTAAAAAAAATTATAATAATAATAAAAAACTTATAAATAACTATTTATTCAATCAACCATCTTATTTTTTCTGTTTTGGATGTTAAGGCTTCAATCTTTGAAACATGCTTTAAATACCTAATTTATATCACCAGTACTATGGCTAGACTCCTCCACTCTCTGATCCAAAGCCACCCCTAACACGAACCATCATCCATCATTTTCTCCCACATGATTTCTCTGAACTTTTTACCATGGCCTTGCAAATTGCACACATGCAGAGGCAATTTTGGCTCCGTTTCATGCAGTATGAACCTGTAGCTGTGAGAGAACGTAGTGTACTGGTCTTGGGAATTGTCCTGAGAGATGGTGATGAGGAACGAGGCAGAAATGAAGTGGAAGGAAACCTGAGAGACAATTTGAGCATTCATTAATGCAACTGTAGCAAATTTCAGTTGATGTAGATGTACACGGTATGGATTAAAGTGCTGCAGTTCTCCACCATTACATGTAACAAATTTCTGTAGTATAAATGAACATGGGATGGGTTAAAATGCCCTCGTACCTCCACAATTATGTGTAGGAAAACAGTATGTGTGAGCTAGTAATCAATTTAGACTGTCCTTATTGTACATCATTATTATGTGAGGACATTTATAATGGAATTAGTTGTGTTCGACAACCATCATAAATTAATGAATAAGATACATTTCAAATAACTAGATTATTTGTTTGAATGAAATTATCCAATATTAAAATCGTAATATAACGCCTCGTTGCATCCTCTCAAAATTTCTGTTGTAAGGAATTAGATTTAAAAAGGGAATTATGATTAAAAAGATGAAAAAGCCTGGAGATGTACTTGCATGTCAATGCGTGAGGTGCTTGGTTCTTTGGCGTTTCAAAGTTCATTCTGCCGATGTCTTGGACTCGGATAATTATTGTCTGGATGGCTGATGAAGTGGGCTTTGAAGCAAGGCCTTCTGCAAGGAAAACACGACTCCCGTTGGGTGTGTGAACCGTAGAGCAGAGAGTGAGAGGCTTCCTCTGGACTTTTGTGTCCCAAGTTTTCCTTCGACTCTACATGGCATGGATTTACAATCCTTTGTGTGGAGAATCTTTACATCCTTCCCACTCAAAATAGTGAATGTTTAATCATGAACCTTTATATCTTGAAAACAGTGCAAGAGACATGACATTCGTTGTCATCAACATTCTCTAATAAGCAAGCATTTACATACTAAATGTGACATGCTTTCATGAATATTATACATGTAATAACAAAACATGAAAATCCCTGGTTAAAAATCATACTGGTTAATT
The DNA here is from genome assembly GCA_032164185.1 of Moxostoma hubbsi. Lineage (NCBI taxonomy): Eukaryota > Metazoa > Chordata > Actinopteri > Cypriniformes > Catostomidae > Moxostoma > Moxostoma hubbsi. Next base: position 9,661,410 of record JAVLUX010000033.1, read on the forward strand.
CATTGGTTTTACATCATGGATAATACATTACACGTTATGAGAAAACTGATTGTTGGGTTATTCAGGTATTCTGACTATTCTGTCTATTCAGGTTAATCCTTGAATAGTTACCATTCTTAGTAGAATGAGATTAATCATTGAAGATTAAAGATTATCAAAATCGATTTGTCAGTTATAAGTGATTACAAATACATATTACATACATATTTACATATTTTAAAAGGTACTTCAGGCTATAATCAATAATATAATCAATATAATCAGGCTATAATCAGTCAGTCATAAAAGTGATCACAGGCCATAAAGTCATATTCAGTATAATCTAGCAAGGCTAGGTTTTGTAAACATTGTGGGTCCATGTGCTTTCTGCTGAGCTAAGAGAGAATGTCTTTGGAATGTGCAGATGGGGAGAGGAGGTGTCCCGGGTGTGAAACAGATGTCACTGTTTTAGGTCCATGTTGATTTCGGGCCTTGGGACTGTCTTCACGAGTCTCTGTTCCCTGTCTGTCGCTCACTTCAACATGGTGTCGACGAAGCGGCACTAGGGGTCTCTCTTGAGCGCCTTTTGCATCTCTGATTTATGAGAAAAGGCCAATGAGAAATTGGCAGACAGAATTTGCATGTCCTGCCCCCGGACATACGGGTATAAAGGTAGGGAAATGTATCTGTTTCATTCAGAAATGTTCTTCGGAGCCGAATGGTTGTGTATGTAGCGAGCTGCGAGTCACACACTGTTCCTCCCATCTCTGAGTGCGATTGCTGTTGGATCTATGGCGCATATCAGCGGCTTTCTCCCTTCTCTGCATGGCAGTGCAGCTTTGCCCCTGGGCGCTTCGACAGTGCAGTTAAAAGAGTTAATTTCTCTAAAAGAGTTATTTTCTCTAAAAGAGCAAATACACAGCTGGCGTTGAACGTGCTTTTCAGGACGCGTCTTTATAAAGATGCCCTTCTGACCCTGTGTAGTTCCTGGATGTGGTAGAGTGCTCTCCGCTCCAACGGCCACAGGCGCTGTCTCGTGTGACCATGGCAACGTTGCGGTCACGGCCCCTGGACAGGATGCGGAAGATCTAGCTGATCTACCACCATATGATAGCGTTAAGAAAATGTGTGACTTGGAAAAAGCTGCTCTCTTTGATACTCTGGTCCTTTTTGGCAGCTTTGTGGATAGATTTGCTGAGGACTACGCCACAACTCAGCAACACTCACAGGCTATGAGGCATATTATGCCAAAACGAAGCAGTACTTCATCACACCCGGCTCGCCCCCTCTCTGTCTTGATCTAGAGCCCGGCTAAAAACCCTACGCCTGCTGCCTCAGCACCGCCAAAATTCGCCTCCAGTGAAGCCACCCAAGCCGTGTCCCAAATGAAGGCAGCCACCTCAGTGTGAGCCCCACACCAATAGGAAAATCCTCCCCCCCAGCAAAAAGCACTCCTGATGGGCAAAGCCCTATGAAGCAGTATGAAGAATGCTCGGTTGTTGTTTGTTGGCAAAGGAATATTGTTGTACAAAATGTTGTTTCTGTGTCTCACTTTCAATCACATGCAATAAAAATGCAAAAAAGAGTACATACCCCCTCCTCCACATACCCCTGCTGACCGACTCAGGCCGGAGAACAATCCGGCCTGCCCTCAACTCCCCCTCCCATTTATGGAGAGCAAATCCGCGACAGCTATCTGTGCCACTGGCCTGTGGACAACCTCATAATTAAAGGGCTGGAGAGCTAGATGCCAATGCATGATTTACACGTTAGCATCCTTCATTCAGTGGAGCAACTAGAGCAGGGCATGGTCTAAACAGAGGGTGAAAGCCCACCCTAACAGATAGTAACAGAAGCTGAGGCCCACCCACTTGATAGCCACACACTCCTTTTCTATCATGCTGTACTTAATCTCCCTCCCCGAGAGCTTCCATTTAATGTACAGCACAGGGCACTCCTCCTCCCACTATCTGGGATAATACTGCTCCCAGCCTCTGTCTGAAGCATCTGTCTGCAAAACAAAAGGGAATGAAAAGTCAGGAGAGTGTAGCAACAGTCCGCCACAAAGTGCAGCTTTCACCGCGTAAAAGCCTGTTGGCCTTACTCCGTCTCCGACTCCGTGACTGGCTCCTTTTTAGTGCGATCAGTCAGCGGGCTGGTGATGGTCAAATAGCTAGGTACGAATCTATGGTAGTACCCAGCCAGCCCCAGGATTTGTTTCACCATTTTGGCCTTGGGCCTCAGCGCGAATATAATTGCTAAGATTTTATCAATTTGGGGCCTCACCTGTCCCTGTCCTAATTGGAAGCCCTGATACCATACTTCACCCACCCAATTGCACAATTCTTGTGGTTTGCGGTGAGTGTTGCCTGTCTCAAAGAATTTAGGACAGCCCTTTACCTCCACCAGTCATTACTGTAAATAATGATGTCATCCATATAGGCAGCGGTGTAAACAGCATGCGGTCTGAAGATTCTGTCCATGCAGATGCAGATGCCTCTTCATCTGAGTTGTCAATCTGCGCATCTTATCAAGTGGCTTGTTGAGCACTTTACCACAGAGACATGTGGATGTGTGGAGGCTTCATGCTATTCTCCATGGCATCCATGCACAACTCACCATGCAAACCACCAAGAGCGAGAACCACATTGTAGTGATTCCAAGAAGGTTAGCCCATGTGACACTACCCTCCCTAACAACTGGGCCAATTTGGTTGCTTTGGAGACATGGTTGGATTCACTCAGCATGCCCTGGATTCGAACTCACGACTCCAGGGGTGGTAGTCAGCATCTTTACTCGCTGAGCTACCCAGACCCCCCCTAGTTAAAATGATTATTGATAGTTTCTTACATTTCCCTTGTGGCAATAAAAAAATATTTACTGCCCCAACTTTGACACTGTAATCCAAGGAGAAATACACTGTTTTATGTTAAGCGTTTTCCATTATAGTGCATGGTTGCTTAAAACAGTACTAAGTACTATGAGAAGCATACATTATGTGTATAATGCTATGTTCATGTCATGTTGTAATTACAACAATTACAAGTTTATGGCTTGTTAAAAGCATTCACATCCCCAAAGAACTTGTAATTAGTTTCTCTCACTTTCCTGTTGTGATGTCATACACCAAGTACAAAAATGTCACTGGCATCAACAGCTTCAGGTAGTTAGATACCTCAAATCCTTGCAGATTCTACATCCTGTCAATTAAATAAGTAATGAACCTTGAATTTTGAATCCAGAAGCAATGTAGGATGGATATCAATGGCATGCAAACACATGGTAACACTTTGCCCTTTATTGGCACATAATGACAAATAGTCAGGCATGAGATTGTGTTCAAGTCAAACTGAAATCAAAATTGGTCCTATTTACTTTAATATTTACCTTAATAGATGTTCCTGGTATTCTTGTGCATGATTCATCTGTACATGTTATTCTTAAGAAAAATAATGTCTTTATTATCTTTCATCAACATGTAATACATTTCTCTGCCTCTAAATAACTTACCTTCTCAGCTACTTTTAAATAATAGCCAAATAGCTATTTTGCCATTGTTTAGGTTACTGTTGTAGGCAATGCAGCCTTTCAAAATTTAGTTAATGCAGTAAATCAAAGCTTGCTAACATCCATACAATAAAGTTTTCCTGCAATCAAAGCAAATAATAATAGATTTGAAAAAGAAGCGTTACTATTGGGATGTGTTGAGATGTTCTTGAGGGTGAACTTGACCATTCAGCCTCAACATCCTTGACAAAAAGCTTCCACAAAAGTGGGTGCAGGTGGTCTTTTAGGGGGGAAGTAGTCATTCATAATCCATTGCAAACTTGCATTCAGGTTTGGCTCCAGTTTGGTATAGAATGTCCACTTTTCACAATCCATTTTTTTCCATGAACATTACATGACTACGGCAAAATTTTTTGCAAAATGTAATTATGTGGTTTATTACATATATTGCGGCAGTTCCGTTGTTAAATGTCCATTGTGTGGAGCTAAAAGTGACTTAATCTCCCAGACAGATCAGGGTTTTAAGGTTATTGTGCTATTGAGGAAACCTACCTTCCTTCCCTTAACCTTAAACCTAAACCTAACCAATAGTGTCATTAAGAGCAAATGTGAAATAGTAAATGGGATTTAGATGTCACCAAATAGCATTGTGTGAGGAACAGGGCAAAAAGTAAATGTTTGTGAAATCAGGCATTTTTGGTGAAAGGGAATGGACCCTATTCACAGTCCTGTTATGATGTGTTTCCACCTTCATTAACAATGTACAGTAAATGTAGCAAACTTTTTTATATTTCCAATTGTAATTTTTTTTAGTACATTTATATTGTACTTTTTATTATATTACCCTGGAAGAAGTTAAAAAAAAAAATCACAATTACCACAGCTGTGATGAGGCTTATAAAACAGCAGCAGTGACAGAAAATTTGGCCTATTTGTCTTTTATTACTGCAGTTATACAGTACGGTATATTTTTGTCTTCTTTAGCAAAGCTGAGAAAGTGTATTCGTTGATTTTTTTCTTTTGCTGTTGGAGCAAATATGCAAGCAAAAATTACATATGCTGTGGTCCCCCATTCACCACCAGTCAAGTTTACCCTGCTATGAATCTACTTCTGCTCTCCAACCCGGATATGTGAAAAGGATCCATAGAAATTTAAGCATAAGCATAGTTCTTGCAGGAAGATCTCGGGATTCATTCTATCTGGCATCCCATCGAATCCAGCTTTATTTCATTTAACATTTTATGTTCAACTCTTATTTTGATGTGTAGTGTGTTATGCTAACAACTTAAGCTGAGTTAGGTCACGCAAGGCTGTAACAGTATCGAGAATGTGTCAGTGTAAGAGGAAACGGTTTCTGCTACCCAGAATATGATTACGTTGAGGAGCAAAACAATAGCTGAGCACACTTCTTCCATTTAAGCTAATATAATTTCCAGAACTATGAAAACATATAACAAAAACATTAATATCCTTCAAACCCTCTACTTTGTGTTCACATTTGAAAGCAGGTGCTTCTCCAGTTTTCCAGAGTTTTAATATAAGGTATTCCAAAAGGCTTACAGTCAAAAATGAAATATGATGGAGAAAACAGTCATGAAACCCGTTCACCTCATCTTCCTTGTAGGAACTACCACTTCCATTTTTAACATGTGGGATCAAGCTGTTCCTTTGGCCCCACCCGTTGGAGATTTCCTTGACCTCTAAGTCTACACCACACACGCATACACACTCTGTCCCTCCATAATATCCCTCTCAGATTTTCTTGGGATCTACAGCTTATGGTTTTTCTTAATAGTCTTCTCGAAGTTGATCTCACCGCCCACCTGTGAGCTCTGACAGGAACTTCTGTGGCCAGTCCTGATGATCTTACACTTAATTACAATGTGGAAACTTCTTACTGACTTACTGTCAGGAGACACAATTAAAACAGCTGCAGTGAATGAGGCTGGAACCAACAGAGAAACAGGAACCCGGAGAGGTCAAATTCTGAGTCCAACAATGGAAGCAAATTTATGTTAACCTGCTGTATCAATCAAACCATTTAATAGAGTTCATAATTGACAAGGTTTCTGGTTTATAACAATGGTCCATACTTATACAAGCACAATTACATCCAAAAAAGAACAAAAGTACAAATATAAGAGTTAATATTTTTTTGTCCTGTTATATCCGGTCTGGGAGCAGTCCTTAGTTACATGTTGTTATGTTACACTAAATATTAGGGTGGTTCCAAAACAAAAAAGGGTCATACACACCACCATACATTTGAGTTAAAAAAATATATAATTTAATGGGGAGGGGGAAATCATTAAAAATGTAAGATGTTAGTTGTGCAAGAAGAATTCGATTTTTTAATTTTTAAAAAAAGAAATGTATTTTGTGCTTACCCATGCTAAACTCAATGTCACGAAGCTAGGGTTTTGAGGATGGTTGCCAGGGGTCCTAAGATGTTCTGAGTCATATGCTATGATTTGAGGTGGCCTTCAATTGCATAGCACAAACCAGTCTGATCAATGGGCACGTGTGAGCTCCAGTTTCCGGGTGAAATATCCACAGAGGGCCACTAAAAGCAAGTCACTGATTTTGCAAATGCAATTACTTCTTGATTTCAACACAAGACAAAAACCCAGGTCTCCGATGTAGCTGATGCAACACGCTGTCAGTTGCACTACAGGAGAAGGTAAACATACTTGAACTGATGCAGAAATGTCTGATGGGAGATGGTGTTTGTTAGTAACTTGGGAGAATGGGGTTGTTGACAGAGTACTGGAACATTCAGTAGTAGCATGTCGACTTCCCGTGTGATCATGTTGCACAAACAGTGTGCTACAGTAATACTTAAGGTTTACCACTAATTGAAGTGCAAAGTATTTATATATATTGAAAAACATTTCAGAGATTATCTTAAAATCCAGTATTACCGTCTGTGCTGGAGCAACTGGCTTATTCCAATATTTATTTGTTTATAAAAAAATTTTTTTAACTGCTTGTGGTCTGTAAGAAATAAAAAATAAACCATCTGTTGCTGTTCTAGCCAAGAAAGTGCAAATTCAGCCAGCTAGGTAATATATGACTCCAGAGTGCTTGAGGGTCAAAGATCTGGTCAAATCTGTAACTGTAGCCAAATCTTAAATTTAAAAGAAAATTTATGGTCTGTCTCAAATTGTATCACTTTGCCATCTGGTTATTAAGGAGGACTGTAAGGGGAAAAGGACGATGTCTTTGTGTGGGGGACAGCCATTGATCACTAGTTCACCATGCTCACTGAAATAAACACGTTTTCTTCCACATCAAAGCTCCTAACTGTAAAATTGTTCCTTAACATTGCCAAACGGTGCTGCTTCAGAAAGCCCTCTTAAGGAAATCTTGGCATGTCTGAATCCTAAGGTTTCCTAAGGCCTTGTTGCCTCGCTGACCTATCAGTCAATGACTTAACAGGCAGCATTTGCGTATATAAGTACAGTACCTCCAGAAACTGTTTTCAGAATGGCTTCCGAGGCAACACTATGTCACATCTATGCTTGGACACCAGCATTCTTTTAGTCATACTGAACCACTAAGGGCTGGTTTTACTAGAGAACTGGAGACTAGAGAGTTTTGGCGATGACCAAGTGTATATTCATTAACAACATTACTAATTGCTCGCTAGAAATGGAATCAAAAGTTATAAAAATTTAAAAAACACATTTGTCCTAGAGCTTTCAAAATTAACACGTTAACGTATGCAAGTAACTAAAAAAGTTTAACACATTAATTAACACATTAACTGTAAAAACAGCATAAACACTTGAAAAACAAATGCAACCTATGGTGAGACTAGTTCTTTCAATTAGTCAAACTCCCACTTTGGGAAATGTTTAATGTTACTTGAATTGGTGCAATTTTAGTGCATGTCTATTTTTATACTGTGGAAGGCTTTGTTTGGAACATGCTAATTTTACATTGATTTTAATTTTATATTGTTACATATTTATTTATTTTTTTTTATTTTTTTCCAAAGATGGAAATAAATGCATTTTGACAGCAAGAGAACTATATATATAGTGTAAAATTTCAGCACTTTCACAATCTGCGATTTAATCACAAATGCAAAAATTTATACTCAAATTGACTGTAAACTGTTGCTTCAGATGCCATTTTCTTTCTTCAGTTAAACGGCTGTGGAAACACACGCACAGGATTGTGGGATTTCATAGGCAGTGAAGGATACATCTATGCTGCTTTCAAAAATAGATCAGAAGAAGGTACCTCAGTAGACAGAGTTCAATGCAAACATTTAATTCGGACATGCCTTGATCCCTTCCTACCTCAGTATTCAGCCTCTGAAGGAAGCATTTTCCAGATTTAGGATGCAGTTGTTGAGAGAAAAGAGATTAGATAATAGCTCTTCTTGGTAAATCCACCCTTTTGTTGATTTTAGTCACAGGTTACCTCATTGTTAGTGTTTACTTAAACAAAATTGTGTAATTTTTATTAAAAGCTTTCTTTTAGATACTGTAGTTGCATGTAGCCTGACGTTTGACTAAATGACAAAAGGTCTGGTCCACATTGCAGCTTATTCTGGCCAAGAACCGCCCATTTACACAGAAAGATGCCATCTGACTTACATGGTTGTGGCACCATTCTAGGTAAACTCTAGGGACTGTTGTGTGTGAAAATTCCAGAAGATCAGCAGTTACAGAAATACTCAAACCAGCCCATCTGACACCAAAAATCATGGCACAATAAAAATCACTATGATAAAAATGTTTCCCCATTCTGATTATTGACGTGAACATTAACTGAAGCTCATGATCTGTATCTGCATGATTTTAAGCATTACACTGCTGCCACATGATTGGCTGATAAGATAATCACATGAATAAGTATATGTACAGATGTACCTAATAAAGTGGTCGGTGAGTGTGCAGTATATATATATATATATATATATATATATGACAGGAGCCAGCTGGTACGTGATGGTTGTGCGGTATGTGTAAAACCTCTCTCCCCTGCCCTTTCGACTGATGCTAGGGGCTGTAGCCTTAAGCCTCCTCATTATCGAGCCCGCCTTCCATGCTGGAGACACAGTTCGAATAGGATTGGTTACAGTGGTGCCGTGACCTGGATGGGAGTAAGGTTTAGGGGTGAGTTTACTAGTAGCCAGCTGGTAGGTAGCTGTGCGGTGTGTAAACTTCACTCCCCTGGTCTCAAGAGGCACACTACCAACTGACACTGTATATATATATATATATATATATATATATATATATATATATAGTAGGCTAAGAGCTACAGCCTCTAGTGTCAGTTGCTAGTGTGCCTCTTGATGCCAGGGAAGTGAGGTTTACATGCTGCACAGCTACCTACCAGTATCCTAATTGCCTGCAGAGCACACAAGCTTCATTCCAATTTCTCTCAATCTATTGTTACGATCCTCACCGTCTTTGGTTTGTTTACCTTTTTATTTAAGCTTTTGTCACCTTTTATGTTCCACATTGTTTGTTTATGCACTAAGTTTTGGCACTTTTTATGTTCCGTATTGCCTTTTGTTTTGTGCACTCTTATTTTGAAGTTTTGTCATGTCCTGTTTTCCCCCCTTGTCTATGTGTCCGGTCCTCATTGGTTTATTGTTTGATTACTTTATTATCTGTCCTAGTTTGGTCATTGGTTTTAGTTAACTGCCCTTTTACCTCGTTATGAGTTCTGTTTGTCCATTGGTTTATGTTTTCCCTTGTTTTGTATTTAAGCCCTGATGTTCACCTTGTCCTTTGTTGGTCGTTGTTCTATGTTTGATGAAGTTGTTTTGTTCATGCTGTCCCAGAATCCTGCCTTGGCCCGTGTTCCTGCTTACGCCCTCCTTGCAAGACCCCCGTGTTATTTTCTTGTATTCATTTCTTTATTTTCCCCTCGTGGACGTTTTATTTGTTCCTGCTTTTGTTTTGCCTTCACCTTTGAAAATTCCAATAAAAGCTGCGTTTGGATCCTTACTCCCTCGTCTGCCCTCTTCATAACAGAACGACCAACCAAACATGGACCCAGCAGCCATGACACCCATACAGGCTAATCTCCGGCTTCTCAGCCTTATACAGAGGGATCGTCCAATAGAGCCCCACGTCAGTGAGTTTCTGGAACTGGCCTATTTTTCTGACTTCCCAGAAACCTTTTTGGTCGAAATTTTCAGGGCCAATCTAAACCCCTCGCTTTGGAAGCAGTTGCCACCAGCGACCCCCTGCTGGACGCTCCACGACTACGTGGAGGAGACCCTTTGGACCTGCGGTTCTCCTTTCACTGTGGGTATTGCTGAGGAGGATGCTATCTCTCCCCCCACAGTGGTCACCTCACAGCCTTCCATGACTCGTTCCTCCACGCCTGCCACGGCCAATACACCCCCAGTCTCGTCTGTCCCAGGGCCAGTGTTGACAACCCCGTCCGCCAGAAGAAGGAGGAGAAGAGGAAAGGCTTCCGCTTCCCGGTCTCCGCCTGCCACGGCCAACGAGCCAACGCCCACGCCTGCCACGGCCAACGAGCCAACGCCCACGCCTGCCACGGCCAACGAGCCAACGCCCACGCCTGCCACGGCCAACGAGCCAACGCCCACACCTGCCACGGCCAACGAGCTGGAAGCCTCGTCCGTCCCAGAGCCGGCGTTGCCAGCCTCGTCCGTCCCAGAGCCGGCGTTGCCAGCCTCGTCCGTCCCAGAGCCGACGTTGCCAGCCTCGTCTGCCAGGAAGAGGAGGAGAAGAGGAGGGGCTTCCGCTCACCAATCTCCGCCCTTCACGGCCCCGTCCTCTGAGCCAGCGCCTGTAGCCTTGACTGTCCAAGAGCCAGAGCCAGAGCCAGCGCCTGTAGCCTCGACCGTCCAAGAGCAAGAGCCAGAGCCAGAGCCAGCGCCTGTAGCCTCGACCGTCCAAGAGCCAGAGCCAGCGCCTGTAGCCTCGACCGTCCAAGAGCCAGAGCCAGCGCCTGTAGCCTCGACCGTCCAAGAGCCAGTGCTAGCGCCTGTAGCCTCGACCGTCCAAGAGCCAGAGCCAGCGCCTGTAGCCTCGACCGTCCAAGAGCCAGAGCCAGCGCCTGTAGCCTCGACCGTCCAAGAGCCAGAGCCAGCGCCTGTAGCCTCGACCGTCCAAGAGCCAGAGCCAGCGCCTGTAGCCTCGACCGTCCAAGAGCCAGAGCCAGCGCCTGTAGCCTCGACCGTCCAAGAACCAGCCCCCCTTGAGCTTCCCAGAGCTCCGCCTCCCGAGCTTCCCACAGCTCCGCCTCCCGAGCTTCCCACAGCTCCGCCTCCCGAACTTCCCAGCGCTCCGCCTCCAGAGCTCCCCAGCGCTCCGCCTCCAGAGCTTCCCAGTGCTCCGCCTCTCGAGTCACCCAGCACACTGCTTCTCGAGCCTTCGAGACCAAGGTCAAGGCCACCCACGCCTCAGCCACCCGAGCCTTCCACACCCCTGTCTCCCGAGCCCTCCGCGCCTCTGCTGCCAGAGTCCCCCAGGTCTCCACCTCAGAGGACTGCCTCGGCTCTGCCTGCAGCTGCTCCGCCTTCCACGGCTCTGTCTGTTCCGCCTTCCACGGCTCTGTCTGCTCCGCCTTCCACGGCTCTGTCTGCTCCACCTCCCACGGCTCTGCCTTCGCCTACTAGAACCCCAGGACCTTCCAAGCCTCCTTGGTCACCGCCCACCATGGCACCGTCCCTGGGGGCCTCCTCGACTCCTCCCAGGCCTTCTGACCCTGTCGTGTGGCCTCCTCCCAGGCCTTCTGATCCTGTCGTGTGGCCTCCTCCCAGGCCTTCTGATCCTGTCTTGTGGCCTCCTCCTAGGCCTTCTGACCCTGTCTTGTGGCCTCCTCCCTGGCCTTCTGACCCTGTCCTGTGGCATCCTCCCTGGCCTTCTGACCCTGTCCTGTGGCCTCCTCCCGGGCCTTCTGACCCTGTCCTGTGGCCTCCTCCCTGGCCTTCTGACCCTATCCTGTGGCCTCCTCCTTGGCCTTCTGACCCTCTCTCGCGGCCTCCTCCCTGGCCTTCCGACCCTCTCTCGTGGCCTCCTCTCAGGCCTTCCGACCCTGTCCCGGTCCTGAGGCCATCTCCTAAGCCTCCTGACCCTGCCCTAGCCCTGAGGCCATCTCCTAAGCCTCCTGACCCTGCCCTAGCCCTGAGGCCATCTCCTAAGCCTCCTGACCCTTCCCTAGCCCTGAGGCCATCTCCTAAGCCTCCTGACCCTGCCCTAGCCCTGTGGCCACCCCCTAGACCTCCTGACCCTGGCCTAGCCCTGTGGCCATCTCCTAGACCCCTTGACCTGATCCCTGCCCTACAGCCACCTCCCCGGCCTCCAGACCCAGTCCCTGCCATAGGGCTGCCTCCCTGGCCACCTGACCCAATCCCTGCCCTACGACCACCTCCCCGGCCTCCTGACCCAGTCCCTGCCCTATGGATTGCCCCCTGACCCAGTTTCGACCCCGCAACTTCCCAGTCTTCCCGACCCGGTCCCCTCTGTCCAAGTCTTGTCCCTCTGTGCCCCTCGTGTTCCCTATATCTACCTGTTCGTCCTCGTTTTCCGTTGTCGTTTTGCCCCTCCTTTGGTTAGGAGCGTCTGGGATCCGCTCCTTAAAGGGGGGGCTCTGTTACGATCCTCACCGTCTTTGGTTTGTTTACCTTTTTATTTAAGCTTTTGTCACCTTTTATGTTCCACATTGTTTGTTTATGCACTAAGTTTTGGCACTTTTTATGTTCCGTATTGCCTTTTGTTTTGTGCACTCTTATTTTGAAGTTTTGTCATGTCCTGTTTTCCCCCCTTGTCTATGTGTCCGGTCCTCATTGGTTTATTGTTTGATTACTTTATTATCTGTCCTAGTTTGGTCATTGGTTTTAGTTAACTGCCCTTTTACCTCGTTATGAGTTCTGTTTGTCCATTGGTTTATGTTTTCCCTTGTTTTGTATTTAAGCCCTGATGTTCACCTTGTCCTTTGTTGGTCGTTGTTCTATGTTTGATGAAGTTGTTTTGTTCATGCTGTCCCAGAATCCTGCCTTGGCCCGTGTTCCTGCTTACGCCCTCCTTGCAAGACCCCCGTGTTATTTTCTTGTATTCATTTCTTTATTTTCCCCTCGTGGACGTTTTATTTGTTCCTGCTTTTGTTTTGCCTTCACCTTTGAAAATTCCAATAAAAGCTGCGTTTGGATCCTGACCCCCAATTTCCACCAACTGCGGAACGGCTGCAGATCCGCTCCGGAACGGCGGCGGAGTCAATAGGTTTCCATTAAAGTCAATGTGTGTATTTTCACTGACTGCGGAACGTCTGCATTCCGACTCCGTCCCAGCTCCGGCGACCGCAGCCCTCCGGAGCAGATGCGCATAGTTTCTATTTTTGCCGGATGCCGGAGAGCGCCGCAGGAAGTCGAGCACAGAAACAAAATAAAATATCCGGTAATTTTCAAAATAAAATACCCAGTGCTCACGGCGGATCGTATTTCCCTGCACTACACCTTGAAAACGTCATAATGGGCGGAGACAGGCATGAAGTCAAAAGGTCAGATTTTTTTCAGACAACAGACACCATGGATGAGGAGATGCTGATTCTGGAAGTACAAAATCACCAAATCATTTATGACCCGTCACATCCTTTTTATAAGGACAACCTTAAAAAGGAAATGGCGTGGAAAACAGTAGCAGGAGTAATGGGTGTGGATGGTAAAGTCACTAATTTTGTCCAATAAATGCAGATAGAAAGCAAATAGTTTATCCATGTACTTGTAAAGGCATTCTCTAGCTATACATGTTAAACCCATTAAAAACTTTGAATTAAGCAGACATTGCAGGGTTGTTTGATTTGCATGAATAACTTTATTTACAGGTATTAGGTTATGTAATGAAGTAAGTTGAATTTTAGTTAAACTATAAATATATAGTATATATATATATATATATATATATATATATATATATATATATATATATATATATATATATATCCATTTATTTAATATTGGGTTTGACATTTGCTTAAAGTGGAAAAAAAATATTGTACTTGGTTGAATCACAATAATCTCCGCAAAAAAGGGAGATTAGCAGGTCAGCACAGAGTTGTTTCCCCTCCACTCCTCTGGATGAAAACAAACTGTTGCTGGTTTTGTGGTTCTTTTTAAAAACTACATCCTGTTATATCGCGCGATCATACGTAAATTCGCAAGATATCGTGTGTCCACGTGACTTCAGCTGTCAGTCATAGCCGCAGCCGTTCCGCGACAAATCCGGATCTGGTAGGTATTGAAGGACGGCGGAGCACGGATCCGACACGCAGCGGAGCCGATCCGCGGCTGTTCCGCAGTTGGTGGAAATTGGGGGTTACTCCCTCGTCTGCCCTCTTCATAACATCTATACTGGTGAATAATGGAGTGAACAGTACTCATCAACATGCTAATGATCAAGCCCCCCCCCCCCCCCTTCTTGTCTTGCCACATTTCGTGATAACAGTATTCTGCAAACTTGAAATTGTACAAAATTATTGACTCTCCTGAAAGTGGATGCATGAGTCAAAAGCATAATTATCAATGGATATACGGCTCCCTAAGCTGTCCAAAATTGAATAGCCCTGACATAGATTCACACCATCCACATTCTGGTGGTTGATGTGAACATTAACTGAAGTGCTGACCCGTATCTGCATGATTTTATGCATTGCACTGCTGCCACACGATTGGCTGATTAGATAATCGCATGAATAAGTAGGTGTACAGGTGTTCCAAATAAAGATCTCATTGAGTGTAAGTATATGATGTGATGCACTTCAATTATCTGAATCATAATATTTCTTAATATATATATATATATATATATATATATATATATATATATATATATATATTACTAAATTACAATAAATTTACAATTAAATAATTGTATTAATTAATCAGCACATCATGTAATTATTTCCATTTAAAATTGTAATTGAGTTACAGCTCTACTTTTTGATTTGATGCCATTAACCTGGCATATCCAGTGATTATTTCATCCTAAAAAGAGCTTGCTGTTTCGAGGCAGATTCATAAAAAATCCTGTGTGCCTTTACCTCCGGAAGTTGCATAAAGCCATTCAAATTAAAATTGTCTACATTGAAAATGAACTTGCTAGTTTCGTGTGCAATATGCATCATACGATCAGTGAATAGAGGCTGAATAGAGGCTGAAACAACCTCTCAGATCATTTGCTCGTTTAGCCTAAAACTCCAATATTAAATAAATAATAAAACTCTAAACAGCTGTTTTGTCTTTTTGACTGGCTAAGTGCTTTGCAATTAATACGTCTTACCTCTGAGTGCCTGTACTGCAGATGGGTGGCCACTAAGAATTTGGATTGGTGTTGTTCAGCCTCACAAATAGATGGAATTATTAATTAATTTGATTCCAATAATTTTCACTTGACATTTCAATAATAATTACAGAAAGCAGACAATGAAACAGCATCTGTATGTACACTCCAGGTAAAAAATCTGCCACAGTTGGCATTAAATACCCCGCTTCATCCGGATTAGACCAAAAATTCCATTAAAAAAAATTCCATTAAAACAGCCATTGGCCCTAATGATGACAGATGCCATAAGTGACATATTTCAATGCGTCAAACAGTGAGAGGTCCTCATTTATGCCATTTGACGTCATTACATTTTCCAATTCCATCTTGAAATCCACCTTGAGACGGTGTCCACAAGATGGAATGGAACATTGTGACTTCCACTTCAAATGCTTCATAAAAAGGTTGGGTTCATTCTAGATGCTGGGCCAATAACCGGAACCCTCTGAAGTGCGTCATTTCATCAAGATTCTGGTAAGGTAATTTCCACCACAGATCTCAAATTTACCTATTAATTTAAATTTTCTTCTTGTCTTGCCACCTTCCGTGATAACAGTATTCTGCGAACTTCAAATTGTGCTAAATTATTGACTCTCCTGAAAGTGGATGCATGAGTCAAAAGCATAATGGGCTGCATTATGATGATGCGGTTGCTTGCTTATGTAAAAGATAAGCAGGTATTGGAAGCATTGTATGCTTTCATTCCTGTTTTGAATGAACTTGCTTTGATGTTTTCATATGGTCGTTTGAACCTTTGCTCCACTTGTTATGATTCATCCTGAAGAGCCTACATCCTATACAGATTTGTGGGTGCTGATAAAAATGTATGTTCTTCAGATAAATTGTGCCATTTTCATACAACTTTTATGTAGATGTGTTGAACTAGTTGGAGCTAGGCTAAAAATTATTTAGTGGTTAGTTTGGCTACGAATTAGACTAAGCTAGTTTGCTGGTTTTAGCTGGTATCCCAGCTTGGATACAAATCCCTTAGGCTTGCCTTTATGCACTTTTCAGCTGGTCATGTTGCGAGAACTTCTTAAACCAGCTAATACCAGCTAATACCAGCCAACCTGCTACTTTTTCTTTTGTTAGCAGGGATAACTGGTAATCAGCAGATGTTAAATCACTGGTTAAAATGCTAATTTTTGATATCCGGAATGTCATTTCTACTAGTGAAAATGTCAATTCTTGATATCAGTAATTACATTTGCACTAGTAAAAACTTGAATCTGTAATTGCATTTTCACTAGTAGAATTTCACAATGATCTCTCATTCACTCCCATTCAAAATGCAATTACAGATATAAAAAATGAATTTAGTTGAAATTCCAAATACACATATCAGCTAATTCTTAATTAATAAGTAAAAAAAAAAATGTATATCAATAATTACATTGTTACAAGTACAAATATACATTTGATATCTGTAAATGTATTTCAATATGTTAGATTTGGTATTTCAGATATTTGCACTGTAAAAAAAAAAATACCATTAAATTTACAGTAAAAAAACTGGCAACTGTGGTTGCAAGCAATTCACTGTAACAAATACCGTAACTGCACTTCAGGCTATACGGGATGTAACTTTGATACCTGTATATTTTACGGTGCATTACCGTTTCTATTATTAAATTATATAAACGTAATACTTGAACCTTCTGAAAATGTAAAAATCTTCTTTTCACTTTATAATTTATTGTTACTCACCGTAGTAATTACAGAAAGCCATATGATGAAATTAAGTTCATCAATATTGGCCCTTCCAAGAGCAATGACCAATAAACATGTAGAGACAGTACACCGTGTCACTCACACAAACACTAAACACCATCAGGGTAACACATGTCAAATTAAAATAATGCAATAAACACTAAACTACATCAAATACAACACAGACAGAGGTGGGCAGTAACTCATTACATTTACTCTTTTACATTTACTTGAGTAACATTTTGGGGAAAATGTTACTTTTAGAGTAGGTTTAAAAATGGGCACATTTTACTCTCACTCAAATACATTTCTAATGATTTTTTTTTACTTTTACTTCTTTACAATTTGTGGCATAACTGTTGTTACATTACTGGGTTTAATTGGAATTAATGTGTAATTTATTGAGAGATTATTGAATGGGACTTTTACGAGAGCGGAAGTTCACACTGCTGTGCACGCTGAGCCGTTGTCACAGACTGTCACTCAATCACAGCACCAGCATCAAACTCTTCAAAGTGAAACACTTTCTTTGCTCCTCACAGAGAAAAAAAAAAGACTAGTTTTGTCATGCAATGCCTTCATTTAACACCAATACAAGCTGATATGTCAAGATTAAAATCACAGCTCCAATTTAAGGCAGCACGCTGTGGTAAGTTTTGGCTCTAATCCTATAACGGGCTTTTCTGTGTATTGTAATGGTCATTTTCAGGGTGATAATGTAACTGGGCTCTTATGACACCAGTTTATAAGTGTACATTTTTAAATCAGGGCAGCGATATATCAGTGCGCTTTGTCCCACATCCTGCATATCATGAGCAGTATTTAGCGTCCTCACGGGGGTACTGGAAACTATCACAGCAACTTCAGAGACCTCACGGCATTCGAACGGATAAGCCAAGCAGGCAGTCGAACAGGGAAAATGAGAACAAGAGTTGGTCATGTTGCATTCGAAAGGGAGACTGCTCTATAGAGAGAGAGTGCTCATGGTATTCGAATGGGTAAGCCCAGCAAGCAATCAAACAGGGAGAATGAGCACGAGAGTGTTTGCACTGCATTCGAAAGGGAGGGCTCACACTGCGATTCGAACGGGAGACTGCTCTATAGATAGAGAGTGCTAATACCATTGAAACGGGCAAGCCCAACAAGCAATCAAACTTTTGAAAATGAGCATGAGAGTTGGTCATGCTGCGTTCAAAAGGGAGGGATCACACTGCAATTCGAACGGGAGACTGCTCCATAGAGAGAAATTGCTTGCACCATTCAAACAGGGAGAATGAGCACGAGAGTTGGTTTGCACTGCATTTGAAAGGGAAGGCTCACACTGCGATTCGAACGGGAGACTGCTCTATAGAGAGAGAGCACTCATGGCATTCGATCGGGTAAGCCCAGCACGCAATCAAACTTTGAAAATGAGCACAAGAGTTGGTTTGCACTGCTTTCGAAAGGGAGGGCTCACATTGCGGGAGGGGGGGACAGCCTCCTCTCCAGCCTCTTGAAGGAATGAGAGCACTGACCAAACTGCGCATCTCTGTGGGTCTTCAGATCGGGAAGAACACCAATTTGCCAGGGAGGTGCTGTCGCGAGGAGCATGAGATCTGAGAACCAAGTCTGAGTGGGCCAGTAAGGAGCCACTAAGGTGACTTGTTCCTCATCCTCCCTGTTCTTGCACAGCACCAGTACAAGAAGGCTCATTGGGGGAATGTGTACTTGCGCAGCCCCTGGGGCCAGCTGTGTGCCAGCTGTGTGCCAACGCGTCTGTCCCAAGAGGGGCTTCTGTCAGGGAGTACCAGAGCGGGCAGTGAGTGTTGTCCTGGGAGGCAAAGAGATCTACCTGTGCCATGCCGAATCGGCCCATACCAGCTGGACAACCTTGGAGTGGAGCCTCCACTTTCCGCTCTGGATAGCGCGTCCTATGTCCTGTTGCGGTTGCCCGGGATATGAGTCATTGTTGACTCCAAAGGAGGAGATGGCGGGCGAGTTGCCGCCTTGGCGATTTATGTAAGCTACTGTCGCAGTGCTGTCTGAATGGATCAAGACGTGCTTGCCCCGAATCGGTGGGAGAAACCTCCGCAGGGCAAGGAATACAGCCAGCAACTACAGGCAGTTGATGTGTCAACGCAGCCAGGGCCCTATCCAGGGGCCAGCAGCAGCGTGCCCATTGCACCCGGCGCCCCAACCTAGTTAAGAGTCCACGTCCACGTCTGGACACCTGCTGTATCTTGGGCACTGCTTCCAGTGCTGAAGCGGTCTCATACGCATCAACCCGAGCACCGCGACTGTATATCATATGCCCCAGAAGCCTCTGGAATTGTTTTAGAAGAACCACTGTGCCGGGCTCGAAGAGAGCGAGGCACCTGAGCACTGACTGTGTGTGCTCATTCGTGAGGTGAGCTGTCATTGAGACTGAGTCTAACTCCATACCGAGAAAAGAGATGCTTTGAACCGGGACGAGCTTGCTATTTGGTCCCTGTGAACACATAGTAACTCTTGAGAATGAGCTTGTGCAAGGGACACTAAGGGGACAATCGTTTTTGATGTACCGTGTGGGGCTTCGCAGCGGAGGTAGCAGGTAATAATGCTTCGGGAGGCAAAAGCACGTCCTGAGGCTTGGGTGCTGAGAAAAAACTCAAAGCACTTACCTTGCTCCACGCACCGGGCAGGGGGCGGGATAGAGACTGATGAAGAGGTCCTGGAATGGCGTCTTCGGAACTCATCAATGCCGGCCTACCAGGGATGGGCAGTTGCGGGTCCGGAGGCGAGGTGACTGCATCCGGGGATGCAGGACTGTACGATTTTGGAGCCGGGGCGCCGTGAGAATGGGACGCACCGGCTGGATGACCCAGGGAGTGAGGAAATTGCTCTTTTATTGAGAATGTGGGAAAGAAAGAAAATAAGGAAAATAAAGATTTTCCACCCGGCCTTCCATCTCAGGAGAACTTAGGAGCTTTACTGGTCCTAGAGGCGGTCCTGGAGACAGGGGGCATACGTCACCTGCAGGGCGCTCGACGCTGGGGTTGAGAGCTGGGCCCGGGTTGAGGCGGAGCTGCCTGTTGTTTAAGTGCAGGGACATGCCCTCGGCAGGCAGGCGGAGCACAGGCTGCGCTGGAGCGGTGCTGCGGCATAATGTGGGATATTAGCGTGCAAAGAGAGAGAACGGCACTGGAAATGCGGCGTAGATCCAACAGCAGTGCTCTGCCAACAGAGGTTAGTGGAACAGTAGTGAGACTCATCTTGCAGCTGCACAACCGCTCGGCTCTGACTGTTAGACGCACGCCCACTTCCCTTTATACCTGTATGTCCGGGACATGCAAATTTTGTCTGCCAATTTCTCGTTGGCCTTTTCTCAATTTCAGAGGTACGTGAGGCTCCCAAGGAAGACCCCTTGTGTCACTTCATTCGACACAACGTCGAGTGAGTGACAGAAGGGAAACATAAAAATGTTCTCACCAGCAAACTCCAAAAAGATGCCAGAAAGCAGGATGGATGGGCATTATTTTAATACTAATGTGATGTTGACTTTAGCTAGCCAGGCTCCTTTTTAGACATTTTTAATCATTTGGATGGCTTGGTTGACGCTGTGGTAGTGGAGGGAGAATTCTTAGTGAGGAATTAGGCTGTTAATTTTCTAGTCGCTACCCCTATAGGGCTGATACGGAAGGTTTTGAATGCGAGGGCTTCAAACTGGCTGATCATAATGCCTGATTTTAACTCCTATGGATTAGTTCATCCACAATTCGAGTTCAGATAGCACAGATGGCAATTTATTGCAAAGAACGCTAGTGGAGCAGAAGCTTTCTAGCCTGGGGTTGAAGCCAGATTTTAAACCATTCAGGATGTAGTTTGTAAAATGGGCGTCAGTATGGCTTGCAAGTTCTTTAGCAAGAGAAGAAATATTGACAAGTGTGCTGAGATCATTTTTGAGATTTTTATTTTTGAAAGATTTTGATACAGGGCAGATAGGGCAGGCATGCACGCCGCCGCAATAGGAAAAGACATGCAGGAAACGACAGCGTTGCCAAGGGCAACCAAACTCATTGAAGTTGTCTGCTAGTTGAAACTCTTTCTACCCATCCTCTGAAATCGCGATCTGGTTGATCGAGGTAAGAGTTGTTGGAGGGACGTGGGACAAATTCAGTTTGATGGTCTGATGATCTACATACTGCGCAGGAAATGCTGTGGCAGCCCAGGAAAACTAAATCGAGGGCTCCCCAGCATGGACACTGGTTCCACTGTGTGAATCAAACAGCGCATTTGGCAGAGAACAGTTTATGGTGGGTGCAGAAATGACTGCCGCCGAAAGAGAGAGAGAGAGAGATCTGCAATGATCGCCATGTAATCATTTAGCTCATGTTATCTGTGTGGAAACACAGAGCAAATAACTTTTGTATAACAGCTGAACACAATACAGATTTCTAACAAGGAGAGCGTATGTTACAGCGTGTATCCTCTGTTAAATTTCATAAACCCCTGTTTGTTTGCTCTCACACACACACTGAAATTAGCAGAGCAATTAGCACCACGGTTTATGTCCGAATCTGGTGTTTTCAAATTCTCCCGCCTGTTTCGTTCAGTTCCTTTGTGTGTCTGCTCATTACCACTCACACGTGGTATTAGCTCCATTAATCTGGATCTGATCCAACCATCTTTCTTTCCCTACACATTAAAATAATCATTGGCTCTGCCCTTTACGAGCTAATCCTCCATTTTGAATTCAGTTTGCCATTTTGAACCTAGTTCTCAATGTTGAAACCGATCCTCCATTTTGAAACTGGTTCCACACGTGGATTTTAATCCGCCATTTTGTGTCTTTGTTACCGAATCTAGACACACACACACACACACACACACACACATATACATACACTAGCATATAGCTCCACAATTTATTTAGGATTTCCATTTTATGTTTTTGTGTTATATTCATCTAGTATTGGCAGTGTTCATTGCTGTTTGATTATAATAAATCTTGTTATATTATAATAAGCACTCCTAGTTGTTTGTTTGAATACTGTGTTGAAGCCAGCCTCTGCCATGTCAAGAACTCCTGTATTACTTCAGTATTGTTAAATTGTTGTTGTTAGAAGCCAACTGTAACAAGATTACTGTTGGATTTGTATGGCAATAATTAGACTAGCTTCTTCCCTTTGTGATTATTTTGATTATCAATAAAAATACTCAACCTTCAGGGTAGAATTTTAAGAGACTTGATCAGTCACTTACTATCATTTTTCTCTTGTCAAAGAGTGGTGCACAGAGGATAGAATTTAACGAGTTAAATTCTATTATTTAATGTAATTATTAATTAATTAATAATTAATAAACATTCATTATTAGTTATATTTGATAGTAAAACTGATCTAAACAACCAGTGCACCCTACATTGAAGATCTGAGTGATCTAGATGGCGGAGGAGAGGGTTAATTCCTCTATCTTAGAGTACGGGTTGATGAGCGAGAAGCCCTGCTTCCTTGGCATGGAACAGCCGGATCGATGATGGCGTTGGATGGAGAAGTGTCTTTGCCGGAATCAGGTGGCTGTGATAAAGCAATAATTGGAGAGTTGAATAGTTCCTCATTGGAGTGAAAGAGATCCAGGTCGGACATCTTGCTGGCTTGAGGGTGGGACCTACTTGTCAGGAAAGATGTCACAGAAAGCAGGTAAGCAGCGGCATATATACTCCTGCTTGTGGGCTGTGATTTGTCAGATTAAAATTAACATGCTCCTCCCGAACCTAATTAACTCCATTTAGTGACCTATATCTGAGCATTAAAAATTTGTGAATTCGGACACTAATGTATACACGAGTGTCGGAGCTCTGGTACTGTTGCAGAAACAACTAAATTAAATTTTACTTACTTGTTATTCTTATTATATAATATATTAATACAATACATCTTCATTCTGTTTGTCATTTTTTATATATACTGTGTGTTAATATAAAGAGTAAACACATTTGATCAAATAAAGAGTACATTTTAAAATGTATCTGCATGTTTTTCCTCTCCATATGTTATTACGTTATTTTAATCCAGTAATGATTTTTCAAAAAGTAATTTACCACATTCAGCATGAAATAAAACATTGCAGGAGTGAAGGAAGCTGTAAACTCCCAGCTTGTACGTCTTCCCCCATGGTGGATTGTGGGAAATTAACCACTGTCAAGTGAACATCAAATGTACATGTAGAGTGCATTGTGGGTAATAATGAGTGAACAAAAGTAGGGAACGAGTGGCTCACTCAGAATTCAGACACTCCTACAAATTGCAGACTCCTGAAATAGTTCACTATATAGTGGATAGGGGGCGGTTTCAGACACTGCAAGTGTTCCACGACTGGGGTGGGTGCCCTATGCACTAGGCTGCGTATATGCCTTTAGAGAGCGGCGGTACAGCTGTACAGAAATAATGATATAAATACTCATGACACTGAAAACTGTAACTACACTAAAATAAAAAATCCACACAGGACTTTAAAAGCTATGAAATAGCGAAAGAAGGCATTAATAAAACATGATCTTGCTTTGGTTTATATTTCAGCATTATATAGAATGTCCTTGTGGGACATTTTATCGTTTTCACCTTAATAATTACTAGAAATGTTTCCAAACCTCTCTTCTAATTGACAAATTCATCCAGATCTGACAAGAGCCCTTAAAGGAATAGTTCACCCAAAAATTACAATTCTCATTATTTACTCACCCTCATGCCACCCCAGATGTGTATGACTTTCTTTCATCTGCTGAACTCAAATGAAGCTTTTTAAAAGAATTTCTGAGCTCTTTTTAAAAGAATTTTCATTTTTGGGTAAACTCCACCTTTAATGTGATAGTTCAGCCATAATTTAATATTCTGTCATAATTTCTCTACCCTTATGTTGTTCCAAACCAGTGTGAAGCTTTGTATTATGTGGAACACAAAATTTGTTAGACAGAATGTTAGGGACTGACAGTCTCAGTCCCCATTCACTTTATAAATATATAGAAAAATATATATAAAAAAAAACATTCACTGAAAGTAAATAATGACTCAGGCAAACATTCTGTCTAATATCTCCTTATTGTGTTGCATGGAAGAAAGTCATACGGGTTTGGAACAACATGATGGTGAATGATGACATTTCCATTAATAATAATAATTCTGTAGTACATGTTAAATGTGTATTATGTACAGGGGAGTAAATGTCATGTGGTATGTCATTTGTGAACGTAACGAGTTATTCACTACTTCAGAACTCTTTTAATTGGATACTTTCTTACTCTTACTCAAGTAATTATTTATGTTAGTACTTTTACTGCTACTTGAGTAATTATTTTATTCAAGTAATTGTACTTTTACTTGAGGACAGTTTTTGGCTACGCTACCCACCTCTGTCTGTATGCAATACATTAAGGTTTATGGCAATACAGAAATTGACTTACAATCATAAACCTAGCATGAGTAAAATGTGTGACAACTCCCCTACCAGTTTAGACCAGCATGGAAATTCATACTGGCCTAAGCTGATCCTCTGGTCTTCAGCAGGGTTGTTGAACATGTGCAATGGTTTTTGTCTTTTTTTCTCCTCTCTTTTGTCTGTTAGGATCGTGAAAACTTGAGCTATCTGGTTTCTTTAGACATATGCTCTAACTCCCACTCTCTGATGGGCAGTGTCAGACCCTCAATCTTTTAGAGTCCATAAAGGTTTTCCTGGCATTACATAAATCTGCCTGGACTTGACATCTCTGTTTATATAGTTACCGAGAGACTCTGGGGTCAAATTCACATAAAGCAGGGGGCCAACCAGTCCACATCATCTCCTCTACAACATGTTCATCCACCAAGGACAAGACAGCAGACAAACAACCAACGTTCTCATTTGCTTAACCAATCCCACATGTCTTCTGATTTCCTCGATGACCAACAATCATGTCATCAAGGCAATAAGACTCTGAAACAACAGATTTGACCTGTTTCCAGAGTCCAGTTTGCGCTATCAGTCTTTTCACACAGTAGTTCATCTATTTTTCCCAGCTTTGTGTTTTGAATTCAACTCAGTCAAACCCAAACAAAGCTTGGCATTGCCACTCAGGGTTATGTTTATCATATCACACAGGCGTCTCGGGCTCCCATGATGGATTGTGCAACACTGCATCGTCTACATGTCAGTTTAGCACAGCAGGAACATACCACATGCTAATTCTTGGCCGAAAATTGGCACTGACATTGTTTTAGATGTTCAACGAGGACTATTTGTGGTAGGGTTTCAAAACAATCGGCCTGTTCTTAGATTTGATCTTTAGAATGTGTGTTCGTCACAGTACTTCATGTGCGCACCCTGTTGAAAGTACAAAGAGAGAGGGTTGTGTTTTGCTAACGGCACAGGGTTGTACTCTAAACATACCACGTTCAAATGGCCCTTTAACATGGTCTAATCAGAATGTGTGATGTCAGTGGCACTTGGGGAGTTATTCTTCAAGGTTTTCTTTGCTTTCAGTTACCCGCTTCCCTCATCTTGGTTTTGTGTTCCACTTCTTGTTCTTTATGTAAGTGAAATTGATCATTTGTAAAAAAAAAGATTTATTGATTTAAATCCACTCTTGAATTTTAAGGTAATGCAAATTGTCTATTATGAAAATCAATATAAAACAGATCCAATCCTGGATAATTATTGATCAAAATCAGCCTTTCCAGCCAGAAAGTTGAATGGAACAGAGCAGTGGAATCCCCCTTGAAGTCAGACTTCCAACTTAGAAACTTGTGCGGAAATATTCAACTCTGATTTCGGTGAGATGCAGGTGTCATGCAAACATGACGGCACGCAGTGAGATGTACAACGTTAATGATAAACATTTACTTTTCTTCAATAATATACATCAATAAGTCAAGGTTCCTACTTTACATCAAATTAAAACCTGTTTAGCAAATGATTCAGAAATAGCTGGTCAAAATATGGTAAAATATATTGTGTTTTGATAATCATAAACCTGTACAACAAATGCTAGTATTGCAGCATTGTTTATCAGTTTGGTTGCAAGGAGACGTTTCTGGTGACAATCGAACATCTGCTAAGCTAACGGGCAGTTGTGTTTGCTTATACGTCATCTTCCAAGCATTGGGTAATGGAATTATTTTTATTTTCGGAGACCATAGATATGATGTCGGAATTTCCCACATCCAACTTTGAATAGAACACATCATAAGATACACAATACAGTTAAAGCTATGAAGTGAAACACTTGTTTATATCACAGCATCAAAGTCCCTTTCAAGGCAAGTCAGTTCACTTGGTGGCCATTTTGTAAACAGCTAATGTGCATGTGCAGTCTCAAGTTGATTGACTGGCAATCTCTGTATCTAAAAGCTGATTGTTTTTTTATCTGTAAGGCAAGACATTCTGATTCAGTAATATTAAAGGGGCTCCAAGTAATTTTTATATATGTCGTCATTCAAATCCGATAGTTTTCAGTTCTATCAGGAAGTATCAGAGACTTGAGTGATATTTAAGATGACATTTTTTTATGAATATAAAACAGAAAAATAATGTCTCTCTTTGGCTCAGGCCCCATCTGGCAGTCCGAAGAAGTTGTACTCGGAACATCATATCCTGCCGGAAATAGGAGGCAGGTGCGTGGAGCCTAAGCCCATGCAGGACAGGACTAAACCGGTGGTGGTGGGGTGGTGGAGGTTGCCATGTTAGCACCCTGAAACAGCAATGTGATAGATTATGAGTAGACTTAAGAGCATTGGCTTACATTTGATTGGCTAGGAATTACCCAGCTAATGGTGCGATGATGTACAGCTGCTAGTCTTCCCGCTAGAACTACGCTGCACTTACATTTAACAATGCCATTGTAGAAATTCACTATTCACAGTCAGCCATGATTTATTAAATTTCTGAGTTAAAGTTTCCAATAATAGGGTGATTACTGAGATTAAGTGAGTAGTATTCGGCCAGCCCCCTTGAGGGGACCCAGTGGCGTATCATTTGGAGCAGTTTCTCACACAGTAAAACAGCATCGGGGTATTTACAAACACAGAAACAAAAAGTGCAGAATACAGTGGAAATTCAATCAACTGAAACAAAAGGCAGTCTTTTTGAGAGGTAACTTTGAGAAACTTAAGCTAGAGCTGAGTCAGTGTAATCAAGGGGCTGTTCAAACTGAACGAGTTTTTGAGTCCACTCGTGCTGTTTTTCAATAGATTTCCATGCAAACATTCACTAGATGGAAGTCTTTTGACAATTGCGTCACGTTTCACTGCATTTTTAGAAGCCTTGTCATGTTAAAAAGAACTTCTTCAACTGGTAAAAATGCTTCTTGAGAAACCTGTGTTCTGCTCTTTTCATTGTGGTGCATTTTTCTTTTTTAGTTCGAGAACGCATCTGTTCTGAATGTTACTGGAAGAAATGCTTTAGCCAATAGTTACATGAACATTACTCACACATAAAAATAAATCAATAAACAAAAATGCTTATCTCAAAGTCACCAGAATTGAACACTGTGGTGTTGTTTAAAAATAAGTAAAAAATTTTACAGGGTAGCATGCCAACAGACCCCCCTAGATATTTGTATTAGGTTGCATTAGGCAAATTTCTATGTGTACCATCATATGAAATACTACAAGCGCCCCATGAGGGGACCCTCTCCATGTTTTAATAAAACAGCTTTTATAAGACTACTGATATAACTGGAGTCTTCATCTCATATCAGTGGTCATGATTTTGTACTTATGTTACAAAATGACTGTTAATTCCTTTAGGAGTGAATCTTTTTTAATTAAGAAAAAATTACACAGTGTTCCTTTAAATAATACTTTTGTCTTAAATGAAACCAGTTAATTTAGATTACATTAAGCACATTTTAAAATGTGTGTTTGTAATTTATTTCTCTAGAACTAGAAGATCCTGACCCAACAATACAACTTTCAGAAAAATGTCCACAAAGTATCTTTTTTCCACTGTACTATTATCAAGATGAAACATATACTTTGAAGCTTTATAAGATGCTTTGCAGTCCAATAAAAGATGAGAATTCTTCAGGAACGCTGTCTCCCAGACATTCTTTTCTTTAGTTTTGGCTTCAGACCTAACTACAGTTCACATTGTCTATGATGGGGATTATGATATGCATCCCAGACACTGAAGTAATGTGTGTAAAAAAACTGTATCCTGTTGGGTAATGCAAGTCTTCACTTTGAAATTTGTAACTTATTATGATTTGTAACTTATTATGATATGATCTTATTTTCATTGATTTCTATCTGTAAGGGGATAGCAGACCAGGAAATGAAAAAGTCTGTTAACAGGTGCTGGCCTGGCGGATGACACTGTTGCAACACCTGCAGTGTAAGTGTAGACTTGCTTGCCAACTTAAGATGTTCTTCATAACAGATTTGTTAAACAACTTTTACTTGTTTAAAACACATTTTATATATAATTTCTCACATTTGAATAAGATGAATTAAAATTACCCAGACTGAATAAAGATGCTATTTGTAGTTCAATTCCAAGAAACGTACCAGAAACCACGGCCTCATTACCCAAGGCGAATATTAATTATTACAGTGGAATTGTATTGACCTAACAGTTTCAAATTTCCACCATTAGTATTCATTAGTGTTCATTTTGTACAGTATAATGTTATTCAAGGTGGCACATACTAGGGCACATAAATTATGTAAAATGGAAGGAACATTTACTTTCCCTCATGACAAGTATAGATGAGTTCTATCAGAAAAACTTTTTTGAGATTATTGGAATTAATATAAATGAAAATATACTTATATCATTTGGCGTAAGGCCTGTCCTACGGTTCGGTGCACAGATGCTGCCTGATCCTTCAGATCCTGCCGGAGAAGATGGCAGAGGAGCGGAGCATACCCCAGCCTAGGATGGGACCTAAACTGGTAGAGATGGGTGGGATGGGGAGTAAAAACACAAAAGTATGTGAACAATGAGAGACAGCTGGCCGGCTTTTAAAGCGGAGCTGTATTGTGATTGGATGAGATGCCTGATAAATGAATCCTGAGGTATCCTTTCTGCTAGAACTACACATATGCATTCCCACACAATGGTAAAAATGTCACTTCTTTGCTATATATCAATTACTTAAACTGAAATACTCTGTTTTTACTCTCCGTTATGTCATGCAGTATATAGAGTATTCAGTAGTCCAGATTACAATACCCGATTCGCTTGCAGCAGTTCTTCAGAAACTAGGAAAATTGGGAGAATTAATTAGGTGATTCTGATTAACCTGTGAAGAAAATGTCCTGGTCATATTTAACATCAAATTATTTAAATGCATAAACAAATATGATATTATACTTTGAATAAAGGAAATTGAGCCTATAGCACCATTGCTATTTATTTATTTATTTTTTGCATTGCATTGCATCATTATTTTCAGGGTACTTGTTTTACCACCCAACTTGTATTGACGCATCCAGACATTTTACTTTTGCTCTTCTCATTTTTTTTAAAGATGATTCTCATTACCATAACAGTCTTTCTTTATTACTGTATTATGACTATTTGCACCCAGGTGTAAATAGCATCTGCCACACAGTGCAGCTATTTGCACCCCAGTAGTCAATTGGAAACAGAAATTTACGACAACTGCATTGTGAGTGTCACTTCAGTCGGATGGGGTGTAACGCCGGTGAGACTTATGACTTGGGTTCGATTATGCATTTGTCGCACTCTTTTTCCCATTCTGTTTCCTGTCTCCTCTCTTAATATTTTCTTTAATGCTACTTATAATAATACATAAAAATTAATATAAAGGTAGTTTTACTATAGTAATATTGTAGTAACCATGTTTTTTGGTGGAAACCATATATTTCATGCAATAAACAATTGGGTTTCTATAGTAATATGGTATTTATACCATGTTTAATTTTGTGGTTACTATGATTTTACTACAAAATACCATGGTGATACTATGGTTATTGTAGTAAAATCATAGTTAATTTTTGTAAGGTAAGGTTAGGATTAGGTTAGGGGTTGGTGTAATGTGTCTGTGGAACTCTGTTAGTTGAATACTGAATTGAATACTGTTAGTATTCAATTAGGGGTGCAAATAGTATTTTCACTGGGGTTGGAGTGCGAATAATAATCGCCACTATTTGCGCTGTTGTGTAAATAATGTCTACCTTTATTTTCATTTAACAGGGTACAAATAGCATCTGCCTTTCTAATTTGTTTCTTTTTATTTTTGAGAAAAAGAAGACCAGGATATGTTTCATGAGAATCACGCAATTAGGCCTGCTGATAGGTTTGTTTATGTGCGCATGCTGTCTGTGTTGTTATAGCATCAAATTCACTACAGGAATTACGCAAAACAGATAACACTGACTGTACAGCACCACTCCATGATCAAAATGCTGAAAGTGTGCACAACTACACAGCGTATCTGCATTTATGTAGTTTAAAACTCTCTTCTCTTTCATTTAACACATTTCTTTTGCCATGATCTAAAGAAAATATACACAAACTACTGTTTCTAGTGGTTCCATTTACTGTCTGCTTTCCGCTGCAGGCAATAGTGCTAGAAGAGTTGACTTTTCTGAAAACGGCACATTCTGTAATAAGCCTTACATGCATAGAAAGTAGTGTTGAAAAGAATGTAAATTACTTCATTTTTTACAGTAATTACTTGAGCTATTCCAACACAACTTCTGCTTAAACTGGATTGTGAGCACTTCACAAATAAAACGCAGGGTTTTGCACTGAATTGCCATGCACAAATTGGCACTGCAGTTTAGTGAATTAGCCTCGGAGAGATTCGGGTTAGGATAAAGGTATTACATTAATAGGATTTCTAACTGACCAGAATGAATAATGAAGAGCTCTAGTCAAGTGCAATTCTTCAATTGTTTCTTAGACATCTTCACAAAAATAAAACATTTGACCAATATATCAATTATTTAAGATGTAAACTTGTGCTGTGTGCCACTAAAAACATTCCTCTTTCCCAGCAATTCTAAATCATTTTCTTAGGGAAAAGATTTAGATATCCTCAAAACAGACATGGATTAGCAGATCTTTTCACAATCTTTTGGCAAGAATCTTACCACAATGTTGACCTCTCTCGCTCTGATTTCCCATGATGCCACTCTATGAAGAAGTAATATTGGGCCAGGGTCAGGTGCTGATGTCTGTCTGTTGTTGAGTCTCTTTCTCAAACTGGGACATCTGCCAACTACCTGATAGCAGTGTGTGGACTGTATGTGTGTGTTTACTTGTCTGTGAAAGACCCATAGTTTAACACGTATCCAGCTGTCATATACTGTATTTGTAGAAGGTAGATGGAAGGAAAAAAGGAAAGAGAGTTTACGTTCTGCTTATGCTGCTGCTGCTGCTTGACTTCAACGGCAGACATGCGTTGAGCTTTTCACAATGATCTTGTCTCTACTGCATGTCAGAGTTGCAGCTCTATACAGAAAATAATGTAATTTCTTGGTTACTACATTGGGGTTTCCCTGTGATAACAGCCATGAATTCAAATTGGTTATTGTTAATGGGTCATTGAGAACTATTAAAAATGCAATTGTCATGAAATCTAATTGTAATCCAAACCCTGCTTAAACTGCTTAAAACATATTGATTCAGTCAGATTTACCGAATAGAAAGTGTTTGTATGCCTGTCACTGCATTTCAAACTTCCATAAAGACCAACATAGACCTTTTTTTAATCAGTGGGTGAGTAGTTCACTGTAGTAATTTATGTTGCTTCATAAAAGTCTATATTTCAAATTGATCGTATTGATATACAATATACTGTAGGCTTATAGTGCATTTTTAACATGTTTTCAGCATGTGCCGGTTTTTGTTAGAAAACACATTCACTTTGCTTAATTTACAGCTCTCTTCTATAGTGGCCGAGGGGTGCATAACACAACCAAATAAGCAAAGCAAATAATAGCTGAAAACACAATGGAAATATGCCACAAAATAATGGAAACACCTAAAACGACTGAAATAAGCTACAACACAATGGAAATAAGCTCTCATCTGTAGTGGCCGAGGGGTGCAAATCACAACCAAATAAGTAAAGCAAATAATATCTGAAAACACTATGGAAATAAGCCACAGCACAACTAAATTAAACCACAACGCAATGGAAATAAGCCACAACAAAAAGAATTTAAGACACAACACAACAAAAAATTTAAAAACAATGGAAATAAGCCACAACATAACTAAATTAAGCCACATCACAATGGAAATAAGACACAACACAAATAAATTAAGCCACAACACAACATAAAAATAATAACCACGGAAATAAGACAATACAACGAATTTAAACCACAACATGTCACAATTAAAAAGATAAAACACAGCAAAATTATCAGAAACAAAATAGTTATTAAAATGTTGTACTTATTTGTCCCTAAGTGCTCAATACCTGATTTGGTTTCTACAGAGACTATTTAGCAGAGACTGACATTTTTTTTTTTTTTTTTAATGGATGGGAGAAATTGGAACGTCCAGCAGTCAACGGATGTAGAAAGGAAGTCACGCCTTAGAGGTAAAAGAGCCAATCACCTTTTAGATACAGACATTGACTGTCAATCGACTCGAGAACGTGCAGGCACATTTGATATACAAACCATATAAATATTTTTTTATTTTATTTTGCGTAATCTGAGGTAAAGCAGCACAATTTATGATTTTAGTGTTGTCAGATTTTACTGCTAATTTTAAATATGTTCTTTGATTGTAATCTTGACCAACCATTTTGGAGATTTCGGTCTTTCCTCAATCAAGTAGATAGGAGCTACTCTTGTATGCAGCTTGTTAAATAGAAATATAGCTGCCCGAGAGCATTCCAAAGATGGTCGCCAGAGGACTAACTTGCTAGAAAGACTGGATTCTACCAGAACTCTTAATGCACTTAACTTCATCAACATATACTTGAATCTATACCGGGTCCTTTGTGATGCCAGCACAGCAAGCACTGGGGGAAATTTGGGGACCACACTGGGACCACCTCTGCCGGTTAAATCCCTGCGGACCTCCCATTCCCTGGCATGCTCGTTTGCTCCGTCTAGGCATTCGGATGAGTGTGCCGGCTCATCCCAGAGCGAGTTCGACCTCTTATTCGGTGCCCATGAAGGTGATGAGCAGCAATGGAGAGCGGGCTCATCCTGTCTGACGTGGAAACATCAGCTGGGATTCGCCCCTCGGGTGTGGTCGCCCAGTCACAGACGGACGCTGAAATGACGGACATGCTTTCCTTGGCTGTCATGAGCGTCGGGCTAGAGTTGAACCCTCCACTCTCCCCTGAACACTTGCGGCTGGATGATTGGTATCTGGGCTCGCGGCACCACTCACAGCCACGCCCTGCCCCAGTGCCTTTCTTCCCGGAAGTGCACGAGGAGCTGACGAGTTTGTGGGAGGCACCTTTCTCTGCCTGGCTCCAATCTCTCGGCTCCCTCGCCCTCACTACCCTCGATGGCGGAGTGGCCAGGGGTTACTCGGCGATACCCCCAGTGGATAAGGCATTTGCGGTTCACCTGTGCCTGCGTAGCGCCACCACCTGGTACGGGCGGCTGAAGCTCCCGTCCAAGGCCTGTACGGTCACGTCTTCCCTGACGGATAGAGCCTACGGCACCTCCGAACAAGTCGCCTCCGCCCTGCACGCCATGGCTCTCTTGCAAGTCCACCAAGCCAAGGCACTCAAAAAACTGCATGAGGGTAGTTCTGCCCCGGAATTGATGCAGGAGCTGTGCTTGGCAACCGACCTTACCCTCCTGGCAACGAAGGTTACGGCGTGGTCTCTCGGGCAGACGATGACAACACTGTTGGTCCAGGAGCGCCATCTGTGGCTGAACCTGGTTGAGATGCACGAGGCCGTCAAGACACGCTTCTTAAACACCCCCAACTCCCAGGCCGGCCTATTCGGCGAATGTAAATGTACATTTAAATGTATATTTCTTGGCACTTTTAATTATAATACAAACACACATAACCTGACATTATACCTTTGAAGAAAGCTTAGGACGTCTTCTACCTTAGACAAATCCAAAAATTAGAAATTCTTAATACTGAGAAGTAGAACTTTTGAGGACCCTATTTTGACCAAATCCCAGATGAAAAATTATTCTCTAGAAAATATCTACAAAGTATTTAGATTTTATATATATATATATATATATATATATATATGTAGCACTTTTACATCATAAATCATAATGTAACAGTAACCGAACAATTTTGGCTCTGCCCCCTTGTTTTCCCTCTATTTTAGATTGTTTGAAAAAATTTAAAAACAAACTTGTCCTATGCCGTTCACCCAAATGGAACCAAACAAGTGCAGAAAGATTCTGTGTAGTCCCAATATTAATGATTATAAAAAATTTTAAGTTTCAATTCATCATCACAAAGGTATGCCAAAACATGCGTAGGGGTGTGGCCACTTTTCCTAAAACTGTTATAACTCTTGAACGGAATGAGATTTTATCACAAAATGTGGAACACATATTCATGGTGTCTTTCTGAGGACATACACATAAAATATGTATATCTACCTCTTGGTGGCACTATAATAATTAAAAATCTAAAAATGTCTCTAACTATGGAACTGTCGTTCTAATCGACTTAAAATTGTCTTTGTCCAAGGTAACAGCAAATTCTATGAGGACAGTTGTATATCATACCATCGACCAATACATTTTTAGCAGCTATTTGAAGTAGTCCTAGGCCATTCACCTGATCTGAACCAAATCATTGCAGAAATGTTCTCTGTAATTCCCAATTATTGTTCCCAATAATTATCAAAAAAAGTTTTAACTTTCGGTGCACCGTTGCAATAGCAGACCAAAACGTACAAAGTGGTTGTGGCCACTTGAACTTAAATGGTTAAAACTACTGAACAGAATAAGATATCATAACCAAATGTAAAACACTTATGCAAGAGGTCAATCTGAGGACACATGGAAAAAAAAGTAGTTGCCTCTGCCTCTTGGTGGCGCTATAACAGTCAGAAATGTAAAAAATACCAAAGCCTTGTGCTTACCTAAACTGATGTTTCTGAAAATAAAAAACTTCCTGCACTACTTAAGTGACCCGTTTCATTCCGGGTGTATTCTGAGTCTTACGGTCATTTTTTTCAAAAAAACAAACCTAAATGTATGTGTTTAGTCATCGATCACGGTCACCAGGCATCCACCGTAACACATCCTGCACAATTTTCATTATAACACATTCAAAATTTGCCACCTCACCTTAATGACACAGGTTGTGACCCATTGTCATAATGTCTTGTGACCATTATGATAACCTCAAGTTCAGTTGTATTCATTTTTTGAATGAGACATGCCGGTAGAATCAGGATGACAGTTCAATCATGGAGGGGGGATATTTTCACCGGTTAAAACCTATAGTTTCACTCTGCTACTCACACAATGCCATCATATGGTTTGGAATAGTGCATTTTTAGAAATAAATGATCGTGAATGTACTTTATCTGCTTGTTACATATTTTCTATTGTTGAGAACCTGTAAGCTTTAGTCATAAATGTGTTCTATGTTATTTAGAAATGGGGTTAGGTTAGGGGATCTAAAATATTATATATGATTGCATAATTGAATAAAACATGAATATATTAATTAGTATTATAAAACATTGAGGACAAGCACACAAAATAATAGTCATATTGATAACTGAATTGATAGTATCTTCTCATTGAAAACAATGGGGTTTCTCGCATCAATGAGAGGATACCAGAGGGCACAGTTGGTGTCATTATGCAGACACGGACGACTTCTGCACAAGCGTCAGAATTGACGCTCAGGGAATGAGAAAGGGTTGGTATTTTTCAAACAGTAGGTTATATTGTGAGTGCATGCTAAACTTGTACATTTATAATGATGTTACCAATGATGTCTGTCCTTTGATGTGACTAATGATACACCTCTTTCCTGATACAGAGACTCAAATTAGCTTGTGTGCTGTAGAATATTTTCTGACAGAGAGATAACAATGTGAGACCAAAGACACATTTGAGACTGATATTTGGAGAAATTTTACAATGAAAATCTGTGTGTTATATAATCCTAGACTGTTTGACTGTTTTTAACTAAGGAGGTCTTTTGTACCTGGAGAAAGCTATCCATAAGCATTTACATTCATCTTAACAGCAGTTGCTTGACTGGTGCAAGCCCTCCTGGAAGTCCTCAATTCCAAAAATAAATTTGGTAACTTTGTTGCTGCAAATCGCTGTCAGTGTAAAGGGCCCTTAAAAAAAATCCCCAGGCCTGGTTTAATTTTGTCCAATTGGTCAATCATGTGACCCAGAGATGCCACACTGGCTGCATTATACAGAGAAGCTACATGACATGATGGCCGATGTCTGATATTTTTTGGCATTCCAAGAAAAAAACACATCTATGGATAGATACAATTCCATATCACTTTATATTTGGATGTTATCTGTGAAAATATAATTCTGACCAAATTAAGTGGAAGAGTTCTTTTTCTGAAGAGATAAGAGTCCATTGGTCTCTAATCAGAGCTAAACACAGGCTGATACCTTGTTGATAATGATGTCAGAGGAAGTGATGACTCCTATCTGACCGAATGTGATATTTTTATTCAAAACTACACAATGAGCACGGAGTGAGAAATATCGAAGGCTTAATTTTCACCATAAATGTACCATGTTTTAACTACTGTAAACATATTCATAGTGACACCATATTGATAATACAGGTAAACAAAAACTATGGTTATAAAAATTATATTTTTGTGGATTTACTATAGTAATATTGTAGACTATAATAACCATAGTCATGGTTTTACTATAGTAAAATTGTAGACGATAAAAACCATCGTCTTTGGCTGAAATCATGGTTTTACTATAGTAATATTGTAGTAACTGTAGTAAGTAACCATGTTCTTTTCTGCTCAACAAAAACACACAGAATGTCGTTCTGAGATTTGGCAGAATACCTCAGAAATCAAACTCACAAAACCAGTAAACACTATCTGTCTTTAAAGCTTAATTTTCATTTTTTTATTAAATGTCTCAAGAGACTGGATGCCCAGATATCACAATTCGTGAGTGTGTTCTCGCATGCAACAAATACAATCTATTGCAAGCAAATTGAAAATGCATCATGGTTGCAAGGGGTGAAATGCAACAGTCATATGCAAATTGTTGGAGGAGTTAATGAAAAGGTGGCATTTAAATAGATGGCATGAATTTTCAGGATGGTTTATGCTGTTAGTACTGGTTTGGTGGCAGTTAAACTTCACCTCAAACAGCACACCCACGGATTGTCAAACTCTAATCTGATTGACTGGCTATGAAGTTCATCGGCAAAATGTAGCTGGCGAAGCTGGTTCTGCAGCATAGTGAAGTTGGTTAACCACAGAAGACGGGCTTGTTGAACTAGTTAAAAAGCCTGGTGGTACACCAGCATACCAGCATCCTATGCTAGGAGCCAGCATTCAAAACACATCAGATGCTGGTAAACAGCAATGATGACATCCACATGGTTGCTTCATTTTATAGTAAAGACGTGTCCTGGTACTGTGGGTTTGGGGATGTATAAACATATTGCATCACAGTTATGCTGTAAGGATTTTGATGAATAGGAAACAGTGGAATGTATTCTTCAGATCTGTCTCTTTTTCTGCGGGAGAAACATAAGAAGACATGAAAAGCTCAGCAGTGCTGTTGAATTTGACTGAGGTCCAGTTCAGCGGTGGGAGGCTGATATCAGAGATTCTTTTTATTAAAGCTGTATTAAGTGCTTTGACAAATGTGATGTCGGCTGTTTGTTCTTTGGCTGAGAAAACATCTTGGATGTCAAGTGAACAGACTGCTAGTGATTTTATTGTTTTGTTAATGAATGCCATCTTCAGTGCATTCTGCAAAATCAATGGGCTGGAAAAGTTAGCTTTAGCGTGTGGCATTTACTGAGAACAATTTAAAATAGGTTGAGAGATTGCTCATGGATGCGTGTGAGGTTTCTGGGAGCTTGTGTTGATGGTTTTGTTGCTGTTTTCAACCACATCAATATCCACAATGATCTGAGAATTCTGGTTAAGTTTTGCACTATAATTCGCTGGGATGCCAAGTCAAACCCTAATATTATTTATTTTTAGACAGAAGATTTAGACCGATTGTTACAACCCATGTTCACATGCAAGTACTGTTCCTCTTAAAAAAAGCGTATGTTTTGTGTTTTTAAAGATATTGCAGAAAAGAGTCATAAGGTTGTAAAACAGTTCATTTTCACGGGCAAGGAAGAGGCGAGAAACCGGCTTGACATAAAATAATAGGTTTAATGGAAAACTCAAAAGACAAACACATAAGACGACGGACATGTCCGTGAACGATCTCTCTCTCTCCCGCATTGCCGTCCGCGAGTGGCCTTTATCCCTCTTGACGGCTTAATTAGCCTAATACGGGATCGGGTGTGCGTAATCACGCCCCGGTCCCACCCTCCACCGTGCCACAAAGGTAAACGTCACTTTAGCGACTTTTATCCTGCATCACTCTCATGACATTCTCACCTCAGTTCAAAGACTTGGATATTATCAAATACAATCTTCAGGTTAATATCACATGTTTGGACATTCAAGTCAGTGTTATTAATTATATAATAAATGTGTTAAATTAATCATGCCCCTGGGCCATAATAAGGCACATTCCTACCATTCCTGCAATTCAAGCTGGAAGTACACCTTCAGTTTTGCGAGTCCCAGTCAGCAGGAGGCAGTAAGCATAACTCCAGCTGTACAGGCAACAAACCACATTACCGACTGACCACAGACAGCACAAGATGAGGATGCTTTAATTTTTTTTCTCCCCAATTTGGAATGCCCAATTCCCAATGTGCTCTTAAGTCCTCGTGGTGGTGTAGTGACTCGCCTCAATCCGGGTGGCGGAGGATGAATCTCAGTTGCCTCCACGTCTGAGACCGTCCGTGCATCTTATCGAGACATAGTGCGTGTGGAAGCTTCAAGCTATTCTCCGCGGCATCCACGCACAACTCACCACGCGCCCTACCGATCGCGAACCACATTATAGCGAACACAAGGAGGTTACCTCATGTGACTCTACCCTCCCTAGCAACCAGGCCAATTTGGTTGCTTAGGAGACCTGGCTGGATTTACTCAGGCCTGGATTCGAACTCGCGACTCCAGGTGTGTTAGTCAGCATCTTTACTCGCTGAGCTTCCCAGGCCTCCAAGTATGCATTTTTGAGTTCAAACACTGCTGGACAGAGCACAACTCCAAATGAAGGGATCTCAAGACTTGTTTTTCTAGGTTTCAAACTGTATTTAACTTGACACAGTGTCCCTAAATTGCTGTGTTTATGACTTGACTCAACCAAAGTGAGATATTCAAAAAGTGTCCAGAAGAGATCCCTTGTGTCACTATAATCGAATGTCTCGTTCCTTCCATCGGGGAACGGAGGTTACAACAGTAACCATGAAGTTCCCCTTCTGTCACTCACTCAACATTGTGTCGATTGTAGTGACACAAGGGTTCTCTTCTGAGAACCTTGTGTACCTCTGAACTTGAACTTGAGAAAAGGCCAATGTCAAGTTGGCAGACAGACTTTGCATGCCCCGCCCCGGACATACGGGTATAAAGGGAGCGGGTGAGCGAATGCCAGACAGGTTTTCACTGAGGAGCCAAGAATATGGTTACGGCGCATTACAGTGGTAGGGATAGTGACGTGGCAAGGGGAGCATAACGTCTTGTTCCTTCCATTGGGGAAAGGAGGTTACAAAAGTAACCATGACGTTCCCCTTCTGTCACTCACTCGACGTTGTGTCGATTGTAGTGACACAAAGGTTCCATGCACTACCCCGTGTTACGTGGCTGCCGAGCCAGGTGCAAGCAGGCTGTTGCGTGCTAGAAGCAGCTGGGTCAGCTGCACGTAACCCTCCCCAACGCCCCCAAAAAAAGGTGTCATATACCACTCTTAGGTTCCCCGTACCCGTATGGAAACAGGCAACATGTCTTGCATGGGAGCCAGCCGGCCAGCCATGCCTTTTCTCGCTCTATGTTTCTCAACATAGAGTTGAAAAGCGGCTGGGGCTAGTGTTAATTTTGTCACCTATTTTTAATTTAGTCTTAGTCTTAGTCTTGTGCCAAATGTCCTTGTTAGTTTTAGTCATATTTAGTCATTCACATATCTTTTTTTGTTAGTCAAGTTTTAGTCGACTAAAAGTCTCGTCATTTTAGTCTAGTTTTAGTCAAAAGAGAATTTAAGGTATCTTAGTCAAGTTTTAGTCAACTAAAAGTCTCGTCATTTTAGTCTAGTTTTAGTCAAAAGAAAACTCAATATATCTTAGTCAAGTTTAAGTCAAAACATTTTAGTCTTTTTTTAAATAAATTATTTCTGAGATTAATTCTGAGATAACCATTTCAGTCAAATAATGTTTCACACATCTCAAATATTGGTTAAATGTCATAATTACCTGACAAAATACACTTGTTGAATGATTTGTTGAATTCACTTTGTTAAACGTGTCTGGTTTTCTGATTTAAGAGACACATTCACAAATGATGAACTTGTTCTGAAGAGTATTTTATTAAGCAAATAAGTTACATAAAATATATATAACCTGCATAATGTATGTGCCACAACACCATAGCTAACTGGTTAATTTACAGCGTAGATGCCTAAAATCAGCATTAGCTTATGAGACATTAATTTAAGTTAACTTACCTGAATGCGTGGGTGGTTAGCCTTTAGATGTCGCTTAAGGTTGGTGGTGTTTTTCCCCGATATTTTTTGTCCGCAGTGCTTCCCGTCAGTTATAAAGACACATTCTGACTTTTTGTCAATATCATTGTACCTAAAATGCGACCAAATATCGAGCCTCTTCCTTCTACCTAGCATGTCGTCGGCGCTCATTGCGTGTTCGCCACTGTCTATGATTGTTGTGTTCTTGCTCCATGTAGTTTCGTGTTGCAGCCACAGGAGTATGAGACCTGTAACCGTTACTTAAGCAACAGCGCGAACTCATTCAGAATATTTTGAAGGTGTAACAGCTGAATATTCTATCTCATGATGAAAAAGTATAGACGATTGTATACGAAAATGAAGAGAGATTTTATCTTAGTTTTTATTTTATGCAAAACATTTTAGTCTCGTCTTTTTTCTTCAACAATAATGCATGTTAATTTAGTCTTAGTCAGTGTTTTTGGACATTGGTGCAGTCTCGTCATCGTCTCATCTTAGTCATGGAAAAAAGTTCGTTGACGAACATATTTAGTCTCGTCTCGTCTGACGAAATTAACACTGGCTGGGGCTATCTTAACGCTATAGATGCATCGGAGAAGGCATCCTTTCCCGTTACTATTCTTTCAGAGGGAAAAGGCCCTGCGAAGACCTTGACCTGCCCAAACTGGTGGGAGGTAACTTGTGGTTAACACACACGGGGGTTGTCAAGTCACCCGTGGACATGGTGCGGTGGTAGATCCTGCCTGACAAGGGAGGAGTTGCTACAGACACAGCGACCGGGGGCCAGCGAGGACTGCCCCAGGGAGATGCAAGTCCTGCCAGTGGGGGGACCGTACCGTGGAAAATACGTTACAGGGAGTTGCCTGAAGTGGGATCTATGCCTATGGAGCCCAAGCCCAACACGGAGCACTCGACTCGTGGTGGGTCTGGCGGCAAATTCCTCCACTGAATCTGCGGCCAGATGGCTAGGGAGGAAGAGCATCCAGGAAGCAAGAGCTTGCTGGCTCACCTGGGAAAGAAGGCACACTGGATCAGCTTGGTGAAGGGCATAAGGTGCAAGTGGAACACCTGGTCGGTTGTTCCGTATTACCGAGTTCTACCGGCTCGGACCTGTCAAAACACGGGACGAGACCGACTTTGAGGTTGTAGAACCTAGCAAAGGTGTTGGATGTTGCCCAGCCCACCACTCTGCAGATGTCTGCTAAGGAGGTGCCGTGGGCCAGTGCCCACGAGGATGCCACACTTCTTGTAGAGTGTGCTCGAACCTGCAAAGGGGGGGCATGGAGTGGGTGTGATAGGCAGGCCCGAGAGGACCACTGAGAGATCCCAGGAGGGGAACAGGTTTGGCCGGGAAGGGTTCAAACCTCCAGGCGCCCCTTTAGGAACCTGATAATCAAGTCTTGCTTACCAAGGGACTTGTGATAGTAGCTATACACACCTTCAAGGTGGAGGGGGACAGCCTCCCTTCCAGCCACTCCTGCAGGAATGAAGCACTGACCGAACTGTGCATCTCTGTGGGTCTTCAGATCTGGACGAACACCAATTTGTGAACAGACGCCACTTGAGGGCGTAAAGTTTTCTGGTAGTGTGAGCTCTGGCTTGGTTAATTGTGTCTAGGACTGCAGGTGGTAGACCACCTAAGTCTTCCGTGTCCTGTCCAGGGACCAGACGTGGAGATTCCAGAGGTCTGGGAGCGGGTGCTAGAGGGTGCCCTGTCCCTGAGAAAGGAGGTCCTTCCTCAGGGGAATTTTCCAGGGAGGTGCTGTCGCGCGGAGCGTGAGATCCGAGAACCAGGTCCGGGTGAGCCAATAAGGAGCCACCAAGATAACCTGTTCCTTGTCCTCCCTGACCTTGCATAGCACCATCGGAAGAAGGCTCACTGGGGGAAATGCTTACTTGTGCAGCCCGCGGGGCCAGCTGTGTGCCAGCGTGTCTGTGCTGAGAGGGGCCCCCATTAGGGGAGCGAGAGAGTGGGAGTGAGAGTTGTCTTGGGAGGCAAAGAGGTCTATCTGTGCCATGCTGAAGCAGCCCCAAATCAGCTGGAACACCTGGGGGTGGAGACTCCACTCTCCGCTGAGCGAGACCAGTTGTGACAGCGCGTTCACCATCGTGTTGCAGTCACCAGGGATATGAGTGGCGAGCAGCGACCTGACTCATGGCTGACTCCAAAGGAGGAGATGGCGGGCGAGTTGTGATATGTGACGGGAGCGTACTCCACCTTGGTGATATATGTACGCTACTGTGGCAGTGCTGTCTGAATGGATCAAGATATGCTTGCCGTAAGCACTGACCGCAGGCGCTCGGCGTGCTGACATTCAGACTGAGTCTAACTCCAAACTGAGAAAAGAGATGCTCTGAACTGGAGAGAGCATTCTTCTTTCTCAGTTTACCTGATGCCCTAAGCGGATGAGGTGCGCGGGCACCTGGTCCCTGTCGGCGCATAGTAACTGGACACCCACGGGGAGCAGACGGGGGACGGCCTGCTCTATGACGGTGCGGCGTGATGTGGGAGATGGCCTCCGTCTGTTTCTTCACCGATGAGAACTGAGGGGCGAAGTCGTTGATGGTGTCGCCGAAGAGACTGAACTGGGAGACGGGGGCGTTGAGGAAGCGGGCTTTGTCAACGTTGCGCATCTCGACCAATTTCAGCCATAGATGGCGCTCCTGGACCATGAGGGTGTCCATCGCCCGTCCGAGTGCTTGCGCTGTGACCTTCGTAGCTCTGAGAGCGAGGTCGGTGGCAGAGTGCAGTTCCTGCAGCACATCAGGATCGGGACTACCCAGGTGCAGATCTTTGAGTGCCTTGGCTTGGTGTATTTGCAGGAGAGCCATGGCATGCAGGCGGCCTTTCCAGTGGGACTGTAGGCTTTCGCAGTCAGTGACGAAGTTGTCCTACAGGCCTTGGAAGGGAGTACCGGATGGTCCCGCCAGGTGGCGGCTTTCTCGGTACACAGTGGATGACCTGAGGGACCTCCATGTACCCGTGGGCCATCCCACCGTCCAG
Source organism: Moxostoma hubbsi (assembly GCA_032164185.1). NCBI lineage: Eukaryota > Metazoa > Chordata > Actinopteri > Cypriniformes > Catostomidae > Moxostoma > Moxostoma hubbsi. Next base: position 9,704,625 of record JAVLUX010000033.1, read on the forward strand.
GGTAGTGAGAGCGGACAACTGAGGAGGTTGGTTCCGGGCAGTAAAAGGTTCCCTCCATGAAATCGTCAGCTCGTCATACACTTCCGGGAAGAAAGGTACCGAGGGGGGGCGTGGCTATGAGCGGCGATCAAGTAGAACCGATCAAGTAGACTTGAGGGGGGGATGGAGTTTCCAGTCCACCTCGTGCTCACAGTTGCCCGGGAAAGCATAGCAGACATCCGTGCGTCAGGCTCAGACTGGGTGAGCGGACCCGAAGGTGGCAGCCCAGGCGAGTCATCAGCATCAGAAGCCGCTGTAACGTTCTCCGATGCAGCAGCGAAATCGTCATCCAATTCCGGGGGCTCATTGGAGAATGCTGGCTGGCCGCGAAGCGAGCCACACTCATCCCGAGCTCGTACGGAAGCAAGCAAGCGTGCCAGGGAGGTGGGTGGTTCATGGGGTTTTACCCGGCGAAACCGAGCCCGTCGTCATCCCCGAATCGCTTCAACGCCAGTCGGGTCGTCCTCAATCCCGTGGGAAGAAGGAAAGATGCGGGGGCGGGCGAAGTGCTTTCTCTCGTGAGAAAAGAAAGCCGCGACTGCAATGTTGCCATGGCTATGTTCTCACACTGAGAACATAAAACATTCATAAAAGCTGTCTGCGTGTGTTCGCAGCCCAGGCACACAAGATAGCTTTAATGACCATCAGAAGTGGAGAGAAAGTGACCACATCCAGGAACTACACAGCGGCGGAAGGGAATCTTTAAAAAGACGCGTCTTGAAAAGGACGTTCAACGCTCGCTTGTGTATGTTGTTTTTTTTACCAGAATCAAACTCTTGTAGAGGAAAATAAACTCTTTCAGAGAAGTCAACTCTTTTATAAGAGAAGCGCTGTCGAAGCACCCAGGGGCAGAGTCTGCACGGAGTGCAGAGAGGAGAAAGTCGTTGGAATGCACTGTCAGATCCAACAGCAAGCTCTCTTGCAGAGGTGGGTGAAGCAGTCGTGTGTCACACAGCTCGCTGATCACACAACTGTTCGGCTCTGAAGAAAAAACACAACGTCGAGTGAGTGACAGAAGGGGAACATCATGGTTACTGTTGTAACCTCTGTTCGGGGTCTCTTCTGAGAGCCTCTTGTGTCACTACAATCGACACAATGTTGAATGAGTGACAGATACAGTGTATACATACAAATGTACATATCCTTTTTCTGTGTACTACAGTATTGTACAGTATTGACTTTTCCCAGTAAACTTTTGACTAATGTTGAAATTGGTATCTAAAAAGCTTAGTGAGATACACAATAGCATTCAGCTAGACAAAACTGAAATTATTGAACAGTACAGTAAACAGTCAGTGTCAGCAATAAAGTAGAACAAAAATGAAAATTGTATATAACAAACATTTCCAGGGTTGACTGCCATGGTGAAAAAACATCTAAACATTTTTTACAAGTACAGCTCACACAATAACAAAAAAACTTCATTTTGGTGGCATTGGCCAATTTACTGACACAATGGCTAGCTTTTGAAGCATGAATTAAATGTTTGGGTGAGTTACTACATTTTGCAGACGTGCAATAGTGTTGTGATGTTCCATAAAAACAGTTGTGGCAATTGCACTTACAGTTTAGAGAATGTTAAGAATATTTAAATAAATGAGTCAAAGCGATTGAGAAAAACTGTAATATTTGTGATTAACTGTGATTATTTTGATAGAAAAATTAAATCAATTGATAGTCCAAGATTGATCACATTTCCATTATAAATATATTAAAAACGTTATATTATACAGACTGACAGATAGATAGATAGATAGATAGATAGATAGATAGATAGATAGATAGATAGATAGATAGATAGATAGATAGATAGATAGATAGATAGATAGATAGATAGATATCTTATGTAACTTATGTAATAGAAAAGTTAGAGTAGGCAAAGAAACAGACATTGGACAACAGATAATTGGAAAACAGTGTTATGGATCTTACCCCATTGAGCTTTTGTGGGATCAGCTAGAATGTAAGATGTGTGATAAATTTCCAACAAGACAGACACATCTATGGCAAGTGCTACTGGAAGTGTGGGGTGAAATGTCACCTGAGTATCTGGAAAAACTGACAGCTAGAATCCAATGATCTGCAAAGCTGTCATTGCTGCATGTGGAGGATTTTTTTTATGATAATTGTTTGAAGTAGTTTAAGAAGTTCTGAACATTTATGGTAATTTTTCACATTATTAATGTCCTGACTATACACTGTGATCAGTTGAAAACTACTTTGGTGAATACAAGTACCAATTTCTTTCCATAAGAGCAAAATCTGTACATTGTTCCAAACTTTTGGCTGCCAGTATTATGCTTCTTTTTTTTTTTTTTTACTTGTGTTCGGATTTTTCTACTTGTGTTTGTATTTCATGGGAGAGACTGGTTAAATGACACATTAATCATTAGCCTTATGTCAGTATATTATTGCATGATATAGGGCAAAACGTAAAAGAAGAAAAAGAAAGCACTTATAATGCACATCGTTTCTCTTAAATATACATGCATATAATCTAAGCACAAACAGGATATTACGAGCAGTATTAAAAGTAATTTAGTGTAATACCTGAATTAACATAGCTTCAAATGTGCGTGCTTAGAGATAAGATGAGCAGATTTTTTCCAATTAATTTGGCAAATTTAATCATTCCTGGACATGTTGGCCAGCACTAAATCTCTGGTGCTCAGTGCAAGACAAGTGTTCAAATTGCCGCTGCAATCATGTTACGAGCACTTTCTAACAGTTTTTTCTGTGCTTACTTTATTCTAAATGTTCCCCTGATTTACTGCATTGATGAAATGCTTGGCACAGGTCTCAGCATAATGTCTCCTACCATCTGCTTTCATGACGGTCAATGTATGGTTTATTAAAGGGGCCATATAAGGATGGGCGTTAACGCCGTTAAAAAAAAATTGTGGCATTAAAAGAATATTGCATTAACGTGTTAACTTCGACAGCTCTAATATATATATATATATATATATATATATATATATATATATATATATATATACAGAATAGAGAGATAAAATTATATTTGAGTTCATAACCCCACCCCTAACTAAGTTGTTATTGGCAGAACAATGTTCCCCTCTGTCATGGAACTAATGTAAAAAGACACATCCATACATTGATTTCAGAGGACTTGCAATATAGTGGACAAATAGACTTCACTATATTTATGCTACTTTTATGGTGATTTTGTCAGTTTTGGGTATACAACATTATGGGGAAAAAAAATTGACAATAGAAATCAAAATATATAGCCATTAGCAAATTATGACAACATTTTTATTCATTTCATTTTAGCATTTAACGATTTAAGCTTCAAACACCTATACAAATTGAGTTAATTAAAGGTTTAGTTCACCCAAAAAATGAAAATTATCCCATAATTTACTCACCCTCAAGCCATCCTAGGTGTATATGACTTTCTCTTTAAGCCAAACACAATCGGAGTTATGTTAAAAAATAAAAAGTAATCCATACAGCTCCAGGGGGTTAATAAAGGCCTTCTGAAGTGAAGCGATGCATTTTTGTAAGAAAAATATCCTTATTTATAACTTTATAAACTATAATCACTGGCTTCCTCTATCCTCTGCGCTTCCACGTTCGTCACTTCTCACCGGAGCTTACACTATGCCTACGTCATACGCCAGAACTTGACTCTCTCGTGAACGCGGGATGGCCATTACCGGAAGCCAGTGATTATAGTAAGCTTGGAAGAGCAAGGATATTTTTTTTATATAACTCTGAGTGTGTTTGGCTGAAAGAAGAATGTAATTTACTCCTTGGATGGCTTGAGTGTGAGTAAATAATGGGATAATTTTCATTTTTGGGTGAACTAACCCTTTAACAGAGGTTCGGGAGGAGCATGTTAATTTTAATCTGACAAATCACGGCCTGCGAGTTGGAGTTTATAAGCCGCTGCTTACCTGGTTTCTGTGACAATTTTCCTGACATCCCTCCTCCAGGTGGGAGGGGGGGATAATCAGGAGCTCCGAGCCCTCCGGTATATGGACAGCAAGCTAAATAAGTTGACCTCTTCTATACAAATTTACATTAACATACGAACTACTGAAATGAGCTGATTACAACAGCAGAGTGTGATATAAAATACGGATCAAGAGTGACGTTAGAACAATAAGAAGTAATAGGAGTGTGTTGTGCTGAATGTTGGGTCATCACGCAATAACATGAAGGATCTGTAAAGTTATTGTGAGTATTATGCTTTTACAGTTATTGTACATGGATCACAGAACTGGTATTCGAGCCCAACATTTTTACTTCAGTTAAGCATTTTGACCTTGGCTTGCATTTTTTCGCTGGAACAGTTTGTTTTCAGTAATACCTGATCAAGGTATTGGTCAGTTCTAGGTTACTTTTGGATCATTTCATGTATTGTTCCATATCAAAATGTACAGTGCATCTTCTTTCATGTTCTGTGACTTCATGGTGAGGTAGCTGTGACTGAGAATAGAGATAATAATCATAATTTTAATCATGATTTCAATTTTCATTATATTTCAACATTAACATTAAGAAGTGTTAGCAGAGGTTTGTAAAATGCTCATTCCCATTAAAATCAAGTAGCACCATTGTCAGAAGAGATCCCTATTCTGTAGAGTTGTGTTTGGGTGTTTAACAACACCTTGTGCAACTAGTTTCTTCCTTGCTCACCCCTCCATCTCCCTCTTCCAGCCTGCATATACTATACTTATCTCCTTTGACACAACAAAGTCATTTACAAACAGCAAACCATGTATTGGTTGAGTGGCTCTTTTTTGAATATCCAACTGATTGAGATTTTAACCTTATATTGCTCACATTTTAGACAGACCTCAGCTGTTGAAAGGAGTTTTTCAACATCACCCAAATAACATCTTAGTAATTTATTTTCTTTTTCTTTAAATGGTTAATGACCAGTCTTGGGTAGACGACACTGTGTGGGACAAGTTACGTGTCAAAGTTTAATACGCAGGGTTAGGATTTGTTCAAATCCCAAAGCCTAGTATGAGCAATGGTAATAGTGATGCCTGCCTTAGCAAACGCCACTTAAAAGAGTGTGGACTTTAAATTAATGACCATCCTCTGGTCTCTTAGTCGCAGACTTCAGCTCTTCAGAGGAAACTCCTGCATGTGGTTGCTGCAGCTCTTTGATCGTCTGCTACTGAATTATTATCACTGGCAGTCATTTGTTGCTCTCTGTCATTAGCTTGAGACAGCTCTGTTTTAACCAGGAACTCTGGAACACCATTGTATGCTATATAAACTAGTACCTTTTTTTCATTTGAGCAAAGAGGAGTGTGTGTTGTGTTGACTGTGGATATTTGTGAATGTTAGCATAAGAGGAAAGTGTTTGCATGCGTATTGTGTCCATACGTGAACAAGCCACAAACATGCACATATTCAGTGTTGGTAACTAAAACGTAAAAGAACTGATGCTACTAACTTAATTAGATATTAAGTAGTGTGACAGTAGCTCAGCCATTTACCAAATAGAGTAGCTTTTCTAGTAACAAGCTACTTATCTAATAAGTAGCGGTGTAGCTTGATATACTTAACTGTGATACTAGCTGTGCATCTTCACATGAACAATCCGAACAACTTTTCAAAGGCATATAATGTGATGTTAAAACAGTTTTTTTTAACTGTACAAAAAATTAGAGTGTATACTATTTTTTGTTTTTTTGTTATATGTAGTGTATATTTACACTCATTTAGCAATCTATTAGGAACACTATGGTTCTGCTGTTGTAGCCCATCCACCTCAAGGTTCGATGTGATGCATTCTGAGATGCTATTCTGCTCACTACAATTCTGCCCTACAAAGCAAAAAGGCAGTAACTACACAGAGTGCAGAACTGAGAAAAATGACTTTAAAGTTATCCTGTCAGGGCTTTTTGCAGTTACTGTACAAACGACTACAATTTTTCTCCAAAACGACACACATTTGAGATAAAATGTTTTATCACATAACAAAGGATGCCTTGAATGTCATGAAAATGATAATAACTCATTTTTGACCAAAAATGCAGTTACTGCCTTTTTGTTTTGTAGGGCAGAATTGTACAGAGTGGTTATCTGAGGTACCGTAGCCTTTCTGTCAGCACAAACCAGTCTGGCTATTCTCCATTGACCTCTATCATCATCAAGGCATTTTCATCCACAGAACTGCCGCTCACTGGATGTTTTTGCCTTCATTCTGAGTAAACTCTAGAGACTGATGTGCATGAAAATCCCAGGAGATCAGCAGTTGCAAAAATACTTAAACCAGCCCATTTGAACCCAACAATCAAACCATGCTCCAAATCACTGAGATCATATTTTTCCCCATTCTGATGGTTGATGTGAAAGTTAAGTGAAGCTCCTGACCCATATCTGCATGATTTTATGCATTTCACTGCTGCCACACGATTGGCTGATTAGATAAACACATGAATAAGTACAGGTGTACAGGTTTTCCTAATAAGTGCTCATTGAATGTATGTTTTCTATGAATGCTTTCACCCTAATTAAGATTGTTTATTCATTCCCCTACCCCCTTTTTTGCCAGAAAAGTATGTATGTAGTAAGCTACTTCTTGTTTGTATCTTGTAATGCAAATACTAAGTTTTACTACTTTAAAGTATGAACTAAATTAGAGTTAATAATTGCGAATAGTTCCAAGTACCTTCCCCAACACGCACATGTGGAATGTAATGAATATGAGTGTCTGAAGGTTTGTGATCCTGCTTTCATGTGTGTGTTTGGGGGACACTGTGGTGATGTGTCATATACCAGTAATGGTTCATGATGGCTAGTCCACCTCCTCCAAAACCACCATGATTTAACAAAACCTCTGCATGCAACCAGCTTTATATAGACACCATCTGGTTCTGTGTCCTGATAATCACACCAATTTAGCATGCAAACTGCCATCGTCTTTTCCTCTAGTCTTCATTTTTGGGACTTTTCTGAGGTGGACATGGTACTGTACAGTATTTGTCTCCTCTGTGCATATTTGGTCATACAAAGAAGTGGTCCTTAGTTTTGCTTTAAGAAAACAAAACATTATTACGGGATTGTGAAACACAAGCATGTACAGTATTTTGCAACTTGATGTTTGTTTTCAAATCTTACTATTTTTGCCCTTTAATAATATCTTATATATAATAATAATACCTTAGTATGTCTTAAGAAATGGACGTGTCATGTCCATAATAAATAAAAATACAACCAACACATTTCTCATCTGTTTTAGTGTACAACCATTTAACTTTAATGGTGAAGCAAAGGACAAAATACTGTATAATAAATTAGATTTAAAAAAAAAAAAAAGCCACAAGCACAATATTTGATTTGTACAACAAAGCAATGCAACATATTGGTATCTTCCATATATACAGAATAAAAAAATCTATTTTTATTCTTAGTCCACTTATTTCAGTGTCAATTATTTTTTACCTTATCAACAATGAACAAACAGACAAAAAAAAAAACATATACAACATGTCTTTCTTTTTATATAATTTTCATAAATTATATTCGGTTTTCATCTTTTACCTTTTTCAATGTATTTTTTTCTGTAATTACATTTTGTATGAATTCTCATCAGGAACATACTGAAAATAGTAAACTTTTCTTAGTCCAAACTGTAACACAAAACCTTTTTTGTTTTTTGTATTATATTTTTTCTTTTTGCTTCTGCTACTTTTCTTTTCCCAAATTGCTTAATTTTTCAACATTGCACAGTAGTATAGTATTGTGGAAATGTTAACATCTGCAAAAAAAAAGGTTTTCTTTTTTTTATTTCTTTAAAATTTTTTGGATCAGTAACAACACTTTTTTAATATTTTGTGGAAAATAAGGTAAATATCTAAATATCAATAAATCTTCCAATTACACAAAAAAATCATTAAATATGCTGCACATTCACTTTTTAACAATTTATTATTATTAAAAAAAACTTTCAAAAGTTGGTTTAAGTGCTGTATTAACCACTTAGATGGCCTGTCACACATGGACTGTGCAGCAGTGCAAAAGCACATGTAAGGAGTGACCCACGGTGGGACATTTAGAAACTGATTTAAAGGTCTTTCGTTTTGCTAATCTGGACATCTGTGTAGGCCGAACAAAGCGATGTGACATACTGGTATCTTCTGAAATGTTCTGAGACAGCCTAATATGGTAGGCAACACTAAACTACATTCTTTGGTGTTGATTAAAAAAACGAAAAACTATTTTGTAAAATACATGTGAATACATTGTTCTCTGATGTAGTGCTAATTATCTCTGCCTTCCACTCTTCCCTCCGCATTTATTTTTAACAATCTCATTTTTTAGACTCATGCTTTGTAGGTACGTCTGTTTTGAAGTGCTTCTTGTCTTCTCTGTGTACTACTTGTATATGTGGCTACACTGATCAAAATGTCAATATAGTGCAAAACTGTAAACGTTTTAATGTCTCTTTTTTTAAGATAACAAAAAATGTACAGAAATCAAAACAAAATAATAACATTATTAACAATAGTCAGAATAATTAGAATAATAATATAGAGAAATGTTTGGTTCCAGCAGCCCGTCAAACTTCATTCAAGTATCTCTCAACAACATACACAAACATGACATGCACAAAAACATACACATACACAAATACTCCCATAGGCGCACTGTACATACACACAATTTTTTGTACACGGACACACACATCCAGTATTATATTAAACATACATAAAAAGTATAAAAAGTCAACTCTTCTTAACTCTTTTTTTTTAGTCTGTAAAAGTAAATAGTAACAATAGAAACAAAACAACACCTTGATGAAAAATATATCATAATACTTGACAAGTTGCATAGTTTTGAGATTTTCTTTTTCAGGCACCTCAACTACATGATCTCTCTTCCCGCAGTGCATGTTCGCTCTGCAAAGTAGGCCGCATAAATACCGTCTGACATTGCTCCCTTTGCTTTGTAACAAAAATATATTATATTTTCTTTTCTCTTTTGAAAGTGCCACAGAAATTACTCTGATTTACAGATACCCACTCTAATGTGATACCAATTGGATTCTAAGATGACCACACACAAGTGATCCAGAGAGGCGTGTCTTCGAGAGTTTGTCATGAGGCAGTGAGATAGAGATAGAGGAGCAATTCTCCCCTCCCTCTACTTCTTTTCTTTTTTTTCTTACCATCCGAGTCATTTGTCATGGGGAGTGAAGTTCTTGCCCCTACCACCCAACCTTGCTGCCCTGTTTCCCCCTCTCTACCCTTCTTCCTCTTCCAGTAGCAGTCTTACGAACAGCCGCATTCTTCTACAATCATGTTCTGGATGTCCTTTTTGACGATTTTCTGCTCTTCGTTGTAGTAGAGCATGGACATGGCTCTCAGGCGCGTTGGCACACAGCAGGACTTGATGTTGGAGAAAGGGCTGTACCCTCGCATGCGGTAGTGGTTGATAACTGTGGAGTGAAAGGACAACGAGTTGCCGGTAATGCTTGCAACATGGCTTGGACAGTCACCTTCGCAATAGTTGGCATGATACCCTGAGGGAGCGATGATCCAGTCATTCCATCCAATGTCCTTGAAGTTGACGTAAAACTGACGTTTACAGCAGACGCGCACCTTGCCATCGCATTCCAGTCCCCTTTTGCGCCTTCTCCTTTGGGTTAGATCATCCATCTGTCGCACAATAGCCATGAGAAAAGGCCGGTGAGATTGCTCACGTTCGCTGCCTCCCAGAGTCACAAGCACGGGTGTAGCCCGGGCATCGGCACACAGAGGGCAGGAGACACGCATTCTCAGAGTGCTGCCCCCTTGCTGCAGCAATTCCTGCACACTGGCAGAGACAGGAAAGGTATGCCAACCACTGCGCCATGTGTCCAAGGATTTCTCTGCCAGAACCTTTTCCCCCGTTCCCTGTTGCAGGAGCAGCCGGATGGTGATGCTGGCACGGGTACGGTTGCCCTTTGGCAGACGAAGAAAGAGCCAGACATTGGCTTGCTCCACTAGTGACATCTCATCACCTTCTTTGGAGATGAGGAAGTTGATAAAGCCTTGAGCTTCACCTGAGGCAGAGGAAGAGAAAGATACACGTAGATGATTAGTCAAATGAACTCTTTTGTTATTGTTGCACTTGTATTTCACTTTTGCCTGAGGTTCAGGATGACTTTGGAGAAAGTATGCCAGCCACATCAGAGCTGACCCTGGGAGTGGCAACATCAGTGGAAGAGTTTAGCTTTGTGACAGCAGTGACCAGTTTTTCAAGCTTTCTGCACAACAGTCTTCTATTTTGTGTGAATGCTTAGTAAATGTGACAAAAGTAAGCAGTCATATATCCTTTTTCTGCACATCAAATGCAGAATTGTGAATCAGCCATTCCTTCAAGCACTTAAAACCAAGCAATCCCCTCCCACTTTCCTTTGCGCTTCCTGTTAACACCTTGCAATTGAAATAATTGAAGGTTTGAGCATGATTTTAAACCAACTGCATCACTTCTCCTGGTTGTTAACTGACAAATTAAGAGCCAACTGGGCAGAAACAAGACTTTGCTGAAAGTATGGTAACACATAATGGCCATGACAACCTACAGTGTGCAGCTGGAAGCAGTGATGTGGCATGTGACTTGCTGTCTCACTGGATTGTAAAAGGCTGCTCCCTCTGGCTTTGATTCACACCATGTTATAGGCAGAGGAAAGGCTTGTGGAAAATCGCAATTCACAGAACATTTGGGTACTTCTAAACCAGTTCTCTCCAGCTACTGTGTCAACTTGCTTTTAACCCAATGGACCTTTTGTCAGGCATTATTCCTTCTATCAAGCTTTTGTAAAATTGGCCACCTTGGCAAATCATCAGATATGAGAATCTTGCCCATAAAGTTTAGCATACACAATAATCCTTTTATATTGTAACTGAAAATATGAGGCCTCTTCGAACAAGTATTATCGAGTGACATATTCTGGAAAATATTGTAAAAATCCTACATGTATCACCTACCACTACAAACTGTGCTGTACTACAAGCCAACACAGACAAGCTTCGCAAATGCAGTCTAAAAAATAATGGGCTCTTTTCCAGCAGTGGCCAACACATTGTTTCCCTTTTAATCTGCACCCAGTGAAAAAAATCAAGAATCGCTAGCATTTGCTAAGCTGAGAAAACCCTTCAACTAGCTCCTCCAGAGCAGAGGCCCTGGCCCCGAGAAGAAAGATCGCCTCTGTACACATGAGAGCATACTGGAGCTTTGCAACTCGGCATGCTTCTGAATATATTTGTCAGCGAGCTAAAAGTAATTTTGAAATTTGAGAAGAACTACAGAGAAATGCGGTAATCCCTCAACAATAAACACTAATTTAACCGCAAAGGCAGAGTTTGCACAGCTGTCCTGCACACAAAGATGGAGAATAACATTTACACATTCCTCCCCTCCCCCTTTCCCTGTCTTCAAAAGGGGCGGGTGGCTGAAATATAGAATCACCTGGGAACTTAAGTGTGTTTGGAGGGGGCCAGGGGGATGTCCACTCTTCTTTAAACATGGCTTTGTTTAATGTGTTCTTTAATCCCCTTCTCTATCTGGTTTACCTTAGGGGGAATAAGCCTCTTTCATCTCCTTGTTGGCCTCCTGTCATATTGTATAGCTTGCAATGTCCTAGTGCTTGAAGCTCAATGGCTTTTGTAGTAAAGAAGTCCACAACCTGAAAGATTGTTGAAACACACCCCTTTGGATGGAGTTTGTTTGTACGCTTCCTGGTAAACTTACAAGAAGGTGTTATTTATCTTTAGCCAATTTGTTGACAATGCTGATTAAAGGCAACCATTTTTTCCCATAAATAATGTACACACATACTGATTCAAACAAGATGGTGCTAACAGGTACTTAATGTATGTTGTGGAACAAAGCAATCAATCAGGTACCAAAATACAAGCATGTTTGATGTGTATTTTGAAGGTCTTGCTTTCAACTCGTCCACAATTATTGGTTCAACCTTTAAAATATTGCTGAAACTCAAAACATTAGGACAATACTAACAATTGATTCAAGAATGAAAGGATGATATGGTGCTTACAAAACCCCCCCACAAGATTATTGGACCATTTTTTGTTTTAAGAAATTCAAAGTTAGAAACTGAGAGTGGAAATATGACTCTTTTAACGGTGTGTGGGAGTGAATGATTTGAGTTCCTCACCTGTTATGCAACATATTTCAAGCACAGTGCTGTCACCAGCCGAAATTGATATTACAGACTAAACAACTCTGGAACAAGAGTACACTGTGAGCTGTCATTTCAGATGATTTTCATATTCATTCATTACAAAAAAGAATCAATTATTATCTGGATAATTATTGCTTGAGTTGCTTCAACAATGCAATCAAAGATGAACCAAAAAAAAATTATCTGTGAGTGTAAATCTCAGTAATATCACATGAAAGAATATACTTAACTAAATAATGGTTCATAATGAGTGCAGCTGAAGCATTTCAAGAGCAAATATACAACAGAGACCAATACTGAAATCGTAAAACATCCTTTGACATTCTAATGTCATTGAATAGACCACAAAACCACTAGAATTCCTTTCGGTGTACTGTATGTCGCTGGAACAGCATTTATGGCCTTTTCTACATCCCAGCATGAGAAACAAACAAAAAAAATCAAAAAGTGTAATTAAAGCATATTTCCCAACCATAACACTCTGGAGTCTTGTATACATTCTCAGTAGAGTGTCCCTAACACCGGTAAATTGTTTTCACTATACCACACCCTGTACCGTAAAGGCCAACCATGCCTGTTACGTTCTTCCCCATACAGTCTTTTTCTATCTTTATCTGGTCCCCATCACCCATAGGCAGTTAAGGCACCAAGAGTGGGTCTGATTTACTGCAGGCACCCCTCCAGCAGCCAATAATCACCACCTTTTAGCCAGCCCCTGCAGGCCAGAGCAGCTCCCAGGGAACCAGAAGTGTAATGAAGAGAGTTGCTGCTGCCTCCCTCCTCCTAACCTTTGGTAAGAGTCAGTGGAACATGGCTCAAGACCATTCTGAATAACTGAAGAACATAGACCTCCCTTTTTAACTGAAAAAAAGAATGCAATTTCACTTTAATAATGAACACTGACTGCAAATTTACAACAGATATCTATAGATAGTTTAAAATTGTCCTCATTACTGTAGATTGTTCAGGATTGGGGATTGGTCTTAGGTTTGAAATGCATGTTACTCTTCTTCCCGCATCTGCAAGCAATAACCCAGTATCACGAACAGGTTTGGATGATGCATCAGCTGTCAAAGTAATAAATGCATAGTTGGCATGATGCTGCAGCGTCTTTTCATCAATACCTTGAAGCCAAACAAGCTCTAAGCATCATATTAGCAAATGTCAGCAGCAGCAAGGTATCCTGCAACCTAAGAAATGCTTTCTTGACCACATTAATGCTAAGAGATCCTGGGCTAGCAGGGAGACTTCTAATGTGGGACTTGAGCCTTGATGGTGTTTGAAAGCCTTGTGGCTTAGTAATACTGTACATAAGATTTAGCAAGGGGGCAGTTTGCACCCCCAACATATAACAATAATACTATAATTAAGCTGTGAAATTCATACTGGCTTAAAATATTCTTGATATTGCTATATAGGAATCCACCCCAAGCAAGTCAACTTCTCTTTTCTGCACAGAAATCACATTTAAATCTAGCAGAATAACTGCTCTCATAGGAAAAATAAGGAAGGCTTTTCTCGCTTGCTTGTAACCATTACTCAAAGACTCTGAAGGGTGTGATTTTAGGGTTTTCCCTGTAATAAATTATTTTTAAAAGTAGGAGGAGACACTAAAAAGAAGAAAATAAGTAAATATTGAGTCATTGTTTCAGAACATGTCAGGCTTTGCATATGCAATCTGCATGCCTGAATGACATCAGAAAGGCCAAACACTGAGCGCCCACACATGCTCGCCACATCTATAATGATATCATCAACGCGCCTCCTGTTTTAACAGTCTGCACATGGCTTTAGTAAAATCCAACTACCTCTCTAAAGAATATGTGTTCCCTTTTCTCCTTTGCATTGCAAGTATGCACACATTGAGCACTTTATTAGTAACACTATGTTCCTAATAAAGTGCCCGACGTGGTCTTTGCTGTTGTAGCCCATCCGCCTCAAGGTTCGATGTGTTGGGCATTCTGAGGTGCTACTCTGCTCACTTTAATTGTACAGAGTGGTTATCTGAGTTACCGTAGCCTTCCTGTCAGCTCAAACCAGTCTGGCCATTCTCCGTTGACCTCTCTCATCAACTAGGCGTTTCCGTGAAATTCCCAGGAGATCAGCAGTTACTGAAATACTGAAACCAGCCCATCTGGCACCAACAATGGTGCCATGGTCAAAATCACTGAGATAACTTTTTTTTCCCCATTCTGATGGTTGATGTGAACACTAACTGAAGCTCCTGACCCATATTTGCATGATTTTATGCATTGTAATGTTGCCACACAATTATTTGACTTCTAAAGCTCCTTTCTTTATTGACAAATCAACATTTTACCTATCTGCCACAATAATGTATTTTATTAATCTAAATAATTGCATATATATATATATATATATATATATATATATATATATATATATATATATATATATATTTACAATTATTTAAATACGTTTATTACTATTATTACTACTATATTTAATTATTTATTTGCAATTAATTGTGATTAATTTGATTAATTAATCAGCAGATCATGTAATTAATTTTATAAAAAAAATTCATTTGTCAAATTGATTGACAGCCCTAAAATCAGCTTTAGATGGATAAGAAACACTCTTGAGAATTCTTGGCCATATTCTGCTTAGTGTGTTGTTTCTATGACCTCTGACAACAATCAGTAGTAACAGGGACATGTCAAGGAAAGGACGAATTCCCCTGATATGCATGTTTTTAAAAGAGCATTAGTTTAGTTTTTATTAGTTAGAGTTTCTGTTATCCCTTGCTCTATATTGTTGCCTGAAATTCTGCAGACTAAAAGTTAGTCATTATTCACAGACATGCTAACATACACAAACGCTGATTGCATATGGTTTCAGGCTATACATTTACAGTACACGGAGTGTAATCAGTCTTAGCATGTAGCCCTCATTCAACCAACATACTGTATGTAAGATATAATGACTTACAGTATTTATCACAATAAATGCAGCATGCCTGAGGTTCTGTAGTCCTTGTATCTGCCAACTGACAGGTTTTATTGAGGTCATGTCTGAACTTAATCAGAACATAATTTCGCAGCCATGCACAAAGAAGCTGGGAAACTTTTGAAGAAAACATAGCCTTAGAACAAACTCTAACCAATATATTGTTTTGGTGACTGGCAGAAACACTGAATTACTTCATTTTATTGCCAGTTTTACCTTACAGCAAAAGCTTAATATTATTGCAAATATTGATATGTTCAGCATTAATGTATAGTAAGTTTTGTTACTTTACATTCATAGCTTAATAAGTTACATTATCACAATGGTGTTGTATGTGTACGAGAGCAGATTCTTGGATAAGATTCCAGACAGATAGTGTGTGCAGTCTGAGACTTACATCATACATGTAATTACAGCTGTCTATACTACACACTTTACTCAGCATTGCAGTGATGTGTACAGAAACGTATTTTAAGATCAAATCAGAGTGTAATAAGCATGCAAAACTATTCATTAATTTTAGTTATTAGTAATAATTAATTTTAGACCATAGTTACCTGGTGCCATATTGAGAGAAAATTATGTTTTTGCACATTCTTTTTGACCCATAATAAATGTATATACAGTATGACAGATCTACATGTAAATCTCATTGCAACTGTTCTGTTAAGGTGGGTGTACACGTTGCAATTCTTTCCAGTTGGGAGAGATCGCATGGAATTTGTGGGTGCTCGTGTGGTTGCGGCTCGCATCGTGTGAGAGGAATTACGAGTGGAGCCGAGTGGCCGATCTACCTGAAGTTGACGAATCAACAGAGGGTGTTACAACTCACATGATCAATGTAAACTGAGTGTTCATGACATCACTGGGAATGATTCTACAGAAATGCCATGCTGTTCTCTGTTCTTCAAACAAATCATTTGCCATATGGGTTGAGCTAGAAAACAATCTGACAATCACTCTGATGGACGGAGTTTAAAATTTTCCATCATGGTCTATTTTTATTCATCATACTTACATTCGTTTCAGATCTAGGGCGACATTTAGGGGGATATAGCATCTGTTATATATTTGCAAGGGTCTGCCATCCTTTATTGAATTCCCCCTTGTTGTGAATTTCGCAAACATCTTAATTTTGGAGAATTTTGAGTTAAGAGGTGAAACCTCACGAGCATATGTAAGAAAAAGATTATCGCGATAACACGTCGATGGTTTGGCAGTAGTTAATGAGAGAATGTCACTTTGCTTCTGTTAGATGTAATTTCATATTGCCTCATATCAGAAGGCCATGTAGTAAAGTCAACGACACATCTTTAATCATCTTAATTTTGTCAGGTTTGATTATAAGCAATGGACTGAATTCATTACAGCCTCAAAAACTCTGCATGAGTAACAGCAAGGATCTGAGAACTCCACCCAACACTTATTTAACAATTAAATGGCTGATTTTGACTATTTTACAATTTATAATGATTTGAATTCATATGGGTGGTGAGTTTGGTAAATATAAGATATTGTATTATTTATTTGGTGGAAACATTTCTTTAGTCCCTCTGACACATTGGGCTTGAACATCAAAGGTGAGTGGTTGATTACCAATAACAGACTATTCTAATTGCTGCTCATATAAATTTAAATATTTGGTAGCTCCTGTGTTTAGTTTATTCCCATACTGGGCAGCAATCTGACTTTTTGCTGTGTGAGGACAAGAGTTTGTCATTTTGGCTGTTCATTCAGCCTGAGGAACAATATTTTCCTTTCAACAT
The DNA here is from genome assembly GCA_032164185.1 of Moxostoma hubbsi. NCBI lineage: Eukaryota > Metazoa > Chordata > Actinopteri > Cypriniformes > Catostomidae > Moxostoma > Moxostoma hubbsi. The sequence goes on from JAVLUX010000033.1 coordinate 9,721,578, forward strand.
GTCAAGTGGCCATTGAAAACAGATTGAAAGTGCTTGCCAGTGAGGAAATAGATATATCACAGTGCATAAGATAAAATTCCCTAAAGTCATTTTGATTTAGTCTCATAACAAGGTTTTTATCATCACTTTGTATTTTGCTTTATTATGTGACAAGCTTTAGTCATTTAGAATCTGGAAATATCAGGACATTTTACAAATCAGATTTCCAGACCTATAATTGTCATGGAAATGTTCATAGTGAATATAATGTTTTCTAGTTCTACTCATCTTTAAAATATTTAATTGCTTTGCTCCTTGTGAGTATCTGTATAATGATTTTGATGAATCACTAATCATGAACGACTGGAAATTCATGTAAATTTCATGTAAATTGGTTAAACCCTGCATAAAGCATATCATTGTTGTGGTAGAACAATCCACAGTTTTAAGACTCCAATAGAGTTTGAGGGAATGTCGATGTGTTGGTCCAGTGCTCAGCTAAAAATAAATAAAAAATGTTACTGAGAAAGGTGGCACTCTTCAAAATGTTACTTTTCTTACTTTTAATACGCTCTACGGCTCTTGTATGCTGTTTTCAAAATAAGAACGTGTAAACCCAACTTTCATACATATAAAGTCATTCATTCCACGTGGCTGCAGTGTTACAGTCTTTTTCAGCTCCCTAAAATCATGAAACATTCATCTTTCTGCCAAGCAATTGCTCTGTTCGCTGCTTTTTAGGTCTGACACATCTGTTGACTACTCCTGCAGCACACCGCGGACTCTCCCGGTTCTCTGTCACTTATGACCCATTTGAGGTGTATGACTCAGAGAAGAGCCCAATCTCTCCTCACATCACGGGCTTGACAACACCTTTGAACAGCTCTCTGCAGCCGACAATGCTCTTTCAACTGCCTTTGAAAACCGACACAAAGGCAGTAACTGATCAGCCTTCTTTTTTTCTTTTATAATGTGAAGTGCCTTTTTTATTCCTCTAAGTTATTTTTTTTTTATCTCTTTTTATCTCTCCCTCAACCCTCTTTAGTCACATAGGGAACCTATATAGGAGGCTGTCCATCCCCAGTGAAGTGCTCCTGTGCTGAGCTTATGGCTGGAAGCCCTGGGGGCCTTTACAGATAATTACTGATTCTCTAAACCAGCAGGAGGTTTGTAGGAACCTCGAAAGGGGAAGTAAACTGCCACAGCGCAGCCATAGCTGCTCTCCCTGACAGTAGCAACAGGTTTCCCTTAACTTGTCTGACTGGTGATATTAAGTCAAACAGCTTTATAAAACCACCGTTCCTGTCTCTTACCTTGCTGGAATTTTGAACATTTTGAACACACTATACACTACTTGTGGAGTTTGGTCACTCCATAATGTTTTAAAATTGGACTCACCAGCTTCAGCAAAGGTGATGATCTCAGTCTGCTCCGTCATTTCAACATCTGGACGGCTGCTCGCCTCGTCCTCTATCTGGACACTGCCGTCCTTCGCCACACGTCCCACGTGTACCTTGCGAATGGCATTGAGGAGTGCGGCACGAGGCACTGGGTGCGTGATGTTGGGGCGCTTTTGCAGGTGCAGCATGTTAAGGATGTGTCTCTTCACTGCTTCGACCACATCTTGCTGCGCTCCCTCCTTCTCATCCTCCAAGGCATCATTTCGAAGCCGTGCCAGGGCACAGGATGGACAGTCTGTTGCAGCTGCCTGTTCAGATGTTGCCAGGCTCCCTTTGGTGACCATGCCACTGAGGGGGCATGTCTGGATGAGCAGCAGGAAGATCCCGCTCAGCAGAGGAACAGGGGACATCTTAAAATGAGAGCAGTGAAACTGCACACGGTAATTGCACTGCGCAAAAATGTCACTTACTTTAAATGTTTCTTTTGAAGTAAGATAAAAATCCGTCCTGTAGTTGACAGCTTGTGATAAAGTTTGTCTTGTCTGTGGATGATCTGACAAAGATTGGAGTGGAAAGAAAAAGAGCTAAACTACTTGAGGGAAAAAGTGTAATCCTTGCTGGTAAGAGTTGAGAAGACGCGCTGGTCGCAAAGCAGGGATCGTTCTGTCAGTGGATTTCGCTCCCTCTCCAGGTCCTTGAAAAGTTTGTATGGGATGGGCAGTCAGCTTCTGGATGTGCCCCTGGGAAGCAGTACGCTTGTAAGAGGTCTGAGACTGCTCACTGTGCAGGAGTTGAATGGTTTTGTTGAAGTGGGCTGGACTCTCGTTGGCTCTTACTCCCCTGTCTCTCTGTTTCTACTTCTAAAGCTCTGTCTTACAGAGTAATTATACTTCCCTTCCTCCCTCCCCTTCTCTTTGCTCCCTCCTTCTCAGTGCGTTTCCTTTTTTATTTTTATTTTTTTTCCTAATTGTTCTATTTGTAGGGCAGAGTAACTTTCCCCCTTCATGGCTTACAGACCACGTTGTGGAATTTGCTACGCATACATGACAAGTGATTTGTTGTTAAGTGCTCACTATTATTACGAGTCATTATCTCCCAGTCAGACTTTAGTCCACACCTCTCAGACTTAGTCATTGTGTAGTCTGCGGTGAAGATGTTTTAAGTTCATTAATTTGCAAGAATCAGCAAATGGCTGTTGCTGTTTAAATAAAAAAGTGAAAACACTAAAATATATTTATAATTTTTAAAGAATTAGCTGGTTGTTAACGTAATAGAATTCTCACAAGTAATCAAACAGAAGTATTTTGAAGTACTTGAGTCGTTGTCTTTCCCAGCCACTTGACATAGCAATTCCTCTGAAAAAGTATTGGCTAATTTTGGTCAGTTGGCGATTGTTATGTTGGAGTCATGTTTTCACAGAATCTACAGTTTCTTCTTGGCAAAAGAGTTCTCTTACTGTTAAAGAACTAACATTGTGATGTCACGTTTAAGTGGTGCACGTTAAGTCTTCCATGCTTCCCCTTACTGCAGCAACACATGCTGGGTGCAGATTCACCAGGAAGTGCCCGGAAGGCTCACTTCCTGTTTAATTGGCCGAGGACAGATGTCTGGGACTCTTAGTGAGACAAGCAGCTGGGGTTGTGACATCATCAAAGGCTGAGTATAGAGGGCATGTGTGGGTCGTCTGTCTGCATATCAGCCAAAACTTGTATCTTGTGGGTCATACAAGTCAGAATATGCCGTAGGTTACATAGACATCTTCACCATATAAGACGTTGTGTTGAGCTAAATTGGGATTAGTCAGAAAGTTCTGATTCAAGAGAGTCTCTTCCTCGATGATGCTTGCTGATGTCAGTGTCTAAAATATGACTTGAATTGAAAGTCAATCTCTGTTAGTTAAATAACCGAGCAGAGTAAATTAGACAATCTATTATTATTAATTTATTGTATTTCTTTTATCCTAGTTGATCTTTAATATTGACTTTTTCCATTATGTTATATAATTTTAATAATTATTATTTTACATAGGTGGTATCATTTGTATTTAAACCAGAGTTGAATCACCTAATTTATAGATCTTGCTAACTTCATTTGGATATGTGGCTAAGGCAGTCCTTTCTCTGCGAATACAAGCTACTTCTATCACTGTAAGATATAAGGAATTACTCAATACCTCCCTCTTGTGGAACAATTTGCTCATTGCAGAGAATTCTGAGCAGTCACAGAGATGCAATAACTGCTTTACACCATATACAGGAATTTCTTTCTCAGTAACATTCTCAATGTAACATTCAAAAAACATTTAAGTAAAAATAACCTACTTTCACACTGTTGTGAAATAAATGAAACTTCATAAATGTTTTATGAAATGTTTGAATATTGTAAAAAGCTATCAGTGCAAAATCTCCTGTTTTGCCCTCAAAATTGATATATAATTCATTTTATCTACACAGAAATATAAGTAATATGAAGACATTTTTTATCTTGAGTATCATCAGAATCATCATTACATAGCTTTCCGGAATTCTGGTCATCATTGGTCAATTGTGGCATTCTGTGGTCAAATAGTATTGCATCATGACCACAAAACTATATGATTACCTACATAGTTGTGGTAGTTTCATATGTCTCGTTATCCTACGGTCTCTTCCTTCTAACATAAAACAATAATTTCATGTCAATTTATTTATTAATTTGACAAGTAGCCATATGTAATAAGCGGGTTAAGCCCCTTGGGGTCTTATATGAGTTTCTTATTTAAAATAATGACTGGCTGAAAGTACATTTGTCCCTTACGTATCATTTGTTGAGAACTTTAGTTATCACTCCAGGGGCATGATTTATATCCATTTGTATTATTTTAGTTGAAAATGCAAAAATATAAGCTGTAAATAGGAAATATTGATACTGGATGCACTGCTTTTGGAATACTATTCCGTGGCATCATAGGGCACATACAACATACAAGGATTCCTTGCCTTGTGATATTTTCAGTTCCCAAAGGCAATTGTGTTCTATTACAGAAATCACGTTCTGATGTAAAGGACATCATTCAATAGATGATCTGTGATGCGTTCTCAACTAGATAAAACAGACACATTCAGTGGTCGAACGGATTATTGCAAAGACAGACTGGTGGTCGGCTGTCTGGATAGGTCTTATTAGTAACACTACTGCACAGCCACACACAGCTGAGGCACTGCGCAATATATGCAAAAAATGTCCTGTCTGCCCCATTGACCATTTATCCGGATCCCACAACACCATTCATATTCTGAAAAACATAATGAAAGAAAAAAAAAAAAAAAAAGATAAGTACATGTTTTTATTTATTTAAAAAGAGGTTGCTGTGGCAGTAATGGCATCTGCCACCCAATTTGCCCCCAGTGATCTTCGTGGGAGGACACGCATATGTAAACGTATTCAGTGGGAGACGGTTTTTCAAAAACTGAGATGTTGTGCAACAGCTAAAGCCATCCGTGTAGCACACAGTCATAGAGTAAAAAAAACGTTCTGCCACCCCAAGTCAACTCATTTTTATTTACATGATCGATTCAAAATGTAGTTGTGTCTAATGCCTTAAATGTTCCCAGAAAACAGAGTAATACATTTTAAGAACATACTCAAATGAATGAATATCCACCTGGAATATCCATCAAACCACTGTAAAACTGTCTGGACTGACTGATTGCATTATAAATATGATAAAAAACAAAACAAACTCTTATTGTGTTTTCACCTGTGTTCCTCTTTAGACTCAAATAAATTAAATAAAAAATTGGAAAAGGGATCTAAATATGTAGATCATAATGATCATGGCATGTGATCTTGAAAATACTTGAGAAAAGGAAATCTGGAAGTCACCACTGTGTCATCAAGTCAAGACCGCAGTAAAACTCTCGCAATGCTTGAGAAATTTCCAGTAAAGTTTTGTGGTTTGAAGAGGCCAAAATGACTGGTTGGTGTTGCTGGACTATGGACTATGGTTTCCAATTTGAAATTCAGCTTGGAATTCTCAGAGAGAACGGCAACAACAGCAAGGCAACTTTTTTCCTTTTTTCTTGAGGCGTTGAATGTTTGTGTAAAGACTGTTGCTTTTTATTAGGGTTGTTAAAATGAACCATTGCAGTCTCTGTCTCATACCTAAGACAGGAGAGCAGTTTCCTGCTTTAATACATCACTTCAGCCAGCAACAAATTTACAATGACATGGTGTTGACTTTTAGAATATAAACAAAGGAGATATCAATGCAAATTTTTTAAACATTGAGTCAAACATTCCAAAGAGAGAGAACAATCCAAAGCAGAATTATTACAGCAATTACTAAAGCAATAAGCCACAAGAGCCTGTATGTTACAGTGTTTTTACCACAAGGAAACTGTGTTATTAACACCCTTAAATTCAACATGAAATTCCATTTGCAACCCATTTTACTTCTGTAATCTTATGCATCCTAGAGTGAAGCTTGGCATTTAACTAGAAAAATGCTGGACATAACCACAGAGAATTGACTGGGTAGTGAACAGTGGGCATTATATATATATATATATATATATATATATATATATATATATATATATACATACATACTTACACCAGAATGGGTCAAGGTGGTTGGACGTGAGGGGTTGAATGTGTAAGAGGGATTTGTGATGTCAGCCAGAAAGCAAAGTTGTTTAAGAGGCAAAGCATGACTGTGGCAGGGCGGAGGGCGGGGCCGGGTCGTGATCCTACACATCCGGTCCCGTATTAGGCTAATCAAGCCTCCGAGAGGGATAAAGGCCGATCGCAGAGGGCGGTGCGGGAGAGAGAGATCGTTTACGGACATGTCCGTCATGTGTGTGTTTGTGTATTTTGTTTTAAGTTTATTATTAAACTATTATTTATATCATCAAGCCAGTTCTCACCTCCTCCTTGCCCGTCTAAATTCCTTGTTACAATGACATTGCATTTTACCATTTTATACAATCTTCCTTTTTGCAATACAGTGTCAATTTAGATTTTATTTTGACTTGAAAAAAATTATAAGTGACTTGTTTCTTTTATAATGGCAGCAAGATCCCAAGATCAATATTTTACACTAGGGGTACTCAAATGGCAGACTCTGGTCCGGATCCGGACCGAAGGACAACTGAGTTCTAAAGCTTTGTGCTAGTTATCTGACACCTGTCTAATTGATTATGTAAGCATGCGTGTATTCGCCCTCGGAGCGGGAATAAATAGAGTTCAGTGCTAGAGAGAAATATTTGTTTCTAGAGCGGAAATAATGCACGTTCTGCACTTCTCACTTTATTCTCAGTCCGGCACATTGCATCTCTCCCCGCTATAGACACGAGGTGCCACAAAAAGCCTAATTTACTGTACATACGAGTTGCAGGTGTGGTTATTTTAACAACAGTAGCGGAGTCACCGCTACAGATACTGGCATCTTTCGCTTAAACGCGCAGCAGAAAACAAAAATTAAGTAAAGTGAAACTATCTTCATCTGTATGATATGTGATTCAGCCAGTTCAGCTATGCCAGGTTTGTGTCAGGACAAGTTAACATGCTTCCTATAATTTTTACCATCAAAATTTAGCTTCATTAATCAGCATGTTATGAGCCTTTCATAACAAACACATTTTTGTTCTAATTTGGTGAAAATTAAGCAGAGATGTCATCATGTCAAGGAAAGCTTATTTATCCTTAAATTAATCAAACAGATATTTAGTGCGTCACTGTTATGTAAATTGTTTGTTTGTTATTAGTACATTCTCACTTTAAGGAAAATATAAAAACGGTCCATTCAGGCTTATATTTTAATATGTTTTCTCTCAGGGGACACCCCTGAACTCACGGTGTTCTATCTGTCAAAAGGCCTCCTATTTAAATATATAAACACAAAAAATGGACTGCTGTCATTCAGCTTCAAAACAAACTGTTGATCTTATATTTTAATATTCACATCCAATACTGATGATGTCTTGATGAAATAATTAATCTTTTGGTAGAAAAGGTTGAATCGTTGAATCGTGATGAGAGAATAATGCGGGAGGAAACCCCATGCGCGAACCCGATACATATAATCTTGTTCATTAGCCTAGCTAATTATAGGCCGTTTACGGTTAACAAACAAATGCAGCAACTTTGTAAATTTAATTTATATAGAATGCGTGGTGATAGCTGTGCAGTTGTTGGCACTTTACAACAGCTTTGAACACAGCTCATCAAATCAGAATTTAGAATTGCAACTTTCCATTTTAGAAAATTCTGTTATGAGTAAATGTTGCTTAACTTTAGTTGGGCCGTGGATAAATGTCTCATGGCGGGAAAGTCTGGATGGCTTGCAGCTTAACTGGGCAGCCAATGAGTGATGGATGGCCTTCCTCCACCTCTCGCCTCTCATCAAGGGACACACAACAGTGAGAGTGATGGAAGTCCAGTGACACGGGGTTACATGATTCCTCACAATCACGCCAGGGAGAGGACCAGATCCCATTAAAATGTGAATGGAGAGGAAGGAGTGGGGGAAATGGATTTTTCAACTCTGGAGAATGAAAGAGATGGACTGAATGTGAAAATCTTTCTCCAGATGTGAGTCTCTCCAAGATTCAAATCACACACACTTTCAGGGAAGGAAAGAGGCTGTAGGTCAGGCTGTCTGGGCAGTGCGCTACCAGATACCACAATTGACTGCACCTCCCTCTGCGAGTTACATTTGAGACCACAGGGGAAATCTCCAGGTCATGGGGTTAGATAGACTAATGGAACCTGGCTTCTCTGCTGTTAGAGAAGTGCGAAGATGGGAAATGAGAACCAAAACATTATCACACTATATGCTTAACCATTGCATTTGTCATGCTTGTGTACCCTGTATGCTCCCATATGGTTATTGCGCATTACAAGTTGTAGACAGCTTTCAATAGCAATGTACAGTAAACTTATACTTACCAGTAGCAAATGCCTTGGATTATCCTAGCCCAATAAATTAAATGCCATCCTCCATAAAGGAATATTTCATCAAGTTGTGAATATTGTGTATTTTGACATGAACTGATTGCCATAATTTATGCAGCTCATATTTGCAGATGAAGAAGCTCAGCAAAATAACAGTGAATAATGACAGTTTTCATATTTGGGGGAACTTTTCCTTTAAGGAACAAGATTTGGGGTTTTATGTTATTGCCAGAAAAACGTCAAGCAATTGCTTTGTTTTGGTTCTTTCATAGACAAGGTTAGATTAAGTCAGTTAATGCAAAATTTGAAGCATGTTTAAATTTATTCATAGTGAATTAACCAGTCTACACCCTACCTACCCTTGGCCCTTTCACTGGAGGGATCCACAGCTTTTCAGTTTCAGCACAACATCTGCCGTAGACTTGTGCTGAACCTTGTAAGTGAATGTGGAAAACAATAAGCATTCTACTATGTAATATTTAATGCAACTGTGGAAAAGGTGTTTAGATTGGTCTTATTTTCAATATTGGGGCTTTTTGGAGTCTTGTGCAAAAGTCAATGTCTCCAAATTGTTATTCCATTAGTTCAACGCCGGATTGAGTCTGTTTGCTAGAAGCATCTATGGCCCATCACTGGTAATATAATATCAGATAGGTTTTCAAAGGATTGTGTAATAGCTTGCTTCAGCTCTATATGTGTGAATGTAAATTACATACTGCATGTACAACATGGAGCACCATATATGCAGCCATGGTCAGTCTGTGTGCTGAATGAAGAACATGCATAATCTCCCCTCCATGGTTTATTGCTTCTTAGAAGCAGCAGTATATTTCAACATCTTGGGTGTTCAGGTTGTTTTATATGTTAATGTAACCCCTTTAATTTTAGGTAGTTAACAGACTCTTAATTTGAAGGGAAAATGTAGTAACCACTATTCTCCACTAGGGTTTTTTTTTCTCTCAGTGACGAGTGAAATAAATGGGAAAAAAACGAGAAAAAGAGCGGAGAAAGAAAAAGATGATCAGAGTGTAAATATTTTAAAAGAAAGTAATAGAGTGTGAGGAAGAAAAAAGTTTTAAGTTCTTTTCTAGTGAAATCCATGTGAAGACACATCTTTTCATACGTTTATTTCGAGGAACTCCGGTGAGTGTTTTGTTACTCCGTTGTTGCACTGTAATCAGTCATATGTGTTCAATTAATGTTTTATGGTAAGAAATATGATTGATAACTAACTGATGATGAGTAAATATTGAAATATGCATGTTGTGACAAAGAGATAAAGGATAGTTTTCTTATTAAACCAATCGGAGTTTAAATCCAATGTGATGTTAAAATCAACTGCTTGATATACAAAGTAATGTGAATTGGTTTGTGTAAACAGAGTCATTTCATGATAGTTGATACTGTTAATTAACCCTGGGGATATATTGTTGTCAAAGAATCAGGGTATGTGATTTGATGAATAAGTATGTATGACATTCGGTAGTTTAATTTAGTGTTTGAGTCATACAATAATAATATTTAAGACATTGCTCTGTTTAGTATATTCTCCCAGGATTTTCTTTGTAAAACAAGTTAATGTGCAGTTGAAGAAAGAAAAGCGAAAGATCCTAAATTTCATGTCATTTATATCTGTTGTCAATCCAGATGAAGTGAATGTGAATGAGTGACAAGTTCTCTGCATTATGCAGGTTGGTTTTTTGTTCTTCTTGTTTTCCTGTGGATGTGTACTCTTTGAGTTGATCGTGGACGAACGAACGGCGAGCCAACGGCCTAGTTGATGTCACAACACATCTTTCTCTGGAGCGAGCTCAGTATCCTTAATCTGTCATCAAACAGATAAGAGAATATTACACACCATACACTTCGGATACTTTGAGGGAACTTGAGTTTAAAACTACCCGGGTAGTAAATCTTTCTTCTGTCACGTGACTACCTCTGCTTCTATTTTTTTTTGTTCCTTCAATATTTCTTTCCTGGAAGGATCAGTCTTTATATAAAATAAAACAACAAGTGACAACACAAGGAAAAGACTTTCTGAACTGTGTTTGGGACCCATTTATTTCATTTATCATACTAAACAGTCCTGATTGTATTTTTTTTTTTATTATAAATTTGTATGTTTACAAATTTTGAACTGGTACCAATACAGTAAATACTTTTGTTATTTCACAAGCTGTAGTGAAATTGCTGTCTCAAATCCTCCTTACGAACTTAGACGTTAACTATATTGTAATGCTACTGTGCCCATTCAACCTGATCAGTTAAGTTAGAGTCCTACACTAGAGTGATGTAACGTGTTACATTAACAAGACTTTATTAATATACAATTACAATCCACTCATTCGTCAACCCACCTGACCTGAAAAGACATTTGCATTCTTAAAAACCTAGAGAGTTTTTAAATGCAGCTGTTTCTAATGTGAATCTAGATCTCTTCATTTGCAGCTTTTTAGAATAGACCGACCCCACTTAGCTCAAAAACCTTTATAGAAATAATCTTGTTTTAGGAAAATGCTACAGTATTGTACTGTATATGACCCTACCACGTTTATATACTGTATGTTGTATAAATTGTCCCCTGTGTATATGAGAAACAATATGAATGCAAACGTTTCTCAAAATTCTTCCAATGACCAAATTATTAGTGTTACTTTTATTGTATGCCAACAAATGTGTCCCATTTGTAACAATTTTTATTTCTCTTTAGAAAGTTTAGGACTCCATTGAGTCTCCTAAGCTATGGAAGAAAACCACTGGGCAATACACATTTTGTTTCTAGATATGTAGATACTTAGAAGATAAAATTCCATTAGGAGATAAGCAATATTTTTTCTCTGTAATGTATTCACTGTTTGACTGGATATACTAGGCCAAGGAAAAGTCATAACAGTCATCTGTTGAAATAATAGTGGTGCTATTCATTAGTGACGGAAATGTTGTCCATTAAATGATACAGCTCTGAATTAAATATCTCGTGGACGTTTGTGTTGGCGCTCACATAGAATGAAATTGTGACTCATTCTGTATGGAGTTAATTGTTTTAAGCTTGAGCTAAACTTTGATGCCGGGCAGTGTTTTTGGAGACTGAATAACTTAATTTACCCAAAATTAAAACTCTATCTCACCCTCATTTACTCACCCTCATGTTGTGCCAAACCCGTTTGACATTCTTTCTTATGCGGAACGCAGAAGGATGTGTTAATGAATAAATTGGTCAATTTTTTCAATACAATAGCAGAGGACAGTGTGTCACTTTAATGCTTAAAACGGACAACAAATTAACATTGAAGTAGTCCATGTGGCTCTTGAGTCATATTACAAGTCTTCTGAAGGCATACAATAGTTTTTGGTGACAACCAGAAATGTATGTAAATTTTCCAAGCCAGTCTCTTGAGAATTCGTAAATAGCATAAATAAATTGTACCAAATGGAGAAATCATAAGAAATCGAAAAAGTTGGCTCGTTCAAAAACATACGACTTAGAAAAAAATCCTAATAACATTGTTCTTTGTTTGTTATTTTTCTCTGAGTCTAAGTTCAACCCCTAACCCGAACCAAAAATAAAACCGAACCATAAAGTGTAATCCCTTACCCAAAGACTAAACCTAAACCATGATTTTAATAGGAACATAACTTTTGTGTACCACAGAAGAAAGAATACATAAGGGTTTGGAATGAGATGAAGAAACTTTTGGCCCGCTAGCAGTTGAAGCACAAAACATTGTTTTGATAATTAAGTGAGTTGGGTTTGGACTCTGCACTTCTGCATGGATTAATCTGATGGCTTAAGAAGTAACCATGGTTACAGGTGATCATCTTTTCAAAGACAATGTCACTTATGACAACAAAATTCACCCCCTCCCCTCAAAAAATAAAAAATAAAGGAAGAAAAACGGATATCAGAAAATATTCTTAAGAGCAGTTAATTGGCATATCTTCTGCTGTTGTTTTGACTTATTGAAAAATGTTGCTTTAAAATAATTAGAGTTAACAGAAGTTAAGCAACAATGAAATTAGACATAACAATTGCTTGATGTATCATATATTTAATGGTGGAAACTATTATAACTTAATAAATAAAAATAAATTATTTACTGACATGATGTAAACATGCAAGCACAAATGATGGAAGTATGCAATTTCCTGCCAAATCTGTCCTGATAGCTCGTAAATATATATCATTATAATAAACTTACCATAGTGAATCAGGTTAAGGCAAAAACATGGCTTGGAAGACGAATTGTTTGTGTACTTGATAATTATTTAAATGTTGTAATTTCTTAAAATAATTGTGTAGCTTTAAAGCCAGACCAAAGTAAGTCTGCTCTGACCGTAGGTGAATTATGGACCTTCGTGGCCCTGAGGGCGAGGTCGGTCGCTGAGCGCAGTTCCTGCAGCACTTCAGAATCACTACTACCCAAGTGCAGATCTTTAAGTGCCTTGGCCTGGTGGACTTGCAGGAGGGCCATGGCAAGCAAGAAGGAAGCAGCCTGCCAAGGCGGCGTACACTCCCTCCACATGTCACAACTTGCCCGTCGTCTCCTCTGGAGCCAGCAGCGACTCAAGTCGGTTCGGCAAGTCTCAGGTAGATCTCTTCGCCTCCCGAGAGACCTCCCACTGCCCACTCTGTTACGCCCGAACGGAGGCACAGAGGTGCGCAGTTAGGTCAGTGTTTTCATTCCTGCAGGAGAGGTTGGAGGGTAGGCTGTCCCCCTCCACCTTGAAGGTGTATGTAGCTGCTATCGTGGCCCACCATGACACATAGACAGCAAGTCTTTGTGTAAGCACGACTTAATTATCAGGTTCCTAAGAGGTGCCCGGAGGTTAAATCCCTCCCGGCCAAGCCTGTTCCCCTCCTGGGATCTATCAGTGGTCCTCTCGGGCCTTCAGAGACCCCCCTTCGAGCCGTTAGAATCAGTCGGAATCAGGGCCCTCTCCCTAAGGACAGCCCTCCTGATCGTGGTCGCCTCCATCAAGAGGGTCGGGGACCTGCAAGCATTCTCTGTCAGCAACAGTTGCCTGGAGTTCGTTCCGGCAGACACTCATGTGATCCTAAGACCGCGACCAGGCTACGTGACCAAGGTTCCTACCACTCCCTTCAGGGACCAGTTCGTGAACCTGTAAGCACTGCTCCGGGAGGAGGCAGGCCCAGCCCCTTCGTTGCTGTGTCCAGTACGTGCTTTGCATATCTACTTGATCCGCATGCAGAGCTTTAGACGTTCTGAGCAGCTCTTTGTCTGCTTTGTCGGACAGCGGAAAGGGACCGCTGTCTCCAAACAGAGGTTTTCCCACTGGGTAGTGGATGCCATTACATTGGCCTATCACACCCAGGCCGTGCCGCACCCCCCCCCGCGGGTCCGAGCACACTCAACAAGAAGTGTTGCGTCCTTGTGGGCACTGGCCAGGGGAACCTCCCTAGCAGACATATGCAGAGCAGCGGGTTGGGCAACAACCAATACCGTTGCGAGATTTTACAATCTCAGGGTTGAGTCGGTTTTGTCCCGTGTTTTCTCAGGTCCGAGCCGGTAGAACTCGGTAACACGCTTACAAAACTGACAGGGTGGATCGCTTGCACCTAGTTCCCTTTCCCTCTGCTTAGGTAAAATCGTGTGCTCTTATCCCAGGAGATCCCACTAATTCGGCTCCCTGGATGACTGCTCCGTAGCCCTCTGGTCCGCGAATTCAGCGGAGGAATTCGCCGACCAAATCCAATTCAGATACTCAATCTACCCTGTACTGGAATAGGTGCTCCACAGGTCGGGCTCCTATGTGGATTTTCCCCCCTGTGTGTTTTTTCCGCAGTACGGTCCCCTTGCGAGTGGACCCACGTCTCCCTTGGGCAATTCCCACTGGCCCCTGGTTGCCGTATCTGTAGCAACTCCTCCCTCCCAATAGGCAGGATCTACCACCACGCCACTTTCCACATGTAACCTAAAAGCCCATGTGATGTATTTCACCACTCTTTACCTCCCCCAGTCTGGGCAGGTGTGGTCTCCGCAGGGTCTTTTCCCCCTGATAGAATAGGAACTGGGAAAGATCGCCTTCCCAGATGCATATGATAGCATTAAGATGGCCCCAGCCGCTTTAACTCTATGCGAGAAACATGGAGAGAGAAGGACCTGCTCCCATGCTTGGCACATCGCCTTGTTACCCCCTGTCGGGGGTAAAGGACCAGAAGGCTTTGACGATTTTATAATTTATCATTGGGGAAGGTTACGTGCAGTCTGACACAGCTGGTCGCTTTGGCATGTAAAATACCTGCCTGCTCCTGTGTCAGCAGTACACGTACACGGCTCAGCGCGTGGCGTGATTTAAATTGGACCCCTAGTGTCGCTTCTTTGACACAACGTCGAAGTGAGCGACAGACGGGAACGTCTAGGTTATGGATGTAACCTCCATTCTCTGATGGAGGGAACGAGACGTTTTATCCTCCCAGCCACGTCGCTGAACCAAGCCACTGTTGTCGGCTCCTCAGAAAAAACCTGAATGAAACAGATGCATTTCCCTCCCTTTGTACCCGTATGTCTGCCAATTTCTCATTGGCCTATTCTCATAGATCAGAGATGCAATAGGCGCTCAAGAGAGACCCCTAGTGTCGCTTCTTCGACACACCGTCTCGGTCCCTCCATCAGAGAACGGAGGTTACATCCGTAACCTAGACAGTCTCTATGGGAATACAAGTCATATCATTATGTTTGAGCCAAGTGTTACTGTACTGCATCTCATGATTTCGCCATAATTGTCATGAGACTGTTGCATTTTTCTCTCAAAATCTGGACATCCACTTCATGTTCATAGGTGCATGAGAAAAACTCTTTCACCTGAGAACTTTCATTTCTTTTGGCGCTTAACAATGTAAGTTTTCATGCACACATGAGCCACTATGAATGAGCTTATTATGCTCTCATGAATGTGCTATGGGTGTCAAGATTTTCATTGACAAATTACTAAAACCTATCATATGTTTTCAGAAGACTTGATGAACAAGTTGCATGGACTACTTTTTATGATACTTTTGAGCATTATCCACTGACATTGTATTAAAAATCCAGAATGCAATATTATAATTATAATTTTTTTTTTACTTTGTATATGTAGACTGACACAAATTTTTAACTTTAAAAGAAGAGTCAGGTTGTAACGGAACTTGTTTTGGACTGACATCAGGTTAATGTACAGTGACATCAGTGCCAACTGTATAGTTTGAATATTCAGGGATCAGAAACAGCTGCTCTTAGCTGGCTCTGAGAGTATGACCTTTTTGCATACACGCAATTATAGGGGTTGAGTAAGATGATGTAGGTCTTAATAGGAAACATCTGCAGAAGTTCTGACACTTTCTAAGTGGTTCTTAAGACATAGCCTGAGAAGGACTTGAGGGATAAATATAGTAAGAGGGAGAGGGTCAGGGTTTCCTGGAAAACCTTGAAAACCTTAAAAAGTGATGGCTAATTTTCCAGTCCTGGAAAACAACTTAAAAAATGAAAGCAAATTTAAAATATCCTATAAAATGTTGTGTTGTCCTGGAAAATAATTCCATTTTGTCAAGCTGTTGTCAACTCTGCACACAGCAACAACAATGCACAGGGTGAAGAGTTGCGCCCGGTAAAAACACATGCTGCCTACGCTGGTTTAGCGCCAATTCATTTAAGGAATTATGCAGATCAGGCAACAGCGCAAAAATGAAATGCAGTTTGTATGTGCAATTCCAACCTTGCTGGCAGATTCTGAGCACTTTATAGTGGAGGATGCAGCAGACCACCATGACACACTTTGGAAGGACTGGACAGCATTACAGACTACTGTGATCTAGACACCTGAATCAACTCTTTTAACAAGCCAAAAGTACGCTTAACTACAATGCACATCCGGATATATGACAGGTTATAATGCTGTTCTCCATCATTTGATTATTTTATGAATTACTGCTGATATGATTGAAAGAAAATGTACACTAAAATAAATTAGCATTTTAAATCAAATATATTTTTGTGAAATCTAAATTGTGCCAGGTGATGCTCAATCTATAATAATCCCAGTTTACATAGAAAGGAGGCGTGTTTTCATGGAATGGAATGACAATGATTTTAAATACTTAAGACTTAAAAATTGTGCCTGCTTAAACTAATTTGTGGGTGGTTAGTGAATAAAATGCAAGTATTTGTGCTGAAATACCTCACACAAAAGTGTTGCAACTGAGTGAATTTGCCTCTCAGTCTTCCTTCAAAATAAAAGGCTTGATAAAATAATTAAACTTTCATCAAAAATAAAGGCTTGAGACTGTACAGCAATGATGCATGCAAATAAGTGATTTTTTTAAAAATTGTGCACCCCTGTATTTAAAAAAATAAATAAATCTGAAATGACAGAATAATCATGATATAAACATGATTACAATTTTGATTAACATAAATATGATTATAGTTTATTCCATTATTGTGCTACCCTTCCAACAATCATGCATATTTTATTTAAACAGTAGAACAGCCCTCTATGATGCTAATAACGAGTTTAACATAAAAAGTTGTGTGTGTATTCATCTGTAATTTATGTGTGATTGTCCAAGAGCTCAATGGTTAAAGATCTGATTTCACAGATAAGAGTATATTTTAAAGTGCACATCTTTTTAAAACTTCTGGAGAGAGGAATGTATTACTTACAGGCGCGTTCCCTGTCTTTTGTTCCTTCTGTTATTAATAATGTACATGACAAGTCATGGAAAATGATCTCAGAATAAGAGAGGGAACTCTTGAGTGTGCGCAAGTGTAGAAAAGAGGGGAATTGGAGGGTGGATCTGCTAGAATGCACGTATGTAGGGTGTGTCACTCACATTTGTGTATATTTCTGCATATATCTCCATTTTAAAGGTCATCTGTGATGTAACATGCCTAACATTTCACTGGAATCAGATTATTTAACATCTCTTAGAGAATGCATGTAGTGACAAAACAATATGATCATGAAAGTTCATGTACCCTGAAATCTACCACTTACTGCCTAATTACTGACAAGTGCCATATTCCACCAGACATTTTTGTATAATTTCAACTATGGTCATCTTTCCCTCTAATGCTACTGATGGCATATTGTGTGAGAAACTGGGTTCTGGTCCCATGGGAACGAGGAAGTAACAATGTTCACACAAACGTCGGTAAGCATGTTTTAGAGGTTGCATTTCCGTTCTAAAATTAAATCATTTTCTCCACTGACAGTTAGGCTTAGGGTTGGTGATTGGGTATTTCTTATAACATAATTTACATATAAAAACACAATTCTTTTTTTTCCACTTTTTGATATTTCACCCGGAATAAGATTGCAATTTGAGATTTTTGTTCCCCTTCTGTCACTCACTTGACACAAGGGGTCTTCCTGGGATGCCAAACGTAACTCTGAACTTCTGAAAGCCCAATGTCAAGTTAGCAGACAGAATTTGCATGCCTCTCCCCGGACATACGGGTATAAAGGGAAGCGGAGCAGCGAGTGTCAGTCAGAATTTTTCTTCGGAGCCGAATGGTTGTGCAACAGCAAGCTGAGTCCACCACTGTTCCACTCACCTCTACTGGCGATAAGCACTGCTGTTGGATCTATGGCTTGTTTCCAGCTGGCGTACTGCTGTGCAGTTCACGCCCCTGGGCGCTTCATAAATGCTTTCATTGCCTGAAAGAGTGTTTTTCCTCCTAAAAAGAGTATATTTCCTCTAAAAGAGTTTGAGTTCCCACTCATAAAAGAGCAATACACAGCAGGCGTTGAACGTCCTTTTCAGGACGCATCTTTTTAAAGATGTCTTTCTGTCTCTGTGTAGTTCCTGGATGCGGTTGATTTCTCTCCACTTCTGACGGTCATAAAAGCTGCCTCGCGTGCCTGGGCTGCGATCACAAGCAGACAGCGTTTTATGAATGTTCATGTTCTCAGTGCGAGAACATAGCCATGGCAACATTGCGGTTGCGGCTTTCTTTTCTCACAAGAGAAAGCCACTTCAGCCACCCCCCGTGTCATTACTTCTTCCCAAGGGATTGAGGGCAACCCGGCTGGAGATGAAGGCGATTTGGGGATGACGACGGGCTCTGTTTCGCCAGGTAAATCCCCGCGAACCACCCACAGCCCAGCACACTTGCTTGCTTCCGTCGGAGCTTGGGATCCACCTTCGGGTCTGCTCGCCAAGTCTGAGGCTGACGCTCAGATGTCCGCTATGCTTTCCTGGGCTGCCGAGAGTGCGAGGCTGGACTGGAAACCTCCACCCCCCCCTCAAGGCTACTCGATCGGTTCCTCGGGTCAGGGCACCGCTCATAGCCACGGCCCCCCCCCCGGTTCCATTCTTCCCAGAAGTGCATGATGAGCTGATGCGGTCGTAGGGGCACCTTTTACCCTGAACCCTCCGCTTGTCCGCTCTCACTACCCTTGATGGTGGGGCAGCCCACGTGTACACGGAGGTCCCCCAGGTGGACAGAGCGGTTGCTATCCATAGAATGATGTCATCACTGACCTCAAAAGTCTACAGCACCACCGGACAGGCTGCCTATACCCTGCATGCCATGGCTCTCCTGCAAGTTCACCAAGGCACTCAAAGATCTGCACCTGGGTAGTTCCGACCCCGACATGCTGCAGGAACTGCGCTCTGCCAACTACCTCGCTCTCAGAGCCACGAAGGTCACAGCGCAGGCACTCTGTCAGGCGATGGCCACCCTCGTGATCCAGGAGCATCACCTCTGGCTGAACATGGTCGAGATGTGCAATGTTGACAAGGCACGCTTTCTCACCGCCCTCGTCTCCCAGCATGGCCTCTTTGGCGACACCGTCAACGAATTCGCCCAGCAGTTTTCGGCGGTGAAGAAGCAGATGGCATCTTGCAGCGGCGCCGCCAAACCAGTGCGCCCGGCCTGCTCGCCGAGGGTGTCCCCCTGCGGCTAAACAACAAGTAGCTCTGCCTCAACCCAGGCCCAGCTCTCAGCCCCAGTGCCGAGCACCTAACAGGTGGCGTACACCCCCCGTCTCCAGGACCCCTTCCAGGACCAGGAAAGCTCCAAAGCACTCCTGAGACGGGCGACCCAGGCAGTCAGGCATTGGCTCCGGAGCTGGTACCAAGACCATTCCTTGTTTCATTTGCCGCACCGCCTTCAGGCTGTGGCACCCACATTCTCAATAAAGAGCGAATTACTCACACACTGGGTCATCCTGCCGGTGTGCCCTGGCAGGCCAGCGCTGACAAGGTCCGAAGACGCCTCTCTGGGACCTCTTCCTCAGTCTCTAACCTGCCCCCTGCCGGGTGCAGGGGTGCGGAGCAAAGTAAGTGCTTTGAGTCTTTTCTCAGCACCCAAGCCTCGGGACGCTCTTCTGCCTCCCGACGTGCTATTACCTGCTCCCCCCTGCTCGATACATCAAAAGCAATCATCCCGTTAGTGCCCCTCTTGGGCTTTCGCTGCCCAACCCATCGCGCCTCATTGCGGCTGTATTCACTCCACCTCTGTATGTGGCGAGAAAGCCAGCACTTTACGGGCAGAGATCACGACTCTGCTTCTCAAGGCCGCGATAGAGCCCATCCCTCCAGTCGAGATGAAGAAGGGTCTCTACCACCCTTACTTCATCGTACCCAAAAAGGTGGCGGGTTGCGACCACTCTTGGACCTGCGAGTTCTCAACTGGGTTTTGCACAGACTCCTGTTCAAAATGCTCACACAGAAACACCTTCTTACTGTGTTTGACAGCTAGATTTGTTAGTGGAGGTAGACCTGAAGGACGTGTACTTCCACGCCTCCATCTTGCCTCGACACCAACCCTCCCTACGGTTCGTGTTCGACAGGCAGGCATATCCTCCCCTTCGGCCTGTCCCCTGCCCCCTCGCATCTTCACGAAGATAGCACGCCTCACCAACGAGCGCGCTCAGTCAGTGCTCAGGTGCCTCGCTCTCTTCGACCCCGGCACAGTGGTTCCTCGACAGCACCGCTGTCACACAGCGGTTCCTTGAGAGCGCCGTGACTGTAGCGTACATAAATCGCCATGGTGGCGTGCTAGTGGATCTACCACCTGCAGTCATAGACACAATCAACCAAGCCAGAGTTCCCTCCACCAGGAAACTTTATGCCCTAAAGTGGCGTTTGTTCGCGAATTGGTGTTCTTCCCAAGCCGAAAACCCCTTCAAGCTGCTTGATACAGTTTAGCTCAAGGCCCTCTCCCTGAAGACGGCCCTCACATTAGCCTCCATCAAGAGGGTTGGGGACCTGCAAGCGTTCTCTGTCAGCAACACCTGCCTGGAATTCTCAGGTTATCCTGAGGCCATGACCAGGCTACGTGCCCAAGGTTCCTATGTCCCCCTTCAGGGACCCGGTCATGAACCTGCAAGCAAGCTGCCCCAGGAGGAAGCAGACCCAGCCTTCTCGTTGCTGTGTCCGGTACGTGCTTTGTGTATCTATTTGGACCACACGCAGAGCTCTAGATGTTCTGAGCAGCTCTTTGTCTGCCTCGGCAGACAGCGGAAAGGGAATGCTGTCTCCAAACAGAGGTTAACTTACTGGGCCGTTGACGCCATCTCTCTGGCCTACCAGACCCAGGTCGTGCCCGCCCCCTTGCGGGTTCAAGCACACTCGACGAGAAGTGTGGCATCCTCGTGGGCACTGGCCAGTGGCACCTCCCTTGCTGACATCTGCAGAGCAGCAGGCTGGGCAACACACAATACCTTCGTCAGATTCTACAATCTCAGGGTTGAGTCAGTCTCATCCTGTGTTTTGTCAGGTCCGAGCTGGTAGAACTCGGTAACACAGCACAACCAGGTGTTCCGCTTGCACACAGCACCCTTCACCAAGTTGATCCAGTGCGCCTTCTATCCCAGGTTAGCCACTAAGCGTCGCTCCCTGGATATTCTCCTTCCTAGCCTTCTGGCCTGCGAATTCAGCAGCGTCCAGACCCACTACGATTCACAGGGGCTCTGTACTGGGGTCGGGATCCACGGGCTTAGTTCCCTTCTCAGGCAAACTCCTCGTGATGTATTTCCCGCGATACAGTCCCCCTATCAGCGGACCTGCGTTTCCCTTGGGCAGCCCTGATTCCCCGGTTGCCGTGCTTGTAGAGTCCCCCCTCATTAGGCTGGACCTACCACTGCGCCGTTCCCATGTACGGCTTCACAACACTCGTGGTGTATTTGCCACATGTTACCTCCCCCTAGATTGGGCAGGATGTGGCCTCCGCAGGGTCTTTTCCCCCTGAAAAAATAGGACCGGGAAAGACCACCTTCCCTGAAGCTTCTGATAGCGTTAAGATAGCCCCAGCCGCTCACGTCCTATGTGAGAGACATAGAGAGAGGAAAGGCCGCAGCTGCAGGCTTGCTCCCATGCTAGTCATGTAGCACCTATTCCCCCCTCAGGGGTACTGGGAAAGGTCTGTATGTGACATCTCTTGGGGGCGTTGGGGAGGGCTACGTGCATCCGACACAGTTGCCTCTAGTACGCAGTAGCCTGCTTGCACCTGTCTCGACAGTTCACGTAACACGGTCAGTGCATGCTGTTTTTAGATGGGACCTCCTTGTGTCACTTCATTCGACACAGAAAAATTCTGACTGACACTCGCTGCTCCGCTTCCCTTTATACCCGTATGACCGGGGCGGGGCATGCAAATTCTGTCTGCCAACTTGACATTGGCCTTTTCTCAATTTCAGAGGTACGTTTGGCTTCCCAGGAAGATCCCTTGTGTCACTTCATTCAACACAATGTCTCGTTCCCTCCCTCGGGGAATGGAGGTTACAGCAGTAACCATGATGTTTTATTTTTATTTTTTCAAATAGAAAACTTTCAGCTTCATATTATCAAATTGCTCATTATAAAACTTTGTTTTAGTTCATTTTTAAAGTTATGTTTAAGTTTCTTAAATTATTCTGATATTACAATTACATTAAGGCTGTTTTCAGACAGGTAAAAAATATATATATTTTGTTACTTCAGTCCATTTAGTTTTATTTTAGTTTGAACAGGAATAACATGAAATATTTTTTTTACCAACACCATCCCAAAACATTTGTTGGTAGTTTGAAATACGATTAAAATCATATGTTTGGAAATGTGCCTCAGTTTGAAAGGTCAGACTGGATTTAAAGTAATCTTTTCATCATTTTGTGTCCAGTTGTGTCTATAGCTGTGTCCAAATCACTCATGTTCACTCACTCTAGTGAACTATGTGGTATTTGCTATATAGTAAATAGTGAATGAGTGAACAAGTAAGCAATTTCGGAAAAAAAAACTTATGTCTTACTGTATGAAAGTGTAAAATACAGAAGAAATCAACTCTTTTGGCATTATGTCCTGAGTTTTGGATACTGCTCCACAACAGGATGCTTGTGAGCTTGTCCAACAAGAAGGAATTTTCTGAGTTCAATACAAGTTTAGTTAAATCAATAGCATTTGATGCATGATGTTAATTACCACAACATTTATTTTGACTTGTTCTTTGTTTATTTAATAGCAAGAATCGTGGTCGCATTGAGGCACTATAATGGAAGTAAATGGGGCCTGTCTATAAACATTCAAATTAAAGCTGCCAGAATTAATGTGGTAATGCATGCGATTAATGACAAAAATGTAACAAATTAATTTTTCTTAATCGCGATTAACGCATTTACCATTAATCCATCGTAACACTAACTCTCTTAATGCTATTTGATGTTAGTCAAACTCCCACTTCTACTTTGGGAAATGTTTAATGTAACTTGATATTTTAGTGCATTTCTATCTTTATACAGTGGAAAATTTTGTTTGGAAAATGTTAATAAAGCATTATATTGTTTATTTTTTACACAAACGTATCGTTTTGCGTCAGAGGACATAAATTGATCAACTGGTGTTGTGCAGATTACTTTTATGCTGCCTAAATATTCCTTTTGGACCCTCAAAAAGCCAGCAGTCTAATGGTTCCCATTTACTTGCATTGTATGGACAAACAGAGCTGAAATGTGCTTGTAAAAATCTTTATTTTCGTTCTGCTGAAGAAGGAAAGACAAATACATCTGGGATGGCTTAAATGTGAGTCAATCATAAGAGAATTTTCATTTTTTTTTAAATGAATTAATTTCTTTAATCTGATCTACAGTATCTTGTGGACTGACAGTCATGTTGTTCCAGCAAAACTAAGCTGGTCAACCAATATGGTTTCCTTGCTGGCTAAAATAATATTCTTGGTTCATTTTTGGGTGAAATATTACTTTAAGTCCTGGAAAGCCTGTGCGTTAATGCGGGCCTGCAGATGCCATCGTATCTTCTCTCGTCCAACACTTCAATGATAAGAAACGTGCACATCTCTAATCACATCAAAATGTAATATCAGCCTTCCACAACACTAAACCACACAGTAGTCTCCACTCTCATTCTGTGAGAAACCTCTGCTGGACACAAACACTCTTCTCATTCACACTTCCGGCAGTCCAGACGCACTCCTTTGTGAGACATATGACTGCATAATCAGCTCAGCTGATTCAATGATCAGCTTAATCACAGACTCACAGTCCACTGCTCAGGAATGGGCAGAAGTTCATGGGATTTTGTTGGTCAGTAGCCACAATGATTATGAGTAAATGAACAAGTAGCCCCTGTATGAGTCAATAGAGGTGTCTCACCTTTCCGTTTTACTGGTTATAAAGCAAAGAATGTGTTCCAGGGCCCTTTGATGTTCTTTCATTTTTATTAAAAAAAAAAATGTATTGGACCAGTGTGTGTGTGAGGGGCTTCTATGCTGAATGCTAGCAGAAATTCCCCTCTCCTGTTTTTTTGGCAGGCTCATATGTGTGATGTGAAACAACATGTTCTCCATCAACAAAGTTGCCCTTGCTTCTATTCTTCCTCGGTTTTTCCCCATCTCTTTCTTTTTCCCCTCTTCTCTCAATATGGAAAGATGGTCAGAAAGAATAAAAGACATCACCCGCACTAGTCTATCATTCTCTCATTACATGTCTTAATAAAAGTGATTGTTCCTATGGTATTCCATCCTCTTATTATAGAAAATCCAAAACATGCTCTGAGTATGGCAAACCACATGTGCTGTCTTATTTCCCATAAATAAGGATGGATTGTTCTTTAAAATCTTCCATTTGTGAAATGTAAAATGTTTATTGACCAAGAAAATCCATAAGGGAAAATGCAAATAAGATCTCTTTAATATCTTAATTGTTTTAAGAAGATAAATGGAGACGTCTCCTGCTTCTCATGCTTTTCAGAAGAAAAATACTCTAGTAATGACACATTCCTGTCTCCTCAGGAAGTTTCAGAAGACATTTCAACAATCTCTTAAACTGTGCTCAGATTTGCCAATATACGAAAGTCTGAAATTAAAAAATTCCCCATTCAACGTTTTTACAGGCCAAATTATCTTAGCTTTAACACATTCAGTTTGTATCGCTGTACTCTTACTATATGTAAACAATTATCACATTTGTGTCTATTTTTATTTCTCGTAAGGAGAAACCTGAGTCAAAGCTAAAGGGCAACCTCTGAGTAATATGGGTTTGCATATGGGAAACTAAGGTCTACAGTAAGTCTTCATAAGTTATATTGCGCACTCTGTTCCTGTCCCAGACTAAAGCCAAGTATGAATCAGCCCTCTATTGCAGATGACTTACATGATGAAGTGAAATATGTTTTATATTACTTCACCTGTGGTCAGTTGTATAAACAGAAAATCGAAACAGTGATTTTGACATCACTACAGTACTGTACAGTTTCCTCAGAAAATATATAATCAAGAATCCTAACTCTGTTGGTTTATTGACAGGATTTAAGGTATTACTAGACACATCAGTTCTTTGTGGTTGTGTGAATGTGGCTCAGTGTTTTAGTAATACCTCTGATGTACTTCAGAAATTATATATGCCTCATTGTGAAACATTGGTTAACATGGCTGTATGTCATTTGGAAGCGACATAATGTTTTCTTTTGGAAAATTACTCATATTACCAAGAACTCTATTATTTAGATGACTATAGAGGAGTCTCAGAATCCAAACAATTTTGTTCTGTCGGTGCATTAAAAAATAATACATTTGAATTAAAAAAGCTAAAAAGAATATAATTTAATATTTAAAGTGTTCTGTTAATAAGAAAAATCCCTGAAGAAAACCAAATTAAATATTTTTCACTGATTTCCACGTCTTTTTTAAAGTTCTTCAAGTGTCTGCATTACACAAGTGTATGGTCAACATAAATGCATACAAAACCCATTTGTGCTTACAGCCATGCCAAAGGAGTCATTATATAATCATTTTGACATAATATAAAGATGACATTACAAGTTTATATATTTGCCAGGGGCTTGCGTTTAATTTGTTGAATCATGTCCTGTCCCTGAGGAAAATTGTGTTGCTCAGAGGTTGCTTTTTCATAACTCATGATGATACCACTATGTAACATAATTTTTGTTCCTGGGTAGTAAGCGATATTTCCTATTTGCTTGTGCCTGAAAAGGATAGAAAATGGCTATTATTCCCCACAAACTTTGTTTTTGTGACCAGGTATTTTGAAATGTACCTATTTTCAATGAGAAATCAGGCGAATTTGTTACTTTTCGTTCACATGAAGTCAGAAAAAACAACATTTGAATCCAGATGAACATGTATTTATACTAAAGTAATACAAAAATGACTACAAAAGATTTAGAAGTGAGTAGTTTTTCGAGATTTACGATTACACTGTAAACGAATCAGCCCCCAAATGTAGTCGCCCATCATGTTATTGTTATACTGTCCTTGGTAGTGGCGTTCAAAGTCCAGTGTATCCTGATGGGAGCGCTCGATCGCCTTGTTCTTCCGAGTACGCTCCCATGTTCTCCTTGAATTTCTCAAGATGAGCATCAAGGATATGGACTTTGAGAGACATCCTACAGCCCATTTGTAAAACAGATGAAGTTTACGGGCAAGGAAGAGGCGAGAAACCGGCTTGACATATAAAATAATAGGTAATAACTCAAAAGACAAACACATAAGACAACGGACATGTCTGTGAACTCTCTCTCTCTTCCACACCACCGTCCGCGAGTGGCCTTTATCCCTCTTGACGGCTTGATCAGCCTAATACGGGACCGGGCGTGCGTAATCACGCCCCGGTCCCGCCCTCCACCGTGCCACATTCCTCCCCCTTTCTTTCAGGCTGGGGACCCCCGGCCTGACGTACATCCCCTGGGGGGGGGGCGCCTCCCGCACGGTCTGCCAGCAGGACGAGGGAGGGGGCAAGGGGAGGGAAACAACAATAATTAAAAATGGTGGGGAGGTCCTTCCTGCACTGGGCAGTACCTCCCCTCCCAAAAACACCATAATTTAAAAAAGAGGGAAAAGGCCAACGCAGAGCGGCAGCGAGAGAGAGAGGAGAGAGAGATAAAAAAAAAAAACTTACTCGCCGGTTCTCTCATACGCCGTAGCTCGTTCCTCAACCACTTCTCCACCCTCTACAGGACGACAGCCGCGCCTCTCCGGGCGGATCGGAGGCAGTCCTCAGCCCCTGGTGGACGGAACGCCCCGCCGCGTTCCCGGGGAGTCGAAGGGGCCTCCCCCCGCCCCTGGCAGCGGTTCTCCCGCTACAAGCGGTCGGCGGCGAGCCCTCCCCCCGCACGCGGTCGGCGGTCTCCAACCCCGCCG
Source organism: Moxostoma hubbsi (assembly GCA_032164185.1). NCBI lineage: Eukaryota > Metazoa > Chordata > Actinopteri > Cypriniformes > Catostomidae > Moxostoma > Moxostoma hubbsi. The sequence continues at coordinate 9,748,492 of JAVLUX010000033.1, forward strand.
CTATCCAGCGGCTAGTAGGGGACTCCCCCGCCCCTGGCAGCGGCCCTAACCGCTCCAGGCGGTCGGCCAGGAGCCCCTCCTCCCCTCGCGGTCAGCAGCCATTCCTCCGTGTCCAGGCGGCTGGGCTCCTCCGTCCCCCGGCAGATGGCCACGGCTGCTCTGCTGGGGAGTGGCGAGAACTCCGCTACGGCGCATCCCTCTTCCTTCCCGGGTGTCGGCATCAATGTAAAACAGATCAAGTTCACGGGCAAGGAAGAGGCGAGAAACCGGCTTGACATATAAAATAATAAGTAATAACTCAAAAGACAAACACATAAGACAACGGACATGTCCGTGAACGATCTTTCTCTCCCACACCGCCGTCCGCGAGTGGCCTTTATCCCTCTGGACGGCTTGATCAGCCTAATACGGGATCGGGCGTGCGTAATCACGCCCCGGTCCCGCCCTCCACCGTGCCACACCATTGTACCGCAGTTCTTCACCAGATTCTCAAACAGCTCCACATAGTTTTTGGCCTTATGATTTCCCAGGAAGCCTCAAACCACTGCTACAAAGCTGATAGAAGCCACTATCTCCTTACTAGTGAGCTTCTTGGGGAATTTATTGCACTCCAGGATCTTCTTTATCTGTGGTCAGATGAAGACACCGGCTTTGACCTTTGCATCAGACATTTTAGGGAAGAAGTCTTGAAGGTACTTGAAGGCAACCGACTCCTTATCTAGAGCTCTGACAAATTGTTTAATAAGTCCCAGTTTGATGTGCGGTGGTGGCATCAGCACCAGTGGCTCCCACTTGACGTTGTTCCTCCCCACAGAGAACTTGGTCCGCTGTGGCAAGTCCCGCCTGTGGTTATGTGCCTTGGTGTCCCTGCTGTCCCAGAGGCTTCACTTTTGACCTGTTCCCAAAAAAATTCCGAGCAACAATTGTCCATCTTACCTTCCAGAGAATTTTTTCATTGCTTGCTGGTGAAATGAGGTGCCCAGGGTTTGTCTTGATCCCAACATTCATGCCGAAATATGCCTTGTAGGCCGCATACATCTTAGCAGATTCTTCCACGGAGTACTTTTAGCTCTTGTCTTGATAGCAAAATGCATCTGCCGGATGCTTGCAGCCTCTTGATGCCATCTCAGAAAAATAAAGATATGTATCCACTTAGGAAGCTGGAACTAAACTGAATTGGTGGGATTAAGGCCCCTGTATTTATACTACTATTTATATTACTGGAAAGTTCTAGAATGTTCTAGAAGTTACTTCAAGTTTACTCAGCACTGAATCTATCTGGAATGTTCTGGAAAATAGGCCAATTTCAAATGGTCAATGTCCTGGTCTCAGTAGCAAACTTTGTGTATAAAATAGCCATTTTCTATATTTTTGAGGCATAAGCAATTAGGAAATAACACTTACTACCCAGGAACCAAAAAAAAAATAAAATAAAAAAATATATATATAATGGAGTTCTCCATTAAATATAGAGTATATATACCCACTGAGCACTTTATTAGGAACACCTGTACTGTACACCTATTTATTCATGTGATTATCTAATCAGCTAATCATGTGGCAGCAGTGCAGTGCATAAAATCAACCATCAGAATGAGGAAATATGTGATCTCAGTGATTTCAGTGACATGATTGTTGGTGCAGATGGGCTGGTTTGAGTATTTCTGTAACTGCTGATCTTATAGGATTTTCACACACAACAGTTTCTAGAGTTTACTGAGAATGGTACCAAAAACAGAAACCATCCTATGAACGGCAGTTCTGCGGATAGAAATGGCTTGTTGAGAAGAGAAGTGAACAGAGAATGGTCAGACTGGTACGAGATGACAGAAAGACTTCAGTAACTCAGATAACCGCTCTGTACAATTGTAGTGAGCAGAATATCATCTCAGAATGCAGAAACTTGAGGTGGATGGGCTACAAGAGCATGTCTCTTGACTGAATTATGTTTCTCATAAAACATTTTCATTTAAAATCGTATGCTTAAATGCTTCACTAAAAATAATTTTTACCCATGTATGAACTTTACAAAAAAATTAACATGACATCACCCAGTCATTACACTGACACACCACAACAGCGCATGTGTCAGTGATAAAATAATGGAGCTGTTAAAGCTACTATTTGACTTACAAAACAAGCCTAGATGGGACTTGTGATAAAAATCAAGTATTTTTTTCACACCAGAGAAGCACGTCAAATCTTAACTATCAATCTGCTTTTCCCGTGGAGTTCAAAGCGGCACTGGACGCTGGCAGTGACACTCTGACGCGAATCATGAATGCAGCTTCTGGATTGCTGTAGGAAAGCGAATAGTCAGTCTGTCGGCAGATTAATATTGTTGAGGATGAGAGTTTAAGAGATTTAATGCCCATTGCAATGAATACTAAACCTATGGAGACAAAAGCCATCATTATACATTATAGGTGGCACAGAAGCTGCATCTGAAGTGGCAATTAGATGCATTTTCACAGAGCAGGAGTAAATGCTTTTACAAAGCAGTTGCAAAAGCATAAATCATGTAATGTAATGAATATTTTAAATGTAAAATGCTGAAAATAGAAATATTAAATTAATGAAAATATGAATACTCAAACTATGGGGACTAATTCTTTCAATAAGTCAACCTCTCAATTAAGCTTTGGCATACGTTTAATGTTACTTGATATTTTACTGCATTTCTATTTTCGTATTGTGGAAGGCTTTGTTTGGAAAATGCTAATAAACCATTATACTGTTACATATTTTTTTTTTCTTTCCTAAGATGGAAATAAATTAATTTTGACATGAAAATAGGTATATATGGTGTCAAATTTCAGCATTTTCAAAAATCTGTGATTAGTCACAATTAACTAAAATAAAATGCAAAAAAATGAAAAAAAAAAATTCAATAAAATCACAAAAAAATGTGTTGACTGACAGCCCTATTTTATTTTATTTTTAAGTATATCGACTGCATAGAAGGAAAAGCAGCCAACTAGTGTCCAGCATACATATAGACTGTTTATAAAGCATTTCAGGTGACACTTCTTGAAGTGAGCAGAGCTGGAGTCTAGACAAATGGTGACTACTTTTGTAATTTTGTCACTAATTTTCATACTCCATTTGTGTTATTTCATAGTTTTGACCACTAAACTATTATTACATTTTTTTAAAATAATATTCAGTGGGCACTATCTTTTGACTGGTAGTGTATGTGTTGCATTTGTGTGAGGTTGTGTTTGTTTTTATTTTATTCTTTAGGTAAAAAAAATCTGTGAATTTGGGCAAGGGAAATTTAATCTGCTATCCTCCTGTCCAGTACGATTTGTCCTCAGTGAGTGTGTCAAAAGCAGAAGCCCTGGGTTTACAGCTACTGTATGTACAAGACACACACACACACACACACACACACACACACACACACACTATTTATACCATGATCAATGGAAACATGTAAATACTTCACGCTGTAACCCCCCCCCCCCCCCCCCCCCCCCTTGGCTATGTGAATGTCAGTGAAACAGATGGCTGTGTTCGCTTCAGAAGAGAGATATGACAAAAAAAATATGATGCAGTGAAGGAATCCCTCTCCATTTACTTTGCTGCTGGGCAGATTTACACAATCACACTACTTCTCCTCTTCTCCTGTGCACACTTTCAACTCAACTCAACTCAATTTAATTTAAAGAGCACTTTCAAAAACCACACTGAGTACCAAAGTGCTTTACATGGAGTTACAATTTTTTTTATTATCTACATACAGCTTAAGAATACAACAAGCATTTGAAACCAACAAAGACAGGATAAGAACATCTGACAGTACAATTTATGATGCAATTAACTAAAATCTAGGGAAAATAAATATGTATTTAGGGACCCCTGGAAAGACACTAGAGACAGAGATGATTTAATGGCCAACAGAAGCTCGTTCCAAAGTCTAGGGGCTGCCACTGCAAAAGCTCTATCACCTTGAGTTTTAAGGTGAGATCGAGGAACCAACAGACACAGCTGATCACCATAGCGGAGAGACCTTGAATGTTGATGCAAACGTATTAAATCAGAGATGTACTCTGGTGCTAAACCATGGAGAGCCTTAAATACACATAGCAACACTTTGTACTGGATTCTGTATTGGATCGGTAACCAATATAAAGGAATCAATACTGGGATAATATGGTCTCTTTTCCTGGTTCCAGGTAAAAGCCTAGCATCTGAATTCTGGACCATCTGCAGGTGAGAGAGAGAGGCATGACTCACACCCAGATACAAAGCATTACATTAAAGCCCAAACGAGAAGACACAAAGGCATGAACAACCTTCTCCAAATCATCAAAAGAGAAGATGGACTTCAACTTTGCTATAGATCTAAGATGGAAAAAGCTATTTTTAACAACAGCATTTATTTGCTGATCAAACTTGAGCTCATTGTCAAAAATAACACCCAGGTTGGAAGCAATGACAAGTTGCCATCTAAATTTACCCTGCACCCCCTTTGCCCAAAAAGAATAAACTCTGACTTATCCTCATTTAATTGGATAAAGTTTTTTGCCAACTAACACTTCACATCGGCCATGCTTTTAAACAGAGACTCAAAAGAGGTTTGCCTCCCATGTTTAATAGGAAAGTAAAGTTAAGAGTCATCAGCCTACAGATGATAGTGTATGCCATGTTTATCAAAGATCTTTCCTAATGGGAGCATGTAAAGGGAGAATAAAATAGGTCCCAAGATGGAGCCCTGAGGAACCCCACACATTAAAGGAACAACTGATGAAGAACAGTTCTCTAAACAGGCTGAAATTATTCTACCCTTGAGATATGAAGAGACCCGGTCCAAGGCTGACCCCTGAATACCAACCTGGTCTCATAGGTGATCGATGAGAATATCATGATCGACCATATTAAAACCGGCACCAAGATCCAGCAGCAGAAAAGCAACAGGACCACCAGAATCCACACCTAATAAAATACTATTTAAAACTCTCAACAGAGTCGACTCTATACTATGGCCGGCTCTGAAACCTGACTGAAATTTATCAAGCAAATTATTGCTAGCTAAAAAAATCGTTTAATTGTGCAAGGACCATCCTCTCTAATATTTTTGACATGAAGGATCAATTTTATATAGGTCGAAAGCTGTTCATATCAGACAAATCAAGATTTGCTTTCTTAAGAATAGGCTGAATAACAGCATGCTTGAAGCAGCTGGGAACAATACCAGTTTTCAGGCTACTGTTGAAAATCGATAACATGCTTGTACCAATTGAGTCCACCACCTCCTTAAAGCGGATGGAAGAACATCACACAAAGAACCAGTAGGCTTCATATGTGCAATTATGTTTTTGAGTTGAGACAGGGCCACAGGTACAAACAGGTCAACAGATTTTGTAAGATCCGTAAGCATATACCAGCAATTTTAACAGTAACAATGTTTAAGGGGTCCACTGAAGGGAGATGGAGGTAAGGGCAACTGGATGAAGAAATGATGTAATAGTAGAAAAAAAGAACTTTAGAATTATGACAGTTCTTTGCGTAACAAGGCTGCCGTAGGCAGGGATCGAACTCTGGTCTGCAGTGCTTGTGTATGGTGTTCTACCACTGAGCTAACTCCCCAATACTTCAAAAAGTAAACAATCCTTTAATTGTAGAGATAACAAAGTTCAAAGTAAACAGGAAAGCCGAGCTTCCATAAAACAGAGAAACAAAATGAGACACAAGGGTCAAAAGTACAAAATAAATGGGAGAATAATATGGTCTTAGCTAAAGTAGCTACAGTCAGGAGGTGAAAGTTCGGAAAGAGGAGCCATGTCGTCGTTGCTGAACCAAGTCTCCGTAACAAATAGAAAATCCAATTTATGAGAGAGAAAAAGATCATTCAGAATAAAGGATTTGTTAGAGAGAGATCTTGCATTGTTCAGAGCCATTGTCACTGAGTTAGCACTGCGATCTTCACACTGCCACCTCGAATCCACAGTCCGTGAATGGTCGCCACCCTGATCTAGATGAAAACGTAAATACAGGCACCAGGTATGAACCCCTCAAATTCAGCAGCATTTCAACACCATCCAACACTGAGGCCACAGAGCAGGAGAAAGTAATACTCCAAGACTTCTTTGACCTCATTAAGCATCCAGCCCACTTTTGAATCTTCCTTCGGCATTTCCTCCTCAAGCACAAACACCCAGGCAGGTGGCAGGCTTGCGTCAGCGTGACTGGCACAGCATGGGAAGGGAGACACCAGTTGACACTGGGATTGCGTATCAAACAGTCAAGTTTCCTTTTTGAAAAGAGCCAAACGATCATAGACCTGAACAGAACAAATCGTGTGAGAAATAGAACCGATAATAAAACTAGAGTTTAGTCACGATGACCATTACTGCAAGCCGGTAAACAACCTGGCGCCATCATTATTCCATTTTGTTCTCACTCATCTAACCTCCTGGCTGACTGTGACTCACCTCTGCGGGCAGTTAACTGCAAGCTTCTACTTTTGATCTAACACAGTTTAGTATGACGCCACTGTCATTTGCTTGCTGCATTTCTGCTTATTTCAGTTCCTGTCATTCACAATTAGGCAAAAAAAATATATTAGATGTATTTTTCAGTGTTATTATGACATATATTATACATATCTTTAGAGTACAACAGACGGGATCTGGAAGTAAAAATCTAATTTATTTTTCCCATTGAGACAATGCAATTCTCTGGTGTAATACACTACCCACAATTCTGAAGAGGGATCCACCAAAGAGTGAAGTCCATCTTACTGTGGAACCAGGAATTGTGTAAAAGAGCTCAGCAGTGACCGCCAACTCCCATCAATTATTGTGAATAACATAATATAGTTGGCCACCCTACACTCTCTAACTACTTTCATATTTGTATATATCTGAATATTTAGCAAATATTTTAATATGTGGTATTTTATACTTAAAATCTATGACTTATAATCAGTAAAGAATCTATCCATTAGCATTTCCATTAATGTAAATGGCAGTTGCTCGAGTGGTGCATGCAGCACCAGAAGCCATGTGACTGATCACTTTATATTAGAATTTCTTGCAGAATATTTTCTATAAGTCAAATTCACACTTTTAAAAGCCCTCCAAAAATATGGTCACTGGTCTCATACTATTCTATAACTTTAATTTTACTGTAATTTAAGTTTAATAGTATTTCAACTTCTGGAAAACCCTGTATTCTGCCCATACTGCTACACTGCATCTAGCTGTATTTGAAAGCAGTTATTGTGGAAGATATGTACAGGTCAGGGGCATGATTAATTGCGTTATTTTTTTATCGCTTTAATTTCATGATTAATCACACTATATCAATGTATTAAATACCAGCGGGGGCTAACTGCGGCCACATCCACACTTATCTGTTTTAAATTCGAAAATGTAATTTTCAGTTTTCTAACATCATCATTTTACAAATATGCTGTAAATGAGATCATGTTTGAAACACTCCATTTCAATGGAGGAAAACACTGTTACAGTGTGAATGAGAGGCTTAAACATAGCTAAATTAATGCACTTTCAAACAAAAACATACTGTATCAATTTGGGCCTGGCCTGCATAAGCTAACCAGCCAAACCTTGACATTCTGAAGTGAATAGCTATTTGTTGTAGGCTTAGATCACTTTATGGAGAGTGAGGGGTCACTGTCGGCTCTGTTGCATAACATGCAATACAAGCCAATATCAAAAACATTAACAATAACAGTGATGATAATGCCAGTTTCTACAATTTTGACTCTGAGACATTACATCACCAACTGATGAAGCTACTAATTTAAGTTAAATTTACTGAAAAATTGTTTATGAAATTATAACAATATAATGATTTTATGTTAATGATTGCATTGGGTTTTAATCAAATATACAGCATGTGTAATGTCTTTAATCACAATGATTTTTTACTTGTGAAACAGTTAGACAGATGGTCAAACTGCTGTAAGTGACTCAACCAACACAACACCCAAGTGCTCATTGTTTGAAGCAGGCCAAATCAAACCAATATTTTACTTTATAATTTAGTGATAAGTTAACAGACAAATGTAATTATTCTAATATAACAGATAACTGTAATTATTCTAATAAAATTGTAAGTAAATACTCCCTTTCCTCTTTTATAATATTATGGTGAATAAGTCATACACACAATAGATGGGTTATTATTGAGTAATCTCTGAAATAACATGAAGGGAACTATTTCCATGAACAGCTCATTATATGTATGGCTGTGAACTACTTGTGTATTTCTGGTAGGAAATTGCTTTACGTCACAGGAATAAGTTGGCTCGCTGACGCACAGTGTCAATCTGATATAGTCGCTACCTCCACAAGAGAGTCCACAGCTCTCTTGCTAACATCCTCATGAACTCATCCGCCTACATATAATCCAGGAGTCATTAAATGCTATTGTCTGCTGTCAAAAACAAGAGGCATCGCTCCACTATATGCCGTCAGTTCAAAGCCTTGCATTGATTCTGATCGATCCTCATGTTCGTGGAGTCTGACGTAAATGTCCAAATTACAACATTTGAGGTAGTCATATCTGCCAACTAGTATTGGTACACTATTTAAACTATAGGAGGATGAAAAGTTGTCTACAGTCTGTCTTTGTGAAAGATTTAAGTTCCAAGAGGCTGTTCAGAGAGAAGAATGCATTGATAGATGGTAGGAACTACTAGATATGCACTTCATTTTAGTTTTTCTAATGTTTTATCATGATTGTGTTATTTATGCATAAATGAAATTATATCATGGAAAACGTTTAAAAAAATTAACAATTGCAATAATAAAAAAATTCCCAACGAGAAAAATGCATTAGAGCAATTCATTATAGTACAGAGTTGCCATAAGGTAACTTTAGGAATTTTTCTATTGTGCTTATAATGCTTATAATTGTTTACTTTAAAGAATGCCTTAACCCAACCCTAATGCATTATGCTTTAGCTTTTTCTGAAAGGTGAGAAAGTGAAAGAAAATAAATTGTTGACATATGGATACACCGTACCATACATGGATATGTGTATGTAACGGGAGCCAGCTTGTAGATAGCTGTGCAGTGTGTAAACCTCACTCTCCTGACCTCAAGAGGTGCACTAGCGACTGAAGCTAGGGGCTGTAGCCTTTAGCCTGCTTGTTAGCGTACCCGCCTCCCATGCTGATTCGAGTCCCATTCGGAGCAGGGCGACTAGGGCCGGTTACATATAATTAAAGATCTGTGTGATGTTTCTGATGAAAAAATTGGTTTATAGAAAAAAAAGGGAAACATTTTTAAGTAGCTCATTCAATATCTCTTCATGCACATAAAACTGCCTCCCAAAAAACATGTCTAGACAGTCACTTAAAAACTTTATTTTCTTTAATCCAAACCACTAATGCAGGCAAATGCATAAGATCTGAAAGCTGCATGAAATTATTCATCAGTGCTTGTAATTTCTAAATGCTCAGGTTCTTTTAACTTTTACATCCCACATTCTCTACTGTAGACCCATCATGGGCATGAAGTCAAGTCATTTTATATTTTTATAGCTTTTTCACAATACACATAGTTTTAAAGCAGCTTTACAGAAAATGATGCTGTATTAGTCCTTATTATTTTTATTAGTCCTTTTTGAACCATTTCATTGTAGAAAATCATTGAAAACCATGGCTTAAAATTAGGACATTTTAAGAAAGAATTAAGAAAATTAGACCCCCAGTTAGCAAGACAAAGGTGACTTTGGCAAGGAACCCAAAACTCCATAAGATAAAAACCTTGGGAGAAACCAGGCTCAGCTGGTAAAAAATTATATTTTAATAAATGTGATAAGCTACTAAACTGTGATAATTTGCATAAAAAATGAACTCTATAACTGAGTCTTGCATGTCAAGGCATACTGTAATTTATCCTCTCTAACCCATGTCCTAAATGCATCGCTTAAGTCCTCCAGGTGTTTAGCTTCTGGGCCATTCAGATTCTTTCCCAACCGCACATAAACAGTTCGTCGTCTTCTCCGTCTTTGGTTTCCTGACTTGAGCTCTTTTACAGCAAAACATTTTTGACCTGTGATAATGTCATCCATGACTGAGTTTAAGTAGTCTATGTGTGTGTCTGCGTGGCCGTCGTCCACAAGCAAGCAGCTCCTCTGATAAATCAGAGCTTCACAAAGGCGCAGAGCTTCAACATCCTTCCCTGCTCGTAATCTAGATGCACACCCTCCCAACAGGGAACCAAAGCACTTAAAGTGACGCTCATGGCTCTTCACAAGTTATGCTTTATTGCCCTTTATATAATGATAATCTTTCTCTCATGAGATGCCTCCTCTTCGCTGTCAGTTGCTGGAGCTTTTGGCCTGTCTGAGACAGATGGAGTACAGATCCAGATGCAGTATATACTTGCTTACATGTGCACATATTTGCCCCGTGGAAGGGGCATTTTTTAACCTTTATAAAGGCATGAGGTCCTGACTCTCTGTGGTTATTAAAAATCCCAGTGCACTTCTTGTAAAGAGTAGGGGTGTACCCCGGTGTCCTGGCCAAATTCCACAAATTGGCCCTTATCTATCATAGCCTTCTAAATAATCCCCATCCCAGAACTGACTTAATCACACTGCTCTCCACTCCATCAATAGCTGGTGTGTGGTGAGTGTACTGGCACATTATGGCTGCCGTTGCATCATCCAGATGGATGCTGCACAATGGTGGTGGTTGAGGAGCTTCCCCCTATATTATATACATCTCTTTGAGTGCCTAGAAAAGTGCTATTAAATGTAAGGAATTATTATTATTATTATTATTATTATTATTATTGCACAATACATTATGTACTTAGTCATCTAGTATATGACTGTTCAAAGGAAAAATCATCTCAAATGGGAATAATACATTTTATACTCTTATGTAAGTTGCAGTTGTTGAGCGATGAACATTTGACTTTTAGCCTGCATTCCACTCTTCTTCTCCCAAAATGCTAAATGCTGATTGTGACATCACGGCATATTGTGCTTATACTTTTTGAGTGTTTGATGGAGGGAAAAGCTATTTATTATTTTTAAAGAAGCCAATTAAGCAGTTTTTTGGTGGAGGTTTGATTGACATTTAACCAAAAAATATCTTTAGTTGACTGTTTGTTACACTGATTATATGATCAAGGGCTTAGGCCATTCCATTTAAACCAATTGCTATGGTTCCACTGGTAGAAGGCACTTGTGCAAAGTACAACCGAGTCTACCAGATGGAAGGATGTTGGTGAGGGAATGGCATGAAACATTCAGAGAGGTTTTTCTAAAAAAATTAAAAATAAAACACCTTGGGGCAGTTTCCCAGACAGTGTTTAAATTAGGCCAAGACTAGGCCTTAATCTAGAATAGTTAATCACTGCTCAATAAATGACTTTCTGAAACACAGACTAATTAGAGATTAAGAACACCTGGAATATGAAGTCTTGAACTAAAGTAAACAAGATTAATTTAAAACCACCTGTGCTAGTCTGAATTAGCTGGACTGAGGTTGCCTATAAAACATGGAATGGACCTAGAAAGCCTAAAACATAAGGAACTGGAGAAGCAAATTCATGGAAAACAATGGCAGCAGAAAAGAGACTGTCATCAAAAAAACTTCAGTGAGCATGAGAAAACTCTTTTAAAGAAAATAGTATCGACACCCAGCCATTGAAGACAAACAGAACACATCTGCCATGGAATCAAATAAAAGGAATGCATGGAAATCCATCTGTAATGAATTTAATGCAAATTAACTATCATCCACAAGAACAAAACAACTTCAGGTAAGAATTGTCAACTCTTTATTACCTTGATAGCTGTATTTTATCACGGTTTTGTGATATCAATGGATTGACACTACAGTATTATATTCAATACAGGTTTTTTGGAAGAATATAAAAATCAACCTAAAAAAAACTGCTGCAGAAGCCTGAAGAGAGAGGTTTAAGACTGGTGGAGGACCTGTAAAGAAAGATACTGATTAGTTGGATAACTTACTGGCAGGAATATTGGAGAACCAGCAACCTTTGGAGAACATACCAGATGATGACCATCTAGATAGTTCAGATGAGGGATCACGCACACCTACTACAATGGGTGTATTTTGGCATTTCTTACACTCCTTTCAAACTTTTTATTTCTGTTTCTTTCATTTGATGTGAAACATTTCTTATTTAATGTGCATTTATTTGAGATATATGAACCGTTCTTGTTTCAAGGAGAATGTCAAAGGGACATAACTGAGAACACTGCAAGGTAATTTACCCTCCACATCCTCAGAAGTTAGGGTGGCAGTGTCTGCCAGTACTGGTCACCAAAACAAGACAACAACTGGTCACAAAGCTGGCTATTGAATTTCATGAACACAAGTTGAAGTACCTTAAGGAGGAGCATGAAATTAAAATGAAGATCCTCCAAGTAGAACTGGAAATGAATATGAAAGAGAGAGGGATGCAACCGTCTCATATCACAATGCGTGAGTCTGAAATGAAAATTGTTTTATTAAATCATTTTGGGTGTTTCTTTAATATACCAGACAAAAATACTCTTAAAATGCAGTCATTTGCTCATTACATGTGAAAATGTATCAGATCCCAGCAGAAGTGTGAAAAGGTAATGTCAAAAATGGCTATTTAAAGTGACACAATGCAAAAGCATCTCTGTAGGCAATGGTATGGTAACTCTGTTTATCAGATTGTGATGCCTGTTGGTTACAGAGATCACATTCTGAGTGTAGCTCATGACTGTGTAGCTGGTCATATGGGGGTCGCCAAAACACTAAATCGTGTTAGTCAACACTTCTACTGGCCAGGGTTGAAGCGGGATGTAGTTAGTTTCTGTAAAACCTGTAAGGTCTGTCAGCTGGTTGGTAAACCCAACCAGAAAATCCCTCCTGCTCCTCTGTATCCCATTCCTGTGGTGGCCCCGCCGTTTGATCATGTCATTGTTGATATTGTTGGTCCACTTGTACGCTCTACGAGTGGATATCAATATCTTTTAACAATAATGTGTGCAGCTACTCGTTTTCCGGAGGCTGTCCCTTTGCGAGGAATTTCTGCCAAAGTGGTGTTAAGGGAGCTGCTAAAATTTTTCTCTGTGTTTGGTCTGCCAAAAATCATCCAGACTGATCGGGGATCGAATTTTATGTCTCGTGTGTTCATCCGTGTTTTGAAACAACTTAGCATACAACATAATGTTTCCAGTGCCTATCATCCTGAAAGCCAGGGAGCACTGGAACGTTATCATCAAACGCTGAAGGGCATGTTGCGTGCATATTGCCTTGAGACTGGTAAGGATTGGGCAGATGCAGTTCCCTGGCTGCTGTTCGCCTGTAGAGAGGTGAGACAGGAATCACTTGGTTTTAGTCCTGCCGATCTTGTTTTTGCACACACTCCACGAGGTCCATTGGCTGTATTGAAAGATCAGTTTTTAAGTGAATTCCCTGCAAAAGACATCTTGAGTTATGTGTCAAATTTTCGTTTTCATTTACATAGAGCCCGTGAGTTAGCTCATGAAAATCTTGAGAGGGCACAAGACAAGATGAAAAATTGGTATGACTGTAAAACCACAGATCGACACTTTGAAGTGGGCGATAATGTACTTATGTTACTTCCCATCCCTGGATCTGCTCTACAAGCCCGTTTTAGTGGCCCATATGTGGTAGTGCATAAAGTTTCTGACCGCGATTATGTAATCGCCACTCCAGACCGGCGGCAACAGAAGCGTCTTTGTCACATTAATATGTTGAAGCCTTATTTTGAGCGTGCTTCTCCTTCTGTTTGCCTAGATTCGTTTCCAACTGAGCTGGAGTCGGATTTGTCGAGGTCGATGAGTGACAAATCTACGCTGTTGTCTGTTGTGGTGGAAGAGAGTGATGAAACTGAAAACAACCCATCTCGTGCTTTAATTGAGGGTCGTCTTAACAATACTGAAATGCTCTCAGTTTTAGCTGATCACCTCCCACACCTCACAGACTCTGAGAAGGTTGACATTTTGGATGTTGTCCAACAATTTCCAGAGTTGTTTAGTGATGTCCCAAAACAAACTCATGTCATTGAGCATGACATTGACGTTGGAACAACAAAACCGATAAAACAACATCCATACAGGGTAAATCCTTTGAAACGTGCTGTGTTAAAGAAGGAAGTACAGTACATGCTTTTAAATAACATTGCGGAACCTAGCATGAGTGCATGGAGTTCTCCATGTCTCTTGGTGGCAAAACCTGATGGTACATTTCGGTTTTGCACTGATTATCGGCGTGTTAACGCAGTTACTAGACCTGACTGTTATCCGTTGCCCAGGTTGGATGATTGTATTGATCAGGTGGGTTCTGCAGGTTTTGTTAGTAAGTTTGACTTGCTGAAAGGCTATTGGCAGATTCCCCTCACAAGTCGTGCAAGAGAAATATCTGCATTTGTTACCCCAGATGACTTCTTGAATTACCACGTTATGGCTTTTGGAATGCGTAATGCTCCCGCAACGTTCCAGCGGTTGATAAATACAGTGTTGTCTGGCATGTCTGGCTGTGAGGCCTATTTGGACGATGTGGTCCTTTACAGTGCGTCGTGGCCAGAACATGTTCAGCAGATCCGAGAGTTATTTTGTCGACTGTCCGCAGCCAATTTGACCATCAATTTGGCTAAATGCGAGATTGGCAAAGCAACAGTCACCTATTTGGGTAGAGTAGTAGGAGGTGGCCAGGTGCGTCCTTTGGATGCCAAAGTGTCTGCTATCTGTAGTTTTCCTCCCCCTACTGATCGTCGTGAGTTACGCAGATTTCTTGGTATGGTGGGCTACTACCGTGGTTTTTGTAGAAATTTTTCATCTGTAGTAGCTCCACTGACTAATTTACTCAGTCCAAAGGTGGTATATCAGTGGTCTGACCAGTGTCAGAGCGCTTTTGAGAACGCGAAGGCATTACTTATTTCAGCTCCGGTGTTGGCTGCACCTGACTTTGCGACACCTTTTTTTTTAATGGTTGACGCAAGTGATCAAGGAGCTGGCGCTGTCCTCCTCCAAGATGGACTTGAGAATGTCCATCACCCCGTTTGCTACTTCTCCAAGAAGTTTAATCAACATCAACGGTGGTACTCCACCATCGAAAAGGAGACGCTGGCCCTTGTTCTTGCTGTCCAACACTTTGAAGTATATCTGGGTGTTTCAGATAGAACGATCGTTTATAGTGATCATGACCCTCTAAAGTTTCTAAGCCGCATGAGAAACGCTAATCAGCGTCTGATGCGGTGGAGTTTGATTTTACAACCTTTTAACATCGAGGTTAAGCATATCCGTGGTACTGAAAACGTCTTAGCAGACGCCTTATCTAGAGTACCTTAGTCTAGTATTTCTATGTTTACAGTTACTTGATAACTGTATTGTTATAACTCAATTTTCTTTGTGTGTTTTGTAATTTAAATTACAGTATTTAAAAAAAAAAATGTTGAGTTTTGAAATTGTCACACGCATCTCTATTGGTGGGGTGTTCGTGTACGGCAATATGTGTCTTGCTGTTTATATTATGATTTTGGAGACTGGAGTCACCATTTTGGTGTGGGGGTGTGTTATGTCCCTCCACTACCTGTGGTGGCTCTGTTTCCTTTACTAATGTTTGGCTGCTCAGGCAGTATGTTTTCATTGGTTATTGTGTGCAGGTGTGATCGGGTAACGAGTGGGCGGAGAGACACCCTTTAAAAGCTGAGGCACTCCGTGCAGAGAAGGAGGAAGGGGGAGACTTGTGTTTCGGCCACCATGCCTGTTATTGATCTTCCTGCAATGTTTTATTCTGTTGTAGTTAATCTCCTTAGCTGTTTTTGTTTGTAAATAACTCATTTGTTTAATAAACCCCTTGGGTAAACGAGTCTAATTGACTTTGCGGTCATTTTATGTTATGGCCAGTGAGCCTGATCATAACAGCAAGTCCTTCTGTGTGGTCCATTGTAAATGGTGGTACATCTAGATTGTCATTGTGGCAGCGGGGGCGTGGTCAAGCGCCCGTCCGAAGGGAGAAAGCGGTAAGGGCGCTTGCACCTGAGCTAGATCATGTCTAACACCTGTCTCTAATTTCAGTGACTATGGGGAGAGCGACAAAAGGAGAGGACCAGTACCGCCAAAGGGAGAGGAGAGCGCCAGTCTAGTGTTGGCAGACCTCAGGCTTTAAAGAAGTTTAAATTTGTTACAAACCGTTTGTGTTTAAATTAAAGACTCACCTTGAGAGTGAAACCCCGTTTTCGTGTCATCCTTCCTGCCCCGACAACAAGACGTGTTACACTGGTGCCGAAACCCGGGAATTCATTAAGAAAGAAAAAATAAAAAGAAATATTCGCCCATGGAGAAGGGACACCCCGTAGAGTCCTCCCAGCTGGCCGAAGTCCTCCAGTCCCTCGCTACTCTACATCAGAGCCACCAGCAGTCTCTGCTTGAGCTCAGGCAGAACCAAGATCGTCGATTTTTCGAAATCATGCGGGCTCAAGCGGAGGATCGACTCGCCATCCGGAGCCTACTTAGCCAGGAGGCCGCACCAGCCGCAGCCGCGACCCCGGACACCCACGCCATGCCACCCCCGATCACGTTACAGAAGATGGGGGCGAGTGATGATACGGAAGCGTTCCTCGATCTCTTCGAGCGAACCGCTGAAATTTGGGGCTGGCCGCAGAGTCAGTGGGCAGCTCGCCTAATTCCTCTACTGTCCGGGGAAGCCCAACTCGCGGCTCAACAACTGCCGGCATCAAGCCTCCTGGTTTATGGGGACCTCAGAAAAGCCATCCTGCAACGGGTTGGTCGGAGCCCCGAGGAAAGCCGTCAACAGTTCCGGGCTATGAAGCTGGAGAAGTCCGACCGCCCGTTCGCTTTTGCCCAGCAGCTCCGTGATGCCTGTCGAAGGTGGCTGATAGTGGGGGACCGCGACGTCGAGGGACTTGTCGATCAGGTGGTGCTGGAGCAGTTCATTCATCGGTTGCCAGGGAAAACGGCGGAGTGGGTCCAGTGCCACCGCCCGGCGTCGCTGGAGGAAGCCGTCCAGTTAGCGGAGGACCACATGGCAGCGATCCCATGGGCGGATGAGCTCTCTCTCTCTCTCTCTCTTCCCCCTCCCCCTGTGTTTTCTTCCGCTCTTCCCCGTCCCCCTCAACCCTCTCCCTCTGTCCTCTCTCCAGGTCCCGTTCCTGCCCCCCCGCAGGCGAGGAGCCTGGCTGAGACCCACGGCCCATTCATCAGTCTCATCCCGCCCCTTCCCCTCAACCTACAGCCGCTCTCCCCCTCAGGTGGGAGCGTCCGCCGAAGCAGGTACGGGTGTCGCGCCTGGGCCGGCCTGCTGGAGATGCGGCGACCCGAGCCACTTCCGTGATCAGTGTCCGATGATGGAGGTGGGGATGGTGGTTCAGGTTTCCGATCCCCCGCATGTCGCCCCCGATCGGGCTGGAGCGTATCGGATTCCGGTAAGAATCCAGGGGGGTACACACCAAGCTTTGCTGGATACCGGTTGTAATCAGACCACCATCCATCAACGCTTGGTTCAACCCGGGGCTTTGAGCACGGCTAAGCGGGTAAGGGTGAGGTGTGTGCATGGGGATATTCACAACTATCCGATGGTGACTGTGCTAATTAAATTACGAGGGAAAAAACATAGAGTAGAGGCAGCGGTTAGTTCCCGCCTCACCCATCCTCTGATTTTGGGAACTGGCCTGCATTTAGGGAATTATTAGGGAGTATTTGTAAGGATGGGTCCTGCACTAAAATAGGGAGATGTGCGATGTGCGATGCTCTGGCGGGGGAGGCGGAGCCGGGGCCATCCTCGGCTGTTCCGAATCGGGATGACGAGGGAAGGGGCGGGCCTTCCGCCCCTCCCCTCCGCAGGGAATTCCCTAACATAGATTTCCCTTTGGAGCAGTCGCGAGATGAAACCCTTAAGCACGCGTTTGATCAAGTGAAGACAATTGATGGTCAGCGTCTCCAGCCAGACATCGCTCTCACATACCCCTATTTCGCAATTATAAATGAGCAGTTGTATAGAGTGACGCAGGACACTCATACAAAAGAAAATGTTACACAATTATTGATTCCACGGAGCCGTCGGGAAATGCTTTTCCAGGCAGCTCATTATAATCCCATGGCGGGTCATCTAGGGGAAAGGAAAACACTGCTCCGTCTAATAGCCCGTTTTTTATTGGCCGGGCATTAACGGCGACGTTCGCAGGTGGTGTGCGGCGTGCCGCGAATGTCAGCTGGTAAATCAGCCGGCCACCCCAAAAGCGCCATTGCGCCCCCTTCCATTAATCGAGGTTCCCTTTGAAAGAATTGGAATGGACCTCGTCGGGCCATTAGATCGGACAGCACGCGGACATCGTTTTGTATTAGTCCTGGTGGATTACGCAACACGATATCCGGAAGCAGTGCCTCTAAGCAACATCTCAGCACGTAGTGTTGCTGGGGCACTCTTCAAAATAATCTCCCGGGTGGGGGTTCCAAAAGAAATCCTCACCGATCAAGGCACAACATTTATGTCACAAACACTTAGCGAACTTTACGATCTGTTGGGCATTAAATCGATTCGCACTAGCGTGTACCATCCGCAGACAGATGGCCTAGTGGAACGTTTTAACAAAACCCTTAAGAACATGATTCGTAAGTTCGTACACGAGGATGCTAGAAATTGGGACAGATGGCTCGATCCCCTGTTGTTTGCAGTGCGAGAGGTCCCGCAAGCCTCAACCGGCTTCTCTCCGTTTGAGCTACTGTATGGTCGACGCCCACGCAGTGTCTTGGATATCATACGTGAAGACTGGGAGGAGGGACCTTCGAATAGTAAGAATGAAATTCAGTACGTCCTTGATCTCAGAGCAAAGCTCCACACTTTGGGGAAATTAACACAGGAGAATTTGCTCAGGGCTCAAGAACGCCAACGCCGACTGTACGACAGGGGAACGCAGCTAAGAGAATTTGCACCGGGAGATAAAGTTCTTGTATTGCTTCCCACATCGAGCTCCAAATTACTCGCAAAGTGGCAAGGGCCCTTCGAGGTCACACGACGAGTGGGGGATCTCGATTATGAGGTTAAACGAACCGATAGGGGGGATGCACGTCAAATATACCACCTCAATCTCCTTAAATTATGGAGGGAGGCGGTCCCTGTGTCGCTGGCTACGGTAATTCCCGAGAGGGCGGAGCTCGGACCGGAGGTTAATCCAAAGTCCGATCACAATGCCCCGGTCACTTGTGGAGAGCACCTCTCCCCGTGCCAACGATCAGAGGTTGCCAGGTTGCAAAGGGAGTTTGCGGACGTGTTTTCTCCTCTACCGGGTCGTACGAACCTCATCGAGCACCACATCGAGACCGAGCCGGGGGTGGTGGTTCGTAGCCGCCCTTATCGCCTCCCCGAGCATAAGAAAAAAGTTGTTCGGGACGAATTGAATGCGATGCTCGATATGGGGGTAATAGAAGAGTCCCACAGCGACTGGTCCAGCCCGGTCGTTCTTGTCCCCAAGAGTGACGGGTCGGTGCGGTTCTGTGTCGACTACCGAAAAGTCAATGCGGTGTCTAAATTTGACGCGTACCCAATGCCCCGGGTTGATGAACTGCTCGATCGGTTAGGTACGGCTCGCTTTTATTCGACCCTGGACTTAACAAAGGGTTATTGGCAGATCCCCTTGACACCAATTTCCCGTGAAAAAACAGCCTTCACTACGCCGTTCGGATTACACCAATTTGTGACACTTCCGTTCGGTTTGTTCGGAGCCCCAGCCACGTTCCAGCGCCTGATGGACCGTATCCTCCGGCCACACTCCGCTTACGCCGCTGCCTACTTAGATGACATCATAATCTATAGTAATGATTGGCAGCGGCATATACAACATTTGAGGGCGGTCTTGAAGTCGCTGCGGCGGGCGGGACTCACAGCAAACCCCAAGAAGTGCGCGATTGGGCGTGTGGAGGTACGGTATCTGGGGTTCCACTTGGGTCATGGCCAGGTGCATCCCCAAATTGATAAGACCGCGGCGATTGCGACTTGCCCTAGACCTAAGACCAAAAAGGGGGTGAGGCAGTTTCTGGGGCTGGCTGGCTACTATAGAAGATTTGTGCCTAATTATTCGGATGTCACCAGCCCGCTGACTGACCTCACTAAAAAGGGGGCTCCAGAGTACAGCACCATGGAGAAGGAGTGTCTAGCCATCAAGTGGGCGGTCCTCACACTCCGCTACTACCTGCTGGGGCGGGCCTTCACTCTCTGCTTGGATCACGCCCCACTGCAGTGGCTCCACCGCATGAAGGATACTAATGCCCGGATCACCCGTTGGTATCTGGCTCTCCAGCCTTTTAAGTTCGAGGTGGTCCACAGACCGGGGGTGCAGATGGCTGTCGCCGACTTCCTCTCCAGAAATGGGGGGGGGGGGTGGTAGGCAGGCCGGATGACGCCCCGGCCTGAGTCGGGCGGTGGGGGTATGTGGCAGCGGGGGCGTGGTCAAGCGCCCGTCCGAAGGGAGAAAGCGGTAAGGGCGCTTGCACCTGAGCTAGATTATGTCTAACACCTGTCTCTAATTTCAGTGACTATGGGGAGAGCGACAAAAGGAGAGGACCAGTACCGCCAAAGGGAGAGGAGAGCGCCAGTCTAGTGTTGGCAGACCTCAGGCTTTAAAGAAGTTTAAATTTGTTACAAACAGTTTGTGTTTAAATTAAAGACTCACCTTGAGAGTGAAACCCCGTTTTCGTGTCATCCTTCCTGCCCCGACAACAAGACGTGTTACAGTCATCCTCCAGTATCGGGGGATCTGGGCATCCATGCTGTTTCAGGTAGTTGTGAAGAACAGCTGTTGCAATGATAACAGTGCAGTATCTTCTTGGTTTGAATCGACGTGTGTTCCAAAGGCGCTGAAAGCGACTCTTCCAAACATGGGATCTACTAGTGTGCATATGAGCCTGGTTGTAGCACTTTGCTCAGTTGTTGTTGTTGGGTGCAAGTATGGTATAAACAGAAAATTCTTCTGAGCATACCCACTGTCACCAAGCAATATTCCCTTGTGATCTCCTCTTTCAAACTGAGAACCCAGAGATGAGTTAAGGAAGAGCTGGGAATCATGAGTTGCACCTTTCCAATGTGCAACAATGTTTGAAAACTGTAACTGGGGAGTGCATACACCTTGGACATTTATAGAAAACCAGTTCTTACTGTTCTTGTATTCCTCAGCATCTGGAGTATAGGGACATTTTATGGGAATATGGGTTCCATCTATGCAGCCTATGACTCCCGGGAAGTTCCCATATTCATATAATTGTACCTTGTAGTTTGCCTGGGTTGCAGCATCACGGAAGTTTATGTAATGTCTTCTCAATTCACAAATAGCCATGCATACTCTGTGAATGACTTCACATACTGTTGGTTCACTGACACCACATAAGTCCCCAGTTTCTCTGTGAAAGGTGCCACATGCCAAAAATCGTAAAGTTATGAGCACCTGCAGACAAACTGTCAAAGGCCGTCCTCTTTGGGTAACAGATGAAAGCCTGGGTTCCAAAAGTGAAATAAGCTCCACAGCATTTACATTATGCATTCGACATACAATCTCAAAAACTAATTTCATCAAAACATTGCAGTGGGTCACTTCTGTCAGCAAGAACTTGCCTAGCTGGTGGTATTCATTGTTCTTCATTTACATACTCCAAGTAATCCATGTGTCTTCTTTAACAAAAAAACTTTAATCAGAAGTTAAACCTGCCTCTAGGGTGGTTTAATTTAAGCCTCAATTTAGTCCTGAAGTATGTCTAATCTTCCTTCAGGAAATCTGCTTAGTTTAATCAGGACTAGGTCAAGTCTAGGACTATTTTACAACATGACCAAGAAAGCAGATTTCTGTTAGTCTGTGTAAAAAGGTCTTTTCAGTGTAGGACTAGCCTTAATCTCTGTCTGGGAAACCGCCCCCTTATGTAGACTACACATTCAACAATAATCAAAACTCCTCAGAAACAGTGAATACAGATATCTGACAGCTACAGGTCCCTGCAGTGGTTTATAGGGTGGCACGGTGGCTCAGTGGTTGCCCCACAGCAGGATGGTCCTGGATTCTAGTCCTGGCTTACCCTCTGACTTTTTGTGTGGAGTTTGCATATTTTTTTTTTTAGTTTGGTGGGTCCACAGGAAACTGGGAACAACAAATTGGCCGTTGGTGTGAGTGAGAATGTTAATGTGTTAGTCTGTCTATATGTGTTAGCCCTATGATAGACTGGCCACCTGTTTTGGGTGTTTCCCTGCCTTCGGCCAGAGCTAGTTGGGATAGGCAACCCTAAATAAGATATATAGAGGATGGATGGATGGATGAATGGATGGTCACTATGGGGCCAAATGTATGGCATGTGGACACCCAATTGTGCTTGTTGCAATATGTATCTTGAACATTTAATTTTAAATACCATTGTCAATAGGGAGTTGATCCTCCCTAACAGCTTCCACTCATCTGGGAAGGCTTAATACTGTGGGTTGGAACATAGTTGTGGGGCTTTGTTCCCATTCAGACACAAGCATCAGTAAGGTCAGGCTAGAGGGCATGGCTTGCAGCCGGTGTTCTATTCATCCTAAGGGGGTTCAGGTCTGGACTTGCAGGCCAGTCAAGTTTTTCCACACCAGACTCAGTAAATCATTCCTGTATGGACCTTGTTTGTGTGTAGGAGCATTTTCATACTAGAATCTACAAAGTGCTGTCCCCAAACTGATACCATCAAGTTAAAAGCACACAATTCTCTGACAGCTTCCACTCTTCTTGTAAGGCTTATTATTGTGGGTTGGAACAAGGTTGAGGGGCTTTGTTCCCATTTAGACAAAAAAGCATCAGGTAGGTCAGACGAGAAGGCATGGCTCGCAGCCGGTGTTCTATTCATCCTAAGGGGGTTCAGGTCTGGACTTGCAGGCCAGTCAAGTTTTTCCACACCAGACAGTAAATAATTCCTGTATGGACCTTGCTTTGTGTGTAGGGGCATAGTGCATAGCATAGTGTAGGGGCACAATCTAAAAAGTGCTGTCCCCAAACTGATGCCATCAAGTTAAAAGCACACAATTCTCTAAACCAGGGGTCAGCAACCTAAGGCACACGCGCCAGCATTGGCACATCACTGGGTAATCACTGGCACATCATCAAAGGCGAGAGAGGAGTAGACTATTTAATTTATATAAATTCTGTTTGCATTCCAATCGACATCTTGATGTAATCCTTCCTCATGATCATGCACCGTGTTTTCATGAGCTGAATGGAACGCTAAACAAAAAGTTAAAATGTGACGAGACTTCAGTATACCCACACATGCAAGCCATTCACGCATCACGAGCCGGCAGTGCTTCACTTTCGGTTAATGGCATGAGTAAACGCATCCACTTTGCTTTGGTCAGGCGGCGTGGATGACAGCCAACATTCCGTGTTTCATTTGTTTCATTTGCTTTCAGAACAACATGTGATGTAATAAGGAAAACAAAACAATTTATCCTTGAGGTTCCCAACCCAGCAAACAGGTACACCCTATTTAAAACATAGTCACACTCAAAATTACATTAAACGATTAAAAGAGAAAACATAAACCCACATTCATGAGTCTATTTAAAATCTAATCTAAACCTGGAAATAAAGTTTTAGGATTTTGCAGGTGCGATTCATCTAAAAGTGTTAAATAGATGATCGGTTTGCACGTGATTTGTTGTCGGCACAGCCATTGACCAGAAAAATACAAAATGGCACTCCATGTCAAAAAGGTTGCCGACCCCTGCTCTAAAATGTCATTGTATGGTTATCAATAAGATTTGTCCTTGCTGGAATTAAGGCAACAAGACAAACTTGTTCATTAGAAGGGAACATCCACACACTTTTGGCCATGTAGTGTTTTGTATCCAAGCCCTGGTATGAATGGGTCATCATGAACTGAATGGGAACAGAAACATGACTACAGAAGAGGTTTTTTTGCTTTATTTATATTTTTAATCTGGTTGGTACTCTGAAATGATGTGGCAATATCGCCCATATCTGCACTTGTACAGCGGTCCACTGAGATGGCAAATAATGTCAATCTTATCTTCGGAAAGAGGCCAGTTTTCTCTCTTGCTGGGTCAGCATTAGGAGGACTTTCATGAGCCTGGGAAGCAGCCAGTATTCAAACATCCATGCTAGATCCAGACACACAACATATTGTATAGTACAAGGCCAACAATACTCCAACCACTTTTAGAGCCGGTGTTCACTTCAGAAAAATATGATGAGAGTGAATCCACAGTCCAACTGCGCAATTCCTAGTCCGGGTTACTTCATGCCAAACCTAGAAACCATTCTTTTGAGTGATCTAGTTGAGCAGAGTACAAGTTCATGCAAATGAGCAGTGACATGATGCAGAGATTACCAATGGAAGTGCAGCCTAATAAAGTTGGATGTAGTAGTTGAGAAAGAAAGCCTACCAGCAACCAAAATGCTTGAAACTTTACTTATTTAACTCAAATTGACAGTTTAACTATATGCCAGGTTGTTCTTTTGAGATCTCAGCCTATTAAGATGTGGAAGTGCAGAGAAAAGCCTAGTGCTCCCCAAATGTACTGCTTAGGGAATGTACCAGGTTGGATGCTATGGAGACAACACAGGAACATGTGCTAAAATGTACTGCATTATTGCCTAAAAGCAGCAGGTTATGCTGACAGAAAGGCATGCCAGTGCCACTGGAGCAGTCCTCATATGACTTTCCACATTCATCAAACATACATATACTACAGAGATACACACCAGAGCTCAATATTTTATCACTGCAGTAAACTTCATAGTCAGTGTGCAGCATTTCTGTTGCAGATTCAAGAATAGTCCAAGAACCTTGCCTTTTACTGTTTCATCTTTATGTTCTTTTAAAACCTGATGTGTCTCTGTTCACACTTTTATTAAAAATGTGCTTTATTGAGGTCCTTCATCCAGGATTTGCTGAAAATCTCCATTGTAATGAATTGTATTTTTAGTTGTCTTATAATTTGCAGTAAACAGGAACTAAAAATGTATTACCACTAACCCCTAACCCAAACCCCAGTCCTACACCTAACCATCTTTAGAGCAAAAATGCAACCTCCAAATCACACTTACCATTGTTTGTGTGAACGCAATTACTTTCTGGTTACCATGGGACCAGAAGTCAAGTTTCATAGATTGCTTTTGCAATGCACTAGGGAAATGTATGCATGCTTGAACTGATGGGGAATGTCGCTTGTCAGTAATTCATCAGAATGGGGATGCTTGGTCCAGTCAATAATCCAGCCTCTGTCCCCTTTAACTTATTTTCTATGGAAAAGAGCACAGAAGAAAGTCATGCAGGATTTAGTATGACCCTAAAATGGGTCATTCCATTGACATTGCCTGAGCAGTTCAAATAAATGTGCTATAAAACGTGCATTCAAGCACACATTTTGTTTTCGAGCACAGAACATGATGTTTAGTTGAATGACAATGTTTATCCTCTTTAAATTAATGCTGTTTAACCGAAGTAAGCTGTTAATTGCATTTAACCAAAATAAAATAAATTAACAATAAAACTGAAATAAGAGTGCAAGTTTAACCTGTCAGTTAGATACGTGTGGAAGTTTTGTTCGTTACTATAGCAGTAGACTGTATGTGTGTTTAGAAATAAATGTTCTACACGCCGATTTAAAGGTACTGTAAGCGATTTTAGCTGTTTGCTGTTTACAGAGTCTAGTGCTGACACAGAGACAGGTGAGATATCTCAGGACTCTTATTTCATTAATAACTTTCAGGGAGTAGTAAACACATTTTGCATACCTTTCCATGAAAAAATAGCTTGCATCACCTGCCCAATGTGGTCTTCTGCTGTTGTAGACATCCGCCTCAAGGTTCGATGTGATGCATTTTGAGATGCTTTTCCACTCACTACAATTGTACAGAGTGGTTATATGAGTTACTGTAGCCTTTCTGTCAGGTCAAACCAGTCTGGTTGACCTCTCTCATCAACAAGGTGTTTACGTCTGCAGATCTGCTGCTCCCTGGATATTTTTTTGTTTTTGACACCATTCTGAGTAAACTCTACAGACTGTTGTGCATGAAAATCCCAGGAGATCAATGATCAGTGAAATTATCATGAGTCCATTATACAAGTTCAACATGAGATCTGGTTGACGCATCTTTGTGTGTTTGTGCAGATTGAAGTGCAGATTCACAAGAAGATGGAGACTGGATCATGTGATGCAAGTTGGTCACAAAATATAGGATTAACCTTTAAGTAATCCCATTGACAAAGGCACTAGCACAGTATATGTATATGTGCTCGTGTGATATGAGTGTAAAGTGATCGTCTGTGTTCCGCAACTGCTTTCGGGTCCTTGAATAATCTATAACATGTGAGTAAGGGCAGTCAGTGGACTTTGTGGTGGGTAAGATGGTGCCCCCCTAAGGAGTTGGTGTCCTACGCAGACTGCGTAGTATGCGTATAGGGAGTGGTGGTACTGTGTACTACTGTTTTTAGTTGTATAAACCTTTTTTTGACTTTAGCATAGGCATCTTATTATTTACTTAATTACTGTATATGCCTATAAACAACATTGTGTGTGTGTGTGTGTGTGTGTGTATATATATATATATATATATATATATATATATATATATATATATAATCAGGGAGAAAAAAATGGGGTGAAGGGGTGCAGTCTCGTAAATTTTGTCAGACTTCCTGTTTAAGACTTTGATAAAAACCCAGAATTGCTTATGTTATCATAGAGCATTTTCTCTGACACCATCCTTAGTGAGCCTTTTTAAAGCAGGATGCTGGATGTGTCATACCATTTTTGTCCTTTACAAAAAACCCAATACCACATGCACACAAACCCTTTGATAAGGGCATAGATCAAACAAAGAAAAGAGATGCATAGCTGAGAGGTTTCACTATGGCTCTGTCAATGCTGTGAAATCTCACTCATTAAGTAAATGCATAAAGCTACAACAGACAGCTGGCAACATGAAAGGATGACATCACAGATGAAGGAGGTGTTTCCTGCTTGAATGGCGCTGAGTTAGTTTAGTGTTTCTGTCGTACAGACACCTGCATTGGTCATGCTTTACATCAGCTCAGTTGGGTTCCTAATAAAACATGAGTTGATTCATGCAATGTCTCATATTGAGCAAATGGGGGGAAATGGAGTATGCCTTTGTGTATTTGTTTTATTGAACGATAAGGAACAACCAACTATTACTATTAAGAGTTATTAGGTGTGTATATACACTGCTTGGCCAAAAAAAGTAGCTTGCTCTAATAATTCACTGGACTGACTTTAGCTTTGATTATGGCATGCATTCATCATGGCATTGTTATGACAACCTTATGCAATGTCACAACATATATTTCTGTCCAGAGTTGAATTAATTTTGAGCCAAGATCTTATATTTATGACGGGAGTGTCGAACCACTCCATAAAGTCTTCTACAGCACATCCTCTTTCACAATTTGAGGCCAATGAATCTTGGCATTTTCGTCCTGGAATATGCTCATGCCATCAGGGAAGAAAAAAATCTATTGATGGGATAACCTGGTCATTCAGTACATTCAGGTAGTCAGCTGATTTCATTTTATTAGACCTGACCTATGGAAGCAACCCCAGTTCATAACACTGTCTCCAGATGCTTGTACAGTAAGCACTACGCATGATGGGTGTATTGCTTCATGGGCTTCACTTCTTACCATGACATGCCCATTGCTTTTGCAATAGGGTAAATCTGGACTCATTAGACCACATGACCCTTTTCCATTGCTCCACAGTCCAATCTTTATGCTCCCTAGCAAATTTAGGTAATTTTTTTCCAATTAGCCTCAGAAACAATTGGCTTCCTTGTGGCCACACAGATGTTTAATCCCAATCCTGTAAATTCTCGTCGCATTTTGCATGTGGAAATGCTCTTACTTTCACTATTAAACATTGCCCTGAGCTTTAATGTCGATTTTTTTTTATGATGTGACTTCGACCACATTTCTTCTGCAAAGCTGACGGTTCACCACAATCCTTCCAGGTTTTAATAACGCATTAGACAGTTCTTAACCCAATTCCAGTGATTTCAGCAATCTACTTAGTTGTTTTATTTGCTTGATGCAGGCCAATCATTTGGCCCTTCTGAAACACAGTAACATCTTTTCCATGACCACGGGATACGTCTTCTGACATGGTTGTTTAAGAAATAAGAAGCTACACACTGCATCAGTTAAGGTTAAGTGATTTGTTGCCAGCTGAAACATATTAATCACTGCAATAATGATCCAATCGTAGGCTCTTAAGTATCTGCTTATTAAATCCAAACTGCAACTTTTTTTTTTTTTTTTTTTACCAGACAGTGCAATTTTATTCATTAATTATTTAGCTACTTCAATTAAAAGCAACTTACTGTACACTTAATATGGTACATTGATAATCCCTCTGGAGCAACCTGGTGTTAAAGGAATAGTTCCCCACAAAATGTAATTCTCATTCTGCAGTCATTCCAAACTTGAATGCTGTTATATTTTTCTGTGAAACATAAAAGGAGAAATTTTGACGAAATGCTTCTCTTTTCCATACAACAACAGTTAATGGTGAACAGAGGCTTTCAACCTCCAAAAAAGACAAAAAAGCACCATTAAAGTAGTCCATACTGTACGTCTTGTGTGCTATATTACAAGTCTTCCAAAGTCATACAAAAGTTTTGTGTGATTAACAAACAAAAAGATAATCATTATTCAAAATTCCCTTGTTCTACAGCTCAAAGTGCCGCACTGGATTTGATTACAACATAGACTTTGTCAATGTGGTTTATGATGCTGACAGCTGAGCTGTAGCAAATGTCCAAGGCTAAAGATGTAGAATACGGCAATTCTCCTGCATGTTCCTTGAATTACTTCAGTCACTAAATTGGGGAACACTGTGTAACTTTCTGTGAAAATGTGGCATTTTCCAAATTAAATAGGCAGAAATAAGAATAAATGTAAAGAACAGTAAGGTATTGATGTAGTCAAATTAATGATATTATGCTAAAGTCAACAAGAACATTATTATTTCATTTGAAAAGGGTAACTGCTAAACTTTCAAGAAATTATTTTGTTCCATTTTAGGCCCAAAGTAACAGGGTCGTAACGTTATAGATATTAAATGAATATTCCAGGTTCAATAAAAGTGAAGCTCAATCAACAGAATTTGTGGCACAAAGTTGTCAACTTGAATATAATACACACTGGCGGCCAAAAGTTTGGAATAATGTACAGATTTTGCTCTTACAGAAAGAAAATGGTACTTTTATTCACCAAAGTGGCATTCAACTGATCACAATGTATAGTCAGGACATTAATAATGTGAAAAATTACTATAAATGTTCAGAACTTCTTAAACTACTTCAAAGAGTTCACATAAATAAATCCTCCATGTGCAGCAATGACAGCTTTGCAGATTCTCAACATTCTAGCTGTCAGTTTGTCCAGATACTCAGGTGACATTTCACCCCACACTTCCTGTAGCACTTGCCATAGATGTGACTGTCTTGTTGGACGCTTCTCACACACCTTACAGTCTAGCTGATCCCCAGGGGTGGAAATAGTACTGCAAAATCACACTCAAGAAGAAGTACTGTTACTTCCCAGTAGTGTGAGGAAAGTAAAAGTAGCTGTCCTATAAACTACTCAAGTAAGAGTAAAAGAGTAGCTTGTTTAAAAGTACTCATGAGTAGTGAATATTGAGTACTGAGTTGCAAAACCTATGCCCCATTATAATGAATATTGTATGCCAAATTTTAAAATACATCACATATCTTTGATAAACACTACATTAATCTGATTCCAAAAAATAAAAGGGAGAAATGATAACAGAAATGAAAAGATTAAAACGTTATTTTCAATACAGCGATCACCATTTTAAATCGTAATGTATGAAACAATTACATTCAAATCAGTTTATGTGTAGGGTTTAAATTTCACTTAATGCTGACAGAGCATTATTGTTGTGCATAAAACATGTTCAAACAATGCCAGGAATGCCAAAAAAAGAATGCTAAATAAGCAGGATCATTTCGCACATCATGTCCTGCACAATAGAGGAAGCAGAGCAGGCATGTGAAAATGTGTTTGGTACAGGGGCTACATCATGCTTAAAAAGGGATAATTCACACAAAAATTCTCCTCCCTGCTCAGTCAATCACTTTAAATTTCACTTTCTTCTTTTGATTTTGGTGATTCACATTCTTCATGCATATCGTCACCTACTGGGCAGAGAGTAGAAATCTTAAATATTGATCTGTTTCTCACCACACCTGTCATATCAATTCTGAAGTCATGGATTAAACCACTTGAGTTGTATGCATTACTTTTATGCTGATTGTATGTGTTTTTTGGAGCGTAAAATTTTTGGCACCCCTTCACTTACATTGAATGGACCTACAGAGCTGAAATATTCTTAATACTTAATATGTGTTCTGAAGCAAGAAAGTCATAGATATCTGGGATGGCATGAGGGTGGTCCAGTTGTCCTTTGTCTTTTTAGACAGTAGTGTACATCTTTGTATGAATCTTACATTTTGGGCAATTTCAAGCATAGTATAGCCTTCATTCCTCAAAACAATGATTGACTAATGACTTTCTAGAGAAAGCGGTTTCTTTTCTTCCTTTTTTGTCCTAATATTGGCCATCAGACATGCTGATCTGATTCATTTAACAAACCAAATAGCTTTCAGTAGTGTTTGATATAATGGCAAGTGATTTTCTAGTACCAAATTAGCAATTCAGCATGATTACTCAAGGATAAGATGTTAGAATGATGGCTGCTGGAAATGGGGCCTGTCTAGATTTGATCAAAAATAACTTTTTTCAAATAGTGATGTTAGTGTTTTTGAAATCTGTAATGTCCTGACTATACATTGTGAAAGAGGCACTTACAATGGAAGTGAATAGGGCCAATCCATAAAATGTCAAATACACACTTTTTTTTACAAAAAAAAAACACAAGATATGCAGATACAGATATTCAGGTTAGTGGGTATGGGTATTCACTGGCTAATTCTTAAACTATTACCCCCAATCCTAAATATGTAGTTACAGACTTGCAAAGTACAAAAGTTCTTTATTATTACAAGGGCTGTCAATTGTTAACAAATTTGTATCAAATTAATTACATTATGTGCTAATTAATTCATTGAATTAATCACAAATAATCACATATTAATATTTACTGAGAAATGCCCCCAAATAAAGAAAATTAGGTATCTAATAATTAGAACAATTATAAGTAGCTTATAATATGTAGTAAATATTATAATTCAGATAAGTACACTACATCATATAAATGTATTGTGGCAGCAGATAAAAAAAAAAAAAAATTAAGACAATACAAAAAGTGGCTTAAGATCACAAAATATAGTTTTATTTCCATATTTTAATAATACTCCTATTATTCAGTCTTACAGGATGCATGATGCAATCAGCAGATAGTCATGACATTACATTACATTGGATATTTCAGTATTCATTCTGGAAGAGATTCAGCAAAATTATGGCGAGAAAAAAGTGCAGCACTCTTTTAAAGTACAGGTTTAGTGAAAAACTACATTTTGTTCTTACTTTTTTGTTTGTTTTGTTTTTACATTAATTGTGGGGAAGAGATTGCTTGTCTCATAGCAGCTGTAGCACTCATGCGCCAACTGCCTGGGCATGCGTACACAGTATTTGGAGTACTTTGACAGGCTTGCGTTCGACAAATGGAAGTATAACTAGGGCTTTATGTGTCAGATGAACGCTTGTGTTTCTCAGGACACTTTTTCAAGTTAAACATAGATTGAAACTTTGAAAAATGCATCTCAAGATCCCTGGTTTCTGTTGTATTAGGTCCAGCTGTCTTTGAGCACAAGAACGTATTATCTGTGGAAGGTTTTGCAGCCTGTAGCTCTTGTTGGTTTGATGAGGTGCGTTGCCTGTACATCTGGAGTTGCGCAGACTGCCCCCTACTGCCACATTCGCAAAAACGTTTAAGTTTGCCGTTTTGCCATTTTGTGGTCCGTTCTGCATAAAGTGGTGGCTCATTATTGCTTAACGCGGCACATTCGGCACGTTTCGCATGACATTTTACTCAAGGTAAACTTCAAACCCCTACAAAGTGTTCACAACAACATATTTTTCTAATTGTGTGTGGATTCTCTCTATTAAGCTCCCAAACGGAGTTCCTCAATGACAACATATCCACCTTTTCACTCATAACAGTGTGAGAGCCCTAAATTGTAACTATAGTGGAATATAGTTACTAATATTTTGTATTTTAAATATGTAATCCCGTTGCATGTATTCTGTTACTCCCCAACGCTGGGGGCATATATAAAACAATATAATCATGACTGCTTGGCCATAAATGACCCAGATAGAACGGCACTGCAGACGTCCAGAACACTCATAAATGGGCCAGGGTTTACAGTAGTTCTTAATAACCACTTGGAATGTAGCGTGAGTTTATTTGCAGTCTACCGTTTATCTGGTGTATCTTTAGTCTGTCTGGTGGCTGGCACAACTGCAGGGATTACTTGAGGACACTGTCAGTAAATCAGCTGTATGTTAGTGAGAGAGATTTGAATGGCTTATCACGTGAGTGGTTCTGGACACACGGCCCTTTAAATCCCTCTCAAGAGCGACTTGAGGAGGTCAAAAGAGCATTTCAGTTTCATCTGTGGAGACAACATCTTCCCAAGCAGTCTGCGGATTATTTGTTGACCGACTAAACTACAACACAGTCATGTGTATAAAGGCCATGCACATCGCAAATCTTTTTAATGTTCTCTACCGGTGCTTGGAGTAGACAAATTTGTATGGAATGATATGCTTTAAAAAGATAAACAATTAAAAGTTAAAAAGAGATCTCAAATTTATTTAATTATTTAAAGATGTTTCTGTATTCCTGTTGTTAACCTTAAAGGAAATAGTTAAAGGAATATTTTGGGTTCACAAGTTCAGATCAATAGACAGTATTTGTTGCAGAATGTTGATTGCCACAAAATTTTATTTTGACTCGTTCCTCCTTTTTTTTTTAAAAAAAAAAAAAAGCAAAAATTGAGTTTACAGTGAGACATTTCCTAATTTCATTTACAATAGAAGTGAACGAGGCAGAAATATAAAGGTTATAATTTTATAAAAGCACTATATTAATTCTTTTGTTAAAAGTTGGATTTCACTTTATATTAAAGGGGCAGCTGTGGCTCTGGTGGTAGAGCGGATCGGACGCTAATCGCAGGGTTGGCGGTTCAATTCCCGGCCCACATGACTCCATATGCCGAAGTGTCCTTGGGCAAGACACTGAACCCCAAGTTGCTCCCAATGGCAGACTAGTGCCATCATTGGTGTATGAATGTGAGTGTGAATAGGTGAATGGGACACAGTGTA
Source organism: Moxostoma hubbsi (assembly GCA_032164185.1). Taxonomy (NCBI): domain Eukaryota; kingdom Metazoa; phylum Chordata; class Actinopteri; order Cypriniformes; family Catostomidae; genus Moxostoma; species Moxostoma hubbsi. The sequence goes on from JAVLUX010000033.1 coordinate 9,781,838, forward strand.
AAGCGCTTTGGTAACCACTAAGGTTAAAAAAGGCGTTATATAAGTGCTGACCATTTTATATTAGGTGTCTTTAAATGCTTTGTACTTAAGCTTTTGATACAATGTACTTATTATGTACATACTTGTTGCTTTGTACTTACATTTACAGTACCTACATTTAATTACATATGTAGTTACACTGTTAACCTTACCTCTTACACCAACCCTCACCCTAACCTTACCTCAACTTCAGTAGCAGCAAATGTGAATTTTGTGAGAAATTTATAGAACAAAATGTAATTACACAGTAAACACATTGTATTGTATGTATTTAATGTTAGTACATAGTAGTTAATATAAAGTATGACCAAAACTTGTGTATTATTTGAACTTTATAGATGTTTAAATCGTAATTTTTGCAGCGGCCTACTAAATTACCGAAATTACAGGGCTTACAGCATTACATTGTCCTGGCATCGAATTTGTAAAATTGGATGTAACTTTACACAGAAAAGGTTAGTAAGTGATTTTATCACATTAAATCATGATAACATGCATATTGTTTATGTTATGGCTATATTTATGAAACTGAAGTATTTTAACGTTTACATATTGGCCCGATTCACTTACTTTGTAAGTGCCACACTGTAACCCATATTTTTTTAAAGACAATGAGGGACAAGTCTAAATAATTTTTATTATTACCACATTATACCACAAATCCTGTGTATCGTATGGCCTAAGAAATCTAATTTAGTGCACACAGTCATATACATTTATTTTTATGATACTTCTGTGGTGCTTTGTGTCGTTTTTGAAGCTGGACAGTGCCCCTACCCAATCACAAGAAAGCTGTGTGAACATTCTTCAAGATTTCTCCTTTTGTGTTAGCACAGAACAAAAACAATCATGCCGGTTTGGAATGACACAAGGGTGAGTAAATGATAGAAATTTCATTTTTTAATGAACTATTACATTAATGTTGTCAGATTATTCTCTCTGCTTCCTGCCTCTTCGTCAAAGACCCATCAGGTTCCTCTAGTGTGTAGAAGCTCAGCCTCAGGCACATAAACACTGGCCCGAGCCATGAGCCAACCATTAATCCTGCCAATAGCACAGGAGCTCCATGGTGGACGTGTGATGGATGTATTTTGCCTTTCCCCTCTCCCAGCACCTGCTGCGATTCCCGTGTTTGTACAAGGTGTATCCTATTCATGTCCCTGGAGCTGACATTTGCAGTAGCGTGTAAAGTGAACATCCTGACAATGAATTTAAGAATGTAATGGTGAAGAAGACATAAGGCTCACACTCCCAGTGAAACCCAGTCCAGGCTTGGAGGAAGATGGCTTTTAAATCACAACCTGCAGCTTTACGAGACTTGGAAAGGTCTATTTTTCACAACCGCTGTTGGACTACCCAAAAGATACCTAATGTGTCCGTTTAACTGAAAGTGAATTATGAATCACAGATGATATCACAGATAAGTATTTTTTAGAGGAGCAATATTAGCACGTAACTTGAAACATGCATCTTTAAGAGCAGCCATGCTTTTAAAATTCGGAGTCTTATGGGATTTTCATATTGGACTGGCGTACTAAAACCGGGGCACAGACTGAAATCCAAAGCTCAGCATAGCTTTTTCTTTTGTCCTCAGCTGTGAGGTTAGATATTCACTCGGGAGTTTAACCCTCAACTTGGAGGCAGTCATCTCCCATTTGGCTCGACAGTTTCCACGGGTCTTATAGCCCTTGTTTTTATGGAGTAGCCAAGGGTAATTTTAGACCTGTCCCTGTAGAAACTTGGGGATGGTTTACCCTAAAGAACAAAAAACACCACTCTCAAATCAACTCATTGATCTGTGGTTCTGTTTTGTTTTTGTCCTTTTTGGAGCTTACCAGCTCGTCATTCACTTATATTATATGGCAAAAACCCATGTGAAGATTTTTCCATTTTCAGCCTGTGTGTTCCACGAATGAAAGTCATATGGGTTTGACGCAGAATAAGGGTGTGAATAATAACAGAATTTCAATTTTTGGGTGAACTATCTCTTTAAGCACGTTAGAGATGCTTATTCATCAGCAGTGCGTCGAGATTTTTTTTAAGTGCACTACATCAAATAGCAAATAGGAAGAGGTGATCACTCTCACACAGAGTCCGGAACAGCCAGGCATTCACTTTTTACAAGCAGAGGGCCACAGTTTCAACTGGAAACACAATCTTTGATGTCTACCTGCTGTCAGATTCCTCTATCTTTACTTATTTATGGGCATTTATGGCCTTTTTAAGGGATAGAATAGAGTGATAGGAATGGGATTGGGAAATGATGCAGGCCGGATTTGAACTTGCCTGTGTAGTATAAGAACACCAGAGCTCAGCACAAGCAATTTATTTTTCTTACCCCATTGGCAAACAGTTTTCTTTTGTTTTAAGCATACACCACACTAAACGTTGATTTCTTGGAAAACAAGACTTAAAATGTTATGTTTAGATATTTTTCTATGGGAAACAATATACTTATTTAAAAAAAAGTCCCCATTGTAACCTGATATTATCCTAAAATAAACCCTTTTACAATTATATAAGACCCTTCTACTTTGCATTTGGGTCCTGATCAGGGTTTAGACTTGACGGAGGGAAACTTTCAAGATAAAATGTAACTTAGCTTTCACCACTTTGACGCCCAGCACTTATGCTAAAGACATTCACTGGACCGTGGACAGACAGAATGCAAATAGATTTTTCCATAGCATTAACATGTTGCTTTCCACGGCGTTTCATGACCACATGTTTAAATGTGATCAAAATACTCACACTTGGGCTGCTTCTAATGACTCTTTAGATACATAGCAAAAGTTTACATCACAAGTTCCATGGTGTGAAGTAGATAGAACGATTGACGGAATGTCATGGCACACTCCAGCACTATCGATTGAATAATCCACTTGTTTGCTCCAGTCTCCTGTCATTCTCATCAAACGCACAGACATTGTGGGAAAAGCCATGGAGTTACGTGTTCTCGCCATTCGTAATCTCCGGTGACATATTGCCGTTGTGTGAGTCAGTGAACCCTAACACAGACAAATCAATACCTAAAAACTCCAGACAAGGGTAGCTTTGCCCACTGTTGATAAGGGGCTCCTAACCTTTCCGACTAGCTATCACTTGAACTTCTTTCCCTAACAAAACAAGAAAAGAGTTTTTGCTATCGGTCATTCATAGGTTAGGCAAGTTGGAGATGCACAAGTAGTAATTGTAGTGCTGGATTTCTCTGATTTACAATGAGGAAGAAGTGTATGTGTTTGCACAGATATAGAAATGTGAATATTTTCTTGAGCCATGTTTTGATTGTTTTAATTGTCATGTATGACATAGCCTACATGGCTTTCTGGCACATTTGGTAACAAACAGGTAGATTCAAATTAATGTAGTTTTGAGGGTATTAAACTGGCATTAAATCATTTCTTTGTAAAACATACAAAAACTTGGACTGAAAACATTTTTCAAATGTTTTCGAAAATTAACTGATAGAAATCACCAAAGAAATAAAATAGCAGTTTATAACTTTTCAGTGGTGTGGTCTGCCATCTGCTGGAGACAAATCAGAGTTTCACACCGACTTTCAACACCAACAGTATAATACAAACTAAAACAAAGAAATAAAAGGGCATCACAAACAATTACATTTTTCCAAGCTTTATTTTATTTTTTTATTTTTTTAGACTCAACGTAAATAATAAGGGCGGTTTGGAAATTAGAAAAACTGGGTTTTTATTTACATCACTTACTCTGATGAATATAATATTTTCCTTAGTCTAAATTAATTTTTGTGTAATCAACATTATGCCACAAATACTACGTATCATATGTCTTCAATAAATGGCCCACTTTATATTAGGTGTCTTTATCTGCTATGTTCTTAAGTGTTTGATAAAAATGTTATTCTTATGTACACATGTGTTGTTGCATTGTACTTACATTTAAAGTACCTGTATTTAATTACATCTGTAGTTACACTGTTAACTTTACCCCTAACCCTAACCCTAACCACTAACCCCAACCTTACACCTAAATCTTTAGTACATGTACCTCAGTGTCAGTAGCAGCTAATTTGAATCTTGTGAGAATTTTGAAGAAACATGTTACACATTAAATACTTTTATTGTATGCAATTTAATGTTAGTACAGAGTTCTTAGTCTGATGAATATAATATTTTCCTATATACATTTTTATTTTTATCTATTTATTTATTTTATTCTTTTGAAATGTCATATTCATATGAATGAAGTAAAAGTTTTGAGACATTCAGGACTTAATATTTTTTTCATTTTCAAACTCAGAAATTTCACCATCTCATGCCAAATGGAAGTTAAACAAGGACGTTCAAAAAAATAAATGGACAATAGATTTTTTTTTTTTTTACGATTACAAAAAGAACATTGTATTCTGTATCCACATGAAAGTGCTCTAGCGTTCTGTGAGCAACTTAGTTTTATTTGTTACACAGTAACGATTAAAAACTCTCCAAATATTTTCCCACACAAACATATTTTTGTGTGGAAACATATTTACCCCCACATTTTTCGATGGAGGGTAAATATGAACAAAAAGAGATCTAATCATCTGATTACTACTCATTAATCACATCAATATTATCCAACAACAAATGTTTAGAAATCTTACTACTATATACACTACTATATCTATTTATTTTGATGTTTTGTTTTGTTTGTTTGTTTTTTCCTCTTATATGTGTGTGTGTTTATATATGTATGTATGTGCATGTGTGTGTATATATATGTGTGTGTGTGTGTGTGTGTGTGTGTGTGTCATTGCTCTCTTACTTTGTATAAGCTGATCTTGTTCATTTGTTTTTTGTTCAATGAATCATACTACCTACAACCATGTGATTTGACCTCTGTGTTTTGATAGAAATTGAGTTCACAATAGTACAGTACTCTTGGTCTGTCTGCGTCCTACAAGGAGACCTATGTCTCTGCAGAACAAAAATGGGCTTTTCCCAATCAGTGGGCATTTTCAAACCGGATGGACGTTTTTCAACAGCTTTACATGATTTGCCTACTGAAATTTCCTACTTTCATTGGATAATTTAGAAACGCCCATCCTGGTTTGGAAATGCCCACTGATTACTACATGGGAAAATGGGAAACCAGAAGGTTATTTTGTCATGGTTTCCCTCTGGATTTTTCTATGGATTTTTATAATGGGGTTTTCCCACATATGAGTAAAATATAAAATAAAGTAAAAATTAGTTGACGATACGTGGACACTTTGTTCTACAACATAAATTAAAGACTTTCATATCTTAAACGTGAATTTTGAACAACAATCCCACAAAGCATTGTGAATGATGTAATCAGATAAAACCAGATGGAAATATATAAAACTATTGAATTTAGATTGTTGATTATAAGTATAGAAACAATAATTTGGTGGATCTTTCCCTGCTGTACGGCGGGTAGTGTAGTTATTCATCAGGAATTCCTTTTAAATTAGATTTTTAAACAATTTATGGCTCCTACACACTACACGACTTTCAAAGACGTTGGACTGTGGTACCATTCATATTACACAACTGTCTGTATTGTCATGGAAGTCGTAGGGTTTTCAAATTACATGAGGAATCGGTGACAGGGGTGAACACATTACAAGACATTTCACTATTGACGAATCCCTGACGACTCTGCCTAGCCTTGCATTATTTTTCACAACAGAGTACACGTGAGAAGTGATACGAGATACAAAAACAAATGCATGATCATCTGTTATGCATTTCAGAATATGATGCACTTACATTACCCAACTGTGGCAGGGTTGTGATTCTACACACCCGGTCCCTTATCAGGCTAATCAAGCCTCCGAGAGGTATAAAGGCCGAGGTATAAATCTCTCTCTCCCGCACCATCCTCTGCAGTCGGCCTTTATCCCTCTCGGGGGCTTGATTTGCCTGATAAGGGACCGGGTGTGTAGAATCACGACCCGGCTCCACCCTCCGCCTTGCCACAGTTGGGTAATGTAAGTGTATTGCCTAATGTGAAAACTGTGTGATCTGTCATTTACAGTACTGTAGCATATTACTTTCAGCACTTCTAAGGGTGATTTGAAACATGTATCTGGCATTGCTGTAATTGGATTCACTGGTAGTTAAAACAACTAAACTGAAAAGTTATCATGTTGTGTTTTGATGATTAAACCATAAGTTTAATTTCACAAGAAACTTATATTTTGAATCAATGGTTGTGTAGTGAGAGATGTTTACAATCCAAATGAATGCATAATGGCAAGTTTTGAATGAAAGACTGGCTGCATTACAATGTGATGAGTTTGGAGTTATGTACTAAGAGTTGTGAGGTTTTACCACATAGTACCTTACAATAGTACCAAAGTGATCAACAAAAACTGTGTTAACTCCTCGATATCCCTAGGGCATGTCACAAGAAACTTGAACAGTTATTAAACCGCTTATTAAGAAGCCACGGCTTGACCCTTGAGAATTGGCTAATTATAGACCGATTTCAAATCTACCATTTATGTTGAAAATACTAGAATAGGTAGTGTCCTCACAACTATGTTCATTTCTACAGAGAAATAGTATATATTAACAATTTCAGTCAGGATTTAGGCCAATCACAGTACAGAGACTGCACTTATCAGAGTTACAAATGACTTGCTTTTATCATTTGATTATGCTGCATTTCTCTTCTAATGCTTTTATATCTTAGTGCTGCCTTCAACACGATAGATCACAACATTCTCTTGAATAGGCTAGAGAATTATGTTGGCATTAGTGGACTTGCATTAGCATGGTATAGGTCCTATTTACCAGACTGCTACCACTTTGTATGTGTAAACTAGTGTTAATTTTGTCACCTATTTTTAATTTAGTCTTAGTCTTAGTCTTATGCCAAATGTCCTTGTTAGTTTTAGTCATATTTAGTCATTCACATATCTTTTTTTGTTAGTCAAGTTTTAGTCGACTAAAAGTCTCGTCATTTTAGTCTAGTTTTAGTCAAAAGAGAATTTAAGGTATCTTAGTCAAGTTTTAGTCGACTAAAAGTCTCGTCATTTTAGTCTAGTTTTAGTCAAAAGAAAACTCAATATATCTTAGTCAAGTTTCAAAACATTTTAGTCTTTTTTTAAATGAATTATTTCTGAGATTAATTCTGAGATAACCATTTCAGTCAAATAATGTTTCACACATCTCAAATATTGGTTAAATGTCATAATTGCCTGACAAAATACACTTGTTGAATGATTTGTTGAATTCACTTTGTTAAACGTGTCTGGTTTTCTGATTTAAGAGACACATTCACAAATGATGAACTTGTTCTGAAGAGTATTTTATTAAGCAAATAAGTTACATAAAATATATATAACCTGCATAATGTATGTGCCACAACACCATAGCTAACTGCTTAATTTACAGCGTAGATGCCTAAAATCAGCATTAGCTTATGAGACGTATATTTAAGTTAACTTCCCTGAATGTGTGGGTGGTTAGCCTTTAGATGTCGCTTAAGGTTGGTGGTGTTTTTCCCCGATATTTTTTGTCCGCAGTGCTTCCTGTCAGTTATAATGACACATTCTGACTTTTTGTCAATATCATTGTACCTAAAATGCGACCAAATATCGAGCCTCTTCCTTCTACCTAGCATGTCGTCGGCGCTCGTCGCGTGTTCGCCACTGTCTATGATTGTTGTGTTCTTGCTCCATGTAGTTTCGTGTTGCAGCCACAGGAGTATGAGACCTGTTGTAACCGTTACTAGAGCAACAGCGCGAACTCATTCGGAATATTTTGAAGGCGTAACAGCTGAATATTCTATCTCATGATGAAAAAGTAGAGACGATTGTATACGAAAATGAAGAGAGATTTTATCTTAGTTTTTATTTTATGCAAAACATTTTAGTCTCGTCTTTTTTTGTCAACAATAATGCATGTTAATTTAGTCTTAGTCAGTGTTTTTGGACATTGGTGCAGTCTCGTTATCGTCTCGTCTTAGTCATGGAAAAAAAGGTCGTTGATGAACATATTTAGTCTCGTCTCGTCTGACGAAATTAACACTAGTGTAAACGAGTGTGGCAGGGAGAAGGGCCACACATGGGTAGTGATGCTGCACACCTGGCCCCTAATAAGGCTAATCAACCCTGAAGAGGTATAAAGGCGAGAACCGACTTAACAATATAAATAGTGTTTAATGATAAACTTAAACAAAAGACACAAACATAAACACATACAGGGCAGGTGCACATAACTCTCTCTTGAACTACCACCTCTGGTCGCCTTCGTCCCTCACGAGGGCTTGATTAGCCTGATTAGGGGCTGGCTGTGCAGCATCACGACCCGCCCCGCACTCCTTCCTGCCACAATGAGGAATTGTCAAATCACAAAAGTTAAGTATGGGATAGGTTTAAGGACTCTTAATTTCTCCTTATATATGCTTCCCCTGGGAGATATTATCAGGAATCATGGAATAAGTTTCCACTGTTATGCCAACGTAGGATATTTGGTACTGATGAATTTAGAAGGGAACCGTTAACGTGCCTGTCTTCTTACACCAATATATGTAAGGGAAATATGAATAGTTCTTGAAATATGTGAGCTATGATTGAGCATTATTGTACATTATTAGGTAATAAAATGTATAATGGAATTAGTCATGTTTGACAACCATTATAAATTAGATAAATAACAAATAACTAGATTATTTGTCTGAATAAATTCTCCACCATTAAAATCGTAATACGTCTCGTTGTATCCACTCACAATATCTACTGTAAGGAATTAGCTTTAATAAGTGAATTATGATTAATACACTTATTAGAATTATATTATTCTCATGGCTTATTGAAAATAACATCACATATTTAGGTACAGCTTTTAAGTTAAATCTTTTAGAAACAGGGATGAGATTATTTATCAAAATATACCACAGTCATTCATCTTTGAAAACAGACAAACTTTATTCTAAAGATAAAACTAATCTAACACATATATACATGACAGGTTGGTGAGAAGAGTGACAGAATGTGAGATAAATGACCAATACAGTGAAAATGAACTTTATGGAGTCTGTTGACAACGCCTTAAGAACCATTTATCCTTATTTGAGTCTACATCGATTTGCTATCGGATTACCCAAAATATTTAACAAATACACCAGCACTTTGAGCACAATATTGGAGATGTACTTGTGTGTGGTGGTTTCCTTGCATTCTTGGTGTTGTTTGGTTCTTGGCACTTGGTCGAAAGTTCATTCCGTCTATGTTTTGGACCTCTGTAGATCAGAGTTATTGTCTGTATGAATTATGAGGTTGGTTTTGAAGCGAGGCCTTCTCTGAACCGTAGCGATTGAGGCGCTTCCTCTGGACCTCGAGTCCCGAGCTCCCTTGGACCTCGCATGGCATGGATCTGGTTCCGACCAGATCCCGAGAAGACCACAAGGGAAGAGTCAGAGCGAAGTCTGAGCAGGAGACAAGCAGCGAGGGAAGACAAGAGAAGAGACTGAAGAGAGCGTGTTCTTCCTGTTTGGAAACATTTGAACTGAAATTGGCCACATCCCCAAAGCTGTCCTGCGCCAATCAGAAGTGACTTTGAGTCATGTGGTCGACTGGGCTGTCTTTCCCGACAGTTGATTTATGGTCCTTTGTTTCAGATTATTTTACAAAATTCCTGCTCAAAATAGTGAATATTTAATCATGAAGTTTTATATCTTAACATGCTAAACATGACATTCTTTCATTAATATTGTACGTGTAGGTAACAAAACATGAAAATCCCTGGTTACAAATCATACTGGTTAATTCCTTGGTTATACAACATGGACAAAACACAATTTAAAGAGGTGCATCAGGCTATAATCATTAATATGTCAGTTATACAAGTTACCACAGTTCAAAGCAATTGTCAGAATTACCTAGCAAGCCAAGGTATTGTCTAAATCATGGATTTAAATGCATTCTGTACATTTTAGAAGGTTAAATCGGTAAAGTACTGTGACTTTGTGTAGATTGTTCCTGGATTAAGATGAAATGTGTTACTATTCGAGTCATGCAAATCTGATGGTCTTTTGGAAACCTTTCAAAGAGAAGTCTGCTTTAACTCTGTAGAATTTCAGAAGGTCGTGCTGAGGGGCCATTCTGAGCAATGTTGATGCCTGGGCCTCAAATTTATGATGTTGAAGAATTCCAGGATTGCAAAGGTTGTGTTTTTCCTAGATTCAAATCATGTCGTTTCAATTCTTCTGCATGTATAATACTACACCAATGATACCCAACTTTATATTTCTTCTAAACTCAATGGTAATTAAAATTTCTCCAATTTAGCAATGTATCAATGTATCAATGTAATCAAAGATTGGATGGCCAGAAATGTCCTTCTACTCAATTCCAACAAAACAGAGGTATTAATTATTGGACCAAAAACCTCTAAAAATAAGCAGCTAAAATATAATTTGACACTTTATGGATATACGGTTACATTGTCTTCTACAGCAAAGAACTTGGGTGTAATATTTGATACCAAACTCTCCTTTGAAAATCAAATTTATGTTTGAAGAACAGCATTCTTCCACCTCATAAATATTGCTGATACGACACATGCTCACGGTTGCGGATGCCGAAAAACGAATTCATGCGTTCATGACCTCAAGAGTAGTTTATTGTAATGCATTACTGGCATGATGTCCAGCAAGTTCAATAAATAAACTTCAAAATGCAGCTGCCAGAGTTCTGGCTAGAACCAAGAAGTATGATCATATTTGCCCCATTTTATCATCGTTTCATTGGCTACTTGTTAAAATTTAAATAAAATGATAGAAAACAGAAACACGTCCAGGTAAAAGTTTAAGTAGGTACTAAAACTGTATTCAGGGAAAAAAACTGTGTCACAGAAATATACAAAGTAACTAATGCACTGATACATCTGATATTTTGGCCTTAATGAAAAATGCAGTAGCGTAATTACTGACAAGTATGTTACATTAGTAAGGCACTGAATGTTACAACCTACTGAGAGCACATCTTGAATATGTAGCAGACCGTTTATCTTTCTTTTAAAATATGTTATATGGTCTTTCATAAATCAAACATATAACATGGCTAAATGAAATGTCCTTTTATGATATGTACATTACATGCATAATCCAAAACTCCAATGCAATCATGGACTGTATAGATTACCTTAATGATTTGGGAACTTCAGCTTAGAAACTGATACACTATGTGAAGTATGAAAAACTATTGCAAACTAGAGTGGTTCCATGTTAATAAAAAAGACACTGTGTTCAAAGGCAGAATGTTGCTCTGATGTTCTGAAGACACTAAAGAGGAGAACTTCCTGTCTTCTCCTCACAGTTTAGACTTGTCCTGGAAGAAGCTCATAATGGCCTGCATACACTCCTCTGAAAGCCAGCGCTCCACCAGTCTCTCCACCTCTGCCTCGTTCACTGCGTGAAGTTTATCTTTCTCCACCCCACGGATCAGCTGCTTCGACAGGGCCAGAGACTGAAGGGGTATGAGAGGAAGACCATGGCCACAAAAACAATGCAATTACCACAGTTCAAGGGATAGTTCACCCAAAAATGTATGTCATAATTTGCATAAATTAAAAGATTATTTTACTTTAAGTCAATACTCAAACTATTTACTGCTCGAGAATGACCATAATGTAGCTTCCTTTTTCAAACATAACGTAAGATTCAAATGGTCAGAGCACTTACGTTTTTGGGCAGTTTGGCATAGGCCTTCAGTCTGGTCCACACCTCAGACTGAAATGTGTTTTCAGGAAAGACCTCAGTCACCAGCCCCAGTTCACAGGCTTGTGTGGCTGTCAGCTTCTTATTAAACAACAACATCTCACTGGCCTGGACACAAAAGAGAGAGGCAAATAACACACCAACATGGGACACCCCTTTATAGTAGGTGTCTTTAACTACTATATATGTTTTTTTTCAAAACAATAAGTATTTGATACAATGTACTTATGTGCATATGTTTTGTTAAACTATCATTTAGTACCAGATGTAAGTACCATGTAATTGTGCATGTAATTACACCGTTGATTCTATCACTTCTCATACACCAATCTCAGTAGCAGCGAATAGAAATCTCATGAGAATTTTGCAGAACAACACGGGTTTAAAGAACATACACTGTATTAAATTATTCATTTTGTTATTGTATGTGCATGAAGTGATTAAATATGTCTTAATTCATATTTAAAAAAAAATTAAGGAGATTTATCTTGTGATTTGATTACTAAGTTGCACTCAGTACATTTTTTATTTATGTATGCCGTCTTGGACTTACACTGACACCTAGGGGCGTGGATGCTGCATCATTCAAACACAATAGTTTTCAGTTACCGATATCATTGTAGAAATTCACTGTTCCCTTTCAGCCATGATTAATTTAATCCATGAGTGAAAGAATCCAATAGCAGGACGAGATTAAGTGAGTAGCATTTGGCTGGTCATGTGATTCTAACATGGCAGCCCCCATGAGGGGACCCTCTCAGTGTAGAATAAAACAGCTTTTATAAGGTTACCGATGTGACTTGAGTCTTCATCTCGTGTGAGTGCTCATGATTTTATGCATATGTCTAAAAAAAACAATACATTTATTTAGGAGTAAAACCTTTTTGAGGATAAAATTACTGAGTGCACTTTAAATCTCAAAAGTTTGGTTGTGTGTATGTGCATAGCATACCTTTGCTGCACCCATGATTTTAGGGAAAACATATGAAGAACATCCCTCTGGACTCTGACCCAACTGACTGAAAGGTGTGTGAAACGTTGCCTAAAGACAAAAAATTTGTAGTAATTTGTTAAAGGGACAGTTCACCCTCACGCCATTCCAGATGTGTGTGACTTGCTTTCATCTGTAGAACACAAACACAGATTTTTAGAAGAATATTTCAGCTCTGTAGTTTCACACAATGCAAGTGAATGGGGTCCAAAACTGATTACATTGCTTCAGAAGACGTAGATTAAACCACTAAAGTCATATAGATTGCCTTTATGCTGTGTTTTTTGTAGCTTAAAATTCTGGTCACCATTCACTTGCATTGAAAGGACCTACAGAGCTGAGATATTCTTCTAAAAATCTTTGTGTTTTGCAGAAGAAAGAAAGTCATAAACATCTGTGATGGCATGAGGGTAAGTGAATGATGAGAGAATTTTCATTTTTGGGTGAACTATCCCTTTAAGAAAGTCCAAATACAGACAGACTTTATTGATCCCCAAATGCAAAATATGAGGTAAAAAAGCAGCTCACCCTCTCAGTGGCATAAACAACATCAAAAAGTCCCAACAGGGTAACTGACACACCCACCGCCGGCCCGTTTATAACAGCAATCAGAGGTTTGGGGAAGTCAATGTACGCCTTCACGTACCTCCTGATAAAACACAGGCACACATTTTTCAACAACAATTAAAGGGAACATTATATAGAGACAGCTCATCATCTCAGAGTATAAAGTGGTTTACAATCGAGTAAAAAAAACACTTTACTTGAGTAACTCCCCAGATTCTTTAGCCAATTTCTCTATACCACCCTCAGGGATCTTAGTGAAGTTGTTCAGGTCATTGCCACTGCAGTAGTAATCTCCATTGCCTTTAAAGACATTAAAACAAGGCAAGCACAGATTAAAGACACTGACTTATATAGGAAGAAAGACTAAATGGCATAATGCAATGATATTTTAAATGTTATATCAGATTACGTCACCTGTCATCACTGTAATGACAGAATTGTCTTTTCCAGATAGATCCAAAGCTTCAATCAACTCATTGTACATCTACAGAATGCAAAAACAACATTTTCTTATAATATAACAAATATTGAAACACCCTCAAGAGATGTCAGTCTCAACATTTTCTACATTAAGATATCATGATTTACTATAATAAAAAAAAAAATATATTAATAAAAAAAATAAACGATACTGATATATTTAATTTATTACATTTAATTTAATTATAAAAGTTGTTCTAAGAGCCCTTACAAAGAAGAACTGTTGTTGTATCATGGTACTTGAAATTGAATTACCGGTAATCGCATATATAAATATTTGCATTTACATTTATACATTTGGCAGAGGCATTTATCCAAAGCGACTAACTTGCTCGCTCAATTAACACTTATTTTGAAGTAATTATAATAAATAAATAAATAAATAAATATAATAAACCATATAATGAAAATACATTACATTATTGTGGCAGATGAGTAAAGCATTGACAAGACAATACAAAAAGGCGATATATTGTTTATTTCCATATTATTGAATATAAGCCTATTAATTGAACTCTTTAATATGTCTGAGATAGATTTATTATAAGGGCTTTTCTAAAGACACATAAATGAACACATGCATCAGACGGACATTTCTGGAGTATCTTACTTGGATCATGTCACGTCATTAACAGATTGTTTTTAGGTCGATGTGTCAAGTTAAACGTAGTTTGAAACTTAGAAAAACACGTCTCAAGATCCCTGCAATCAGAATAACGCTCCATCCAGCTGTGTTTGAGTGCAAGAATGTATTCTCATCTTGCGCTTTCGCTAGTGTCAAGGAAGCCTGAGTAGTGATGTCCAGTTCTTTTCAGTGAACGAGTTGAACCAGTTCACCAAATCGGACTGTATCATTTGAAATGTTTTGCATCTCAAGTCAACACTGATGTACATGTTATTCTATCTTAACCTGTCTCACGGACGTTGCAGGCACTCAGACTCAAAATGAGCCGATAACCGGGAGTAATATGATCCTAGTACTGGCGATATTTGCTTTTCCAAACTCTTCTTTGCCAACAGATCTAACTAGTTCACAAATCAGACGGACTCAAACTCTGATCGCAACAGTAGCAAATAATCAGAAATATGCGTTTTCATATGGCTTAATTTAATGTGTTCGAGCGTGTATTCTACAATGCTGGTTGTACATGAGATACAATACACAATGACGTAAAATAATTTAACCATTTAATTGAAACGAACCATCTGAAAGAACCGGTTAGTGGAACAGATTCAGACTTTCCATCTCTAAGCCTGAATGTGGTTTTGTTCTCTGTACAGCTGTGTATTGCCTATACAGCTGAGTTTTGCTTACTGCCCCCTGCTGAAAACAGGTGGTACTTCAAGCTTGAATTGCTCAGCTATAAGGAATATTCCTCATTACTGTCCAGGGACATGAGTAATTGTGTCATTTATTTATTTTTACATAATATTTTTTATATAAATGATTGTGCTGAATGAAGCATAACAAATTAAAAAAGATTACCTTCACCCAATGTTAATTAATAAAGCCGTGAGATATTGTTAAATATCCATCTACATTGAATTAATTGACACTTCACCTCCACAGTGATGGCATTTTTTTTCTCAGGTCTGTTGAGGCGGATGGTGGTGATGTTGTTCTCTGTGCTGACCAGCAGGGTCTGGAAGCTCTTTGTGACTCCAGAAGTCTGTGGTGCCACTGTAGGGGCTTCAGCTCCCACTAGAGACGAGATGAGCTCCACATACTGCTGCCTGGCCTCTTCCTAACAGAGTTACAATGAGACACAAAACACATGACAATAAACTGTATGCTGTCCACTTCAAAAGGTATGCACAAGCACCAAGTTGAAGCCTAAACCTGGCCTGTAAACAAGACCCTCTGACCCAACTTGACTGATACTGACTAATTTTAAAACTGAACCTCAAATAGCTTGCCAACAGCTTGTTAAATTTTGACCTATAGATGGAGAGAGTGTATTTTCTTTATATATACACTCTATGCTGACAAACAAAAACATTTTAAGAATAGGACGACTTTGAGCACAAATTACATGGGAATGTTTTATAGTTTATTTCCTCTCACCTGTGACGCAGACCCCAGACTCTTCCAGGCATCCCATTTCACTTTGTTCACAAAGTCAAGCATGCCTGGTTTAGGGGTGTTGCAGGGACCCTGAGTGGCCTGATAATAGACAAGAAAAACTTGACTTATACATTTTCAGAAGCAAATGCAAATCTTGCTGCCATATTGCAAGGGTGAATTGGACTGTTGCTTTCTTGCCCAAGTCAAAAGAACCCACCCTCAAGTCTCTATGATATTGTGCTCCCTTACAAAGTAAGACTGGGATTTTTGTTCAACAGTAGGCAAGAAATATGAATCAGATTGCTTATGAAAGGTAATAATGCACCTCTTCTAAACAAGCTATTTAATTTAAGGTATCATTCAAGAGTTTAATGTAGCATTATGGGTTTTGTTCAAATGCGGGCAACGTGGATGGAAAAAAGGAAAAGGCAGGGCTCCAGGCTGCGACTAAATGGTCAATTTTTGCGACAGAGTAGTTGCGATAACCGAGCATTCTTAACCGCAAAACCAAAGATCATTATAAATCAAGATCATCCCGCTGCGAGGAGCACTGGTTGCAGAATATGTTTGAGTTTGGCACAGAATTATGTCATAATACCCTTATGAAACCCCCAAATGTCCCAGTGATTAAACTAGTTTAAAATCATAAAACCTTTTAGTTTAAAACATTCTACTGCCCACCATTATAAACCACACTGACATTTATTTATTTTTGGCAGAAATATGGTTAATTCATAATTATTATTATTATATGATTATTACATATGCTATAACAATTAGGGGAGTGATATAATATAATTAGTTTGTGCCAGTTTCCACAATTATATGTTTCAATATTTTTATGTCAATTCAATATTTTTTTTTATACAATTCATTTCTAATTGTATTTATTTAAAAAAAAAAAAAAAAAATCAATTTTTTTACATGAGTAATTATGGTAGGGAGGAGCATGCGTGCATGGCTAAACTTGTGGTAACATGGCCTTATTACAAAGGCCACTGTTAAATACCACTAATAAACTATGAGTACATGAAAGAATTATGGTAAATTTTAATAACTATTATGGATCAAGCTATCAGATTCCTTCGGTCTAAAATCTAATACTCTTTAATTGTATGAAAAAGTAACTGGCTTGGTTTGCCTACAGAAAAAGATAAATGTACTGTAACCGATACTGTAGGAGCCATTTATATATTCACCTTTTTTGGATAGGTTAATATTGCTATTACTTATTCTAGCCACTTGGTGGGAGTGTTGTACTGGGTGTGACACGTCACTGGGAGTTAGGTATATTTACAGGTGTGGCAATCAGTTAGGAAAAGGTGTGGATGGCGAGGAACACACGGTTCTTACCGCAGCCGTGAGCACCCA
The DNA here is from genome assembly GCA_032164185.1 of Moxostoma hubbsi. Classification (NCBI taxonomy): domain Eukaryota; kingdom Metazoa; phylum Chordata; class Actinopteri; order Cypriniformes; family Catostomidae; genus Moxostoma; species Moxostoma hubbsi. The sequence goes on from JAVLUX010000033.1 coordinate 9,799,063, forward strand.
CTTTACCAACAGCACGACAGCACTTTATTACTTAGCACTGGGTGAAGTACCATTTTATGTAAATTATCCTTTTTTTTATCTTTATAATAAACGGGAACACCACCCAAAGAGAGCTAATGTTTGGACTCAGAATTTTCTGCTACGCGTTGAGAACACCATGCCATCTATGCCGAGGCTTATAGAATAGCCTCAACACAGTAAGAACCTATTCCTTTCTGTTTTGGATACACTTCTGAACTGGACAGGAGTGTCTTGATCGTTTGGATATTGAAAGGATTGCCCATCTAATTGGATTGCTTACCTGTCGCGGAGCTTGGAAGCCATAATTGAAACACCTGTAAGTTCTCACGCAGATCGCAATCACGGAATGCTGGTGGGTATACTTTCATATATTTCTGCTGATGGAATTGGAAAAAAAGGTGGACTCTCAAAATTGAAATGAAAGACTGTTTCAGTGTTGTTGTTTCATAAAATTGAAAGTGCTGTGTTGTGCGTGCTGTTGGTTGACTCTGCATAAGTAGGCTAAAGTTAATTGTGCTGTTTTCATTGAGCGCTTTGAACTTGACGCGCTTAATGCATAAAGATGATTGGAGAGGAAGAAACCTTGCTCGATAGAACCAACGTTGCTTCTGTGGCTACAGACGGAAATTATATTTCTGATAAGTCAAGTGTTGTCGTTGATGACTCGGGGAAACGCATGAGAAAATTAACAGCTAAGGGACTTACAATGTTGTACGAAAATCTGCAAAAAAAAAAAATCCCAATTTATGCAAGCTAATAAAATTAAGCAGAGGATTAATGAGGTTCTTTCTGGGAAAACAACATCTCAAACTGTGTTTGATGTGAAGAAATGTCTAAACGAATATACCATGTTTTGCAATGAGGCTTTAGAAACTCAAACTACGTTGCTGGAAATGCCTATGCCAGATCCTGAACATGACAAACAACAACATTGGCTTGCACAGAAAACAGAGGAAATGACTACATTTGAAAATGATGTAAAGAGATGGTTGGCTGATGCTACTGTAAAAAATTATGACGAGAATTTTGATGTGCTGTCTATAATAAATTCTGACATAAGGCCTGAAGATAGTATATCCAATGTTTCAAGTAAAGGGTCAAAACATAAAGATCACTCTGTCCATTCAAAGGCTTCCAGTATTATTTCTGTACGTTTAAAGGCAAAGGCTGAAAGGGCTGCACTTTTACAGTCTGCAGCTGCCTTGAGAAAAATGCATGACATTGATGCTGAAGAAGCAGCCCTTCAAATGGAAAAGGCAAAGCTGAAAAGGAAAAAGGAACAGCTAGAGGTTGAGGCCAAGTTGGCTGCTGCTACGGCTAGATTGTCTGTGTTTGAAAATGTGTGTGGTGGTGAAGATGTGGACGAGTATGGAGAGGATAATGGAGAGGATGCCATGAATGCCTATCTTCATGCTCATTTGAAATCACAAACATCAAGTTATTCGAACACAGCTCCTGTCTTGCAACGTCCTAAAACTGTCTCTTTCCAACAGGACCATTCTCTGCCATTGGCTGTACGGCCTAAGGGAAGGCTGTGCATTCCACAAGCCCAGTCTTCAGTAAGGTCTGATAACTCTTTGTCTTCAGTGTCATATGCACCATCTGCTCAACGGTCTGAAGCGTGGGGGAACGTCTTTGGAACCAGACCCACTAACGTTGCACCAGCAGGACTCCAGCCGTTGATCTTACAAGGGAGTCGGCCTACCCACATGCATGAGTCTGAAGTGCAGGGAAACGGATCCAGACTTACCAATGCTTTAACAGCAGGATTTCAGCCACTGACCTCACAAGGGAGTGCACGTATGCAGCCACAGTCGCATCACTATTCCTCTCTTGACAATGTTCAACAGCCTACTTTGTATGACCTTATGCAACAGCAAACTAACATTATTGTTCAGCTGGTTCAGAACCAAGCCTTAGCCTCTCTTCCGCCACGAGCTATCCCAGAGTTTGATGGTGATCCACTTAAGTATGCTGCCTTCATTAGAGCTTTCGAGCAAGCTATTAAAAGGAAAACTACAGATAAACAAGAATGTCTTTATTACCTTGAGCAACATACTAGAGGGCAGCCAAGGGAATTGGTTCGGAGTTGCTATAACATGGCTCCTGGGCAGGGCTATGAGAGAGCAAAGAATCTATTGAAGGAATACTTTGGAAATGAAATAAAAATTGCTGCAGCTTATATGGAGAAGGCTATGACGTGGCCTACGATGAGGGTTGATGACATTAATGCTCTGCAGTCTTTTTCAATCTTTTTAAGGGACTGTTGCAATGTCATGGAAGATTTACAGCATATGGAGGAGTTGAACGTGCCATCCAATCTTCGCCTGATAATGATGAAGTTGCCATATAAACTGAGGGAAAAATGGAGGTCTGTCGCCTGGGAACTACAGGAGCGCCGTGGTTACAGAGCTATGTTCCCAGACTTTGTGGCTTTCATTGAGCGTCAGGTAAAGATTCGGTCTGATCCTCTCTTTGGTGACTTGCAGGGTACGCCACCAGACTCTTCCTCTAAACCCAAGAGTAGATCTATCGAAAGAGGCCAAGCTACTGTTGCTGCCATCAACACTGCCTCAGGATCAACCACAGCATGGTACCAACAGCGCAGAGGGCCAGCTTCACAAAAGAATGACGAAGAGTCATGTTGTGTGTGTAAAAGCCAGCATTCAGTGGAGCAGTGTTCACAGCTTGATGAGATGACACACAGGGAGAAATTGGAGGCTTTGAAAGTAGGCAGAGTGTGTTTCAGCTGTCTGAGGAGAGGTCATATGAGCAGGGAATGTGACAAGCCTTTGACATGTGATATATGTAAATACAAACATCCAACTGTCCTACACATTGAATCTAAATTACAGGAAGTGTCAGTCAATAATGCATCTGTGTCATTGGAGACATGTGGCCATACTGGGGCCGGAAGTGATGAATGTGTTCTCGCTATTGTGCCTGTACAGGTGAAGGCCAAGTCCGGGAGCACAATTATGAACACCTATGCCTTTCTAGACCCAGGGAGTTCAGCTTCTTTCTGTACCCAACATCTCATGAGAAAATTTAATCTTTCAGGAGTCAAGACTAGCATTATTCTTCGTACTCTTGGCCAAGAGAGGTCTGTAGACACATTCTTGCTTAGTGGTCTCGAGGTTTCTGGCTTGAATGAAGAAAACTTCCTAGACTTACCTGAAGTCTACACTCAAAAGGACCATGCCTGTGAGTAGAAATAACATTCTCAATCAAAAGGACCTAGAGGGATGGAAATACCTCAAAGGCATTACAGTTCCCAGTTTTGAGGCAGAGGTGGAATTGCTGATAGGCACCAATGCGGCGAAGCTCATGGAACCATGGGAAATAATAAATAGCCAAGGTGAAGGACCATATGCTGTCAGGACTCTACTGGGGTGGGTCGTGAATGGTCCGCTGAGAGGTGGTGAGCCACATAAAGGCAAGATGGGCCGTCCTGCTGTCACTGCCAATAGGATCTCAGTGGCTAAGCTACAAGACTTATTGGTTGCCCAATACAATCGGGATTTCAATGAAAAAAATCAGACGATGTTTGTTTTTCCCGAGAGGATCAAAGGTTCATGCAAATAATGGAGTCTTCAATTCAGCTTGATGAAGGACACTACTGCTTTGATTTGCCATTTAAGGCTGAAGATGTCATCTTGCCAAATAACCACAGCATCGCAGAGCAGCGTCTCTTAAGTCTTCATAGGAAGTTCAAGAGGAACAAAGATTATCATCAAGAGTACACAGCTTTCCTCTCCAAAGTCATTGAAAAGGGTTATGCTGAGCTTGTACCACATCAGCAGTTGAAGCGAAATGGCAAGGTGTGGTATATTCCCCATCATGGGGTATACCATCCAAAAAAGAAAACCCTTAGAGTTGTCTATGACTGTGCTGCTGTGTTTAAAGGAATTTCATTGAATTCACTGTTGTTGCAGGGGCTTTACCTCACAAGCACCCTACTTGGCGTATTTACCAGGTTTAGACAGGAACGTGTAGCATTGATGGCAGACATCCAAGCCATGTTCCATCAGGTGAGGGTGACTCCGGAGCACACAGACTTTTTACGCTTCTTGTGGTATCCTGATGGCGATACAAGACAAGCTTCCGTGCAATACAGGATGAGAGTTCATCTCTTTGGGGCCGTGTCTTCGCCCAGTTGTGCGAATTATGCACTGCGGAGAATTGTGCAAGACTACAAAGGCCATTTTGAACCCAGTGTTCTGAACACAATACTCCAAAATTTCTACATGGATGATTGTTTAAAATCTGTGTCATCGGAGGCTACAGCCATAAAAATGGTGCATGAATTGACTGAAGCCTGTGCAAAGGGAGGATTCCGCCTGTTGAAATGGACAAGCAACAGCAGTGAAGTCTTGGCTAGAATTCCTGAGCCACAGCGCTCCAAGACCATCAGAGGGCTTAACCTGGATCAAAGGGCAAGTCCTGTCGAAACAGCTCTTGGTCTTCATTGGTGCATAGATGCAGACGTTCTGACCTTTAGGATAGCCATAGAAGAGCGCCCACATACAAGACGTGGCATATTGTCTGTGGTGTCGTCTATCTATGACCCTTTGGGTTTTCTTGCACCATTTACTTTGCCTGTTAAAAGGATGCTGCAGGAGATGTGTAGGCTGAACATCAGCTGGGATGCCAGCATACCTCATGTTTTCTCCGAGCAGTGGTCCAAATGGCTGGCTAATCTCCATCTCATCGTTGAGCTTACAGTGGACCGGTGCATCAAGCCAAAGGACTTTGGAACACCTACTCACCTGCAGTTGCATCATTTCTCCGATGCCAGCGAGTATGGCTACGGAACTGCGTCATATCTCAGGATGGAGAATAAGAGAAACCATGTCAGTATTGCTTTTATCTTGGGCAAGGCCAGGGTTGCTCCTTTAAAGCAAACAACTATTCCTCGTCTTGAGCTGACTGCTGCTGTCCTGGCTGTCCGTGTGGACAAGATGCTGAAGAGAGAGTTGCAGCTGGATCTATACCCATCAGTATTCTGGACAGACAGCACAACTGTTTTAAAGTATATTGGAAATGAGATCAGGAGGTTTCATACGTTTGTGGCCAATAGGTTGGCTGTGATCAGAAATGAAACAGATGTTACACAGTGGAGACACATTGGCACAAGACTTAATCCAGCAGATGAGGCATCCAGGGGTCTAAGTGCTGAAGAATTCCTTGCATGCAAGCGGTGGTTGAAGGGACCAGAGTTTCTCTTGAGGGGGGAAGGGGAATGGCCTAAGACAATAATGGAACAACCTCCGATCCCTGTGGATGACCTGGAGGTGAAGAAAGACCCACTGGTGAATGCCTTTGTCTCCCATCGTCCACTGAATGCAACAAAAGTGTTTTTAAGCTACTTTTCTGATTTTAAAAGGCTGAGAACGTCTGTGGCATGGATACTCAGACTCAGAGATGTGCTTCTAACCTTGTCCAAAAGGAGAAATGTTTTTGAAGCCTCCGAAAGCATTGGCCACGATAATGGAGGCCGAAGAAACGACTACCTTTATGCCGAAATGCAAAGGGAAAAATTGGCACTTCGTGGACAGTCACTGACAGCGGGTGACCTTGAGAGGGCAGAAGGTGCCATCATCTGTTTTTCCCAGCAAGAGAGGTTTTCCGATGAGATTGCCTTTTTAAAAGATGGAGGATCTGTCAAACGAAACAGCGACCTCTATAAGTTGGACCCAGTGTTGGAAGATGGATTACTGCGTGTGGGAGGAAGGCTTAGTAGGTCTGCCATGCCTGAAGTTGAAAAACATCCTGTCATTCTTTCTAAAGAGCAACATGTGTCCAAACTCATCTTAAAGCATATCCATCAAAAACTGGGTCACGCAGGTAGAAATCACATGCTCTCTTTTCTTAGGAAGCAATACTGGATTACTCATGCCAATTCTGCTTGCAGGAAGGTCATCTCTGAGTGTGTAGTTTGTCGCCGCCTCCAAGGAAAGACTGGGGAACAGAAAATGGCTGACCTACCAGTAGAGAGAATTGTGCCAGACTTACCTGCTTTCACAAATGTGGGAGTCGACTACTTTGGGCCAGTGGAGGTGAAGAAGGGTCGGGGCAGAGTGAAACGCTACGGCGTTCTTTTTACCTGCATGGCCAGTAGGGCAGTTCATCTCGAAGTTGCTTATGCTTTAGACATTGACTCGTGCATAAATGCCATTCGCCGTTTCATGTGTCGCAGAGGTCAGATGACACACCTGACATCAGACAATGGCACCAAATTCATAGGAGCTGAGCGGGAGTTAAGGGAAGCCATTGCTGAGTTAGACCACCAGAAGATTCAGCATGCTTTACTGCAGAGTGATCTGACATGGTCCTTTAACCCTCCAGCAGGGTCTCACCATGGAGGGGTTTGGGAGCGTCTTATTGGTCTTGTGAAAAAGGTCCTCTCTTCCACACTCAGACTCCAAACACTGGATGATGAAGGGTTTCATACCATTCTTTGTGAAGTCGAAGCCATTCTCAATAGTCGTCCCATCACAAAGGCCTCTGATGATGCGAATGACCTCGAAGCACTTACACCCAACCACATCCTGCTCTTAAAGTCAAAGCCACACCTCCCTCCTGGGCTCTTTTGTAAGGATGATCTGTATTTGAAGAGAAGATGGAGGCAGGTGCAATTTCTATCTGATCTCTTTTGGAAACGCTGGGTGAGGGAATACTTACCGCTACTCCAGGAGAGACAGAAGTGGATGAGACCAAAAAGAAGCTTTTCTGTTGGAGACATTGTGGTCATAATGGATCCCGGCTGATGGGAAAAATTACACAGACGTACCCTGACAAGAAAGGCTTCGTCCGCTCAGTGCTGCTGAAAACAAAAACGGGTCAACTGGAACGGCCTGTAACGAAGATCTGTCTTTTGATGGAAGTCGAAGTGTCACAGATGAGGTCCTGACTAGATGATCTGATAACAGATGTCCTAAGCTCAAGAGAAGAAGATTTCACTTAGATTAGCATTGCAAAAATGACTCCTTTAGTTTAAAATAGTTAATTTGGGTAATTGTGGTTAAAGTAAATATTCACAATTATGGGGCCGGGGTGTAGGAGCCATTTATATATACACCTTTTTTGGATAGGTTAATATTGCTATTACTTATTCTAGCCACTTGGTGGGAGTGTTGCACTGGGTGTGACACGTCACTGGGAGTTAGGTATATTTACAGGTGTGGCAATCAGTTAGGAAAAGGTGTGGATGGCGAGGAACACACGGTTCTTACCGTAGCCGTGAGCACCCACTTTACCAACAGCACGACAGCACTTTATTACTTAGCACTGGGTGAAGTACCATTTTTTGTAAATTATCCTTTTTTTTTTATCTTTATAATAAACGGGAACACCACCCAAAGAGAGCTAATGTTTGGACTCAGAATTTTCTGCTACGCGTTGAGAACACCATGCCATCTATGCCGAGGCTTATAGAATAGCCTCAACAGATACTGTTACTGTTCTTAATATCTGTAAGTTTACATCTGCTTCCCAACTTTGTATCATGATCTGCAGCATTCAATCTAAAGTAGATGTGAAGCAGGAACCTGAGGGTTACCAAGAAAGCTGTATTACAACATAACAAGAGCAACACCAAGGTCAAGGGTCAGATTTCCAGAAAACACAAAAACTAGACCTTGAATGCACTGTAAGTCATTGAATGCATTAAAGTAATAGTGTCCTTGAACAAGACTGTGCCTGAAGTCAATATACTTTGCAGTAAGTGTTTATGATGAAAATATATATTGAGTAATGAGCATAGGATCAAAATATACTGACAAGGACAAAGAGAAATATATATATATATCAGTCAAGATGTATGGAGTGATTGGTCTCTCACCTGTTTGAAGAGTGCATAGATCTTAAGTTTGACCTCATTTCCAGGGTCCTTCTTCAAGGTGCCAAGCTGATCCTTGGCTCTGTTGAAATCTTCTACTGATGCTCCCATTAATGCACCGGTGCTGTGCAGCTGAACACATGGGATCAATGCAGACTTTGACGCTCTAAAGATAAATCATACATGTCTGAATATCACAATAACATTCATTAGTGTGTGTGTGTGTGTGTGTGTGTGTGTGTGTGTGCGTGCGTGCGTGCGTGCGTGTGTTCTGACATCATGATGTAGGGTAAAGGTCGATGCACACAAAACACTGATTTGTGTAATGACTGCTGTGATCAAACTCCTCTCCACTCCTCTCCCCTATTTTATCATATCTATAATACAACATTGCATGAGTATTTATATGACAATCCATAACATGCTTCACGCGATTGTTTTTAACCCAATAACACATACACCATGAGCTATTATGCGCCTTAAGTCTAAAACTGATCAAAATATCCTGTCAGATTCATGTATTAAATCTATAATGAAGCTCTTACCGGGCAAGTCTGTCAAATCTCCAAGGGGAGAGGAGTTTAATCACAGCAGTCATTACACTGACACACACTGATCAAAGTACATATGTACAACACAATAATCAGACGATGTCAATCACCTGTCAAACCGTCTGGGCCCGCCCACCAGACTACACATCAGCCAATCAGGCACGACCTCTTTCTCATTCTCTTTCAGTTTAGTGGGGGACTACATGTGTTCAAACATTACTGCTGCCATCTGCTGGTTAAAGGAATGTTAATTTTCAAGGGCTGTTTTCTTCTGAATTTTTGGTAAAAAATATCGTGATTTTGCCCAAATATTATACTTAAAACCACTTAAATGGTATTTTAATCCAAAATAAGATATACAAGCCAGACAATTATTTATAACTAAACAACTTTTTTGAATATATATATATATATATATATATATATATATATATATATATATATATATATATATATATATATATATATTGTATTTTTTTTTCTTACTTTTCAGTTTCTTTGTCATGACACACTTTATTTGTAAGTCCTGTTTTGAGCTGTTTGAGTAAAAAAATGACTAACCTTAAGAAAAATAAGGTCAGAGACAAAAAATTATAATTCCACTAGACACTAGACTTCATTCTCTATCAAATAATGTTAAAAATCCATAGCTAGTGAGCAAAATGACCATGATGATTTCATCCTGAACAGGGCTGAGAAAAGGAACAGATACCACTTGTCAATGGTGTCTCGTGTGACGTCACTGTATGACCGCGCTGCCATGTTTGTCACCAAACCTTTAAAGACACACCTACCTTGAGCTCCAAGATCTATGCTATATGCTTCCGTTGAAGCCATTCGTATGCATTATCTCAACTTTATTGTTTAAAAATACAATTGCTAGTTTGAATTTCACCATGTCCGCAAAACATTGCAAAAGGTGTGGGCATTGTCAATATGGCTTCGAGATTTGAAATTAAATACATTTACATGTATATTTAGTTTTTTTCGCCAGAGTCTTCTCCCATCTACCAGTGATGCTTGATTCAATTTACTGCATCTACTACCTGCGCAAATATCAAAAGCGCAACTGGGTTGTAGGTTGTCATGTTGAGGTCACAAATGGGTTGAAATTTGTATGATGTGTCGATTGTGTGAGTAGAATGCGTTTCATACAAGATCTGGCAACTGGACAACCTTGGATTAATATATTGATGTGATTATTCATATAACGAGGTTTGGGCCATACAAATTATGTGAGTTTCCCAGGAGAAATAACTAAATGGGAGGAGGGGCGGGAGATGGGTGTGAAATACGGGAGACTCCCGGGAAAAAGGGAGTGTTGACAGGTATGTCAATAACTGATACTAACTGAAGTATGAATGCTATTCTGTAAACATTCGGCACACAAATTCACACATTATATCCTAGTGTGATTATTCTACCCCAAAGGCTGCGATTTAATAAGAAACATTTGGCATAGACTATTTACACAGTGTAAAAAGCAACAAAAAGTATCTTCTTTGCACCATGTGCAAATAGCGTTAGATGCTATTGTGGCAGATACTCTTACACCCCTGTTTAAATACTAACATACAGTATAGTGGCATCACTGCAGCATTTTCATTGTGTTTTTTTGGAGTCCCACAGACACTGGTTTTACTACAGTAACCATACATTCACCATGGTATTTGTCTAGTAAAATCATAGTAACCACAAAATTAAACATGATTACTATTAACTACTATTAACAACATGTTACTGTAGTAACATCACGGTTAGTATATCAGATCTACAAATATAGTTTCCACCAAAACACATGGTTACTACAATATTACTAGAGTAAAATCATGGTCCATTTTATCCGGATCAAATCCTTCTCTCAACTCCCTGACCTTCACTGTGACCAAATCACTGCAAATAATTTATTTGATGTATTACTATAAGTAGTATTATATGAAATATTACGTGCAGAGACATGGGAAAAGTATGTCAAGGGGTGAGTTTTGAACCTAGATCTCCAGCGTGACGACACATTCACATACCGTCATTACATTACATTACATGGGGGCGCAGTTTGTTGTAATATCCTGTGTTTCCACCACAGGTGACAAATAGTCACTTAGTTATCCAATCTCTTAATCCACTAAATGTCTAACCTGTTAACCTGTTATAATAATATGAAATATATAGTTTGCATGTGCTGTGCGCTTCAAAGTAAAAGTGTGGGGCTGGTGGTATGCTGATGCTGGCTGCTCATACTTTTTAGAGCTCCTCATACACCATTCAAAACACCATTTTGAGCATTGCATGCTCTGTTTGTAGCAGATGACAGTAAGCAGAGCGCTTGTTCACTTTGTAGCACTCATCACATACAGACTACATATTTATGTAATTGAATTTTCAGCCTTTTGTGGTTTAATAATCACTTTAGGTCACGTAATGACCTACTTTTCTGGAGGTAAGAAGCTAGCATCAAAAACACACAAAATGGAAAGGAATTCACTCCAAAATACAAGCTTCCGCCAAAATAAAAGTTCAATTTAAATGGAAAAAAGCATGTCAGAAGTATTGGAAAAATTTATACAATAATAAATATAATAATTTGCAGTTTGCACTCATTCATTCTAAGGATTGGTACCTGACATTTGAATGGAAATACTATATCAAATTATAAATTATCAAAATGAGATAAACAAAAAATAAAAGGGATAATGTGGAATCATAACAATCACTTTCTGCAATTGGCCTGTTCTTTCATGATGACCTGTCATTTTCTGTTTAGAGGATGATGGGACAGTGGTGGACTCTGAGGTGATCTTTCAGTCTCTGTTCAAGGTCCTAGAGAAAGGGGAAGTTTGGACCTTCAATAAACAGATATGAAAGCTGTAAAAAATTTCGACATGTCACACAGGAAATCAACATGTTGCTACCAAATATTCTGGTACCCTAAAATCAACCTCCAAATTGCTGACAGGCGCTGTGTTCCATAACACATTTTTGCATCAATACAAATGTGTTTACTTTTTCCTGTGGAGGTACTGATTGTGTGAGCAGACTCAGAAACTCAGGGTCTGGTCAAATGGAAACCAGTAAGTTATTGCCTCATAAACAATGATGAGCACAATTTAGAGATTGCATTTTCCATATAAGATAACATATTACATATTTTTACTCCAATGATAGTTAGATTTAGGGATGGGTTTGAGTTAAGGGGTACGGTTAATAAAATATGCATACATGTTGACTATATTAAATCATTTGCTAAACTAAAAACAAAAAAAGTCCCTTTACAACTCGCTTTTGGCGCCACTCTGTGGACATTTCACCTAGAAACTGCACTGTAAAAAATGTTAGTAATTTTAACAGTAAAATACTGTAAAAATGCTACAGAAATAAAATGTTAATTGATTAACAAATATTAACTGTAAAATTAAATAAAACAGTACAATGTTTAATATATTTTAAAAGACAATAGTTTTTACAATAAAATTATGTACAAATTAAATTATTTAAATGTAAAAAGTAAGATTTTCCTGTATATTTAATGGTAAAAAGAACAAGAGAGTACATGCACTTTTTTACAGTAAATTATTGTTAAAATTACAGTAAAAAACTGTAATCGGGCGTTCCCACAATTCCCTGCGTGACCTATCATATTTCATTATATTTTATGGGAATAGTTATGTTTCATCATATTTTTAATATCAGGTACATACACTGGGGTGTTCTGTGTTATATTTGATGTAATTTAGTAAATTTTTACTGCATTATTTTAATTTCACATGTGTTACACTGATGGTGTTTAGTGTTTGTGTGAGTGACACTGAGCACTCTCTATATTTGTTTATTGGTCATTACTCCTGGAAGAGCCACTACTGATGAACTTCATGTCATCATGTGCCCTTCTATGGTTACTATGGTGATTAACAAATACCTTATAAAGTAAACAACAGGTTTTAACTGTTTCAGAAGGCATGTTTAAGAATTGTTTTTACTGTAAGTTTAACAGAATGTTTTTTTATTTATTTTTTTTACTGTGCCAGTGTGTAAATTACAATTAAACTGTAAAATGTACAGGTTGTTCTGTAAAGTTGTTTACATATTAACTGTATTTTTTACATAATTAGATTTCTTTTGTAAAAACAACAGGATTTTTTTTACAATGTGGATCTCTCACATGCCCATGTGTTCAACAACACTTCCAGCTTTGGCTACTGGGGGTTGTGGTTCAAATTTCGGGGGTTTATGCCCCCGGACCCACCTATATTGAGAATGTTTTATGTTATATTTTATGTTATGCATAGTTCCCATGTAATCTCCACCTGTGTTATTATGATGACCTGTATTATATTATTATTTAGATTTAATTGCTTTGAGTCTGTTGGTATATTAGCCAACATGATATCATATCTAATTTGTTAGATACTGTAAAATATACATTGACCAAAACGCGTAACATTATAATTGTAGTGAATTTAGTGAATTTCTAGCAACCATAGCTGACATTTTTTATTATTATTATTATTTTTTACAATTTACTGTACATTTACTGAATCAGATGCAGGACATCGTTCTCTCTTTTCTGTTTTAAGGCAGTTAATGCTTTTGTATATACCCTGATAGTTAAGGTTTGAAAGGTTGTTTTTTGTTGTTGTTGTTTTTTTGTTTTTTTGTTTGTTTGTATCATGAGCTGGGTTTATAAAGCAAACAATGGAAACAGATTTATAAACTAGGTCTTAACAGGATTGAGCAGGATTACCAGAATCTCTTTAATGTTGCATAATTTGTGACTGTTAATTTGCCAGTTTCAAACTTAGAACATGATTGCACACTTTTTTCTTCTTTTTTAATTTGAACAAATAGCATTTAATATGAATGGTAAGCCTTTTAGTTATACTTTTCATAGACACTTTCACAATCCATGTGCTTTTGCCAGAGCATTGATGACATAATTGTTTTAGCATGCAAATTAGTGATTTGTCTCACAGATATTTGTTTTGTCATCAATCCATTTTCACATGTTCTGCCAAGTTTCAGAGAGCAATGGGATCGCCAAGCTGAGCTTCGACCTGTACAAACTCTACCCTCAGGATTTTCTGGGCTGCCAGACTGTTTTGAAGTAAGAGCGAAGAACATCAATTAAAGCACAGATATACAATACTGTATGTTCTGACTTAGTTTCAAATGTTATACATTTTGTTATAAGGACATTTATTGGAAAACAGACTTCCATTTGGACATTTCTCTAATGCGGATTAAAGTTGAAATGCTAATTAATTTAATTATTACTCAAAAATCATATTCACACATATTTAAAAATAGCATTTCTAATAGATTTTTTACATTTTCTAATGAAAATGCAAATGGTGTTTCCCAGTAAACACCAACTCACAGCCACGATACTAAAGCTTTTTGCCTGGTGGCAAGGGCGTTGCTTTGTGGTTGCTAAGTTACGTCAAGCCAACCTGCATGATTTGGTGTTCAGTGTTCAATGTTTAAGATTAATACTTAATTTAGCATGAGTTATATGCTTAAGTTTATTTTGATATGAATGAACAATAGTAATAGTGATTCATCCTTAGCAAAAACTCAGCATTGTCCAACATGTTACTATACTTATGTTTTTTACTTATACTATAAAAAAATTTTATGACACTTGTTGAACATATTGCATCTGCAGGCATAGCTCCAAAAAGGGGCTTGAGCTTAACCTCAACCTTCCCCTTTCCCTAACCTTAACCATGGGTGGAAGTGACGCCCCCTTTTGGAGTTGGCACAACCCCCTTTTGGAGTAAACCCATCCCATTTTGGAGATTCCACCCCCATTTGGATATCTTCGGTCTGCAGATATACCTACTTGAGTTTCCTGGTGAAATAACACTAGAGGCGCTACAAAAACAATGACAAATCACCAGTAAAATGGCAGATTGTCAGCTCATGAACACCAACTTTTTTGCTTTGTTTTTCACACAATGCTATCTTATGACATTTAAACACTTTTACTATAGTGCATGACTTGTTAGGCGATACATTTTTATGTTTGCATTACAAAATCAAACGCATTTACAAGCTGGAGTAAGGGCAATCAAATTGTGCAGTAGCTCAACTGGTAAGAGTGTTGCACATGCAATGCAAAAGGCCTGGGAGTCCTGAAGAGCACACAATCCGACATGTTAATCGATTGTGTCATAGAGGCACCAAAATTGATGTGGTTGCTTCAGAAATGACATTTTTCATCTCACATTTGCTTTTTATGACACTGTCGGTTAGGTTTAGGTTTAAGGTTAATGGTAGGGAGGTCGGTTTTGTTGATTTAAAACTCAAAAGAGCATTAAACTTAAAATCTTGCCTGCTTTTAGCGCCACATAGTGGACATTTCATGCCCGAACACGCAACAGTCGCAACAGTAACATAGTTTTAATGTTTAAGGAACCTTTTTAATTTGTTTGGAACAATCTTTGAAGAGCTACTTCAACAAAAACCTTCTTCGTCACATATAATCCCCATTTCACTGTCTATGTCAGATGATTATACCAAATTTTCTCATTTATTCTCAGATCTTAAATTGACTTTGATTGCACATGATTCACTAGTTCTGTTTCACAGTCTTCCATTGACTGTATTTCTTTCTCTGGGGTGTGACAAATCTTGTCTTATGATAGTGCACAAGGACTTTCTCTTTACCATCTGTTCTGAATCGAGAGAGAGAGAGAGAGAGAGAGAGAGAGAGAGAGAGAGAGAGCAAACAGCTCTTCTGCTCCTTTTCATGTTTGCATAATAATCCTAATAGTCTATGTAGGAGTGAATCTAAATACTGAAATGTCTGAAGTATGCAGTCCCTGAAGATTCAAATGGGTGATCATTTTTCTGGCACTTTTTTTGCACTCTAATCATCCCCATTTCTCATCCTATTTTAAAGAGAAACATTGCTTCATGTTTGCTCTCAAATCTTTTTTTGTGTTTGTGGCCTTCAGCACTTTTTGGCACTTATTTGTAAATACTGTCTAATAATGGGTCTGTCTGAAAGTGATTTAGAAGAAAGTTGTCAATTTTTGTTCCATCCAGAAATTTCACCTTGTCTTTCTTTGTTCAGGTCTTTGCTGCAATGTTTCATGTACATGACCAGAGTGGCGGGTCAGGTTCTTCTGTGTGTCTCTAGATTGAAGAAGAGGAATGCTGTAGTTAAACATCACCAGATTACAAATGCTGTAGTTCAGTGCTGCACTTATGATTACTTATTTGCCGTGACAGATAAAGGCTTAGCAGCCTTAAAATGTTTATGTCTCTGGGTTTTTATGCTTTATATGGCAAATATGCGTATTTCTAAAGGTAGTAACTTGAAATGCTGCGTGAATGAGTACTTTAAATAAGTGCACTACATGTGATCTTAATATTCTACATATCATCATCTTTTATCAGCCTCTTAAATGGAAAGACTTCTGATAGAAACTGGATACAACATGACCAGTCTAACTTGTTTTGTGACCTGTTTTCTTTAATGATCTGTCTGTTTTCCGTGTTGTCCATCAAAATGGAGTTTCCAAAAGTCAACATAGTAAATAAAACACCAAACCAACAATCAAACAAACAGAAAACAGTACTACAAAGGGTAGATTAGCAGGCCAGATTATAGTTTCAAAGACCCTGGTTAAATTCCTTTTCTAGGTCACCAACATTTCAGATTAGGTTATTAGATTAATGTAATGTGATTTTAGATGGAATAGACACACTTATTGTGTCACACATATGTCTGAATTCATTCCTTATCAATCAGTAATCCAAGAGAAATAAATACTTGTGAAAGTGCATTCAGGCTTCTCTAAGGACAACCTGAATGAGGTGTATAAGTCAATACGGCAAAGTCAAAATGCAATACAAGTTTAGCTGCAGCGTAACATTACATCACAAATAACTGAGTTAAAAAAAAAAAAAATCAAGCTCTTGTCTTAAACAGATGCCTCAAAGATTAGTTTAGGGGCGGAAAAATATGACTTTATGTTTTAATTATGTTGTCATTAGTATGAAAGCATGAAATATCTAGGAATATTTTTTAGAGAGGATTTAGGTGATATCACATGCCAATTTAATTTTTTTATGAAACAGCTAAATTAATTGAAAAATGACTGACTTGACTTAAGTATGACAATTGGTTTTGTCTATGTGAAATGGAGACCAGGAGCTAGAGACAATATCTGAGTATTTGATATTGAGCCTTTTCTGTCGCTGCCCCAAAGCAGTCTTCCTTATCACATTAGCTCCTCTCCCTTTATTCAAATGTTTAAAATCAGACTAAAGGCCCATCCATATTCTTTAGACTTTGACAAAATTTGAGGATGTAACCAGAGGTGTCATGTCCATTCAGACTGAGGGGGCATGTGCCCCCTTAGGTTTTTGAGTCAACAGGATTTTGAATGGATTATTTAAACTTCCAAAAACTCATTTGTACCATTGATAACTAAAATAGATGATTATTGCATGAAAAAAAAAAGCTGTGGCAGAAATCTTTATTCACATGTCTAAATTCTGTCAGTTCAAGTCCAGTCGAGTCACATACAATATGTTTGTGTATTTTTGTAATAGCTGTTGGGTAAACAAGTGAACACAACGAAACCACATACATTCTGGCAGGGGTCAACTATATAATGAAAAATGATTTTAACTAAATGGTTGAACTGTTTTCAGGAGAAGAGTATGTTTTAATAAAGGCCAGGTAGGGGCAAATGTGTTTATACAAATTCTTACTTAGCTACAATATTTAATGGCCAAAACAATGAAGTGATGATTTTGTTTGTCACCTTTTAAATTTGTATTGTTTAATGAACTGTTACATATTTTACAATTGCTTTACAACATGCCCCAAAAGAAAAATGTGTGTACAATAATAATAAAAAAAAAAAAATACAAAAATCCTCGTTAATAACAGTGGAAATTTCCAATGTTCCAATGACAATATTTTGTCATTCAATAGACTTTGATGCATTTGTTTTTTTTTTTTGTTTTTGTTTTTTTTTTTGTTTTTTTTTTTTTTTGCTTTTTCAAATACTTATTGGAACTGCTGTATAGAATACATCCAGACATCAAATTTCACAAAGTTATCAAACAGGATATTATTTTGCAAAGTTGAAGAACTGTTGCAAAATAATATAATGTTTGATAACTTTGTGAAATTTGATGTGGCATGTAACTTAAGGTGTGGGTGTATGGAGCCAGAATTATGACAAAACAGTTTGAATTAGAATTGTGTAAATTTGAATTATAGACTTTTGAATTTGAATTATAAGTGTGATTTTGCCAAATGTAATATTACGTTGTATTTTAACTATATCTGAATTAGATTTTTTTAAACTCCAATCCTGGACATTTCATATTTAACCAAATTGAATAGTTTTTTTTTTTTTTATATGGCACAATTTTACAAATATGTATTTTCAAACAGCAAATTTTTGGTTCTGAATTCTTACACTGTAAATATTCCGTTTTAAGAAATAGAGCTTCAAGTTTTCAAGATGAAGAAGAAATTCAGAACACCAAATTCAATATTCTAAAATTCAAACGCAGAAATTCAGATCTACAGAAAGTGGGTCAGAGATCAAGCTTCTGTTCCACAGGGAAGAGTAGAGGATCTCGGAAAAGTCGAACGGAGCATTTTGGCCAATTACAGGTCGAGGTGCAATAATTCTCTGGCACGAGCGTGATTCAAAAGTGGCCATTCTGACCATGAAGTGGTTCTTAAACTTTTATGATTTATATTTTTTTGGTTAGCACATTCTCAGCACATGAGACATTTGTCTGAGTGGTCTCTGGTATTTGTTTTAGTATAAAGTATATTTAGTATGAAAGTGATTAGTATACGTAAGAGTAAGCGTCACATATCATTCTGTGATCGGAATCCACATCAGATCCAAGTCGGATGTTATTTCAAACACTTGTTGGTGTTTGTAAGTGCGTTTTGAGCTCAAGACATGAACATCACGAATGATCATTCAGATGTGTGTGATTTAGTAGGCGTGAGTACATTATATGATTAATTTCATGCAAATTGTAGGCTTATTGTTAGGCATTTAATGGCTAGTTTACACACCGAACTCCAACAAATGTTACAAACACAGCTGGATGACTGTCATTCTCACACGTGCACATCCCTATTGATGTTTAGTCATTATGCCATTTATTTTTAGTTTGGCTGTCAGAATCATTTTAAACGGAACATTTCACGTGTTCTTGTCATAAATCTTCAAAGATGTAAAATAAGTTTATACAAGCAGCATAAAAAATTTCGATTTTGGGTAATGTTGATTATTGTTAATAATAACAAAGTTATTAAAAATTTAATTTGGCAAAATCAAACTTATAATTCAAATTCAAAAGTCTATAATTCAAATTTACACAATTCTAATTAAAATTGTTTTGTCATATTTCTGGCTCCATATGGCTGTAAAGAAATGACAGCACACTGGTGCTATTGCACAACTGAAACGTCATTCAAATTCAGACCAATCGAAATTCAGACAGAATGAACGTTGAAAGATCTCGCGCCTGTCTACATAATTTCTCTCTCAGCTCACAATCATACAGCAGCAGAAATCAGAACACATTCAAAGTATCTTCATACACGCACAATAATGAGGGAGATAGTTCACATTCAGGCCGGTCAATGCGGCAATCAGATTGGAACTAAGGTAAGTAAAATGCTTTATTTATTTATTTATTTTTTGTTTGTTTTGCACTTAATATGTTTTTAATATTATATTATATTATATTATATTATATTATATTATATCTTTTTTTGTATTATCATAAAGAAGTTTCTGATTGATGCTGATAACTCATACGGAATTGGAGTTGTTCAACTCTTTTAAAAGCGGCAGCTGTCAAAGTGTAGTTTTATTGTAGACAAGACAAGCAGGGTGTGTTTTTAATGCATGTGATCAATGGTTGAGTCGTGTGTCAAAGATTTCTGCAACAATAACCCGTTACATTGAAAGGGTCCATCATTTGCGTCTATGTAGGGTGTGGTGAGAAGAGCCTTTTTGTACTGTATTTCAAAGAATCTGAAACACTCGAGTTTTATCTGACAGTATTTGGGAAAACATTCCGAAACTACTTCTAAAGTAACACATAACGACTGTGTTAATTCCTTGCCTATGTGTGTTTTGTGGTGACACATGTAGTTCTGGGAAGTGATCAGCGACGAGCATGGCATTGACCCAGCCGGCAACTATGTAGGTGACTCAACCCTGCAGCTTGACAGAATTAATGTATACTACAACGAGGCATCCTGTAAGTATGTTTGTGTCAGTGTGCTGGTTGAGCTTCTCCTCACAAACTCAGAATGACCTAAAACTTTAAGCAGTGAAGTCAGCTCAATGGAATTTAGTGGGCTGCACTGACTTCACTGTAGAATTCACTGGGAATATTTAAATACATTATTTAAAAATAATAATAATAAAAAAGTATTAATACATGGTATATTAAATATAATGGTTATTAAATTACATATATTTATTATTTTTACTGAATTAATAATTAAAATTAAATCATTTAAAAATATAATTTAAATATAATATAATAATGTTAAATTAATTAATGTTTGAATTTTTTGTCTTTAGCCCACAAGTATGTTCCCAGAGCAGTGCTGGTTGATTTGGAGCCCGGCACTATGGACAGTGTTCGATCGGGGGCATTCGGGCAGCTTTTTCGACCAGACAACTTTATCTTTGGTAATAACTGCCTAAACATGTCAAACTATCTGAGAGGCACTGTGATTTTTTTCTTTCATTTTCCTAACAGTTAAATAATAAATAAAAAAATAGAATCACAGGCCAAAGATTTTAATGGCCTATCACAGTAAAATAATTTATAATTGTAATTTTATTTCCATTCAGTTCTTGATAATACATGATTCTTTTATTCAATAAAAATGGCTAACATAGCTCATACTGTTACTAAAATTAATTGAATCAAATATGACTACTTAAACAAATTTCTAGAATATTTTTTTTCTTGTTTCAACATTTTAATTTTTTTGAACAACATTTTATTCATTATTTCAAGTCAAATGCTGTTAAAGAATGATTTCTCACAAACAGGATAATAATTGCAGTATGGGTAATGTTAACATCTGTTTGGCCTCAAAGGTAATAAGTTGTCTGGTCATGTCTTTGATACATCTCCTTGATGATGCTGTAAGGTACTGGAAAACAAGCCATAACCTATAGCCTTAACTTCTATAATGGCAATTTATGAAAATAGTGACAAGTGTACTAGATTCTAAAAGGTGAATCTCATGAAAACTGCAAGAATTGTCTACATATTTAACCCCAAAATCAAAGGTGAAAAAAAGAGAAAACAATATTGGAAATATATATATATATATATATATATATATATATATATATATATATGTGTGTGTGTTTGTGTGTGTGTGTGTGTGTGTGTATTCATTAAGTAAATAAGCCTATTTCATGACCATTAATAAATTTTTTGCAGTATGAGATTATTTTCATGACAGTGAATGACCTACTTTCATGACCTACTGTGATGTGAATAAATCTCATTGTCATTAAAGTAATGAATATATATATATATATATATATATATATATATATATATACAGTACTGTGAAAAGGTTTTAGGCATTTGTGAAAAATGTTGTATAGTGAGGATTTCTTAAAAAATATTGCCATAAATATTTGTAATATATCAATTAACGTCATACAATTTCCAGTAAACATAAAAAATCTAAATACATGTTTGGTGTGACCACTTTTGCCTTTAAAACAGCACCAGTTCTCCTAGGTACACCTGGACACAGTTTTTCTTGGTTGTTGGCAGATAGGATGTTCCAAGTTTCTTGGAGAATTTGTCACAGTTCTTCACAGTTCTTCTATTTCAGCTGTCTCAATTGATTCTGTCTCTTCATGTAATCTCAGATTGACACAATGTTCAGTGAGGGGCTCTGCAAGGATGTATATATAGTTTAAAAGTTGGTAGGGACAAATAGCAAGGATAATATTCAAAATGTGTTAAATGCAAGAAAGTCAATCTGGTAATACATGCAAAATAATATTGTCATAAAACAAGTATAATTTCTTACAGTATTCCTCTGCCCCACCACATTAAATATTAGCCTTTTGTTTTAAACTTGGATAATATGCAGCAAAATGTGATGTGATATGGGTCAAAATCAAATGTTATCTTTTTCAAGAAGATTTACTTAGAGAAAATAATATCCAAGGACATGAAGTGATATTCTGTAAAATGTACTGTATTATCCAGCATTAAAAAAAATATCTAAATCTAAACAAAGAATAAGGTAATTGAACAATTTACATGTGCAAAATGACATCACAATATGAACAAATTATGGGGAGAATGAAACAATGGAATGTTGACATTCCCATGTTATTTTGAGAAAATAATAATTTAAAAATCTTACAAGCGATTATGATTGGTGCATACTGAACAGCGCTAAGAAAAGTAACAGGTGCTAAGTGAGAATACCGTTTATGTGCCACTTTAGAAGAGGTACTTTACAATAATGTACACAATACTAATTATACTAAAGATATTTAATGAAAAATTAAAACATAATATAAAGTTAAAGTATTTTCTGTGTGGTAAAACTTTGCAAATATTTTGGTCGGGACATTTCCGATTTTCTGAAAGTTAATAGGGACATGTCCCTATCATCCCAACCTAAAATTTCGCCTAAGGTTCCAGGGCCCCCTGTTCTTCTATTTGATTCTATACCAGTGGTTCTCAGCCAGGAAGTCTGGACCCACTAGGGTACCTCAGCACACTTATCAAGATCTCCTAAAAATTTTAAAATATGATAGTGTATTATAATCTTATATATTTATTATAATTCAACTTACTGAAAATACTAAAAATGCAATAACTCCCTTCAACAGCTTGCTTTTTATGAAGAATATACAGTTCTAGACATTTCTGGAATCACTAGTTATAGTGATATATATATATATATGCCACAGTATATATATTTCCTACCGACACACTAAAGCTGAAGATATAAATAACCATCTTAAGACAATGTTTTTGTGAAATGTTTCATGTTTCATGTGCAAGACTTTTGCACAGAACTGTATATATTAGTTTGGGGTGAAATATGACCCGGACATCAGAGATTCACTGTTCACTCATAAATATCTTTGCATTGCTTCTATTTTTTTATATCAAGAAGTAAAGTACATTCACAGTTGCATGCACTGTAGTTCATGACATTCCTCAGACATTGATGAAATTCTCTAACTGGAATGCATCTCTTTCAAATTCACATGGGGCTCCTTCACTCAGCCTATGATGGATGATGCACATGGTTAGCTGTGTCCAGTGGCTTGGGGATTGTATTTCCTTTTCATTGCAAACCAATCTTCTCCCATTGTTTGTGCTACTTTTGCAGGACAGACAGGTGCAGGCAACAACTGGGCAAAGGGCCACTACACGGAGGGTGCGGAGCTTGTGGACTCAATCCTGGATGTGGTCAGGAAAGAGTGTGAGCATTGCGACTGCCTGCAAGGCTTTCAGCTCACGCATTCCCTCGGTGGTGGCACTGGATCCGGAATGGGAACGCTTCTGATTAGTAAGATCCGTGAGGAGTACCCTGACCGCATCATGAACACCTTCAGCGTCATGCCTTCACCTAAAGTGTCCGACACTGTAGTGGAACCCTACAATGCCACACTCTCGGTACATCAATTGGTAGAAAACACAGATGAAACATACTGTATTGACAACGAGGCACTATATGATATCTGCTTCCGCACACTTAAGCTCACCACACCTACATACGGGGATCTCAATCACCTAGTATCAGCAACTATGAGTGGGGTCACCACGTCATTGAGATTCCCCGGCCAGCTTAATGCAGATCTGCGGAAGCTGGCTGTCAACATGGTGCCTTTCCCTCGCCTCCACTTCTTCATGCCTGGTTTTGCTCCACTAACAGCAAGAGGAAGTCAACAGTATCGGGCCCTCACGGTTCCCGAACTCACCCAGCAAATGTTTGATGCCAAGAACATGATGGCTGCATGTGACCCACGCCATGGACGTTACCTCACGGTGGCAACCGTTTTCCGTGGTCCAATGTCCATGAAGGAGGTTGACGAGCAGATGCTAGCTATTCAGAACAAGAACAGCAGCTATTTTGTAGAATGGATCCCCAACAACGTTAAAGTTGCAGTTTGCGACATTCCACCTAGGGGACTTAAGATGGCCTCCACGTTTATCGGCAACAGCACTGCCATCCAGGAGCTCTTCAAGCGCATTTCCGAGCAGTTCTCTGCCATGTTCAAACGCAAGGCCTTCCTGCATTGGTTCACGGGAGAAGGTATGGATGAGATGGAGTTTACTGAAGCTGAGAGCAACATGAATGACCTGGTGTCAGAGTATCAGCAGTACCAGGAGGCCACGGCCAATGATGGTGAAGAGGCATTTGAAGATGATGAAGAAGAAGTGAACGAGTGAACAAATTGATACACAGTTTTTTTTGTGCTGTGAGTGATTTTTAAGATGTGATATTTTTGGTTTTGTATGTGGATCACTGAAATCCTAGTAAAGGAAAAGTGTTTGCAATAAATACATTTTGAGGACCTTATATTTGTATTCTCTCAGTGAATCTGGAAGCTTGTCTTGGTTTTTTATGATGCACTACATTTGGAAAGGAATCATTTTATATTGCTTAGGCAGATTATGTAATATTAATCATATATGGGGTTAGCGATTTTAACAAACTCTTAAGCTAACTCCAAAGTGTTAAATTGTGTTTGTAACTCATGACACACTGACCAGGGTTGTGGAGTAATGGAGTACATTTAACGGGATTACATATTTAAAATACAAAATATAAGTAACTGTATTCCACTACAGTTGCAATTTAAATAATTGGTAAATAGAATACAGTTACATTTCAAAAAGTATTTTGATTACTGAACAGATTATTTTGCATTTTATTGTCATTTGTTTCATTTAATATTTAGTCCTTTCAGATGGAAAACATTTATACATATAAATGATGCGATCCAAAGTGCATTTAAACATCAGTGAAACACTTTCTTATGATGTGTTACATTCATACGAGCAGACAGAGAAGTTTGAAGTAAGTTTGGAGCAGAAGAAACAGAAATAAACTTTGTGTAAATTGCCAGCTTTACGCTAAGTTAAAATGCTATTTCTAGCCATTTTGCATGCACATGTTACAAGGCACAATCGTATTTTTTTCATCAAGAAAATTCACGTTGGATCATAACTGTTTTCTAGTGAAACCTTTGATATTAGGGCAAAAATCTTATTCTTGATAATTTTCCTGTAAAAATATCTAAAAATCCTTAAAACAAGATCAAGTGGATTTTAAGATATTCAAGTTTTTCAGAGAATGTATTTTTAACGTATTTTGTCTTAATGTACTTGAGTTTTTATAGTCAAAACAAGTGAAAAAAAAATCTACCAGTGCTGAAGTAATCCAAAGTATTTAGAATACATTACTGACCTTTATTAATCTAAATACATTACAAATTACATTTTAGAGCATGTAATCTGTAATGGAATACATTTAAGTAACCCTCCCAACCCTGACTGTGACACACTGGTCATTTAAAGGGGGAAAATCAGGAAGCGGGAACCAGCTCATATTCTTTAAGGTGATTTATTTCAGCTTTCACACTGGGTCGTGATTCTTCACACCCATATTAGGCTAATCAAGCCTCCGAGAGGGATAAAGTCCGACTGCGGAGGATGGTGCGGGAGAGAGAGAGATAGTTTACGGACATGTCCGTCATGCGTTTTTGTGTCTTTTAAGTTTATCATTAAAACTATTATTTATATTGTCAAGCCGGTTCTCACCTCATCCTTTCCCTTAAATCCCTTTACAATAATGTGTTACATCCTAAAATAAGTCTTGGGTATAAACGGACACAAAGATTAAAAGTTTAAAGAGCATTAGTCTGAGCCCTGCCACAGCAAACAAATTACTGTTAAGGTCTTTATTTATAGTCAAAGAAAATAAGGACAAGGTATTATGACTAAACAAGAAAAGGGAAGCAATGGCTTCAGGAGAGGGCAAGGCCAAAATAACAAACCTAACTGAAGTAGTAAACCTCTCATTAAGCTAGAAAGACAATACTCTGGCCTCAAAACAGGAGAAAACGGAGTACAACAAAAATGGCACCCACCTCCCTACAGCTTCCAAATAACCAATAGCACGTTAGATAATTTACAACAGTAAAAAAAGATACAATACCCAAAAGAAGAAAGTTAGGCAGTTATCATGTTCAACAACAAATTTACAATCTTCTACAACAAGCTGGGAAGGACAAAGACAATGCTCTGGAGAAAGCTCTTGTGGGAACATTTTCTCTCCCTCTTTTATGCTACCTCCGTCTGAGCTGGTAAGCAGGCACAGCTGAAGACAATCAGCTACCTGAGATGGAGTAGGAGGAGCCAAAGGGAAAAGAGGAAGAAACACAGGAAAAAGCACACAAAAACACATTAAAGAAAACACAGTTAAAACCAACCATTTGAATACATCTCTGGACGTAGCAAAGGTTTCACACAAATGTAAAGAACTGCTGCCATCCACAGCATTTTCCGCTTCAAGTCTTCTCCCCCACTGTGGCTCTACCTGCTCCTTTTATCCTCCTCCAGCTCTCACTGTTAACACAAAACAGCTGTCAAAGATAATTTTCCACAGGTGTCAATCCTTACCATTCCCACTGTCCCGGCTTCACTCTCCACAGACATCGCTCGGCCACGCCCATATCTCCACACACACCATTTGTGCTTTAGACATAAATGATACCTTAAATCAAGTGGCTTGTTTAGGAGAGGTGTACTATTACTTTTCTAAGTATTCAGCAGTGTTGGGTGTAATCTTATTACAAAGTAATTAGTTATTGTATTCTAACTACTACTAAGACAAAAAGTAGTGTATTGAATTACATTTTAAATTCTGTAAATCAGATTACAGTCACTGATTTTCAGTTAAGTGAATTATTTGTAAGTACATTACTTATTTGTAAGTACAAAATAATTCTATTTATTTAGAATAAGTTGAGTGAAATGAATTATGTTCATATGGATGACTCTGAGCGATTCTGTGATATTTGAATGGGGAACACCCCCTAATAAGTCGTTGTAAGTGTTGTGCTGAGTGTATGACTTGCATGCAACAATGAAAAGGAGCAAATGTAGACATTATTTTGAATTAGGTAAGCAAAAAACAAAACATTTATGTGAAAAGTATTTTGGAAAGTAATAAATAATCTGATTACAATTTTCTGTAAGAAACTATTAATCTGTAGTTGATTACTTTTTGAGTAACTTACCCAACACTGGTTTTCAGACATAATTTTCACCTTGATGATTGATAAAATGGACAAAAAATACCTTGACTTACATTGAAAGAGGGACCTGATATATCAGAATATTAAGACTTTGGGTTGAGCTCAATGTGACTCGGACCAGTAAGCAACCACCCAACAACAACCCAAACACCGTAGCAACCCCCTAGCCCTGTTCTAAAAGCTATGTAGAACTGCATAGCAACACCGTGGCAACCACTCACAAGCGGCACTTACATTTTCTTTAGAATAGGTCAAAATCATGTTGATATTTCATCATTTCACATAAAAAATATCTATTAAATAAAACAACTTTATTGAGTATGATGTACAAAACCAGTTTTCAAATGCTCCTGGTCAGAGAGATTTAACTTGTGTTCACCTGAAGTTCTAGAGAACAAAAATTCTGTAGAGGATATGTGAGGTTAAAGTCAACCACTCTGAATAACACATGCTTTGTTCATATCTGCTTGCATCTCATAACAGACTAGCCCTTGTTCCAGCGTTGGACGCAAATCCTGCTCACTCAACCTATTATTCTCAACAGCTGCTGAGCAAGCTTTTCTACACTTAACACCACGTGTAACTAACAATAGAGGAAATCCAGTCTCGACAGAACTACTTAGAGCCAAAGTATTAACAATCACAAAGGGACATCAGCTGGATACAATCAGAACAGAACACAATTCTGTCATATGGAGTGACCTACGATCCGCTTTTCAGATTTCAGTATTAAACCCACTCTCCTATGACTGATGTTTAATGGTTGTATCCACATGATCAAATGTTAAATTCTAATTTTCTTTTGCTTTGGCACTGTAAGCATGCAGAATAAAAAAAAAAAAAAAAAAATAGAGAAAGCAAATTGGAAATAAATTGGCCTGCCATAAAAACATGTAGATTAAACAACATAAATACAGGAAGATTTTAAAAGAATTGATGGAATGAAAAGATATTTAAGCAGTCTCTTTGCTATATTATGTGATAAATCAATAATTACTGGCTTATCACATAATTGTATATATATAATTATATATTATATATATATTTATATAATAAATAATAATTTGTCAAGCAATTATGAAATTATACTTACATTTTATTGTGTTCTGTAACATTAAACTACATAGTTTACCTGAACTAACAATGAACAATACTTTTTCAGCCCGTTTTTTTTATTATTATTAATAAATGCTGTAAAAATCATTTGTAGAGTTTTTCAGCCAGACTGTTCATCAGATGTCAACCCAATTGAAGCAGCATAGGCAGCATCCTCATTTAAAACATTTCACTTTTTACAGTTTTACAGTTTTGATCATTGAATAATTATAATATTTTTACTAGAATCTTTAACTGTCAACTTGTGAAATTATTTCCAAATTATGACACTTTACAATAAGGTTATATTTGTTAACATTAGTAAATGCAATTTAATTTTTTTTACAGCTTTCATTAATCTTGGTTAGTGTTTATTTATTAAAATGCACTTTTTAGTTAATGTTATTTTGTAATGCACTGAGTACTGTTAACATGTAACTTTTTATTTAAAAGTAAGAAATGGCAGTTCAGCTGTGGACTCAGTGGTTGCTTTTGTATGTTGAACAGAGAAAAGTGGGTCAAAATGATCTACAATAACATCTACAGTCGCAGGACTGGGAGGCAAAATGTGATGAAAAGGTGAAAAACGTTGACAGTAAAAGTTTTTTTTACAGCAGTTAATCTTCATTAATGATCATTTATCAAAACAATATTGTTCTTTGTTAGTTTATATTTATAGTGCATTAACAAATTTGATTTTGAACGTTTTTATGTTGTGCATTCCATGTTCATGCTGGAAGATCCAAGAGATTTAACCATTGTGCAATGAATTTACAGTCAATGCAAGTGTGTGCCACACCATTCCCAATATGGTTGTGAATATGTATCTGGAATCTGCTTGTCTCATTTGTTTAAACCAATAACTCATCTGTTGACATAATCCCAGTTAATGCTCCTATCTCTGAAGGTAAGCAAGGTAACATTAACCATGCTAACTGTCTGTTGAAAATGCAAGCTTAAAATGCATCTCTCATGTTAAATATTTATATAACCCAATTTGTACGATCACATCAAGGTAGCATAATTGACGTGGTGCCAGACTAACACAAATTCATGTTTCCAAAGTGGCTGCTTCACTCAAGACATTATGCAGGAGTTTACACATGGTTCCTACTTGTGGATGCCATATATACAGTTGAAGTCAGAAGTTTACATACACCTCAGCCAAATACATTTAAACTCAGTTTTTCACAATTCCTGACATTTAAACCTAGAAAACATTCCCTGTCTTAGGTCAGTTAGGATCACTACTTTACTTTAATATTGTGAAATATCAGAATAATAGTAGAGAGAATTATTTATTTCAGCTTTTATTTCTTGCCATTTTGCCACAACTTTGGAGGTGTGCTTGTGGTCATTGTCCATTTGGAAGACCCATTTGTGACTGAGCTTTAACTTCCTGACTGATGTCTTGAGATTCTGCTTCAATATTTACATAATATTCCTTCCTCATGTTGCTATATATTTTGTGAATTGTACCAGTCCCTCCTGCAGCAAATCATCCCCACAACATGCTTCCACCTCATACTTCACGATTGGGATGGTGTTCTTTGGCTTGCAAGCCTTACTTTTTTCCTCCAAATGAAACGATGGTCATTATGGCCAAAAAGTTCCATATTTGTTATATCATACCAGAGGAAATATCTCCAAAAAAGTACGATATTTGTCCCCATGTGCACTTGCAAACTATTGCATGGCTTTTTTAAGGAAGTTTTGGAGCATTGGCTTCTTCCTTGCTGAGCAGCATTTCAGTTTATGTTGATATAGGACTTGTTTTACTGTGGATATAGATACTTGTCTACCTGTTTTCTCCAGCATCTTCACAAGGTCCTTTGCTGTTGTTCTGGGATTGATTTGTACTTTTTGCATCAAACTTCATCTCTAGGAGACAGAATGCATTCTTTCCTGAGCGGTATGATGGCTGTGTGGTCCCATGGTGTTTATACTTGCATTCCCTTATTTGTACAAATGAGAAACGTGGTACCTTCAGTAGTTTGGAAATTGCTCTCAAGGAAACCATTTTTTCTGAGTTGTTGGCTAAATTCTTTTGATTTTCCAGTGATGTCAAGCAAAGTGGCACTTAGTTTGAAGGTAGGCCTGAAAATACATCCACAGGTACATCTATCAGAAGCTAATTGGCTAATTGTCTTAAGGCTTTACATAATTTTCTGGAATTTTCCAAGCTGCTTAAATGCACAGTTAACTTGGTGTATGTAAACATCTGACAAACTGAAATATGTATAAATATAATCAATTAAAAGTGAAAAAATCTGTCTGTAAACAATTGTTGGAAAAATGACTTAAGTCATGCACAAAGCAGATGTTCAAAACAACATGCCAAAACTCTAGTATGCTAATATTAAATCTGTGGACTGGTTAAAAAATGAGTTTTAATTACTTAAACCCAAGTGTATGTAAACTTCTGACTTCAACTGTAGGTCAATGAAAGGGTACAAATGGGGCCTCTTATGACCAAAGGTGGTGCTAATGTATAATAGGTTATAATGTAACTGCTTGTGGACAGCATGAGGAACATCCAATGATCCTCCATAAATAGTTTCAAAGAGTGGACAAAATAGTATAGATTCTTAATGAGTACTTCAAAGAGTTTGATGTATCTTATTATAAAAATAAATAAATATACGTTTTAAATCTTGTGAGCATTTGTCAATAACCAACTTAACCAAGACTTTTAAATGATTATTTATTTGTTAACACTTTCATTATTTTACTGTCAGCCTATTTTTTCCTTAAATATGTTTTAAAGCTGCACTGTTAAATTGTGCCCCACCGGTCTGGTTTTAAAGGTATGTTACTTAGTGCTCATATTAAAAGTGTCAAAATAGTCTATGTAGTCTTCAGTTATTCAAAATGTCCAAGAAAATGTGTTAAAGATCTATATGTTACATATCAAAACACTGTTAAATCAGTAAATTATACAGGTGTTTAATAGAAGTAATGGATTGTTCAATAGCGACATCATCTGGACATAATTCGGAATATCACATAATGTGACCATTTGAAACAAAAAAAATAATTAAGGACTGGACAATTTAATAGAAATCATAATAAAAGTATATTCATTACAAGAAGCTAATAAAGAATATGATATATGATTCCTAATGTAAAAAAATGCCTTCATTTTCTCAATATCCTAAATCATTCTTAAATGGTGTCAGATGAGAAATGTCTAGATGACCATGATTGCACTTGTGTAAAGATGTTCCCTATCTGTCACTCAGTCTATGTTGTGTCGATGTAGTGACACTAGCGGTACCTATACAAAATGACACAACTAGCTGAACTGTGTTACATGAACTGCCGATGCAGGTGCAAGCAAGCTGCTGCGTGCGAAATAGCAGGTGCATTCAGTCTGCATGTAGCCTCCCCCAATTCCCCCAAAAATGTGTATAGTTCCCCACATTCCTTTGGGGGTGACATATCTAGTATGGTAGCAGGCCTTTTCTCTCTATGTTTTCTCTCCACAGAGTATTACGATTTTCGGCAGGGCCTTTTATTACTTTTTATTGTCAAGGAAGTTGTTCTTTTCCTTTCCTATTCTTTCAGGAGGAAAAGACACCACAGAGACCACATCCTGCCCGAAGGGGAGGTTAACATGTGACAAATACATCACGTGGGCTCACCACCCACACATTGAAGAGATGCGGTGGTAGGTCCTGCCCGAAGGGAAGGAGCTCAACAAACACGGTGACCGGAGGCAAAGAGAGCTCTGCCCAAGGGAGATGCGAGTTTACCGATAGGGAGAAAATACATCACAGGGGGTTACCGCAGGTATGCTAGCACATGTACTGGGTCCGGCTACGAATTCCTCCACCGAATTCACCAGCCACAGGGCTAGGGAGGAAGGATATCCAGGGTCCGCGGACTCGTGAACTCGCATGGCAAAACAAAGTGCACGTTTTCGCCTAATGGAGGGGAAAGGCGCTGTACACAAGCGGTATACCCGGCCAGCTGTCCCATAAATGTATCTGTTCGTACCTGGCAACACACAAGACGAAACCAGCTCATAAAAGTTGGGAAAGGAGGAGGAGAGAACGGCTACAAAAAAACAAAACACAAACACATACAGGTGAGCTGTAGTTCTCTCTCTCTCGAACTGCTGCCTCCAGTCGCCTTTATACCTCTCGGGCTTGATCAGCCTGATTAGGGGCCGGGTGTGCACCATCACGGATCGACCCCGCCCTCCGCCCTCCGTCCTGCCACAAATATATAATTCATTGTTAGTTAATTTTACCTCATGCATTAAAAGACCAAAAGTTCAGCCATGAAAGTCTATGTGACACAAGCAGATGAATGGTATCTGTTCAGCCAGTCGGCTAACATGGTGTAAGCTGATTGGTCCAAACTATTTCAATTACTTTATTAAAGTAATGTGACTGATTACATTTGATTACTTTTTGATTACCTTTCAAAATTTCTAACGGATGTTTTCAACTGGTTAAACCAGGCAGGGTTAACATTACAGTACTCAACACTGATTACTGTCAGACTTTAAAAATCTTTCATCACTTGAATTAAGATTATAATAATTTAATTTTAAAACACAGCCACCACAAAATCAGACTTTACAATTGTTGTTTATGCTACAAAGAGGGTTGTGAAGCCACTTGGTTAGAGGAGCTTGCCAATTCATCTTTCAGCATATCAGACTGACTCAATGTTGTGTCTTGCATCAATAAAGTTCTTGGATGTTTCTCTAAAAAACAGAGATATCTAGTTATATTTAAGAGAAAACACACAATTCTAGATCATTATACTGTAGTAAAAAACATGATTTTTGTTCTTACTGATATAATTTTTTTTACAAATTATACCATATAAGGCCTAATATTGATTTTTCTCTACAGAAGCAAGAACAGATTCTAGTTTCATACTCACTGGCAACCCAAACAGACTCCCCCAGTGTAGCTGTCATAACATGCACAGTATTTTTATTTTTTTTTAATAAAGTTATATTCCACCAATATGACCAATCATTGTGGGTTAGTATCTAAATAGTTCTTTTTTGCAAGTCAAAACGGGACAAACTAATAGAGATTTTTCCACTAGGTGGCGAT
Organism: Moxostoma hubbsi; assembly: GCA_032164185.1. NCBI lineage: Eukaryota > Metazoa > Chordata > Actinopteri > Cypriniformes > Catostomidae > Moxostoma > Moxostoma hubbsi. The sequence goes on from JAVLUX010000033.1 coordinate 9,831,989, forward strand.
TCAGGTTAACATTCATCATAGGATAAGTTTTAAACCCTTGAGAAAATATGGTTATATTTTTCGAAACTATATGAAACCGCAGAAGATTGAGTCATCATTCAATCATCAGACTTTAGCACCTCTTTTTACTTTGAGATCGTTCTGAGGTAAAATAAAGATTTCAAATCATAACAAGAAATAGTTTAATAGCTATGATACTGTTCAAATCTTTGTATAGCTATGACAGGAAACACTGGCATTTAACAATGCCTTGGAAAAAACAGTTAATCTTAAAAAATAAAGCATATACATAAACCCAAATAGGAAATAAAACAATTATCAAATAAGCTTGGGTCCTATTCTGTGTCCTAAACTCCTGAAACATTGGTGTCTCATATTTTAGTGCAGTCAATGCAATTTGGGAACGAAAACAATTAAATCTGTGGGTTAGGGTTAGGTGTGTGTGTGTGTGTGTGTGTGCTCTTTATCTAACAAAAATCAAACTGGACAATAGAGCGACACATAAAGTAACTAAGTATCCACACCATACATCATGGGTTAGGTCACTGAGACAGTGCTGTTTGTTGAAACAGAGCAGTAAGACCTGTTCATGTGGTCAGCACTCATTCTGTTTTGCAATGAGGTCCAAAGATTGTCTCCATGACTAAAAAGACACTACACTGGAGCGCTGGAGGGCAATATGGTGTTGTTTGGTAAAAAGCCTCCTAACTTTGGGAAATGCCTTAAGAGACGTCAGGTTGTTATCTGAATCTTTCTGACTTCATCGTGAGTTGTGCTGTCAGATGATGATATGGCTTTATTAAAGACGAAAAAGTTTTCCTATGACTTGTCAGATTTAACAGAGTTGTTGTCATCTCTCACTACAGCTGGACTCTGCTGTTGTTCTCCTCGTGTCATCTCTCTTCTCAGGGCTGAGCCAGCATAAGCTGAACTTTGGCAGGGTTGTGGTCGACATCTTTGCCTCATAGCTGTCTAACATTGATCCAATGCGCTCTTCTATGGCCTCACTGAGAGTGTTGACATTGTGTGCATTATAAAATCGCATGTTATCGGACAGCTTTCTCCTGAATCACTTCTGTGGCCAATGAAGACCTATGTGCTTGTTCCAGATAGATGAGCATTTAGCCATGGCACTTCTGTATAGCTTACGTGATGACCTATTTGATGCTGCTTTGTGAATCTCATTGGTGGCAATTAGATTTAATGTATGAGCAGCACTGATGTGTGGAAGAAAAAACTGTTCTCCATCTGCCTCTTCCTGAAGAAGACCACCAACGTCCAAAAATCTCACTCCATCACTGTAATAATCTTCTCTTACACCAAACTCATGGAATGCCTTTCCAAAATTACTTCCATTGTCAGTCACAGTGGATTTGACTTTGTTTTGAATCTTGTATTCTGCATGGATTTCGTTTAGTTTTGCTGCAACTGCATCATTGGTGTGTCGACCTTTGAGACGTGTGCATGCCAATGCTGCAGAATGTCTCTCCAGCGTGTCCTTGTCAATCAAATGACATGTCACTCAGAAGAAACTGCGGATTTGTGCTGACCAAATGTCTGCTGTTCTGCAGTGTCCACATTAATATGCTTGGAGATTGCAGCAAACTCTCTGTCAATGTGCTTCATCAAGACAAAATATATGATTTTTAGTCATGTTCGCTCAAAAATAGTGGACATTAGAAGGTATATCTATAGAAAGAGTTAGTTCCTATAAATATTTAGGTATATCTTCTGACGAAAGATTAGCTTTCGATGTATATATTGATAACTTGTTGAAAATGCTAAGGCCAAAATTGGGATTCTTTTATCGATTAAAAAAATGCTTCACTTATGGGGCTAGAAAGATAATAGTAGAGAGTACTTTTCACTCTGTAATGGACTATGTCGATCTATTATACATGCATTCAGCTGCATTCTTACTTAAGAAACTGGATTATCATGCTGCACTACGCTTTGTGGTGCCGAGTCACATACTCATCATTGTATTTTGTATGAATCGTTAGCTTGGTCATCCTTATATCACAGCAGAAAATTGCATATGTTTTTATTTATTGCCAAGGCACTTTTAGGTAAATTACACCCTTATGTTTCTAATCTTTTAGCCTATTGTACAAATAGCTACTGAACAAGATCTTCAACTCAAATTCAGCTGAAAGTCCCAAGGGTACATTCTGAATTTGGTAAAAATGCTTTTCTTCTGCTCCTTGGGCATGGAATGAATTGCAAAATGTAATCAATTTAAATATACTTCCCGCTTTGAGCACTTTTAAAGATCTTTTACAAACAGTTTTTGTTGATCTGATTGTATATATCGACAATATGTTTGTTTGGGGGGTTTTTGTGTGTGTATTTGCAGTATTTATCTTTAAAATTTTATTGCAAAACATATATGTGCTGTCGTCTTGACCAGGACTCCCTGGAAGAAGAGATTGTATTATCTCAAAGGGACCTTCCTTGTTAAATAAAGGATATATATCAGAGTTTTTTGACATATCACTTTCTTCCCACCACTGATTCCCTCAATCAATTTTCGGAATGATGGCTGCTCCGCCAATGAAAAGCACAGTATGTCATCAACCACAAAGATGAATACCAGTATGTTCACACGCTGTTGTGACACACTGAGCCCTGACTCTATCCTTGCTTGCTTGAAAGTGGTTTGTGAAAGAGGTTTTTCTTCTCAACTGAAGTCAACAAATCAACATATGAATATCAAAAACATCAATATAAACATCCTTTATGTTAATAGTTGTAAATAAATATACAAAAATACTACTAGTAATTTACTACTATCATTATAATTTCTAATACAATTTATTTAATGTTTATAATGAAAAACCTGATGTACTGATAATAGAATTTAAATTGCCTAAAAAGTAATTTGTGTTCCGTAACATCAAGCAATCAAAGAACTGATGATGATCTGTTGATGGTCTGGCCCCATTTGACACTGGTCAGCATGAAGATTGTCCTCATTTGAAATGGAAAATACAAGTGAAAATTTTAAGAGATGTGTAACTTGTCAGCATCAAAACTTATCATCAAACATACTTTATTCATAAGCAAACATTTTTAAACAAACATTCAAAAAAATGCTGGTGAGAGTGATGATGTCAATAGTTTCTGAACAAACCCATCAGGGGACATGTGTTAATTTGATCTAATGCATTAAATTTAATCACAAACTGAAAAATGAGTGATACAAACCTACTACTACTTCTGTTACTACAAATACCACTAGAAATAATTGTAATAATTTAAAATGTAATAATAATAATAAAAATAATGACATATATGTGAGAACTTTTTGTCCTAAATGTAATTTACGATAATAATTTTTGGTCCCGAATTTAATGGTGCTCTCAGTCATTTTTTTCCTCATTATAAAAGTTTTTCTCCTAAACACATGAACTGTAATTTTGCAATATAAGTGGGAAATCATGATCACTTACATAAGACAGACTCCAGTCACATCATAAACCTTATAAAAGCTTAAAAAGTTTTATTCTACATGGAGAGGGTCCGCACATGGGGGCAGCCATGTTAGAATCACATGACCAGCCGAATGCTACTCACTTAATCTCAGTAACCATCCTGTTATTTGACACTTTTACTCACTGATTAAAGTAATCATGACTGACTGACTGTGAATACTACATTTCTATAATGGCATCTGAAACTGAAAACTATTGATTTTAAATGATGCTGCATCCAAGCCACTAGGTGTCAGTGTAAGTCCAAGATGACACAAAGACAAAAGTTACTGAGTGCACCTTTAACAAGGACCTAAATGTAATCACAATAGGTTCTAAATGTACTATAATAAAGGCCCAAAAAAAGTCCTAAATGTAATAAAAGCTCTAAATACAAAGCACTTTTGGTCCTGTATGAAGAGTAAATGTAATGACTGGTGGTAAATGTGAATTACACTGTGAAATAACAGTTGGTTCAAAATGTGATAAAGTTTCTAAACACACCTACAATTAATTAAGAGGTATTTTTGGTTCTAAACATAATAACTTTTGGTTCTACATTTAGGATGATTCATTTGTGCCTGCAACAGTGGAAAATGGAACTGTCGATCTCTAGTGGAATTTCAGATTACAGTATATCCCTCATTCAGTTACAATAACATTATTAATCTGGAGTGACTTTTTACACAGTACATTTACACAAACTGTTGTTTGCAATTGTATGACACATGAATTGAGCGATCTTTAATCAATGTAAATATTGTGAATATCATGAATAAATGAGAATGATTCAATTAAAATAAATGACTATGAACTTTAAAAACGTAGTAAACAACAGTAATACATTTTGAAAAAAATACAGTTTGGTAAATGATTATGAGTCAGGCCCCATACCACCCAGATATAGCAGGTAAAAATGATGTCAGTGATCCCCCTGTTGAATCAAATCATCAATATTCTAATCCGTACCTAACACACAATCCATTTAATTAACACCAGTATGTGCTTTGCATGGGTTCAATTGGGTTGTCTGCTTTATCATTAGCTACTTTATCAAAGAGACAAAAGCTTCTTTTTTAAATAATTATTACACATCCTCACAAAGGTTTCTGCTACACATGTTAAGGAAATACTGCTAACTGTGAAACATACTGTAAGTCTGCTGGTATCTTTTGACAGGAATGTAGAACATGTTAATCTGTATCAAATACCTCAGAATGGATTCCTGTGCATGTGTCGTTTCAAGGAAACGAGAGAATTTTAAATAATTCTTCTCAGATCTGTCTTCAGCTGGTTGAGCCTGCTAGACAATTTAACAAAAATAACTATCCAGGCATTTATCTGTGTATATAGCATTGCTCACAGATTGATTAAATCACACACTATGAAACGAACTACAGTGCTGCTTCTGATTAGCCTGGCCATCTCTGTCAGCCCAGTCATAGGTTTCTATGGGGGGTCTATGACCTTCACACCAGGAAACAGATATCCCGATGGAACAGTGGAGGTAAGTTCATGTAAATACATTAGAACTAATGAAATAACTGTTATTTGTACTGTTAAATGAATTAGCTAATGTCATTCAAAAATGTTAATGAAAGAAAAATGACAAATAAGGTTTCTTTGATTTTATATTTGTTTCTCCTGGACAGTAATGAGATTTAATAGAAAACATATTAAGAACATAATTGAGAACGCTCTCCTGAGCTATGAAAGAGCAGTCTCTGAGGTTTATTTGCAGCTGTTAAGAAAATAAAAAAGATGTGATGTTGTGTTTCTGGCAGATGCACTTTTACTACAGGGAGTCTGGTAGAGGGCCGTGTGACCCTCATATCAGCTGGTTCTGTGAGAGTGGGGACTGTGGCTATATTACATACACAGAACCTATGGTGACAGATCAGGACCATTCAAATCAAAACCAGTGGTGCCAGACAGAGCGTCACCTCTCCATCAATATCACCCGTAACGATCCATTCATTCTGAAGTAAGATCAATGAGATCATGTTTTCTCTGTGTGAACTGTTTTCTTTTATTTTCTTCTTTTCACAATCACATTTTCACTATAAACCTTAACTGAACTGAAAAAAATAAATAAATAAAAAATAAACCCAGAGGAAACATAGTTTACACACAGTAATTGCTAGTAAATTTAACAGGCCATATTTTTCAAGTAAAGGCTACACACAATTATTGGTGGATTTAATTAGAAATTCTCAATTAAAGTTTACTTTGCAATACTCATGTTTCAAGTTAATTTACTCACTGTTGTACATTTTACTCAGGCAATGTAGTATTAAATTTGCCATGCTTTTAAAAGTGTACTAACATTTCAAATATTTTTTAACTTTCCTATTTATGTATCACATGACACATCAGTCTTCTACAGCAAAGTTTAATGTATAATATGTAGGCTAATAGTCAACATCAAAGTGCTTTAATGGCATTAATAACAATATTCAGAGCTGCATGCAGACCTGAACGCCTGGTGCACCAAACACAATGATGGCAACAATCAACAGATGATTTTAGTTTTAACATGAAAGAGTAATTTTGAGTATAAAATGAACTACAGACTTCACAAAATAAGAAGTTACAAAACTTAATAATAAACTCAACAATGAAAACATTGTAAATCAACTTGCAGCAGTGCATGATGGGAACACCAGCTTTGAAAAGTTGAGGAAAATTTACTTATTGAATTTACCACTGAAATTTACTCAAATTAACAAATAAATATGACAAGGTTTTCTACTCTTGGACTGATAAAGTATGATACTTTGTATAGATAATAAACAACCATTCATAATATTTACTTATAAGATAGAGCATTCATTTTTTTTACATGTTTGAATAGAGTACAAATTTAGAATTTACTTAAGATAAATGTTTCAATGTAGAAAGTACTTATCTTTTCTGCTGTATTTACTTAACCAATAAAATAAATACTTTTTTCAGTGTATGATATCAAAATTTGACTTGTGTGCCTTTTAGTCCATGCATATTAGATGCAAGGCCATCTATGTTAGTGTAGACCACTCCTCCATGTTGACTTAATGTATTTTTATTATATGCATTAACAATATACAGGGTTTCTCCTCCATTCAGTCAGGCAAATATACTTTCCTTGCACTCATGGGTATATAGAATAAATGATAAATGGTCTGCACTTATATAGCACCTTTTTAACCTTAACGGTATTCAAAGCGCTTTACACTGTAACACATTCACCCATTCATACACACATTCATACACCAATGGTAGTAGAGCTGCCATGCAAGGTGCTAGCCTGCCATTGGGAGCAACTTGGGGTTCAGTGTCTTGCCCAAGGACACTTCGGCATGTGGAGTCATGTGGGCCAGGATTCAAACCACCAATTAACCTGTGATTAGCGGCCAACCCGCTCTACCAACAGAGCCACAGCCGCCCCATTTGGCAAAAAAAAATATTTTTGTCAAATAAAATTCTGTCACAATGTATTCATAAAACAAATTTAGTCATATAAATAAGAAATATAAATAAAATGATATAAAGTAACATAAAGATTTTGTAATACAGTAGATTTAGTAATATATACCTGTCACCAACATACAATATTAAGCAAATGATGGTTCATGCAAACTAGAGGTTATTTACTAGAATCTATGTGTGGCTCCCACCTCAGGTCCTGTGAGATGGTAGTGCCCAGGAATCTGACTGAGTCCACTGCTGCCACAGTGCCGATCAGAATGGTGAGCCGGGTCAATGTTGGGGTGTTCCTCCTAAAGTCCACAATCATCTCCACTGTTTTGAGCATGTTCAGCTCCAGATTGTTTTGACTACACCAGTGAGCCAGCCGTTCAACCTCCCTTCTGTATACAGACTCATCGTCAACTTGGATGAGGCCGATGACATTAGTGTCATCTCTGCAAACTTCAGTATCTTGACAGAGGGGTCCTTGGAATTGCAGTCATTTGCATACAGGGAGAAGAGTAGTGGGGAGAGCACGCATTCCTGGGGGGCACCAGTGCTGATTGTACATATGCTGGGAGTGAATTGCACCAGTCTCACTAACTGCTGCCTGTCTGTCAGAAAGCTGGTGATCTACCTGTTGCAATGACATTGTAACACTGTAAAAAACAGTATTCCAGGAAATTTGGTAGTCCACAAAAAAGGAAATTTAAATAACTTTTGCAGCTCAAAAAATAAATGTTTTATTAAAATAATTAAAATAATTGCTTTTATAAAATTATAAGATTCAGATTTCTGCCTTTAAACCCTCAAACATTTGGTCCCATTCACTTCTATTGGATGTGCCTCACACTAAATAAAAAAACTAAATATTTTTTTTGGTACCAATCAACATTATGCCACAAATGCTGTCAATTGAGCTTAACTGGTACTGAACCTGAAATATTCCATTAATATGAAAGATTCATTTGTTTTACCTTGTTCTTATAATTACTTGCTTTTACACTTATATAATGACACAAGAAAAATTATAAGATGATAACATGACATTAAGGTCAAATGATTCACGTTCAACTCAACTTGTTATAACCAAGTTATAACATTGTAATTAGGAGTTTTAAATATGTGTTTTTCATTAAATTTACTGTATGCATTGAAACACAACAATTACATGCTATGGGAATATTTTTATCAATCAAAATCTCTTTCAGTGTTTGAGTTGCTGCTGGCCAAACAATGTCAATGATGTCCGTGAGTTGACGCTTCACACTCATGTTGACACAAGACGACGTTCAGACACCCAATCTCTAAACAGATCCCCAGTTTCAGCAGTAATACCAGACATAAGGTGTGTTCTCTTAAACATTACATAACACAATTGTACTAATACAAATCTTAATTGTAGTAATGGATGCAAATGGTTTTTAATCAGGGTTCCTCAGAACTGTTTCCAGAGTCTTCAGCTGCTGGCTTATGACCCAGATGGAGATGACGTGAGATGCAACTGCTCCTCTTGCCATCAACATCAAAACATAAATCTCGATGAGGTGCCATTTTCTGACGATACATAAAAAAAAAAAAATCAGAATAGAGTAGGCAAATCCAAAACTAGTTTTTAGAGCAGAGACAATGTTTTCTTCCTGAGTTTTTGAAAATATTAAGACTAAAGAAAATCCACTGTAATACCTTTTTACATATTTGCACCTTGTTGATACGGTTTTCCATGCATCACAAATGGTGCTATTATTATTTATTCTGTTTATTTCTATTGTGCCTAGGACTCGTGTACTCTAAACAGAAATGGTTTGTTGGACATGGGCCTGCATGTGTTTGAGATAATACTGGAGGACTATCCTATTTCAAACATCACTTTGACGAATGGGAACGGCATGTCTTTCATCAGAAATGCATTTAATGAGACTGCAAACAGTAACCCAACTCCTCTCAGTCAAGTGCCTCTGCAGTTTGTTATTGAAAGTGAGTGAGAATAACTTTACTGGAAATAGTTTAGTTCTGATTCAGTCCCTGAAGTAGGTGGTTTCCTTTAAACTCTGAAAAGAAATGTGTTTGGCTTAAAGGAACAGTTCACCCAAAATTGAAAGATTTCATTGTAATTTACTCTCTGTAAACCAGAATGTTGCTTATTTTAAAGAAAAGGTAAGAATAATATTTGTTGTGGTAACCAACACCCACAATATCCCTTTATTGTGGGTAACCAACACCCACAATATCCCCCCTCCAACTCACTGTGTGTTGCATTTCAATACATTTAAAACAGTCAAACCTGTTTCCACTTATTCTGTCTTGCAGTTCTTCCACCAGTTCAGAGTTGCTTACCAGGGCAGGACAGGCCAAGTTTCTTGACACCAACTCCCTTACAGGGCGATATACAATACGCAGCTGTGGGATATGTTCACATTATCAACCTCTGTGCCCAAAACTCAGGCAACAGGTCTGAAATACAGTATATGTGGTGTTGAATTAAAACTAAACAAGCTAGTGCAAAAAGTGCCTTTATAACCACAGACTAAAGAACAAAAGGCACATCATTTATCATAAGCATTTATCAGGTGATCTCAGAACTCAGATTTACAATATAAATATATAAGGTTGAATCTGTTGACCTGCTCACTTGATTATCTTTGTTTCAGTAAACAGGTTTTACTTGTACTGAAATAAACTGTAATCTGATCTTTATATTGCTCTTGCATAGCATTGTTGACTTCCAGATCAGTGGTCCATCAAATATGTCCAAGACCTTGAAGAATGAAAGTCACAGCATTGCCGTGGCAACACTGACCTGGACACCACAGGAAATGGACCTACATCGTCATGTACCCGTGTGTTTCTCAGCAGAGACACTTCACAGGTATAAAGAAGTCTGCCCTTAAACTAATTGGTTATTCATGATCCGTGAGATGTTTCCCAAGAGCTCTTTTTTGATTTCCTCTTCTTAACTAGCCAATCAGAGATGAGGTGCATCGTGGTGTTTGTGGCAAAATCAAAGGTTCTCTCAGGTAAATGACTTTTGTGTTTAAAATGAAAAATATTTTTTATTAACACAATGGATGATTGCATTTAGGAAAAGTTCATTTACAAATGAAAATTCTGTCATCAATGTTGAGAAAGTTACTCAAAATGAGTAATCTGCAACAAATGACTAATTACTTCTCTAAAAATATGTAATCAGATACTTTACTGATTACTTCATCTAAAAGTAATCACATTACAAATTATGTTACTTTTAAGTTACTTTCTAAATCACTTTATCTATTAAAGTTTTACTTTATAAAAATTGTAATTACGTGTTGCGTGTAGCGAATCCTCGCATGAGGCTGCGGGTTCACAGAAGGATATTAATGGCTTTTAAATAAATAAACAGTTTTCTTGTTTAAAAATGATGACAGAATTTTCTTTTATTGGGTACACTAACCAACTAACTAAATCAGGCTACATTAGAATGGTGAGACTGATTAAATATATTTATTAAGGTGACGCAGAGGTCATATGTGAAGATCACAGAATCAGCATTGTAATAAGTAAATCCTCAATGAAGGAGATTGACCAGAACTGGCTTCAACTGAGCGACCCCACCTGCTCTCTTACCTCAAATGAAACCCATATATTGGGCACTGTGTCCCTTAACACCTGTGGCACAACAATGGAGGTAAAGCTACTGCTATCTGTGTTATTCACTCAAATTAAAAGGTTTGAAGAATCTTTCAAAGTCGAAACATTTTCAATATCAACATGAAATGTTGTTTGCATCCTATTTGTACTGGCTTGAAAAGACAATATACTGTCACATTCAGTTTGTAAAAATGTTGTCACTTAAACCCAATTTTGGTTTAAAATATCTGATCTTAGGTGATTTTGGTTCAAAATATGTGACAAAATCCATATGTCCACTATGCTTAGAGAAAATGCAGTGAGACTATATTTTATAATGCCCATTTGGCTGGGCAATCCAAAACATTTTAAGCCATTTTTCCCAGTCTCAATAGTGGAGTAGTTACTGAATTTCTGCTTTGCAGAGTAACATAATCTGATGTATTTACAAGTGAAATTAGGTTATTCATTATGTAGAAATGTAGGACTTGATTTTATCCATCAGGACTAGATTGTATCTTGAAAAGTAGGCATTACATACCAGTACATTACCGGTGGTCAGATGCGAGGTGTTAAAAAAAGAGGATAAAAGGAAAGTCATTTCAGAGGCAGAGCAGGTTAATACATGTTTAATGCAAGTGCAAATATTTTTAAAGAAAATTGGGCACACTTTATATTAGGTAGTGTTAACTACTATGTACTAACATTAAATACATCCAAGACTATGCATTTACTGAGTACATAACTACACGTTGTTCTGCAAAATGCCCAGATTTGCTGCTACTGATTTACGGGTAGGTTTAGGTGTAAGGGTAGTGTTAGGATTAGGGTTTAGAGTTAGGTCTTGGGGTAAAAGGTCATAGATTTGGGTGGGGGTTAGGGGTTAAGTTGTGTAACAGTGTAACTACAAATGTAATTAAATGCAAGTACTTTAAATGTAATTACAATGCAACAATTTGTATATACATAATATATACAGTACACTGTAACAAATTGTTAAGTACATAGTAGTTATGGTCACCTAATATAGAGTGGGTCCAAACTTTTTTTATTTGGAATGACATGTATCCTTCACAATCCAACCAGAAATAAATGATGTCAATTCTGATTGCATGTTGACTTAAAAGTAACTTCAGTGATACGTCCAATAACATACTTTTTTCTGTTTCTACATTTTGCTTTCACACATTAACCTCCACACCAATCAGGACTCAGGAGATTTCTTGGTCTTCAAAAATGAGATAAATTCCTTTGAGAACCCTAATGCAGTAATCACCAGACGCAACCAAGTGAAGATTGGCTTCTCCTGCCAGTATCCCAAAGTAGCCAGTGTGTCCAGCCACTACGTTAACCATAAGTCTGACTACATCTTTACTGAATCCAGCTTTGGCACATTTGGTTACACATTTGAAATATTTACTGACAAAAACTTCAGTAGTCAAGTAGATCCTAGTCTGTATCCAGTGGAGATAAATTTGATGGACATGCTCTACATGGGCATTGAAGCCCGTTCTACTCTCCCTGAGGTCAGACTCTTTGTTGAGTCTTGCAGGGCCACTCCAGAAGACAACCTGTATACTGCCCTCTATTATGACATCATCAAAGATGGGTAAACATCTTAAACTAACACATCTGACAGTAGCAAAAATGTGACAAAAATAGACCCAATAAGTAATATACAGATGTGTTTGTTTAGGTAACATTTGTGCTTTGTAACACATAAACAGAATATGGAAAGGTCTTAATTTACTGCAGATAATCTCGTTTTAAAATAGACCAAAAACAATTTAACATGTTGCATACATGTTGAAATACTCCCCACAGAGCGATGTGATGCTAACTTGGCTCTCTGGTGCTGGCAGATTAACTATAACAATTTATCAGTGAAAATATCTTTATTATTTTACCAGTAATCAGCCAATAATATATCAGTGCGCTGATATCATGCACCCCCACAAGCCCCCGTTGGTAGATATTATTACTACACCATTCTGGGTGCAAAAAGTACCTTTTAGCAGCAATTGCAGCTTGTGACCACAAATGTTGGTGTAGCACTAAAGGTATAACTATATGATATTTTATACATTATATCTTTCAACTCATTATCCAAACACAAATGTGCTACCTGACAGAACAAGTGGTGTCCTTCGTTACACCATAATTCGGTAACACTTTCAGAAATCAAATTAGCCTTGATAACTTTTTGTGCTGCTCAATCAGAATCATCCATATTTGCAGGAAATTGGACTATTAACTACTAAAGGAATAGTTCACCCTAAAATGAAAATTCTCTCATCATTTACTCACCCTCATGCCATCCCAGATGTGTATAATTTTCTTTCTCCTGTAGAACGCAAATGAAGATTTTCAGAACACCTCAGCTCTGTAGGTCCTTACAATGCAAGTGAATGGTGACCAAAACTTTCAAACTCTAAAAAGCACCTAAAGGCATTTTGAAAGTAATCCAAATGACTCCAGCGGTTTAATCCTTGTTTTCTTAAGAATTGTGTGAGAACAGACCAAAATGTAGCTCCTTTTTCACTGTGTACATTGCCATTGCAGTCTCTAGACACGATCATGATTTCAAGCTCAATTACACTTCTTAGTGCTTGACACATATGCGGTAGATGACGATAAGAAGTGTAATCGAGCTTGAAATTATGCTCACCAAGGAGACTGCTGATGCCAAGATTTATAGTGAAAAAGGAGTTATATTTTTGTCTGCTCTCACCCAAAAGTGATTGGATTGCTTCAGAAGACATGGATTAAACCACTTGAGTCATATGGATTATTTTATGCTTTCTTTTTATGCTTTTTGGAGGTTCAAATTTACTTGCATTGTGAATGTATATACCTACAGGTATTAGGTATCTGTAGGCTGAGATATTCTAAAAATCTTTGTTTGTGCTCTACAGAAGAAGGAATTCATACACATCAGAGATGGCATGAGGGTAAGTAAATGATGAGAGAATTTTCATTAACTATTCCTTTAATATTGTAAGAAAAGCTACCTGATGCATGAGGAAAAACCTGACAATTAGTTAATAACAATTTACACAAACCTATTGTATGGACTGGAACACTTGGATTGTACAGACGGAGGGTGAGTAAATAACAACACTCTTTTATTTTGTTGTTAACTATCTCAGTAGAAATATTTGAATCAAGACTGGTTTCCCTATAGCGGTGAAGCATTTTGTAAAGAAAAACACGTTTTTGTACTCTAATTGGAGAAAATAAAAAGGTGCTTTTGGCACCATTCAGTGGACATTTCTCATACAAACTGCATGCAAAAAATTGTATGTGGTGGCATGGTTTGGTATCATAATCTGAATTAATCTTAATTTTGAAGTACTTTAGAGCTGCATATAAAAAAAAACAAACAAGAGAAAAGCAGTATTAACTACTTAAATGTCTTAAAAGTTTTATCGAAATAGTTCGCTTTTATACATCCTGATAATGTTGCGTCTTTTGAAGGATTACATTACTCCCCAAGCCTGTTACACAATTCACAGTAAAAATACATATAATATATTGTTTAGCATTTCCTCTTTTGTCAAATAACAGACTTTTGAAATAAATGTCCTACTGTAGCCAATTCATAATGAAACATTTCTGTTTTAGAAGTCACACGTGACTTGGAATATGTTCTTTCAGGTGTATATTGGATAACACGGTCGAGGTGTTTCAAAATGATTCAACAAAGTTTGACTTCGGAATCCAAGCGTTCAAGTTCACAGGAGACTACAACCAGGTACGGCAGATATACATAACAACATTGTAAATTTCATGGAGCAGGATTTGTTTTATTAAAATAGACTGTAATTCTGTTGTCAGGTGTACATCAGCTGCACTGTAATTCTGTGTGCGGATGGAAGTTTGAACTCCAGATGTGCTCAAGGCTGCCTGAGGGAATCCCCACGCAAACGAAGGCGAGATCTGAACCAAGAAACCGCCAGACATTACATCTCACAGGGTCCTTTTCGTGTCTTAAGACAAACTCAGACTTTAGCATCAGGTATATTAGTACAGTCTTACGAATATTATACTACAACTTAAGGGTGGGCGGTATGACCAAAATCTTATATAACAGCATAATATTATCATGATAATGGTTTATTTTTTCTAAAAAATATTATACAAAAATGCTTTATAGTATATTAGATTATGTTATATAGGAACTCATGTACATTTCTTAATTGAATTGTAAAAGTAATTTTTTTTATCTTTAACTGTGTATGTCTCTCTGGGTGCTGCCATGTTCACGTCATACTCACGCATCTTTAAGTGGTGTTCTATTCTATTTTTTTAGTTTTTTAATGGAAGTAGAATGTTGGAATTGCCGACTTTCTGAGTTGAATGGAACACAGAATAACAACATTACATTACATCTATGTTGACACATTTTTACCATTGCACATTAGTATACTGTGATACTGACCAGCCATAAAATGATTCAGTGTTGTTTTCTTTTTTAACCATATTGCTCTTTCATTTTTTAGCTTCGGAAAACGGTGGTTCTCTGCATATCAGTGCTAGCACTGGGGTCTTTGCAGGACTCTTCATTGTCTCGCTTGTTCTGGTGGGACTGTTTGCATATAATGCCAAAAAAAAAGCAAAAGCACTTGACCATCAGCATCTGTTGTCCAGCTTCTAAAATAATTTTGGGTTGGCTCACATGCTGTAGGTACTACGTGGATCCACACAAGTGAAATGAGCATTCCAGTTTGCTAACATTATGAATGTGATCTCATTAATATTTTTAGGGAAGTCGAATAAAGTGACAACAACAAAAATGTAAAATCTTTCAAGTTAAAGTATAAAGACACACAGATATTTACAAAAATGAATAATGTTTACCTAATGTCATGTAATATATGATAGTGTAACAGTTTGTGTTCAGAATACATTATTTGTTAGTTTTAACTCTGTTTAGTGTGTAATGAACAATAAATAATCATTGAAAAATCCATTTGTTTTTATTTAAAAATTATTGTATTTAATTGTAATATTAGCTAATTTGCATGTCCCACATCATTACCATTGCATTTGTATGGGCTATACAGAATTAATAATTGAATTGTACCTAACTTGTGTCTTTAATGAAAGCTCAATATTATGATTTCACTGTCTTGGTAGTGTTTTCTAAGGGGAAAATGCAGAAAACAATATGTGTTTGTCCTTATACTTTTAACCTTGTTTTGATGTAACAATTCCCCCCTTTCCATCATTATGTCTTTGAACAAATGTTAAAAAGAGGTTCTCTTACAGTCTTTATCATTAGTACACTTAAATTGGCCACTGGCTCCCTTTAATCTCACTCTCCCACTGATCAGCTGATCCAGCACTGGCCATGCACCATCAAGGCCCGGTGACGCCCTCCAACTCATCACAAATGTTTAAAAAAGTATTTGCCAAAATGCACACATGTTGACCTGCATATGGGACAAAAGCAAATTAAAATCTTTGCATGCCAACTAAAGAGAGAAACTTGAAAACTGAAAAATGTTTTATAATCACATAAAAAGTGTACATGCCTGAGCTTGACCAGAATTTTTTTGTGAAAGTAATGGATACACATTTGAAAAAATACTTCCTTAAATTACAAGAGAGAGAGAGAGAGAAACAGAGAGTGTGCAATCACCTGTTGCCACACCCAAGCAGAGATGCTGTAAGCTTTCTGAAGGTCAGCTTTTTCAGTGGTAAAATAGCCATCCAAGTGGGGGTATTCCTCTCTATTTCACGGTAGCCGGTGCACAAGAGTCGATCACTATAGAAAACACAATGTCCTCCGCCATTTTAAACAGTATGTATCCAATATGGAAACTCCGGTAAGAGGTAAGCACCTTGAGTTGTGTAATCAATCAGTTTGTTGTGTCTCAGCTGCAATGAGCCTTAATGCTGAAGTTGTTTGTTTAAAGCCGTTAAAAGCTATTTCCTAGCTTTAGTAATGTAGAAGTAATACAAGCAATCACACAGTGCTGTTCCATGCAAACAATGACTAACAGATTCACTTCACATCACCAACTGTCTCATATTACACACAAAAATTATCTTTTGCCACCACCTTGTAACAAGGCTGGCAACAGGCAAACAAAGAGACAATGACGATGATGAAGTGGGAACCCAGGTGCAGTTTATTATTCAAAGTAATATCCAAAAACAATGAATCTAAATGTGAACAAAAGACTTGACTTGACTTGACATAAAACTAGACTTGGCTTCGCTTGAACAAAAACAACAGCGTTGCATTCACATTCAATACTTGACAACGACACAATGGAAAAAATTCGGCTTAAGTACATGGACATGGGAAACATCCACCAATGAAAACATGACACATGAACATGGAGGGAAACATGAAATCGCATGACAAGGGAACCACATGACATGAAACAGGAACTAGACTTTTCAAAACAAAAGACATGAAATACATGAACACACACATAAAACATTACACACCCGCTGGCTAACATATGTAATGTAAAAAAATATATATATGTAAAAAGAGACACATAGCCTACATTAGCTCTTAATGCATATGCACTGCTCTTACACTTTAGTGTAAGACAACGAACACAAGCGGAGCGATACACACTGTGAAGCGTCCAAGTGCTGATGGTGTCAGAACATCGGAGCTCATGGAGCATCTCTCATCCAATCAGATTCGAGGACCGGAACTAACTGTTGTATATATCAGGATTCAGACCGCATCATAGCACAGAAACTGCGCTAGTTAAAATGACAAATGATTTACTTTTGGCTTCTGACCAAGGCTGCATCTCAATATTAGTTCTACTCGATCTTAGCGCTGCGTTCGACACTATAGATCATAAAATACTCTTGGATCGACTACAAAACTACACTGGTGTTCAGGGACAGGCATTAAGCTGGTTTAGATCGTACTTATCAGACCGTTACCATTTTGTCTGTTTAAATGGGGAAAAATCAAAAATAACGTCAGTAGACTATGGAGTGCCACAAGGATCTGTGTTAGGCCCTCTATTATTCTCAATATATATGCTGCCACTTGGTAAAATTATAAGAAAACATGGAATTAATTTCCACTGTTATGCTGATGACACTCAATTATATATCTCATCACGACCAGATGAAAACACTAACTTATCTAACTTGACAGAGTATCTTAAAGATATAAAATGCTGGATGACGTGTAATTTCCTGTTATTAAATTCCGATAAAACGGAGGTATTACTTATTGGTCCAAAAAACTACCCACAAAATCCCTTACAATACAACTTTAATTTAGAAGGATGTCCTGTTACATTATCCACTACAGTAAAAGACCTGGGTGTTATACTAGACCGCAACTTGACTTTCGAAAATCATATTTCATCTGTTACGAGAACAGCCTTTTTCCACCTTAGAAACATTGCTAAGCTACGTAACATGCTATCTGTTTCTGATGCAGAAAAGTTAGTTCATGCATTCATGACCTCGAGACTAGATTACTGTAATGCTTTATTAGCTGGTTGCCCTGCATCCTCAATAAACAAGCTGCAGTTAGTCCAAAATGCAGCCGCTAGAGTTCTTACTAGGTCAAGAAAATATGATCATATAACACCGATTTTATCATCTCTACACTGGCTACCTATTAAGTTCCGTATCAATTACAAAGTATTACTACTGACCTATAAAGCCCTAAATGGTTTATCTCCGGTGTATTTAACGGATCTTCTATCGCCATACAATCCATCGCGCTCTTTAAGATCACTAAATTCGAGGCTTCTGGTCATACCTAGGATATCTAAGTCCACTAATGGAGGGAGGGCGTTCTCACATTTAGCTCCTAAACTCTGGAATAGCCTTCCTGATATTGTTCGAGGCTCAGACTCGCTGTCCCAGTTTAAAACTAGATTAAAGACGCATCTCTTTAACCAAGCATTCACATAATGCTTACTTTTTATACTACTGCTGAATCAGTTATAATGCATTATTATTATGAACATCAGCTATGCTAATTATTTTCCATCTGCTTTTCTGCTGTTATCTCGGGACGCCAGTCCCGAGGTAAATAGCGTTCGTCAGCTCCAGTTTGTATCCAGCCTCTCACGGAGACTTCAGATGCCCCATCACCATGGACTACGATCTTGAAATGGGATACATAGACTAACTATTGCCAACAAAAGCCTTCATCAGCCAAACAAGGACAATTGCATCTAAGTGAACTTCTGGAATTTAATCAAGGGTGGACTTCAAAGACACTGGTCACTAATCTTGCAGTTCAAACACAATCACTGTCTAAATACTGACCCTTAGCACTTAGTAAGTTTAATAATTTTTTAAATCATGTTTTTTAACTATAAATAATTCTTATTTACATTATTCATGATGTTAGCCAGAGGGGAACTGGCCCCCACAGTGAGTCTGGTTTCTCCCAAGGTTATTTTTCTCCATTAACCATCATCTTTTGGAGTTTTGTGTTCCTTGCCACAGTCGCCTTCGGCTTGCTCACTGGGGTTATTAATACAATTATTATTTGATTATTTTTAAACACGATAAAGAATCATATCTTATCTAATTCCACAACAGGGCTCCAAACAAAAAAATCAATTAAGGAGCGATTGGCTCCTATAGGGGGAAAAACAGGCGCCCAATTTTTTTTTTTTTTTTCATTTTTAACTCCTTCCATTCCTTTTCGTCCCGCAGCTCGCTACAGTGTAGTCTGTGGAGCATTCTTCGCAATTATGTGATCACGTGCATTTTTTATGCTTGTTACTGTCACCGTGTTTTCTAACAAGTCTCTTTTTTTTAAATGGTTAGTTCCTGCAATGAACTCCGTTTTCCCCGCTATTTCTTTGATATAAACTTTTGTAATGTATCTTGGGAAATGTAATGCAAATTTTAAAATCAAAGGGAGTAAACTTTTACTGTCGCCAATGGCGACGTTGACAGAAATTACACTTATAAATAAATTTATTTGGTCACAAATGCAACCATTTTTAGTCGCAGTTTGGAGCCCTGCACAAGGATGATGATTTATCGACTTTATAGACATTACATTTTTATCGTCTGTTAATGCTGAACTTCTGTAAAGCTGCTTTGAAACGATGTGTGTTGTGAAAGGCTCTATACAAATAAAATTGACTTGACTTGACTATATATATATATATATATATATACATTTATATATCTGAGTTACCATAGACTGTGTCTGTTCAAACCATTCTGGCCATTCTCTGTTGATCTCTCTCATCAATTTTACAACTTATTTGCCACGACGATGTAATGTCAACAAACCCAGAAACTTGGTGAAAGCACAGGTAACTGTGAGGAGGTACTTGTTACCTCATAAGGACTTGGGGATTGGTCCAATCCAATCCACCTGGAGGTGGGACCACGGGAATGTAATCCCTCAGTTCTGGAGTGGGGCTCGATCCAGCAGTCTGGACGGCTGGCACTGGCTACAGATCAGGCATCCTTTGACATAGGAATGGGTGTCGTGGGCCATCGATGGCCAATAAATGACTTGCTGGAGGGTCTAGAGTTTGTTTGTTTGTTTTATTTGGATCCCCATTAGCTTCAGCATAAGCTAAAAGGTATTCTTCCTGGGGTGCTACAATCTTCCATGTGACAATAGAATTTATTACATCACATTACACACTATACGCACAGGACATTACACAACATTTAAAATACATATTGTACAATTAACGCCATTGATCACAAAAATAATAAAAAATAATAAAACATAATTAAAATAAAATGTCGCTACTCCGAATATATCTATATCAAAAAATAAACTAACTAAGAACCCTACAACAATATCTCCTTAAATTAAAGTAATATTAACTATCTAAGTTTCTTTGAAGGTAATTTTTCTTAAGTGAAGTTTTGAAACCATACAGAGTGTTTTGTTGTTTGATAGTATTTGGGAGCGAATTCCATTCACACATTGCTCTGTACTTAACTGAACGTTGAATTGATTTGGTTTTCACTCTCGGTAAAATAAAACTACCTCCTACTGCATGCCTCATTGGATAATGATGTGTATCAATACTAAAGGATACTTTTGTATATAAAGTGAAAGGTGTTTTGTTCGTTGTAACATTATATAAAAATACCATTAGTGAATACACCAATCTATTTTTAACTTTTAACCATGAAAGGCTTTCATGCATTTTGTCAACATTTGATCTAAACCCACATGTGCAGCTTTATTCTGAATCACTTGTAGTTTTTTATATTAATTGATGAAGTATTTGACCAAACCACAGAGCAATAATCAAGATGTGAAAAAAACAAAGCATGAAGTACTTGTTTAACGATCTGTGGTGTAAAATGTTTTGCACACCTTTTAATAACAGACAAAGTATTACCCATTTTAGTTAACAATTTCTGAACATGTCTGTCCCAACACAATCTATTATCAATCATCACTCTCAAAAGTTTAGCCTCTTCTCTTTGCTCAACAAAATTTTGCTCTATGCTGAGTTCAAGTTTCGGTTTGGAAAGTAAAGAAAAAGGAGTTCCAACCACTAAACAGATAGTTTTAGATACATTGAGAACCAGCTTGTTACTCCTTATCCAGTCCATCACTAACTGTAGCTCTCTTTGTAGTTTTGTATTTAAATCACCAATATCAGTTGCTGCTAAATATATAGTGGAATCGTCAGCAAACATTGAAATGCTTGCCTTATCTAAAACAGATGGAAGATAATTAGATCATAAGATTGTGTAGAGGAGCGGCCCAAGACAACTTCCTTGAGGCATGCCTTGTTCCACAACCCTTACCTTTGAAAAACTTCCATTAAAATAAACTAATTGTCTTCTATCTGACAAATAACTTTTTAATCCATAATAATGCGGTTCGTGAAAAACCATAATATTCCAGTTTTTTTAACAGTAAGTCGTGGCCAATTATATCAAATGCTGCAGTGAAATCAAGCATTACAACACCTATTATTTTCCTCTCCTCCATATCCTTGAACCAGTCATCAACCATCTGAGTCAGGTCAGTGGCTGTTGAGTGTTTTCCTCTAAATGCATGCTGAAAATTTGTAATCAAATCATTATTCATAAAATAAGACTGAATCTGTTCATAAATAATTCTTTCCATTATTTTACCAAGAATTGGTAATAAACTTATTGGTCTACTGTTTGACCCAGAGAAAGGCATTTTCTTATTTTTAGGTATTGGCACAACTTCACGTATTTTCCATTCTTGCAAACATATATTATCCATAAAACACAAATTAATTATATGAGCAATAATAGGAGCAATGATTGCAACTATTGGTTTAAGCAACTTATGTTCAAGGTAGTCAACACCAGGTGGTTTGTTTTTACAATTCATCAGAAGTAATTCCACTTTAGAACCACTGACACTCTTGAATTTAAAACTACATGTTTTACCTTACATCATCTTATTTATTAGTGTATTTGATAAATCTGTCTTGTATAGCTGTGTAGTATTTTTAAGTTTATTTATTTTATTTATGAAATAATAATTAAGACAATTAGCTATACCACTCGGTTTAGTAAAAAAATCACCTTCATGTTCTAAATAAGCTGGAGTTGATTATTTCCTCTTAATATATTATTCAGTGTATTCCATAATTGTTTACTGTCATGTTTAATTTCTATAATTTTCTTAGTATAGTACAATTTCTTTTTCTTCTTATTTACCTTGGTTACAAAATTTCTAAGTTTACAATATATTTGCCAGTCCGATTTGAATTTAGATATAATTGCTGCTTGTTTAGCTAGATCTCTCTCTTTCATAAGATCTTTTAATTCTTGATCCAACCACAGGGTGTTAACATTTCGAAAAGTAAACTTTTTTATTGGTGCATGGTTTTCTACAATTCTCATTAAAGTTTGATCAAAAAGCTGAAATGCTTCTCTGGATCCTTTTGTAGAATTACCTCTGACCAGTTTGTATTTCTGACATCATCTTCATATTGTAAAGGATTAAAACTTCTAAATGACCTTTTCATTATTACTTTTGGACCCGATTTAGGAACTTTTGTTTTCCTTACAATTGCAATAAGATTGTGGTCACTAAAACCAACTGGCACTGATAAGCAATTTGAGCAAACTTGTAGTCTATTTATAAACATGTGGTCAATACAGGAAGCTGATCGAGTACCATCCTTTTTTATACATATTCTAGTCGGTTTATTAATTATCTGTGATAATCCACATGCTGTTGCTATGCTCATTAATTTGATTTTCCTAGGACAGTCAGAAGAATTCCAATCTATGTTTAAATCACCCATTAAGTAAGTTTCCAGATTCATACTACTAGCATGATCTAACATGTCACATATTTTGTCCAAATATTCACTATTCGCATTTGGAGGTCGGTAACAGAACCTTATAAGTATTGGTTTTAGATGTTTCAGACTAACTTTTAACCAAATTACTTAGTTCAATTCATCATACCTGCATTCGATGCACTTGTTTCTGATGCAAAGTTCAATCATTAGACTACTTAATTGCCAGACAGCATTGGTCCAATCACTTGATTGTAGTAGATGTCTCCCGATTTCTGATCTTGGAAGTATTTTGTGTCTCTATTAAATGTTATAATCAGTGTCGCCAGATAAATCAAGCCGTGTTTTATTCCTGCCTGATGTAATTTCAATCTCAGATCTTTAAACTGCGCTCTTCTCTTGGACACTTCTGCTGTTAAATCCGGAAAAATTTTGACATTCATCCCTTTGAAATGTAGGACTTTTTCTTGTTTTGCTATTTGTAAAATAGCCTCTTTCGTCACATACCTCTGCATCCTGACAATCATCGGTCTCGAACAATGTTTTGTAACAGGCCCCACTCTGTGCGCAATTTCCACTTCAGGTTTATAAAGCAGCTTTAAATACCTCATTAAAGAGGGACTCCATGAATTCAGTGGGTTTTCCTTTTTCCATATCCTTGTCGAGGCCAAATACTCGGAGGTTAAATCTTTGGCTGTGACTCTCCAACTTTTTAGTTTTATCTCTCAGTTCTTTGTTTTCTTTCTGGAGAGCTTTACACACACGCTCCGCTTCATCCATTCTGTCGTGCATGCCGGACAAGCCCGACTCCACATCCACAAGTTTGTCTTTACAATCTTTCAGTCCGAGTTTTAGTACATCAAACTGCGGTTTTAAATTATTCATTGCCTCGTTTATTTCTTCCTTTATTATTTCACGGATCAAGGCAGCTAATTCAGCTTTATTCACCTGCGAAGCGTCGCTTTCCATTTCCCTCTCAGCTGATCCTCTCCCAGCTGGAACAGGTGAGGAAACAATAGGGTAGGAGATAACCTGCGGTGCTTTTTTCCTCGGCATCCAGTGATCATTTCCTCGTCTTTACTGGACTGATTTTCATTCACATCAATAGTTCTTAATCGAGAGGAAACTTTGGAATCTTTAATTGTTTTTGGAGTTCAGCGTCAGCATGGAGTTTGATCATGTCTCTCGGTATCGGTCCAGCGTTTGAGGAGGTTAATATCGTCTTTTCCTGGCTGTTGGACTAGATATGTTACTGGCCCTGTCCGTTTCACCAAGGTGTACTTAGACGTGGCACAGGGGATCAGCAACAGCACCCGGTCTCCAAGGGTGAAATTCACAAGCTGTGGCTGGGCAGTCATATGTGCGCTTCTGGGCCTGTTGGGCCTCAGCCAGATGTTCATGCACTAGGGGCATCACTTTCTCGATCCTCTTTCTCATCTCATGTGCATGTCCCAGGCTGGTGACGAACATCAAAGGGTGTGAATCCCGTGGATGCCTGAGGCACTTCGCTGATGCTGAACTTCAGTATATATGCTGAACACTACTGTCAGTCTCTACATTTTGTTGAATCTGTCAGTGAGCTAATCTTCCATTGATATTGGCATACCATTTTAATGGTTTTGAATTGCACCATACAAGCTTTGCATTGCATTGATACAAAAAACTTTGTGTCCCAGAACAAGATAGTTTATTCAATTATATTGAGTGAAGAATCCATGAATTACACATTGGAGAACATGAAAATGGTCAGAGTTGCACAACCCAATCACAAGAGGTTACAAACAAAAGCCAACAAGAGGAATAAAAGAATGACGCAAAAGTGGTTTTACAGGTTTTTCAACAACTTTTTAACCGGTAAAGGTTGGTTGAGGAAGCAGGAACAGGCTGAACAGTAAAACATAAATTTTTAATGTGAAACTTAAATTAAATCGGCCGCATGTGTCTCTATCTCTCGAACTGGCACCTCCAGCTCCCCTTTATCTCACTCTCCACTCTCCCGCTGATCAGCTGATTCAGCGCTGGCCGTGCACCATCAAGGCCCAGTCATGCCCTCCTCCTTGTCACAAAAAATGTTTTTTTTAAAAAAAATGGTCAAAATGCACACTTGCTGAACTGCCTATGTGACAAAACAAATTAAATTCTTTACATGCCAACAAAAGGGAGCAACTTCCTTCTGAAAATCCACATAATCACAGACAGACTTGCTGTCTACTGGGTCGTGGTGAGCTGCGATAGCGGCAACATACACCTTCAAGGTGGACGGGGACAGCTTCCCCTCCAACCTCTCCTGTAGGAACAGGAGCACCGACCTAACTGCGCACCTCTGTGGGTCTTCTGCCCGGGAAGAACACCAATTCACGAACAGACACCATTTCAGGGCGTAGAGTTGCTACGTGGCTACGACCGTGGTGGTAGACCAGCTAGATCTTCCGCGTCCCGTCCAGGGGCCAGACGTGGAGGTTCCAAAGGTCTGGGTGCGGATGCCAGAGCGTGCCCCATCCCTGAGAAAGAAGGTCTTTCCTCAGGGGAATTCGCCAGGGAGGGGCTGTCGCGAGGAGTACGAGGTCCGAGAACCAGGCCCGGATGGGCCAGTAAGGAGCCACGAGAGTGACTTGCTCCTCGTCCTCCCTGACCTTGCACAGCACCTGTGCAAGAAGGCTCACTGGGGGGAATGCGTACTTGCGCAGCCCCACCAGCCAGCTGTGTGCCAGTGCATCTGCCCCGAGGGGAGCCTCTGAGTGGGCGTACCAGAGCGGGCAGTGGGAGGTCTCTCGGGAGGCAAAGGGGTATACCTGGGCCTTGCCGAACCATTCCCAAATCAGCTGATCCGAGTGGGGGTGAAGCCTCCACTCTCCGCCGGGCAAGCGTTATCGTAACAGCGCGTCCGCAGTGGCACGCAGCGACTTGAGTCGGTGCTGGCTCCAAAGGAGGAGACGACGGGTGAGTTGTAACATGTGGCGGGAGCGTACGCCGCCTTGGCGATTTATGTACGCGACCGCAGTGGTGCTGTCCAACCTGACTAGGATATGTTCATCCCGAATTAATGGGAGAAACTTCCGCAGGGCCAAAAGGATGGTCAACAACTCGAGGCAGTTGATGTGCCAACGCAGCTGGGCCCCTTTCCAATGGCCTGAGGCTGCGTTCCCGTTGCAAACGGCACCCCAACCCAATCTGGAGGCGTCGGTCGTGACCAGGACACGTCTTGACACCTGCTGTAGGGGTACTCCTGCCCGTAAGAAACAGAGGTCTGTCCAGGGGTTGAATGCTTGGCGGCAGGCGGGGGTGATTTTGTTACCCGGTGCGTGCCGTGGCGCCATGCTCGTCTCGGGACTCGGGTACGAAGCCAGTGTTGGAGCGGTCTCATATGCATCAACCCCAGTGGCACGACCGCCGAGGAGGACGTCATATGCCCCAGGATCCTCTGGAAAGGTTTTAAAGGATACAAAAAACTTTGTGTCCCAGAACAAGATAGTTTATTCAATTATATTGAGTGAAGAATCCATGAATACATGAATTACACATTGGAGAACATGAAAATGGTCAGAGTTGCACCACCCAATCACAAGAGGTTACAAACAAAAGCCAACAAGAGGAATAAAAGAATGACGCAAAAGTGGTTTTACAGGTTTTTCAACAACTTTTTAACCGGTAAAGGTTGGTTGAGGAAGCAGGAACAGGCTGAACAGTAAAACATAAATTTTTAATGTGAAACTTAAATTAAATCGGCCGCATGTGTCTCTATCTCTCGAACTGGCACCTCCAGCTCCCCTTTATCTCACTCTCCACTCTCCCGCTGATCAGCTGATTCAGCGCTGGCCGTGCACCATCAAGGCCCAGTCATGCCCTCCTCCTTGTCACAAAAAATGTTTTAAAAAAAAAAAATGGTCAAAATGCACACTTGCTGAACTGCCTATGTGACAAAACAAATTAAATTCTTTACATGCCAACAAAAGGGAGCAACTTCCTTCTGAAAATCCACATAATCACAGACAGACTTGCTGTCTACTGGGTCGTGGTGAGCTGCGATAGCGGCAACATACACCTTCAAGGTGGACGGGGACAGCCTCCCCTCCAACCTCTCCTGTAGGAACAGGAGCACCGACCTAACTGCGCACCTCTGTGGGTCTTCTGCCCGGGAAGAACACCAATTCACGAACAGACACCATTTCAGGGCGTAGAGTTGCTACGTGGCTACGACCGTGGTGGTAGACCAGCTAGATCTTCCGCGTCCTGTCCAGGGGCCAGACGTGGAGGTTCCAAAGGTCTGGGTGTGGATGCCAGAGCGTGCCCCATCCCTGAGAAAGAAGGTCTTTCCTCAGGGGAATTCGCCAGGGAGGGGCTGTCGCGAGGAGTACGAGGTCCGAGAACCAGGCCCGGATGGGCCAGTAAGGAGCCACGAGAGTGACTTGCTCCTCGTCCTCCCTGACCTTGCACAGCACCTGTGCAAGAAGGCTCACTGGGGGGAATGCGTACTTGCGCAGCCCCACCAGCCAGCTGTGTGCCAGTGCATCTGCCCCGAGGGGAGCCTCTGAGTGGGCGTACCAGAGCAGGCAGTGGGAGGTCTCTCGGGAGGCAAAGGGGTATACCTGGGCCTTGCCGAACCATTCCCAAATCAGCTGATCCGAGTGGGGGTGAAGCCTCCACTCTCCGCCGGGCAAGCGTTATCGTAACAGCGCGTCCGCAGTGGCACGCAGCGACTTGAGTCGGTGCTGGCTCCAAAGGAGGAGACGACGGGTGAGTTGTGACATGTGGCGGGAGCGTACGCCGCCTTGGCGATTTATGTACGCGACCGCAGTGGTGCTGTCCAACCTGACTAGGATATGTTCATCCCGAATTAATGGGAGAAACTTCCGCAGGGCCAAAAGGATGGTCAACAACTCGAGGCAGTTGATGTGCCAACGCAGCTGGGCCCCTTTCCAATGGCCTGAGGCTGCGTTCCCGTTGCAAACGGCACCCCAACCCGATCTGGAGGCGTCGGTCGTGACCAGGACACGTCTGGACACCTGCTGTAGGGGTACTCCTGCCCGTAAGAAACAGAGGTCTGTCCAGGGGTTGAATGCTTGGCGGCAGGCGGGGGTGATTTTGTTACCCGGTGCGTGCCGTGGCGCCATGCTCGTCTCGGGACTCGGGTACGAAGCCAGTGTTGGAGCGGTCTCATATGCATCAACCCCAGTGGCGCGACCGCCGAGGAGGACGTCATATGCCCCAGGATCCTCTGGAAAGGTTTTAAAGGATACAAAAAACTTTGTGTCCCAGAACAAGATAGTTTATTCAATTATATTGAGTGAAGAATCCATGAATACATGAATTACACATTGGAGAACATGAAAATGGTCAGAGTTGCACCACCCAATCACAAGAGGTTACAAACAAATGCCAACAAGAGGAATAAAAGAATGACGCAAAAGTGGTTTTACAGGTTTTTCAACAACTTTTTAACCGGTAAAGGTTGGTTGAGGAAGCAGGAACAGGCTGAACAGTAAAACATAAATTTTTAATGTGAAACTTAAATTAAATCGGCCGCATGTGTCTCTATCTCTCGAACTGGCACCTCCAGCTCCCCTTTATCTCACTCTCCACTCTCCCGCTGATCAGCTGATTCAGCGCTGGCCGTGCACCATCAAGGCCCAGTCATGCCCTCCTCCTTGTCACAAAAAATGTTTTAAAAAAAAAAAATGGTCAAAATGCACACTTGCTGAACTGCCTATGTGACAAAACAAATTAAATTCTTTACATGCCAACAAAAGGGAGCAACTTCCTTCTGAAAATCCACATAATCACAGACAGACTTGCTGTCTACTGGGTCGTGGTGAGCTGCGATAGCGGCAACATACACCTTCAAGGTGGACGGGGACAGCCTCCCCTCCAACCTCTCCTGTAGGAACAGGAGCACCGACCTAACTGCACACCTCTGTGGGTCTTCTGCCCGGGAAGAACACCAATTCACGAACAGACACCATTTCAGGGCGTAGAGTTGCTACGTGGCTACGACCGTGGTGGTAGACCAGCTAGATCTTCCGCGTCCTGTCCAGGGGCCAGACGTGGAGGTTCCAAAGGTCTGGGTGTGGATGCCAGAGCGTGCCCCATCCCTGAGAAAGAAGGTCTTTCCTCAGGGGAATTCGCCAGGGAGGGGCTGTCGCGAGGAGTACGAGGTCCGAGAACCAGGCCCGGATGGGCCAGTAAGGAGCCACGAGAGTGACTTGCTCCTCGTCCTCCCTGACCTTGCACAGCACCTGTGCAAGAAGGCTCACTGGGGGGAATGCGTACTTGCGCAGCCCCACCAGCCAGCTGTGTGCCAGTGCATCTGCCCCGAGGGGAGCCTCTGAGTGGGCGTACCAGAGCAGGCAGTGGGAGGTCTCTCGGGAGGCAAAGGGGTATACCTGGGCCTTGCCGAACCATTCCCAAATCAGCTGATCCGAGTGGGGGTGAAGCCTCCACTCTCCGCCGGGCAAGCGTTATCGTAACAGCGCGTCCGCAGTGGCACGCAGCGACTTGAGTCGGTGCTGGCTCCAAAGGAGGAGACGACGGGTGAGTTGTAACATGTGGCGGGAGCGTACGCCGCCTTGGCGATTTATGTACGCGACCGCAGTGGTGCTGTCCAACCTGACTAGGATATGTTCATCCCGAATTAATGGGAGAAACTTCCGCAGGGCCAAAAGGATGGTCAACAACTCGAGGCAGTTGATGTGCCAACGCAGCTGGGCCCCTTTCCAATGGCCTGAGGCTGCGTTCCCATTGCAAACGGCACCCCAACCCAATCTGGAGGCGTCGGTCGTGACCAGGACACGTCTTGACACCTGCTGTAGGGGTACTCCTGCCCGTAAGAAACAGAGGTCTGTCCAGGGGTTGAATGCTTGGCGGCAGGCGGGGGTGATTTTGTTACCCGGTGCGTGCCGTGGCGCCATGCTCGTCTCGGGACTCGGGTACGAAGCCAGTGTTGGAGCGGTCTCATATGCATCAACCCCAGTGGCGCGACCGCCGAGGAGGACGTCATATGCCCCAGGATCCTCTGGAAAGGTTTTAAAGGATACAAAAAACTTTGTGTCCCAGAACAAGATAGTTTATTCAATTATATTGAGTGAAGAATCCATGAATACATGAATTACACATTGGAGAACATGAAAATGGTCAGAGTTGCACCACCCAATCACAAGAGGTTACAAACAAAAGCCAACAAGAGGAATAAAAGAATGACGCAAAAGTGGTTTTACAGGTTTTTCAACAACTTTTTAACCGGTAAAGGTTGGTTGAGGAAGCAGGAACAGGCTGAACAGTAAAACATACATTTTTAATGTGAAACTTAAATTAAATTGGCCGCATGTGTCTCTATCTCTCGAACTGGCACCTCCAGCTCCCCTTTATCTCACTCTCCACTCTCCCGCTGATCAGCTGATTCAGCGCTGGCCGTGCACCATCAAGGCCCAGTCATGCCCTCCTCCTTGTCACAAAAAATGTTTTTAAAAAAAAAAATGGTCAAAATGCACACTTGCTGAACTGCCTATGTGACAAAACAAATTAAATTCTTTACATGCCAACAAAAGGGAGCAACTTCCTTCTGAAAATCCACATAATCACAGACAGACTTGCTGTCTACTGGGTCATGGTGAGCTGCGATAGCGGCAACATACACCTTCAAGGTGGACGGGGACAGCCTCCCCTCCAACCTCTCCTGTAGGAACAGGAGCACCGACCTAACTGCGCACCTCTGTGGGTCTTCTGCCCGGGAAGAACACCAATTCACGAACAGACACCATTTCAGGGCGTAGAGTTGCTACGTGGCTACGACCGTGGTGGTAGACCAGCTAGATCTTCCGCGTCCTGTCCAGGGGCCAGACGTGGAGGTTCCAAAGGTCTGGGTGTGGATGCCAGAGCGTGCCCCATCCCTGAGAAAGAAGGTCTTTCCTCAGGGGAATTCGCCAGGGAGGGGCTGTCGCGAGGAGTACGAGGTCCGAGAACCAGGCCCGGATGGGCCAGTAAGGAGCCACGAGAGTGACTTGCTCCTCGTCCTCCCTGACCTTGCACAGCACCTGTGCAAGAAGGCTCACTGGGGGGAATGCGTACTTGCGCAGCCCCACCAGCCAGCTGTGTGCCAGTGCATCTGCCCCGAGGGGAGCCTCTGAGTGGGCGTACCAGAGCAGGCAGTGGGAGGTCTCTCGGGAGGCAAAGGGGTATACCTGGGCCTTGCCGAACCATTCCCAAATCAGCTGATCCGAGTGGGGGTGAAGCCTCCACTCTCCGCCGGGCAAGCGTTATCGTAACAGCGCGTCCGCAGTGGCACGCAGCGACTTGAGTCGGTGCTGGCTCCAAAGGAGGAGACGACGGGTGAGTTGTGACATGTGGCGGGAGCGTACGCCGCCTTGGCGATTTATGTACGCGACCGCAGTGGTGCTGTCCAACCTGACTAGGATATGTTCATCCCGAATTAATGGGAGAAACTTCCGCAGGGCCAAAAGGATGGTCAACAACTCGAGGCAGTTGATGTGCCAACGCAGCTGGGCCCCTTTCCAATGGCCTGAGGCTGCGTTCCCGTTGCAAACGGCACCCCAACCCGATCTGGAGGCGTCGGTCGTGACCAGGACACGTCTGGACACCTGCTGTAGGGGTACTCCTGCCCGTAAGAAACAGAGGTCTGTCCAGGGGTTGAATGCTTGGCGGCAGGCGGGGGTGATTTTGTTACCCGGTGCGTGCCGTGGCGCCATGCTCGTCTCGGGACTCGGGTACGAAGCCAGTGTTGGAGCGGTCTCATATGCATCAACCCCAGTGGCGCGACCGCCGAGGAGGACGTCATATGCCCCAGGATCCTCTGGAAAGGTTTTAAAGGATACAAAAAACTTTGTGTCCCAGAACAAGATAGTTTATTCAATTATATTGAGTGAAGAATCCATGAATACATGAATTACACATTGGAGAACATGAAAATGGTCAGAGTTGCACCACCCAATCACAAGAGGTTACAAACAAATGCCAACAAGAGGAATAAAAGAATGACGCAAAAGTGGTTTTACAGGTTTTTCAACAACTTTTTAACCGGTAAAGGTTGGTTGAGGAAGCAGGAACAGGCTGAACAGTAAAACATACATTTTTAATGTGAAACTTAAATTAAATCGGCCGCATGTGTCTCTATCTCTCGAACTGGCACCTCCAGCTCCCCTTTATCTCACTCTCCACTCTCCCGCTGATCAGCTGATTCAGTGCTGGCCGTGCACCATCAAGGCCCAGTCATGCCCTCCTCCTTGTCACAAAAAATGTTTTAAAAAAAAAAAATGGTCAAAATGCACACTTGCTGAACTGCCTATGTGACAAAACAAATTAAATTCTTTACATGCCAACAAAAGGGAGCAACTTCCTTCTGAAAATCCACATAATCACAGACAGACTTGCTGTCTACTGGGTCGTGGTGAGCTGCGATAGCGGCAACATACACCTTCAAGGTGGACGGGGACAGCCTCCCCTCCAACCTCTCCTGTAGGAACAGGAGCACCGACCTAACTGCGCACCTCTGTGAGTCTTCTGCCCGGGAAGAACACCAATTCACGAACAGACACCATTTCAGGGCGTAGAGTTGCTACGTGGCTACGACCGTGGTGGTAGACCAGCTAGATCTTCCGCGTCCTGTCCAGGGGCCAGACGTGGAGGTTCCAAAGGTCTGGGTGCGGATGCCAGAGCGTGCCCCATCCCTGAGAAAGAAGGTCTTTCCTCAGGGGAATTCGCCAGGGAGGGGCTGTCGCGAGGAGTACGAGGTCCGAGGACCAGGCCCGGATGGGCCAGTAAGGAGCCACGAGAGTGACTTGCTCCTCGTCCTCCCTGACCTTGCACAGCACCTGTGCAAGAAGGCTCACTGGGGGGAATGCGTACTTGCGCAGCCCCACCAGCCAGCTGTGTGCCAGTGCATCTGCCCCGAGGGGAGCCTCTGAGTGGGCGTACCAGAGCGGGCAGTGGGAGGTCTCTCGGGAGGCAAAGGGGTATACCTGGGCCTTGCCGAACCATTCCCAAATCAGCTGATCCGAGTGGGGGTGAAGCCTCCACTCTCCGCCGGGCAAGCGTTATCGTAACAGCGCGTCCGCAGTGGCACGCAGCGACTTGAGTCGGTGCTGGCTCCAAAGGAGGAGACGACGGGTGAGTTGTGACATGTGGCGGGAGCGTACGCCGCCTTGGCGATTTATGTACGCGACCGCAGTGGTGCTGTCCAACCTGACTAGGATATGTTCATCCCGAATTAATGGGAGAAACTTCCGCAGGGCCAAAAGGATGGTCAACAACTCGAGGCAGTTGATGTGCCAACGCAGCTGGGCCCCTTTCCAATGGCCTGAGGCTGCGTTCCCGTTGCAAACGGCACCCCAACCCGATCTGGAGGCGTCGGTCGTGACCAGGACACGTCTGGACACCTGCTGTAGGGGTAATCCTGCCCGTAAGAAACAGAGGTCTGTCCAGGGGTTGAATGCTTGGCGGCAGGCGGGGGTGATTTTGTTACCCGGTGCGTGCCGTGGCGCCATGCTCGTCTCGGGACTCGGGTACGAAGCCAGTGTTGGAGCGGTCTCATATGCATCAACCCCAGTGGCGCGACCGCCGAGGAGGACGTCATATGCCCCAGGATCCTCTGGAAAGGTTTTAAAGGATACAAAAAACTTTGTGTCCCAGAACAAGATAGTTTATTCAATTATATTGAGTGAAGAATCCATGAATACATGAATTACACATTGGAGAACATGAAAATGGTCAGAGTTGCACAACCCAATCACAAGAGGTTACAAACAAAAGCCAACAAGAGGAATAAAAGAATGACGCAAAAGTGGTTTTACAGGTTTTTCAACAACTTTTTAACCGGTAAAGGTTGGTTGAGGAAGCAGGAACAGGCTGAACAGTAAAACATACATTTTTAATGTGAAACTTAAATTAAATTGGCCGCATGTGTCTCTATCTCTCGAACTGGCACCTACCATCATGTGTGTACGGCTTGCACACAGCGCCTTTCCCCTCCCTGAGGGTATACCGTGCGCTTTTCTGTCTGAATTCCCGGGACTGGTGAAAATAACACCTTCTCAGGCACAAATATATCTTGGTCCCAGCTGTAAATTTTTCATTTTCAAATAAGAAAAGAGAGATAAGGTCAAAAACAGCTGATGCGACCCATTCCAATTGTAAGTTTTCCCAAAAACAAAAAACATCCAGTGAGCGACAGTTCTGTGGACAGAAATGCCTTGTTGATGAGAGAGGTCAACAGAGAATGGCCAGATTGGTTTGAACTGATAAAGTCTACGGTAACTCAGATAACTGCTCTGTACAATTGTGGTGAGAAGTATATCATCTTAGAATGCCATTCTGAGATGCGGTTTGGCGCTGTTATGGATGCACGAGGGGGACCTATGCGATACTGTGGTTAATCGGTATATATATATATATATATATATATATATATATATATATATATATATATATATATATATATTATTTCTGATTCAAACAAATGTCTCACAGTTAAGATGGTTTGAAACAAGTCTGTCAGAAAGTCAATGTGATGATCCTGCAAAACCTTTGAGAAAGCAAGAACACACAAGAGACTATGCATTCTGTACAATGCGTGCAAATATTCAATTAGACAAGAGGTGTTTTGTGATTTGTTGTCTGATGTTTTCTCTAGCACTGCATTGTTTCACACTATTTTTGGCACCAGTTGCAATTCTGCTCTGTTAAGTAAACCAATGTTAAGCATAATTTAAAAGCCTTATTGTGAAACATCCAAAACAACCAAATGCAGTAGTTGCAAATAAATGGTCAAATCCTGAGCAGTCATGTTCATATTTTCTTAATCATAAATTTAATTTCAAAAAAGAAAACCATTCTAGTTACATCAATGCCTTTAGTACTGGCATTTATCTTTCAACAAGGTATTTAAAGTGTAACTGATTTCATAGGTTGCAAACTGTGTATGTATTTAATATAGTATACATGTATTTAATATAGTAATAACATTAAATTTGGTGTATTTACATGCAACTATTCCTAAACAAACCCTTACCCTATACCTATAGTAAGTAAATGTTTTTATTAATAATAATCAGTAATTACTTGTGTTATTGCACTGTAACAAGGACAAGGAAGTGTAACCCCATTTCCTGTACCACATACAGTACATACATAACATACCTGTGTGATGTGATCCTTCGCTAAACAAAATAATTATGTGCTGTTAAATGAGGTGATGACTGAGGTGAAGATTGAGGTGCTAATTGAAGTGAAAACAATCTGATAAATAAAGGTTCCAAAAAATTCCATTTCGTATTGTCACATGTTGCTTGGCGGCAGGCGGGGGTGATTTTGTTACCCGGTGTGTGCCGTGGCGCCATGCTTGTCTCGGGACTTGGGTCTGAAGCCAGTGTTGGAGCGGTCTCATATGCATCAACCCCAGCGGCGCGACCGCCGAGGAGGACGTCATATGCCCCAGGATCCTCTGGAAAGGTTTTAAAGGGACCGCTGTGCCCGGCCTGAAGGCGGCGAGGCACTTCAACACTGACTGGGCAAGCTCATTGGTGAGCCGTGCCGACATTGAGACCGAGTCTAACTCCATACCGAGAAAAGAGATGCTCTGGACTGGAGTAAGCTTGCTCTTTTCCCGGTTGACCTGAAGCCCCAAACAGCTGAGGAGCCTGAGCACCTGGTCTCTGTGGGTGCATAGTCACTCTCGCGAGTGGGCCAGAATAAGCCAGTCGTCGAGGTAATTGAGTATGCGGATGCCGGCTTCTCGGAGCGGGGCAAGAGCTGCCTCTGCGACTTTCGTGAAGACGCGAGGGGACAGAGACATGCCGAAGGGGAGGACTTGTACTGATATGCCTGGCCATCAAACGCAAACCGCAGGAAGGGGCGGTGTCGAGGCAGGATGGAGACGTGGAAGTACGCGTCCTTCAGGTCTACCGCTGCGAACCAATCTAGATGCCGGACGCAGGTTAAGCGTGAGCATTTTGAATGGGAATTTGTGCAACGCTTGGTTGAGAACTCGCAAGTCCAAGATTGGTCGTAAGCCGCCACCTTTCTTGGATACGATGAGGTAAGGGCTGTAGAAACCCTCCTTCATCTCGGTTGGAGGGACAGGCTCTATCGCGTCTTTGGCCAGAAGAGTTGCGATTTCTGCACGCAGGGACTGGGCATGTTTGCTGGATACCGCGGAAAAGTGGACACCCATGAAGGGGGGGGCGGGGGCCTGGCAAACTGAATTGCGTAACCAAGTCGGATGGTCCAGGCCAGCCAGCGAGATGGGTTGGGAAGTGAAAGCCACGCGTCCAACCTCTGCGCTAGGGGCACCAACGGGACGATTAATTTTGACGTACCCGGCAGTGCTTCGCAGCGGGGTGGACCAGGTAGGGCAGCGTTGGGCGGCGACAGGGTGACCCGCGGCTGGGGTGCTGAGAAAAGACTCAAAGCACTTACCTTGCTCCACACACCCGGCAGGGGGCGGGTTAGTGACTGAGGCGGAGGTCCCGGGTAGGCGTCCTCTAGACTAATTGGAACCGGCCGGCCGGTGAACAGTCGTGGGGCTGGAGACAGGTGGTCTGTGTCCAGGAAGCCGGGACTGTTGAGATCTGGTGGCACAGTGCCGTGAAAACGGTATTTGCGGGCCAGGTGACCCAGAGACAAAAGGAAATAGCTCGTTACAGAGAATATGAGAATGTGAAAACTAATTAGACAAAAACAATTCTCCTCCCGGCCCTCCACCGGGGATGGAGCGGTCTTACCACCTCCGGAGCTAACATCTTGGTCCCTGGGTCGAACATCTACGGACACCCTGGGAGCCTTCCGGGTCCTCGAGGGGGTCCGTGAGACGGGGGCGTCTGCTTCCTGCGGAGTGCTCGACGCTGGGGCTGAGAGCTGGGCCCGGGTTGAGGCGGAGCAGGGTGTTTCATAGCCGCAGGAGGACGCCCTCGGCGAGCAGACAGGGCATGGTCCATGGCGGCAGGCTTGCGGCGGGGCAGGGTGTGCGGTGGCCTCTGTCTGCTTCACCGCTGAGGACTGCTGGGCAGAGTCGTCAATGGTGGCGCCGAATGGACGGGGCTGGGAGACTGGGGTGTGGGAGAAGGCGTGCCTTGTCTACCTCCCGCATTTCGACCAGGTCCAGTCCACAGATGCGTTTCTGGACCACAAAGGGTGGCCATCGCCTGTTCGAGTGCCGGCGCTTCTGACCTCCGTGGCCCAGGGGCGCGGTTGGTCATCCAGCACAGTTCCTGCAGCACATCAAGAACAGGACTACCCAAGGTGCAAGTTTTGAAGTGCCTTGGCCTGGCGTTGGTTGCAGGAAGGGCCTTGGCGTGCAGAGTGGAAGCGGTCTGGGACCGTTCCACCACGAGGGTAGTGAGAGCGGAGGAGCGGGGAAGCCTTGTGGCAAAGCTGCACGCCGTGCAGTGAAGAGAAAAGCCACTGATGTGCGCCGTAAATCCAACAGCAAGCAGAGCGTCAGAGGATTAGAAGCAGGATCAGTTGTGTTACTCGCAGCTGGCTGCACACACACGACCATCGGCTCCGAAGAAAATTACTGAATGAAAGAGCATATTTCCCTCGCCTTTATATCCGTATCCGGAGGCGGGGTATGTAAATACTGTTCGCCAACTCTCATTGGCCTTTTTTCATAGATCAGAGGCATCTTTCGGAGCTCAAGAGAGACCCCTAGTGTCGCTTCTTCGACACGACGTCTCGTTCCCTCCATCAGGGAACGGAGGTTACATACGCAACCTAGACGTTAATGCATTAGGTAGTGTCGCTTCTTCGACACGACGTCGAAGTGAGCGACAGACGGGGAACTGATGTTAAAGAACGGAACCTGATTGTGAAGTGTTACTAGTGCATCAATCCATTGATTACAGACTGTATTAACTGAATATAATAATTAGTTAACACTTTATAATAACTAGAATAAATGTTTAATTAGGCATATATAATTCTCACTTTAGAATAGGTCACAGATCAGAAAAATCAGTTAGTGCTTTATAAAGACCTTTATTGTGCATTCATTTAAATAACAAAAAATCTTCCTAAAACATTTAGAAACATATTAAATAAGCATGAATGTTTCATCAAAGAACTACATATATAAATGTATAATTCATTTCTTTATTAACTATGAATTCATGCTTTATTAATGTTCTCATGAGCCACTGGTTTGAAACAGCTGAAATACGTAAAGATATATAAACATAATTAAATGCCCTATATATTAACTAATTACACAATAACAATAACACAATAATAAAATTAAATATAAATGAAGAATATACTTCTTGTTTATAACCTATTTATGTATTAACAATTCAGGAATAACTTTATAAATGAAGAATTAAGTCTTAACGAATAGTGTACAAATCCTTTTTAATTAATTAATAATGTGTTATTATAATGTGTTACCAATAATTATAATAATGCCCAAATGTTACAGAGAAAATTAGTCACATTTAATTAAAGAAATTTAATGATGACAAATTTGGCTTTATGTGTCATTATTCATGCGATTATGAATAATGACACATAAAGCTAAACTTGGCCTTAAATCTCTATTTGTTTACTTTTCTGATACAGATTTAATTCCATCAATACAGAAAAAGGCATCTTGTTCATCAGTAGATGCACCTGTGATAAAACAGATTACTAAATCATTCCATAAATAGATTTTTTTTTATTTCATAATGCAATATTTGGAGAATCCATAAAAAAGAATGCAAAATTAACTAACAAACAAACAAAAAAATAAAACAAAAAACTAACTTTAAGGCATACAATATTTATTAAAGCAAAAGTATTTATCATGGCAAACAAGAGGGCTTTTAAAATGAACTACTAATTTCACAAGATCAATTGATAACCAAGAGAAAAATCAAGAAAGGCGCAATGAACACAGATATGACATTAACCAAGAACCTAACCTTTATAATAAAAGACATGTCATTAAACAGACCAAGAAGACTCGTGCCGCCAACACAAAAACCTCTCGAAACCCATCACATTGGCTTCATTATTTGGCTTTTTTATGTCTGAAAATAAAACAGAAAGCTTGTCGGTTCAGTGGTGAAACAAATGCTCTCAAAATGCCATTATTAAAATGTAACAAGCAGCTACAGGAAAGAAAAACTTCCTGGTGTTTGTAAAAATGCCCCAAAAATGTTGCAGTAGTGGCTGAACTGGAAAATTGAAAAACATTTTTTGGCTCTAGTGGAAATAGATTTCCTTAAATGGCCCAATAGCAGTAATAATAATAATAATAATAATAATAATAATAATAATAATAAGCCAGTAATGTACAGTCTATATAGTATAAAATGTTTTTCATAATTACCATAATGTAATGTCTTTATCTTTATTTCTTTATCTTAATTACAGGGCTTTTCACAGCAAATGTTGATATATGTGATTCATTGTGAAAAATTGTATATTAGATTGGAAGCCCTATAGTACTAAAAAAATCATTCTGAAATGAATCAGAATCTATGATTTTATGATCTATCTATTTTAATGTTTGTACAAAATTGAACTCAAAATCTCAGTCAGTGTTTCCAGCCAGAGCCAGTTGTACCAGTTGTACAAAGATGCGGTTTTACTGTACAAAATAAAATCATACCAATCATTCTTTACTAAGAGGATGATGTAAAATGTTATCTATATGTCTTTCCTTCACTGTAAATCTTAACGTGACTGTATAAATTTTTTTTTAACTACTTCCTCCATCAGGTCTTTTAAAAGGGATGCTTGGTGCTCATGAGTGCAATCTGCTATGAACATCATGTCTGTATTTACTCTGCCATGGGCTCTGCTGATGCTGTCCTCTGCAGTCACAGCCTCACACTTCTGTGGAGGGTCAATGACATTCAATCCAATTAGAAATGCTGATGGTACATTTATGGTGAGAATTTCTAATTTTAATTAACTGATTTAATTTAATTAATTAATTAATTAATTATTATTTTTTTTAATTCATTAAAAGAAAAGAAAAAAACAAAACTTGGGTTAGTGATGCAAAGGAATGAGACTACTGGAGAAAATGCTTCTATTTTGATATCTACTTCTATTTTTTTCCATAATTGAATATATGCATATTATTATCTAAATTAAAATGTACTAAAAGAAGTAAAAAAAAATATTTTATTTCATTTTCATAATTTTTTTATTTTCATAATGTTTTTAATAATATAATACAAATAAATATGATCAGAAAAACAATTGAAGTAAAAAGTCAAATTCAAAATAATTTATTATTTGGTTATGGAGATACAAATTACAATAAAATATTTTTTATTAAACATAATTCAAATGATATAAACTATTAAATAAATGCATAATTTTTTTATATACCATTATCATTAGGTTGAATCACCAGCGTAAGCTTAATTTCATTTTCAGGGTTACAGTTATTGGTGCGTCACTTTCAAAATCACGTCAGCTTTCAAAATCAATTTCTAGGTGCCATTAACAAAGTGTCTGTCATGATGTTTTAGAATTGTTTTCCTATGTAAAAATTGCTAGATGAAGGTCTCAAAGACTTGTTTGTGCTTGATAATTAATGATATACAACAGTTAATCTGGTCCTCGAATCTAATTGGACGAGAGGCATTCCATGAGTACCGATGGTCTCACACCATCAGCACTCGGACGCTTCACTGTGTGCATCACTCCGCTTGTGTTCATGCCGTTCTAAACTAAAGTGTAAAAGCAGTGCAGATCTGTTAAGAGCCACTGTAAGTTTCTTTTTTTTTCATGTATTTTTTTTTTACATTACATATGTTAGCCAGCAGGTTGTGGCAAAAGATCATTTTTGTGTGTAATATGAGCTAGTTAGGTGACGTGAAGTGAATCCATTAGTCAATGTTTACATAGAACAGTGCTCTGTGATTGCTTGTATTACTACTACACTACTAAATCTAGGAAATTGCTTTAAATGTCTTTAAATGAACAACTTCATCATTAAGGCTGAGAGACACAAAAGATTAATTACACCGTCTCAAGGCGCTTACTTCTTACCAGACTTTCCACATTGGAGAGGACGTGCTGTTTAAAATGGCACAGGACATTGCGGTTTCTATAATGAATGACTCTTGCGCACCGGCTACCGCGAAATAGGGAGAAATACCCCTCTTGGATGGCTATTATTCCACTGAGAAAGCTGATCTTCAGAAAGCTGACAGCA
This sequence comes from Moxostoma hubbsi, assembly GCA_032164185.1. Lineage (NCBI taxonomy): Eukaryota > Metazoa > Chordata > Actinopteri > Cypriniformes > Catostomidae > Moxostoma > Moxostoma hubbsi. The sequence continues at coordinate 9,872,914 of JAVLUX010000033.1, forward strand.
TCTCTGCTTGGGAGTGGCAAGAGGTGATCGCACAAGCTCAGTTTCTCTCTCTCTCTCTCTCTCTCTCTCTCTCTCTCTCTCTCTCTCTCTCACACACACACACACACTCACACACACACACACACACACACACACATATTTGTTTATCCAATAACTTGCTAGAAACAGCACAAGCCATAATACTATTTCTGAAGTGACATTTTTTAATTACTAATGGAGGCTTGGAAGCATCATTTGGTTTGAACAAGCAATGGCAGATTCCAATCTGTTGTGTAAGAATGTAGTTCCATACACAAATGTGTTATTTATGACCGCATGCTGATGGAGGACCATATCGCACTCTTGCTCATGTGATATTGCTTAATTATCTCAGAGTGATTTGAGAGTTTCAAAGAGCATCTTGGAATAAAAAAATAACAATAAAAAAAATCTTATCTTTTGAAAGGATTTACCATGGTCAAAAATGTGTTTATTTTATAAATGACTATTGAAGAATCTTTGTTTCTTATTTATTGTATGCCATTAAATGTCTTTTTTAAATCCCAAAACTTTGTTTATTTTCAAATTTAAAATAGATTTAGAATTCCAGATTTTCAAGATTGCCTCTTGTTGAAGAGTTTTGTTCACTTTCTATCTCTTCTCTTCTTTCAGATTTTTGTTTTTTAATTCACTGTGTGCAGAGATCTTTTTAGCACAAGTCATACTTAGTATTTTGAAACCCACTGTAATTCTAGAAAGCTTTTGCTTAGGTGTGAAGTAGCAGAATTTTAATTCCAGCAGTGTTTTCTTGAGGTTTATCAGGAAGCACTAACTCCAGATTTCTTTAAACAGATTGAATCAAAATGTATGTTATATTTCAGGTGGACATTCGCTTCAAAGCTGCCTATCATACCTGTGATACGAGTGATGACTGGGTTTGCAGGTCTGGAAACTGTGGCAGTAAAAGCAGTTATGTGGGTGCTCGTATAGATTCCAGCAACAAAGGCGGCAGCTGGTGTCAGACAGAGGGGGTCATGAAAAGAATTGTTGCCAACAATAACAGCCCATTTAAACTACAGTAAGTACATAAAAATTATGAAGTCACTTATGCCACACTTTTTACATTTACATTTATTAATTTGGCAGACAATTTTATCCAAAGTGACACACAAAAGATAAATATTACATCATAAGCATAATTCAGCTTAAGGAGACAGTGGTACAAAAAGTGCAGTATTACAAAGATTCATTAGCATCAGAATAGTAGTTTTCAAGAAAGATTAAAGTGACTGGTTAAGTGCTCATGGAAAAGATGTGTTTTTTTTGCCATTTTTTGAAGACAGAAAGTGAGTTTGTTTTAATATAGATGGGAGATTCATGTTGAATTGAACAGAATACTGATCAGAGACATGTAAAGGAGTAACAAGAATATTTGTTTTGGTACTGTTACATGTAAAAATGAGGTCCAGCTGGTTGCATGATCTGTGAGTTGCTGTAGTGCTTAGTCTTTCCAAGTCAAACAAGGCCAGAAGAGCATGAAGTTTAGTGGCCGGGGACTTGTTTTGGTGCTCCTCAAGAACGTTTGCCAGCTGAACTGGAGGGCGATCGATGACAACAACGTGGAGGGTTGTGAACATTTCTGAGGGTTGCATTGTAGTAATAGCATGGAATTCAAAATAATTATTGTTACATAGAGGTGTGTGGTGAAAAAGTCCAGTTGTTTTGAATGAGCAAACCTGTTCCCCCAACCGGTATGTCGAGGGTTGTGAGAAAAGTTGTTGTAGAGAGCAACGGGTGCTGGTGTATCCTCTGGATGTATCCATGTGTCTGTCAGTGCGAGGATACTAAGGGTGAACTGTGTGGTGAAGGCTGGAATGAAGTCAACTTTATTCAAAGCGGACTGGCAGTTCTAGAGTCCCACTAACAAAGAGAGCTGAAAAGTAAAGTGTCCGTGGGTTGCGCCTTTACGCTACTTAGCACAACAAAGCTAGTCACGTGGACAACCGAACCAGAACTAAGGGTATTGCGAGGTGACAAGCATTTATGACTAGCAATTATAACAATCCAAAAATAGCTAACCCGAACTAACAATGAAAAATAAATGTATAGCATTAATTCATTATAACAGTATAGCGAATGAAAACCCCCTTACAAAGTGATATAATAATTATATGCATGTGTCAACAGAAAAAGTAGCTGCTGCTGGATCTTTAACACAATCACATCTGGTGGAAACTGGAATCTTCTCACGCACATTGACCTTGGATTGAGATCTGACACATCTCAGCCCAACAGATCTCCAGTCGCCACCACACTGCCTATTGTAAGGTAAAATCACTTCTACTCTATTCTACTCTACCTCTAAATTTGAAAGGTAATTGGGCTTTTGTCTGTTTTGTCTTTTTAGCGTCTACTTTTTTTTACAATGCAGCACTGTATTGATATTCCTTTTCTTTCTTCTTGTAAATGAAAACATACAAACTCCATTCTTTGTTTTGTACATAATTTCAGTCAATAGCAGAAGGGCAGGGTGTTTATAAGTAATGAGAGCAGACACAATTGTTGCCAATGTCTTTGACTCTCTTAGTGAAACAGAAATTTTGTATTTTTTTTCAATACATTTTTAAATCAATGAGATTGTTAAGAAAATTTATAAAGTATGTTTTAAGAAAATTATGTAATAATTATATTATATATTTGTCATTGTTTTACATACTTTTACATGTTTTTACATACTTTCTATCCATATACTATATATTACATATAACTGCATGTATATTTGAATTTACATTTTCTCTAACTATCATTTTACCCAAAAATGTAACACTATTTTCAGTGTTTACATCAGGAAATGCAAATGCACATCTACTTTTTGTTATTGTTCCATTTTAATGGTAATTCCTGGCAAATACATGTCAAGTTCATCTAATATACTGTACCTAAACATGTTGACTGTTGAAGAACCAACGACAACTAATATACCTAAATTATAAAAATGTCAAACTCATTTTAAGATAACTGTGTTTTAATTGTTTATAGAGTTCCTCAGAATTGCCCCAGGGATTACAATCTGTTGTCCTGTGATCAAGATCATGATCAGGTCAGGTGTAGATATGGAGTTTTCTCAGAAAATGAGTGTGGAATGTGCAATCAACATGCAGGATTCACACTGAACCAGGTGAGAATGAGAAATATCCTACAATATATTATAATGTCCCTATTGTACAAAATCAAAGAACAAAGATGCCAATTGAGATTTAGAACATGAAGAATTAAACAAAAAGAAACCAGACCACTGTGTGCAAAAACATGCAGCTAACTCATTTACAATGAAATACAATAAAGCAGTTTCATCAGGAAGGTAAAAAAAAAAATCCGTCCAGACAAAGAGAAATGTTAAGCAGTCCTGCTTTTGTCCTCCTTGTTTTATCTAGTCAACTAACAACCACTCACAGTCCTTCTAAATCTTAATAAAAAAGACACAAGAATATGTACAGTATTTAACAATTACACAATAGCACAACTCTATATTTGTGTATATTTTACAAGACAAAAAATTCTGAAGAAAAAAAAATGCTTCAATGTAATTTAGTGTTTTTTTTTATTTTTATATGTGCTTCTGAATGTATAAAGATATGAGGCTTATTACATGTCCGTTTCTTTCATTTTTCAGGGCACCTGTACTCTGTCATATAGAAACACTTCACAGCGTGGTGTTTATGCATTTGAGCTAGTGATGGAAGACTATCCCACCCAAAACATAAGTCTGAGATATTCCAGCAGCCCTTCAGTTATCAGAGCCCCTTTCAATACAAATCAATCTTCTTCCATTTCACCACTGAGCAGAATACCTCTCCATTTTGCTTTGCAAGGTACTGTTCAGTACTTATCTGCCTTTCATTCATCATTCTGCTGAAACTTTTCTTCATAATTATGTTGTGGTTACAGTGGAAGACCCTGCACCATCTTGCATTGAGGGTGAATATCTACCCCGGTTCATCCACCCCACACCTTATCATGGAGAGCACATAAATGCTCGTGTGAATCAAGAGCTTGAGATCAGGGTACAGGCCTCTGCAACCTTCTCAAGGTATCATGGAATAGTCTAAAAGTCTGTTTCACACTTCTATCTGAGCCCAAACTAGACCAAGCAAGATCTTGAACAGAACTTCAACATTTCATACTTCCTTCTGAACACAAACTAGATCTTCAGCATTACTTCAATATTTCACACTTCCTTCTGAACTCAAACAACATCTTCTGCTAAACTTTACTTGCAAATTTAGTTGAATATTTGTAGACATTTGGAAAGCTTGTTTGCCATCCAAAATGAGATGTTGCTTTAATTATTTAATATTTTAATGTTTATTTTTTTATCATCTAGCATCAGTGATGTGGTCTTTAGTGGACCCCTGAACAGCACAAAGCATACCACCACCACTGGGGAGTATGTGATTAACTGGACACCAATCGCAGACAACCTTGGCCAACATTTTCCAATTTGCTTCATTGCAGAAGGCCAAAATGGGTATGGATACACATTTAATTACTCTACAAAATATGTGCCATATCATGTGTGGCTAATTAATGTAATTTTTGTAACATTTTAGGTCTAGATCATACCAGTCTGAGATGAGGTGTGTCATTGTTGTGGTGAACACTGAAGGTATTACAATTATCTTTGAAATATGTGGGGAAAGACCCTTATGGACTCTTTGGGATATTTGTTCATTTCAAAAAGTTTAAATAAGTCAATTAGTGCTTTTCTTCCAAAAATTCAATAATGTCCTTTAAGAATTTTTTTGTCGGTATATTGCATGATGTTAAAAAGTCCCCATAGCCTACTTAATTTCTCATGCACTTATAAATAACATACTGGTAACAAGGAACTGTAAACATCTACAGAATATTCTTATGATTGTTCTTTATTGTTCAAGGTCCAAAAGCTAACGTGACATGCACTAAGGACACAATGATCGTGTCAGTAGAAAGGGCCACTATTACTGGTCTCCATGGCGGTCACCTGAGACTGAACAACGCATCCTGTGTAGTTTATTTCAATAACACCCATGTGTTTACAAATTTTTCTCTGAACGACTGCGGTACTCAGATAGAAGTAAGGCATTTATTGAGATTTAATAAAGTGGTTCTCAACTGGTTTTTGCTTCAGGAACATTAAGGAGCAACCCAATACAGAATTAATTATCTATTTAGTAGCAATTTATTTAATGCATTTAGCAGTATTTTCAGTTGCTTTGCGATCAGAACAGGCAAGCCACTTATTGTGGATCGTAACCCACCAGTTGAGAACCACTGTTTTAAAATATATAAATTGGGGGGGAAAAAATCACTTCACACTTTTCAGTTTTGCACTGCATCTAAAATACTTTTAAACATCTGCATCTTTGTAGGAGACTGACGACCATCTCCTCTTCAAGAATGAAATCCTCACTTATGACAATCCAAATGATATCATAACGAGAAAACATAACATAGAAATTGAAGTCATGTGCAAGTACGAGAAAAAGAGCAGCATTACTCTGAGATTTGATGCTCGCAGGCCAGCTATCAACTTCACAGAGAGAGGCTTTGGCTCATTCAGCTATGAGTTTGATTTTTATCAGTCTAGCAGTTTCTTCAACAGAAAAAGTCCAAACTCCTATCCACTGGAGTATGATGTGGGAGACACCATCTACATGAAGATTGAGCCTGTCAATCTGGTTCAAAACACTGAGGTGTTCCTAGAATCCTGTGCCGCTGCACCCTACGATAATCCAAGTTATCCCATCTCTTATCCCATCATCAGCAATGGGTAAGATTTTAGATAACTTAAAAAAAGCCATTCCACAACACATCATTTCAATTGCAAAACAAGTTTTAGAGGTGACCCATTATCACGGGAACCATGGGAACATTTTGCCATTATTTACTCACCCTAATGTTTCTTCAAACCTGTACGACTTTCTTTCTTCCATGGAAAAAAAAGGAGAAGTCTTCACATGTTTTATTGCCATGTTTTCTTACAAAAAAAGTATATAAAACCATAATAAAAGTAATTGAGACTTGTGCAATATATTGTATTTCAAGCCTTCTAAAGCAATACAATCACTTTGTCCATAAATTTAAGCTGTTATTTACTCTTAAATCAAATCATTAATTAAGCTATTCAATTAAATATGGCAGCATTGTCAATAACATAAAACCTCATTGGTTCTCATTGCATCTTGTTGCCAAAAATCATCTTGCAATGATACATGTTTTGTCACTGGAAAAATTACTCTGTCATGCCACTGAAAAATGTAGTTAGATTAGAAGTTTAACTAATTTAGTTAGTTATTCCCTGACACTGTGCACCTAAGTGGTTGGATGCAGTGTTTTTATATCCCCAGGTTTGGGTAAATTATTGAAAAAAGTAATCCATTAGAAATTACTTCCAGATTTTTATCAGAATCCTTTACTAATTCCATCATCAAAAATTTAATGACATTACTAATTACTTTAAGTTACTTTCTAAAACACTTTTTACAGATAAAAAATATCAAAATGATGTCTATATTTCCTCTATATTGTCTCACTTGAGTCATACACTCTAGTTTAACTTATTCTGCCATGTGCACCTTTCAGCTGTCACAGAAATGCAAATATATAACATAATTAATGTTTTAAATTGTACTTATGCATACAATACTATTTTAGAAATTTGTAACCCAAGTAATGTTCCTGAAAATAATTAACTTAACTTAAATGTAGTTAGATTATGCAAATAAATGCAAAGATACGTTAATTTGGACATAATTAATGTTTTAAATTGTATATATAGGTATAATACTATTTTTGAAATTTGTAACGCAATATATTTCCATGAAAGTAAGTAAATTAATTACAGGTTTGTTACTGTGTGTATCAGAATACTACAATTTAAAAGTTGTTAATTGCAGTAACTAATTACTTCATAATCAGATTACCCCAACATTGAATATCAGCTCACTAATATAAATATCAATGTCCAATGAAATGCTTTCTTTAACAACACTGACAGTTTTGTCCCACTTATTATTTTTTCAATGTTTTAGATGTGGGGTTGACAGCACTGTTAGAATCCTTTCAAATCATGAGTCTAATGTGAGGTTCAGTATGGAGGCCTTCAAGTTTATTGGACAATATGACCAGGTAAGGATGGGAATAAGATATTGAAGATCAGATATGCCCCATTTTACTGGAATTGTAAGTGAGACTTTTTGATTTCTGTGTCCTGTTTATTCCGTAGGTGTTCATCAGCTGTTCCATCATCATATGTCAAGCGAACAATCCAAACACTCGCTGCTCTCAGGGCTGCACCAACGGCACAGTAGCTCCAATAAATCAGCACGTCCACAAAAGAGATGCTCCCCTTCAGACCGAAAGTCACTTCATCTCCCAAGGTCCTCTACGCATGAGGAGGAGTCCATCACTTACTCGTAAGTCACGAATACTGAAAGGCAGATACAATGGCTAGTCCAATTTATTGACCGATATTTGGCCATTTTGAGATTGTGCAATTGTTCAATCAATATATAAAGCTTTTAATTTTTAATGTCCCCTATTCACTTTCAGAGTTCAACAGCCCAAGCTTGAATCTGAACCTTGTTTTCATTGCTGGGTGTCTCCTAGCTGTGGTTGGCATGGTGTGTGGAGTTGTGGTCTACAAAGCCAGGGGGTCAAAGGTCAATTACCAACGTTTGAAGTCAGAAGAGATTTGATTGAATCAGTTTGAAATGAGAAATTATCAATCAGTAAATAAAAAAATATATTTTTGGGGTGTATTTTGACAAGTTTATCGGTTAAGATTCAGTTCAATCAAAACATCTCTTTAAATGTGACTAAAAGCATTTTAATCTTCTTCAACTAATGATAGAACAAAATACAATACACAATTACTTATGACAGTTTGTGTTCAGAATACATAATTTGTTAGATTCTACTCTGTTTAGTGTGTAATGCAAAATAAATTCTCTTAAAAATTCTCTTAAAATGTTTGTTTTTCATTGTAATATTACCCAATTTGCATGTCCCCTATCATTCCCATTACATTTTTATGGGCTATACAGAATTAATAATTGAATTGTACCTAACTTGTGCCTTTAATGAAAGCTCAGTATTATGATTTCACTGTCTTGGTAGTGTTTTCTAAAATGCTTCATGGATTTTCAAGGGAAAATGCAGACAACTATATGTGTTTGTCCTTATACTTTTAACCTTGTTTTGATGTAACAATTCCCCCCTTTCCATCATTATGTCTTTGAACAAATGTTAAAAAGAGGTTCTCTTACAGTCTTTATCAGTAGTACACTTAAATTGACCTTGTCTTATAGTTTAACTTCAATATGGGACAATTTTACTTTATAACCTTATTTTCACAGCTCACGTGCTATAGGTGGATAGCACTTAGGTGGATCTACACAAGTGAAATTAGATTTACAGTTTGCTTACATTATGAAAGCAATCTCATAATGTCTCCTAATATATATATATATATATATATATATATATATATATATATATACATTTTAGTGGTTTGTGGAACAATACTTTATAAACTTTGCATTGAATTATACATACAAAAAAATTTTTTTATTCAAGCAGTTTATTAAATTATATTGTGTGAAGAATCAATTATTATGTGTGGATAACTTTTTTTGACAACATGAATTACACATTGGAGAACATAGAAATGGTCAAAGTTGCAAAACCCAATCACAAGAAGTTACGAACAAAAGTCAACAAGAGGAATAATTCTAAAATAATGAAGTTAAAGTGGTTTTATGGGTTTTTCGAAAAAAAACTTTGCAACAGTTAAAGGTCGAGCAAGGAGGTAGCGGAAACAGACTGAACAGTAAACATAAACTTTTAATGTCAAACTTAACTTAACGTGGCCACATGTGTCACTCTCTCTCTCGAACGGGTGCCTCCGGCTCCCCTTTTTCTCACTCTCCCACTGATCAGCTGATTCACTGCTGGCCGTGCACCATTAAGGCCCAGTCACGCCCTTCTCCTTGTCACAAACATTTAAAAAATATTTGCCAAAATACACAATTGTTGAACTGCTATGTGACAAAAGCAAATTAAAATCTTTCCATGCCAACAAAAGGGAGACACTTCCTCCAGAAAAATGTTTTATAATCACATAAAAAGTGTACATGCCTGAGCTTGACCAGAGCAGTTTTCTGAACGTAATGCGTACACATTAAATACTTCCTTAAAATACAACAGAAGTATATATATATATTTAATCAGACACAACATTAAAGCAACCTGCCTAATTTTCATCCACAGAACTGCCACTCACTGGATGTTTTATGTTTTTGCACCATTCTGAGTAAATGGAGTAAATCAAACCAGCTCGTCTGGCATCAACAACTATCTATGCAATTATATAAACAGCCAATCGTGTGGGAGCAGTGCAGTGCATAAAATCAAGTAGATATAGGTCAGGAGCTTCAGTTAATTTTCACATTAACCATCAGAATGGGGGGAAAATGTGATCTCAGTGTAGGATTATCCACGAACAAAGCCATCAAATGAACACAACAACACATTCCACAGATCAGATAGATCCCCCACCGAGCCATTGGAGAGTCATAAAACTCATCCATGGTGCCTAAACTGCTATTAAGATCATCTCTGCAATGAGGCCCCTAGTCGCACGGGTCACAAGCAATAAAAGACAGAGAACACACTCCCTGGAATTCCCAAGAAAGACTAAGAAAACACTCTGTATTGTCCTCTGATAGAAACCAATTTGCTACACTAAACTTGCTTGTTTCTTCCAGATCCTCCATGCCATGTAGAGTCTAAGGAAAACTCGAGACCCCAAAAGACCAGAGAAAGCCTCTCACTCTCTACTCTACGGTTCACATATAATGGAGTTGGAGAAGATCTAAATTAGTTATTAGTCATTTTATACACAGTCATTCTTTTCTTTGAATCCAGAAACAGAACACTAATCTAATTTTTGCATCTGTGACGTATATATTATGCGCCGATTTGTTGTCATGACAACAAGAAAGATAGAGCCGCCTTCAGCGCTCATGAAAAGAGCACAGAAATTGATCTGATCAAACCCAGACACACTCTATGGAATAAAGTTCCAGTTAAACTAAAACTCCACGAAAGGAGTTAGAAATTTCCCCTGCCAGGACGAAGGAATCTCCTCGCAGTATGGTAAGGAAAAGCTACGAGCGATGTTCCTCTGTCTCTTTCTAAATGGCCTTATTTATAGCTAGTTTGATGACATTGTGAAGTTCAAGTGCATTTTTGTGTCTGCTTGCTGAGCTAATTTAAAAATAAACTTGTGTACTGTGCATCATTGTCCGCGTGTAATTTTGAATGGGTGTAAATATTTGATCAAGTTAGAGATTTGCTGTGCTTTCCGGGTCCTAGAGGGGGTCCTGGAGACTGGGGGTGTATGTCGCCTGCGGGGCGCTCGACACTGGGGCTGAGAGCTGGGCCTGGGTTGAGGAAGAGCTGGCAGTTGTTTGGATGCAGGGGGATGCCCTCTGTGGGAAAGCAGGGCGCGGGCTGTGCTGGGGCGGCACCACGGCATAATGTGAGAAATAGCCTCTTCACCACCAAAAACTGCTGGGCGAAGTCATCGACGATGTTGCCGAAAAGGCCAAGCTGGGAGAAGGGGTCGTTGAGGAAGCAGGCCTTGTCAACGTCGCACATCTCGTGTTCAGCCAAAGGTGGCATTCATTGGACCACGAAGGTGGCCATTGCATGCCCGAGTGCCCACGCTGTGACCTTCATGGCTCTGAGAGTGAGGTCGGTGGCAGAGCGCAGTTCCTGTAGCACATTGGGGTCAGGACTAACCAGGTGCAGTTCTTTAAGTGCCTTGGCTTGGTGGACCTGCTGGAGAGCCATGGCATGCAGGGTGGAGGCGGCCTGTCCAGTGGCGCTGTAAGCTTTCGAGGTCAGCGACGACATCATCCTACAGGCCTTGGAGGGGAGTACTGGGCGACCGATCGTAGGAATTCCCCAACCAGACCCACTATGGGTACTGAAACTGCTCTGTACTGGAATAGGTCCTCCACAGGATGGGTCCTGTGTGGATTAATACAGTCCCCCTATGGGCGGACCCGCGTCTCCCTTGGGCAGTTCCCGCTGCCCCCCGGTCGCCATGTTTGTTGCAACTCCTCCCTTGCAGCAGGTAGGATCTACCACCGCGCCATTTCCACATGTGGCCTGAAATCCCATGTGACGTATTTCGCCACTATTTACCTCCTCCCAGCCTGGGCAGGTGGTGATCTCCGCTGGGTCTTTTCCCCCTGAAAGAATAGGAGTTGGAAAAGAATGCCTTCCCTGATGCATTTGATAGCATTAAGATGGTCCCAGCCGCTTTGACTCTATGCGAGAAACATAAGGAGAGAAAAGGCGTGTCTGGCACGGCCTGCTCCCATGCTTAGCACATTGCTTTGTTTCCCCCTTCGGGGTGCCGGGAACCTAAAAGGTTTATGCCGATTTTATGGGGCGTTGGGGAAGGGTACCTGCAGTCTGACGCAGCCTGTCACTTTGGCACGCAACTGCCAGCCCGCACCTGCATCAGCAGCGCACTTACATGGTTCAGCGCATGGCATGATTGAATATGGACCCCTAGTGTCGCTTCTTCGATACAACATCGAAATGTGCGACAGATGGGGAACATCTAGGTTATTATTGTTACTGCTACTCAGTGCAAAACCTGAATGGACAAGATACATATTTCCCTCCCTTTATACCCTTATGTCCGGGGAGGGACATTCAAATTCTGTCTGCCAATTTTTCATTGGCCTTTTCTCAAGTTGATGCACGAGGAGACCCCTAGTGTCGCTTCATCGACACATCGTCTCGTTCCCTCCATCAGGGAATGGAGGTTACAATAGTAGTAGAATAGAGTTTTTAAATAAGCTGATTTTAGAGAGTATTCAGCGTATTTGTTGAGCATGTAAACGGGCTGAATGACTACATTTACATGGACACTAGAAAAAGGGTTATTGTGAGAAAGCAGCATCCTGGTTTACATGCACTGTATAAGCGGCATACTCTTTACTCCTGTATACATGCGGCTCGGTCAGAAAGCAGTTTTCTCCATAGCAACGTAATTTTCCTGTGACCCTTGTGTAAATAACAAACATGATATCTGAGGAAGACTTCACTATTTTATTCTCTGTTGCTTCATTTTATTTACAGATATTCCAAAGTTGTTGCTGTGTTTGTTTCCTTAACTTTCTAAAGCAACCTTCATCAGAATTAAGCTTCGATAGTGAGGTTTCCCTTTACATAAAACTGTGTGTGGCAGGGCGGAGGGCGGGGCCGGGTCGTGATCCTACACACCCGGTCCCGTATTAGGCTAATCAAGCCACCGAGAGGGATAAAGGCCCATCGCAGAGGGCGACATGTGTGTGTGTTTGTCCTTTGAGTTTATCATTAAACTATCATTTATAATCAAGCCGGTTTCTCGCCTCTTCCTTGCCTGTGAGCGTGAACTACTTTACATTAGTGTCGAAGACCGGGAAGGAAGAGGGATAGAGTTCTCGCCACTACCGTCCACCCCAATGAAGCAGCCGCAGCCATTTGCCCGGGGACGAGGAGCCCAGCCGCCTGAAAGTGGATCAACGACCACCGACTGCGAGGAGAGAAGGGGCTCCTGGCCGACCGCATAGAGCGAGGAAATGCCGCTGCCAGGGGCGGAGGAGACCCCTTCTAGACGCAGAAACACGACGGAGTAAAAGACTGCCGACTGCGAGCAGGGAGGGACTCCAAGTCCGACCGCCTGGAGCGAGGAAATCGTTGCCAGGGGTGGGGGAGACCCCGTCCGAGTCCCCGAAAACGCGGCGGGGCGTTTCATCTGCCAGGGGTTGGAGAGCTACCTCAGATCCATCCGGAGGGGCACGGCTGCCGTTCGGTAGAGGGTGGAGGAGTGGCCGAGGAACAAGCTACGGCGTATCGGGGAACCGGCGAGTAAGTGTTTTTTTTTCTTTCATCTCTCTCTCCTCTCTCTCTCTCTCTCACTGTTGCTCTGCGTTGGCCTTTTCCCTTTCTTTTAAATTGTAGTGTTTTTTGGGGGGGGGGGGGTACTACACTGTTACAGGAAGTACCCCCCCCACATTTTAATTATTTGTTTCCCTCCCCTTGTCCCCTCCCTTGTCAAGGTAGACGGGGATGACCTGCCGGCAGACGGCGCGAATGTGGCAGGGTGGAGTGCGGGGCCAGGTCATGATCCTACACACCCGGTTCCGTATTAGGCTAATCAAGCCTCCGAGAGGGATAAAGGCCCATCGCAGAGGGCGGTGCGGCAGAGAGAGATCCTTACGGACATGTCCGTCATGTGTGTGTTTGTCCTTTGAGTTTATCATTAAACTATCATTAATAATCAAGCCGGTTTCTCGCCTCTTCCTTGCCCATGAGTGTGAACTACTTTACACTGTTTATAAATGGATAGTTTATAGTGTATGTGCTTTTCCCACTGTACTTCCAGAAATGTTTTGTAGACTTGTTGTTGACCTCCATCCTATGATGTTTGTTATTTAATCTGTAAACTGTCTCTACACATATGCAGCCTTCATGTAGAATTATCAAATGGATGCCACTGTATTCAAATACAAATCCTTCACCATTGTCAACAAACAAAACAAAAATGTTTTAGACTCTGTCCCTTCACTGTAGTCACATAGACTTTTGTCTACCGGCCAGCACAGAGGAAAGTCTGTAAAAGTGTGTCTTTCTCCAAGACTTCTACAGAAACTAAAGTGATATCATTTCCATCCACACTGTTTGAAATACAGGTATGTGTGTCTACTCTCAAACTTAAATTTTCACAGATGGATGAAAGTACAGAGGTGGACAATCAGCTCTATTGATTTATGTTGTGGTGTTTGGATTTTAGTCAATGGCTAGGAAAGGCTTCCCACTGAATATATATATATATATATATATATATATATATATATATATATGCATCAATTAGAGCTATAAAATATGCTATTAAGTCATGTCTTATTAAGTCATGTCAGTGGAAATGGCTGGTGCACATACAGTATATGATCTCTGTCTCATTGCAACAAGCAATGACATTCATTTGTCATCAACAGGATTAAAAATTGTGTCTTCAATGAACAGTTTTGCACTTGTATAGACTTGTATAAGTACTTGTTATATATGCATCTTTTTAATATATGTTAATATTTTAAATGTTAAGTGCTTTTCCACCTTTCCACCTTTTACAAGTGCTTGATAATACCAATTCAGACACCTTCAAAAAGATCATAGGCATCACATAGAGGTAAACCATGAAAACACACACTAAAAGATGCAATAGGGATCTTATAATGGTAGGAGTTTGTTCAAATACAGAATTATTAGCCATCGTAATTTATATGATGAAAAATGTAAGTGTCAGAGGGTCACAAGGTGGCAGTATTACACTTTTAGAGAAATCACACGTTAACACGCTTTCTCTGTGAGAATTTACCTCTTTATCCATAATGACCTTTTTTATGGTCTTATAATAAATGGTGTTCTTATTTTTTATTTAAATTTTTTTATTGGCTGAATGTAATCACATTCTAAATAGTAACTAAATTACTAGAATAGACAAATAATTCCTTTAAATTTTTAAGTGGCATTAGGCTATTCACTAAATCAACAGTCATTCAAGATCAAATCAAATTCCACATATTTTTTTCGAATTAATAACTTTTACTTTCATAACTAAATGTATTGTATTTCTAAATTACCTCACACTAACCCTTAAGCAAAGTTCCCTCAAGATTAAAATAAACACAGATCTTTATCCATTTTAAACAATGTGTTCATTCAGCAGTTTGTATGGTATGTGAAAGCAGAGGAGATCTCAAGAGTATCTGTGATTTGCTGATAGCACTAATAAGTTTGAAGACAGAATACCTCACAGAGCGCACAAGGCTATCTAATTGGCAATTAAAGTAACCAGAGACACTCGTCTCTAACGTGTAGAGAGGTTTAAAGAAAAACACATAAAACCGAATTATTCTTGCTCTTGGCTGGAAAGCTCTTTCTTTTATGAGAGAGTGATTAGGGATTCTGTGCACCTGCAGATTCTCACAATTGAAGGAAAAATGTCCACTGAGATTCCCACCAATGCAGTTACCAGCAGAACTGCAAACTCAGCCCTGCAAATTCTCTCCTGATCTTGGAAATCAAATTTGTGGATATTATCACCATGGGAGGACCCATCCCTAATCAAATAATGAGTAAGCGTGGTCCTGTGTCTTTTTTTGTTTGTGCTGCTTAAAGGTGCACTGTAATTATTTCCTCATTTAATTAATTTTTTACCCCCCAATAAGTGAGTAATATTTTTGAAAAATATGTGTTAAAATAATGTAAACTCAAGTGAGATCCAATCCAATCATATCATTAGCCTAAAAAAGTGTTTTTATTTTACATGGAGCAGGGTTATTACATGGGTAGGCGCCATGTTGAGATCACATGACCAGTGGAACAGTACTCTATTTTATCCTGTTATTGCACACTTTCATTCAAAGAATAAATTACTCATGGTTGACAGTGAATAGTACGTTTCTACAATGACATTAGTAACTGTGAACTGTTGCTTTTGCATGATGCTGCATTCACACCAATAGGTGTCAGTATAAGTCCAACTTGACTGTCGTATCAGCCAGCACAACATAAACAAAAATTGAACGCATTAAAACATTTTTGGTATGTTACTACTGTACTTACTAACAACTGCTTCCAGTGGCCGAAGCTTGAAGTGTTGTTGAACAAATGGGCATGTGTGAGGTCCAGTTTCTGGGTGAAATGTCCACAGAGTAGCACCAAAAGCAAGATTTTTATCTGTAGATTATGTAATGCAGTCAACATGAATGTGGGCCACCATGTTGTTTACTTTGCAATGTTGAATGGCCCTTTAACTTGTTGCCCCGGAAGCAGTGGTGGAAAGATTACTGATCTTTTTTACTTAAGTAAAAGTTACATTACATTACATTACACTGGGTTTGTTCCCCATTTGGTGAGGTATTGAGTTCTTACAAGTTGCTTTACACTTGCAAGTCAAATTTTGGTTTTAAAAATAGACAAAAAGAAACATATTTCTCCTGAAATTCAATTTTCTACTAAAGCTATTGTTTTAGAGAGATGAAAGCTATAGATGACATACAATACTGTTTTGAAAAATAATCTCTAATAGAGTCTGGCCGATACTGATTTCAGAAGGGGGAAATTCCCAGATTACCAATATGGAGGCCGATATAGTACATTTTTGAGCTGGAATGAAAACAGACATGTTCTATGTGGATTCTTCACCGATTTTGCAATAATATGACTATGCAAAAGTACTTAGAAGGCTGCTTTCTTAAATATTTTTATCAAAGAATATTTGACATTATTATTATACATTGTCAACCAATTCTAGAAATGAACACTGAGAAAATAAAGAATAAATAAAAATACAATAAATACTGTAGCTAAATAATCATCAGTACTGTATGTTCAGTATCAGTCAATGGCTGACCATTAGAATGCCAAAGAATAAATTAAAATACAATAAATAATTAAATAAACATCAGTAGTACTCTTTAGTATCATTCAAATGCTGACTATTTTAATACTGTCAGTCAATTATTGTCAGGTTGTAACACAAGAAGCATGTACACATGCCGAGTCAAGAGAGAAACAGCGGCAGTGGTGTTACAACATATTCTGCTATTCAGGGGAAACAATGGTGGAAAAACAGACTTTTAAATAAAACATTTTATAAATGAAATGACAGGAATTGTTTCACTAACTAGTTAGGAACTTACCGAGAAGACACTGCTTAACTCCGCCCTGTCTGCAGAGCCACCATCAGCTCAGAGTCAGTTCTGTAAGCAATGGAGTCGGAGTGCGCTACGCTGGAAAAATGACATTATGAAACCAGTTCTAAAGCATTGTTTTCTGCATTATATGTTCTGAAAATTTTTATATGTGCGCATATCAGTAGACACTGCTAAAATATATCTGTGAAAGGCAAATATAGCTAAATCGGACACTAATCTCTAACCAGGATTGAGAGGGAAGTGGACAATCCAGATGCAAGTCAAAAAGACAAGTAAATCTCAGTCTCTAGTTTGAGAATCAGACTCCTCAGAAGTCCTAAACTAGCAGCTTCAAAATGCCAAATACCTGCCTTACTGCAAGAGGATTCTTGGTCAAACAGAACATTTTAAGCATACATTTATTTAAAATGGAAATATCATCTGTAACATTATAAATGTCTCTAAATCATCTCTAAACTACATAATATGCATTGTGAATGAAACACATTCCTATTTCAGATTTATTCTCAATCATAAGTATTCATGTCCAAGTATATTGGCTATTAAGTTAACATACTTCACAAAACCAATATAATGCAATATCATAGAGGAGGAAATTTAGTCTCTATGATATTGCAGCAATTATCCAGATATGGAATGAGATTATTAAGCAAACTGTTATTAACTCCTACATGCCAACTGAATAAAATAAGGCAAAAATGAACATTTCACACAGTGTTCAGTGAGAGATATGACTGATTCAAACACTAAATATGGTTGTTCTGTATATGTGTTATTGTATTACAGTTGTAATAATAAAGTCTTAATTAACATTATGGTTATGTAACTTTGAGATATTATTATTAAGTAAATTGCAGCATTTGGTAACATTATGTTTTGTGATTTCTCATACCTTCTTTATATAACATCCATCACTTTCACACTTTTGACTTCTAGCGGGTGAGGCTTTACAGACAGATAAACAGCAGCACAGGGCAGGGAAGTACAGTACAGCACCGTGAGCGAGAGTGTTACCTGCTAGAACAGTTTATTTTGAAGAGGGGCGAATGGTGTATGTAATTTAATGAAGGAGTACAATACCGAACTGATGCTGATTGATAGAAATGAATAGAAATCAAATCAAATCAAATCACTTTATTGTCACACTACCATGTACACAAGTGCAACAGGGGGTGAAAGTCTTGTGTGCAGTTCCGAGCAACATAGCAGTCATGGCAGTGACGAGACATACAAAGACATATGCCAATTACAATAAACAATTGCGAGAAACAAGACAGCGGGGGCGGGTTCTGTGAAAAGTCAAAAGAAGATAGCAATGTATGTAATTGTAACTATATCAGATATTATTAATAAAACATGGGAACTCATTGCATTGACATTTTTCGCCCCCATGTATATGCAGATAATCACAGTATTACAGTCCTTTTATAGTGACAGGGAAGAAAATCTTGGAAATGCAAGAGAAGAGAGGGCACAGTTTATTCAAGCTGCTGCATGTGCTCATAATGCTGTGCCCTTCGGGCTTCCGTCATGCCGCGCACTGCACGTTTTAGTTTATAAACAGATTTAGCACTTATAACTTGCTGATTTCCCAAATAAACTTGTATGTATTTTTTGTACTTTGTAATTTTGGTGAAAAATAATTGTAGTGAAGTTGAATACTTAATATAAAATTTTTAACTCAAATAAAAGCTCTATTATTTATTTATAATAAAAAGTTGGAAAATGTGAAACATTTACTCAAGTAATGTAACGAGAGTAGTTGTAATTCGTTACTTTCCACCTCTGCCCAGAAGTGGTGAAAAATGAGAGATGGATGAAAATGGAGAAGGCACAAGTGGACTTACTTTTAGAAGTTTGTTATTCTTTGTTTGATGTCAGAAAACATTGCCGCATCAAAAGAACCAGCTCAAACGGTAACATCTTGAAACTCTTGTAGTTTTTGGAATATTTGTAATTTAATAATAAAGATATTGTGATGTTTCTTTCAGACACCCTCTGCAGTCATTCTCTCCTGGTTAACAGCAGCACGAATGCAGATGATGCTGATTTGATCGCACGTGCGAAGAGGTTAGCCCCTAACCCAAACCCCAACTCTAAACCTAACCGTCAGTGGGGTAAAAATTGTATTGTAGTGGAAAATTTTCATCTTTGAATCACATTCATCATTTCTTATGTGAATGTGAGTACTTCCTGGTTTCCACAGGACCAGAACCCATGTCAGTAACACTACAAGAATAAGGTGGTCAATTTAGGGTACAGTTATGGAACATTCTGTAGTAACAAATCGATTTCCAGCTTGATCCGTTTGTAAACAGTCATTATTTTTCAGTAATTATGAATTCCGTTTGGTGATGCTGATAAGGCATAAATTGCACACTTCACTTTTAAAATGCAAACAGGATTTTTGGAGTAATCTGAGGATTGGAGTGCTCTGCATCTCAAATGCCTGGCACAAGAAACGGATTTGGCAGAGCACACTGCAGCCACAGCCCTGAAGGGGTCTGTGTGCCGGCAGGAAAGGCCCGGCTGCCTTGGAAACAGAGAAGGCGACCCAAAGGAGGCAAGCACTCAAGAAAGGGGGCGGGAGGCAAAGGGAAAAAGGTGGAGTGTTTTATGGAGAGAGAGAGAGAGAGAGAGAGTGAGAGACAGAGAGAGAGACAGAGAGAGAGAGAAAGTGATTTAGAGGGTATTGAGAGCCAGAGGCAGAGAGAAAGAGAAGAGGAGGTGGAAAAGAGAATGCAAGACACTGGAGAGTATTGAGAAACATTGGAGGACTGTAATTGTGGAAATAAGGCGAGAAACTACAAGACAACTTGGGGGAAACGAGGGAAGTAAAGTGGTGAATGAGATACAAAGAGTGTCTCTTGTCCAAGACACTGACGAATTCTTCACACACCACTGCTTGCATTCATAAAACAAATGCAGGAAAGACGGAGAGGAAGCTGTCTGAGAAAGACATTTGTATGCTGCTCCGCATAGTGCAGCAGCAGACCAGTCCAACCAGGTATGCAAGTCCCCCGAGAAGAAAGGAGAAGGAGGTTAACCGCAAACGCCGACCCCCAGGAAGAGCAGCAAGGTAGATATCCTCAACAACATCACCACGATCACCACAGATGTCAGCGGAAGGAGTCCTGAGGCAGAACCACAGCTCCACCAGATCCTTGAGTGGAACAGGGGGCAGAGGGCTCCTGCAGCAGGGGATCCCGACAGATGTGGCGGTCCCTGCGCAGGGCCCTGGGGTCGCCCCACGGGGGCTCCATCCTCAGGTGGCTGGGGGTGAAGGTGTGCCGTAGGAGCGCTTTGCTCATAGTTCTGCTCTGGCTGGCCTTTTGGCTCTTCCTCAACGGTATGGTATTCGTTCACAGGAACATGTTCTCTGACTTCTGCACCGACGACAAGAGCAAACAGATTCTGCAGAGGGTGGTAAGGGTCATTTTGTAATCCTCCATTTGTTTCTGATGAATTGAATTTGATATACAGTACTATTGCACAATGTTGTATCATAACACAAAGTCCTATTAATAGACAAAGTATTAACTTGTCAGTCTTGCTCAACTTAGAAAAGACAAGAGTGAACAAATAAAGTGCTTGTCTGGATTTGTTTAGATTAGAATATGTAAAATGTAGGCTAGATATATAACATAATGTAGGAGACGTTGGGTTTCTCAATGCTATGTCTTTTGAAGACTGGTCTAGTTTAGATACCTTGAAAGATTGACCTCAGAAGGACAGATGGACATACTCTTGAATGCTTATATGTGAATTTTGAGATGTGCTGCGATATGTAGATTCAACAACCTCATATCTAAAAAAAAAATAGATATATATTTTTTTTTATGTTGGATAATGACATCAAACGAGTCCAAAGGAACACAAGAACACGTATTAAGAAACAGTGCATTTAACTTTTAGACTTTTACAGTATTGATCATCATTGAAAATGCAAACAAACACTGTACATCAGTAAGAAGAACGGTTGATCTGCCAGCAAATGAGATGTCTTATAGGGACTTTTTACCAACCTCCCACCAAATAAAACACAAACACTTAGATTAGAATGTATAAATGTAGGCTTAAATTAAAATGGGGTCTAGATTTAGAACAAAAGAGAAAAACTTTCAGCTTACAGACTCTTACATCAAAAAAAATTGAAAATAAAATAAAAAAGAAGATAAAGTTTCTATACAGTATATCAGCAAATCAGTTGTTGTGTAGCAGTTATCATGATACCGAAGGGGATTTTGACCAACTTCCACCAAATGATGCACAAAAGGATTAGTGTGGAAGTACAGTATCTTTTTGTATTCAGTTTCCTAACGTCATTGTTTTATGAAGTATGCCGTATGAAGAACGTATTAGAAATGTCCCATTTTCAGTGGAGGAAAACTATTGTTCTAATTGGAATAAGAGGTTTAATCGTAGTGAATTTATCAAATGTTGGCTACACTTAAAGTGTTGGCTAGATTTTAAACATATTGTAAGCAGTAAACTTTCACTTTTCAAGTTTGAGAATCTTTTGGAAACTCTGTTCTCATGATTCAGAAAAATGTTGATTAGCTAGTTTTTAAAAATCTAAATGAATAAGCAGAACATTTTCGTCCGTCTGAAAATCGAGTAGCGGTTACAGAGATTCCCCAGGGAATTTTGACCAACTTCCACCAAATGATACTCAAAGCGTTGCATGAGATTAATCAGTCAACCAGTGAATCATTGGGAACAGCAGTAATGCGCCTCCATTAAGGGATTAAGCATTGTTTCTCTGGGAAATCCTAAAGCTTTTTCAGAGCCTCCGGATTACACAATGTCAAGTGTGCGCTGACGGAACAGTTTGTTTATTGTCACATTGTAAATCACAAAATTTTTCCTGGTGGTCTGGTGTGATTGGAAGGTAATTACTGGCATCATCCCATTAAAAAACTGGTCAGTTAGTGTAAAACTGTCTTTACTGAAACTAAATGTGTAACCATGAGAAGATTCAAAGACATTTTACTCTAATGCATCTTTTATTTCAGAGATAAATAGTAAAGTTTTGATCAAATCAGATCAAATAAAACATATTGAATGAATAATGTTGATAACTAAAATACAACCGCAGCAACTACTACTACTACTGCTAATAATAATAATATGAATAATTTGAATATTATTATTGTTATTATTATTGACTGGTCCTGCGAAATGTGTGCAAAAGTTATTTCAAGCAATTATTTGTATTAATATTTTTATTTTACTATACTATTATTATCCAGATTACCAAAAAATTACAATTATAATAACAATTATAATGTAACTATGGCAGATGCATTCAATGTAGCTATTGTAAATTAATTGAAATTAGTGCACAATTTAAAGCCATCTGATTCATGATTTTTGGGCAGAGGCATGCAGTTTATGCTTCATGATGTTTCAAAATCTGTGCTAGTTGTGCACAGCACTAATTTGTTACAAGATCAACAAAAATATCAAGACTAAACTCCACCAGTTGCAAAGCAATGGAATGCTGCTGTCTGCCAAAATCATGTAAATTAATGACAGGGTGGAGATAACTATGGGGTATTTGTCATTTTGGCAATGACTTAATGGATACAATCTAAATAACTCCCTGACTGCTGTCATTGTTGGGTTTTAGTCAATTAGAATGTTCCAGGAATGTTTAGCGGGATATATTTTGGAAACCAAAATCCACAGTTTGAGATTCCGCAGTTAAACACCAACAGTATAAAGAATATTGAAAATAACAGTTAAGAATGGATGAACAGTGAGATACTTCCTTATATAAACATATTATATATATATATATATATATATATTCTGGTAGCACTTTACAATATTAGTTCACATGAACAAACACTGAACAATTCTTTTACAGCATTTATTGATCTTGGTTAATGTTCATTTCAACACATACTGATACATATTTAAAATCAAAAGTTTATGTTAACATTAGTTAATGCACTATGAACTAACATGAACTAACAATTAACAATTGTGGTTTATTTATTAACATTAAATAGGATTAATAAATGCTGTAATATATATTGTTCATTGTTAGTTCTTGATACATGCATTTACTAATATTAACGAATTGAACCTTATTTTTAATGGTTACCATTATTCTTTTAAGAGCAAATAAACATTTTAGTATCCACGGAGCAAAAAATCAGCTAGACATGGCGGCAGGATACATCACTCTTGACCACAAAGCAAGATGTTTTCAGAATTTGAAGGCTCTCACAAATGCTTCACATTAAAATAATATCATAATCGGTGCTGCTTATTTTCATTGCTCAATAATATGATGTTCGAAAAGATTAGTTAAATAACAGCCTTTTGAGTTTATATTTCTGCTTGAGTGCATTCCTATTCCATGTTGACATGCTAAGCTCCTCACATCAATCCTGAATTATCCATGAATTTACAGAGCAGGAATAAAATGAAAAACTTGCAGCTGAAGGATGCCAAAATGTTATTTACATCTATTCATTTAGCAGAAGCTGTTATCTAAAGCAATTTAAAAATGCAGCATACATACTGTCATTCATATTCCCGTTTATGGCTGTTTGTCAAATATAAATAAATAAATTAATTAAAGAAAAAATTTTGAGCAGAAACACTATGTTCAAAACAATGCAAAGGATGCAAAAACCATTGAGCAGAAAAAGCCTCTGTCACATCCCGCAACCTAGAGGGGGTATAGAAAGTAGTTTAGAATTCAAAATATACATTAGCCCATCCACTTTGGATCATTCAGTATGAAAACCAGATTGAATATAGCAATCGAGAAGTAGTCATTAGTCCAAATGCAAGAGTGGACTGTCTAGTCAAAAACTTGATGAGAACGTTAATATTTTTTATTGAGTTTGTACACTATCATTATATTTCTGGAATGTCAGTAATGTTAAATAAACAGGTTGAACAGGATGCTTGAGCAGTCTGCAAGAAAGCAGATTTAAAATCTGTCAAATCCAAAGACACAGATATGTGACGCTCCGCTGCTGCACGGTTTATCAACTGTCACAAATGAATATGTGACAATACATATGTATTGGTTAACCTAATCTAATATGCTCATGGCGAGCTAATGCTCATTACATTTCAGTGCCATAATAAAGATTGCTAACCTTGCCGTTATCACACAACAGCCCAATAATTTCACTGATAGCTAATTTACAGGCTACATTATAGATAATCTAGAAAGCAGAAATCTGAGATGTACCTTGATATGTTTCTTCAAATTAGAGGTAAAATTCTTGAATGCAGATATCTCCACTGGCTTAGACAAGCAAAGCTAACACAACACAATCACGAAATTGCTCTTCTTCGTTTTCATCGCGAAAACCCCTTTCAGCCAGGTGCGGCCAACCAGGTGTTGAACTGTTGCTTGAGGCATCCTCCACATTTACCCCCCACGTCATCCATGATTAATAGCAGTTGGCGGCAGGTCTACTGCGGCAGTTTACGTTCTTTATGCACGGTTTGATTTGACGGGAGTCACGTGACTGATTATTCTTTCAATAGTCAATCACGTTGACATGGATGTAGCAAACACAGATGAAGGGAAAATAGCACAGTAAAAGTATATTTACAGCACTTAAAATTTACCCAAGAAAAAGTATATCATTTTTAAAGTACAATTCCTGATAAATCTACTTACAGTAATTACAGTATCGTTTGTTCAATCGATTTTCTTTTGAATTGTCACACCAGAGCAATTTAAAAGTGCAGTTGTTTTTTAGTCACATGAGGTGTTGGTTTAAAAATGCATAAACTGAATCAAATCTTTCAGAGTAGTTACAGCTTTCTTTTCCTCCTATGGCCACACACACACACACACACACACACACACACACACACTGCAGGAAAATCTGCAAAATCTGCAGGATTTAAATTCAGATCGCAAGTAGCTCTAATTGAGACCAAATCCATTCAATGAGGTTTAAGTTATGATAATGTAAGTTATACATTATTCAAATTCTTATTGTTGCATCTCTAAAACACTAAAGCTGATGAATGGGAAAAACATTTTGACAGCCCGCCAAAGAGTTCACTTGTTTAAGAGGTTGAATATTACAGTAATAAACAAGTAAGAGTAATGCACATTTACACAAACTGTTTATGGTTTCTCACAGCATGTGGCTCAGAACCATTGGGCTATTACTCTCTGAACTACACAAGACCTTTTTTAATCAGCGGTACCATCTGTCACCTGTGCAACAAGCCCTACTGTATATGTAATAGGATTCTTGGCATGAGATCATAAAACGCACCTCAGCATGTTGCTTTTCTTTTTAATGGTGGTCTGTCAGAAGGTCTCGACACAGTTCCCTTCTTTGTTTATAATGTAATGTGAAGGTTAAGCACAGATGGTCTTCCATGCAATGGGGACGCAGTCCACAAACTTGATTGACTTTCATGCAAAGATCATTGTTTTGGAGTTGGTTTAACGCTCCCAGCATTTTTTAGATTTTTAATCATGACTGTTAACATTTTAATTAGTATAATTCTCTGAAACTTCTTTCAAGTTCTGCTGATTTTGGACTGGGCTGTGAACGTGTGATTGTGGTATTCTTAAGACACAAGGCGTTTTGACTTTATATATATATATATATATATATATATATATATATATATATATACTGTAGCTATAAACAGTGCCCCCCAAAATTTGGACAATTAAGCAACACTTAAGAATGCATTAATGTGACTCCATTAGAAAACACAATACCAAACCAAGGAGTATTTATTTAAAAGAAACAAAAAAAGGTGTTCAGCAGGTTTTAAATGATAAAACAATGGCTATACTGTTGTGCTATTGAAAATTAGAACAAGGGTAACAATTTTCATGAATGTTCTCTTTGTTAAGGGTTTGTAAAGGTTTTGTAATCACATTATAAATCATTTATATGTGGTTATAACAACATGCATATAAATTTTACTTTCATGTAATACCTATCAAATAGTGAGCCATTTTACCTCACATGTTATAAATACTTAATAACACTTTTTCAACATTAGTAACCTTTAAAAATGCACCTTAATGTAAAATGGACAAAAAGATGGTAAAATGGAGTTGCCATCATTAGAAACCTATAAACATAAAAGTTCAGGAAGGTTTAATGGTCATCAGGCATTATTATATGATATATGCTGTGAATGATCATGAAGACAGGAAAAGTGTTTTTGCAGAGGACTTTAGGTAACTAGTTAAGGAGTAGCACCATACTTATGACATTAACATGACAAGACATTAAGTAATGAATATAAACAAAGTGCACTGTAGCAAAATTACACAACCCCTCACTATAATACTCTGTGTTTTGTGGCATAAATCATGAATTGGGGCATTAGGTTTTTTTTTTATTATTAAAAGTATGAATTAGTGTATACCTATTTATTAAGCATTAATAACATGTAAGTCAAAATGCATACTATCGAGAAAGTATCGCAAGAAAGACAACCCTTTTATTCATTTTGTTATAACCAATTTTGTTATTACCCATTTATAAGCCCTTAACAAAGGGAACTTTAATGTAGAGTGTTACCCAAAAAAGTTGTGAACATGTTTGGTTGTCAGACATTGGTGGAACATGTTCCTACTGTAGTTAATGTGATTAATTACACCTGTGGTTACTCTGCTAGGCCACCTGTGTGAACTTGAAGGAAACCGACTTCATACATCCACTAAAAATCCCTTTGGAACAGTTGGTTAAAAGTAATTGCAAAATAGCTCAGAAATAGATTTTTGAAAATTTCTAGCATCATTTGTTATCCTCTTGATTTTATATTTTATGTTTTCTAATGTAATTAATGCATTATTAAGTGTGGCTTAAGTGTTCAAATATTACTTTTTTTGTCTGCCACTGTATGGTGTACAAGTGCCTTATGGGGTACAATAGGCTTATTGTTTAATCATTACCTTACATGCTCAGAAGAATAAAGAAAAGATTGTTTCACAGACTTCAGTATTTTAACAATCCACTTTTATCAGTGACTTTCACTGAGATGGGCACAATATATCAGTGTAAAAAATATTGTAGTACCAAAAGTCTGTTGACTGTTGAGCTCTGTCTTGGTTTGAGTTGATATTTAGAACATTACTCAAGGTACAGATGTCATAAAGCCAAAGCCAAAAATATTCCCGTTGCAGATTTTTCCATGACATCAACAACTCTGACTTATTTTAAAATATCCTTATTCAGACACATGCAGCTTTTATAAATTGTGTTTAGCAAGTCATATTGTCAATGAGCAAAATCTAGACTTTTTGAAACGTACTGTATATTTACAAAATATAAACTATTCAAAGTATATAAAGTTGCCTCAAAAATGTTTTGGATACATTTGGACACTTAAGTCACCCTTAAAAAATATATGAATGTCACTGCATTAGATAGAAAAATATGCAAACAAATGATTCTAGACCTTTTCTCAGAATTAACTTCTCAGCCCCTCAAGTTCATGGGAACCTAGAACCAGATATTATTTGGAAGAGGTTTAATTTTTAAAAATAAATAGTGGAAGCGTATGATTTTCACAATAATTTTTTTTTTTTTTTTTTTTTTTTTTTTTGCCAACACATTGTGCTAACACACTGAACATGTCTCTTGATGCACAATTAAGTGGTAGTGATTCCCCTCTATTGAATCATGCAGCACAACCAGTGACTCAAATTAGACCATTCATTTGAATCTACAGCGCAAAGCATACAATGTGACCAGTGTGGTCTGATTCCTGAAAAAATTACTCTTATGAGCTGATCCTTTTAAATCTACTGTGCAAACAGTGTAGTCCGATTCCTAATTGAATAACTCTTTTGAGCTGTTATTTTGAATCTACAGAGTGACAAATACAGTTTGATAAGTGTAATAAGAACAAATGACTAATTTGAGCAGGTTCTCCTACTAATATAATCATAATCAGAATATAATCAGAAAGTTGCTGGTTCGATCCCCACAGCCACCACCAATGTGTCCTTGAGCAAGGCATTAAATCCAGGTTGCTTCGGGGGGGATTGTCCCTGTAATAAGTGCACTGTAAGTCACTTTGTATAAAAGCATCTGCCAAATGCATAAATACAAATTACAATGAATACACTGTAGTTTGATTCTCAAATTAATTACTCTTCTGAGTCATTCTTTTGAATTTACTGCTCGAAACATACAGCGATGTAGTCCAGTTCCCAAACAAATTACTCTTATGAGCCATTCCTTTCATTCTACAGCGGGACCAGTGTAGTTTAATTCCAGAACAAATTACTCTTCTGAAAAATTATTTTGAATCTACAACATGAACCAAACAATGCCTCCAGTGTAGTCCAATTCCCAGATGAATGACTCTTCTGAGCCATTCTTTTGAATCTACAGCGTGAAACATACAGCACAACCAGTGTAGTCCGATTCCCGAACCAATGACTCTTATGAGCCATTCTTTTGAATCTACAGCGTGAAACATACAGCATGACCAGTGTTGTCCGATTCCCGAACCAATGACTCTTATGAGCTATTCTTTTGAATCTACAGCGTGAAACATACAGCATGACCAGTGTTTTCCGATTCCCGAACCAATGACTCTTATGAGCTATTCTTTTGAATCTACAGCGTGAAACATACAGCATGACCAGTGTTGTCCGATTCCCGAACCAATGACTCTTATGAGCCATTCTTTTGAATCTACAGCGTGAAACATACAGCATGACCAGTGTTATCCGATTCCCGAACCAATGACTCTTATGAGCCATTCTTTTTAATCTACAGCGTGAAACATACAGCATGACCAGTGTTATCCGATTCCCGAACCAATGACTCTTATGAGCCATTCTTTTTAATCTACAGCGTGAAACATACGTGTCCAGTGGGGCACAATTCCTGAACGAATGACTCATATAAGCAGGCTCTTTTAAATCTACAGCGTGACCAGGTGTCATTTGATTCCCTTATGAATGATTCTTTTTAGCCATTCTTTTGAATCTACAATGAGAAACATACAACGTGACCAGTGTAGTCCAATTCTCCAAAAAATGGCTCTTATGAGCCAATCTTTTGAATCAACAGTGAAAAACACACAGTCTGATCAGTGTAGTCCAATTAAAAAATGAATAACTCTTATGAGCTGGTTCGTTCAAATCCACAAGCGCTGTACAGTGTAGATGTATGACCTGTTCTTTTTAATCTACAGTGCAAAACACAGTGTGACCACTGTAATGTGGTTCCAAAATGAATAGGGATGCCAACTGTCCCGTATCAGCCATCTTAAGCAGCTCCTCAGGGTCATACTTTGAAATGTCCCATATTAGATGTGAATTCCCGAAGTTGGGCCAAAAGTTCCTTATCGAAGTGACCTGATTGATGGCAAATTGCTTAAAATAAATTCTAATTGGTTTGATATTTAGTTAATTAATTCCAATACTTTTGGTGGCCACTGTATGACTGCAGATCATTTTAATGTTCTCATTTAATGCATAGGAAATATTTTGAAAAACCAACATACCATCCTATCCAGTACTTAGTGGTCTTCCTTCTTGGCTGCACCGAAAGAAGAAATATCTGTTTCAGTCAGTATGACCACTAGATTATAAACATAGCAATGATTTATGGCATATGAGTCACACATTGTCTGAGTTCTACCAAACAGAAATAGATTTATGCGACTCAACAGTTCCTGAACACATTTACCTTTATTTTTTATACTGAACACACAAACATACATTCGTTTTAGGGCAGCCATTCATCCTAATTATATCCAGACCTCATGGTAGGAAAGTTTACATGCAAACAGGGGCTAAAAACAACTGTTGCCCCATCTTATGTAAAGCTGGAAAAATGTAGGGAATTAAAATGGATGTGTGGAATCTGGCAGGCACATATACAACCGGCCCTTGAAGAGCACGTGAGTCAACACGTGAGCCAATGTGGTTGCTTAAGCACTTTTTTTTATCTCACATTTGCTTTTCATGACACAACATACTAGGTTTAGGGTAGGAAGGTAAGTTTTGTTGACTTAAACTCAGTAGAGCATTTACCTTAAAAACCTCATCTGACGCGATATGTGTTAAGAACCACAGGATATATTTTATCCAAAATGTCCCCATAGTCACATACTTTCATGAGATCAGATTGTACTTTTCTAAGTGACCAGTTTTACATTTTTCATCTGGTGGATGATAAAATGGGCAACTAAGCAAACTGATCCATTTCTTCCAGAAAGACTCAGAATAATGAGAATAATCATTATATGGGGATAGAATTGGCATAATCCCCATCATATGGTTCAGTGCTCAGATTCTCGCTCTAACCGTCAGATCCTTCCGGAAGACTTACGGCAAGTGAGAGGAACTTAAACTGGTGGTGAAGGGGTGGATGGGGGGTGAAAACAATGCAAATGACATGATAAGCGTCAGCTGCAGATTTATAAAGAAGATGCTGGATTATGATTGGACGAGACGCCTGAATTGTATGAATGGTGTATGCTACGATTCTTCCAAACAGAACTACCACTACGCTACCATATCTAAGGACCATTGATATTTGGTGGTGGACTCTTTTTACTTGAGTCAGTCAGCAACTGTCCAGAACACCCTTGCAAATGCATTAACAACACTTTAAAACACCACTCCTTAACACCTTTGCAATGCCCTAGCAATTTCCAACAACACCCTCGGATCGTGCTTGGGACTTTTGCATGAACAAGCGTCACTTTCTTCAAATCTTCTTTCAAGCAAGCATAATTAGCAAAAATGTGTAAAGTTCCTGTTAAAAGAGAAAAATACATAAAAGTTTTTTTATGGCGTTGGCTTGCCTTTTTGCAAATGGAGGACATATTTAATGTAAGGGAATCAGGAAAAGATTGAGGGCCATCCAAATCACCATTTTGATTGATAACGACATGGAATAAAGATGTTAACATGCTAATGCCAATGTTAGCTGCTCAGTCAGACCCTTATATCCCAAGTGGGGGTGAAAGCTGTTTATATTGGAAGGTGATAGAAGAGGACTTGGAGTGTAATCTCTCTGGAACACAGATCACCCGGAGCCCCCTGAGTCTGTGAACATATAAATATGTGCAGACTGCAGAGACAACCAGTAATTAGCTCATTTTTCATAGGAGGGTCAAAGAGGAAAAACGAGAGAGAGAAAGTACAACTGTCGTAAATCCGCTTAACACAGTACTTGAAAATGATTATTTGGCAGTTTTGTGACATTAAATATGTGGATTTTATGCATGAAGGTAAAATATGCTGACAGTTGGCATTGGAACTATATCTCAAAATAGGCACGTACTCAATATGTGTGACATGAGATGGAATTAAGATTGCAATTAATTAAAAACATAGCTTTAAAGCACTGGAAATGAGTTTGACGGGACAGATCAAAGACAACAGTATGCTGGAAATGAGTTAATGTCAATGTGCAGAGCTTTTCTTGACTAACAATTAACATTTTGACCTGTACACTTACAACCAGGCCCATGTACTCCATAATCCCCAAAATATCATACTGTACATATACAGTATATTTATATATACAGCCAATACTCACTGAGAACTTTATTAGGAACACCTGTACAACTACTTATTAATGCAATTATCTAATCAGCCAATCGTGTGGCAACAGTGCAGTGCATAAAATCATGCAGATATGGGTCAGGAGCTTCAGTTAATGATCACATCAACCATCACAATGGGAGAAAAAATATGATCTCAGTCATTTTGAGCATGGCATGATTGTTGGTGCCAGATGGGCTGGTTTGAGTATTTTTGTAACTGCTGATCTCCTGGGATTTTCATGCACAACAGTCTCTAGAATTTACAATTTTAATGGCCAAAAGCAAAAACATCCAGTGAGCGGCAGTTCTGTGGATGGAAATGCCTTGTCAATGAGAGAGGTCAACAGAAATTGGCCAGACTGGTTCGAACTGACAGAAAGTCTACAGTAACTCAGATAACCGCTCTGTACAATTATCTCAGAATTCATGACATGTCAAATCTTGAGGATGGGCTACAACAGCACCAAATCTGGCACTTTATTAGGACCATAGTGTTCCTTATAAAGTGCTAAGTGAGTCCTAGCTGCTAACCATTAGGTGGTTGATAGAGCATTGCTAAATTGTTGCTGGATGGTTGTTTACTAGCCCAAGATAAAAGAGGCCAATACCAAAATCTCTTTGGCCTTTCACACATACAACCAGGTAAATTACAGGAAAATCATTGGGTTGCATTTACTGGCAAAAGTACCACATGTGCTACTCACACATGCAATGACTTTCCATCTTTTTTCTTTTTTGCTAGTACCATTCACACATCAGCACCAAATGCAGTTAAACTCTGTGTTATAATCTGCTGGAAATGACATCTACATGGATGCACTGGAAATGTAGGGTTTTTGTTTGAAAAAATGGCAGGGTATTATTTTGTATTTGAACATTAGCGTTGGTATTTTTAGTGACGTTTTACATTGTTTGGCAAATGTTCACATTTATGCAGTTGCTTGAGACTCAACGACATGGCATGTGATGACTTCAAATAAGACTAATGAACTACAGAGAGCAAAATGCTGTCGCTAGCTTCCGAAGGCGGACACCCTATCGGCGGCTGAAAAGCACAGTAATGTGTATGTATATCGCTACAAAGAGGTCTGCGCAATCCCAAAGGAGGCTGGAGAATTAATTGTACTTAACAGAATAGTTTATTGTTCCTTTAAGCTGTCTGCAAATTTCTTCATCGTGGATGAAGAGAAGCACTCTAGTTTCACTTTCTGACCAATTTGTGTGTTATTTCAGTCTGAACTTTCATATGTCAGCGCTTCCTGACCTCATAGAACTGAAACAGGTCATTTGATGGCTCAGTTCACACATACCATCCTTATGGAAACTTATGATACCATTTTTCATTATGGGAAATTACTTTAGCTAAATATACCAGTATTTTCACAAGGGTTGTGTTCACACATGACCTCTAACCAGAAAATTGCAGTAAATTTTCTGGAAAAGGCTGTATGTGTGAAAGGGGCTTATGACATCCTGATCCCAAAATATGTGTGGGAACCCTCTCAGTAGAAGTCTCTGGGATTATTCACTAATTTTTCATCCACCGAGGAGACATTTTATATTCTGAAATAAAAATATTTTCAAATGAAAACCATAATTCTGTATTTGTTTCAAAAAGATGCAATTATCAGCTTTTTTCACTCAAAATGAAAGTTTAATGTATTTCTACTGTAAAGACTGTTATCAACATTGGTATTGAGGTGCTATATTGGTAGACATGCTATTTTAAAAGGCTTTCAGTTTGGTGCATTCTACCAAGTCTTTTTTGAACAGTTTGTAATTTTCACCAAAAAGAAGGGTTAACTAAAATATAATTTCATATTTATTTAGATTATAGAGAGAACATATTTTTGAAAGTTTTCATGAGATCCACCCAATTACAGTCACAGATTCCATTTTGCCTCCTACGACAAAGCGGGAATGTAAGTTGATGTGTCTCTGTTTCAGTGTGACGAGTATCAGCAGGGAGTACTGACCGGTGACCTCTGCGAAGACCTCTGTGTGGCCGGTCAAGTGGAATACAAACGCTGCCTCTATTATGAGAATGGCAAGAAGGTCATGGCCGCCAGTTGGCGTGGAGTGCCTGTTGTTCTCAAGTCTAAGCTGGAGAATTTCTCTTCCTATGAGGCTTTAGCTCTGCTTGAGTACCAGGATGCAGCTGGAGGGATAGGGAGCGAGGAAGAGCTCTCACCTCTGGATGTCGTCTTCTATGCCACCCTGGAGATCAAGAACTCTCTTGGCTTGGAGACAGGAACTAATTTGACTCTGCCACGACTCTGGGGCCAGAGGCTGAAGGAGAATGAGAGGACTTACTCGCGAGCGGAACTGGCCTCACTCTGGGCTCTGCTTCAACAAGAGGAGTACACGTTCCTCAAAGTGCTACAGGATTTAACCCACCATGTGGCCAAGATCCTAGGCTCATGTGGTCACTTTTATGCTGTGGAGTACTTGGTGGCTGGACACGCATGGGACCAAAACATCTTCTCTTTGGAGGAGCTGTCGCTCAGTCCATCACCGAGCCCCTGGTGTGGGGAGGAAAGGACGTTAACCGCAAGAGATATGGTACCCAGAGTGGCGCTGAGCTTTCTAGAGATGGTGGAGCATTTTGACAATGACTTTTCACACCGCTTGCACCTTTGTGATATCAAGCCAGAAAACTTTGCTATCAGGAAGGACCTGACGGTGAGTAAACACACCCAAGATCTCACAGATGTTGTAATACTGTTTCAACAGTAAAAATGGCCTGATGGCCCAGGGCTGGTGTGAGAGAGTTTCAAACTACTGTAGCTGAGACCAGTACTGTGTTTTACCCATGAGATAATCATGTGAATGTGTTTTTTGCCATACAAACTTAAACATTTGGATATATGTGATGAATTGAAAATAGTCATCTGCAACAATTAAAATTGTGCTGATTTAAATGTCACTTAGGTAAATTTAACTGGCTAATATACTGTAGATGATGAATTGATGAAATTGCGAGAATGACATACAAATTACATATATTAGTATATAAAAAAAAACTATAATAAACTAAATAAAACAGCAATGCTTTGTATGCCATGTTATTCTTGCATAGCAAAGAGAATGTTTATAAATTTGAAGTATCATATCATGGAGTTATTTTATAGATTTTTTGCGAAAACAAATCTTAATATTTATTGAAAAACACATATATAATAAATAGATATTTTCATTTTCTGTTGAAATGTAATGAACTGATGGACTTAGTTGTGAAATAGTAATATTTTTTTTCTTGTAGACTGGCGGTCAGAAAATGTAAGAACCTGTTAGCCAGATTAATGTATAAATAAACCCAAGTGGTAAATACTTCTTGGCAATGTGATAAAATGCATTATTGCTTCAAAGTAGATATTGAAACCTCTAAGACAACTTAATATCATTGTAATTTTTATCGCTATAATTAGACAAAATTGGCATAATTATCCACTTTTCATGTATCCCAAATTTGATTAAGAGTTTTTGTTTCAATGCAAGAAACATGTAATCAACATCTCACAAAAACTTATTTATAATAAAAATAAAAGCACAAAGAGCAAAGCATACTTCTGTGATGGCACTGCCCAGACATAGTCATTGCTTTAAAATAAATAATTATCATTATTATAACAATACATTTTTATTAGCATTTACTGTTTTAAAAAGGTAAATGTTATTTTAGCTTAGCACAAAAAAACAAAAACAAAATTTTTGAACACATTTAAAGCACATCTAGTACACTGTTATAGAATACTATTCATAATGAGATGCAAAAAATATATACTGTATTGGTCTAAATACAATATACAAAAAAGAGCCGACAAGCCAAGATTATCATGCATTACTCGTTCATCAAGCTGTTAATTCTCTGTTAACACTTCAATGTTTTACAACAGTTGCTAACAACTGACATCAGACAGTTACTATTCATGCACTGTGTTAATATGTCACTCTTCAAAAAGCTATTTTCGTTATACACAGTATACAGTAGTGGCCAAAAATGTTGGCACCCTTGGAAAATATGAGCAAAGAAGTCTGTGAAAAAAAAAACTTTCTTTTGAAAAATTAACAAAAATCAAATCTTTAATTGAAGTAAAACAATTGAAAGAGGGGAAATACTGAAATAAATATTTCACTCCAAAACACATTGGTCACATTTATTGCCCCCCCTAGAAATTCTTATGAGTACAATATACCTGAAGTATATTCCCCTTCATATTTGTAGTGCATCTAGGTGAATAGGAACATGAAATTGTCCAGCCATGACTTCCTGTTTCACAGGAGTATAAATATGAGGTAACACACAGACTAAATTCCCTTAATCCTCAGTCACAGTGGGTTACACTATAGATTATAGTTCTGATGTGCGACTAAAGGTTTTTGAGCTTCACAAAATGTGAAGTGGCTAAAATAAATTAACCAAAGCATTGAAAATGCCCATTTCCAAGTTGTTTGGGAGGGTTTCAAGAAAAAAAAGACAAGCCTCTGCTCTCATCCAACAACAAACACAAGAGTCTTCAGTGTGCCAGACACTACTGGACCTTCAAATGCGACCGTGTTCTATGGTCAAATAAAACATAAAAAGAGCTTTTTGGCAGCAAACACCCGAGATGGGTTTGGCGTACACAGAGATGAAGTACCCAATGCCCATGATTAAATATGGTGCTGGATCATTAATGGATCAGTTTTTCTGCCAGAGGTCCTGGACATCATGGCATCACAGACTCTATCAAATATCAACAGATAAAAAATCAAAACCAGGCTGCCTCTGCCAGAAAGCTTACAATGGGCTTTGGTTGGATATTCCAGCAGGACAATGATCCAAAACAAACATCAAAATCACACAAAAATGACCACAAAATCAAGATTCTGCCATGGCTATCCCAGTCCCCTGACCTGAACCCCATATAGCATATGTGGGGTGAACTGAAGAACAGAGTCCACCAACATGGACCTCTGAATTTGAAGGATCTGGAGGGATTCTGTATGGAGGAATGGTCTCAGATCCCTTGCCAGGTGTTCTCCAACCTCATTACGCATTATAAGAGAAGACTCAGAGCTGTTATCTTGGCAAAGGGAGGTTGCAAAAAGTATTGAATGAAAAGGTGCCAATAATTATGGCCAATGAGTTTTGGAGAAAAAAATAATAATGAGATTTTTCCCCTGTTTCAGTTGTTTTATTTCAATTAAGGTTAGATTTTTGTAATTTGTTTTATTAAAAGATCAAAAGCATAAACAAAGTCGATTTTTTTCACAGCCTTCTATGCTCATATTTATCAAGGGTGCCAATATTTTTGGCCACTACTGTATGCTAATATGCGTTAGGTATTCTTTCCATATTTTTCTTTATTGTTTATATTGCCTGCAGAAAGGCTTTAAATATGCCCTAATTGTCAGTTTCTGTTTATGTAGAGGGCTGTGTTAATTTTATGCACCAATTTTGTATAATTTTCTGTAAAAAGAGTTTTATATATATATATATATATTCAGAACTTTACATAATTCTTGACATTTAATCATAGAAAACATTCCCTGTCTTAGTTAGGATCACTACTTTATTTTAAGAATGTGAAATGTCAGAATAATAGTAGAGATAATTATTTATTTCAGCTTTTATTTCTTTCATCACATTTACAGTGGGTCAGAAGTTTACAAACACTTTATTAGTATTTGGTAGCATTGCCTTTAAATTGTTTAAATTGGGTCAAACGTTTTGGGTAACCTTCCACAAGCTTCTCACAATAAGTTGCTGGAATTTTTGTCCCATTCCTCCAGACAGAACTGCTGTAACTGAGTCAGGATTGTAGGCTTCCTTGCTCACACATGCTTTTTCAGTTCTGCCCACAAACTTTCTATCGGATTGAGGTCAGAGCTTTATGATGGCCAGTCCAATACCTTGACTCTGTTGTCCTTAAGCCATTTTGCCACAACTTTGGAGGTATGCTTGGGGTCATAATTTTCTGGAATTTTCCAAGCTGCTTTAAGGCACAGTTAACTTAAGTAAACTTCTGACCCACACACACATATATACATATATTTCTAATTGTATATATTTTGAATTATTCACTTTATTTATTTATTTTTTGATCAGGTGGTGGCAATAGATGTGGACATGGCTTTTTTTGAGCCCAAAATGAGAGACATACTTGAGCAAAACTGCACCATTGACAATGACTGCAACTTCTTCGACTGCATTTCCAAGTGTGATAGAAGTACAAACAGATGTGGACCAAAACGCAAAAACAGCAACCTTCAGGTGGATGAGGCACATGTTACTTTGACTTGTTATTACTATGATATGTTATTGCACCTCTATTGATTAGTTTAATATAAGGTAATTATACTACAATTATTTAATTATTTGCAGCAATTATTCAATATTTAAGTGTTCAATAAATCTATGGAGTATGTGGTTAGTGGTTAAGCATGTGGCAGGGTGTTGGCTTGCTCTGAAAAATCAAATAAAATTACTTTCTTTTGGGTAACTCTCTCAAAGAAATACCGGTAAAATAGCCGGAGGAGACAATCATTCTTCAGCTGTAAACATTTTTTATTGATTTTTTGTTCACGCTGTCATCCAAGAAACCTTTAAACAATTATATAATTGTATTGTTATAATAATGCTTATTTTTATTTTATTTATTTATTTGGCAATGCATTTAAAATACTATGCTTTACAATTTGTGCTTTTATATTTCATTTAAAGTCTTTGAGAGATGTTACTTCACCTAACATTTGCGAAAAATTACTATAGGACAACAACAATAAATGGAGTAGAATTGTAACACGTAACTAATTTCGAATGCCGCCAGTCTGATACGGACAACACTGTGCTCAATTTATTAGTCAATTTAAACATTCAGATGCTTTTCCATAGTCATCCAACCTCATTCATCTGTTCATTATGGTTTGTTCACAGTCAACACATGTTGTTAGTGCCAACTCCCCTTTAGGGGAACAAGCTAACAGACGAGCTAGCTGCATGAAACCAAATCCAGCTCCAGGCCAAAGGTGGCTGAGACAGAACCCTTCTCTCCATCCTCGATCACTTAACGCAACCATTAGTGATCTATATCTTTCCATAGTTTGGCCTGCCATTCAGAATAATACAGCCTTTGTAACGTTCAGGCTGTTAGGTCAAGAGGACCATCAAATCTTGCCATCAAGTCCCTTTCAAACAGCACACAAAACGAATATGGCTGATGATTGCTCTGGAAATGATGAAATAAGACCAGCATCAAGCTAATGGCCACATCCATACCCTCAGCATTTCCTATAGTGTCCATACCTGTCATGCTCCTTTATCAACTCTTTGTCTCTCTGCAGGTGATCTGTGAAAAGATCTTCAGGCCTTGGTTTTCTCCCACGCTGCTCGGTGCTAAAGCAGGGCTCCCCCTACAGGTGGAGCTGCAGCGAGCGGTGCAGGAGTGCGCAGAGTCAGACGGCAGGGAAGAAGATGAGCGCAGGCAGGTGGTACGACAGCAGCTACAGGCTCTCCTCATGGAGCTCATTCAGGAGGACACAGGAAACCAGGGTGAAGGCCAGGAACACAATATGAGACGAGTCCATACGGCACTTAACTTCTAAACCAACTTGGGACCTTCAAAAAAGATATAATAGAACACATTTAGTCAAGTGCAATGCTGGAGAACTTTTCTGATGACTATATCTAGTCACGACTAAAACCTTTTGAAACATAATTATAGCAAGTTACTATTAATCTTTAAAATAGGTCTTTTTAAAAGGGTTAGTTCACCCAAAAAGAGACATTTTTTCGTCATTTACTCCCCTTCATCTCATTGGAATGATCACAATGTGAAATTTAGGCCAGAAGATCAAAATTTTGCTGCTTATGAAAATTGGTCTGCTTATGAAATTCTAAACACTGCACCCAGTGGCTGAAACCAGAAGTTCTGTTGAGATAAAATGTCCACAGAGTGGTGCCAAAGGCGAGTTATATTTTTAGTTACAAATTATGAAATACAGTCAACAGGAATCCATGTCCTATGGACTCTACCACCTAACCCAAACCCTAAACCTAACTGCAACCTCCAAATCATGCTCAGCATTGTTGAAGTGATCACGATCCCTTCCTGGTTTCCTTGGTACCAGAACTTTGTCTCGAAGATTGCTCTCATAACGATGGCTTGAATGGGGTAAATTTCAGAGTATATGAACATTCAGAAGCGGCATGTTGATTTCATGTTTGATCATGTTGTGTTGTTCCAACCCTGTATGACTCTGTTCTTTTTTATTTTTGGGTGAACTAACCCTTTAACATTGGCTATATGGTTATGTACAATTCTGTTAAGGGTGTAGATATGCCCCTTACTGTTACGTAAGAAAAAGGCTATCAAGGAAACTCTGGATCATCTTAGCTAATGTTAAAAAAAAAAAAGATTTTGCTGGAGAGAAATTGTCTACCTGTAATTTTGTGTAAGCATTTCAATAAACCATGGCCCAGTCATGACCCTACCATTTCATTACTTACCAAAACGAAACCACAGATGCAACAGTCATGCTGCATTACATTTTGTTAGCATATCAACACAACTGAGAATGCAACAGAATGCTCAAAGATCAAACCAACATTTGGTTCCTATTGACAGAAGGGGAAAACTCTGTTGATTTGTTTGGATAGATCTTCAACATTTCCGTCTGCACAGAAGATCAGGTTGCAATCTGCCTCCAGGTGTCTTTTAGGAAAATATAGTTTAAGAAAGATTAAACAGAAATGTCGGGTAAGGGGAGGATGAGACATTGCATGGTAGGAACATATAACCTGATGGTGAACTTCACTGATTTATGTTCTTCTGTCTCAGTTGGACTTCAAACACTTCCAAGCTTGGCTTGTGAGGTCATCAAATTATGTGTCTCCAAGGCAACGGCAGGGGTCTGGTTTTGATAAGCTCAGAACATGCTGACGGCAATGAGAACACATATTTGGTGTTGACCACTAGGACCCGAAGAGCTAAAGCCTCAGATATCAATCTCTTGTTGTCCATTGATTTAAAACATTGTTTTGAGTCTAATTTACATCAAATGGAGAAATAAAATAATAATTTAAGCATATGAATGCACAAATCCTTCAAACATAATTACTGTTCAGGATCAATAGTTTGTTTTATTGAGTTTTCCTTAAGGATTGTTTACCGTGAATTTTGACATACTTGAGGAACTGAAGCATGTTATCAATTACAGCCTTCATTTTTGGAGGGTGGAATGGAAAAGCTGTGAAATAATGAATCACAGTGCCCATAGATATCTACTGTTTACACCGCAGTCTCCAATGATTAGAAAACTGGAACAAACTGCAGGTTTTATAATTCAAAACTCTGCAACTGCCTGCATTTCACTGTTGTTTATATCAACTGCTTTGTGTAGAATAATTGTTTCTTCAGGCTTTGTGAAATGTTGGAGACTTATCTAAAGCTCTGGAATGGATCTCAATGTACCTAGGCCCTGTCCACACTAATACGTTTTCTCTTGAAAATGCATCTTTTTTACAACGTTTTGGCCTTCCGTCTGCATTTCAGACTGCATTTTTGTCCAGCAAAAACAGAGCTTTTCGAAAAGGCTCTCCCAAGTGACTACATTTGAAAACGGAATCTTTATGTTGTAGTGTGGACAGGGAAGACAGATATATCTGAAAACGATGATGTATTTGTTGTCGTGTGACGCGGTCATGTGATCCATTCATCCCAAACCAATCAAGATGGCGGCTCATGTTGTAACGCTGTTATTTACTTTGATAGTGTTGTTAAAGATAAATGTTACTTTGTACAACCTTCAAAATGCATTCCTTTAAAGGTGACTGTTCATCTTCAGATCGTACATGGAATGAA
Source organism: Moxostoma hubbsi (assembly GCA_032164185.1). Classification (NCBI taxonomy): domain Eukaryota; kingdom Metazoa; phylum Chordata; class Actinopteri; order Cypriniformes; family Catostomidae; genus Moxostoma; species Moxostoma hubbsi. The sequence continues at coordinate 9,914,111 of JAVLUX010000033.1, forward strand.
CATTTTTCACGTAAAGGTATTTAATAGTTTTCATACAATACATTTCAGTGTGAATGAAATTTTTATGAAAATGCTTAAAAACGGCAGTGTAGATGGAGAGCATTTCAAAAACGAAAATGTTGTTTTCAGATGTATCCCCAGTCATGTGGACATAGCGTCAGTTTTTATCCTGTGACTAAATACAAGAGTGAATTTGTGAATACAAATTATAAGCACAAAAGTCTTTAAAGATTATCAAAAGAAGGACCCGAATACCAAAGGTCCATGTACAAAGGAAAAATCTTACCACATCTGACATAAAATCACATTTTAATCATTTTAAGAAAAAATATTAAAAAGATGAATAAAACTTGCTTGTCTTTGTAATGATACAATTATTCAATCTGACAACTCATAATACATTTGTATGAGATGGTGAAATCATACAACTTTGTACAACTACAAAAAGTTACGACATTTAGACTGACCAATCATAAATGCTACTGTTGCCTCGTTCCAAACCCCGGTATTTTCTTCCATGGTACACAAAAAAGACCAAAAAAAATCGATTAAAATCATGGTTAAATTTGTGTTCGGGGTAAATTTGGAAAAATCATAAGAACCCTGATGTTTTCTTTCTTCTATGGTACACGACAGTGATTTTTCGAGTTAGGTTTGGTTTGGGGGTTAAACTAATAAAAACATTGTTCATGGGTTCATTTATTATCTTTTTATGGGAGTTAAATTTGTATGTTCTTGTAGGAGCTAAATAGTACTATTACAACATGGTTTCAATTCTTATTAGCATTTAATGTACCAGAGTGACTATGTGTACTAGGGGTAAAAAGCACTATGTGTATACAGGTCTGAATTGGTAATCTGGCATCCTGGGCATTTTCCCGGTGGGCCGACGCACTTTGGGAACAAAATATATGTTCACATATTAGACACTATACATACAGATACAGGTAAAGCCCTCTCCCACTTTTAACTACTATGGTTAAGTCTTGATAAAACCAAAAAAAAAAAAATAAATAGCTAATGACGATTAAGGCCTTAAATACACATTAATGACCAAGTTGCAAATCACAGGTCACCACCATGTATATTATTATGCAATAATACTAACTGTGTCATTTTAATGAACACTAGATATAATTCGATAATATTTTGATATAAATGTATTCTATTTGAAAACTACTTAGTTTTGAACATTAAAGTAAATCAAAAGGAAAATATCATTGGTGAAGAGAATTAGTATAGTTGAAGCTGACTTGAAATGGGGGAAACTGGGGCTTTCTTATTGACAACAAGCCCTGGTCTTCCCTTTCCCAATACATGAAAACCTGTCCTTATTTTTTGGTAATGGAAATGTAATTTATATTTTAATTAATGATATAAAAAAACAAAATTTGTTTGCCACTTAAAATTTTTTCACTCACTTTTAAAAAGACAGCTGTACCAAACTAGCCCAACCATGGGTTAGTCATTAGCTTTTAAAAATATATCATTTCTTGAGAAGTTGTAGAGCTATCACTAATTAAGGAAGAACTTAAAATCCCCTGGATGCTAAAAATGAAAAGATAAATTTATCTGATCTTTCACGAGTGCAGCCTAAATGAGAGTATATGTGTCCAGTAAGACACATAGCTGCTATTAGATTTGTTCATATAATGACCTTGACTATACATGCACTATGTATCAAATATCAATCCTGACTAAGCTTGGGGAAACTGTTTTGAAGAACACTCTTAGTGTGCCTGGAAGACCTGGAATGGTCTGTAAGCCTTCGCAAGACTCTAATTAGAGACATATAATCTTGAACAACTAACTGTCATTTGTATCCACCAACTGCTCTGTTAAATCCAACTTTCTACTGTTTGTTTTTTGGGTTTTTTGGGGGGGGGGGCCTATGTAAAAACGTGATTTTTAATTTTAGTTCAATATTTTGATTATGCAATCACACTCATCATTATTTATGTGAACGTGATTACTTCCTGGTTCCTATGGGACAAGAATCCAAATCTATCATGCTATCCACAGTGCTAAAGGGAAAAGCTTCAGTTGATGTATGTAACGCAGGGTTAGGATGGGCAAGGAGGAAGTGAGAACCGGCTTGTCAATATAAATAATATTTTAATGAAGAACTTAAAACAAAAGCATAAACAAACACACAACGGACATGTCCGGGATTGAGCTCTCTCTCTCGAACCATCGTCACCGGCCGCCTTTATCCCTCGCACGCCCCATCAGGCCGATTGGGGACCGGGCGTGCAACATTCCAGCCCGGCCCCGCCCCCCTCCACTCCACAATGTAAATCTCTGATCGGAGATGCCGTTTATCAGTAATTCAGCAGTATGGGGTTGATTTCAGGGTACAAAAAACTTGCAGAAGCTATGACTTGTCGACTTTCCATGTACACGTGTTGTCTTGGAAAGGTCTTCCATGATTCCTATAGACTTCTGTGGGCTTTAATTGCTCAAATTAATGAATAAATGATGATTGTAACAAGTATAATAGGGCTGGGCAATAGGACGATGTAATCGGATATTGACGATATTGACAATATCGGGAAATGGCAAAACCATGGATCTGAGTGAGACCATGGACATGGGTGTGAAACTAGCACCCGCCACCCACAAAATATGACAAGGCTGAAACCAGTTTGCAAGATCCTCATCCAAATGTATTTCATACGTGGGTAATTTTGCTTATCTACCCCTAACAAGCGGGCGCCCTGTCTCGGACACATGAAAAGATATGCTGTCAGTCATAAAGACATGCGCTTGAAGAAACACACTTTATTATATTTTTAAGAACAGACAAAAGAAATGACGTCGATTATTGTCTCGTGGAACAACCATGTAAAGGGTTTTCATTATTTTTTCTCTGTTTCATTCGTCAAACTGTTGACGAATAGAATATGTTGTCAATGAGAATGCTGAAAATGATCTCCGACCATCTCGGGAGGTGCTGTGAGTTTAATTCTCTTTATTTCCTCGCAGTTGGCATGCATTGTGGATTCCGTGATGCAAATGGAGCCGGTAAATGTTTGGATTTGGGGAGGTGGTTAAATAAGATTTTTGGATTGAATATCGCAAAGGCAATTATCACAAAAAAAATTTACGTATCGCCCATCCCTAATGTGTAATATAAAATAGCTTATTCAAGGTTCTTATACAATATAAGATAATGCATACAAGTGTGCACAATCTTATTCCACAGTGTAAAAAGTACTAAATGGATGTATTGTACTTGGACTTTGACAGACCTGACTCCATGTCTTTTTCACAGCTAGTATGTCCAAGTGCAAACAAAACATCCAAAATGAAAGATTTCTGGCAGAAGGTATGAGATATGCTCAGAAACACAACACCTTGTTTAATACTGACAAATCACCACTCGTTGAAAAAAGAAAACAAGAAAGAAAGAACCCTTTCCATTTGGGGGGGAAATCCACCACAAAAGTGTAGTTCACATAATGAATAACCGACCCTGCATTCCTATTAAATATACATGAATCATTCATATTTAGTTCTGTATTTATAACAGTGATGCAGACAACTAATCAGTCGACAACCCTGTTAATAGCAACATTAGGCCTTGACCGAGAAATCAGATGAAAAGTGAAAATTCTGGAGCATATAGTGAATGCAGCTTGCAGAATCTTCTCCAGTTGGACTGGTGATAAATTAGTCAAATTATAAAGCATGACCACGGTGCCTGGGAAAATGGCAAGACAAATGCACTGCAGTTGTTTTAGAGCGATGCCCCTCAAATTACAGGGATCTTCTAGAGCAATGCAAATATCGTTGTTATTGCATTTATCGCAAAGGTCAATACAATTTATCAGGACTAAGGCGAAGAAAACAAAAGCTTCACTAAGCATAGCTTGAAATCATTATGATGACAAGGAACAGTTGGGATCAATCTACTCCTAAGGTAAAGTGAAGTGTAATTTTTTCAATGTTAAAGGAGAAGTGTGTAAATTGTTTGATGGCAAAATACATTCTACTATCCCAGTTTATTGTTCATTGAAAACTATAATTAAACCATTATATACACTGAACCTCCCAGGCTCTGACAAAACTTTTTTGAGCGACCCACTCAGCTCTACCCATCCCTGCACGTGGCTACTCAAACTAGCTGTTCAGCCGGGAGAATATGAACTATGGAAGACATGTACAAAGGAAAAGAAATGTAGCTTCGCCTACAGATATTAAAGCCAAAATTCAAAGACTTGCTAAACGACAAAGGGAAGGAGAAGGGAGTAAAACTAGAGTGAACATTGGCGTCACATTTACAAGGTGGAGGACAGACACACACCACCACCAATGATGAGATTGCTCTGGCAAATGGGAACGGCAATAATTAGATCGCTGCGTAAGTCACTAATACACCGCCACGTCCCCCCAGTCAACTACAGTGATCTCGCTAAAACTGTTAGAAACTGCACTTTCGTTACGCTTACTAGTTACAAGAAGAAACATCTGGCTCAGCCAAGTTTGGGGTGGGCTTATCTATTTGTCCAAACAAATGACAGCCTTTAACAAACTTCATAGTATGAATCAAACCACTGATTTGGAGTTGCTTTCCTTTAGCTTTGACAATGAAAAAAACATATATGCAAGGTATGCAACTCAAAAGGGCACCATGTAAAGACGAACATTTTGATTATCCAATGCTGGTAACAAAGACTGTTTCCAACTGGTGTGCATTGAAATAAGGTTGTTTGTTGACTGGTGTGATAAGTATTATTTTATATTAAATTAAAAGAAAACAGAGGAGATTGTCTTGGATCCTAGAGCGTAGGTGACCATTGTCAAGTGATTATACGTGGTCAGCAAATTACACAAGCGCAGTCCTATATGTATCTATAAAGATGGTTCACTCACTTGGAATACACACATTACATTGGTTTGTGCTCATCTGCATCAGAGATTGTACTTTTTACGAAGACTGTGTGTCTTCACAGTAAAAGATCGGGCAAGGAGGAGGCAGGAACCGGCTGAAAAATCAACATAAACTTTTAAGGTATAAATTACCTTAAAACAACATAAAACATATGTTTTGAGATGCGTGCATCCCTCACTCTCTCTCAAACCGGCGTCTCCAGCTGCCCCTTATCTCACTCTCCCGCTGATCAGCTGATTCAACGACGGCCATGCTCCATCATGCCCTGGCCACGCACTCCTCCTTGTCACATATTCTTACGGTGCGTTCACATACAATGTGAAGTGAGCGTTTTGCATAGCACGATTACATACAAAGTCAATGCAAAGATGCGAATAGACGCGAATTTGAACCGGACGGCACCAAAGAAGCAAATGGCATGACTCGATCAATCGAAATCACTTCATTCGCTACATTTGTGTATTCACGAGTTAAAATTTTTCAGCACGAGTGAAAAATTCACACAACGTGTTGTCGCGAAAGCCTATCAGCATTGAGATTGTTCAGATGTCATTGACGTACTGATGTGGTAGCAGAAGAAATCTGGAAAAATGGATAAAAAAATTGTTGTAGCGGTGTGTGGGCATCTGGAATTGTATGACACAACATCATACATGTACAGAGATCGGATGCAAAAAGACATCGCTGGGAGGAAAGTGAGCGAGGAAGTTGAACTACCTGGTAAGTTCGGAAAATATGCGCGTCTACTAGATTCCATCTATTGGTTGTACTTTACTGTGAACCAAGTCGTAGAAGCCCCTCCTCCTGTCCTTTTCCGGAAGAGAAGAGGGAATACTTGCAGGTTCGCGTTACTCGCACGAACGCAAGTTTAAACACAAATTTATAACCAGTGGTCAAACTGGCGTGAGCAATGCGAGGCGAAAATTTTCTTAGAGTTGTATGTGAACGCACAATTAATCTTTATACTTTTTAAAGATACGGCAGTAATAGTAAGAGTAGAAGTGTGCGATTTCAAATTTAGCAAATTAGTTCAGAATGGCATACTATTACTATTTCTGCCATATAAATATTCAGACTGATCTCACAGTGAAATCAGAAATAGTAGGTTGACTTTTCTTAAGCGAAAATTGGTCTGTGGTTACAGAAATTCTAAACACAATGGTACGTTTTGTTGGGTGTATGGCACATGTGAGCTCCATTTGTAAGGTGACATGTCTATGGAGGGGTGCCAAAATTGAGTTGGATGTACAGGATGTTATGCAGTGAAGAGGAATGCAAATCTGCCCCATGCGCAACCTCTGAGCAGGAAAGAGAGAGAGCAGCATGGTAGTACGCTATTACGAATAAAGCCACAAGGGATAGAATTAAGCCTCTCCAGCAGTCTGACTTAAATTTGGTCCATTGAAAAGTTGTTATCCTGTCATTATTCCTGGAAATCTGTCATTTAGGAACCATCACTAAGCCCACGGTCACCTATAAATCCCATGCAGAAACTTTGAAAATGCCAGATAGTGTTCTTGACTTGCAACAAAAATACATGATCACAGCAACATATAACACTTCCCAGGAGGTGTGTAGCTACTCGCCCAGCAGAGCAAATGAAGTGCAATTATAAAGGAAACAGAATATCCATTCGAGTACTTCAGAAAGGGCTGAATCAATAAAAATGCTCTTGGAAAGAACTGCAGCAGGCATCCTCAAACAGTGCCTGCCTTTGATTGTTGCACATAATCACCTCAGGTGCTGGAGGCATGACTTTGTTCGTCTCACACAGAGAACAATTTTAATGCAGTGATTGCTCTTTCTTTGTTTCACAATAAAATGGTCTTTGCCTCAGATATTTCTACTGAAATTCCTTAGGGGGTGTAAAAATAAACACAAATGAGACAATCTTTGACAAAGTATAGAGCTCTAAAATGAATGGATTGCTAGCTCCGCTATTTATTAATCATGTTGAGTTCATTTTAAATTTAGTAGTAAATCGAGATAGTGTTTTCTGTTCTATGTTCAGGAAAAGAGAAGGAGAGAAGAAAGTTCTAAAATCAAGAATGGATGCATTTATTTGTAAAAGATGCTCCATCTCTCAAACACAAAGTAAGAAGAAAATATCCAGGACAACATACTGAAACCAAACACAAGAAATGTCATCCAACAAAAAGAAGAGTTTAGCTTAAGGGGCTGTCCGTTGTGCTGTTGCCAGTTCCCTTTGTCTATTGATTTTCTAGGCCATCCTTTCATTGGGGGTCTAATTCACTTTTTTTTTTAATTCACCAAGGATGAACCAATATGTGACCAAAACAGATCCAGTCCATGAATTAAACTTAAAATTCTGTAATTTCATGCAAAGTTTATTCTTATACCCAAAGAGCAAACAGATAGTAGTCTACCATTTTATATTTGACATTTAAATCTTGTAGCGCTCTTTAATTTTCTGACTCAATGTGGGTGTTAATCTGTAAATCACAGGCATTTGTATGACCCTAAATAGGGCAGGTCCATTTGCCATAATGTCAGTCTCTTAGTCACCATGGTAATTTACTTCAATTAGAGCTGTACTAACCAAACATTTAGTAAAAGTTTAGTGATGACTTAAAAAAAAATGTCTTCTTTTGTAAGTTGCTTTGGATAAAACTGTCTGCTAAATAAATAAGCGTAAAAGTAAACAGAGTGACTCAGGTTATATATATAAGAATCACAATATCATAGACACTTAGAGACTTGAGAAGGAGATAAAATCTTTTGAGTAAGGCCCATAAGAAAGCAGCTAGAAACCATCCAGCAACTGCACCGCAACGCCTTGACAATCGGCCACAAGTATCGTAACACAACTCTCAGTTTTCTTCAGAATGTGTAAAATATCATTTATATCTGTAGTCTTCTTTGTATGTTCATTCTGATGTTCCTGACTGAATAAACCTCATTTTAATGCTTCAGACTGTCATTATATTTCTGAATGAATGAGACTTTCCTCATTTGGGAAATCTAAACTTGAGCTCTTCTGTAAAATCAGGTACAGGTTGAGCCTTGCCCGAAAATGCTAAGTGGAAGGATTAAATCACCAGTCATGCCTGCCTCCACCTGTTCTCCCACCTCCAGTGATTTCCCTTATAAAACATTTCACCTAATCCTTTGGATCCTTTTGGATTAGGAATAAGGACAGACTGCTCTTTGCAGAGGCAAACAGTGGATTACAAGATTTTTGGTATTATTAATATGCTTCTGAATTGTTGGCTAAACAAGTACAAAGCATGCTTTGTTGTTTTAATTTCCTCAGTAATGACTGCATTTGAGATCATGTATTTCCATCAGTTGTAATGTAAGTGTTTTAAAAATGTATTTATGGTGTGATTTTGGCTGTTACAGCACAGTCAATAGAATTCAAGGAATAGTTCAACCAAAAGTGAACATTTTGTCATTAGTTACTCATCGTCATGTAATTTCAAACATGTATGTCTTTTCTTCTTAAGAGAAGATGATAAGCAGACCCTGGGCTGTCAAGCTCCAAAAAGGACAAAAAAGCAAAATACAAACATGTGTGCTATATTCCAAGTCTTCTGAAGACATATGATAGCTTAGTCATTTTCAAACCTGGTGCATCACAATTGCTCACAAGTCACACAAGAACCAAATATGTTTGAGTACTGTAATGATGTCTTGCCTTAATGGCAAGAAAATCACACAAGTTCCGAACAACAAGAGCCTGTGTAAATGATGACAGATTTTCATTTTTGGGTTTTGGCTTTAAAGTAATATGAAAAGGTTGTGATTTGTCTTTGGATATTAGTTTTTCGTTCTCTCTACAGAAGGTCTAAAGGACAAGCGTAGAAATGATTTCAAGATGACTACAGACGAGTGGCTGAGGTTTTGTATTATCTGAAGTGTTCTTCAGAGCACTACACTGGGGACACCTCAGGTCAGATGAAGCGGGTGTAGCACAATTTATTTTCTCAGAGGAAGTCGATTCATTTTGCTATACACAAAGGCTGTCCTTGATTACTCGCATAAATTTAATCTTTTACTTTCAACACGAAGAGATGTGGCACTGAAAGCTAAAATATGACAAAGCACACCCATCAAGGCAGGAACAAAACATCACACTCACACACACACACACACACACACACAAGAAAAGATGGATGGCAATGTTTACTTGTAAAGGGATTGCTGTCATTTTATAAATAAAGCTCCCTGCCTGGTTGAAAAAAGCAGCGAAAATCTTTTCAGTTTATTTCAATTCTGGAAGGCAATCTATTGTCAAAAGATAGTCTATTCTCCCAGAATGTAGACTATTATTAAATTTGGAATGGTTACAGACTGTAAGCTTTGTCAGATTAAAACAAATGAGTTTGAATAAAGAGAGAAATGGAAAAATCATGTAATTTTTCCAGATGCTTGAAAAACGACTAGTAATTGCAGCCCTGCGTAATGAAAGCCAGGTTTTCTATCCCTAAACTATACAGAAGAAAAATAACAGAAGCCGAACGTTGCTATGTTCCAAAATCTAGTGAGCGGCTTATGGAGGCATCAATTTAAGGCATTTTAGGCACACTCCTGTGAAGGCTGGACCAAAAGTTGACATCTCATTAAATATGCTGCCTTATAAGATACCATGGTTTGACTAAATTGTAAGGCAGCCCTCAACCCCCACTTAGAAGGCTAGAAACGGCACTGTGTTCAAGCTTATTAAAGTATCACGAAATTAGCTTAGCAGGATGCTAACATTAAACTCTACAGAGCTGTTCAGCCATGACGATGTCAATTTGTAGGTGCACCCAGTAGGCTAATTCCCTCTGGAATTTCCTATGAGTTTTACAATTCATTAGTAAAATAAACACAAGTAATAAACATTACTTGAAGACAATTTGTTCTACAAAAAAATCCCCAAATCATACAGTTATACCACAAACGTTAATTTTAAAGCCGTAGTTTAAAAAGAAATATCAATGATTACAAGTTGGTAAATTATTACAAGTTGGTAAATAAGGACTTCAACTGCAAGCATGTGAGTGTACATTGCCTGAAGAAATGTAAAAACGTTGAATTCATTATCTAGTGATTTTTTTTAAATTCACATTTTTTATTTTTTTTTAATTCATGTTTGGGGATGACCAGAGCTGGGCAGATGGAGGATTACATGTAATCTGAATTACATAATCAGATTATAAAAACCAAGTACTTGTAATTGGATTACATACAATGTTATAATGTGCAAAATCAGATTCCAGTTACATTTGTATGAATTACATTAATACATTATTTGATTACATGACTATTCTGCTAAAGGCAATTACTAGCATGTAATTCACAAATTATGCTCTTAAATTTTAAAAGAGCAGTCTGAGCCAGAACCTGAAATATGTGCGCCAGGCCTAACCAGTCAAAACTATGTATATTGAAGACAGTGCCATTTGACCACATGCAATCTGTGCAATGCAATCTTCTATACATTAAAAAAGACTTCACATCCAAACTTAAGAAGCATTTAAAAAGTCCAATCCCTATTCCTAATTTCCTAAATAGCAATTAGTTAAAAATGGCAAGCTTGTTCTCTGTCTTGGTCTTCTATCTTAAGTAACATTAATTTGTATGACCCTTTAAGCATCTTTTTTTGTACTTTGCAACTGACAAATAGCACGTTTCCGTTTGAATTTGTGCTTATTAATGTTTATTGAAAGGAGTGTTAAATGTTACTAATTACTTTTAAAATTAATGAATAGTTTTTCATCAAAATACACAATGGGTAATTCAAAAGTAATCTAAAAGTAATCAGATTTTATTTTTCAGAAAGTATCTTGTAAAAATTACTTAGCAGATTACAATATAAATTGTGTAAATTGTAATCACTACCCAATTACATTTCAGAAGTAATCTACCAGCATTACTGTAACTTTTATCATAAAACAAAACATCCATGCAATGTTTACCACAGACCTTATTTTACTCATAAATCCAAAAATGCCATTGTAAAAAACCACAGGAAAATCCTGAGGGAACCCATGGCTCGACAATGCTAATCCTCTTCCAGGTTTTTGGACTACATCCTGAACGGCTCTTTAGAGTGCAACAGTGCCACCCTCTTTTTCAGCTTTGTTGGTTCCATAAGTATATTTCCCATTCTTTTTTCCATAGGAATTTCATAAAGTTCTTCATAAACAAGTTCTAAGCAATGAGCCAAAAAAAAAAAAAAAAAAAAAACGGGAATCACAACATTACAAACTTTGATTTATTTTAAAGCAAAAAAGTATTTGAAAATAAAATAAATAGACAAAGGTACAAGACTATGTATTTAACTACATTACTGTAAAGCATTGCGAATGATGTAATCAAATTCAAATCTATTCATTTAAATTTGTTGATTAATAGTATGAAAACAATACATTTCAAGTTTATTTCGAAATATTCAGATATATACAAGTATATCATGAGTTTGAGAGTGTAGGGAGACTGACTTGATTGTGTATTTCATAGTGTGCATGTAAGTGGTTGGTCACTGTAGTACATCTTTGGCAGGCTTTTTTGGCGACAGTTCTATAAATGGTGGATTGTTTCCCTTCAGGATCATGTGTAGTGTAGTTTTTCAACAGGAATTCCACTAGATTTAAAAATGCAATTATAGAAACTATGCCTACTATAAAACATAAGACTCATTTGGTATACTCAGTGTAAAAAGAATCTTCCAGACTAAATAAGTTGCCACCAGTTGTATTATTTTTTTGTATGTTTGTTAATGTAATGTATATATTTTATTTTAATTACAATAATTGTAGTAACTGTGGTAATTTTGGCAGAACTATGGTTGTCATGGTACATGTTTGTAGGGGTTATGATGCTTTCAAGTTCAAACTTGAATCAGTTCATTTTATCAGTTTCAACACAGATCATTTTGTCTTTTTTTCTACAGTTCAAGAGTGTGCATGTTTGTGTGCAATGTTTAATTACAGTGGTTTTGAAAAAAAAAGTTGTTTGTGTCTGTGAAAGATAATAATGACTTATGTAAGAATCTGTCTGAATAAAAAAAGTTTTATGAAAAAGAAGAGTAAATTAATGGATAGCAAATACGACATGTTACACGTTTTTTGTAAGTGTGGGTCCCAGGTAAACACAAAATTACTTATTTGGGTCCAGGGCAGAGAAAGTTTAAGAAACCCTTCTCTAGAGCATTACAAATCACTTACAAAGTCACTTACAGTATAAAGTTTCACAATTCTTAGAATGTTTCCTTAGAAGGCAGTTGCCTATATGCACTAGGCAGTGAAGGATCTCACTAGGTTTTGAAACAGAGCTGTATTCTAGTAGAATATCAGCTACAGCCATAGATTATGCATCTGTGTGGACATAGTTAAATAAGTGAGCATACCTGTTTATACTAACAGGCAACCATATCTAGGAATGGCCAAATCTGTGTCTGGTTAACATGAAGATAAGTCTATCCACACCCTTGTCCCTGTGATACAGGCTGGAGTTCGTACAAACTCTCACTCCCCTCCCCAATGTGCCATGTTTTATTTCTTGATGTGAGAGAGTTTGGGCTCTACATTGTGTACTGATATGTTGAGAGGCAGGAAATGTCTCTCAAGGAGAAGTCTGGATTGAAGAACTGCAGCACTCTTTCATTATTTGGCAGAGCCCTATAACAATTTGAGACAAGCAGAAGAGAAGTGAAATAAAATTCTTATTAATGTCGCTTGCTAAGGCAAGCATCGTTATTACTATTGCTCATACTTTGGGTTGAATTGGTTGAAATGTCCAGCTGCTGCCATCCCAGTTGGCACTGATGAATTCAAACTTAGGTGAACCTATCGAAACAAAAGAGACAAAGCCCAGACTTCTCAGATTTCAAAATCACTACTATATATGGCTTCAGTTCATGGTCATGGACTCAACACAGCTTTTTCTATCTACAGTATGTTGACACATGTATGTTAATAAATGTTTTACAATTAAAATGGTCTGAATAAAAGTCAAAGCAATAAGCCATGCCATAAGCATGCCAGACAAATCATTAGGTGTTAGGCCGTTTCAATGTTTGTGGAAAGGTCAAAAAAGCCTTATTCCATTTATGAGGAACTTATTCACCCAGAAGTCGATACGTTGGTGGACCCAATGTAATAAAAACACTTCCATTATCAAATAATAATGAGCACTAGGTAAGTTTGCATTGAAGTTGATGAAACAGATATATTTTAACAAATTATTATAACAATATCAAGTTTATTGTTAAATATTTTAATACTGCTTAAGAAAATCCACTTTACTAACATTTTATATCATAAATTAGGAGCCATAGTGACGAGGGGTGGTATATTTAACAAAAAAAGTTTGTGAAACGCTGCCTCTGACAGCAAATTGATCTCTTGCAGCTGACACCAACAGAGTCATGATGATATCCAGCTTGGTCACGGTGTAGTTCTCTCTCACATCCTCAACACATGGCTACATTTTTCTGCCAAGCGTAGGGATCTCCGTGGTTAATGTGCCCTAATGTATGAAATACCAGAGGGAGGTTCGCAGCACTGAGCCTCAGAGCAGAGCAGGTAGCAGCTTGTCAGCTTCACCCAACTCGATAAAATCAAGTTAAATCATTACAAGGCCAGTGTAAATTTAGGTTCTGCAGTGTTGTGGGGTGAACGATTTTATAACATAGTTTCTAAAGAGATTTATGATTTTTTTCTGTATTTAAAGTCAATATGAAATGCCCTTCACAATCCATTTTACTTCCATAACATAACATTTCTGAGTGAAATGTTATTCAATGAGAAATAAGTAGTATGGTACTTGATCGTCAATCCACGCATCTTATCACGTGGCTTAATGTGCATGGCACTTGGAGGCTCATGCTATTCTCCGTGATCCACACACAACTTACCACGCACCCCATTGAGACCTAGAACCCTTAATCGTGACCACGAGGAGGTTACCCCATGTGACTCTACCCTACCTAGCAACCGGGCCAATTTGGTTGCTTAGGAGACCTGGCTGGAGTCACTTAGCATGCAAGTATCACTGGAGCATGAAGAGTAGTTGAACAGAAGCAACTATAGGCCTACATACAGGATTCGAGCACACTGAAAAAGGTCTTCATGGTGCTTGTGAAGGTTATTTCTTTGTTTACAAGAGAGATGTGAATCTCAGAAAGGCTCAGGAGAGCTTAGTCTTGTTGTTTTAGTTTGGCTTCCATTTTTCCACATTGTAGTAGGGAGATATTGATTTGAATAGGTTTGTGATTATGTCTACATATTGGCCAAAGTAAGTATGCAAAAAAGAGTTTAATGTCTTTAATGTACAGTGTGTATGTTTAAGTTTGTAATTCTGACTCAGACAAAATGACTGGCACAAATGTCATGGCAACATGTTAGCTCTGTAATTCAGAGGTTAATGGCTTTACATTTTTCTCATTTAAAGACAATTTATTTATGTGAAATTCAGTCATAAGCTAATTACAAAGTTTGTGGATTGGGGATGGGGGGATCTGTGGAAGAAATCCTCATGGTTACCATTAAGAACACTTTGCTTCTTCATATGAAATATCACAATGTCACCCTTTCAGTTTTGCTCTCAAAGAGGGACTGGTTTATAGAGGTCAGCATGTAAAAACGGTCCATTGTGTCTGTGAACTCACTGAACTGTGCCATAAATGTAAGAATGGGTTCTGTTGAGGCAGACTTCCACAAGAAAAAGAAATGTTTTCAGCAGGATTTCATGCCCATTTGTTTACAGCAACTAAGATATATGGCCATTTGTGTTGAAATATTACTCCAGGATGTACAAGACAAATTGCTTGAAATACTGCAGTAAAAATACAGCAGTGACCTTGAGAACTTATAGGTTTCAATGCTAAAATACTTTCTTCAATCTCAGTTTAATTTGTAGCGACTGTAAGTAAGCCATCCTTGACATCCTAAAAAATGCTGTTTGTTTGAGCAGTCTGACATGTCAACTTCTGGCTCAACCAATAACATGAATTATGGAAGGGGCTACCTGATTTTACAAACAACTGAATTGAATTTGCCACAAGTGGACTCCAATCAATGTGTAGAAACCTTTCAAAGATGATCCAGAGAAATGGGATGCACCTGAGCTAAATTTCAAGTGTCATAGCAAAGGGTCTGAAAGATGCCAATGATCCCATTTCTTTATTTGTATGGAGTTTAGATTGATGTGAAAAAAAAATATTAAAATAATTGAAAGCATTTTAGCATAAGGTTGCAACATAAAAAAAGGGATCTGAATACTTTCTGAATGCATAGTGTAACCCCTTTTCCCTATGCTAATTATGATACTTAAGGTAGCTAACCTAATTTAGTAAATATAACACGAGAATGGGGCCCTGGGTCTGTCCTAAAATAAATAATATTAAAACAAATAACACAGGTGTTGGTTTATTTTATGACTACTCGGTTAAATAAACTTGTTAACAACTTTCTTTGGCGGTGCCTCCTTTAATAATAAATTATTACTTTAAGTCAAATTATCCTACTAAGACTGTATGTTTTTTAACTCACAGCCCAAACCCACAAATAACAGGGTAACCTGCCAGGAAAAACACAGAAATGTGAATGGAGTAATTATACACAATTTACTGAAATTAAATGAAAATAAATATTCACTTGTTGTGATTAAATATGTTGAATTTAGGAGGAAAACAGGTTAAATAATATTCACCACAAAATTAAAACAATTTCAGTATGAATCCTCAATTCAATTTACATCTAACTCAGATCAATTAAATTTCAAGTTAGTAGAACCTTGAATAACAATGAATCAAGTGGGCCCACACTTTAATTCACCTCTTTCATTCATTCAGTCTTAAACAAAAATAAATCGTTGCAGGCCTGTGATGTAGCTTGAGAGCGTGGTGGCCAAAAACACAATGGCCCCTTCACTTTGAAAGCAAATAAAATAGTTACTGCACGTGCTTGTTAGTACTCACAACCTGAGAAGATGTCCAGTTGCAGACGAACATCAGGCATAACTGTACAAGGCTGCAATTTCAATCAGCTATTGGCTAGCTGATACAGATTCCAGTGAAGATACTTGACGCCACGAATCAGAGAAACTGCAGAATATACTTCTCCACTGACGAGGAGATGATCCTCATACATAAATACAATCACAAGAAACAACTGTCCGTTTCCTTCAAACAATTAGATAAGCATCCCAGGAAAGCACAACGATTGGTCATCCATAATACTGGGGGTACTTAATCATATTTTTTAAAAGAACTAAGCGGATTGCAAGTTCCTTTTACTTTCACCATACATTGCTGCAAAACCGGCCACATCTCCCAAAAACCCCGCCCCCTCATGAATAATCAATGTCAGATTTACCCAATCAGGAAACAATAAAATGAAGATAAGCAGATATTTCAGTGCAAGCAAGTTAGGATGTATTAAAGCATGTAAATGTTAATGGCTTAAAACAAAACTTTAATTAACCCCTTGCAGTCTGTATTTCTATATGCATATTAAATTCCATCTGGGCTACACCCTCCCCCTTCTAAAAGTCTTGATGTCCTCATCAAATCCAATCAGTGATTCTATTTGTTATCAGAAAGGTTTGTTTGTTTGCCACAGACTGCACAAGTAGCATGGGTTCTCTGTGTACTTTTCAAATTCTCTTAATTGTCAGAATAACTGATTTGGATCATCATTCCCCTATGACTAATAGTTAACGGCATATCTGAGGGTTTTCCAGGCTCATCGTAGGTCAAACGAATGACTGGCTTCACAACTCGTCTGGATACTCGGGAACCCAAAGCCTCACCATCCTCTACTGATGCACTAGAATCAAGGACGTCTCCTTCTTCTAACTCTGTGTCCACCACAGTATCAGATAATGGATGGGCAACTTCAATTTCCGAGCCCTCCAAAAAGGTTGTTTCTTCCAAACCTTCGTTCTCCTGATCAGAACTGGGTTTGTCCTCATCCACCGCTCTATCACCCACTTTTGGGACGTTCTCCTGCTTCTCAAAGTCATCCAAATTGAAACAATGATTTTGGTAAGTATAGTCAACTTCAGAGTCCGAACTTTCTGCTTGTTTGTTATAATCGAACCTGGACAAATCTGATTTCCTTTTCCTGGTCTGCTTTTGTGCAATTTGTGTTCTGGTGACAGGTTTCTCAGCCACCCTCTCTTTTTCCACAGAAGTAGACAACCTAACTAGGTACCCAATTGGTAACAGATGGTCTCTGTGAAGGGTCTTGATAATACCAGCTCCCCGTTCAGGCTTGACACGGTACACCGGTAAGTTTGGCAACTTCTCAACAATCACATAAGGTAACGACTTCCAACGATCTTTCAGTTTATGCTTTCCTGTTATTCCAACATTTCGGATTAGCACTCGATCACCTTCCATCAATGATTGATTCCGAACCCTTTGGTCATATCGTGTTTTGTTTTTCAGATGACTCTTGTTAGCAGCATCAGACGCAAGTTCATAAGCTTTCCTTAAGTCTCTTCTCATCTCACTTACGTACCTCTGATATTGGATCTCATTTTCACCATCAGGAGAGGTACCAAAACAGATATCAACTGGCAAACGAGCTTCCCTACCAAACATGAGGAAGTAAGGGGAGTAGCCAGTTGCATCATTTTTTGTGCAATTATATGCATGTACCAGGTGACTGATGTATTGACTCCATTTCTGCTTTTGGGAAGTGTCAAGTGTTCCGAGCATTGATAAAAGAGTACGATTAAATCGCTCAGGTTGGGGATCTCCCTGGGGATGATAAGGTGTTGTATGAGACTTTCTTACCCCCAGCATTGACAATATTTCCTTGATTAATCTACTCTCAAAATCAGTGCCCTGGTCAGAATGTATTCTTGCTGGTAAACCATAGTGCACAAAGAATTTTTCGCACAATACCTTCGCTACAGTGATGGCTTTTTGGTTCATTGTTGGGAAAGCCTGGGCGTACCGAGTAAAATGGTCAGTTACCACCAACACATTGCCAATTCCCTTAGAGTCAGCTTCTAGGGACAAGAAATCTATGCATACAAGATCTAATGGACCATTGCTTGTGATCTGATTCAGTGGAGATTTCTGTGGTAATGACTTCCGGGAAATACATCTTCCGCAGTTTTTAATATATTGTTCAATCTCTGAACTCATTTTAGGCCAGTAAAACCGGTCCTTGACAAGATCAATAGTCCTCTCGACTCCAAGATGGCCTGATTCATCGTGAAGAGATCTTAACACCATAGGTTGGTATTTTTTAGGCAAGACAAGCTGCTTGATTTCTTTTCCTGAGGACTTTTCGGTCACTCTGTGTAGCAGACCATCCTGTATTACCAACTTCGCACGTTCACGCCGCAGAATAAACAAGTGAGGATCACTGTTCGTACTTAAAATAGTTAATTCGCCAGATTCTATTTCTCTTTTCACAGGGTTTATGAGAGGATCAAGATCTTGGGCTTTCTTCAACTGCAGAGGTGTTATATGCTCAAGAGAACCTGACTCCAGATGGGTGGGAAATGCATATGCTTCTGGTATAACTGTGGATGACACTCCAAGCTGGTCTACCACTCGTGAGGAAATTTCAGGTGGCTGCAACAGACTTTGACACACCGCTTTAATCCCTGACAAAGGAATTTCCTTCCACTCCTCCAGTGACTCTGTGGAACATTTTCGAGACAAAAGATCAGCATCAATGTTTTGCCGTCCCGGACGGTACTGGATGGTGAAATCATATGTTGCCAGAGCAGCAAGCCAACGATGTCCAGTGGCATTCAGTTTTGCTGTTGTTAGAACATAGGTCAAAGGGTTATTATCTGTCCTTACCGTGAATCTGGCACCATAGAGGAAATCGTGAAATTTATCTACCACAGACCATTTAAGTGCCAAAAACTCCAACTGATGGACTGGATACCGTTGCTCTGAAGGACTTAGCTTCCTACTGGCAAAAGCTACTGGTCTCAAACCTTCTGGATGTTCCTGATTTAACACTGAACCCAATCCATTTCTGCTCGCATCAACATGTAGTATATAGGGTTTGGTTGGGTCAGCGAAAGCTAGAACGGGAGCATTAGTCAAACAGTGGAGTATCTTACCAAATGCCTCGGAGCATGCTGGGTTCCACCTTTCACCAAAAGGCTCAGACTCCTTAAAGTAACCGGTTAACTTGCCCGTCTCTGGTTTTCTGTTACGTTGTGTGGGTGGGTAACCTTTGGTAAGCTCTGTTAACGGTCGCACTATAGCAGAGTAATTGGCAATGAATCTGCGGTAATACCCACAAAACCCAAGAAAGGATCTCAAAGACTTAAGATCAGTGGGCTGCTTCCATTGTTTTACCGCCTCAACCTTTTCTGGATCTGTGGCAATGCCAGCTTCTGCCACGATATGCCCTACATACTTTACTTGAGGTTGACAAAACTGACATTTGTCTATGGAAATCTTCAATCCAACCTTCTCTAGACGGTCAAGGACTTTTAGAAGACGTTCTTCGTGTTCTTCTAAGCTCTTACCAAAAACGATTATGTCATCCAAATAGACAATGACTTGAAGAAGATGCATGTCCCCCACGGCTTTTTCCATAAGCCTCTGAAACGTAGCAGGGGCCCCAGTAATGCCTTGCGGCATTCGCTCAAATTGGTAAAACCCAAGGGGACATATAAAAGCTGTCTTCTCCTTGTCTTCTTCTGCCATTGCTATTTGGTAGTATCCACTCCTGAGGTCAAGGACAGAGAACCATCTACTTCCTGATAAGCACTCTAGGGCATCCTCGATGCGGGGCATCGTATACTGATCAGGAATGGTACGCTTGTTTAACGTGCGATAATCCACGCACATATGAACACTGCCATTTTTTTTGCGTGCTATAACAATAGGAGAGGCATATGGACTGCGAGACTCCTTCACAATACCAACTGCCATTAGCTCTTGAATATGACGGCGTACATCATCAATGTCAGCTGGGGTCAAACGACGTGATCTCTCCCTGAAAGGACGAGAATCACTGAGCCGAATCTGATGTTCTACACCTCTAGCCAGACCAACATCCCATTCATGAAGGGAAAAAACATTTTGTAGCTCTGCCAACTTATGACTCAGTCTATTCTTCCACTCCTCAGAAATGGGTGAGTTGGCAAAGTTGAATAGCTTGGGGTCTAGAACAGCAGTCTTCGTATCATCCCTCTGTGCCACGGTCACAGTATCGGTAGCATACATATGAGCAAGGACAGTGCCCACAGGTAGGGAGATTTCTTTTAAAGACTCATTCTGCATTAAAACAGGGAACCTTTTCTCATCCACCCGGGAAGAAGGGAGTACAAAAGACTGTACTAACATACCAGCTGGCAATGTAGGAGAGCTAGGTGCCTCTACAATTAGGATATCCTTATCCGTCTGTGAAAATTTCTCTACTTGGCAAGTAGCCAAACACTCTTCATTAGGAGCCATAGTGAGTGGACCCGGGCCTAACCATTTCACCTGTCCAACAGCATCATCATTTACAACGGACAGTTGTTTCTGTTTAAAAAGAGCTTGTGAAATTATGAGCTGTAGCTTAAGACATTGAGCAGACCTGGTATCTGGTATTTCCTGATAAAGATCAGCTAGCCGTTTGAACAAATTGGCATTTGTCCCAATGATAACCGGAACTTGGTTTGAATTTCGAGGTTCTGGACATACCAAGGCGAGTACTGATAAAGACCCTGAAATACCTAGGTCTTTGGGGAACTCAAGATCTACCACAACATATCCTTTGTATGGGTAGCTTGATTCACTCAGTCCCCATATGGCCAGGCCATTTACTGAATGGATCGGTACATTTGACAGATGTTTGGAGTACCACTTCTCAAAGATAATTGTGACTTGTGAGCCGCTATCAAGCAAGGCTTCACAGGGATGACCACAAATCTTAATATCTATGGTAGATGATGGCCCTACTAGTCCCTTTGGAATGTTAGCTTCTAGCTTCCAGGTTTCAACTGTGCTCCTCTTCACATAACAATTTCTAGTTGACTTACTCGGTGTGGATTTCTTTTCGTCTTTGAGCTTTCGTAAGACATGAAGCAACTTCTGAATTACTTTCGTTGGGTTCTCAGCAGCACTACATCTGGTAGCAATATGTCCATCTTGACCACAACGATAACAAAAGAAGTCATCAGTATCTTGAAAAAACAAGTTTCTTGTGTGTATAGATGGACCATCTGAAGTGACAACAGACTGGGCCTT
This sequence comes from Moxostoma hubbsi, assembly GCA_032164185.1. Classification (NCBI taxonomy): domain Eukaryota; kingdom Metazoa; phylum Chordata; class Actinopteri; order Cypriniformes; family Catostomidae; genus Moxostoma; species Moxostoma hubbsi. Next base: position 9,935,179 of record JAVLUX010000033.1, read on the forward strand.
GGGTTCTCTCAACTCATTCGCAGACTTTACTGCCATAGTGGCCAACTGAGTCTGAAGCTCTTTCACTTGCTTTCTCAGAGTTTGCACTTCACTATTCTGATCTGGTTTAGCTGGTTTCTTAGGCATAGTAACACTACTACTACGTACCAAAGTATTTGGTGTAGAGCGTCCTTGTGTAGACAACTCTCTTACCATTAACTGCAAATCTTTTATTTCAGTGCGTAAATCAGAAAGTTCTGATTGTTCTGAATTTACCTCTTGACTGATCGGTGCAGCTCTAACATGCTGTCTCTTTACGGTCGCACTGATTTTTTGCCTCGCTACATCCTGTTCTTCCTCCTCACGGATTTCATTAAGGAGCTGCAAAAAGGTAGGAGGATTGCTCTTTCTTTCCCTCAGTCTTAACCGCAATAGCAAAATATCTGACTCAGTAGCCCCTCTTATGAGCTGCTCAACGCGCGCTTTATCAGCTAATGTGGAATCTAAACCACCTTTCTGCAAAACCTTGGAAAGCGATCGCTCCACTCTTCTCAAAAATGCAGATAAAAGCTCACCAGGATTCTGACGCAGCAGTCGAAAAGCGAAATACAGATCCTCCCCAGATTCGGCTGTTCCAAATGCACTTTCTAAAGCCTCTATGTATTCAATGGGATTAGCTTCTGGATTCGCCATTCTCACAGCTTGAATGATCTCCAAAGCTGGACCCTTTAGACTTTCTATCATCCTTCTCCTCTTTTCTTTGTGTGAGCAGTCACACTCTTCGATCATGAGTCTGGCCTGATTGCTCCAACTGTCTAAAGTTTCTTCCCCTAGAGGAGTAGGGCTTACACCTGAAAGTGTTCGAAGACGGCGATAAGTGCTGCTCTCTGGAAGGGGTCTTGCTGTTCTTTCTAACAGTTCTCCAACAGCTCTAATGATAGACTCAGGGCTATTTCCCGAGGTCAAGGTAGAAGCTTTAACAGTTTGAATATCCTCCCAAGTCTTTCCTTCTTCTCTTAATAATCGTGACAATTTCTCTGTGAAACTATCTGGATCATTTGTCTCAGTTTCCTCATCGACTACAGTTATCATCCAGGCATTACCTCCACTCAAAGGGACAACTTCAGGAGGGAGTACTGATGAATCTACTTGTTCACGGCATTCGCACAACACATTGAGGCAATTTTGGTTGGGCTTGAATACTTTCCCTCTTACTCTCACTCTACCAAGAGCTTTGATCATCTCTACTGTTTCTTCAACATGTGCCACATCAGTTTCTTCTGGCACTCCTGATAGCATTAATGCATGAGCCAGATCAATTCCTTCACCTCTACACCAATTTCGAAGTTCAGCCATCCTTTCAGTCCTCGCTGTGCCAGCCATGGCTACTATGCTTTACCTCAAATTAATAAATAAAATTAATCAATAGTACAAAAATAAACCCAAAACGATCCCAGCGGTGCCTCCATTTATGTAACCCCTTTTCCCTATGCTAATTATGATACTTAAGGTAGCTAACCTAATTTAGTAAATATAACACGAGAATGGGGCCCTGGGTCTGTCCTAAAATAAATAATATTAAAACAAATAACACAGGTGTTGGTTTATTTTATGACTACTCGGTTAAATAAACTTGTTAACAACTTTCTTTGGCGGTGCCTCCTTTAATAATAAATTATTACTTTAAGTCAAATTATCCTACTAAGACTGTATGTTTTTTAACTCACAGCCCAAACCCACAAATAACAGGGTAACCTGCCAGGAAAAACACAGAAATGTGAATGGAGTAATTATACACAATTTACTGAAATTAAATGAAAATAAATATTCACTTGTTGTGATTAAATATGTTGAATTTAGGAGGAAAACAGGTTAAATAATATTCACCACAAAATTAAAACAATTTCAGTATGAATCCTCAATTCAATTTACATCTAACTCAGATCAATTAAATTTCAAGTTAGTAGAACCTTGAATAACAATGAATCAAGTGGGCCCACACTTTAATTCACCTCTTTCATTCATTCAGTCTTAAACAAAAATAAATCATTGCAGGCCTGTGATGTAGCTTGAGAGCGTGGTGGCCAAAAACACAATGGCCCCTTCACTTTGAAAGCAAATAAAATAGTTACTGCACGTGCTTGTTAGTACTCACAACCTGAGAAGATGTCCAGTTGCAGACGAACATCAGGCATAACTGTACAAGGCTGCAATTTCAATCAGCTATTGGCTAGCTGATACAGATTCCAGTGAAGATACTTGACGCCACGAATCAGAGAAACTGCAGAATATACTTCTCCACTGACGAGGAGATGATCCTCATACATAAATACAATCACAAGAAACAACTGTCCGTTTCCTTCAAACAATTAGATAAGCATCCCAGGAAAGCACAACGATTGGTCATCCATAATACTGGGGGTACTTAATCATATTTTTTAAAAGAACTAAGCGGATTGCAAGTTCCTTTTACTTTCACCATACATTGCTGCAAAACCGGCCACATCTCCCAAAAACCCCGCCCCCTCATGAATAATCAATGTCAGATTTACCCAATCAGGAAACAATAAAATGAAGATAAGCAGATATTTCAGTGCAAGCAAGTTAGGATGTATTAAAGCATGTAAATGTTAATGGCTTAAAACAAAACTTTAATTAACCCCTTGCAGTCTGTATTTCTATATGCATATTAAATTCCATCTGGGCTACAATAGTAATACCTAAGGGCTGCTTATAAATAAGATATCTGAATATGACCATCTTTCATACTTCAGATACTTTCATACGACAGATTTCACACTTCTTTTGTATCACAATTATGTCAACTGATAGTGAAAAAGTATATTGTATCTTCTCATAGACACCTTGCTGATTGTTCAAACAACCCCTGGGGTATGGGAACCATTGCTCTGAAGCATAATAGACCTATGTTATATCTCCTCTTCAAGGTTTGAAGCAATAATAAATATAACTAGAATGCTCTGGTCAGCCCCAAAGTTATATGGGTTATCTACAGTTGTATTGCGATAATATCAATAAAGGTACACTTGCATGCTTCAATTCAACAACACTCAATAATTATAGTGGCAGACTCTTTGAATGTTTAATAGTTTGAGGTTCAATCTGGCAGGTCAGAACTCAGGTCTCTGCAATGAGTGCATGAACCAGCACGCAGGAGACTGGAATTTTTATTGTGCCTTGTGGCAACTGGCATTCGAACAAAAGTGCATTCTAGGGAGTTAATCAATGAAAATAGGGACCATATATAAGTATATGTACATAAAGTATATAGGGTGATCATTTGTTATTAACATTGTTTTTAAACCATATTAGTTTAGCATGAACGTAATGCTAAACTAATGGGTTTAGTAATGGAAGAACATATAGATAATGATGTATGATTAAAGGGAGTTCACACAAAAATTTTAATTCTCTAATTTACTCACCATCATGCCAACCATGATGTGTATGACTTTCTTTCCTCTGCTGAAGATTTTTAGAAGAAAATCTCAACTCTGTAGGCACATGCAATTCAAGTGAATGTGACCAGACGTTTGAAGCTCCAAAAGTCACTTAAAGGAAGCATAAAAGTAATTAAAAGACTTCAGTAGTTAAATCTATGTCTTCAGAAGCAATATAGAATATAGAAGACATATGAAACCAATGGTCACCATTCACTTGCATTGAATGGTCCTACAGATCTTAGATATCTTCTGAAAATCTTTTTTTTTGTGTTCTGCTGAAGAAAGAAAGTCATACACATCTAAGATGGCATGAGGGTTAGTAAATGATAAGAGAATTAAAATTTTTGGTGAACTATCCCTTTAACCTCAATGTCCCACTTTATCAGTTGTCTGACTTAACCTGTATTCACATTTTGACTTATGTCATTTTAATTAGAGTTGCTATCATACATGCGCTTTAAAACTTATTGGGGTGTATCTGAGATATCACCCCTTAATGGCTGCATGTAAAAAAAAAATCCCCATTTTGTAGTATGGGAATAGTTTAAGGAAAAAAAAAAATATATATATATATAAGGTATGGACTTAAACTACACTATGAACCAATAACTCTACAAACTCCTGCTTTGCTGTCACAAACAAGCCATCCATCAATTAAACATCCTTATATTAGAAGTTTCCGGTAATGAATAACATTCGCCCTGTTAGTCACAGTGGGGGCGGTTGGAAGTCTGTTTCACATTCAGAACTTTGATGTGCAAAACATGCACAGCACTTTTAAAAGCCTGGCACAATTTGTCATTCAGAAGAGCATACTTGATCTTGCAAGACCTCTTAGATACAGCAACGCTTTTCAAGTCAGATTTGAATGGGTCATTAAGCTTTGTGGGAATAAAGGGCAAAAAAGACAAGTGTGCATCTTGCTCTTTAAAGATACAGCAAGCAGTGTAGTTTTGCCCTATCATTAGCCAACAAAGTGCCTGGGCCTGATTTCCATTTCAGTCAAGAGCAGTCTTTGGAGTCTGCAATGTCATTAGGTTTGGTGAAAGACACCATTTAACTTGAATTCAGTGTTTTCTGCGATAGCACTATTCATTGTCATCTAAGATTCTGTGTGTGAGGGTTTTATCAGGATTGCAGAAAAAACATGTTGCTCCATGTACTGCAGGAAAAAAAAATACAGATAAAATCTCAGTTGTTTCTCCTGGATGGCAATGAGATTAAATGGAGAGCAAATTAGCCTTTTGTTTAAATCTCCTGCTTCTCAGATATTTCTCCTCAGAAAAAGACCCCAGTAATCTCACGTGTCTCCTCTAGAGTTTCAGAGAGAGATCTCAACAATGTCACAAACTGTGGTCGGATTTGCCAAGATACTATTGTCTCCTTGTTTTTGAACTCAACAATTCCTCATCAAATTCTTGCAGATCAAATAATCTGTTCCATTTACATTAATGTTATGGCTATGTACTCTTACAGAGCGATCTGAACTACTAAATTACATATAGCTGGGTATCTTTGATTGCTGACAACTGACCATCAAGCAAAGAAAGAGAACAATCATGCAAAGAAAAAAAAAGAGAAAAAAAAAATATATATATATATATATATATATATATATATATATATATATATATATATACACTGGATCAGATTAAACAGACAAGTTTTAGCATAAAAGGTTGTTTGGTCTTGCTTGAAATAATGGCTTTAGCCATGTGTCGAGTAATAAACAACATGGAACAACACAATTATTATTATCAAACTGACAAGTGTTTACCAGTGGAACAAACAAAAACTCAGTTGGCAAGATTAAAAGGTCAGTATGCAAACTCACATCTATAGTGTGGGTTTTTTGGTGAGTAAACCAACACCTGAGCATCCATTCAGTTAAAGGCACCTGTGCCTTAATTTAACCTAGACTATTCATGACCTTTGACACTAGCTCCTCTTTCTTGTCCCTGGAGTGCATGTTGAAACCTTGACTCATCAACCAAGCATGCAAAGTCGATGAGATGATCTTTGAAAGCTGAAAACATAACACAAAACAAAACAAAATTCATGAAGCAGAATTGTAATGTTTTGATTTCATGTCTTTCGTTTTGATAAGTCTAGTTCCTGTTTCATGTCATGTGGTTCCCTAGTCATGTGATGTCCTGTTTTCCCTCCATGTTCACGTGTCCTTGTTGCTTGTTTTCATTGGTTTATTGTTTCATTAGGTTGTTATCAGTTCTAGTTTGTCATTGGTTTAGTTTAATTGTCTTGTTATCTTGCTTTGTGTCCTGTGTGATCATTGGTTTATGTTCCCCCATGTCATGTATTTAAGCCCTCATGTTTACCATTGTCCTTTGTCTAGTATTAATGTGAGTTTAGTCCAAGTTCTGTCAAGCGTAAGCCTAGCAAAGTTTATGTTTCAAGTTTATAGTATGTTGTATTCATGTTTATAGTTAGGGTTAGTATAGTTTTCACATTTATTAATAAATTGCACTTGGGTTCTTCATTTCATCATCATTGCCAGCTACAGTACGTTACAAGAATTACACCTTATCATGATGGTCTCAGTTTAATCAAACTGATGTATGTTTAGAACTAAAATGACTACAGGAAGAGTATACCCAAAAATTTTGGTCTGTGTATTTAATTTTATGGAAAAGAGTACAGATTTTTCAAGATTTCTTTTTTGCGTACATTTAGAGTAACATGAGGGTGAGTACTATTTTTATTTATGGTTGAACTATTCTTTTAATTGCATCAAGAGTATATTTACATTATGACCACCTGCCTAATATGCTGTTGATCCACCGCATAATGCCAAAGCAGCACCGACCCGCCAAGGCATGGAGTCTTCAAGACCATTGAAGCCACTGTCCTGTGGTATCTGGCACCAAAACATTGGCAGCAGATCCTTCAAGTCCTGTAAGTTGCAAGGTGGAGCAGCCATGGATCAGACTTGTTGGCCCAGAACATCCCACAAATGCTCAATCAGATTTTGATCTGGGGAATTTGGAGGCCAGGGCAACACCTTGAACTCTTCATCGTGTTCCTCAAACCATTCCCGAACAATGAATTCAGCATTATCGTGCTGAAAGAGACCACTGGCATCAGGGAATTTGCCATGAAGGGGTGTACCTTGTCTACAATGATGTTTAAGTAGGTGGCACGTGTCAAATTGATGTCCACATGACTGGCCAGACCCAGAGTTTCCCAGCAGAACATTGCCCAGCACATCACACTCCCTCCACTGCCTTGTCGTCTACCCACAGTGCATCCTGATGCCATCACTTCCCCAGATAAATGACACACACGTACACGACGTCCACGTGATGTAATAGAAAATGGGACTCGTCTGACCACGCAACCTTTTACCATTACTCCAAGGTCCAGTTCCAGCACGCATGTGCCAATTGTAGGTGCTTTCGACAGTGGACAGGGGTCATCATGGGCACACTGACAAGTCTATACAGCCCCATACGCATCAGGGTGTGATCCACTGTGTGTCATGACACATTCCTCCCATAACCATAATTATACAGTTTTGTGATGTGCCACAGTAACCTTCTGTTGGTTCAGACCAGACAGGATAGCCTTTGTTGGTCTCACGCATCGATGAGCCTTGAGCACCCAACACCCTGTGGTTTGTCCCTCCTCGGACTACTGTCGGTAGGTACTCACCACTGCTGACCAGGAGCACTCCAAAAGCATTGCCATTTCAGAGATGATCTGACCCAGTCATCTGGCTATAGAAAATTTGCCCTTGACAAAAAATTTGCTCAAGTGTTGTGAAGGGCCGCCTTGTTCAAACTTTATGTTTACTGTTACAATACTGTCACGAATGTTGCCTTCAACGCTTACATAAAATACAGCCTATTGCAACAATACTTGCTTTGAGAATAAATTCTAAAGAGTTAGCGATTTTGGGTTCTGGTCGTGTTGAGGCTTAAAATCTGGTGGTAGTGTTAGTGTCGGGTCACATGGTCTTAAGTATGGGTCAGGATCGGGGGGCATTTTAAGGGCAGAAAAGACCTCTATAGTAAACCCAAAAATAAACAATCTGTTATCATGATGTTGCAGATGTGTGTGACTTTCTTCTATAGAACACAACAGGAGATGTTGAGCAGAATGTTAGCCTCAGTCACTGTTCACTTTTACTGCATAGTTTTTTCATACAATGAAAGAGAAAGCGACTTTGGCCAACTTTCTACCTATATCTGCATTTGTGTTCCATGGAAGAAAGTCATACAGGTTTGCAACAACATGAGTAAAGGATGACAGAACTTTCATTTTTGGGTGAACCATCCATTCAAAGCCCACTTTAACCATTCTGGATGTCGAAGATGACAAAGGGGAGAAAAAGTTAAGAGTTTGTTATTATACTCCAGGTTAAAGAATTTAAATCTGTAAGCTAAAAATCTATAGACATTATTTATTGTCCCACTGATCTTCAAGATGCTTATCTTTCTCTCTGATTATGTTGATGTGAAGTTGCTGATTTTGTTAATGATTATATCCTTATATACCTTATTGCTTTTAGCATCCTGCACACTCTGAGTCTCTTTGGTTTTGACTCATGCGTCTCCCTGAAATATGAGGCATCATCAGAAGCAGAACATAAACACATTTCTGTCTACACAGCAAACTCATTTATGTTCATAATTATTATTTTGGGAAAACAAATATACTGACTCATCTGTGTTGTCTTGGTAATGCTGTGCCCTGTATTGAGTGTAATGTCTCCTGTGAGTGTAGCAATTTACAAATTAGATTTTTAAAATTTTCTGTAGTACTTGCTCATGCAAAACTTGCTATTGAAGCAAAGCTGGAAGTGTTGTTGAACGTATGGGCAAGTGCAAGCACCAGTTTCCAGATGAAATGTCCACATAGTGGCGCCAAAAGCGAGTTGTATTTTGAGGGTGGGTCCCGACCCCTTGGTTGAGAATCACTGTCATAGGGGATGGTGCTTGTCAGTAATTCGGCTGAACTGGGCTGAAATGTGAACTTTTGGAAGCAGCAACATGTTGAATTGCTGTTTGATCACATTGGTATGTTTGCATAGTTTACAGGACTTACCCCTCTGTTGCTGGGTATCTTAGGCCTGCTTTGGGCTGTGTGTGTGAACAAAAGCCTGTTGTGGCAGAAACCAAGTGACCCCACTCTTGGCCTTTTACCCCTCAGAAAAGGATAGGGTCACCTGCACAGGGTCTGGCCTTTTGAACTTGTCAGAAAGGGCTGATGGGGTGGAGCATTGAGGATGACAGACTGGAAGATGAAAGAGGATTATAATTGCAGTCAGTTATTGCCCTTCTAGTCTCTGCTGTTTCTCTACAGGGGTCTTGATCATGTTCCGATTGCCAGTGTGTGATTTGTTCTTGAAGACTGACACAAGCTTTGGCCTCTGAAAAACAGACTGAGACTGGCTGTGTGGAAAATTAGCATTTGAAGAGGACAGAGCGGTGCAGTTAGAGGAAGTCCAGCTGCTGGGTAGTTGATTGAGCCCTGCTGGTGTTTTCTCTTGTCAAATTCACAGGCAGTCCCCCAGAGCACTAAAAAAATTCACGATTTCCTGTGTAAAATGTGCACATATGGGTAATTCTACAGTAAATGCTACAAACCAGCTGAGAAAATGACTTAAAAACCTTTGAGATTTTAGTTCAATTGATTTTTCTACATTCAGCAGAATTTTTTCATTTAGCTGAGTTCACTCTAAGGTTTGCGCTCCCAACACTCCCTCTCAAACTCATATGAATGCTGGAGACTGGAAACACAAGCTTGTGTGAAATTATTTTGCATTTTGCAATGGACAAAAGCGAACTTGGGTGATGGGAAGACGTGTAACCATTAGAATATCTAAATGTCACACATCCGAACACTTAGCTTAATACAAAGAATACATAATTCAAAGCTGTATGTTTTTACTGTTGCAAGAAAGTGAGTACACAATACGATTTAACCTTTTTAATGAGTATTATTTGTTATTTATAATTAATTTAAACCATAAGCCCTTAAGCGTGACATAATATCCTGTCTGGCATCCCAAAATAATTTTTGCATGCTCAAAGCCTGGTGTTACCAAAGCTTTGTTCTTCAATAAATATCAGAGCCTAATAATTGTTTTAAATTATTACCCACAGACAGATTTGTGATCTTAATGTACAGGTTGTAACATAAAAGACAACAAGACAAGGAAAAAACGATTTCTTCAAAAATACCAAATAGCCATTTTAGCTTACTTGTTAAACATGAAAAGGAAACACTAAATGCATATCAATATGTGCTATTTCTATTAAACCTTATTATGACACGCGGTTTACCTCATTAATACATGACGTGTATTACACATATATAACTTACATTGGCATTATATTTAGGCTATACAGCCAGAGGAGAACCGGCTCCCCCAGCTGTGCCTGGTTCACAGGCGGGCTACAGAGAAATCATTTGAAAGCATGATTTTCAATAACATTTTACATTTAATCTGCTCAATCATGACTTTTTAAGACATTCGATACATTACAGCATAATGTTCTGATACAGAATAAAAATGACATGACATGACCCCTACACTACCCCCCCAAACCCCCCCTCAACTTTCCCAAACAGGAAATAGATCAAAAGCTCTTTCTGATTATACATGCATTCTGGTTATGGTGTATTGGGCAACACCACAGTCATTTACATTAATTGTGTTATTTCAATTAATTACATGTTTAACTATTATTATTATGTAATTATATTTATTTTAATCAGTAAAGAATTACATTTAAATAACTTTCAGATTTTTTTCTGTAATTCTGGCCAAGAAAGTCATGTAAATGTCATGTCATGTGGTTATGGCTGGGGCAGAAATGTGTTTTTTTTTTATGATCAGTTAACGTTAAATAAAATATTTTAATATACTTTGAAATTAAGTTTTATTGTCTAATCTTAAAAATAGTGATAAATAATATTTTCAAAATAACTTTTTTATTTGTGAAATTAAATGTGGAATTGTTTAGTCTTGGATCGCCCAATTATTGTTGAATGACCCACATACTGTCTGTTACATCATGGCTGGCTAACTTACCCTGCAGAATTATGAGCTTTCACACTCACGCAAAGAGAAAAAAATCCAACATATTTCCAATAAATAAACATTCAAGGTTCATCTAAGTTAAGGGATCATTTGTGTTGAACAACTAGTGCATTGTGAAGTAGGTTGATAATGATACTTGTACACTTTTTCTACATCCAAAATGAGTTAAAAACAGTCATTTCATCACTGCTGGCCTAGCGTTGTCACTATCAATCATTATAAGCTTAATTAAAGTTTCCTCTGTGCCAACTTTCCATCTGTACTAACACAGGGATTGACATACTGTATAGAGTTTCACAGCAGCATTTTGTAATGTTTTGCAGCATTTTTCCAAAGTCTAATAACATCAATGAAGCTCTGGCCAGCATAAATTCAATCTCAGCCCATCTGGCGGACTTAAATGGAAGAAATGACCTAATGTAGTGTCAGGTATTGTTCTGGCTGGAAACTTAGACTCTATATGTTTTAAATGGCAGGCTTACATAATTCCTACAAATTGATGGATTGATTTTAAGGCAGACTATACCAGGAATACTTTGGCCACTGTCCATATACACACTTCACATGTGTGCGTGAGATCATTCACTCCACTTTCACTGTGAGTTTAGGCAATTTATTATATTCTGAGAGCACTTTCAGGATTTCATATTTCATCCTCTGATCCCAAAAGTCTCTTTTCTTGTATTCCATGTTTGCTGTGTTAATGAAATGAACTGTGCCTGTCTGTTTAAATAATCACTTTGAGAAGAAAAAACTGTACTATTGTGTTGAAAAATGTACATATACAAAAACGTATTCAATGATATTATAGCTAAAGCTGATGATGTGTTCACAATGAGCAGAACGAACTAGTGCACTACAAAACTTCTAGTATCCAAAAGGCCAATCGTTTTTTTTTTTTTTTTTTTTTTTCAGTTTTATATATCTTTGTGTATTTACTTAAAAAGTGTTTCTTTTTTATTTATTATTTTACCATTTTATTCACAGAGACAGTGAGATTGGAAACAATAGGGATTATCCATAATTGTAATCTGAGATGGGGAGCATATCTAAATTCCCAGGGTCCTAAATTTCCAAGGTCCTATGTTCCCAGGGTCCTAAATTCCCCAGTTCAATATTCTGTTAACACACATTAACCCTCCAATTGTGTTCGGGTCAATTTGGCCCGTTTCAAGATCAAATATTCCATAAATATTATCCATATAATACTTATTTCATAAATATTAACCCTAACACTACCCCATAAATCTGGGGAACATGGGACCCAATAGGACCCTGGGAACTGGGAAACATATGACCTTGGGAATATAGGAACCTTTGTCATGTGTTCATTATGTGTCATATAAATCTGGTGAACATAGGATCATGGGAACATAAGAATGGCACATTATGGGTGCTGGTGTTTTTAAAAGCTGCATTGCATGATCATCTGCATGTCCACTGAAATGTTTTGAGCTGCTGTTTCATATTATCACTTTTATATGTGTATCAATATTTGTTTAGGGATTAACACTGTCTGCATAGTCCACTTGCAACATGAATGTAAACCTGGTTAGCACATGCATATAAATGGCTCTGATCAATAAAGGAACATATCCTTTTGCATCTGTGTTATTGCATGTTGCAGATGAGCTTAGTCAAAACAAATGACCCAGTGAGACGAATCAACACAAAGTCAGATGTACTGTAATAGTAAGCGGCAGACAGTATTCAATGAGCTGGCACCCAATTGATCGAGTGCAGGAGAGCAATCTGACCTCAGAGTAGCTCATAACTGTCTGAATGAATGTTTGTGATTGTGTACACGCGCGTGGCCAACACCTGAAAGATGGGTCTGATCAATTCACTGTTGTTGTAGCAATGCTTGCTGGTCATCCGCCTTCCTGCAGATCAGATATGAAGGTTCTCAGCACCCCCTGCAGGTCAACTCTGGGAAAGCACTGTATCGGCTGAGTGCGTATACATGACACAACGGATATCGTAGCAGGAGTAAGGATACATGTTTTGGACTGCCAAGAGAGAGCATATATCAGCTTTCCAAAAGAACAAACACTATTGAATTTGTTTAGAGTAGAGCTGATCTTTTATGTGTATGAAACTAGTGCAAGTGTGAACATGGGGGTTATGTCATATTAATAATGAGAAACATGTTTGGAAATGGAGGTCCCATTGCCCTATGGAATGAAACCAAAGACAAAGGCTGTGTTTAATATAGCATTCTATCATTCCAATGTCTTTCTATTTTTTTTCTGTAGTATGTTTACTTCATATAGTATGCAAATGTGCTGTATTGTATTTTTAGAGTACCCCGATTACTTACTTTTGACAAAATGTCCAGTAATGGGCATAATATGAGGAATACTGTATCTCACAATGCAATGCACTGACTTGATTTTGAACACCTCCTCCTTGATTCATAATTTGACCACATAGCCCAAAGACAGAATTTATTTATCATTTATTTACTAAAAAATAAAATAAAAAAATATAATAAAATAATAATTGCATATATTTTTAACATTTAATGACTTTTTATTGACTATTTATTATAGAATACGACTAATGAAATATGTATTGTTGCATAATGCAAACTGACTCTATTTTATGTATGCAGTACACTAGTTTTTATTTTATTTTATGAAGTATGCAGTATGCAGTACAGTAGTATTCCATTCTGAGAAATAGCTAAATTCTCGAGTCAAAGATGATTTACAGAAACTACTTGCATAGCTCATGTCCACTAGGTGTCATTATTTCACTTTTTTATTTTTAATCCAGTGTGAGATACATATTGTACTTTTCAAAATACATTTGCAATCTGATGTGTAGTGTAATCAGATTAGTCGGAAAACTATATTTGTTTCAACTACTAATGCAGTAAAAAATGTATAAACATTTTAAGGCTGTGAGAGCATAAGTGTAAACAGAATCTAAAACTGCACATTGAAGTTGGTATGTTATTTTATTGAGTGATAGACATTATGCTACACTGCTAAAAACAGATATTGATATTTCCTTAATAAGACAACAAAAATAAACAACAGCACCTGTCTTTACTAAAACGAAAACAGTTTGCTCCTATTGGTTTAAAATACACACTAAAGTAGATTGCGTCCTCTTCCATTACTGAAGGCAGCTGATGTCCATAATAAAACAAGAGTGCTTGAGAGACTGTTCAAGAAGCACAGAACAGAGTGTGAGAAGAAGGCCAAGACAGAAAGAGAGGGAGAGAGACTGAGTGAGACAGGAACATAGAGGATACAGTAAAGAATGACATGCAGCAATGTTTTTTCCTTTAATGGGCAGATTTTGTAATGTTTGCATGTGTAAGTGTATGTTTGTAAGCAAACGAGCACATTTGAATCAACATATTTGGATGTGGTGTAGGTGTGAACAGATGGTGAACATACAATGTAAATGGGCAATCGTGCATGTAAACACATTCAGACAAATTCTCTCTCGAAAGAACCAAACCCCATGAGTGAATCTGTTTGCGATCAAAGGTCTGATTTTGCCCTCTAATCCAGAAAGAACTAGTCAGTGCTCCACACACACATACACAAACGTGCGCGTACACACATACATTAACAAAGTGGTATGATAGTACAACATTTCCAGAGTCTCAACAGACTAGCATCAGAATGACTAGACTGACACACAGGGCAAATCTGTTGTTGCATTAGAGTGCAGGCCCTCACAATAAATCAGAAACCTAATAACACTATAATAACTGTTTGGTATTATTCAATAGAGTGAAAAAAAAATGTAATTTCAAAATGTGTTAGAGATTGAATTATGTTGTGTTCACTGCTTCACCAGAGAAAACGTCCATCAACATTACCATTGTGCGGTTATTAGTGTTATTAAAGTATTAAAGGAGGGAGCCAAAGAAGGGCCAAAATAAGCAGAGAGGGGCCAAAATAATTACACATGTTAATCTGATTCTATGCTTTTAAAATGTGAGAACTACACAAGGAATGTAAAAACGAACATGTTATCAACACTTGCATTATTGTTTTATATGTCCTTTTACATTACTCTGATCAACATAAATTATTAAACGGTTATCAGGAGTGAGTCGTTGAGAAGTTGTAAACATAGTCATGAAATCTAAGTTATATGAGGAGGATCACATTTACATTCAAATGGTAATTAAAGAAAACATCCGGGTTCAATACAAGTTTAGCTCAATCGACAGCATATGTGGCATAATGTTAATAGCTACAATGTATTTTGACTTGTCCCTCCTTTTCTTTAAAAAATAAAAAGTGAGTTACAGTGAGACACTTACAATGGAAGTGAATGGGGCCAATTTTTGGAGGGTTTAAAGGCAGAAATGTGAAGCTTATATATATATATATATATATATATATATATATATATATATATACACACAGAGTAAGTAGTAAGTAAACTACTATGAAGGTCAATGAGGCAATGCAAATTTGATTTATTTTTTTACCAGTGTCTGCATATGTAACGTCTCAGGTTACCCCCGTTCCCTGATAAAAGCGTAATGAGAGCGCTTTGGGAACATCTTTAGCTGTGAATATGTGTGCAAAACGTAAATTAAATTGACCAGAATTTATAGCCTCTGCTGGTGACATCATTGGATGCACCTGTAGCAGGGCTATAAATAGATGCGTCACAGGTGCATCGAAAGGTATTTTGCCTTAAGAGCAGTCCTGGGGCATCCCAGTGTGGCACTGAAGCGCAGCATCTCGTTCCACTTTTATCAGGGAACAGGGGTTACATTTAAGTAACCAGAGACGTTCCCTGTCAAAAAGCTACACTTTGATGCTGCGCTGATTTAGTGCTTTGGAAACGAGAATACCCACGCCACCGTACTGTGGGTGTCCGGACCACTTACGGTTGTGTAGTTGTGCTCACAAGAGCGCGAGAGGTCTCAAGGACATAAGAGCCCAGAGTGGCATGAACATCCAAACTATAAAATCTTATGAATGTGTGCAGAGAGGACCAGCCTGCCGCATCACAAACACACTGCAGAGGGACACCTCTAGCCAAGGCTATAGAAGAGGTGACCCCTCTGGTAGAGTGAGCCCTGATACCCACTGGTGAAGCTTGACCACGCGCCTCGTAGGCCAGAGAGTAGACTCTCTGAGTCTGACTCAGAGAGAAGTAGAAGGGACATTGTGCTGTCTGTTGAGAGGTGAAGTGGTCCACTTCTGCCCTGTAAAATCTCACCCAGATTTGTTCCACTACCTCTGGGTGGATTTTCCACTCCCATTTGCATTTACATTTACATTTATGCATTTGGCAGACACTTTTATCCAAAGCAACTTACAGTGCATTTATTACAGGGACAATCACCCTGGAGCAACCTGGAGTTAAGTGCCTTGCTCAAGGACACAATGGTGGTGGATGTGGGGATCGAGCCAGCAACCTTCTGATTACCAGATATGTGCTTTTAGACCACTACACCACCACCACTCCCCTGTCGGTATTTTCTGAAATCTTCTCCCACATGCAGGCATCCAGGGATATAAACTGCCCTGACTGACAGGAACTTGCCCTGGGCCCAAAGGAGAATCTGACGTGCCAGAGTGTTCAGCTGACATAAATGACCTCTTTGATGATTTATGTAAGAGACTTACACCTGTTCACCCGTGTTGTCCACCCGCACCAGGACATGGCAGCCTCTCAAATGCTGGAGGAAGTATTTCAGGGCCAGAAATACAGCCATCAACTCGAGGCAGTTGATGTGCCAATCTAGCTGATGACCCTCCCATTCCCCTTGAGCTGGACGACCACTTAAGACTGCACCCCAGCCCGTCAGAGAGGCGTCGTTAGCAAATTGCGACGGCAAGACACACCTAAAGTGGGACCCAAAGTAAGGAACCGGGGTCTGAACCACATAGAAAGGGTACAAAGCGTGTGGCACGTAACCCTTATTAGCCTTAGGGGACTGGCCCTTGGATGAAATCCCCTGGCTTTGAGCCACAACTGAAACGGTTTCATGTGCAGAAGGCCCAAAGGGATCACAGAGGACGCAGATGCCATGAGACCTAGTATTTGTTGATACTGACGAGTAGTGCAAAATTGACTTAGCCTGACTTTGCCTCATGATGTTCTGAATGGACACGATTCGAGCAGGAGACAATTGTGCCCACGTCGTGATCGAATTCCATACAAAGCCCAGACAGGTAATTCCCTGAGTGGGAGAATGCTCTTTTTGATGTTGAGTCTCAGGCCAAGAGAAACCAGATGCTATCCCTGTGCTAAGATGATATCCCTATGCTGAACTACCAGTTCTTGAGACTGTGCTAGTATCAGACAGTTGTCTATGTAATTCAGGATGCGGATGCCCCGGAGTCGCAAAGGAGCCAGCGCTGCATCCATGCATTTCGTGTGGGGTGATAGGGTTAGGCCGATTGGAAGAACCTGATATTGGTATGCATCCATGAGATCAATCATGACCAACCAATTGTGATGCTGGATTGCACGACCGTCTTTATAGTTAGCATCTTGAACTTGAACTGACCGATTCAAGCCTCGAAGATCTAAGATCGGACGCAACCCCTTCTCTGGAAGGGGAACATGTTCTATGGCCCCTTTGACCAAGAGATTTTGCAGTTCTTTCCAAAGTAGAAATGCTTGCTCCAGTTTCACGGTTTAAACCACACCATGAGGACAGCGAACGAATTGAATTCTGTAGCCATTTTCTACTGTTCTTAGGACCCACATAGAAATACCTGGCAGAAGTTTTCACACTGCCAGGTTCTCTGAGATTGGTATTCATTTTGACACTTCCTGTTGAGGGAATGTTGAGTGTTCTGTGTCCTGGAGAGGTTTCGTGGGGGTATCAGGAGGGTCGAAGTGGATGATACACGCACCCAGTCCCGAGGGGGCTACCCCCACAAGGCTGGGCGCAAGACTGTCAGGGTTTTTTTCTCTTAGAAATGACTGCCCTGAGGTCTTGCTTTGGGGGCTGCTGAAGGCGACGAGCCGGTCCCCAGTCTCTACGAGGGGGAGCACCACTTGCCACGCTTTGTTTCTGAGCCTCCTTTCTAGAAGGACCGGGGCGGCGCTGGGTGGCTGACGGTCCCTCCCTCTGAGTGCAGCGAGGAAGGAATTGCCCGAAGGCTTCCTTGTGACTTTTCGCCTCCTGGAACCTGGTGATAACTACATTCATAGCATCACCAAATAAGCCAGAAGGTGAAACCGGGGCATCGAGAAGGAAAACTTTGTCCTTGTCTCTGATGCCCGACAGGTTGAGACATAAGTGTCTCTCCATGCTGACTAAAGCCGACATAGGCCAATGGCACGGGCTGTCTGCTTGGTCGCGCGGAGAGACAGATCCGTGGCTCAGAGAAAGCCTCTACTTCGACCGTGGTGCCCGCACTCAGGTCCTTCAACAGATCAACCTGGTATGCCTGTAACACTGCCATAGTGTGCAGGGCAGCACCAGCCTGACCTGCTGCCTGATAAGCCTTCCCCACAAGTGTGGAGGTGGTCCTGCATGGCTTTGTGGGGAGAGTGGGTCTCTTTAGTGATGATGCCGAGCCAGGTGAGAGATAACCCGCAAGTGTCTCTTCTACCGGCGGTATCACTGAATACCTCCCGTGCCTCGCCACCCATGATAGTCGAATATGTCGACGTCGAGGGCACGAAGACATGGGAAGTATAAGGTTTCCTCCATGAACAAGAGAGCTCGTCATGGAGTTCATCAAAGAAAGGGAGGGACTGATATAGCGTTCCCTTCCCTTTTATTTGTATTTTTTATCTTTTGGCCACCAGACAGAAATCTGTCTTCTAGTTTGGAGCATTTGGGGGTCTCTTGTTCGTGTGGCCAGTCTAACTGTAGTCTTGGCCACAGCCCGAGTAACCACCTTGAGTAATTCCTAAGCCGCTTTATTATTGTGCGTGGAATGTTCAGAGGTTCAGCGTCCCCCTCGTGAACCGAAGAGGCGCCGAAGCGCGCTTCAGGCTTACGAGAAGTATCAGCTGGATATGGGGAGAGAGCGAGTGATTGGGACGGACCCGTTTCTCGCTCCTCAGCCAGATCTATGCGAGAGCCCCACGATTAAAGAGTGGGTGCTAGCACTTGGAAGTAAGCGAGACGAGTGTGAAGAATTTTAACTGTAAACAGATCACAACGCTTGCACCCTCCCTGCCCCAATGCAAGTGCAGCATGCTCTTCCCCCAAACACACAAAACAAAACTGGTGTGTGTCCGTTTCAGCCATAGAGTGTAAACATGGGAACACACACCGCTTGCTTTGTTTATCAGTCATTCTTATTCTTATTCTTCTTTTTTTTAAAGAAAAGAGAAAAAGAAAGGTTTCTGCGCACTGCCTAACAATTCTATCTCCTAATATAGGAAAGTAGAAAGTTCTGACAATCAAGAAACACAACACACACAGAGTGATCTGAAGACAAAAGATCTGATGATGCACCTGTCTTGCATCTATATATAGCCCTGCTACAGGTGCATCCAATGATGTCACCAGCAGAGGCTATAAATTCTGATCAATTCCATTGACGTGTTGCACATATATTTACAGCTGGTCACACCTAAAATTGTTCCCAAAGTGCTAAATCAGCGCAGCATCAAAGTGTAGCTTTTTGACAGGGAACACATTATGTCATTAATATGTCAGTTATCAATTTAAATTATATATATATATATATATATATATATATATATATATATATATATATATATATATATATATACATTAGAGCTGTCGATTTAACGCGTTAATTCAGTGCGATTAATTTGTTAAAAAAAAATTTACGCAATTAATCGCATGCCCCCGGACCGTAAAAAGAAAAATTCCTGAGAAATGCAAGCTTGTAGTACCACCTGTTTACTCCAGAGAGCAGTAATTGAAATTTCAGCTGTGTGGCAATGCACAGTTTATACAGTGAAGAAAACATGTTGTGTTCAAAACACTTAAAGGGTTACTTCAGGATTTAGCATTAAGCTTTGTATCAGTAGAAAACCAGTAGTATTTTCTAATTACCGAGCTCCCCCCCCTCATATCCCCCTGAGACGAGAGATTTATTTATTTTTAGTCTGGAAAAAATCCTCCGATGACGCAAAAATCGTCATTTTGCGTCATCGGAGGATTTTTGGGCCAGAGGCTTAAAACTACAGCCAGTATTCCGCATGT
The DNA here is from genome assembly GCA_032164185.1 of Moxostoma hubbsi. Classification (NCBI taxonomy): domain Eukaryota; kingdom Metazoa; phylum Chordata; class Actinopteri; order Cypriniformes; family Catostomidae; genus Moxostoma; species Moxostoma hubbsi. The sequence continues at coordinate 9,954,824 of JAVLUX010000033.1, forward strand.
TTTCACCACGCCCATATGGGGCGGGATCTCACTCACAGAATGTGAAGATAGTGTCAGCCATCTTTCTGTAGAAGCTAAGAAAACAGGCTCTTGCTCTGTGTAGAAAGTTTGTATACAAGTAGGCTAATCACGATGGCGGAATGTAGTTTTGAAGTTGAAATGGCAGAAGGGGATTACGAAGATCTGTTGCGAGAATCTGATGATCGCGGCTACCTGTACGAGCCGCAATACAGCGATGAACAGAGGCTGGAGCAGCTGCTGTAGCAGGGGAGCAAAACCTGCTTGGTGGTCAGGAGGAAGAGAGTGTTAAATTATATTCAGACTCGTGTTGGGGCGGACTGGTGGTGTCAGTGCTCTCGCTGTGCGCCTATGGAAACAGATAGAGAGTCCTATTGCTGTCGCGAATTTCAGCGATGCCGTTTTCTTCTGGACAAGATCGCTGAATCCGCTTATTAAACTGCACCGATAACTTGAGCATGTATAACTGAGCACCCAAGTTTTGTATCACACATGGACAGGGGAGTCCTGGAAACTTATTTTAGGATCCCGAAGATAAATTGGAAACGCCAGCCAAAGCCCGCAGGGACAAACGGACGGCTTAGTGTAAAGTGAGTATTTTGTTTGTTTTTCTTTTTGTTACTAAGACGTCATGTACAGAGTTTGGACACCCGGAATTATTCTTCCCGCAATAGTCAGTCAATTTATCAACTAACTCACGATTTCTAGAGTCACGATGTATCAATACAAGCCTAGTTGTATCATATTTTCAGATACTGCCGCCTGTAACCGGTAGGCGTGGTTTGGGAGTGGCCTCGTAAGGGCAGCAAAGCAAGTGCATTCTGGGAGTTGTTGTCTTTCAGCCACATGTGTAAATAATACATTTTCTGCCTTTTCTCAGTCTAGAATGCTTCAAATTCAAAAATAATTTCACATTTATACTATATAAATGACCAATTTTAAATACACATTCATCTTCCCAGAGGTGAAGTATCCCTTTAATGGAGCGCAAATTTGAACTAAGGGATCTCAAGATTTGTTCTAAGCATTAAACTATATTTAACTTGACACAGTGATCTAAAAATTTTATGTTTATGAAGCAACGCACCCAAGACGCTACATATATAATATATATTTAAATATATGTATTTAAATATAACTATGTATAATTATTTCATCATTATATATTGAATTATTGTTATATGAGGGTTTTTCAGCAAATATTTGTATATGCGATTAATTGCGATTAATTAATCGGAACACCATGTAATTAATTTGATTAAAACATTTTATCAATTGACAGCCCTAATATATATATATATATATATAGTAAGTAAGGTGTATAATAAGTAAACTACTATGTGGGTCAATGAGGCAATGCTCTTTTTTTCCTTTTTTTTTCTTTTTTTTTTCCAGATCTATTCAATTATTCAAAAAATACATTGCAAATGGCATGCACACACAACAATTACTTGAATACACCTCTTTCATGATGAACACGTTTTCAGTTACTGATTTCAAAGGATATTTAATTTTTATTCTGTGGCTTAAATTAAAAAAATGTCAGGTGGTGTAACCACTCGGAGAAATGATCTCATTAGGATCTGATATTATTAGGATTCATATCCGATATTAATCATTTTTCCAATCATCGGAATCATTATTTTGTCTGATCTGATTGCAGATTAAATAAATACATTTCAAAAAGCGCTCTGTGGGCTCTGATGCCACCACCTCTCTCTGAAAGTTTACTGCTTATAGCCTGGCTCAGTTTCCCGCCCACAGTAGGCTATTATTGAATTTGTTATACTGTATGTCATGGGTAAATGACCAATCAACACTGTACTCCCTATTCGTGGGGGAGAGGTAGGAAAGAGGAAAGGAGTGAGAGAAAGATTCATCACTGAGAGGACAAGTTGTTATCAAAGGTAAGAATACAGATACTGAAGTTGCAATAAACCACAATAATTATAATCCATTTCTATGATGACAATACTCAGTTTTCAATACTCAATTTTTGGGGGTTTAACTTGAATCACACCTGAATAAAACACATCCGGCTTTAAGGCACACATTTTGAGGTTGACTTTATTACCCAATGAGTACTGAGGTTTGTTACCATCATAGTAACGAAAGAAAGCAATGAACAAAGAAAGTATGTTCAAGCGGACTGCACATTGGCAAATGGGTCTGTGTTCGCGTAATTGCTTAAAGTATGTTTTTGGCTTTATAGTGGGTGTTATGAATAAACTGTCTATTAGCGCCCCTTTAATAAATTATAAATAATGATATTTTGGTTGATACAGATAAAGCACTAACACAGAGCAGTTCGCTCTGGTGCTAATTGGCTAAAAAATGAATTAGCACAAATTAAAATGAATTAACAGACTAGAAATGTATTTTCAAGTACCATAAATGAAACTTATTATACACAGGTTAAAATTTTTCTTTGCATATTAGAATTTTTATTCACAACTTTGAGCAAAACTTTTACACTTTAACGTCCTGAAGTAACATATACATCAGTGATCTGAATCAACAGATTAAGCTTTTAGTGCAGAGTAGTGATATTGGACAGTTTCTGTCTTTCCGTAGCACACTCCGACTGGAATAAGGTAGATAAGTGACTGAGGCACAGGGCATGAATTATGCCAAGGGTGTAACACTTGATTATTGCAGTAAATTGGTTCATAGGTTAAAGTAACTAGACTGAGGTTTGACTTTTGACCACAGCTGGGTTAAGTCTGAGTTTATTGACCTCCAAACTGACTCACAGCTAACACTGTCTGTGAACATAAGTAGTATGTGTAAGAGCACAGCTTCAAAAGTGAAGGAGATTGAGTCAGAAAGAGAGCACAGGTGTGTGTCATCATCAGTTAGTGAGAGAAATTTATAAGTAGGCCAAAAGAGTTGATGCATAATGTATCCATGGATATCTGGTATGTGTTTTATCATTATATAAAAGGGAAAGAACAGTAATTGATCACCATTTTTACATTTTTCAACATTGAACTGTAATAACCATTTTTGCATTTACAAAAAATGGCATTTAAAATGGCTCAGGTGTGACATAAAAATATTCCATGTACTGTAGTGGTCACAAAAGCTGCATGATTAATTATTATACAATAATTAGCAAAATGCTGATTAAAAAAGTATTACATGGAGGACTGCAAAAGTATTGGATTTACAGTATCTATAATAAGATTATAGGGGGGGGGGGGGGGGGGGGGGGGGGTTGTGTTCAACCACCTCCCAGCAATCAGGGAAAGTCACTGTTTAACAGAATGAATAGAAATAGCAATGTCCTGTGCCAAAGTATATAGAAACCTACCAACAGAATTTAGTTTTCCAGAGTGACTGAGAAAGTTTTTTTCTGGAAAAAATAAATAAATCAAACAATCTGTTTTTTTAAATACTGTATGATTAAACAAATTGCACAATAGGAGATTTATGTGTAATTCATGAAAAAAATGTAAACAAATTGTGATGAGGGAGTTTTGCATTCAGGTTATACCATTAAAAGAGTTTTTGATAACATATGCTTTAAACTTTTAAATATTCATAAAATGACATTTAATGTGTGAACATTCTCTCTGCATCGCTTTGAAAGATAACTCCAAAAACGTCAGACAGTATTAGAGCCATGAACACAGTAAAAAAGCAGTCAATGTGCTGAAGGACAGTACAACAGACGTTTTCAAGGAGCGACCTCCAACACAAGGGCACCAAACTGAATGATTATCTTATCATGTACAGACTTTTCACTGAATTCAAAAAAAATTTCATATCTACTAATGCTTTGCTGACAAACAATGATGGTGGATGACCTACTTGTTGGCCATTAATTGGGAGCATCACACATGCACGTACATGCTTGTTACATATGAATTGATATTTCTTTATTGTTTAAAGACAGTTTAACTGTCACAGTGATAATTCATTACATCATTGTTGAGCTTCAAAGCTTAATGAAAATGTTTAACTGAGGCTGAACTGAAAATAAATTTGCTGACACATTCCAATAAAAATATTAGCTAAGTAAAGTAGATGGACGGAGCACCCAGAGTTAGACTACAAGTATTACTCATTCCTGCTCTAGAAAGAAGGTTCAAGGTAAAGGTAAAACAACAGTTAGATTACACAACAGCAAAATCAACCAGAAACTGGTCTTTACCCTGATCCTACACCAACAGCATTTTACAAAAGATGCTGTCATTGACTACCAGTGTCATGTGCTCTGCATATTTGTAAACTACTACAATCATGTGGTAATAATGAGGCTTTTGTTGGTGTATTGTCACAGGGATATTGACTTTCACCTGCAATAAGGTGTTGGCCAGCTTTGTTCAATTTGGGGGCCAGTTTAGCAGTCACTGAATATGACAAACTAGTGTGCATAATGGAAGGCAAAACCCTCTGAGGAGGGTTCATCTAGAAAAAAAGACTGATTTATGAAAAGACTGAAAAGAAAATTATGATAAGCATAGAGAGTATGGGCCTGATCTCTTAAAAATTACATGACTGTGGAGAAACGTTTGCAAAATTTTATTAAATTTTTCATTACACATATTGCTGTAGTTACGAGGTGAAATGTCCACTGTGTGGTGCTAAAAGCGAGTCAAATTTTCTCCCAAACGGATGAGGTTATGAAGGTTAATGCTCTATCCTGTTTTAAATAAACAAAACCTACCCGCATAAACCATGAACCTAAAGCTAACCGTTAATGTCATAAAAAGCAAATGAGATGAAAAAAAGCCTTTGCTAAATCAACCATAATTTTGTGGTGCTTCTATGACACTTTGGGCTTAAATGTAGTCAGTAATGTAAAGCAAATGCTAAAATGTATCGCTTTACAAATCATGCGCTATAGTACAAATGTTCAGATGTTATATTATAGAATTATGCGAGGAACAGGGTGAAAAGTATGTTTATAATAGCCTGCCTTTTACTCATGATTTGTGTGAAAGGGAATAAATGTAATTGTTGTTTTAGCACTTCTAGTGTTTATTTAACCAGCAAACTGTCGCAATACTCGATTCTGATTGGCTGGAATGTGTGTGTTAAAACTGTTTAATGCACAGGTAGTTCAAGTCAGTTTTAATTACAGTTCTATATTAATTCTATAAATCAATTGTGAAGAAACGACAGCAGTGTTCATCAGCCCTGTATTACTGAATCTGACCTGAAGATAATTAGGAATGAAACTACACTCTCCACTTATACCCCGAAAAGGCTTTTTAGGAATCTACGGTTGTAAAATGATAAATGTCATCTTGCTGAGCTGCTCAAGACACTCCCGCTAGAGGGCGTTGCACGATCACGCATCGCTGACTTAATCACTAAATGCAGACTGTTTTGTATATGAAAGCCTTTTGCGGTTTATTAATTGCACTTATGGTGATTGGTGATTTCATTCTTAATTCAATCAATCGTGCAGCCTTAATGGATATATATTCGTAAAGCTTTTTATTGAACTAATTAAAATAAATGTAATATTATCACACTACTTTATCTCTGCGTAGAACTCTAGACCCATAGATAAAGTTAACCATTAGTGTTATTCTTCCAGTAGAAATTTACACTGCAAAAATTAATGACAGCTTGAACTAATCAATGCTAACAAGCGAACATGGTATAAGCAAAATTGTCCATGGCTAGGTGAGCATTAAACAATTTTATTGCACTTCGCAGAGGCATCATCAGTTGCACATCTGCAACGCCACCCTGATCTCATAAAAATGTTTACACAATTTACGAGTTGGCTATTTCGTATGGTCTCACACAATGTTGTTTGCATAAATTCATCATGTGCAAATTCCCGGATGTCAAATGCGGAAGGACATATTAATTAATATTATGCCCTTACCCAAACCCCTTGTCTAAACATAAACAATCAGTAGAGTGCATAAACACGATAGGAAGCTGTTGTGTGTGACAGAAACAAGTAATTGTGTCATATTAGATGGAAACGATGTCCAGCGACTGTAGTGAAAGTCGTAGGAATTCAAAGGAGTGCAGTCACACGATATCATACAAATTAGCCAAATTTTGAAACGTTGAATTCAGACATTTTTGCCGTGAGAGTGTGTTGGCAACACCGTGACATCACTCCACCTCCACGTTGTGCATTAAAACTGTTTAACATACACCTAGCCTTGGATTATCCCTTATACGTACCAATATTTTACATAATTACAACAGTTTAAAGTCAGACTAGGATTAAGTTCAGACTGAACTCATGGAGTAATAGGGATATTTGACAGATTTGTCAGAAAAACTGTGTAAGGCAATTGTTTGTTTAAGGGCTAATAATTCCCTTTAAAGCTAATGATCAAGGACTTGTGAAAATGGTAAACAGAATTTAATTCAGTACTAATTATTTTGGCTACACAAGTACAAAAGGCATGAAAGTTACACAAGCATAACATAGTCAATTATTCACAAGTATTTCCATCTGACAACATTTCACAACATTGGTAAAACTATAAAATAAATTGCATTAAATTAAAATCAAAGGCACAACTGAAGCTGCCTATGACACTTCCTATGTGAGCTGCTGATTTAATTGGCCTCAGTTTAGGACAGAAAAACAGATGAAAGATTGTGTGGAATGTGCTTCAAATATTTTGCTCACACGGGGCATGCATTAGCACAAGCTGCACTGACACGCACACACAGGCACCTACAGATGTAAAGTCACGCACATATCAACACACATAAACGCAAGGTGATGCCGATATCACGGACACTCCAAGATTATATGGGTAGTTGTTTAAAAGAAGCTTATTAACACGTAATGGCATGCAATGTGATCTAAATAATAAATGTTCTGCATAACATGGATATATATATAAAAAACTGCATTTTATAGCTGTGGTACCTCAGCGGTTAAGGCTCTGCGTTACTGACCGAAAGGTCGGGGGTTCAAGCCCCAGCACTGTCAAGATACCACTGTTGGGCCCTTGAGCAAGGACCCTGACTGCTCCATGGGTGCTGTTTTATGGCTGACCCTGCGCTCTGACCCCAGCTTAGTTGGGATATGTGAAAACAACTGCTTTTCATTGGCTCTGTACCTGTACTCTGCACAATGACAATAAAGTTGAATCTTAATCTTAATTTTGTGACAAAGAGCAAATAGAATTGGCTTCGTCTTAATTGGATAATTCATATATAGGAGTACAGTTAAGAGACTTGTCGAAGTATGGTCATGCTACAGTCAATAAACAAAAGAATGTCTTTTTTTCAGCCTTATTTGCATCCATTTCCACATTAAATAAAAAAAAAATGTAGAATCTACGATTAATATTAAAATGTGCAAAACATTATGCATAAGCAAAAATACGCTACATTGTAAAAAGTGGTAACCTGCAATTGTTACCTTAATGATGTGAATTTTTACATAATCTGTCTTAAAGGGAACATTGACCCAATAATGAAAATTCTCTCACAATTTACTTATCCACATGCCATCCCAGATGTGTTTGACTTTCTTTCATCTGCTGAGCACAAACAAAGATATTTAGAAGAATATCTCAGCTCTGTGGGGTTTGTTCAGCTGCATTCTTTCTATACATACCCAAATGTCATAAAAAACTAATGTGACTTCTAATGACTTGAAAAATTTCAGAAGACAGTGCATTCTGGGATTTTTTAGGGAGCGAATGTTTTGCAATAATGGCAGCTCCTGAAATGGCCGACTCCCTGAGCAGTGCCCTGAATACTGAACTAGAGAGGCAAATTTAATGACTGCCGCTGTGTCCAAATATACAGTACATACTTCCCTACTATATAGTCTGCCAAAAATAGTCAATGGATTAACATGTCCGAATCCTCCGTTTTCATAAAACACTAAGCAAGGAAAATCCCAAGATGACCTACTATTTCTGGCCCAATTTCTATTATTCTACTATTTCCCCCAAAGTGTCAATCGACTAGACACTTTACTGAGGAGACGTTACATTCAAAATGCTGCATTTAAAAGAGTGGTGTTGAAATGTGAGGATGGCTCTTTTCAACTGTGAGTGAAATATGTATGCCAAGAAAATTGTTCCTTGTGCTTAAATGGTGCTTGTTTAACAACAAACAAAAATTTCTGTGGTATATATATTTTTAAATCAGAATAAATCAGTACAAATGTAAAATTCAGTAAAGTGTCATATATATATATATTCTGAGGACCCCCTGGCACCCCTTTGTGGCCCTCTGGGGTCCAAGGACCCCAGTTTGAAAACCCTTGTCTTACAGCACCTCCATCTGTAATATTTATATTTACAACATCAAATTTGTTTTCAAATTCTTTTCACCTGCAGGTTTTCACTTGCTTGTTTGTCAGCACTCCTGCATCGTAAGTGTTCGGGAAGAACAGATTAACACAACATACATTCTTCAGTTCTGGAAGACTGATGAAAACAGAGACTGTGACCCACTTCCACTCATTCTGAAAAGAAAGAAAGAAAGAAAGAAAGAAAGAAAGAAAGAAAGAATCACTCATCTGTGACTAGCTTATTATGCCAAATTTAACCATAGCTTTCTTTCTATCTTTCTTTCTACATGCTGTAGGAGTCTATTTGTTAAATTCTTTATGTTTAAAGTGTTTGATGAAGTTAAAATATGTCATAGTGTATTACTGCAACTGTTTACACATTTAATACACATTTTGTTACATTCTTGTTTTTTGGCTTGCATCATTTGTAGTATTTACTTTGAGTTTACATTATGCTTAACAAACATTAAAAAATGCTACTGTCTCTGGGCCTGGGTAGCTCAGCAAGTACTGACGCTGACTACCACCCCTGGAGTTCCCGAGTTTGAATCCAGGGTGTGCTGAATGACTCCAGCCAGGTCTCCTAATCAACCAAATTGGCCCGGTTGCTAGGGAGGATAGAGTCACATGGGGTAACCTCCTTGTGGTCGCTATATTATGGCTCACGCTCTTGGTGGGGCACGTGGTTAGTTGTAAGTGAATGATGTGAATCACCTTCCACCTGGTGTGAAGTGCTCTATGTCTCCACAGCAAAGCATTCAACAAGCCACGTGATACGACACGCGGGTTGATGGTCTCAGACGTGGAGGCAACTGAGATTCGTCCTCCGCCACCTGGAATGAGGTGAGTCACTACGCCACCACGAGGACTTAGAGTGCATTGGGAATCGGTCATTCCAAATTGGGGAGAAAATCAAAAGAAAAAAATGCTACTCTCTCTTTAAGAACAGTGGCTGTTCAGCAAACATTTTTCGGTTGAGTGGTTTCTTTACCACAACTGTGCTGTATGCTTGAGATAATCTGACTGTAAATAACTGCACAGGTATTAAAAGAGACTTAAATCAATGAAAATGAACTGTGTGGAACTCAACTTTGACGGATAACTGGACCGAGGGGGCCCTAAAAGAAACTTGGCCCCAGGCCATTGCTAGTCATAATTCGCTGCTGAGGAGAGGGACCAACACAATATTAGGCACGTGGATTTAATGTTGTATCTGATCAGTGTATATCAAAAAGTATGCTGTTTTTTTGTTTGTTTTTTACTCATCTCGCCTAGGGCGTCAAATGAGCCAAAGACCGCTTCTAAATCAAATAAATAACCCATTCTTGCAACATTTGAAGTGAATACACTTTAACCTAATAGAAACACCTAAACAAGATCAGCAACAAACTCAGATATGAGCGGCTTTAAGGGCAAACCACTTTAATGATCGGGATTAACGGACTTTGCAACAGTAGATGATAAATTGCACCATTTCCGTGTTGTGTGAGAACTATTCTCACATGAACTTCAGTGAACTTCAGCCTAGTCACTTCACCCCAATGAGTAGATTGACAGCCCTTGGCCCAATCAAAACAGACACGCTAGGTATACAAATACACTGTCGTCCAATCAGATTGCAGTAAATGCGGAATGGGCGTTGCTCTGCGTGTTGGGAATATACAATTGTTGTTAGGAGGTGACTGAACGATTCGTTGGGGAACTTTTGAGAATTTCTTTGCAGCTTTCTGTACAAATAACACTCATTTAAACAAACAAATGGAAGAGAAAGGCACAGACGGAAATTGTGTTAAATATTATCGCTTGTCAGAGGTGGAGGAACGGAACTCTTTTAAAAGCACATGGATTATCATCCACAATAAAGTTTACGATGTCACAAAGTTTCTCGAGGAGGTAAGTTATTTACACAAATATTACATTTGCATTATATCATAACTGTTTTGGAATCGGTTAAAGCATGCATACATAATGTTTTTTGCATTGTGTAAACAAACATTATAGCATTGTTTTGTTATTGTTTAATGCATTTGTTTTATTATTCATACAAAAAAATTAATAAAATGAAACAGTGAATGCATTTAAAAGCTCATTACACATAGTCCAATGTTTGCAGTGGTCAAAATGAGGATTGTATGAAGAAAATTGCCAAGTGCACACAGTTCAGTTGCCAAATGTGTTTAATGTGATATTGCCTCCAATGGGCTGCAATCCAAGTTAAAATATAAACCGGTGAAAACATAAATAGGCCTATAAAATACAAATATGCAAGGTTATTTCTTCATTAAATTGATTCTGGAGGTCAGATCAATTTGATGTGAAGTTGTAGTTTCAAGAAACACACTAAAGTGTTTTGATCATATAACCTCTCTTTCCAATACTATCAAGATCTACATTTATCCAGGTTACAGGTTAATATCTAGTCCAGTAATGCAGTCTAACTAGGTCTAAAATGGACTTAAGTTATTTGGTAACACTTCACAATAAGGTTCTGTTTGTTAACATGAACTAACAACTTTTACATCATTTACTAATCGTAGTTAAAGTTAGTTACAACATAACTAATACAAAATCAAATGTGGTATTTGTTAACATTAGTTAATGCACTATGAACTAACATGAACTAACAGTGATCAATTGTATTTTTATTAACTAACATTAATGAAGATTAATAAATGCTTTAAAAAACAATTTTACAGCTGGGAAAATTAAGAGGCTACTCCAAGTTTTTCTTAAATAAGCATCTCAACGTTTATGGTAGCCATTCCATTCCAGTGTCTGTTGAATTCCAACACAAGCACACCTCATTCTACTTAATGAGGTACTGATTAGGTGATCACCTTAACCAAATCTTATTTAATGAGGAAAAGTATAAAAAAAAACCACTGCTGTAATCATCATTATCCTCTTGCAATAGGACCAGCTTGATGGCTAAAACAGTGCTAGTAGTACCTCATAAGTAAATGGGATATATATATATATATATATATATATATATATATATTGACCGTGCCAGAAGAATTGAAAAGAAAAGTTTTCATTGAGGAAAAGAAGGGTTCAATACTGGCTTTAATGGCAGAGGGATACAGTGGCCGTCAGGCTGCTTTCATCCTTAACATTTTAAAGATGGCGGTTCATACGAACAAGGTCAAGAAGCAGACATTGGGGACAACAAAGCTACAGACCTTCAGAGGATGAAAACGACTCTCCAATGACCGGTATGACCACCAACTCATTCGAATGGCACTCAACTGTAGGATGACATCAAGTGACCTACAAAAAGAATGGCAAACGGCAGCTGGGGTGAAGTTCACTGCAAGGACAGTTTGAAACAGGCTCTTAGGGGCAGGGCTGAAGTTGTGCAAAGCCAGAAAAAAAGCCCTTCATCATTGAGAAGCAAAGAAGAGCCAGGCTGAGGTTTGCAAAAGACCATAAGGATTGGACCGTAGAGGACTGGAGTTAGGTCAACTTCTCTGATGAGTCAATTTTTCATCTTTGCCCAAAACCTGGTTGTCTAATGGTTACCTGAAGAGGCCTACAAGCCACAGTGACTCACACCCTCTGTGAAATTTAATGGAGGATCGGTGATGACCTGGGGGTGCTTCAGCAAGGCTGAAATCAGACAGATTTGTATTTGTGAAGGACACATGAATCAAGCCACGTACAAGGTTATCCTGGAAGAAAAATTGCTTCCTTCTGCTCTGGCAATATTCCCCAACTCTGAGGATTGGTTTATCCAGCAGGACAATGCTCCATGCCACACAGCCAGGTCAATCAAGGTGTAGACGGAGGACCACCGGATCAAGACCCTGTCATGGGCAGCCCAATCTCCAGACCTGAACCCCATTGAAAACCTCTATAATGTGATCAAGAGGAAGATGAATGATCACAAGCTGTCAAACAAAGCCAAGCTGCTTGAATTTTTGTGCCAGGAGTGGCATCATTTTACTCAAACACATACCTATAAATAGTAAATCCAGAGAAACTGATAATTTTGCTGTGGTCTCTTTATTTTTTCCAGAGCTGTATATTGTTGAACTTAGGTTAATTGAGGGTAAAAGGCTTGAAATTATGTGATAAAATAACATTACAGTATAAAAAAAATAAGATGTTTTGAATAAAAGCGTTTGCTAAAATAATTAATAATATAAATAATATATAATAAGTGCTTTGAAATTGACATTCACAGTCTGTTCACAGTTCAAGCAACAGTAAAGCTTAATCAAGGTCAAAGGGCATTCGTAAGTAAGTATTAGTTGGTTTCCTGATAAATCAAGTATGATCTGGAACGTTTGATGGATTTTGTGGTGTCCACAGCACCCAGGAGGAGAGGAGGTGTTGCGAGAGCAGGCGGGTGGAGATGCCACAGACAGTTTTGAAGATGTTGGGCACTCGACAGATGCACGTGAGATGTCCAATTCTATGCTCATAGGAGAGCTTCATCCAGTAAGTCTGTTTGTCAATTGCAGGAAGGCCTTTCTGTTCTGGTTAAGCTTTAAGTCAGTATCAGATATAGGCCTAGCTTTTGAAGTTCCTGTGTGGCTGCTGACATTTGTGGTTTTGTTAATATGGTGTAGTTTAATACGGATTGGGCACACTGACCCCGTTTATATGCACTTAAGAATACAGTTTATTCCAAAGTTTTGCAGAAAACCCTGAAATGTATTGTAAACAAGAACTATGTTTTACTTACAGCACTTAAAGGATTAAGAGAAAGCCATTGAACAAATACAGATTTCTGCAAGAGAATGCTGCTTATGTGGTCATGTAAACACACATGCGGCATTCTTACAGGTTTTTAAAGCATGTGCATGAACAGAGCGGATAACAAACGTCATAGGATGGAGCCATACATTATATCCACAAATACACTATAAACTATACCTATTTATACACAACAATTTAACATATCGACTACTGTTCCTCAAGTACACTGGGGGCATTTCCAAAGTTTGACATAAGAGGGAAACTCCACTAATGCTGTGCAAATCTGCTGCAGGTCGCGATAAAAAGTTAAGGAAACGAACTCAGCAATGATTCTGGAATATCTGGAAATAAAGCATAGCAACACATAAATAAATAGCAAAGTTTTCCTCGGATGCCATGTTTGTTATTTACACATGCATCGCAGGGAAATTATGTTGCTGTGGTGAAAGCTGCTTACCGACCGAGCCGCATTTATACGGGAATAGAGAGAAAGCCACGAAAACAGTTCATGTAAATGCATAGGCCGACTTCAAGTCTTATGCAGCTTTCTCACAATAAACGGCTTTCTGGTGTCCATGTAAATGAGCTCAATGTTGCACATTTAGGCATATGTACAGTAGGGCTGAACGATTATTCGAAAATAAAATTGAAATTGCAATTTGACAGTGTGATTTTTCTAACCGCAAGGGCTATGATTTAATTCAATAAATAAATAGTCTTGCGCTGCTCTGTAGTGTATTACACATACTAGAAGCATGCTTGAGGCTAATAAGTGAGCATGTAGTATTTACAGCACTCTAGATTTTCTAATTGCACATTTGTGTAATTCCAAAAATGTTTGGCCGCTAACAGTTACTATCCAAATCTAAAGAAACCTCATAAAACTAGGTTTTTGTGTAGTGGGTGAAACCAGAAATAACTTCCTCTACCAAATTGAAGGCTTAAGGTTTTATCCAAAATTTATTGCAATGCCAAATGCAAGGTAAGAATATAATTATAAGTAGGGATGCACCATTATGGAATTTCTGGGCCTATAATTCACAGTTCACTGTGGCCGATACTGATACGATAACCAATATTTTAGAAAATGTTTACATTTTGAATCCTTTAACCTGGAAATGCTAGCTAGTTCATTAGAAGCTTTTCATTTGAAAAATACGCATGTGTTATTTAAAAGCTTGGAATTTGGACTTGCAGCTATTTAAGGTTTGGCAGATGTAACATGAACCAGAAATACACTTGCAGAAATTGTATGGTGCCCATTTTCATGAGTGTTTACAGTAATCATAATGACTCGCTAATGGAGAGATAGAATAATGAACTTCAAACAGCTGTAATCATGCAATAAACCAAAATGAGGCGATAAACAGCAGTTAACGAAAATTATACAACAAAACAAACAATACTAACCCTAATCTCTGTATACATGGTGTAATATTTATAATAGCAGCCATACTGTGTGTGTTATGTATGTGTGCTTATGGGCATCTCATTCACAGACTCATTACAGTGCTCATCTGTAAAGCCCCATTCACACCCCCAGGGACATTGTTGCTTGGTGTCGCTAGACTCTGCGATCTGTCGCTGAGAAGTGTTCTTACTTCTGCCATCCCTCTAACATGATTGTGGACTGCAGAACTGGCCATAGTAGATTTTGAAATGGTGACAGATGATACTGCCGATAAAACTAAGATATCATTCTAATTAGACAAGGAATCTATTCTCTTACCTCTTAAAATGAACATTCTCCAGAGGAGAGCGTTTTATATAACCTGCAGCAGTGCTTAATGCACCATATCATCAAACAAGACAAATGTTATATCAATATATGAATCAAACTCACACAAAATGCCGAAAAGGTTTTACTCACATCGTTTTATTAGCCCATATCCACATTGATCAGCCATAACATTAAAACCACCTGCCTAATATTGTGTAGGTCCCCCTCGTGCCGCCAAAACAGCACCAACCCGTACCTCAGAATAGCATTCGGAGATGATATTCTTCTCACCACAATTGTACAGAGCAGTTATCTGA
Organism: Moxostoma hubbsi; assembly: GCA_032164185.1. Classification (NCBI taxonomy): domain Eukaryota; kingdom Metazoa; phylum Chordata; class Actinopteri; order Cypriniformes; family Catostomidae; genus Moxostoma; species Moxostoma hubbsi. The sequence continues at coordinate 9,969,828 of JAVLUX010000033.1, forward strand.
GTTACCATAGACTTTGTAAGTTTGATCCAGTCTGGCCATTCTATGTTGATCTCTCTCATCAACAAGACATTTTCATCCACAGAACTGCCACTTACTGGATGTTTTTTGTTTTTGGCACCATTCAGAGTAAATTCTAGAGACTGTATGAAAATCCCAGGAGATCAACTGTTACAGAAATACTCAAACCAGCCCATCTGAACCCAACAACTCATCCATTATCTACAGTAATCAGCCAATCGTGTGGCTGCAGTGCATAAAATCATGCAGATATGGGTCAGGAGCTTCAGTTAATGTTCACATCAACCATCAGAATGGGTGTAAAAATGTGATCTCAGTGATTTGGAGCATTGCATGATTGTTGGTGCCAGATGGGTTGTTTTTTTGTTTTGTTTTTTTGCTGTTTTTTTTTGTTACAGCTGATCTCCTGGGATTTTCACACATTATTCTCTAGAATTTACTCCGAATGGTGCCAAAAACAAAAAACATCCAGTGAGTGGCAGTTCTGTGGATGGAAATGTCTTGTTGATGAGAGAGGTATAAAGAGAATGGTCAGACTGGTTTGAACTGACAAAGTCTGCTGTAACTCAGATAACCGCTCTGCACAAATGTGGTGAGAAGAATATCATCTCACAATACAATTCTGAGATGCGGGTTGGAACTGTTTTGGCAGCACAAGGGGGGCCTATACAATATTAGGTAGGTGGTTTTAATGTTGTTGCTGATCATTGTATGCAGTTACAGACAAATGATATAGAACAGAGAAATCAATCAAAGAAACATTCAAATTCTGTCTTGCCTGTATTTGTCTTGAGTATCTTCACTCACTGCTTGGAGACGGATGACATGACGTGACTCTGTCTTCACTCTCATTGGTAGTTGCTTGTGAATGTCGCTCTTCATTTGCATAAAGTAGAAATTTTCACAAATTGTCTTGTCGCTGCCCATAGCAATCTATTTCGTCAACGGCCGCAGCAGCTCGTGTCAACGGCCGCAGCAGCTCGTGTCAATGAAAGTCGCTGTGCTCTTCACGTGGTGTGAACCACTTTTGACAATTTTAAACCATATCTTGTATGTTTTTCAAAGTCTGTTTGTTTTGCATTTGTTGCTTTGCAACCATCAGTCAGCACCAATACTCAGAAAAGCATAAATAGTTAATCCGTAGTTTCATTAATCCGTAGTTAATCTCACAGAATCTCACATTTAAGTGATGGCATTACAACATTAAACTGATTTATATTACAAAAAAACAAAACAATACAGTATATCAGAACATAGCAGACCCACAGTTAACCAAAATCACACACAGTTATCTGGCTGGAAGTGATTCATGGATTGTCTTGGGTTTTAATCTTGGACAGCATCAGGCCTGTCGATGCATAGCTGTATCTCACAGAATCTCAGATGTTTTCCTTGACCTACATGGGCTGGAGATACTATCAAAAACTTGGAATCCATTTGTATCCCTCCTAGAGGGTCTGGATTGCTTTTGGATTTGGCACCATCATAATACAGAGCCCATCTGATGACAGGAAGGGAATTTATTTTCTGAAATAGTTTTTACTTCCCTCACAATAGTTTGTGTTGCCTCGCAATAAGTTTTGCGTTCCCTCGCAATGGGCCTCGCTCATAAAACGAGCAGGACAAATTTGTGTGTAAATCATTTGTAAACCAGTTCTGACGTAAATTCTCGGATTTACAAAATGTTAGTTAGTATGAACGAAATTTACACCTGCTCTCGGCTACGAGGAGATCGCACATAAGACATCCGAATGAGTTGTGTTCTTTCTGGCAGACTACCATGACTACATTTTGATAGAAGTTAAATTAAATAAGTAATGAAAATATTAATGATTAAATTAGTGAAATTAACCTTAAAAATCCGGCAGTAAGTTTTCAGGGAAGGCCCGTTTTACGTGCAAATTACTTGTATATTTACGAAAGTTTCATGAATGAGGCCCTATATCTTTATACATCCCTTAATAAAATGAAGCGTGGTTTTACTATTGTAACCATAGTTGAACTATGGTATTTGTAGGAATACCATAGTAACCCCAAAATTACCATGGTTGCACTACATAGAGTATTTTGACATTGCTATTCATATTTAAACCACAGTAACACTACAGGAAAACCAAACTATATTAATAATCATAATCTTTTTTCTATTTTTTTTTTTGTACCACAAATTACTTTTACTAAAAATATTAATATAACCTTGAAATAAATTAAAAAAATGGTGTGTACTACAAATTAACTAAGTTTTTTGTCAGAATGACTATAATTTTTATTACCAAAGTTTTAGGATATTTGTATTAGTACTATGGTTTTACTATGAATATCATGGTTAAAATGTTGTCACTGTTGTAAAACGATGATGTCACGATTCACTGTTGTCTGCACTGTTGGCTTTAAATACACAAAGGGTAATGACTAAATGAAACACAGGTGAGGACAATGAAGGGCAGCTGGCAGAGATGAGCGCAGGGGATGATTGGAAGTGTAGTCCATGGGGAACAGATGACAGAGGCAATACACAGGGCAGACAACAGTGAATCGTGACAGATGATAACAATTGTGGTTGCAATGGTTTTTCTACAAGTATCATAGTTCAGCTATGGTAGTGGTTCTCAACCCTGTTCCTGGAGGCCCCACCAACACTGCACATTTTGTATATCTCCATTTTCTGACATACCCAAATTAATTCAGGTCTTGGAGTCGCCACTAACGAGCTGACGAGTTGAATCAGGTATGTTTGATTAGGGAAATATCCAAAATGTGTAGTGTTGGAGGGCCTCCCGGAACAGAATTGAGAATCACTGGTGTTAATCTATGGTTACATTTCCATAAGGCATGGAAAAAGCTATGGCAAGGGAACACAAAACAGGAACTATTTCAGAAAATGTATTCCCTCCCTATTCTCTAAAGGAGCTCAGTTCTTATGACAGTATTAGGACAATCTGAAATTGGTCCATATGTTTGGATTATTTTTGAATCCTTTTATGTGGTAATATTCAATTGGACTCTCAAAACGTAATTGATGTTTATTTTGCATTGTTAGTGAAATGTAAATTTATTTATGCGATAACTGTTTTTTTATGAATGCCTTTTTCTCTGCCTTTCCCCCAGGACGACAGGGATAAGCTTGCCAAACCACCAGTACGTAAACCATGTTGTTGTCTTTTTTTCTTCATATTTGTGGTTTTAAAAGAAACGCACACACCTTAGCCTTGCACTGTTTTGGACCCACATTTGGTGGCACTGTAAAAACTTGCTTTTGGTTTTTCTGTTTAACAGGAATCACTTGGAACAACTGTTCAAGAAACAGCAAGGTAGGTTCAGAATGATTTCATCATTTACATTTAAGTTTTTAAAAGTAACCTGCAAATGAGAATAATACAAGTAGAGGCAATTGCAAAACGGGAGAAAATGATACTTTCTGCAATATGGCTGTGAGTTAGTAAAATGCTCCCTAATTATGTACTGTACATGTAACATATTTTTCTCGTGTGAGCGGTCATGCTATTTTGTTTCATCATATGAGTTTGCAACTATTTGCTCAAGCTTTTTATTCTTTTTTTCACTAGAAACTTTCCATTGTAGTTCACAAACAGCATTAATAATTAAAAGTAATTACCAAGTGCTTTGTTCCAAACCTTCCATTTCATCTTTTGTTCTAGCTGGTCAAACTGGTTGATACCTGTTGTCGCTGCTCTAATTGTCACGTTCATGTACCATATATACACAGCAGAGGAGGCATGATGGACGCGCTCAACATACATGTTGAAATACAATAACCATAATCCATTTCAGGTTGTACAATCACCATAAATATTCAACTAATGAAGGCAAATTTGTGTGTAAGTTTCAATGTTTGTTGTCACTTATCCCTAATGTTTCTATAATATCTATGAAAGTATATTTTAGATTTACACTTAGCATTATAAATATGTAAAATTACACAGAATACAGAATTTTTGTCTAACGGTTTTGCTGTTGTGTAATACTGTGTGTATACCATTTATTGGTAACACTTTATTTTAATGTGCCTTTGTTACATATATTGTGTGTATAATGACAAGCAACTAACCCTAAACCAAACCCTTACCCTAACCCTATAGTAAGTACATGTTGTTAATTAGTAATAATCAGTAATTACTTGTGTAACTACATGGTAACAAGGACATATTAAAATAAAGAGGAACCCATTTATTCAGTTGTCCATGATAAAATTAGAAAAATCTAAAATTATAAATAAGTTGAACACTATCACATACATAAACAACATTTTCTTTTCAAAGGAATCATTTAGTTTTAACTTCTACCTTCAGATTGCAATGCAATTCTAATTGGACTGGAGATAAATACAAAAATGTATACAGTTTTTTACAAAATCTAAAGAATAACATTCAAAATGTAACAGAACATGAACAAAATAAAATAATTAAGTCACAAATATGCAGGCATTAAGCATGGATCACTTCACTTGATATTCAGAAATATTATTGATTACTGGAAATAGCAGATCCATGGATATAGCTTTTCAAATGGGCGAATCACAAACTAGTCAAGAATGTGTATTGGTCATACAACCCCCCCTTTTTTTATATGGCCTGGACATGTTTTGTGAGATTCACCCAAAAACTGTTAATTCTGTTTCAATTCTTGCTATTTAGGTTGACTTCTGTGTTTAATTATAACAAGTAATCATATCACTACAGAGACAATCAGTTAGAAGTCACCACATGGTATGTTTGCTGAAGACCCACACTGTTGTAATACTGTTGCAGAGATCAGAGAGTATGTTTGGGCTGCCAGTTACACACTGATGTGTGTACCAGTATGAATGGTGCTGATACATTCCCATTGTGATATAATATACAAGTAAAATTCCTATAGAATTGTCCATCCATGTAGAATCTCAAAGAAACTTTGCTGTGTGTCCTCGTCATATTAAAATGCTGCTGCCACACTAATGTTAATGGCTGAGAGAATTAGACGTCGTAACATGCAAGTGTATTGGTATCATGTTGACTGTAATGCAGCAGTCAAATCATTCAGCTTTATTGAGTCACAATAAACAAAGAAACTGATTATGGATATTTCTGTAAATTTTTTTCTATTGTCTAGTTAGTGGAAAAAATGCACTTCGGTTAAACATTTAATCAGGGAAACATTAAACAATGAAGTTGAAGGCATATAAGTGCAGGGGACTCAAAAAGCACTTGGGCACATGAATTCATAAATGACTTCACATTAGATCAAAATAAATGCCACTTGGTTTGACACTTTAAGAAATACAGCTCAAGCACAAAAAAAGTATTTAACAAAAAAAAAAAAAAAAAAAACAGGATTCCAGTGATATATACTGTCCAAAATGAAACCAAAAGTCGAACGTTGGTGGAACACGTCCATAGTTGATATGACGAGGAACGGACTTCACCAAAAATCACCTTGACACCAGTTGGTTACAAGTCATTGCAAAAATGGCTCTATAATGTGAAGTTGTTTTCTGAGAAATGCTCTAGCATCATTTGTTGATACCACCTCTAATGCGATGACATTTACACATTTTTAAATGTGACTTTAATGTCCAAATACCATTTGATGCACCTGTATTTGTGCATTATCATAAACTGTTACAACACTGACATCTGCTGGTGAATCAGAGCTGCAACAATGTCACTGGAGAGGACTTGTTCTTTATTACATCTTACAGGTGGAATATTGAGCTTATATATTAATACAATCTTAACAAGTCCTCCTTTGTCTAATATTTGTAATTGTTGTGTTCATAAAATTATCCATACAAGAGAGCCCAACCTTCATCCTTAACACTGACTCGCTGTTTTAAATATAGTGTCAGGATATATCTATTTAATTAAAAAGCTTAAAAAATGCATCTACATTTTAATAGCTCTACTATATTACAATTCTGATGGTATTTAAATTGTTGAAACTATCTTAGACTATGAACTTTACACCATATATCCTAACATGGATCTTTACATAAAAGTGAACATAGGTAAATATAAAGCCATGTTAGGTCAAATATATCTACCCAATCATGTTGTAGTTGGGCCCAGTTGTGTTGTAACGTAGCTGTAGGTTTGCTGTGTGTGTTTGTTTTGGCTGTGATAACAGTATGTTTTGAAGATCTCACTGATCTGTGGCCAGCAGGTTGAGGGAGCAGCCAGGACAGCTTTAAAGGAAATAAACCTGGTGTAACCTACAGGCAGGCAGGGGGAGCCTGTTTACAGTTCTTCCTGTTGCATTGTGGCCCCAGAAAGTATTTGGGCACTTGAGCCAATCTTAAAATGGCCTTTACATTGGAAGTGAATGGGGCCAATCTGTAAAGTGCTTTTACATGCATGTTCTTACACGATAATGCGTAATAAGCCAACAACACGTGTGGTCATGGAAACACAAAATTAACACTGTTCGTTTATCGGTGTAAGGTCATAAATGGCGTAAGAATAAACTGGTCGACATGGGTAGATTTTTGCCCATTAAGAAAAAATTGGCCCCATTTACTTCCATTGTAACATCATTTTTTTCCTTAAGTTTGAACATAAACTAAGCTAAAAAATAAACGTCCTCTCTCATTGATACTCTTCACTGGCCATGGCAGAACTTGCAGGAAATCATGCACAGAACGAGCAGTATGGTTGGTGGCATTGGAGGGTCATGTCAGGATGAGCCTGCAGGAAGGTTACCACATGGAGGAGGATGTCTTCCCTGTAACGCACAGCATTGAGATGCAATGACAACAAGCTCAGTCCGATGATGCTGTGATACACCGCCCCAGACCATGATGGACTCTCCACCTCAAAATTTATCCTGCTCCAGAGTACAGTCCTCGGTGTAACACTCATTCCTTTGACGATAAACACGAGTCCGACCATCACCCCTGGTGGGACAAAACCGTGACTCGTCAGTGAAGAGCACTTTTTGCCAGTCCTGTCTGGTCCAGTGAAGGTGGGTTTGTGCCCATAGGCGACGTTGTTGCCGGTGATGTCTGGTAAGGACCTGCCTTACAACAGGCCTACAAGCCCTCAGTCCAGGCTCTTGTGGACAGTCTGAGCACTGATGGAGGGATTGTGCGTTCCTGGTGTAACTCGGGCAGTTGTTGTCGCCATCCTGTACCTGTCCCGCAGGTGTGATATTCGGATGTACCGATCCTGAGCAGGTGTTGTTGCATGTGGTCTGCCACTGCGAGGATGATCATTTGTCCTTCCTGTCTCCCTGTAGCACTGTCTTTAGGCATCGGAAAACAAAGAAAACATGTTCATATTTATTTAAAAAAAATACAATACTAATGTTTTGACTTAGGAAGAGTTCAGAAATCAATATTTGGTGGAATAACCATGATTGGTTTGGAGTGTTATTTCTGAGATTCATGAATGTCCTGGAGGAAAACATTGAAACATGCATGTTGTGTCTAGTTATGTAGTTCTGTTTTTTTGCACATGCTGTTCAAAAATGTTCAAACTTGAGCGTTTCTCTCTTACTGACACACTGAGATTACACTGTTTATCTACCCAGAAGACAACAATGCAAGCTGGAACCTGCCAGTGGGTGGGCGTACCTCACCATGTAACTGATTACTGAACCACATATATTTTCCATTGGAGTTGTTATTAGATTGTAAATGTTCCTCAGGAATGATAGATCCTTGGATAGAGGAACATAATGAACGAGAAGCGAATGGAGAACGGAATAGACTCCGATGATGATCTTCAACCCGAGGAGATACCCGATTACCTGCGAGACAGAAGAAGAGCCAAGTCCTTACCTGCGTATCCCGAGCAGGCGAACCTTTACCACCAAATCTCTCGGAACTGCAGAAAACGCGTAAAGTTCGCGGATGCGCTCGGGTTAAACCTAGCCAGCGTGAAGCACTTCAACACCAGCGAAGATCCCCAGATTCCTGCCAAAGTGTTCTCCAGGCTGAAAAGTTTCCCGCTTCATCACGACCGAGACTTCATGGATGACTTGTGCGTAAACCTCAAGTCCAAACTGACACTGGAGCACCTGGTACCGGCATTCAAGATGCCCGTCGACTCCAGTGACATGGAGATGCGGCTTACGCGCTGTCAGGTCGCGTTGGAAAGCGTCACGATCACACAGTTCGATGTGCGTGGGATCATAATAGCGATGAGTACGAGTAACAGGAGAGAGGTTGGTGTCAGGTATACTTTCAACGACTGGCTGTCGTTCGTGGACGCTCAGGCCATTCTGATGCCCACAGAGAACAAAACGCACCGAGAACGCTTCTCCTTCACCATTTACACGCCTCCCTTCTTGGTTCCGAGTGCATCTGTGCATTTCGCAGTGTACGTGAAAGAAGATAACTGCGAATTCTGGGATAACAATGATGGACTGAACTATTCACTGAAGTACGGCTCGACACCGTGTGAGACTGCAGCTTTTCACGCGATATGAAGAGAGATGGTCTTGCGCTTTTACGCACTCGCACCCTGATCGGATGAAAAGGATTCTTTAATGCGTTTTTGACCTTATAAATAAAACATTTTCGTACCCGACTTTGCCTTAAAAGGATAGTTCACCCCAAAATAAAAATTTCTGTCATCATTTGCTCATCCTCATGTCGTCCCAAACCCTTTCTTTGGTGAAACAAATATAGTAAATGTTTATCAAAACCTCTCCGTGGCTCTTTTACACAACAATAAAACTGACAAAGAGCATAAAAGCCACAAAAGTATCATAAAACTGGTCCATGTGTCTCACATACTTAACAAGTATTCTGAAACCTTTGAGAAATAGACGGAAATTGTTCATTATTTAATGAAAATCTTCCCCACCACTGTAGCTCTCAGAACATGCATTGCAAGTCTCGAGACATGCAAAATCAATGGTGTTTAATGTTACTGAAATCAAACCTGGCACAAATCATCTTTAAATGCCAAATTTGATTAAAAACAAGCGTGAATGAGATTTGAGATCCATGACGCAGAGGAATATTTTTTTTTTTAGCAAATATCAAATATAGCAAATAAAAATGTTTGTCTGTTCTGTATAAAAAGCTATTCTATTCTATTGACATGGGATACTATTGAACAAGTCATATGGACAACTTTTATGATAGTTTAATGTATTTTATTTTTTTTTTTTGCTAATTATTATAAAAAAAAATTTATTTAATTATTGCATTTTTTTTTAGCCTCAGTCCCCATTCACTTCAATTGAATATGAAAAAAGAGCACCTGACACTCAAAAAAATATTTTAGCTTATTTTTCAGATTTAAATTTAAATTTCATAACAAATTTCCCATTTAAATGAATTAAACATAAAAATTTGAATTTTTTGTATTTATTTTTTGTTAAAATTATTCAATTCAATTTGATCAAATTTGTTATAAAATTTAAATGTTTTTTTGTGTAGAAATTCTGCTAAACATCTCCTTTTGCATTCTATGCAAGAAATAAGGGAGTAAATGATGACATAATTTTCAATATTGGGAAAACTATCCCTTTAAGCCTCAAGGGTATGGATAAAAAAAAATGGGGTGATGTGTCCTGGAAATTAAATCTGGCAAGAGAGACTAACTGGCATATAATAGCTGTAAACTCAATCTGTTCGTTGGTTCAGCAGGCCAACCTTAATGGCAAATGCCAACCACCTTCCATTCTAAGTGCATTTCAGAAAAAATTTTTGAATAATTCGAACATGTGCAAAGGATCACAAACATCGAAAGAACTACCGGTACATCCCATTGGCTGGACTTCTGTTGGAATACTCTTTCACAAATGACATTAAGCTCAAACATGAAAATGTGCCTTCTCTATCAGTATTGTACAAATCTCAACACTGTAATACTGTCTTTGTTCTGCGGACACTTACTGTACAGGGAGCAATTCAGCAGTGCATTATCTTACAGCATGGACAGCTTCAGTTGTCATCAATAGAAACTACTGAAATATGCTTTTCCAGATGAATTAAATGAACTCGATGCATATCTGTGTTGGACTGTAAATTTAAATTGTGGGTATACTACTTAGACGTGCCTTGAAGTAGCCTATGTTTTGTAAAATGCACAGCTCACAAAACAGGTGAAGATTTGTTAAGCATTCAGTGAAGTGAAAACTTTTTTTAATGCATCAGTTACCATTGCATGAAGGATAAAAATATAATTCAGTTCAGTTGGAACATATGATTAAAAAACAGCTCCTTCAATGAATTAGGGCAACATTACTGCTAAATGAAGGTGCTGCAATGAGAAATCATGCATATTTTGCATTTCTGTTGAACAATGCCTGGCATTTTAACAGTAATCCATTTTTTGAATTCCATATTCTAATGAGTTTGGATGGTTGGAAAAAATAAAACGGAAAGTTTACAGTTCTTTCAGCATAACAGCAAAGACATTGACGGCAATGAATGTATAATAAGCCTGTATGTGCCAATATAAGATTAGCTATCTATCATTACAAGTCATTTACAGTCCCTTTGCTATAGTTTTAACCTCTAAGGACTGTTTTATTTGGTTCATGCTTGTTGTTGCCTACAGGCAAACTGAGATAGAAGGTGACATTCTTTGTTTGGTTACATGCTAATGTTTGATATGCAAATATTCTTAATGCATGCAGTAAAACCCAGTTTAATGTACCTGTTGAGATTTAACTCAATGCATCACAGTAAAATAAGCTTGAAATGTTATTTTTGCATTTTGTTTTTGATGCTTGTTATTAAATAACTATAATCAGGATGAAATGGCTATTTGTGATATTGTTCTTAAATAGTGCTACATATATTAAGCATCTTAAAAACATTTATATGTACTTTTGATGCGAAGTCCAACAGTCCAACGCTTACAGCCTTTCAATTTATACAGCATTGGACTGTGTGCACATACGAGTGTTATGAGATACTGGACGTTTTCTCTTTCGGAGTTTAGAGCCATAAATATGCCTTTATATTTCTTCAGACTCTAGTTATACACGTGCAGTTATCTCCTGACCTTGACGTGCACATCAAGTAGTGTTGTTCATTACCTGTTGTTTAGCGGCTATTACATCTTCTAGTGCTTCTTCATGAAAGCAATGCCCCAATGGTGAGTTTTGCCACCTTGTGGACCCACTAATTAGTGCAAATAATTCCAAGTGCATGCACATATTGCGCAATTAGAAAAATCAGGCTTTACACGTTCAGTGCTCGAACACTCTGTTGATGAAGAAATGTAGGTTACATGTCTTTTACGCCCATGCTAAGCATTTGTGCAAAACATTAAAGGCTCAGGTATACTTATTTTTTTCTGCATTCTGGGTCATCTTGCACACTGCATATTGCTCATCCTTTCAAAGTACACTGATGAGCCAAAACATTTTGACCAACTGCCTGAATGCTGTTGGTCCTCGGCGTGCTGCCAAAACCGTCGCCGAGGCATGGAATCTACAAGATCCCTGAAGGTATCCTGTGAGATCTGGCACCAATACATTAGCAGAAATTCCTTCAAGTCCTGTAAGTTGCGAGGTGGAGCCACCATGGATTGGACTTGTTGGCCCAGCACATCCCACAAATGCTCAATCAGATTGAGATCTGGAGAATTTGGAGGCCAGGGCAACACCTTGAATTCTTCTTTATGTTCCTCAAACCATTCCCGAACAATGAAAGCAGTGTGGCAGGGCACATTATCCTGCTAAAAGACAGAAAAAAAAGAAAATTTGCCATCAGCAAATACCATTGCCATTAAAGGGTGTACCTTGTCTACAATGATGTGAAAGTAGGTGGCAAGAGTCAAATTGACTTCCACATGAAAGGCCTGACCAGGGTTTCCAAGCAGAACATTGCCTAGAGCATCACACTCCCTCCACCGGCTTGTTGTCTTCGCACAGTGCATCCTGGTGCCATCACCTCCCCAGGTAAACAGCACATATGTACACGGCAATCCAGGGGATGTAAAAGAAAACGGGACTCATCAGACCAAGCAACCTTCTTCAACTGCTCCAAGGTCCAGTTCCGACACTCGCGTGTCGCATTGTAGGTACTTTCGAAGGTGTACTGGGGTCATCGTGGGCACATGGAAAGGCCTGTGGCTGCACAGCCCCATACACAGCACGGTGCAATGCACTGCGTGTTGACACATTCTTCCTGTAACCATAATTACAAATTTCTGTGACTTTCTGAAGACGTTCCGTCGGTTCGGACCAAACGGAATAGCCTTAATTACCTTTGCACACTGATGAGCCTTGGGCTCTAAAACCCTGTTACCGGTTTGTGGATTGTCCCTCCTCGGACGGCTCACCACTGCTGACCGGGATCACCCCACAAGCCATACCATTTCAGAGATGCTCTGACCCATTTGTCTGGCCATAACTATTTAGCCTTTGTCAAAATCACCCAGGTCTATGCTCCTGCCCATTTCTCCTTCATTCAATACGTTGACTACGAGAACTGATTGTTCTCTTACCATCTAATCTACCCAGACCTTGACATGTGGCCTTGTTAGGAGATGATCAACTTTATTCACGTCACCTTTGAGTGGTCATAATATTTTGGCTCATCAGTGTATACTCTTTTGACTGTGAGCGAATACAAACACGTTTGACGCATGCACACTATGGCTGCTTTGGTTTTGTACTTTATATTTACCTATATTGAAAATAAACTCACCCCCAAAGTATTCACTTTAGTAAAATGTACGAAACCTAGCTCTCGTTTTTCCAGTATATAATGGCTGGACAATGATGCAATACTTTGGTAAATGGAAGAGAAAAGGAGTTTAGAAAGAAATATTGCACTTTGGTTAAATGAAATTGGCCTGATTGATAGTTACACCACATCACTGTACTGCAATTCATTGTGGGTGCTTTATTATTTGTGAGCAAACAGTCCTTGTATGCAAAGTTTCTAAATTAACTCACCCGAAATCACAAGCATATCTGGCCCTTACATTATTTAACAGATAATCTAATGTATAACTGTCTGAGTGGAGCAATTGCATTACACCTGACTTGAATACAAATATTTAAGATGGTTAAAACAAAATGGTATGAAAACTGATATTAAAGTTGGCTTCAAAAAGTACTGCTTTGAACAACTCAATTTAGATAAATATCCCTCTTTGCAAAGAGAACAGTTTATATGTAAATGTGTGTATTGATTTAATGTTATAGTACTACACAATAACTGTCAAATAATAGAAAATAGCTCCAAATGAATTATTCAATAAAGAGCATTACCTCAATTCTCATTAACACATTCATGATTAATGCAAGTCGCCTCATGAATAATTGTAAATCTGCATGCATAATTTCATTTAGACCTCAGGTTTACATGATGCAGTTATAACTGGGCCACATGTTAGGCTATGAACCAATGTGCTTTAACAAAACTGTTTACTTTTCTTATCCAAAATCTCTTCAAAGACATTGGGAAATATGATCTTTATACCTACCCCTCTTTTTTACCATGTCATCTCAGTTTGAAAACTAACAGATTGGAGTTATTTTTAACCAACTGGCCTTGTCAGACACCTTTAACCTTTGAAAGCAAACTCAAGTGTGATAGATGCATGTTTTTTTTTTTCTTCTTTTTTAACATGAACCATGTGGATGTTACATAGAACAGGTTAGATATTATATATATATATATATATATATATATATATATATATGTAGCAATTATATAGCAATGGGTTTTGCTTCGAGAACTAGATTTTACATTAGATATCAAGTGGCAACCCAACACATTATTGTACTATTTTACAATGCATAGAATCAAACATGAAGTGTATTAATATTATCTGCACACACTGAACAATATGCAAAATTATTAACACTAATATCCAAGAACTTGCCACATGGGTTGCTTATTCTTAATAATAGTGTATTTTTGGACTCTCGAAAAATCCAGATTTTGATGACATTGTTTTGATGTAAAACATAACGGTACATTTCTAGTCTCAACATTATTTGTACTTCTGATCTTAGTTTTGTTGGACAAGAAATACTAGCTTCATACCAAGTTACCCATATTTGGTTTTCGACCATAAAAAAATAAATTGGTAAAATTGAACAATTTACAGATGCAGTCACATTTAGTCTCATATATCTGGGGCATTAAAAATGAAGGTACAATAAGGGAAGTTTGTTCTTAACCAGAATCATAAAGGAATTTAATACTTCTGAAGTCACAGGCACTCCAACTTTGAAAAAGTTTATTTAAATTTTTGGACTCAAATCATTGGCATACAGTGGGTATAGAAAAGAATCACCCCCCTTTAAAATAATCACATTTTGTTGCTTTGCAGCCTGAAATGAAAACGGACAAAAACTATTTGTTTTTTATTCAGCTGTATTTACAACTTATAATATCCAAGTGAAAGATATAATATCAACTTGTCTGAATTTTTTTTTTACAAATTATAAAACAGAATCACTGAGTTGGAAAAAGGATCACCCCCTTGTTTCAGTATTTTGTTGAACCACCTTTTGCTTTAATTACAGCCTTTAGTCTGTTGGGATATGTCTCTACTAACTTTGCACATCTAGACGTTGCAATATTTGACCACTCTTCTTTGCAGAACTGCTCAAGTTCAGTTAAATTTGATGGTGACCGTTTGTGGACTGCTGTCTTCAAGTCATTCCACAGATTTTCAATGGGGTTTAAGTCTGGGCTCTGACTAGGCCACGCAAGGACATTCACCTTTTTCTCCTTCAACCACTGTGTGGTCAGTTTTGCTGTGTGCTTTGGGTCATTGTCATGTTGGAAAGTAAATCTTCTTCCCATTGACAACTTTCTGGCAGAGAGCAGCAGATTTTCCTCAAGAATTTGACGGTATTTTGCCCCATCCATTTTTCCTTCTATCTTGACAAGTGCTCCAGTCCCTGCTGCAGAGAAACAACCCCATAACATGATATTACCACCTCCATGCTTTACTGTAGGAATGGTGTTATTTGGATGATGAGCTGTATTGGATCTTCGCCAGACATATCGTTTGGCGTTGAGGCCAATTTTAGTCTCATCTGACCATAACACCTTTTTCCACGTGTCCTTAGAATCTTCAAGGTGCGTTTTGGCAAAGCTCAGTCGTGACTGCATGTGGCCTTTCTTGAGGAGTGGCTTTTTTCTTGCAACCCTCCCATACAAGCCACATTTGTGGAGAATTTGTGAAATTGTTGTCACATGCACAATGACCACTCTTTGTCATGAATTCCTGCAACTGCTTCAGAGTTGCTGTAGGCCTCTTGGTAGCCTCTCTGACCAGTTTCCTCCTGGCTCTTTCATCCAGTTTGGAGCGACGTCCTGACCCAGGTAGGGTCTGTGTTGTACCAAATACCTTCCACTTCTTGATAATAGACTTCACTGTGCTTCTAGGCACTGATAAAGCCTTTGAAATTTTTTTGTATCCATCTCCTGACTTGTGCCTGTTCACAACTTTATCCCGGAGATCTTTTGACAATGCCTTGCCACCCATAATTGATTGTTTTCTTCAGTTGCACTACCAAGGACTGAAATGCTTCAGGAAAAGCTTGTTTCATGCTGAGCTAATCAAAATGACCACAGCTGATCACAGTTGAAAGTCAATTGGATTTGTGTGCTATTGAGAAGGTGATTAACTACACCTGGTGGGGTTTACAAGTCATTTTTAGGAGGGGGGTGATTCTTTTTCCAACTCAGTGATTCTGTTTTTTAATTTGTAAAAAACAAATTCAGACAAGTTGATATTATATCTTTCACTTGGATATTATAAGTTGTAAATACAGCTGAATAAAAAACAAATAGTTTTTGTCCATTTTCATTTCAGGCTGCAAAGCAACAAAATGTGATTATTTTAAAGGGGGGTGATTCTTTTCTATACCCACTGTATATTGCAACAAGGGGTGCTGATGTCAACTGATTTTAGAAATAGACCTACCCAGCAGAACTGTATGCTGTTTTTGGGTTGCAACCCACCAGTTGACAACCATTGATAAAGAGCAACCATTGTGGTCAAGATTTCTAATCATAAAACTTAGACCAAAAAAACAAACGAAAAAAAAAATGGAAAATGTAATTGACATTTATTGTAACATTGCCTTACAAATAAGGAAAAATTACACATATGTACATGTCATGGCACACTGCGCATCTTTATGACTGTATAATGGGAAGATGGATGGTAAATCCATTCTAAAGTCTTGAAGGACTCCATCATGATTGGCCAGCCTCCATTCTGATGAAGTTGCTTGGAGAGGACACATGAAGAATGGCAAATTAGACAACCATGAATCCAAGAGCAGTCCTCTATAGTCAGAGAAAACTTAACTACCATTATCAAACCACATCAAACAAACTTCTTGTCTCCATGTTCAAGGACAGTCTTCTGGACCTCATAATCTTCCCTATAGACACCTGTGAACAAATGGACACATATCAAAAATTCTAGAGCTGCCAAAATTAATACAATGTTTAAGGAGATGTGTGTCATGGCAAAATATGCCCTCCTATTTTAGCTTAAAGGGACTGGCAGACAAAACGTGTGTTTGGGAAACACATTTCACTTTTTAAATAAAAACAGACTATCAATGGTAAAGACCATTCTTGGTTGTGACTTAAACAGAAAATGCTGAGTGGGATTTCATGGCACTGAATGACAGCTAAATGGCAGAAATGCACGTAATGTTAGAGCAATTATGGCAGAGAGGTGCTCTGAAGTCCAAAGGATACTTTGTAATCTTTATTTGTCCACGTTTTCAGCAGAGGTCAAGCCTGAAAGAGGCTAAATCAATATTGAACAAAGAGTTAAGTCAGAAAGATGCACCATTCATGACACACCATGCCATGACACATTATATTAAAACAGCATGTGCTAAACATAACCATTTAAAGTGCAGGAAAGAACAAAATGAGAAGAAAAATGTAATCAGTAAAACTGCTGAGAATAAGATGATGTGGACGCAACATTTTTGGAACATGTTATGGCCTTTGAGAAGACAGAGACAACTTAATAAAAGTTTATTAACAAAATAAACCCCCAAAAATATAAAGTGTTTGGTCACAATTTGGTAAAAAGCTGCAGTTTATGTAAACATCTTGTTCAATGTTGATTATAAGTATGTCGGCCGATAGTTTTTCAATTGCTAATGTCGCTCCTATTATCTAGAAAACAGTCTGGCTCAGAGACGGATTGGCCATTGGAAGAGGTGGGACATTTCCCAGTCGGCCAGTGTGTCAGAATGTTTCACATGATGCCCAACTTTGTCATCACTTAAAGACATTGGATCGAAGAAAGAGAAGGAGGATGTTTACACCAAATGCGTGTGCTAAAAATAAAAACTAGTCGCAGCATCACGAATAGAAAAGAACATGGCAAAGCAATGGAACAACAGCGCGGATGGACGCAAAAACTTGTTCCGTTTCAACTGTCCCAAACGGTGGTGTGAAAAACAGTACCACGACTATCAGCAGTTATCGGCAGTAATGCAAATACTTACAAATATTAAGGCTGTTAGTTTAACTGTATATCTCAGCTGCAGAGTTAGTATCGTGCTGCAACCGAACGTGGAGTGCGAGATGATGCTAATGTTCTTAGCTGGTGTTTCATGTGTGATTGAATCAGTGTTTTTAACATAGTTTTGATGCTTATTGCCACCTACTGGTGTAAATAAGTAATGCCAAAGTGATGCATAATGATCTACACCTCTAGCTCTCTGCACTGTTCTCATACATCAGCACTCTTGGAATGCCTCTTGTTATGCCTCTTGTTGAAACAGATTCGAGAACCGGAACTAACTGATGTAGAACTCGAAACAGATGCTGAAACAAATGCCTAAATGCAGGACACATTCAAGCAGGTTCTTCGTAATCCTCACCTAGTTCTGCCAATAATTAAATGCTCCAGAAACAGAGAAATGGCCCATACCATGTGAGCTTTGATTTATCTGTAGAATAATCATCTTTTTGTCCTTAATCACCCTCGAGTTAAATTTGTTGACACACTGCCAAATGACTCCAGCTAAACTCCTGCAGTTCACATTCTCCTCGACAGCGCTGCTGCAGCCTCACCTGCTCTATATTTCACTTTAGACTGATTTTTCGGCTAAACACGACACGTGACAGCTCTATTAAGGACGTCTCAAAAAGAGTCAAGGAAGCAATTAATTATTAAGACACTTCGCAATGTGCGGCAATTTGCCGGCTCGACAGGGGGAAAAGTTAAGGGTGGAAGGTAAGAGGAAAAGATGCAAGGTTGGCGGAGGAGATGCACGTGCTCATTTTTCATAGTGATGGCTCAGCAAATAGTAACATTAAGATCCATTTCGAAGCACGGGCGGCCCTCTGTAAATATTCCCTTCATCCCTGTGACACAGACCATCTGTCAACTTCAACCTTTCTCCCGGTGTCTTCTGTCCATAACCTCTCTTTTAAAAGAGATGCGCAAGAGCATTGACGCAGCCATGCGCAGCATCCCGAGGGAGCGCAGCCCGATGACTGATGGGACGGCAAGGGAACAAGATGCATCATTGTCCAGGTGGCAACCTGAGGAGTTAAGAGGCCAGCTGGTTTGAGCCAAGTTAAGTATTTAGTACAAATAAGGTCAGACTGATTCTAAACTGTGATGTGCTCTCATGTTGGTGTGAACTAAACATCTGTGCAAATGCTTTTTATTGTAAACATTTTTGCAGGTTGGATAAAGACTTTCAAATCATTAAAGGAATAGGTTCAGTCAAAAAATAAAATAAAAAATGACATCTGTAATCTCATTCCAAACAATCTTCAACATCAGTTTATAGTGATCAAGTTACAAAAAGTATAATAGAAGTAGTCCATATGGCTCATGGTCACCATAAACTGTCATTGTACAAAAACGAGCTGTGAAGATTCTTCAAAATATTTCATTTTATGTTACACAGAAGAAAAATTAATACAGGTTTGTAAAGACATGGTGAGTAAAAAAACCAAATTATCCTTTTTGGTGAACTTTTCTTTAAGAAAATCCATGAGTATTTTGTAATGCGCACATCCATTTAGTGATAATAAAGAGATTTTTGTGTGCAAATTCGAACTTAAAAATAATGTCTTGTAACATCCTCCTCTCACTTTCTTAGTATTTTCTTACTCCATCTTCATCCAAACAGCTTATTATTTCCCCTGCATTGGTGAGATTGCAGGCAGATATGTCCAAGCATGTACAAAGTATGCCCAAAGTATGTTTGGACTAATATGGTTGCTTTCTCAGAGCTGTTTCTCATAAGAGTGAAAGCATGATTAGTCCATTTTTCCCTTCCCCAAAAGGTTTAACACAATCGGGAAAGAAACATAAAGATAAAGATTTTTTTTTTTGATATAGCAAAAGATTCAATAATTGTCTGAATTATTTGCAAGCTTGTACAATTTTGTTACACTGGTTTCACTATCAATCTGAACACAATCAAACCTTGCATCTTTCTACAGTAAGAGGTTTCAAAAATGCAAGCAGCTCACAAGAGAATTTCTGCAGTAGAAATGCATCATACTACAACAGACAAATTATAACGCAAACACTAGCGGGTCACTTCCAGAGATTAGGTTGGAACATTTTCAAGTTTTCAAGGGAATATTAACAGTGCCCCAGACTAGTTTAAGGCAGACCAATCAAACTGAATTATGATCAGATCTGCTTCAAAAGCACCCTTGAGCCATAGAAAGTGACCCAAAAATACAATAATTTATGCTTTAATGGTTCAAGGACCATATAAGTCTTGTTTCTGCATCAAATACGATGTAACCACATTAACAATGCACTTTAAATGGTGTAAAGGATGCTTCACAAAACAAAAAGCTGAAAACAATAGTGTGGAGTCGGCAGCGTTTCACTCTGTCCTCTGCCAAAACTCGAGTGGCTCTTGACTCCTCAGGACTTGTTTGTGCTGTGCCATCACAGCTCTCTCCATTTCGCCTGACATCAGCAGGGCACATCACACTCCAGGGAGGCACCTGTGCAAACTCACCCAGAACAGACACCGTCTCTCACCATCATCAATTTTTGGACAAGGAATTTTGAGTCCAACTGACCTCAAAACTACATCTGTGCAACCATGTGTAGGAATAAATGAAAAATCAAATCTAAAAAGACAAACTGGGCAGATTATGTGGCATTGGACATTGATGATACTTCTTATTTTCATGCCAGGAATCCTAAGAGAAGTAAATGAGTGTAAGCGTTGGAGTCTGGATCCTGTTGTCTTGAGACCACATACATGTGGCCCTTGTCTGGACCTCAAAATTGAAAAGTCTTAGTCTAAAGTCTTATAGTATTAGACAGGACTGCAGTCTATTTCTAGCATACTAAATTTGAAGATAGAAAACGATAGATAGACATAATGATAGACAGACAGAAGGATAGACAGAAAAATAGGTAGCATGGTAGACAGAATGATGGATATAACGATAGTTAACATGATGGATAGAATGTTAGACAGACAACAATAGATGGATAGATAGATAGATAGATAGATAGATAGACATATAGACAGACAGACTGCACAATAGATATAATAATAGATAGAACAACAGACAGACACACAGACAGACAGACAGACAGACAGATAGATAGAACAATGGATAGATATGCTTGATTGAATTTGACAGTTTAAATAGTTTTGCCAATTTGAACATTCTGTCTATGGGATTTTACTGATTTTTGATCATCCATTGCACAAAAACTGTACAGGTAATTCTGATAAATCAGAAACGTCATTACAACTGGAGTCAGAACAACCTGAATACCTGTGCCAAATGTAGTGAATGCAGCTTGAAACCCCTAAGAGGAGTTACTATTGATACTTTTGGTCTTGGTTTAAAGATTTTGGAAAAGCCATAAAGCAGGGGTCAGTAACCTATGGAACACGTGCCAGCATTGGCATGCAGAGGGTTAATCACTGGCACGACCAGTAATGGCGAGTGAGGAGTAGACTGGCACAACCATTGACCAGGAAAATAAAACAATTGCACTCCGTGTCAAAAAGGTCATGAGGTCCAAGCCAACATAATATTGGAATTAATTTTCACTGGATAAAATTCTCTGAATGGTATAAAAATTTTATAGATTCACTCCTGCTATGAATTTATCTTATATTATATATTATATTATACAATCTGTTTTGTACCGACTCCAAACAGAAGCAACTATAATGCATTCCAGTCACACCTCTACAAAAATGTGCATGCCTACTTTGTGGTAAAACATCTGGATACAGTTTTAATATCTGCATATTGGGTTTTAATTAGGTCAGAGGAATGTGTTAAAAAGAAAATAATAGGTTTGTTTTTAAATTAAGTTACAGAGACCCCAAACATAAAACATTAAAAATCAATCTTAACGGATCATGAGGTTTAGAAAGAATTCACAAGAATTACAGTGGCTACACAGCCAAAATGGCTCAGTGTTTAAAATAAATGTAGCAATGAATTCAGCATTCTCTCCATTTTGGTTTAGTTAAATGGAATTCCTTGTTCTTTGATCATCAGATCCTGCTCTGTGTCTTGGGGTTAGGTCTTGGTCTTGGCCTCAAGGGGTCTAGTTTAAGAGGGTTTGGGCTTGACTCCAAAATGCACCTGCATGATGCAAGAAATTGCCTCTTTTCAATTTGAGAGCTTTTAACATGCTTGATCAAATGTTTCTTGGAGAACGGCAACATCTATATTAGTGTTCACAACTGGTGTGGTAAAATATGCTTCCACAGTATTTTTCTCCAGTTCAGTTAATAAAAATTTTACATTCATGTCTGGTCTGGATCTTCACTCCAAAATGCACCTGCATGATGCGATTTCCAAGGAAATTATTTCCTAGTATGTTAGTCGAAAGCTTGGCTTCATTAAATTCCAACGCACTCTTAAAGGCTCCTTGGAGGAAGGCAGCATCTATATTTGTGCTACCAGCTGGTGCAGTGGCAGATGTTTTCACAGTTTTTTAAAGACCGCACAACAGCTGCCAGTGTGTCAAGACTGGGGGATTCTGGGAGATTACTGACAGCTTTTCTATACAGTTGAGCACCAAACCTAAATATTACCAGATGGCACACATATATGTTCAGCTTCAAAACGAATGCTGCTTTACTACACATAGAGCCACAGGTTAGTCTTTTTTGTTGGAAGAAGATATGCCAAATCAAGCAGAAGTGGGCAAACAGTTATAAATGGACGATTCCTCAAAGTCAAGAAGATAGTGGCTCTGCCTCGCTCTCATCCGAGTCCAAACTTTGGTGATGTACTGTAATGGCGCATAGACTGTTTGGTTACCTAGGAAGTAGTCCGCACCAACTTGCACTTCACAAAAGGGTGCATCAAGGGCATATAGCAGCCACAAAGGTGGCAGGCATGAACACCTTTCTGAATCATACAATGACAAATGGAACCACAAAGGCCACAAGTCCATATCAAGTGCACCATGGGTGAGGACCAGGACGGTTAGGACAGTTTTTGTCTTCAGAAAAACTACATGACCTCATTAAAATATACTGTTGTGCAAAGACAAAATGTAGTTAATATTATTTAGTCAAAATTGAGTTATGACTGAAATCAGTTGTCTTACATGAGGGTTTTTCCAGGAGCTAGGGGGTACAGAAATGTAAGAATTGCTAAATGTATTTTAGTATGCTGTCAAATTTTGCATTAACTTAAGTTAATCATAATAAATAGTAAGTTATTTATGTTTAACAAGCTTTATAACACACTTTACAAGTGTAGTCCACACATATTCCCAAACCTAAACCAAGTTATATACAATATTACAACTTTGTTGCCTTGATGATACAACGCTGGTAAGCTCTGTAAGCAATTCTATCACACTAACATCATGTAGAACAGAGATTTTGTTTACACTAGAGTCACATTAACATGTATATTGTTTATCTTGTAGCTATACTTTTGAAACAGTGTGTTTTAATGTTTATGGACTGGAAGCATTCACTTCCTTTGTGTATGCAAATGTGACCACGATTTTAAAATAAATGAGGGATGAGTTGAAAATAGTTTTCATGATTATTAATGTTACACCACAAATTATGTCTATTGAGCTTAACTTGAAATAAACTCAAAATATACATTTAATAATATCAACAAAAAATATTTTCTCCCCCAAAAATTATAAATAGGTTTTTACACAAAGAACTATATACTGTAGCTGCCTTATGTTTTAAGAAAGGGATCATCATATTTTGGGGTCCTTGGCATAAAAAAAGGGAAAACATCAGCCTTACTCTATAGTCTATCAGATTCAGAGAAAACAGTGTTGAATGCGTTACGTGAAGCGTAACCTTGGTTCCCTGAGAGGGAACGAGGCCCTGAATAATTGCTCGTTCCCACTCAGGGAAACAGGTTTACACTTCAAATAAATGTGACGTTCCCTTTCGTAGGAACTCGAGCTGTATAATTGCATTGGGAATGATATACAGTACCTTCACGCCATGCGAACAGTAGCTGCCAACTGTCTATGCCTGTGTGGCAAGCATATAGTGGTGCACAAGCAAGCTAAAGGGTCTGAATAAAACGAGACCCTTATGAGTTTATTCCTGTTCCAACAGAGAGAACCTGGGAAGCAGGAGTCAAACCCTTGTCCAGTTGATAAAATCTAACAAATGTATGCGAAGAGGACCATACTGTTGCCAAACAAATATCCTCCAAGGACATACCTCTAGCCAAAGCCCATGAGGATGCCATGCTCCTCGTAGAGTGGGCTTGAATACCCAAAAGGCGAAGGTAAACTGCGTGATTTGTAAGCACTTGAAATTGCATCAACTAGCCAATGAGACACTGTGCTAGGACACCGAAACACCCCTGTTGAGGCCACCAAAGCACACAAACAACTGAAATCACCAACCCTTTTAAACGACGCCAATGCCAAAAGCAGGGCTGTTTTAAGAGTCAGAAACGTATCTGCGACTGTTGCCAAGGGCTCAAATAGAGCAACCGAGAGCACCTAAAAAAAATGTTTAAAAAAATTCCAGAAAGGATGAAAAGATCTAAGCCTGCGTACCCCGCGCATAAAACGAGAGACAAGAGAATGTCTACCGACAGAGACTCCATTGATAAGCATGTTGTATGTGTTAGATTCGTTTTTGTTTAGAATAGCAATAAAGATTGTTTGTATTCAAAGATAATTTGACTGTGGTATATTTTGACAAATAATCTCATCACTTGACTTTAAAAGATCTTGACTTCAAAGCTATACCTAAAATATGTGTGATATTATTGTCATATAAGCCAAGAGAATATTACTCCAATAAGTGAATTAATCATAATTCCCTTATTAAAGCTAAAGCTAATGGTTGTCGAAAGCGACTAATTCCATTATACATTTCCTTACATAATAATGATGTAGAATAAGGACAGTTTAAATTAATTCCTAACACACATAATGTTTCTACACATGACTTGACTGTCCTAAATCTCTGGGAGGAAATACGTTAACGTCAGCAGCACTGAATATCTCCAGACAGTTTTTGTGCCAATATTGCAGCTGGCCTGTCCAAACCATGCAGGCTGGATGATACTTTATACAGTGTCCCAACCCATGGAGGAGGCATCTGTTGTTATAACTTTGTGGTGACACACCTGTCTCAATGGATGTCTGACATCAGAATGCAGGTCTGTTTCCATGGTGACAGAGTTCGGTACCACCCACACATCACTTTGAAGAGATGAAACGATGTGTCAGTGGTTGAAGTCCCTTTGTGGAGTTCATCCAGCACTGAAAAGTTCTCGCATGCAACATGCCCAGGGGAATGACAGTGGACGATGCAATCATGAGCCCCAAAAGACTGAGAAATGTTCTTGGAGGGAGACGGTGTTCTACTCTGAACACTGCTACACACCGGTGGAATGACAGAATGCGAACTGGAGATAGATGCGCCTGCATCAACGGCAAATCTAGCTCCTCCCCTAGAAACAGAGTATGTTGCCTTGGCAACAGGACACTCTTGTCTAGGTTTACACAGCCCTATATTGCTCAAATGGCTGAGAACGACGATGTTGGACATTCAAAGTCTCAGAGTGGGCTAGCACCAACCAATCGCTGAGATAATCCAAACCCGGATGCATTTTGTGAAATTGCGTGGTGCCAGCGCAAGTCCGAACAGAAGGATGCAAAATTTTTTGTTTAGACTTGTGTTTAAAGGACATCAAATTCTGTTATGCATGTCTCTAGATCCTTGGTCATAGAGACAGAGGCTTTAATAATGTTCGCACCCCAGCAAGCTGCGGGGGAAAACTGAACCATATTCTGGTTGCTGGACGTTCGAGGCATGTGCAATGGCGAACTCATCCTGATTCTCACCGAAGAGCAAACAGGAAAGAAATGAATATGTTTATATGGTCCAATTTCATTCACTGAATAGGGTTACATCCTTCGTTACACAGCAAGCCTATCAGGCTCCTGTGTAGACCTATTTTTATTGTACATAAAAGCAGAGGCTGCTCCTCCATTGCCTTATTCATTTGCATTTTCCCAGAGCGACACAGATAAAGACAATAGGGAAAAAAGGGCCAGTTTGTTTTCTTCCCTTCAAACGACTAATTCTCTTATACAGCGTTTTTAATATCGACGGCTCAAGACACACATGGTAACACTTTCGCATGCTTGTTTGTCAAAAAATGGCCACCAAGCAAGGCCTCAAACACGAGGAAGAATCCAATGTCCATTCGCACTCCAATCTTCTCAGACACAAAGCTTAAATCCAGAACTGACCCCGCAAACAGAGATGGAACTGGAAACTAGTGGGGATAACGCCTCGTGGTGAGGAATTGCGAGCTTAGAACAGTGCCGCTGTCCCTGTCGGACCCTTGTAATGTCTGAAAAAAAAAAAAAAAACACATTCAAATTACTCTGAAATTACACTGTATAAAACGAGGTGAGTCACTTCTTCAATTTCATCCTGTGTTGCCACTCAAAAGGTAATAATGATAATGATCCTCACTTTGATGTGATTTGTTGGTAAAACACAGGCCAGACGAGATCATGCGCTGAAGAACTCGATGGCGTGAAGCGAGCGCCTTTATGGAGCCCATGACATAGCTCAGACCACGTGACACTCTAGGAGTGTCCCATTGCGATTACACAGCTTGTGTTCCTCTGAAAGGGAACTGCATTAATTACAAAATCCACACTTAAAACAAGTAACTTTGAAGCCCTTTTTTCCTCAGTTTCAGTTTTGATACTGTGTTATGTTGATTAATGAAACAATAAACATTAACAAGCTTAGCTGCCCTTAGCACAATCATTTTGGCACATAACGCTTTAAAACATGTGTAAGAACTTAACAATTTGGGTGCAAACCAATTAAAAAGTGAATGTGTGGGTGTGCATAGCCTCAGGCTCTTGCAAAAGCATCCACTAGAGAGCAGCAGTGTCTAAAAACCACACTCCGCAAGCAAACACGTGCACACAGGACTTTGCTCTACTCATAGTGGGCACGTCCTTGTGCACAACTGGCTCTGCTGCTCCAATGTGGTGGGCGTGGAGCTGCGATGGCAGGATGAAAAGAGGAATGACATAGCTCTCAACCAATCAACATGCACCAGGCACTGCCTCATGTTAATTGATGCGGCTGCAGCAGGCACCCCATTGTTGGGATGTCACACTGCAGATTCCCAGTCTCTCTCACACACACGCACACACACACTACAGAGGTGTCATATGGCTTTTTTTTCTATAGATCAACTGCAGACACTGCAGGAAAACTGTTGCAGCCATTACACCAGGAAATAAGCAACACGTACACACACACATTGTTCACGATTCCTTGAGGAATTGGAATATGTGGATGACTAAACTGCAAAGTTCTAAAGAAAAGACTTCAGACTTAAAAATCTCACAGTGAAAATGTAACATTACAAAGACAGGTGAGAATTTGTGCAGCTTTAGACTCACGGCTGCGGTCTTCGGCCACTAAAATTGAACCCTTTTAAGGAAAGATTTTTGAACGTTTGCAGAATTTTTTTTTACATGTTCCCTTAAGCAAACATAAAAGCACAGAATGCCACCATGTGCTTCATTAAAGGTTCACAGAAAATGGAGTCAGAGATGAACAAGTGTTTCAAAGTCAGGTCAAAACGACCACCAAATGTTTAAAAATCACAGGGAAAGCCGACATATTTTCTATGTTATGCAGAATATTGTCTGTACAAAGTACACATTTGATTCATTTGTGTTTTCTAGGAATTTAACCCATTACTGTGCTGTGGCTAGCGACACGCTCTACCACTTGAGTTGGTTACATTTCCATGGTGAAATTCCATGGGTGAAATACAGCCAACTCAACAGGAATTCAGCACAATCAGGAATTTCCAACCTGCCCTCATAGAATCACATTACTATACTTCAGGGGCATAGATTCTTGGGGGATGGGGGAGGTAACCCCTGCTATACTTACATGTTTGCAAACTTGTTTTACGTGGCTTGTGTGTAATGCGGCAGTTTCCCGGTGGAAAAAAATCTTTAAATTTAAAGTTTATGGCAAATTTGCCGCAAACTTGAGGCAATTTGTCTATTGTCTCCAAAGGTTTGCTGCAGGTTCACCACAATCGATGGAGAACTGCAAACATCTGGAAAACATTTGAGGTGAATCACAAGCTCATAAGTGGCAAATTTGTGGCAGACTGTGACTAGTTTGCCAGAACTCAGATTTTTTGTCAAACAATGATTACTATTAGTCACACAAATTTTTTATTAAAAAAAGCATATCATCAGTTCATAAACTCGTACTTTTCGCCCTGTTCCTTTCGCAATGCTATCTTATCAAAACACTTTTGCAATAGCACATGACTAAATTTTGGTGCCACGTGGTGGACATTTAACCTTGGAGCTGCCGCGATACGTGTACGGAACCATATAATGTCATTTTGTAAAAATGTCTCCAAAGTCACAGAATTTTCATGAGATCAGGTTGGGAATTTCACCTGAATGACTTCCAGTGGCGAAGTAATTTCCCTAAGTGAATTATGCGCCGGGTTCAAGTTTGATTAATTTTGACAAGAGAATTTGCAGTGTTGACTAAACGGAAGTTGCTTGGTTTGGCAGTTACCACTGTGTGGGGTGGTGCTTCGTAGACCACAAAACAATTTTAGCGATGAGTGCAGCACAACAAAGGTTGCTGGACAAGGAGGTTTACCAGGTTTCACATGAGCTTTAAACTATTTCACCCATGCAAAGGTAAATGAGACTGCGCCTTAACCCAAAGTGTGAGCAATAGTAATAATAATAATAGTAATGCTTGACTTGATAAAATTGAGAAGCATTTCTGCAGAATGATTTTGACTAAATCAATCCCAGAATGCATAACAGGGTTTTCTAGCAAGCAGAGTGGGGAGTTTAAAGGGTATTTGAAGAGCTGGTAACACATTATGACCAGAGTAGGACCAGACTATTTTGTTTTATCTCTCTTAGGTGTAGCTTCTTTTAACCAATACTTATTATTTAAATTCTTGCTACAATTGATGTACTTGTGAGCTTCCATATACGAGTTACTGTGGAACCAGCGATGGCCCTTAGTGGCCAGGAATAATCCTGCAAGTGTGGGATGTGGAATCTGTACAAATCCACAGGCTCTCCCAGTACAAATCCTGAATCTCTTCATCGTGGGTGTTGGATAACACGCTGGCAGGTGATTCCAATCAGTCATCTCCTCTGCCCTTGTTAGGCATTACAAGCAATTAATGAAATCCTCAGAGCGTCATTCATGCAGATCCAGGAGAGAGATGGTGGAAATTAAGGGATGACAGACGTGAGGGGAGGGTGTTTGGCGTCAAGGAATCAACGAGCTTGAGTAAATTAAAGCGAGCATTTTGCATCAACTGAAATTTTTAGAGGCATAAACAGACCCTGAAGCAAAAGAGTGAGCAAGAAAGATGTGAGATTATATCTAGCTGTCTGAACACATCTTTACCGTCTTTCCTCAAAAAGCTGTTTTTCTCTTTTCATTTGCATTTATGGAGTAGATGCCAGTAGTAACCTGACTAGCTTGGTTTGGTTTGTGTCAATTTATTCGACCTTTGTTGCACCTCCAGCACTGCGGGTTTTCATAGCTGCTTGGAAATTTAGTTTGTTTAAAAGGAATAATTCTGGCATTATTTGCTCACCTTCTTATTGTTTCAAATGCGTATGCTAGGGCTGCACAATAACGATTCAAATAAATCACTTTGGATAAAAGCGTCTACAAAATGACTACATGTAATCATTATTATTTTGCACAAAATTATAATCATGATCATTCTGAGAATTTTGTATTCCACTTCAACATCATTCATTTCACTTTCATGCTAGTGCAAATCAAAAGAACATTGTATCATTACTTACAAAAATAAGAAAATGAAAAATAAATAACACTTTTCATTATTCTTTGGAATCCAGTCAACTTGAATGTATATTACTGTAACATAATACTTTATTATTAATATTGGACGATGCAGTTTTTTTTTTTTTTTGCGATGAACAGAGAAGTATAAATTTTTAAGGAATCTTTATGTCGTTTTTGACATACAACAACAGGTCATTGCGACCGTGTGTGTTAAGCTCCAAAAGGGAGAAATAAACATCATAAAAGCACTATTAAAGTAGTTCATATTGTAGCTTGACTGGTCACTATGAACTGGCTTCATAAGAGTTATAATAAAGGCTAGCGCAAGAATCATATTGACTATTTTTTATAATACTTCAATTGAACTTTTTTGAGCTTGGTTACTATTTTCTATTAATGCAAAGAGCCAAGATTCTTTAAAAAATGTCTCCTTTTTTGATCCACACAAACCACATACAGGTTTGGATCACAAGAGATTTAGAAAATAATGACAGAATTGTCCTCTTTTGTGATATATTCCATTAAGGTTATGGATAGTGCCTTTCTGTCCCTTCAAAACCTCTCTCCCACACACAAAACCATTATTCCGTAACACCCCTCTCTACAGTAAAATGCAGAAACAGGACCCTCCCTCTGTGGCTCACGGTGAGCAGATATTCAGCAGAAAATCTAGAGTAGAGGAATGAACCCTTGAGT
Source organism: Moxostoma hubbsi (assembly GCA_032164185.1). Classification (NCBI taxonomy): domain Eukaryota; kingdom Metazoa; phylum Chordata; class Actinopteri; order Cypriniformes; family Catostomidae; genus Moxostoma; species Moxostoma hubbsi. Next base: position 9,999,798 of record JAVLUX010000033.1, read on the forward strand.
TTTGGGGCCATTTTCTGGTCTCATCCTCTGAGTATCAGATTCTAGGCATTGCTGCTCAAGGGGGTCTCAGGTCTGCTTTGATTACCACTCTCATCTTCAGTTACACCAGCGATGCATCAGATGAGGTCATGCCCTTGACAGGGTAATGATCTGGGGGAGACGGAGAAACCTTTAGCCACTTTTCCACCATCGGGCAGAACAATTTTCATTGCAAAATCATGCCGTTTCTTGCCAATTGGCATGGTTGCAGTTTATTTTTCCACTGTGGCGCCTGATGTATGTAACATACGTCAGTTGGCAACAACATGAGTGGCAAATAATTGAGCGATTGCGCTGTGGAGGATGATCCCGTATTCCAGATTTTAGGACCGCTAAAGACAAGAAAGTCATGGCCCATGTTACAAAAAGGAAAGCAAAGAAGAAAAAGTTTGCTAGATTTATGGTCTCTTTAAAAGACTTTCAAGAATACCACTGTCCATCACTGGGCGCAGTAATGATGATTCTTGCCACTGGACTGGTTTCTGGTTCCGGTCTCCATAACAAGCAATGTAAAAACTACCAAAATGAGCGATCCAGATGAGTCGCTAATTAGGCAAACACAAACTGAACCTGGGTCTCTCAGGCTGTCTTGCCAAAAGGGAAGGTAAACACATCTAAGCCGATGCAAAAAGGTCTGATTAGAAATGATGTCGCTTGTCAGCGAGTTCGCATTGTGTGTCCAATCGAAGAGTACTTGGGACTCTCAGAAACAACATGCTGATTTCCGGTGTAATCATTTGTATGCAACGAACATGCAAACATCTTTTTACTTTTTTTTTTTTTTTTACTTTACATTTGCCACTGAAATATCTGCCATTTAAGCGGTGCTAACCCTCTTTCAAAATAATAATAAACTATAAAAGTGTCAAATGTTCCTAGACTCAGGGTTAAAAGTGGCCTTAACCCAGGAAAAAAAAAGAAGCTTACCCAGTTAACACACGACAGACAAAACGCTTAATTTATTCATACTGTTAGGTCATTTCATGACTTACTAATTAGCATCATAAATACAACCTCACAGGCCCATAATTGTATTGCCATTAAATTACCTACTCTTAATGTTGTCATTACAGCTTCCTAATGTTCCCAGATACAAGAGGTCCTGTTACATGATATACTTGTTATATTTTGGTAAATCCTCAACATATTTGCAATGCAATTGAAATTCAATATGCCCGTAATTTCACTACCATTAATGACCAATATAAATAAAATGTCTCCAGTCACAATAAATTAAAAGTACATCTTGTTTAAAATAAGTCCAAATCAAGTAACTAAGTGTTAAGTGTAATGTGAACAGCCTTAAAGTGGACCAGACTTTATGCTGATAATCTAAAGTCCAGCTACACGAGACTACAGAAGCCCCACCAACAGACTCTCCACACCCTCATGGTCACCTCAATGCAAAACTCCTCAGGCTAACCGGTCTGTCATAAATAGATGAATACAGAAAGTAATGGACCAAGAGTTTATGACAAGCTGAAAGCTTTGCAGTCTCTGTAGGATGATACACACTAGTGTTGTCAAAAAAGTCGGTACTCAAACAAAAACATTTTTATGATACCAGAATTTCTGAAGGTAAAGTACCGGGTCTACCCGGTTCCCATGCAGAGTCAGGAACTTTCAAATGCTCACAACAAGCAAAAGATAGCGACAAGCAAAGCTGCCTCGGAGTCTCAACTGAATCTTGTCGAAAACAAAAGTGGAAAAAGCCAGTTTTGGAAATTCTTTGGATTTGAAGCTGATGAAAAGGGAAACATCATAGATCAGCAAAAACCTATTTGTAAACGCTGCTTTCACAATTTTCTGATGAATGGAGGAAACACTTCAAACTTTATAAAGCACCTGAAAGACAGACACCCGGATTAATTCAAGCAACTAAAGCAGGTGAGTTTAAAAGCATATTATCATTTGCATTATCAACAACGTCGAAAATAAAAAACGTACGAGAAAACATATGTGATGAAGCGCGAGAGCAGCACTGCAGTTCACACCTGATGGAGGAGAGGAAGAATTACACAGATCAATCCAGATGCACTCTAAACTTCAGCTTCATCTTATGTAGATCCCAAAGTATTAGGGAATTACTTATATATATATATATATATATATATATATATATATATATATTCAGAAGCACTCTCGTTGTGGAATAAGCAGAGCCGGAGCTCTTTAAAGGAAACACCCTGGCGTTACATCATAAATGCAGTTATATTTAATGCGTTATAACTTTATTAAAGGTCAAATAATACAGAAGCAGCTCGTGTAATAACTATAAACTCAGAAACTGGCATTTCTCTGTGTGGTCGGTGCCTCTTCAATGAGTTGCATGCATGTCCCGATCTAAGGGGGAGAGATAGAAACGCACCCAACTGAGAGACTCTGCCTTGGGGACGCTCATCCCCGAGGAACGCGATTGCTCGCAAATTATTTAATCATAATATATGTCACTGTGCATTTCTTATCATGAACAAAAATGGCAATATGCAGCTTTATTAATACGAGAGCACTTCGCACATTAGTTTGGAAATTGTTTTCCATTCGTTCTGTTGTATGCTTGTTCATTTAGTTTTTTTTTTAGTACTTGGTAAAAACTTAAAAGTTGCAAAAGTTGAAGCAAATCTTATATAATACAATATACATTGTACAGTTTTGTTATAATTCAAAAATAATATATTTAACTTGAAATGTTGCTCAATGGTATATTTTTGTTCTGCTGTTAAGGTTTTGTTAACTGTTACTAAAAGAGTGTTGTTCAGTAACCTGTTTTTGTGTTTTGCTTTGGTATCGAAAATGGTATCGAGTACCGTGAAATTTCAATGGTATTGGTACTGACTACTGAAATGTTGGTACCGTGACAACACTAATACACACACACACACACACACACACACACACACACACACACACACTGCTCATTCCCTTTTTGTCTTCTTCACAGTTATATATGCAATCTGTACGTGCTGCTACTGGTGCTGGGGCTCTTTTGCGGTCAGGCAGCCTTCAGCAGTCATTACCATGGCAGTCATTGCAGTTTAATGATGTGCCTCTGCCAGCCAGCTCTCACACTGCCTCTCAAATGCAGAAGATATGAAAATGGTATTCGGAGAAACAATGCCAAAAAGCCTTCTGGCTAAAAAGCTGCCTGTGGGATGAGAGCCGCCCACACAAGCACTTTACAGACACCCACAAGTGTGCACACTAACACAAAAAAAATCATTCACAAACATATGGCAAAGTGCACTCCATCTCACTCGGCCACACATGCTGAAATGTTACAGATCCATCCCTGACATGGCTTATTGACATCGCAAGACTTGTTAGTGGTGCCTGCTAAAGTATCAGTATGTTTACATGAACATGTCTAATCGAGCTATACCAGGTCTTTTTTCATCACAGTCACAAGTATAGACAAAGCACAATGTGCTTAAGCTAACAATACAAACAATTATAATCTTCCATGTCTTTGAACATGTCCCCTTAAACATACACAGTGCTGTGGGAAAAGTAAGTGAACCTCTAGGCTAAAGATGTCAACAAAAGCTAATTAGAGTCAGGACTTGGCAATACTGGCATCAAATTAATGTAACGAGATTGGAGGTGTGGGTTAGAGCTACTTGAACATATAAAAAGCACTCAAACATTCTAAGTTTGCTATTCACAAGAAGCATCTGCTGGCGTAGACTATGTCTCGCAAAAATTAGATTTCAGAACGCCTATGATCAAGAATACTGAGGTTGTTAGTATTGTGACTACTCTACCTTGAAGTGGCCTTCCAGCCAAGATGACTCAAAGTGCATACAGCAAAATTCTCAATGAGGTAAAAAAGAACACTAGAGTGACAACTAATGACATGAAGAAATCATTGAAACTGGTTAACATCTATGTTCATGAGTCTACTATATGGAAAACATTAAACAGGCATGGTGCCCATGGCAGGAGACCCCAAAGGAAGCTGATGCTTTCCAACATACACATTGCTACGCATCAAAATTTTGACAAAGACCACCTTGACACTCCACAACATTACTGGGAAAATGTTTTGTGGACTGATGAAGCTAATGCCTACTACACACTACACGACTTTCAAAGATGTCAGAACGTGGTAACATTCATATTACACAACTGTCTGTCTTGTAATGGAAGTCGTAGCGTTTTCGCTACGTGTAGCGAAATACATTACAAAACATTTCACTACTGACGAATCCCTGAAGACTCTGTTGTGAAACGTAATTTGGAGTCCAGGCAGAGTACACGCGAGAAGTGATACGAGATACGAAAACAAATGCATAGGGCACGCCCTCCCCCATGGGAAATGGGGGAGGGATGTATGTCATGCCGGGGGCTCCCCAGCCTAAGAGAACGAAGGAGGAATGTGACAGGGCGGGGCTGGGTCGTGATTATACACACCCAGTGCCTATTCAGGCTAATTAAGCCTCCGAGACGGACAAAGGCCGACTGTGGATGGGGGTGCGACAGAGACATTGTTTACGAGCAGCTGACCATCATGTGTATGTTTGTGTCTTTTGTTTAAGTTTACAGTTAAAATATAATTTATATTGTCAAGCCGGTTCTCGCATCCTCCTCTCCCTTATATCCCTTTACATGCATGTACTTGTACCAAAGTATTTCAGGACCCATAGAAACCTGTTATTCTTCAAATTACAAGTGTTTCCTTAAATTAAAAAGGGGTTTCTTGAAACTTGGCCCTGAGCCATATCTAGAACCAGAATATCATAGAGGCTTTGGCGTGGGCTCTTTCGACTTGGGCCTGGGAGCAATAATGTAGAAACCACTCAAAACACCCAAGAAACCATAAGAACACCCTGGCAAGTATCTACAACACCCTAATATTAGGGTGACGAGTTTTGCATGAGCAACTTTAGTTATTGGTTTAGTTATTGAACCTCCACAGAAGTCATATTACATTGGGTTTTATTGGCTGTTTTTACCCAGATATGATCTCTTTCATGTTAATAAAGCTTAAATCACCTGGTTTGCTAGTCTTAGCTGGCCACTTAGCTGATGAGGCTGGTCTAGTTTGAAGGTTTTAGAATTTTGTGCACTTTTCAGTTAGTAAGATTGGGAGACCAGCCAAAACAGTAAACCATGAAATGCTGCAGCACACACACACACACACACGACCAGGAAAACAGACCAAAAACCCTAAGAAAGCTACCTACCACTCTCAACCTTCCTTTAAGGGCAGACGTAAAATGATTGGGAAAGGTCATTTCTGGGGCAGGCATGTGTATATTGAAGTAGGTTAGTGAAAAAAGAGAGGAAAGGGAGAGAGTCTGCAGACCTATAAATTAAATAAGTCTAAAGATCTGAGAGTGTATATGTTCGAGTGTTTCTCAAAGGTCATCTGTGGGGCGAGGCCACCACTGAAGCAGAAAAACCTCACCTGCTTGCCCCAAGGTGTGATACAATTCAGTACTTTCAGAGACACTGGCCCCATTCTATCATGCATTATGCAGTCCATGGGCTGCCAACATTAAGCAAACCCGTTTAATGCATACTGCATGAAGGGCCTCAAACTGACATTCAGTACTTCTGTAGCCCTTCAGCAAGACACCTCAACCAAGGGCCAATATCAGAACTCTAAAATGCTGAGGCAAGACACAACTCAAAAGGTAACAAGAGGAGTACAGGGCTTGCTACATTATCCTAGGGGGCATATTCTTCACGTATGCAGCGTTAGATTATTTAGCTTCATTAGTGAAAGTTTCTTGCACGAAAACATTCATGATGTAGTTTTAAAGGAATATTCTGGGTCCAATATACACTACCGTTCAAAAGTTTGGGGTCACCCAAACAATTTTGTGTTTTCCTGAAAAGTCACACTTATTCACCACCATACGTTGTGAAATGAATAGAAAATAGAGTCAAGACATTGACAAGGTTAGAAATAATGATTTGTATTTGAAATAAGATTTTTTTTACATCAAACTTTGCTTTCGTCAAAGAATCCTCCATTTGCAGCAATTACAGCATTGCAGACCTTTGGCATTCTAGCTGTTAATTTGTTGAGGTAATCTGGAGAAATTGCACCCCACGCTTCCAGAAGCAGCTCCCACAAGTTGGATTGGTTGGATGGGCACTTCTTGCGTACCATACGGTCAAGCTGCTCCCACAACAGCTCAATGGGGTTCAGATCTGGTGACTGCGCTGGCCACTCCATTACCGATAGTATACCAGCTGCCTGCTTCTGCTCTAAATAGTTCTTGCACAATTTGGAGGTGTGTTTAGGGTCATTGTCCTGTTGTAGGATGAAATTGGCTCCAATCAAGCGCTGTCCACTGGGTATGGCATGGCGTTGCAAAATGGAGTGATAGCCTTCCTTATTCAGAATCCCTTTTACCCTGTACAAATCTCCCACCTTACCAGCACCAAAGCAACCCCAGACCATTATATTACCTCCACCATGCTTAACAGATGGCGTCAGGCATTCTTCCAGCATCTTTTCATTTGTTCTGCGTCTCACAAACGTTCTTCTTTGTGATCCAAACACCTCAAACTTGGATTCATCTGTCCACAACACTTTTTTCCAGTCTTCCTCTGTCCAATGTCTGTGTTCTTTTGCCCATCTTAATCTTTTTCTTTTATTGGCCAGTCTCAGATATGGCTTTTTCTTTGCCACTCTGCCCTGAAGCCCAGAATCCCGCAGCCGCCTCTTCACTGTACATGTTGACACTGGTGTTTTGCGGGTACTATTTAATGAAGATGCCAGTTGGGGACCTGTGAGGCGTCTGTTTCTCAAACTAGAGACTCTAATGTACTTATCTTCTTGCTCAGTTGTGCAACGCGGCCTCCCACTTCTTTTTCTACTCTGGTTAGAGCCTGTTTGTGCTGTCCTCTGAAGGGAGTAGTACACACCGTTGTAGGAAATCTTCAATTTCTTAGCAATGTCTCACATGGAATAGCCTTCATTTCTAAGGACAAGAATAGACTGTCGAGTTTCAGATGAAAGTTCTCTTTTTCTGGCCATTTTGAGCGTTTAATTGACCCCACAAATGTGATGCTCCAGAAACTCAATCTGCTCAAAGGAAGGTCAGTTTTGTAGCTTCTGTAACGACCTAAACTGTTTTCAGATGTGTGAACATGATTGCACAAGGGTTTTCTAATCATCAATTAGCCTTCTGAGCCAATGAGCAAACACATTGTACCATTAGAACACTGGAGTGATAGTTGCTGGAAATGGGCCTCTATACACCTATGTACATATTGCACCAAAAACCAGACATTTGCAGCTAGAATAGTCATTTACCACATTAGCAATGTATAGAGTGTATTTCTTCAAAGTTAAGACTAGTTTAAAGTTGTCTTCATTGAAAAGTACAGTGCTTTTCCTTCAAAAATAAGGACATTTCAATGTGACCCCAAACTTTTGAACGGTAGTGTAAGTTAAGTTCACTTTGCAGTTTATTCTGTCCAGGAACTGGCCAATTAGACTATTTTTTAACTGAAAATTCACGACTGATAATTAAACTAATGACAGTGTTTAGGGGCGAGTGTTTCTGATGATATAGTTGGTACCACAATAGACTGAGATGAAAAAAATAATCTTTAGTGCTTATACCCTAGCCCTTTTGGTGAATGGTTTTGAAGTATGGTTTGCTAAGATATGAACACAATCTTTCCTGAATCACGAAAGTTAACCAATATTAATGGGGCTTAATTTGCCTCTTTGCTCCATAAACCTGCGGGGCCAGAGGGCGAGGAGTGGAATGAAACTCTGGTTTGGACAAAGCAATTAAACCAAGTGTTACAGTAACACCTTATTTCAAAAGATTAAGGAAGATAATGTTTTCCATGTTAAGTCTCCTTTTAATAAATTTACATGCGGGCAATCTAAATTTATGTCAAGCAGGATTGCTATTGCAGATTCCATGAAAATGTTATAAATGCTGCAATGCTGACACTCCAATCTTCACAGCACAGGGTCGTGCTAATCTTCAACTGAAAACCTCCTTGTTAAGATCGGCATTCCGTAACGGCATTGCTTCAGCTTTATGTCTTGCATTTCATACAGATGGAAATGAATGTTGTTTATATCCTCTGGCCTGGCTAAGCCTGTAAACTCCAAATTAGAGTCACCCCTTCTTGCTGTGTTCTGATGAATAATGAATAATATATAAAAGCTCATGGAAATGAGCCCCTTGTCACTGGGTTTAACAAGCCTCTCACTCCTACAGAGGCAGTTACCTTTAAAAGCTAACGGCACAGAGCAATGAGGCAGACTGAATCAGAGACTTCTCTCTGACCCTGTGGGACAGCTGACCTTTAAAGCCAGCTCTACATCCTTCTATATTCAAAGTCACTTAGTCCACATTGCAAATGATAGCAACTGGGATTTAGTGGTCAGCAAAACTGCAACATAAAATGGAATGAAATCTGCATTGTCACGAGTCATTGGAGGATTTTACAATCTGAAGGCCCCATGGTCCTCTGTAAGACAGTACAGCTGTAATATACCCAGGATAATTACAATACTCAATGACTGCTAACCCTTCCAAAAAATTACTGCAATATTATCATGGTACAGTGATGTATTAGATTGAAGTCATATTACTGAATGATTAGCATATTTATATATCTTGGTGTGGGTGTACTTACAGTATAAATGTAGCATTACCATAGTACCAAGTCTGAAGCAAACTTGGTATTACCATGGTACATGTTAAAAATACATGGTTTTACTATGATAAATCTAAATAAATACAAAATAAAAAACATGATAGTATCCAAAGTATATGATTTGATATGGTGTCATGTCCAAAAATGTGGTATTACTATAGAACCATGTTAAAAACAAACAAACAAACAAAAAATTCTATTACCATATCACCATATCTAAAAAAAATAGGTACAACCATGGAATGTGTCCAAAAATATGGTATTAACATTGTATCATGTCCTGAGAAATGGTTTTACCATAGTACCATATATATATATATATATATATATATATATATATACACACTTTTTTTCACAGCATTACTCGGTAAGGGTTGCGTTAATGAAAAGATGTTGATACCTTTTGTGCGGCTCAGTCATAAGACCATCTTAAAAAAAATTGGGGACAGTTGAGGAAGATTCCAAGATAATCCAAGATGGCTGTCTTAGTATTTGGTGGTGTTTTAATGTAAGGGGTCCATTTGAATCATCAGGACAAAAGGAAAAAGATGCAAAAATAATTTAGTTTCTTGCTCTGCTTTCAAAAGTGCATTGCTGTTAGATTATAAATATTGCGGGGGCACAACAGTTTGTTGAGCTTTCTTGCTCTTCAACTCTTAGGACATTGTCAGCAGAAACTGCAGAATGAATCCTGAAAAATACTCCACACACCTCCTCACAAATATACCCAGTGGATTATTAAATAACCAAGAAACATGAACCAAGTAAGATGATTTGATGTCCGGCAGTGAACAAGAAGCACTTTGATGGCCATAGCAGCAGTGCATTACAGGACTAAACAAGAATTAAAGTAATTAAACTTCTCAGATAGAAAACCAGTTAGTGTGGAACTCTGCACAATATATCTTCCTATATCTACAGTAGGTAGTGAACCAGAATGAACCTCAGTATCGTGGGGATTAACACTTAAGTAAAAACTCACTGGCCACACGTGAAACTTGTTCACAAAATTGCTGCCAGGGGGTGCAAAGGGACACTTTTTATACCATAGATTATTGTGAAGTAAAGAGTAATACTTTGTGAAATACTTGAAAAAGTGGGATTAAAAAAATAAATAAATGCAACTGGGATAGCTTACGATTAAATCCTGTGCGAACATCCTACAAATAATATATATTTAACCTCAAACTATTATTGCGATAGCCTATGTTTCTTATGCATCAACATATGCACCACCATTTTATCTTCCTTTGGTTCAGACTCTAGGTTGTCTCTTACTTCAATAGGCTTGATAAAGAACAGAAAAATAGAATCAATGTCATCAAGCTTTGGGGCAAAATCAGTTAATAGCACATTAACTACTAATAACATACTAGACAGATACTAGACAGATTACGAATAAAGCACGTAACCTAAAGTTTTGAACGGCATAGCGTTTCTGGTTACTACATGTAGCGTAAAACTCAAACGCATGTATTAAAAAAAATATTATACAAATTATGTGGTCACAATACTTCAAGGTTTTCAAATAATGCAAAATTGCGATTCTTATTAAAATATTTTACAATATTGAATTTGATATACAGTATATTCTGCTCCCTTTAGGAATTATTCTGTTTACTTTTTCTTTCTTTTATTGCCAGGAGAATATAACAGGACACAGAAAACTACATAAAAAATAAAGAATTCACATTTGATAATCCTGTTTAAGCCTATCAGCACATTAAAAGAAAGCACAGGCTCAGCGTCCTGACAGCTTTTGAATGTTGAATGTTGCAGGAAAGTGTTTAACATGCATATCCATTGCAACGTCCAACCTGCAAATCAATGTAGAGGTGGTGTTCTTGCATTTGTTCTTGTTCTTGTTCTTCTTCTTTATGTCAGTTGGCAAAGCAAGCTTAATGTGCCTTACCACCTCCAACTAAATGGTTGTGATGTTGTGAAAAAGAGCTTTGAGGCGTTCAGCTCTGGCTTGTTGAAATTCTATGGTTATAGCGCCCCTTAGAATTTTAGAGCTGCTAATGATAAATAAAAGTGGTGATTGCAGCGGTACTAAGGCTATTCTTGTCAATTATTATTGTCTCAAGAATCACAAATTGTAACAGAATTTTTATTTTTTTCTCCACCCCTTTGATACATGTCCAAAAATATGGTATTATCATAGTACCATTCCAATACCATGCTAGTGGTACATTTTTTGCTAGTGAAACAATGCGGCCCCAGTGAGAAAACCCCTTTTTATCACAAAATACACTGTAAAAGACACTTACACACTGTAGATTTGCATGATGATACAAGGAGAAATCAAAGAGATCCACACACGCACACACACACACACACACACACACACACACACACACACACACACACACACACACGAGCCGAATGTAATGAGGACAGCTCCTCTGCAGCAGTGAGAGAGGCCGTGCTGTCTTGGACTCGTATCTAATCACATTTTACTCTCCCTTTAATTGGAGCCAGAGATAACCAACCAAGCATTTGCAGTAGATTCCACAGACAGACAGAAAGACAGACAGACAGACAGACAGACAGACAGAGATGGTGGTAATCGTTCACTATCAGTGTACTAAAAATAGTCAGCCACTCCTTTTCATGTACAAAAACCATGGTACTATCTTGGTTTTCTTAGAAGTATCTTGGAGTATGATGTAAATACCAAGGTGCATTTCAGTACCATGGTATATGTATCAAAGTGCCGTGGTATTACCATATGATACCATCACTGTACCATAGTACCACCACAGTTAACATGGTATTGCCTTAGTACTGTCCAGAATTCATGGTATTACCATGGCAGTTTAGCTAGTTAGTTAGTTAGTTAAGTCCTTGCTGTATAAAATGTGTGGCTAATAGCAGATTTATTGATATTTGTTGTAACAATATCTCTCTGTAGAGTGAGAGAGGGAGAGACTTGGTTATCCACCACAGCTGGCATGCTAAAAATAGCCAGCCCAGATAATGGTCAGTTCAATTCACATTGTTCTCACTTTGCTCCCTCCTACTGCTCGCAGAAACTTCACTTCTGCGAGTGTGGGGTGTTTACAGTCTGTAAAACGCTCTTATTTCTCTGAGAGAGCAGATCTGGGAGGGAAGTTGGCACGTGTCGACTCCCTAAGAGCAGACACATGCTTAAAGTCCCATCTCCTCAAGTGTCTGTAATCAATGAGGACTGGCAGACAGACATGGGGAGACATGCCCTGGTCCCTGGTGAACATGAGGAGCTGACCGCATTATTAAAGAGCTAAAAAGGCCATCTGATACCCTATGGCTCTTAAGGAGAGAGAGAGAGAGCGAGACTGAAAAATTACAGATTCAGCTGCACAGAAAAATACAGAGTGGAGTAGAGACACCAAGTGGGAGATACTGTAGGGCTGCAACTAACAACTATTTTGATAACTGATTAATCTGGAAGTACTTCTTGATAAATCATATAAAAAAAAGGATCCTCATGGCAACAAATGGAAAATAAAGATCATTTGCAGAGGAGCTCTTATAGAGCAGATATGAGATATTTCATCGCTGCCAGATAGAGATGTAGACAGAAAGGATAAAAGAATGAGTGGAGGAGTGAGAAGATGCAAAGGAGCGAGTGAAAGAGGATGATACAGAATGAGAACATGTAAACAAATGAATGTGCATGTGTATGAGAAAAACAAAGGAAACTGTCACAAAAATGTACCATGGCAACCATTGTTTCCACTAAAAAGAGCATTGTAATTACAAGTATTGTTACCACTATACAAAAAGAAATAAATATATATGGTATCAGCTTCAAATAATTCCTCACAAGAATCAAATCAAATCACTTTATTGTCACACTACTGTGTACACGAGTGCAACAGTAGGTGAAAGTCTTGTGTGCAGTTCTGAGCAACATAGCAGTCATGACAGTGACGAGACATATACCAATTACAATAAACAACATATTTACACAACAAAATTTACATATCAAATGTACATATACTTACACAACACAATCCTATTATACAATGTACAGTAAACAATACACACAATATAGAATACACATACAATAAAAATAAAAAATAAGAGTATATAAAAATATATATGCAGTTGTTATACTGTGGAGAATATAATTATGACAGTCCAGTGTGAGATAATAGATTAATAAAGTGCAGTGCTGATTGTTGATTGTGAGAGATCAAGTGTTCAAAAGTCTTATTGCTTGGGGGAAGAAGCTGTCATGTAGTCGGCTGGTGCGGGTCCTGATGCTGCGATACCGCCTGCCTGATGGAAGCAGTGAGAGAAGCCCATGACTCGGGTGGCTGGAGTCTCTGATGATCCTCCAAGCTTTTTTCACACACCGCCTGTTATATATGTCCTGGAGGGAGGGAAGCTCACCTCCGATGATGTTTCTGGCAGTTCGCACCACCCTTTGCAGGTCTTTGCGGTTGTGGGCGATGCTATTGCCGTACCAGGCGGTGATGCAGCCAGTCAGGATGCTCTCTACAGTACTGGTGTAGAACCGTGTGAGGATGTGGTGGTTCATTCCAAACTTCCTCAGCCGTCTCAGGAAGAAGAGGCGCTGGTGAGCCTTCTTCACAACGGCCTCAGTGTGGACGGACCATGTGAGTTCCTCAGTAATGTGGACACCGAGGAACTTGAAGCTGCTCTCTCCACCGGTGCTCCATTAATGGTGATGGGGCTGTGTTCTCTGTCTTTCTTCATGAAGTCCACTACAAGCTCCTTGGTTTTACTGACGTTGAGGGAGAGGTTGTGCTCCTGACACCAGCGCGTCAGAGTGTGCACCTCCTCTCTGTAGGCTGTTTCATCATTGTCAGTGATCAGACCTACCACTGTCGTATCGTCAGCAAACTTAAAGATGGCAATGGAGCTATGTGTTGCCACACAGTCATGTGTGTAAAGGGAATACAGGAGTGGGCTGAGAACACAGCCCTGCGGGGCTCCAGTATTGAGGGTCAGTGATGAGGAGATGTTGCTGCCCATTCTAACCACCTGACGTCTGCCTGACAGGAAATCCGGGATCCAGCTGCACAGCGAGCTGTTTAAGCCCAGAGCCCGGAGTTTCTCATCAAGTTTGGAGGGTACTATGGTGTTGAATGCTGAGCTGTAGTCTACAAACAGCATTCTCACATACGTGTTCCTTTTTTCCAGATGGGAGAGAGCAGTGTGTATTGTAGATGCAATGGCATCATCAGTGGAGCGGTTGTTGAGGTAGTCAAACTGCAATGTGTCCAAAGAGGTGGGCAGCACAGAGCAGATGTGATCTCTGATTAACCTCTCAAAGCATTTGCTGATGATGGGGGTCAGAGCAACAGGACGGCAGTCATTTAAGCAGGTGATTTTGGCTTGCTTCGGTACAGGCACAATGGTTGACGTTTTGAAGCATGTGGGGACTACAGACAGGGAGAGGGACAGGTTGAAAATGTCCGTAAAAACACCAGCCAGTTGGTTCGCGCATGCTCTGATGACGCGGCCTGGAATGCCGTCTGGACAAGTGGCTTTACGGATGTTCACCTGTCGGAAGGATCAGGTTACATCCGTAACAGAGACGGAGAGTGAACCAACCTCTGTAGCACCAGCCACGAGTGCTCTCTCCGTGAGGGCGGTGTAATTGTCATCGAAACGAGCATAAAATGTGTTAAGCTCATCCGGGAGAGAGGCAGCGGTGTTCACGGTGGAGTTTTTATTCCCTTTGTAGTCCGTGATGATGTTAATTCCCTGCCACATACTTTTAGATTCAGTGGTGTTGAACTGTTCTTCAATTGTGTGCCTGTACTGGTGTTTGGCTGCACTGATAGAGTTATGGAGGGCAGAACTGGCTTGTTTATGCTCCTCCGCGTTCCCGGAATTAAAAGCGGAGGTCTGTGCAGTAAGTGCCGCGTGAACATCACCGTTAACCCATGGTTTCTGGTTGGGGTAAATCTGTATTTTTTTGGTTGGCACAACGTCCTCTACGCACTTCCTGATGAAACACGTTACGCTATCAGCATAAACCTCGATGTCATCATCAGAGGTGGACCGGAACATCTCCCTCAGAAAGCATCCCATGCTTGATTATACATGGTACTTACAAATACTGTAGTGTACCTGGTACATCTAAAAAACATTGCATTATCATGGCAAGATTGGTCCAGAGCTAGCATCAGATAATACCATGATACTTCAATATTTACTACAGAACTGTATGCTTGCCATATTCATATACCATGGTATTTACCATGGTATTGTCCACCTAGGAGCTTTAAAGAATGCCATAGCATTACATGGTACATGTACAAAAACATACTATTATCATGGTGCAATTGGTATATTGATGGTACTGAATAACGCTAGAGGTAGTTTGGTTTAATCCTCTGTTGCCAGAGCTGGAGGATTCTATAGTTAGAAAGGATTGGTTCTACAGAACAGCCGCCTATAAAGGTGAAATTTGCTAAATATAAATGTTATCATTGACAATATTCATCCATATTTTTATCCTCACTGCATATTTTGATTAAATAATGAAGTGTTCTAAATTGCATGCTCTATAGTTATTCAGTATCTTAACAATAGAGCACTGTAACGGAGTTAAGTCTCTGTCATTTCAAAGTAAGAGTCCCCAGTGTGTTTCAGGCTTGTTTATAGTTTAAAGTCCTGCATTATCTGGGATTTTGTTCATTCTGGACTCTTGTAACGTCTGTGTCCTAGCCCGACATAGTAAGGAAAGACTAAGAACCTATTTTTTTTCAATAAACCGATTTTAAAAACTATCGGCCGATTAATCTGTTATCGCTATTGGCAAAATCCACTCTCTTTTGACCTCTAGATAAAACCATGTTACTTTTATATACACCACATTACTGTTTGTTTCCCATATTCATATACCATGATATTTACATATTACTTCAAATAATAACAGTATTACCATTGTATATGTACAAAAACAGTACTTTTTTTAGTGCAATTGGTATGGTGTTGGTATAGGATAACATGTTTCCTTATATATCAGAGTTTCCGCTAGAAAAAAATGGTGCCGGTCAAAGTGACCGGCAGAGGTTTCGTTTTACGGACATTTTGATGATATGCCGGTCAAATATCGCCTCTTAATTAGTCAAGTTGAGGAAAACTGGAGGCAGGCTATGTAACTTAAAAAAATGACATAATCAGGCCGTATAGAATGCAACATGTTTATTAGCCTAACTTTCAAATAGATGGAAAAAAAAACATGAACGTACGATTGGCGTTTCACATTCATTGTTTAACAAACCAATCCCTCTTCCCCACATAAAATATCTGAATAGTAGCCTATTGTTTTTACTCAAGCGAACTTAATTATACACTCTCAGTATGTCTCATTTAGCTGGTAACATTTAAATTGGCCACCGTGAAATGACTCCTTGTCAAATGAACTGGAACAAACAAATGACTAGGCCTATAACATTGTCTCGCTTCATTTTAGGCTACTTTTTACGCTGTTTTGCAGTGCTGAATTGTGCAGCTGCCGACTTAAAATCAATAATACATAAATCAATGGATACATTTTAGGCTTATTCTCAAATTCAGATTGTGTTAGGGGGGCGGGATTATTAGGCAATTTTAATCGGACAATTTGACCGGAGAGATTTAATTTAGTCGGACATTTCATTTTTTTTCCGGCCAATATCCGGTAATTACCGGACAACGGAAACCCTGTTTATATATATATATATATATATATATATATATATATATATATATATACACACAGTACTGTTTGTATTCATATACTATGATATGTACATGGCACTTCAAAAGAATACACTAATATTACCATTATAAATATACATAAAACTTTGTTTTACCATGAAGCATGTCCAAAGAACGTGGTATTATTATCTATTATAGAACTCAAATGGTACAATGTTTTTTGAATCAGAAAAAAGGGACATAAAAAAAATGCTTTGCATGGCTGACAGGGTCAAGACAACTGCACTGCTTTCTCTCGGTTCCACTTTCTCAACTAAATAGGCTGATCAAACGTCTATTAGTGTGCCTGGCAATCTCTTTAAATCACTGCAAAATGCCCCCTTCATTACAGCCAATAGTCATAGCCATTCAGCACAACACTGACATTGATGAGACCTACACTAACAAGACAAATCCAACATTTTTAAAATGTTACCACATTAACAGCAGCCAGCACTCTAGGGTTTGAAGCATTAGTGGGATTTGATTCGTCATCATTTGTCTGGGACACGTTTCATCGTAATGGCAGTGTGTGCAAACTGTAATCTCTAAATTGCTAATATCCAGACCGTATTATCCATGAATCTGTGCTGGTAAGAGCACACTGTTTTTATCAAATGAGGAAGCAAAGCGGAAAATTGAATGGTTCAATGCACATCAATAAGGGTTTGGAACAGGATTATAGAGGGAGGAAAGTGTGATTAATCATGATTAATCATGGTACATTAAAACATACATTAAAATATAATCAAAAATATTTACTATATACACATTGTTTTTATACTTTTGTATACACATGCCATACAATTAGTAACGTGCTGTAATTAGAAGTTGGGGAAAATCATTCTGGTGTTTTCCAGTGTACTTTTTATTAGTAATAGGCTAGTGTTCATTAAATACATAAAGCCTTATTGGCAAGATAAACTTAATTTTCCATTTCCAATGAAATATTTGACTCCGTACATATAGATAAAAAAAAACATTGAATGCTGAAATAAAATTTTCTTACAATCATAAAACTTATTTTCATGGCACCGATTCACATGACAGTGAGTGAGCATTTTTGGGTGAAGCGTAGAGAGACGGCAGCTTTCCCGTATCTCTCCCAAACCTGGCTAACCACTTACGGGTGAAATCTCCATTGTCCGTACAGTAAATCTTCTCCAATGTTTATTATGCTCGCTTGCTATTTCAAATCAAATTTTACAGTCCACAGTGTCATTTTGCAAGTGATGAAACTGAATCTGTTTGTTCAGATCACTGTACTCAATATTTAAAGTGGTTGCTATAGTAAAGACAAAGGCATCAGCACAATGCCAAAAATATATTTTCTTTCGTTTTGTACACGGTCATACATATTTCTAAAATTGCTGGCTTGCTCACTCATTTACTACATAGCAAATTCCAAATTGTTTACTACACAATGAAAGTTTGAGCGAAATTGAGTGACATTAAGAGTGACATGCTTTTAATTGGATTTTAAATCACCTTCGAATGCAGTTGGCACCTAAGCTTTAAAAATTTGTAGCTGTTGAGACGGACAAAAATGGAATTTGCTGCCTGCCTGAACAATGACTTAATGGACATTGGTGTGGAATGAGTTCATTAAACAAAAGGAGAAGAACAGAAAACGGAGACAGGCCATTGGGATTTTAGAAAATCAAACAAATCATTCATTTAAACGAAACATATATCCAGCCCGCATCAACATGGAGCTTCACATGTGACTCTATGAGGATGAGTTTTATGGAGGTTGATTCCTCGCACAGGCAGCCTGGTTCATTAGTATTCATGAGTTCTGGGTGGAAGGGGACATTCATTCATATTTATGGTGTATTAGGACAGCGGTTGCCAAACTTTTTTAAACTACGGCACCCCTTATAGTGTTTTTTCCCCAACGGCACCCCAACCACTGAAAAATAAATGAATTAAAAAATGCTATTGAAAACACAAAACATTAATATTGATAAAGTTTTGTTTAAACAATTTAAATAAAAAACAATGTAGCCTTCAAGCACAGTATTTAATTAAACACTGCTTTAAGCTTTTTAAAAAGTAATTATTCAAGAGCCAGTAATAAAATAGAGAACATAGTCAATAGTGCTTTGGGTTTATCAGTAACAGCAGCAATTTAAAACATAAATAAATAATTAAAAAAAAAAAAAAATATATATATATATATATATATATATATATATATATGTGTGTGTGGAAGAAGGTCGCTTGGGAAGGATGAAAAGCCGGTAGATGAAGTGTGATGCTCTGGGCAATGTTCTGCTGTGAAACCCTGGTCAGGCCTTTCATGTGGACATCAATTTGACACGCTCCACCAGGTACACCCCTTCATAGCAATGGTATTGCCTGATGGCATTGGCCTCGTTCAGCAGGATAATGAGCCCTGCCAAACGGCATGCATTGTTCGGGAATGGTTTGAGGAACAAGATGAAGATGTCAAGGTGTTGCTCTGGCCTACAAATTATCCAGATCTCAATCCGATTGAATCTGTGGGATGTGCCAACATATCTGATCCATGGCGGCTCCACCTCACAACTTACAGTACAAGACTTGACAGGATCTGCTGCTAGATACCACAGGACAACTTTAGTAGAGTCCATGCCTCGGCGGGTCGGTGCTGTTTTGGTGGCAAGTGGAGGACCAACAGCATATCAGGCAGTTGGACATAGTGTTTTGGCTCATCAGTGTATATCTAGATTAAATTACTTACTGCAGGAAACACCGCTTCTGGGTTCTTTCAAGCAGCAGATTTCAATGCTGGAAATAGGCAGCGATGCGGTTTTAATAATCTTTTAAGCTAATGTCTGTTAATGTTATAAAAAAGTAATTATAAAGGAATATCAATGGTTTACATTGAATAAATGATGTGGGTACTTTTTATGCATTCAAAATAAATTCAAAGACATCAGTTTAGCAGTATGACATTATATTTTCACAAATAGCAGTCCATGCACTTGATAGCAGGTTCCCGTTCCTCCAGTTATATAGTATATGGTGGTGTTGATCATGTAAGATCATCGTTAGATCATGTTTGACCTCATATCCATCAAAACAACAGCACTTTGGAAATTAAAAACAGCTGTTTGCAAGATTTCTTCGTAAAAAACAAAACAAAAAGTTAATATCCATCAACAGCTGTTTTTGTGTCTAATATAGCAGACGCGATAACAACGACAGTGACACGTGAAATATCATAATTTATGTAAAATCTTGAGTTTTTCCTGATGGAAATGGGTTGTTAAACCCTACAAACAGCACTTTTTTGATAGTTTCAGTGCAGTTTGAGCGAAGTGCCCATAGACCGCGGTTCTTTTCTGTGATACGAAAAGAACCCGGAAGTGGCAGGGTGGAGCGATTGTTTGTAAAGAGTACCTTCATCTATAGCATCGTCCTCCAGGAAGTGGTTTCACTTTAGTTGGGAAAACAACAGCACACACATCAGTAAGTATTTTAATTTATGATTGCAGTGATGTTTTGTGGCATTAACTGGTTTGTATGATATTACTGAAATTGGAAAAGACACTTTTGACTCTCTTTCCATTCTATTTGGTATATTAAATTGCATGTACTTTTTAAAAGCTATAGAATTCAAAGGTACTGCATAACAGGAATGACACATTGTTTTGATTTATTTGAATTCGTTGCAGTGTTGGACAAAAATTCTTGAAACAAAATTACCCTCTCTCTACAGTTTTATTTCTCTCTGTTTCTCTTCTTTTCCATGTCTTTTCGTACTCTCTCACTTTTCCATCTCTTTGACTCAATGCGTGCTTGGTGTGTTGACTTTGCGCATCTGAAGCACAAGCGTTGACGAATAGCGATGGTTATTCCATCTGTGTTAGGGCCGTCTGTGTTGTAATGACCTCATGATAAGTTTGTTACGGGGCTAATAACTCCTTCACATTTCCCATGGGAGAGTGGCACAGTTGACTGATGTCTGACTCCGTAATGACTGCTGTGAAAACAAGCAGTGGACGTGAAAATCTGCTCTAGTGTTTGTCTGAAAACAGCGAGCCTGCAAGTGTTTTTTTTTTATTTACTTTTTTTATGTAGCCCACCTTAAACTCTTGACTATTAATATTACAATGGTGAAACAGCTTTCCAATTGTGATTGAGTTTATGTGACTTTTAGGTAGGTGGTACACAGCAAGCTGGTTCGGCCCAAAATTAAAAATTAGATTTGGCTAGTAAGTAAAGTAGGCCTAAATTATTGAAATTGCAACATAATGGATGAAAGTTAAAGATGCAGTGTGTAATTCCTTTGCCACTAGCATTACCAAAAGAAATGGTAAAAATAATGTTTTCCCATCTTTCATTGGTAGTTACCTAACTGGTAGTCACGCTCCAGACTTGCACCATTGGTTAAGCCAATAATTCTATATCGGGGTCGCTCAAACAAACAGGCTGCGATTAGGTTTGGTAATGCTAGAGGCGAAACAAAATACACAGGGCACCTACATTTAAAGGTAAAAAATATCAACGGACTAATGCTGACACTGTATAATGGCACTGCGCCATTTTTCTCATTTTATTTATTTGTTTTTTTTTATTGTCGGAATTCCAGAATTCTATGTGGCTAAACACCATTTACATAAGGCAAGGAAGGTTTATTTGCACATTTCATACACGGCTGTAATTCAAAGTGCTTTATGAAAATGGAAAAGCCAACAAACAAACATTTAAGAAGCAAAACGAGCATGTTGTGGCAAGTTGCATTTAATGGAGAGACAGTGCTGTTTGCCAGAACCTGTGATTTTCCTTGGATCATAAGCAGGGCTTTTTTTTTTTTGTAAAATTATTTGACGAATTGAATGATAAAATTAAAATAAATGTAATTATGTTCATTAAAAGAGAACCGAACGATGATCTAAATGACATTAATCTACAGTGTACCAGCTCCCAAACACACACAGCACATCGCAGTCTTTGCTTACGACAAGGCTGGAGCCAAAGACAGATGAATGAGAAACACAATATTTCAACGATATGAATCGCAACACACTAAATATAAAGGATAAAGAACGGCTACTCGTGCTGTACAACCCAAGACACCTGCATCATAGGATTTGAGCTGCCAGACCTGGACACTGTGTATGCTAGCCGACTACACCAAAAGGCTTGCAATATTAGCAAGGACCGCACCCACCAAGGACAGTATATTTGTCCCCCTGCAACGGGGAAGAGGTATAGAGCCATCAAGTCCCGCACAAACAGACTAAAGCACAGCTTCTTTCCTAGAGCTGTAGCTGCCATCACTCCAACCCCCAGCACTCCCTTCAACCTCCCACCCAGATTTTGAGAGGGAAAGAGCCAAAAATATGTCTCTACATCTTTGCATTAGCTGCATTGGTGGCAGGTTTGTTTACTCTTGACTCTTGAAGGGATGGGTTAAATCAATGCCTTGGATATGTCAGCAGAGAAGAGTCAGTCATTTTGATTAAAGATATATATATAAAAGGCTAACAGGATGGAAACTGATATTCAGGGACAAAGGAAAAACCCTATAAAATAATTACCAGTTAAAACAATATTCCAAGAAAAACTGTTTAGTTTTAGATATTTTTTGATTTTGTATATAAAAGGGGGAAAAATAAAGAAACACTATATATTTTCATATATTGCAAGTTTTTCATTTTTAGAAGGTCAAAAGACAGCAGGGGACAAGGCAAATATGGCAACATCCACTCAAACTAAAGTAAAAAAAATATTTAAAATGTTAATTTTGTTGATATACTGTTATAAAAGATAATAGGAATTCCACTGGTTTAAAAACATCTTTAAAATACATAAACACAAATATGATAGAGACATGAAAATGTACTGCACAATAGCAATGATCCATAAACATTTCATCAATGCATCAGATTATGAAAAGATTAATTTATGACATGTCAGGTAAAACTATTTACAGCCGTAGAGCTCAACATAGATAATTAAAATCAACAAAAAATGGAAAAACAAGACAAAGTCTTCTAAATAGCTGAATTTTTCTTCAGGGAGTAATGAGAATAGAAAGACAAAATCAATATGCTGTTAACGGTGTGAAAAAGTGCTGGGCGGGAAAGCCCACGGGGTGGCACGTCGAGTCAGCGTCAGAGGGTAAAAAAAACATTTGAATAGGACAAAAATGCAACGAATATGTAAACAGAGGGTGGCCTTGCAGTTGCTGCTAAAGTGCAAAGTCAGGATCAGTCCCATCTGTCTGTGAGCCATCCTCAGGCCCAGAGGATTTCAAAAGAAAACATCAGCACCTCCACAACAGTGGTAGGGACGCTACTTTGGGTGGCTATGGCTCAGGTGGTAGAGAGGGTCGGCCACTAATCACAGGGTTGGCGGTTCGATTCCCGGCCCACATGCCAAACTGTCCTTGGGCAACCCAAAGTTGCTCTGCCATCATTGGTGTATGAGTGCGAGTGTGTGTGAATGGGACACAATGTAAAGCACTTTGGTAACCACTAATGTTAAAAAGGCGCTATATAAGTGCTGACCATTTACCATTTACTTTAAAACTGTAGCTTGCAAAGTTAAAAGCTACTCATGATTTAAAGTAGATAAACTACTACAGTGAAGCTGGCATTTAGGAAATGTGTCTAGCTACACTATAATTACTCAAAGTAGCTAAAATTATAGCTACTTAAATAAATATACAACAAATACAAATAACTACAATAGAAAATACGGATCATTCAACACAACCACACAAGAAAACGACATGCTGCTTCCGAAAGTTTATTTACCCTGAAAACAACCACATGCTACCAAATTACTGAAGAGCGCCATCCCCCATCATTTTTGCATTATTTCAATAGTGATCACCCTTCCAACTAGCGCTACTGATAGTATGCTGACTGAGAAAACTTAGAGACACAAGTTCTGCTCCAATGAAAACCAGGTAGTAGTCATGTACATGTAAACAATAGCGAGATTGCAAATGTGCTCTAAAATAAAAAATTTCACTCCACTGACGGATAGGTTTAGGGAAAGAGTTTATGTTTAATAAAATATGCATTCCTGTATTTCATCATTTATAACTAAAAATACAACTCACTTTTGGCACCCCCCGTGGACATTTCAGCCAGAAACTGGAATTCACACGAACCCATACGTTCAACAACTCTTCCAGCTTCAGCCACTGGGGGCAGTCATTTGAATTTTGGTATGAACAGACAACAGAACCTTCAACCTACTACCACTGAATTGACTGTGGGTTCAGTCTAAATTACACTAGACACACACACACAAAAAAAGAGAAATAAAATAAATAATAACATATACATTTTATATATATGTTATTTTATTTTATATATATGTTATATATATGTTATATACATATATATATATGTTATATATATGTTATATACATATATATATATGTTATATATATATATATATATATATGTTATATATATATATATATATATATATATATGTTATATATATATATATATATATATATATGTTATATATATATATATATATATATATATATATATATATATATATATATATATATATATATATATATATATAACTATTAAGTAATACATAATACATTTCACTATTTAACTATATTTATTACGGAACAACAAATAATTAATATGCAACACAGGGACTTCTGGAAAGACCACCAAGTGGTGAATCAGTAAGGCAAGTAGGACACAAGCGGTAGCAAAGTCAATGAAATGGAAAAAGTCCCACACACCATCCTCACTTGCAAAATGTATTCTGCAACGTTTCGGTTGCTGATGAAAGGCGAGTTCCCGAAAGCTGCAGAGTAAATTTTGATACTCCTTGCGAGCCAGGATAGTGTGCAGGATTTTCCAATTCATTGACTTAACTGGTGCACTGAAATTAATTGTCAGAATGAACCAAGTCAATAAATTAATTGGACGTCCCAACACTAGTTGAGACATTCTAGAAGAGTGTGTTTGATTTTTGACTTGGTTGTTAGTAAACTGTGATACAAAAATAGCGCTTTTCAATGCTACACTTAATTTTGTTGGAATAAATTGCTTGTTACTGGGCAAGCTAAACTTTTTTGAAAAGAGTTAATATTTTGTCACTCAGTTGCACAACTATGTTTCGTTACACGAAAGGCCAGGTCCACAGTAATAAATGATTTTTTAAACTTAGTCTTCCATTTCCTAATCTCATTGTTTGACAAGTGTGTGGTAATAAAGAGCATTTTCAAAAGAGTTTTTGTTGTATGAATTCAATGCATTTTCAAACGAAAATGTATTAGTGTGGTCATAGTTTAAGTTTGAAATCTTCCCATCATAATTGTTCTAAAGTGTGTGGTTATGGAAGGTGTTTTCGAAACGTTCAGTGTTCGGTGGAGGAAAATGCCATCCTAGTGTGGATGAGGCCCAAACGTAGCAAAATTAATGCATTTTGAAACAAACATTTATTAGAGATGATGTAGCTTAGAAGTTCCATGGATTCTGAGGCCATGTCCACACAAATCCATTTTAGTTTGAAAACTCTGTTTACAGTTTCCTAACGTTATCATTTCAAAAGTATGCAGAAATGGAAAGCATTGCAGTTCCCATTGAAATTACTGTATTTTGCCCATGGAACTTGTGTTCCTAATACAGTATATGGCTATCATAATTACAAAACCATATATGATAGATCGGAAGTATATGATAGACTGCTTTGTAGTGGACAAACAGGGGCGTCAGCACCATGGACAGTGTCAACACAATTTAGCACCAAGGACATTTTCACCTTTACATAGCCCTATGGGAACTCCTGCATCTTAGCCCCAGGCCAAGAAATGAGCAAAAGACAAGAGCAAAAGAGGCTTAGAAAGACAAATACTGCATTCTTTCCCCTACAACAATCTTTCAATTTTCATTTCAGGCAGTGTAGCAAAGGTTAGATAAACATAGGGATGTGTAGAGAGAGATGCATTGTATTAAGAGGCGAGCGGTCCCCTTGAGGGGAAAGCATTCATTCCTTCTGCTTGCTCAGCTCTCTGTGCAACATTGTTTTTTTGTGAAACACTCTGCTTTTATTGACCACTTTACAGTCACTAGAGCCACAGGTGTTCCAATGCATTACAGCAAAACACTAGAGCCTGTCAAACTCAACCCATGCTGCCTGTTGACAAAATTAAAAGGAGAAATCAGAGATGGAATCAATTGCAGTGTAGCTTAGTCAGTACTCTCCTGATCAAGATAAGAGACTGTGAGTGACAACACCTTCGTTCAGGTTTCACATAGTTTAGAATCATGAAACATCAGTGCATAATAAACATAAAGAGGGGTTCAAAAGTGTTTGTGAAAATGCATCTATTGTGCATTTTCCTAATTTGCATTGGGGACAGGTTCACTGTCACTGGAAAAGTAAAGCCTACTCTGATGAATCTAACTGCCCATTGCAGCCTCAGCTTTCTGTTCTTGGCTGACAGAAGTGGAACCTGACATTGTCTTCAGCTATTATAGCTCATCCACCTCAAGGTTCGAAATGTTGTGCACAGTTACTGTAGCCTTTCTGTCAGCTCGAACCAGTCTGGCCATTCTCATACAGTAGAAGTCAGAAGTTTACATACACCTTAGCCAAATACATTTAAACTCAGTTTTTCACAATTCCTGACATTTAATCATAGAAAACATTCCCTGTATTAGGTCAGTTAGGATCACTAGAGAGAAGAAATTAATTCAGCTTTTATTTCTTTCATCACATTCCCAGTAGGTCAGAAGTTTACATGCACTTTGTTAGTATTTGGTAGCATTGCCTTTAAATTGTTTAACTTTAGTCAAATGTTTTGGGTCGCCTTCCACAAGATTCTCACAATAAGTTGCTGGAATTTTTGGCCCATTCCTCCAGACAGAACTGGTGTAACTGAGTCAGGTTTGTAGCCCTCCTTGCTCACTCATGCTTTTTCAGTTCTGCCCACAAACTTTCTATCGGATTGAGGTCAGAGCTTTATGATGGCCAGTCCAATACCTTGACTCTGTTGTCCTTAAGCCATTTTGCCAGTATACTTGGGGTCATTGTCCATTTGGAAGACACATTTGCGACCAAGCTTTAACTTCATGGCTGATGTCTTGAGATGTTGCTTCAATATATCCACATCATTTTCTTTCCTCATGATGCCATCTATTTTGTGAAGTGCACCAGTCCTACCTGCAGCAAATCACCCCCACAACATGATGCTGCCACCCCATGTTTCACGGTTGGGATGGTGTTCTTCAGCTTGCAAGCCTCACACTTTTTTAAAGTTAATCGATCTGTCTGTAAAACATTGTTGGAAAAATGACTTGTGTCATGCACAAAGTAGATGTCCTAAATGACTTGCCAAATCTATAGTTTGCTAATATGAAATCTGTGGAGTGTTTAAAAAAAGTTTAAATGACTTCAAATTAAGTGCATATACACTTCTGACTTCAATTGTATGTACAGCGCATCCGGAAAGTATTCACAGCGCTTCACTTTTTCTACATTTTGTTATGTTAATAACTTTAATTATTTTCCTCAAAATTCTACAAACAATACCCCATAATGACAACGTGAAAGAAGTTTTAAGAATTTTTAAAGAATGTAGCAAATTTATAAAAAAAAATAAAATAAAAAAAATCAATCACATGTACACTACTTCTAACAGCACATATTCCATTCCTCAAGAGCCTCCGATGATTGGCATCACCAGTAACGTTTGTCTAGCCCTGGCATACAATAATAACAACTAAGCAGAAGATTGCCGTAATGGTGCCGCCCATGGAGAAGTCAGGAAAAAGGTGTTTAGGTGATCTTAAAGCTAATATATATATGGACTAAAAGCAGCAAGACTTTCATTTAGATTTTACGGGTCTTTAATAAGCACGTGTTCTCAGAACTGATTCGGGCAGACCTAAAACATTAACTAAAATGATAGGGGTGTTCATTGCCCGAATCTGTTGATGAAGATTTGGAATTTCAGCATACTGTATGATTAAAATACCCAAGTCACATCATGACATCCCTTCTCGTATCCATTTTTATAGCAAGATTATTCCTTCTAAAGTGATGTACTGCTTCCGAATGTTGAATGGGACAAACGTGTAGGAATTTTTATTGTTATAATTTTTATTACAGTTTCATTAGTTGCATTACACATATAGTGGCATTAAACATTTAGAAACAGTTGCTGTTTGGTCCAATATGGCTCCTCTAATAAAAAAATTGATTTTAATTAAATTTGACCCATTTCATAGCAAATACACGCAGATCCTACAGTCAGACATTTATTGTAGGCTGTTCAGCAAGTATAAATATATAGTGGAACATAAATCACATAAACAGTCAGATTTCATCATCTCGGTAACAACACAGTAGCTAGGAGGCTGACACAGAGTACTTTCAACAGTAGTTACTTGAGATTGATTGTTCAGCAGGGGATAATCTGGAAGAGGGCACTGAAGAGGTAAATCAGATCAATACATTATTTCAAACACAAGAGGTTGGGAGTCATGGCCATAGACGTAGTCAATATTCTCACTCAAATCCTCAGATGCAGTGTGACAGAATTGCTCTAGCAAGCAGCCAGACAGAAACAGACATGCAGGAGTACACTGCCCTGGCCAAAAAAAAAAAAAAAAAATGAAGATGCATACTCTAAAATGTCGTTGGAACACCTTTAGCTTTGATTACAGCAAGCATTTGTCGTGGCATTTTTTTTTGACAACCTTATTTTTTCAACCAGATTTTGCATTGATGATGAAGTGTCGAATCACTCCGGGAAGTATTTTCCAGCACATCCCAAAGACTTTCAATGGGGTTAATGTCAGTACTCTGCGGTGGCCAATTCATGTGTGAAAATGATTCCTCATGCTCCCAGAACCACTCTTTCACAATTTGAGCCCGATGAAACTTGGCATTGTCATCCAGGAATATGCCTGTGCTGTCAGGGAAGAGAAAATATATTGATGAGATTACCTGGTCATTCAGTACATTCAGGTAGTCAGTGGACTACATTTGATTGCCGCATAACATTGGTGAGCCTAGAAATGACCAACTGAAGCAACCCCAGATCATAACACTGCCTCCAGATGCTTGTACAGTGGGCACTATGCATGATGGGTGTATTGCTTCATGTACTTCCCTTCTAACCCTGGAATAGGGTAAATATGGACTCATCAGACCACACAACCCCATTGCTCCACAGTTCAATCCTTATGCTCCCTAGCAAATTAAAGTCTTTTTTCCTATTAGCCTCAGTTACAAGTGTTTAGTCCCAATCCTGTAAATTCTCGTCACATTTTGCAGGTGGAAATGCTCTTACTTTCACTATTAAACATAGCCTTGAGTTCTACTGTACATTTTTTATGATGTGACTTTGTGATCTCCGATCATTCAAGATTTTTTCAGACCACATTTCTTCTGCGAAGCTGACGGTTCACCACTATCCTTCCAGGTTTTAATAATGAATTAAACAGTTCTTAACACAATTCCAGTGATTTCAGCAATCTACTTAGTTGTTTTCCTTTCTCACACGTGTGCGCTTGCACAATATTTATTCACTAATAAATAAGACAACTCGTATGTGTGAAATATAGAATTTTTGCTAAATTATAATTACTGAGAAAGACATCAATTAAATGCTTTAAAGCATTATATTTCTACAATTCATGAACAAATCCCAACTTACCAGTTTCTCTTGTGAGGTCAGAATTGACCAGTGGTGTGCCGTGTGTTTTAAGTCTAGACCTTCAGTGTGATTCATGCCATTAATAGAACACAGTTTCACAATGAATAAGACACCCTATGCCTTTGGGCATGAAATCATTTTCTGGAATTTTCCTAAACTTCTGATCCACTGGAATTGTGATATAGTCAATTAAAATTGAAACAATCTGTCTGTAAACAATTGTTGGAAAAATTAAGTCACCTGTAAGTGCCTTAATCTGTCCCGAACAACATCAAAGGACTACTTACTCACCGAACACATTCATTGCACCAAAACAAGGGTTTTATACCATGCCGTCTTAATATGAACAATGTATCAATATCAACATCAACATATCAATATCTTTTTTCTTATTATGCCACATCAACACCTAAACTCTTGCCTAGTTATTCATCTATCTTTCCCCATTCATATGGTTCTTTCTCCTTCCCTTCATGAACTTCATCCAGTCTGGAAATTTCCTCTCCAAATCATTTGTGTCTACTCGTCATGTTAAACATGAAGCTCAACATAAATGATCGGTCATGTCAGAAGCATTAATGAGCAGAGAGCAACAGCTTGATTGTATCGACTCTGGCCCTCAAGAGAATTCAGACTTATTTTCCCTCTGATATCTTTCTCATTTGGAGACATTTTTACAAAAGCTGTGCTCACTGCGCATTACAGTAATACACCCAAATATGACATTAACTAACTTTTATTACGCAGCACTCTGGAATACTTGATTCTGATTGGTCAATCGCAGCATAATGACCGTTAAACTGTATAATTAACTGTTGTCCCGGGCAACCGATTTCCTAGATAGCTGTGCTAGTTTAGTGTCTCTCGAATCACTCAGTGGCCTCTTACATAATAAAATAATTTCAACAAATCAATTTGTCCATTTATTTATTTATTTAGCAAGTAGCCGTGTAATAATCAAAATAATTTACAGACATACAGTCACTATCACATATTAAAAATGACATACTACAGTTCAATGTAATATCCACACAAACGATTTACAGATGGAGCCTCATTGAGAGCCCAATATCTCTGGGATTAAATCATAAAGTGCCTTAAAAATGAAGATACATTAAAAGAAAGTTTGTTCTGAGATATAGGCAAAAAAAAAAAAAACAATTTGACTAAAAAAAAAAATCATTGTCATATAATCCAGCAAGGAGGGCTGAAGTCAACAGACTTTCGTAACAGACTCAACTGTCTCTGTAAAAGTTTTATATTAATGCTGCCACATTTCTAAGGATATTTTTTGGCATGTAGTTTTAATCCAAAATACATTTTTGAACCCTCTCTAATAAATATTGATCCACGACATTTAATATTCTGGCAAAATCATTTATGTTTCTTTCTTCAGAAAAAAAGTATTAACAAAATCAAAAAATTTCAGCAGGGAAGTTTCTGAAATGTGTTGATTTGAAATGGAATAAATCAATAAAAATCTACTAGCCTAGTGGTTAATGGGAAGTCATGTGTTTGCCATGCTTAGATTTACACACACTGCTCTATAAAGTTAGACTCATTTTGGCCATGGAAAAAATACAGTCTTCATTCTGTTGTCAGTTTAAGGGGGGCAGGGGAGCTGAAGGTGGGAAAGCCCTGAATTAATCTGGTCAGGCCTCTCACAATCATAGCTCAACTTCCAGTGTTTGAGTTATAGCAACTGATACTCCAATTGTGCACAACAAGAGAAATGCAATCCACCGTTTAGCCTTGGAAAACACCGAAGGACCCATGAAAGCATTCCCCTTGAGCTTGGCTAAGAATAAATATCTTTAGTCTCCATCCCCAGAGTACAGGATACAATTAATTTTGCTGTGGTTGGTTGTATTTTTTTGCCTTTTGATGACAGCATTGTTTATGCAATGCAATTAATCAATTCCATTGATCATTTGCACTGGTGGTAAATGGATTTAAAAAGTAAGGTCAGGCGAATACATGGAAAAGAGATTACTGTGAAATGCATTAGCAGACTCTCATTAAAAATCTATTTGTAGAAACATTGGAAAGGCAGAGTGTTCCTGCAGTGGAGAGGGTCCAGGGGAGCTGCCAATATTTCCCAGCTTCCACAAAATTAAAGGTGAGGAGTATAATTTTTTTTGATGCAATTATATTTTTATTTAATGCCAGTTTAATGTGTAGAGATACAAGTAAACCATTTGAAGGCTAAATGCCTTGTGTAAACACAGTCAAAACATGATCTGTTTGTTTGAGCGTCTGACAACACAACTTTTGTCTCAACCATTGGCGTGAGTTTAATCATATGAGAAATCAACACAATGTTTTTATGAAAGTCCATGCACCCTCAAATCATTCCCATTCAGCCAAACTACTGACAAGCAACATCCCCCATAAGACATTTTTGCATAGTTCAAATGCGTTCATCTCTTCCTGAGGTGCTACTGATAGTGTGTTTTCCAAGCAACCTCGGAGACACAGGTTTTGGTTCCGTGGAAACCAGGAAGTATTCAAGTTCACATACACAACGGTAAGTACGATTTGGTGGTTGCATTTTCACTCTATTGAACTTTTGTACTTTACAGAAAGTTGGGTTTAGGTTTACGGGGTTGGTGTTAATAAAAGTAGGTCACAGGACGGAGAAATCCCGACCTCAGTTTGGCAGTGGGGGTATGTGGTGAGCAGGACAGAGCCGAGTGGCGTCTGGGCAGAGCGAGGCCTGGAAGAAGTGTCGAAGTGAGGGACGTTCCAGTGAGGGATGGCGGGAGTACTTATGGAGAAGAGAGAGATGCGTGAAGCTGTTTGTGTGTAGTGTGTTGAGCTTAAAAGCCAACAGAGTTTATGTGTAGTGAAGCTGAAAAGAAAACCTTCTGTGTACTGCTGAAAAGTGGCCTTATTTTGCGCAACTGAAAAGTGCAACAATAAATGTCTACCTGTACTGTCAAGGCAGTTCCAGCTTCATTCGGTTGACCTCTTTTTTCACAATGTCTGGGCTTTTTTTTTTTTTTATTTCAAACATAAATTATTTTTTTTCAATGAATTAAATTTCAATTATAATTTTTTTTGCAGTGGATTGTGGAGGACTACTCTATCCCTGAAAGATCACCGGCACCCACTTTTGAGGAAGCTTTATGAGTGGGATGGGTAGGCTAAACGTTAAGTTAATCCGTGAGGTCACACCAGCTGGTTCTTAATGGCAATATTTCTTTTTCAAATATTTAGTTATTTGATTTTAATCACCATTACCTTAAATACATTCATGTAAATCAAATTACCATTTTAACTATTGGCATGAATTTAAAGTAGGCATGAAAATGTAATTTGACTGACATTTCTTTCGTCTTGTGATATACAGTACTTCTGAGTGAAATGGCTTATCGAACAAGAAAAAAAAATGTAGGACAGGGACTTGATTGTATCAATCAGTTGTTCATTGGATTGTGAGAGGTTGGCATTGCATACCTGAATGGAGGCAGACCTGATTGCGAGTTTGCAATCGACACACAGACACCCTCCTTTCCCACCGTGCCCCACTGACTTGAGAACCAAACAATGATCTAACTGACAACAATAATACATAACCAACCCACAAATGCACACAGCACATTGCAGCCTTTGATTATGATGAGACTGGAGCAGTTGTACAAGTCAAATGCAGATGAATGAGAAACAAGCAAGTAAAAGATCAAATTATTTAATGTTTTGAATCACAATACACTAAATGAATAAAGAACACTTACTCATGCCGTACACCCCAACAATATCTGGATTAAAACAAATATGAAGGTGCGGGATTTAAACTGATTTAAAACTTGGCTTAACTGCAGGGCGGCCTTGCATACGTCAACAGAGAATATTCAGTCATATAACCAGAAGAGAAATTTATGACATTTTGATAAAAGAATACAAGTTCACTTCTTTTTTTTAATTATTTAAAACAGCAAATATCCATGGATGAAACTTTTCCAAAGTTTGCAGTAATGGAGAGCATATTCAAAACATTCCATTTGCAATGGAGGAAAATGCATCTACTGTGGATTCAATTTCCTAACACAACCGTTTTCCAATGTATGTGGTAATGGAGAGCATTTTCTAATTGTTTGGAGGAAAACACCTTTCTAGTGTCGATGAGAGGTGTAAATGTAGCAAAATCAATGTGTTTGCAAACAAAAACGTATCAGTGTGGTCTGCGGATGTGGCCTAAAGTACTGTCAAAATAGCTATATTTGGCTATTGGTTAACCAAGTCTAGGTGACGTCAGCAAAAAGTTAAATAGTACAAGGCGAAGCAAGTTAATACATTACTCATGGTAAAATTATGAAGAAAAACTTTTTTCCTTTAGAATTACATGCTAAATAATACAGAGACCACAAATGTGTATTAAGAAAGTAAATAGTGTCAATACTGATTTCATTAGTGTTGCTTGGTATGGATTTGCATTCAAATGTTGTCAAATTATCTCCATCACAAGGGATTTTCAGGTAAAAATTAAGACTTACCCATGAAAAAGAAAAAAACAAGCTTTGTTATGAACAAAATTACATGAAGTTCACAGATTAACCACATAAAAATAAATTATGGCATTTACACAAAAATAAAAAAAAAACACAGATGCCAAGAAACAGTCAGTGTCAGAAAAAGAACATGTGTAGCGTCCGTTTGAGCAGGAGTAGATGGGCACGAGTGACTCACGGTTTGGAAGATATCCACTGCCCTTCATCTACACACACACACACACACACACACACACACACACGCACACGCAAGTGCTTGCATCACAGGGCTGCTTAAAATACGAGTCTGTGCCAGTCTGGGGTGTGGGTGTGGACGCATGCTGGTGGTGTCACGACACACAACAGGACATTATGTTTGCGTATTTGTAGGTCTGTGCGTGCAACAGAGAGGGAGGCTTGGGTCACGCATTCTACTGATGTACACGTTATGATGCGTCCGAGTTGCGCTGTTATAGTGTCACTGGCAGTGCTGTGACGAGACAACTAGAAGCCACCTAAACACACTTCAACAGACATCCACAAGCGTAAAAGAATACATCAGTCCCGCTCATGACACATCACTTATGCCAGACAAATGGAATATGCAATTATGCGAATACATGGCCAAAGCATTTCCACTGTGTTCACGTACAGCACGTGTGTACAGTACGTTTCAGGCCTAATCAAGGCAATTTGCGCCTCAAACTTTTGCGTGAATGATAGTTCAAGTGGCCACCCTGCAATCCACCAACATATCAATACAAATGCACATAAACTAGCTTATTCTGAGATGAAGAGTATCCTTTCAATTAAATATCTTTCTTTTAACACCCCAGGAAGTTCATTCCCATGCTGAGAGTGTCAGGGTGACAGAAGCCCTTAATGCAGACACCATGATGTTCTGATCTCTAAGGCTGTTCTTTGATTCGCTTTCAAAGAACAGCTGAAAGTCTTTGGTGAGAGATAAGAGACAAATTATCCCGGTGTTTCCTATTCTAACTTTTTGTGCTGTTCTTAACCTGTATCTGTACTTCTTCTTTGTGGGATTACATGTTTATGAGGACCCATTTAAAAAAAAATGTAATTCTATAATTTCAGGTCTTTTGCCCCTTTATTAGATCAACACGATCTCGTAAGTATTCATAAGTATATTAACATTTGCTTATGTTTGCTCAGACACTGAAATGAACAATGTGAATGTATTGAGACTTAGCATCTAAAATGTAATAATGCATTATGAACAATTTTAGAGATGTACAAATGTAACGAATCCTTATTCAATCAAGAATATTGAATTCATAGAATGCAACGGTTGATTTTATTATTAGTAGAGAAATACTGTAGTTGGGGTTAGGTTTAGTATATTTTTGACATGTCTACAACTGAATGCGCACATTTTTTTATATATACATAACGTTAGAGATGCACCGATTGCAATTTTCTTAGCCGATTCCGATTCAGTGGGGCCGATTTTTTTCCAAGTGTGACCTGCCGATACCGATTTTTCCGATTCCGATTTTCTTTCTAAGAACTATTTATCGCATATACAAACAAAATCTACCTTTCTTCAATGCAAAATTTATTAAACATTACAATTTCCCCCAAACAAAGTTACAGGATCTTCTCTGACTTCTGATATATAAAGTGTTCTGTGACTGGAAAGTAGTAGTAATAACAATTAACCGCAAATGAGTTGCTTTATATAACAAAACAGATGTCATTTTCCACTATTTTTATAAATTGACCTTTTTCTATTTTTTACTCGTCTAACAAAACAATTCTAAATATTACAAGCCTATGAACAAAACTGAAGTGTCCAATACACTCAACATTGACATTAAGCGTACGTTAGATACCAAATATCAGAGGTAAAACTGATTGCTGCTTCGGGATCGGCTTGTAACCATACCTGTCATCACTCACCCCCGTTTTTCCCTGGAGTCTCCCGTATTTCACACCCATCTCCCATCTCCTGGCCGATCATGCGGAAAACCGGCTGATTCTGGTCCCTACATAACTTACAAATAGCACAGAATAATAATGAGATCAGGCTATTTAGACAGTATGGTGAAAAGGAGTGAATATACTTTTTGTCCAGTTGCTATCAAGTAATCACATTTTTTAAAGTCATAAAATAGCTTTGTGTGATTAAAGAGAACGGATTTCAATTTTGGGGTGAACTATCCCTTTAAAGCCATTGGAGCTGTAGTCAAGCAGTTGGCAAACATGCTCTAAAAGCATTGTTCTGAGCATGTCTGGTATGCACCATATCATCTTTTCCTGTCCAATACTAAAATTAATGAACAAAAGTAAAATGACAGAAATAATACCAATATTATAAAGAAAGATACAAAGATCCTTTAAAATACCCAAGTCTCACAAAAAAAGGAAAGCTCTTTCACAACACTTTCAGACAACACACCACGATCAATAAGATGTATGTTCCCCCAGGGATGCGGCCCAAGTTTCGTGTGAAATTATGGAGAAAAAGCACGGGACAGCGAGGCATCAGTGGTCATTAGTGCTGCGTGGGACGTGCCAGCGGACAGGTGGGCACAGAGCAGGTGCTCATCTATATACATCTGGAGCTGCGACAGTCAAAATGTTCCTCCAGTTCTCAGGGGGATACACTGAATTATACAGACAGAGATAAAGCCCATTGATCTTTTTTATTAGGTACACCAGCAGAGCGAAAATGAGGTTTGATGAAGGTTGGTGTTCTTTTAACAGCAGAGGGCAGCCTTTAAATTGTATCTCAGCAGCATGATAGTTCCTAGTTTTTCAGCACACCTCACTCTATATATCTTGCCTTATGGGGTCATCTATTAAAAAGTGTACCTTAATTTGTTGAATTTAATTATTAGGAACATACAGTATCCAATGTAGAATATTCCAGTCACCATTACTGCTCATCATTCTGTGTAAATGGGTTCCGTATGGGAATCGATAATGACTTACAAACTTGAAATGTGATTCTAGGTCTGTATTGTAAAGGACTCTAGCTCTTCAAACATTATTCTTTGCTCTCATTCTTTTATTTCAAAGAAAAAGTCTACAGAACTTACACATTTTTTGTTAGTTAGTTAGTCGTGTCCATTAGTACCTGTCTTTGGATGAGGGCTAAACTGTCCCCGGCCCTGCTGATCAGCCCCTCCAGAACCTTTGGATCTTCCACAGTGCTGTTCTCCCTGTAGGCATCTCGTACCCTCTGTAAGGCATACGTCCTACAGAAAAAAGAGAGATATATAACCACACCGGTTGTGTGGTGTACTGGTTGAAATCCAGAGCTGGTACACAGAAGGTTGCACATTTGAACCACATGAGAAACAAGCCATGAGCTGTCACATCCAGCTCACTTACAGACTGGACATTTACTAGAGCTGGGTATCGATACCGTTTCGATTAAATTAACATTCACAAGCTCTTGTTTCGATACTGTAATTGGATTTGATTCAGATTAATAAGGGCATATTTTGATTTTAGCATCCATTTAGCTTACATATAAAAGCAATTTGAGAACTCTTAATACCATTTTAGATAAAACAACAAACTACTATCTAATCCGAGCAACATTTTTTCAAGTTCTCAAGTAATTATTCAAGAGAAGTTAACGGTCAAACAGTAATGAAAAATAAACAAACAAATTACAGGGGGCCTGTGCAGCTCAGCGAGTATTGACGCTGACGACCCCCCCCCTGAATTCGCGAGTTCAAATTCAGGATGTGCTGTGTGACTCCAGCCAGGTCTCTTAAGCAACCACATTTTCCCGGTTGCTAGGCCTACTTTTACATGTTGTGAAAAGGTTGTGACACTGTTTTAATTTGTGGCAATTAATACAACCGATGCCAGTTTTTTTCATTATAAATACATATTTGGCATCATTGAAGAAACGTTTTTATGACATTATCACGTCAACATCTCTCCTTGTGATGTTTTAGGATCCTAATTGTTTTACCCACTATGTCCAACCTGGTACTACACATACTGTTGTTAAAAAAAATACAGATTACATTATTTTACCACCTTAATAAATCACCCCACAAAACTTACCGTTTGTGAGTTACCGAAGACTTGCTACGAGTCAGATCTGGCCATTCTCTGTTGACTATTCTCATCAGCAAGGCGTAATTGTCCGCACTGTGAATTGCCACTCACTGGATGTTTTATTGTTTTTGGCACCAATTCTAGAGACTGTTGTGCATGAAAATCCCAGAAGATCAGCAGTTACAGAAATATTCAAACCAGCCCGTCTGACACCAACAATCATGCCACGGTTGAAATCACTGAGATTACACTTTTCCCTCATTCTGATGGTTGAGGTGAACACTAACTGAAGGTCCTGTCATGTATCTGCATGATTTTATGCAGTTCACTAATGCCACATGATTGGCGGATTAGATAATTGCATGAATAAATACAGATAAATATATATACCAAATAAAGTGCTCAGTCAGTGCAAATGTCAAGTACGATAATTTGATACAAATCCACTTTTTTTCCCCCCATTGATAACATTTATAAGACATAACTGACTGCATATACATAAATACCTCACAAAGACCAGTATTTTCACAGCATTTTTAAGTGCATTTTACCATTTAGGATCATATCCACATTACCGCAACTCTGTGAGTGCTCTCAAAGCACACATTTATGCACACATATAAGCTGCCTGTCAGTCAAACAAACAACACACGGCTATAGAAACGAAGAAATAAATAGTGTTGTTTTGGGTGTATTTGGTCAGTATCTCACTCTACTCTTTTTACTTTTTGGTCTCTTAATAAAATCAACCAGTGGTTTGTTTTAACTGTTCTTAACTGTTGCTTAACTAGTCAATCATGATTAATGTATCGAGCAATCTTGTGATTTTAAGTATCTATATCAGGGTTGTTCAAATTAAGATTGCGATTCATTGAAAAATAAATGTTTTGCCATCATGTACTGTAAGTGTCAACATACATTTTATGATACATGTTCACAAGAGTGTACATCACAATAGTAAAATGGTATTTTATATATATAAAAAGAACAATTCTGTAATAATTGTAGTACAGTATTTAAGACCAATGGCAACATCGCAATAAAGTCACAGAAACAAATTCCACTGGCTCTGGTCATGTGGTGATAAACAGCCTAAATTAAAGTTAAAACATTCTATTCCAAAAGATCAAAAGACCCCTGCAACGTTTTTAAACTAAGGTACAGAGAGCAAATATTCTCACACTAGCTACACGCAGAAGACTGGTCTTTTATCAGCCATGTCGTGGGCAGATAACTGGCCTTCTAGCAATGTAAAGCTCATGGGGAGATCTCAAAGCCATTAGGAAATGGAGATCTGACTGTCAGGGATGCAGTGAGCTCATCACACCACAGCAAGGAGACAAGGAGCCTGTTGACAGTGCAATGGGAAATGGAAAGAGAAACTCAGTCACATTTTCAGTGGATGCCAGTGTTAATTAGTACCAGTGCTGCGTGTGCCCCATGCTAATAATGGAGCAGTCATTAGACAGTTACCAAGCTCTAAGATAACTTTGCACGTCCACAATTCTGGAAAGTGAATAAGCGAGAAGGCGGCATATCTCCAGTCTTTTCATCTGGCAATACAAGCGGTGTGGGGAATACGAGTGCACCCGTGCCACGCCAAGATCAAAGTATCGCCTGGCACCCGAGGAGGCACCTCCACAAAGACGAGGCAACTCAAATCTGACAGCCAAATCCAAGCCTCTCTTTTCACTGGATGAGGGGAGGAAATTAAGAAAACATTGCAGGGTTGGAAAGGCAGAGAGGTGAAGGAAAGTCTGCTCATGGATGCTGAAAACAATGAGAGAGACACACGCAACGAAAAAGTGAGGACCAGACAAAAACTGCAGAAGGTTTTCCCAACTTTGACAATGATTTTTAGAGGAAAATCGATGGAATTCCCATGTGCTAAATGTAGCTAAGAGTACTACACTCTTTATAAGTAGCCAAACACAACATAAAATTAGACAAAATAATGAATAAACACACAAGGGGAGGGAGTAGGGCTGGGTAAAAATAATGATTTT
Organism: Moxostoma hubbsi; assembly: GCA_032164185.1. Classification (NCBI taxonomy): domain Eukaryota; kingdom Metazoa; phylum Chordata; class Actinopteri; order Cypriniformes; family Catostomidae; genus Moxostoma; species Moxostoma hubbsi. The sequence continues at coordinate 10,039,370 of JAVLUX010000033.1, forward strand.
CCAATTAATCGTGATCTTCATTAGAACAATACTGAAATCGATTCTTAAAATCCCAAGATCGATCTTTTACTATAAGTTTTGGTTGTATTCATTATTATCTTTGTTATGTATAACTTGTTAATTCTCTTTAATTCTCTGTCTTACTTGAAATCCTGCCTGTTGATAGATATGCACAGTCCACGCACATGGACATTTACATACTGTGATATACACAATACAGCCAAATCTCTATAAATTGACAGTTTATATCATCACCACTAAATAACAGCTTACAACATACCAAATACACAGTACTCCCTACATTTGACAATTCTTTTAAATAATAAGCAAAGGAGATCTAGTCCATCCATCACACTGGAAAGGGTAGGTGCGTGCAGTGTGCCCTACTGTATACTGCATTTTGGTAGTGCAGTGAGGTATTCCACATTATAATATTCCTAATAACTGCAGCAAAGGTACGAGTACTATGGTAGTATGCCATTCCGAACAATACAAGGGAAAAAGAGGGAGAGAGTGCGCACTCATGCAAGGGGTAAAAATCTCAGATTATACTAAAAGATTTGTCACAAAACTGTGACATGAGATGGAAAAAGGCCAGTTGATGATAAACAGTGAGTGATCTTTTGAAATACCACACAGAACAGAAACTTCAAAGGAGTCAAAGATGAGCAGTCGGCTTTGAAGCAGGAGTCATGTGCATTTTTTAAAGGCTTGTGTGTATTCAGTGTGACAAATCTGAGGTCAAAGCCATGTACAATTTAAGAATACAAGACTAATGAATAACAGGTCCTAAAACTTTTTGATACATAATGCTACTCAATATTCAGTAAAAACAAACTCAGCAAAAAAAGAAACGTCCTCTCACTTTCAACTGCTTTTATTTTCAGCAAACCTAACATGTGTAAATATTTGCATGAACAAAGATTCAACAACTAAGACATAAACTGAACAGGTTTCACAGACATGTGACTAACAGAAATGGAATAATGTGTTCCTGAACAAAGAAGGGGTCAAAATCAAAAGTAACAGTTAGTATCTGGTGTGGCCACCAGCTGCATTAAGTACTGCAGTGCATCTCCTCCTCATGGACTGCACCAGAATTGCCTGTACTTGCTGTGAGATGTTACCCCACACTTCCACCAAGGCACTTGCAAGTTCCCGGACATTTCTGGGGGGAATGGCCCTAGCCCTCATCCTCCGATCCAACAGGTCCCAGACGTGCTCAATGGGATTGAGATCCGGGCACTTCGCTGGCCATGACAGAACACCGAGATTCCTGTCTTGCAGGAAATCATGCACAGAACGAGTAGGAAGGGTACCACATGGAGGAGGATGTCTTCCCTGTAACGCACAGCATTGAGTTTGCCTGCAATGACAACAAGCTCAGTCCGATGATGCGGAGACACACCGCCCAGACCGTGACGGACCCTCCACCTCCAAATTAATCCCGCTCCAGAGTGAAGCAGCTGTAATTGTAATCAAAATGTTGTTCTTTTTTTCAATCTAGCCTCATTGTGAAAACGTGACTATTTACATTTTTGCAAAACTTGTAATACCCATCTCCAGGTACAACTCCCTGCAGTTTCCAGGTGAAATGAACACTAGAGGTGCTACAACGACTGTGTGTTTTATAAACTTTCAAACAAATCATGACTTCAATGGCTGATTATTACTTTAACATTTATTTTTCTCACTATTACCGTGACCCTGCCATGTTATGATACTAAAACACTTCAACTCTAATGCATCTTTTGGTAAATTATACATTTTAATGCTTGTATAACAGACCCACCTATATATACAGATCAGCCACAACATTAAAACCACCTGCCTAACATTGTGTAGGTCCCGCTCGTGCCCCCAAAACAGCACCAACCCGCATCTCAGAATAGCATTCACCCAATTGCACGGAGCGGTTATCCGAGTTACCGAGATAGACTTCGTCAGTTCAAACCAGTCTGCCCATTCTCTGTTGACCTCTTACATCAACGAGGCATTTTCGTCCACAGAACTGCCACTCACTGGATGTTTTTTGTTTTTGCAGCATTCCGAGTAAATTCTAGAGACTGTTGTGCATGAAAATCCCAGGAGATCAGCAGTTACAGAAATACTAAAACCAGCCCATTTTACTTATTAAAACATCCATCTAAAATTCACCTTAAAAACCTTGCCTGATTACAACCTCATTTCACTCGGTTTTGGCACCCCCAGCTGGACATTTCACTTGAAAAAAGCAGCCAAATGTGTTATGAAGCACGTCATTTCAGTTTTGCAAAAACATTGCAATGCTCATGTAAATTTCATGAGACCAGGCTGCTTTTTATAAGTAAATGAGTGAGTATTTCAGTACAGTCATTTATGTTGAGTCATAAAAGCCTTCATTGCAAAAGATAGTGTTGATAAATAGGTTTATAGTGCATTTTCAACTTGATGTCCGCCAAGTTCAGCATGTGCTGCCAGGAAGGCTGACCACCTCATCTCATCTCTCACTCTGGCTTCAGGGAGACCACATGCACAGCTTGCACGCCAAATGTTAACTAAACTGAAAACAAATGCTGCATCCGAAAACTGGAAAATGCTGCCTATTGGGGGCTGTATAAGGTGGTAGGATAAAATAAGTTGCTGTTCAGAAACCAGTTTCCTTAAAGAGTTCCATTTATCCAAAAATGCCATCAGTTAAACCATTATCCGATTAGGCAGCTGCCTACATTTTTGGATGTAGCCACAGATCATGTAAAACAGCCCTAACAAATGTGTAGCTCCGATCCTGGCGTCCTCTTTCGGTGTTGTTGTTCTTGTTGCTACTGAATCACGTGCGCAAACGGCACAAGAAAAATGGTTGATACTAGATGATGTCACGGTGTTACTTTAGAGAGTGCAGATGAAAATTTCCTCAGATGTCCCATTCCTATTCTCATCTAGAAAGTTACAAATGGAAAAGTATCAGGACTGTAGGTGGGAAAAGGCCTATTGTCTTGACTGCAGCCATCCTAAGCTACCAAAGTCTTCCACTTACATCGCTTCTCATTACCTCAGAGAGAACTGGATAATAATAATAATAAACCACTCATATCATCCCTTCGAGGCAACAGCTGATAGATATTTTCAACATTTTCAGCCATCTGGCTTTAAAGTCATCATCAGTACAAAGCGCTTGTCAAGAGGAAAACAGTGACCAAGCTATAGATCCGTGCTGATATCTGTTTTGGGCCACTTGACAACAAAGCAGTTGGTCTTTGTCACCAGCGTAGGAACGGCTGATTCATCGAGTGGCACACATATTGGATCCATAGAGACACAATCACCCCCATCTGCCAAGCAGCCAGACTTAAATATGAGCCATGACACGTATGAAAGAGGAACACTGTTTAATGTGTTTTTAAGTGAATGCGTCATGTTGTCGGATATGGTTAAGTTGACCTTAAACAATAGCATAATGTGTTGTCCGATATAATCTAGCTGGTGGAAGCATGATTAACAAACACATGGGCTTTTCAGAGAGTGATATTTATGGAGATGAGCAAGAAACCTTGCTTAAGATCTTACGACAGCATATTAGCAAACTCTTGTTCTGTAGGCGACAATTAGCATAGCATCACCCATGGACAGTTGCCAACCTTACCAACACACAAAACATGAGTAATAACAGGCATCTTAAGAAACAGAAAACATCTTGTTTCATGGATCTATAAAGTGGAACCAATTATAATGACTAAAGTGGAACTAAATTTAATGACACCTTCAGCTGTGAATACACAGGCCATGTGTTATTAGCTAAAGATTCTTCCTTCTTCTGAAATGGATTTCACACTTTCACGTGTAAAATTATGTGTGGTCAAAATCATGAAAACAGATTATAATGCAGAAGAGAAGAACAGAAGAACCAATGAAAGAAAAGACAAATGAGATGAGAAAATAAGGGACAAGAAGAGAAAGGACAAGAGGAGAGATGAGAAACTAAAAATGAAACAAAACAAGATCAGATGAGACAGGGGAAGATGAGAAAAAAAAGACAAGAGACATGATGAAGAGACGAGAAAAATTATTAGAATTAGAGAGATAAGAAAAGACGAGGAGAGACAAGATGAGAAGACAGGAGAGGAGAAAAGAGACAAGAACGGATGAGGAGAGATGAGATTTGAGACAGAAGTAGACAAGACAAGATTAGAAAGAAAAGAGACAAAGATATGAAAGAGTTCCAGAGACAAGATGAGAAGAGTCGAGATGAGATGACGAGACGCGAAGATCAGCTAAGAGAAATTAAATTAGAATCGGAGAGACAAGGAGAAACGAGACATTTTCATTAAGTCATTTAGCAGACGAGGACTAGAGATGAGAACCAAACAAGGGCAAAGATATGAGGAAATTCAAGAGATGTGATGAGATGTGAAGAAGTGAATAGCAGAGACGAGAAGTTGAGACGAGAATTAAAATTAGAATCTGGCATACTGTACAAGGAGAAATGAGACAAGAGGAGAGACAAGAAAAGAGACAAAGATATGAGACATTTCAAGAGATGGAATAAGAAGAGATAAGACGTGAAGAGGAGAAGAGCAGAGACAAGATGAGAAGACGAGAAGTGAAGAGACGGGAAATTAAATTACAATCGGAGAGACAAGGAGAAACCAGACATTTAGCAGAGGAGGAACAGAGGTGAGACGAGATGAGAAGACAAGACATGAAGAGCAGAGAATTGGACACACAAGGAGAAACGAGACAACTATATGAGAAATATCCTGAGAAGAGCAGAGAAGAGAAATTCAACTGGAATAGGAGAGACAAGGAAAAACGAGACAAGACAATTACAGACGAGGATATAGAAGAAAGATGAGAAACAAAAAAACAGACAAAGATATGGGAAATTAAGAGGTGAGATCTCATCTCACCAAGACGAGACCAGAACCAAAATTAGAATAGTATACAAGAAGGAAAAATGAGACGAGATGGCACGAGGAGAGATGAGACAAGTAGAGAAAGGAGAAAAGAGACAAGAACAGACGAGGAGAGGAGAAAGACGTGAGATGTGGAGCTTGAAGTTCAGCATGGCTTCTGTGATGTGAAAGCGTTTGGTAGCTAAAGAGACTTACTCTAATAGATCAAACCCACAGAGATGCTGCTGCAGCAGAGCATTAATACTTCAACGCAAGGGTCTTCAACAGGGGGTCAGCGGTGGTACCGCAGGGGGTCCGCAAATTATTGTTTGATCCACCATTGGCATTTGAAATAATAACTCATGCGCGAGCGAGCAATAGTGAGAGAGTATGTATTTGAATCCATCGACATGTTAAAATCTCTCACAACTGCAAGTGAAATCTTAAAGTGTGACTAAACTGCACAAGTCAGCAAAAGCGCACAGCACGGACAAACCATTCACCATGACCACTGCTCATCACGAGCGGTTAACGTTTCAGACACACAAGACGGTGTCTCTCAAATCAATTTCATTCATTGTTTTCATCATTAAAATTTTTTACTCAATGAAATTAACAGTAATTTTAAAATATGTATAAAATCAACTACTCGCATGAGATGAAGACTCTGTTTTAGTAGCCTTATGGAAAGGGTCTGTCTGTCTTTTTCTTTCTTATTGGAGGAGGTTTGGCACAGTGATCAACAAGGAAAATGAAAAATGTAAATTAATGTCAAAAATGTTGCAGACCCCTGCTGTAAGACCAGCTAGAACCAGCCTAAGATGGTTGGCAGGTTTTAGCTGGTCACCCAGCCCAGCCAGGCTGGTCAGTTAGCTGGCTTCAGAGGGGTTTTAAACACCTTTTAGCTGGTCAGCCTGGGAGACCAGCTAAAAAAAATCTTCTTTTTTTTTTTAGCAAAATCCCTCTAAAACCAGCATGACCAGCTAAGACCAGGCTGGGCGACCAGCTAAAATCAGCCAACCAGCTCATGCTGATTTTAGCTGGTCTTTTCAGCACGGCAGAATTTAATAATTATTTCAATGGCTTTGTAATGTAAACATCATGAAGTACGTAAATACAATAATATGATAGTCTACCATACACATTTTTATAGGCATAAAACGCAACATTTAATTTTATACAGTATGGGATCCCGGCTCCATATGTCTAACCACCAAGGGGTCCTTGGCCTGAAAATAATAGAAGACCCCTGTTTTAACATCTAAGCCATGACTTAAACTTAGAGACACTGCTCTGAAGATCCGAGTTGGGATGTGGACATTTGCAACAAGCAAGACAAAGTGATCCAAACATGTCTAATATGCTAAATGAGCAGAGATATTATATATATATATATTTTAATTAGATATAGCAGAAATAGCCAAGAATAGACAAAAACAAATAGATAAAAAGCACTCCATTTCCAGCAGGCATCATGAGGACCTCACTGACATGATTAAGTACAGCACTTGGCAACCTTAGGACCACACTTTCAAGGGAGTGCACAAATATGCCGTCATTGGCTCTACACTAACGTCGAGCTGGAGATCCATGGGGGAGGGATATATTTAACGGGAAGATGTTTTATGTAAGAGCTGCCCTACTTTCTGCAGTGTACTCATGCAGCTGAATTGTTCAATCTGCAGTGTGAACTGTCAATATGTTTCTTCTCCTCAAAAGACTCTTTCTCTCTCTTTGGGATTGTTTTGTGATTTTTTTTCTATCTTGGCAGATCAGACATTATTGCCTTCCATCAAAATCAACTTCTCTTTCATCCTGCCTGCTCAATCCTTCGCTCTCACTGACTGAATTTGTTTCAGGCTTTCAATCATGGTGCAGTTGCTTTTGGTTGTCCTGCATTTCATTCACTCTGCCCTACCTGTGTCTCTGTTGTTTCAACTCCTTTCCTCTTGCGTAAATGTAAGAATTTCAGATCACAGATCTGTGAACTACAGACCAAAAAAAAAAAAAGTCCCATTTGAAGGTATATTACACTTCACATCTCCAAGCAAACCCGAGTTACCATCAGCATGTGGAATAAAAGCGTTTTATGGCCTTGAATAATTTAACAGACTACATTACATTACACAGTTAGAGAGCACCTTGCCTAGACTTCCATTAAACTAATGTGTTTTCTCTCTAAGCTAGTCAATATTCAAATGCAAACAATGGGCCTCATTGATGAAGAAAAAGCAGAACAAAATTTGGAGTTAATTCATTCGTAAATTCATTCTTACATAAATAGTTGGATTGAATGAGAAATATGCAAGAATTGTTTTACAGGCATTTTATACAAGTCGTTTTGTTTGTGTATCATCAGTCGCATTGCTATGTGGTTAGGTTGTTATATGAATTGGTTTAACGTTAATATCCAATTTCAATATGAAACTTTACACACAAAAAAAATTCTGCTCATGTCCCATGACTCACATTGCTATGTAGTTGCTAGGGAGTTATATGAATTATGTGTTGTGTTTATTGCTGTATTAAATTCAATACAACAGTTTTAACAAGAATTTTTTTCAATTGTGTTTCAATTGAGAGGCCAAATAAATTTCAATGTAATACTTGTATGCAGGCAAACCAAAGAGATTGAGAAGTACGAGTTCTTAATGCGTTAACATATAAAGACTGGCAGATTTCAGAGGGAGAATAACACTGGAACAAAATGCTTTATGGAAACAAAGTGAGTGGATGGGAGATTATCCTTTGGCTTTCATTTTATTCTGTGGAAAACTTTAAATGGATAGTTTACCCAAAAATGAATATTTTTTATCATTTCCTCATCCTCATGCCATCCCATATGTGTATGACTTATTTCCTTCGGCGGAACAAGAACAAAATTGTTTAGAAGAATTTCTCAGCTCTGTAGGTCCATACAATGCAAGTGAATGGTGACCAGAAATCTGAAGGCCCAAAAAGCAAATAAAAGCTGCCTATACGTGTATATACAAAAGAGTAGACAACATGCAATACTGTATCTCACAATGCAATCTGCTTAACTTGACCCTCGATTTTAAAATTTGACATATGAACCGGAACCAATAGCTTATTTACCATGATTTCTTTTTTTAACTCATTATTGAATCTGACCAAAAGTTAAAGGGGTAGTTCACCCCAAAAAGTACATTCTCTCATCATTTACCCACCCTCATGCCATCCCAGATGTGTATGACTTTCTTACTTCCGCAGAACACAAAGATTTTTAAGAAAACATAAATCAGGTCTGTAGGTCCATAAAATGCAAGTGAATGGTGACCAAATTGTTATAGTTTGCTATAAATTCTCCTCTCTGTCCAGTAAGTGGCGAATGGCGATATGCACAAAGAATGTGAATCGCCAAAAACAAAAGCAGCATGTTAAAGTGAAAGTGGAGATTGATGGTAAAAAAAAGGACTTAAATATAGATCTATTTCTCACCCACACCTATCATATTGCTTCAGAAGTCATATATTAAACCACTGGAGTCATATGGATTACTTTTATGCTGCTTTATGTTCTTTTGGGCCTTAAAAGTTTTGGTCACCATTCACTTGCATTGTATGGACCTACAGAGTCTTTTATGTACTGTTTCACATGCTATTTCTAGAAACAAGAAAAAATAGTAAGGAGTATGCAGTGTGTACTGTGCGCACTTCAGTAATCACCACATTAGTATTCCATTCTGAACATGGCCAAGAAGTGGTAAAGCCTATGTTAAAGATTTGGGCAAGTAATCAAAACGTTGTAGGTTAAAATATCTTCCCAAAAAAGACCAGGTATTAAAACTAAGCTGAAGGGTGAGAAAGGGAGCATAGGAAATGGTCATGTAAAACTAACTTATGACTGCTTTTGGTGAGAGAAACATTGATGAACGTTTATAAAGCAATGTTTTGCGTTCTCTCTCACTCACTCACACACTCACACACACACTCACACACTCACACTCACACACACACACACACACACACACACACACACACACACACACACACACGTATGTATGTATGTATGTATATATGTGTCTAGTTCACATTGATTACTATGCATACAGGGTGCGTGCAAAACATTTTAATAAAACGAATTAATTTGCAATAGTGCTATTTTTTTTTTTAGGTCAGAACATCACAACAATACTAAGATCAACACATCCATATGCTTAATATTCCTTATAGATGTTTCTATTTTCACTATTGAAAACCACAAGAAAACATCTGTCTGAAACAAACCATGGAACCTTGCACGACTGATGTATAAATGTTGATTATCGTGATTACCTGTAGTTGTAAGAGGGGGATGTCTTGCTCTCCTTCAGCAGCAGTCTGTAAAGTGACAGCACCTGGACGCCGCCATGATGAAAACAACGCTGTCAGTTCAGCTCGAGGACCCCAAGAACAGCTTCGTGAGACGCGCCTGAACAAATACACTCGTTTTACGCTTTCAAAATAAACACTAGCTCAAAATAAAAAAATAAATAACTCATATTAATCAACTTATAAGTTGAACTAGTACCTGTAATGTGCTTTAAGTAATCTAGTCTCTCACAAGGTTTGTTTATATTGTCCAGGCAGATCGGTAGCCGTCTCATAAACAGCACGCGTGTCCAGACAGAGGTGAGTGAGATGTTTCATGTGTTCATTAGCTCATATTTTTTCTGTTTTGGTAAATTACAAAATTATAATTAATGTCATGGTTATCACATAGTGGCTCTGTTATTAGAAGTCGTCTAAATGACTAGTGTTTGTATTTATGAAGTTGTCAGATCGAGTATGAGTTGCAGGCTATCTTAAGCTATATGAATGACTATAATTTTCTTTTCTTAATTCATCTCCTGTCAGTTAATCAGCTCACAAACAAAGCACACGTGTACTTTCTGACTATTATTTATTTGAGAGGAGTACAAAGTAAATCGTCAGTATCCTGCCATAAAGTTTCTAATTATTGTCTATTAAATAATATAATATATTATAATTTTATTTATAATGAAATATTCTAAAAAAAATGTATGTGTGTGTGTGTGTGTGTATATATATATATATATATATATATATATATATATATATATATATATATATATATATATATTTATATTTCATATTATATATATGTGTGTGTGTGTGTGTGTGTGTGTGTGTGTGTGTGTGTTAAAAAATAGACACATCTTACACAGCATTTATATAAAATGTTAACATTTAAATATAAATCACTGAAAAATATTGTAATTTTTTTTCAGCTGACATTCTTTATCGTTTTCCAAATTAAGCCTCCATTTATTTATATATTTGGTTTGCATTAAATTATGGGCAAAGTCGTGCACAATTTGGGGTTGCTTGTACTTGTCAAATCAATTTAGGAATGGATCTACCTTTGACCCACAGAGATCGATGTTGTCTTTATGACATATATTTGTGAAGAGATGTTGTGCTCAGTGGGGTTGGAGGGTGAAGATGAGGTTGATTTAAAGGGGGTTTGGTCCTCCACTCTGGTTGGAGAAGGAGTTTACCTTTTTTTCATGTTCTGTTTGTGACCATGTTTTGTCTTCGTGGTAAAGATAATTTTGTATAGATGAAAGATGAAGAAAGCAATCCGATTGCTCTTTATAGTAATAAGAAGTGAACTACCCCTATAATAGACCAAGTTTGAGACATCAGTTTAAATTCAAACCGCTTACACATTTCTAATGGTTAGATAATTGTTTCAACTGGCATATTACACACCCACAAAGCCAAAGCGCAGCAACTAAGCTAACAAATTGTTTTTGTAACATATAGCCAAATGTAAATGTGTAGTGTAGATACAGCATTTTGCCTTTGTATGGCAGGAAGGAAGAGTGGTTTACTGAGGGAAACTTAAGTTTGCACCATTAGTTTTTCTGACGATATTGTCCTTTTTTTCTCTGCTTATCTTTGTTTTTAGCTCAAGGTCTCAGGGCCTCTAATAATGAACACTTTGCATGTACAATAATTGGAGAAGGAAATGAAATACTGCTACTGCACTATTTTGCTCTTGTGTGAAGAGTGGATAATTGAAGATCACTGTTCTAAAATTAAAGTGTGATGTTTGAGAGTTCTCAAATGAATCTCGCTGTGATGTGGTGAAATCTTTGTAAATCACTGTGGGAGATGCTGTAAAATTGTGCAGTGACTGATTGTATCACTACTATTAGTAAAATACTTCTGATTTAGCAGGCTATACATTTCTGGCTTATTAAGAAGTGATGACTGCTGGTAGGCTGTTTTTGGAATTTGGATAAGTTGTAGTTCAAGATGTCTTTATTGGACTGTAAACCTGTGATGAGAACCTTGATCAGATATGTTGGTGTGGCTCTCCATGCCCAGGGAATAGTTTAAAGCATAGTTCACCGTAGTTCTTATTGTTCAAAGTTCACATTTCAAGTTTGTTAGTCCTCGTGTGTTTGGAATTTCCACTGTCAGCTCTTCGCAGATAACAAATTAAGCCATCAGCATCAGCTTTATGAGAAACGCAAGCCTCACTTTAATCTGAAAAATGTGTTTCTCTTGCTCTTTTCATCTCTGATGCATGAAGAATGGACCTATCTTTGACCCGCAGAGATCGATGTTGTCTTTATGACATATGATTGTGAAGAGATGTTGTGCTCAGCGGGGTTAGAGGGTGAAGATGAGGTTGATTTAAAGGGGGTTTGGTCCTCAACACTGGTTGGAGAAGGTCACAGACGTGTGATGTTTGCAGATGGAACTGGCTTCAAGTGGAAAGGTCACTACTGGCATTGTATAGAAAACTGACAGAAGCAATATCTGGCCATTATTATCTGACATCCTATTTCCCTCTGTTAACTGGTTTCTGAATGAGTTGACATGATTTCACAGCCTGTTGGTGGTGGGTCAGAGCAACAGGCTGTGAAATCATGCCAGTAGTTGACCCTTTAAGCTCTGAAGGTGTTTTTAAAGATTTCCTGTTTCTGTGGCATATACAAAATTAAAGGCTTAAAAAAAAAAGATTATGTAATGAAAACTTAATAAATAAATAAATACATTATGTAGATTATGATACATTCAGAGAATCTCAGTAGCCTAAGAAACTGCTGAAAAATCACACAAAAATTTCCTATTGTTCTCATTGACGTTTTATATATATATACACGGTGTAAATAAGGTGTTTTGTGAATACGACAAAGCATTACAAAAATAATTTATCATAGTGTACAAAAATGTCTCTGTGTCCAAAAGCCTCTCCAAACAAATAAAACATCATAATTATACATAATAATTAATTACACATGCGAACACAGCAGTGATCAAAGGTTTGCATAGTATGCAGACATGATTTTAATAATGAGATTTCACAGAACGAGTGCCTGTTGACTCCGTGAGTCTGCATAATTGTGTCTCTGTCATTTACATGGCGCCATCTCCTGGTGAACATATGTAACATTGTGCTTCATGTGAATGATCTAATGATCTAAGCATATGATTACCTTGTGTGTGGGCTCCGCCTCCTCGAAGTAATGGTGATATTTTATGTTCTGTTTATTTTTTGTGAAGGTATAAGCAAAAATGCAGCATATAAGCAACACCAGCATAATTATCAAAGACATATACTTGGCTATTACTAGCTATATTTTTGTCTGTGAGTAAAACAAATTGACTAATTGTATTCTACTCTTTGAGAGATTTACAACAACATATGACACAATTTGACACATTGGCTATTTGATCACTTTGATTTTTTTACTTATTGCAAAACTATGAACAGTGCAATTATTTTATAAAAATTCATAAAAAACTGAACGCTTCTGATTTGTAAATGTAAGTGATATGTAAAATCACTTTCTCAGTTTTGGTCATAATGCCTGCCTGCACTGGAAAGTAGAGCTTCTCATCTTTCAAATGACACCTATTTTGAGTTGGTCAAGACTGTAGTTATTAGTATTTTCTAGATTTGTTTTCCTCACAGAGCGAGGAAAAAAGGTAATATCAGGGGAAGAGATTCTGAATAAATATTTTAACAGTACTGAACTGTAATAACACATTTCAAAACATGTGTATGTGTACTGTTCACCTGCTTATGAAATGAGTTATGATTACATTTACAGTATGTCAAAGTTTGTCACGTATTCATTCTTTATTATTTCTGTTTTCCATCTTTTAGAATAACAATGAAATCATCAAATATATATATATATATATATATATATATATGTAATGTGTGTGTGTGTGTGTGTGTGTGTATATATATATATATATGTAGTGACAAATACAATGTTAACAAATCAAAACTTGCCATTTAATTTCTCTATATTGAATTCATGTTGCCTTTATTACACCACTGCACGCTCTGGGCATTCTTTAGCATATTACACATCCCATTCACTCTTGTCCTTGAAGTCTGAATCCGGTGTATTTGTACACAAGCAATGCTTTAAATGATTTAAGACTCAACTTCTGAAAATTTACCACACTGGTAGTAGTAACTACATGCAAAGGCCTGTTTAGCACGGTAGGGTTGAATTACTATGAAATGTGAATTACTTTCACCTACATAACAACACATGTTAGACCAACAATATTCCCCACTAGCCTAACAGAGTTGTCTGAACAAACAATTTCATGTTAAATAATTTTGCTGTTTTGTGAGTTCCCAGTATGAATCACAATATGAATGAATACAGGCTTGTTTTGTTTTTGCTGCTCATTAACTTAATTTATGCAGTTATTTTTATATTTTGACTAAGTCAGTTGTTGTGTGGTAAACTTTTTTTTTTCTCTTCAATGGAATTGGATGATCTCTTGATGCGAAACACAATTTCTGACTGTTTAGGCAATCTTTGGTTCTGATAAATTTGCATCTTCCTATGTATTTCTCTGCTGTTCTTGTGGGTAAACTGTCACAGCATGGTTGTGGGCTTAATTCTAAAGAAATACATTGATAAAATACATAATATGCTGAATGCGTTGTACGTCACTTTGGATTGAAGCATCAGCCAAAAGAATGAATGCCATGGGAATATTCTTATTTGAGTTGTTCATTAGTGCTTGATTTTCTATATTTGGTTTCCTGAACTGTTTAAACTATAGCTCTGACAGGTTTTGTGGATTTTATGGGTTAAATTAATTTTGACATTGACTCGCCTTCTCTTATCTCTGGCTGACTCTATTTTTCCCTATTATATTTATTTTAATTTTAAGAAAGATCTATTAGGAATTGACTGCATTTTAATATTTATAAATCCTCCCGGGTTGTGTCTGTTCACACTTTAATAAAATCAGGAAAAATTTAAATAAATAAAAATTTTTAAAACCATATGTTCTTTAGAAGTATTATAAATTCTAAAGTTCATGCATGTTAATATAGTAATAAAGATGTCTAGTGCAGACAAAGGAAGTACTGGGAAACAATTAATGTCATCCTCAGGGAGAAAAGGAGAATAGAACAGAGCCATTAATAAAAGGATAGAAAGTAGTGCTGTTAACTTGGAAAAAAAGTGCAGTATAAATATATGCAATATATTAACCCTTGTGCATCAATTTAAAAAAGTTACTCAGAGGTGCTTGGAGGACAAAAATGTCCATGTCAAAAAAAATATTCAATATTAATATTATTTTCCAATTTCACTGATTTGATATTTTAACCAACTTCAGTCCTGATCATAACTACCAAATAGTCATTCATTTTCAGGATTTTAACCCTTTAAATGCCAGTTTAACATAATGACACTGCTGGGGTTTTTTTACACACACACACACACACACACACACACACACACACACACATTTCTCAATACACACATACAAAACACACTCTGATATCCATACCAACACACCCACACAGATTAAGGAACTGAGGTTGAAATATCAAAATGTCCCGAAGGTCACACAAGTGTTAAGATGTATTTATTTATTGTTATCCTATGGCAGGGGTCAGGAAACTTTTTTTCACTAAGGAGTCATTTTTAAATATGCAAACATTAATAGGTAACATGTTGCAATATGGAATTGAGTTTGTTCGGGTCTGTAAAATTACTTAATTTTACAATTGTTCATGAAAAATGTAACTTCCCTTTTGGGCTGGGCGATATGTAAAAAAATATTTTAATGATAATCGCATAAAATATCGCGATATCCGATTATATAGTCAACTAGGGGTGTGCGATATATGTCGTCTACGCTAATATCACAAATTTTTGTTTTCAAAATCACATAATCGAGTATGTCAATCATTTTCAAAAAATCAATCAAAAAGCCGTATTAAGTGTCCACGAATTCACTGCATAATGCAGCAAAAAATTAGCAAAGAAACAGCGAGAGGAGAAGATCTTCAAACATCAACAACCTCGCAACCCACACTAGAATAAATTGCTAGACGTTGTTCGTCATCAATAGTATAAGGTGGTTTGGTTTTTGATCGGTTAGATGCTAATCAAAAGACGCCAATTTGCTAAATGTGCCATCTTCGATCTACCCACAGCACTGATTATGAGGAATATGAAAAGCTTCACAAGTCAACTTAACACAACACATCTGCAGCTGAAAAAAACACACTCAACAGACTTTTGCCGAATCGTGTAACAAAAACAAAAAAAGATGCAACAAACGCTGTCACCAATTACATAGCTGAAGACATGGTGACAATTCAAGCGGTTGAGAGAGATGAGTTTAAAACAACTTTTGAAGGCTTTATATCCAAGATACACACTGCCTGGGCTTTTTTTTTTTTTTTTTTTTGCATCTTTTACTTAATGCAAAAATTTACAGAAGGGTGTCATTTGTTTACAAATGCAATACTTGTTTTTCTTTTCTTGTGCTGCACAGTTCACCTTACAGCAGAGCAGTGTTTTGTATTGATCTTATATAAATGATTCAGTTTAAAATAATAAAGATGCTCTTTTCCTTCAATATATTGATTTGATTAATAATATCAACAATCAAAATTATCATGTTATGCTATTAATATGTTGTAAGAGGGAACTAGTACAATTTAAGCCTTCAACCAAACTTTTTTTGAAGGATGCAAAATATCGTCTGTTTATCGTTATTGGCAAAATCCCAGAAAATATTGAGATATCATTTTTTTGTCAATATCGCACACCCCTATTATCAACCCCCAAGGTTGGTGAATGTTTTTGCTTTAAAAATTAAACATGGAAAACTAAAACTTTCTAAATTCAAAATACACTTTAAATTAAATTACGAAAAAGCAATTTAAATAACGAAGTGATTTAAAAAATCGTATATTTATCCACCTCCCCAAATCCTAACCTTTACCGTTGCTAATGGCCCCATTTGTCATCATGCAAGTATCCATCAAGGACACCAGGTGAAAAATTACTAATAGCCAAAAATTAAGAACAAAAGACAATTATAAATGTAAAGATAATTACAATAATCATCATAATAAATAATCCCTTGTGTTCCCAAAAAATGCCGCCAAATGTGTGTTCACATCGAATGTGTTTGTATTGCATTTTGGTAACAGTTTATGCTACCTAAAGAAAAGAAAATTAAATAAAATTTTAGGTTCAAGGTGAACGTGTCTTGTATTACTTTGATTTAATCACTTTCGTCTTTGTTTCTTTTATACAAAGGTCCCTGTGTACTGAACCTGCAGAGTTGCATTCCCAATGTGTAAGAGTGAACTGCTCCGTGGAAATAAAGCGATACTTGCTTATTTGTAGCATTCTCATAGATTATATTATTCTTCCAAACAGTAGTCAGTTGAATGAGAAAAACAGAGAAAAAGGAGTAATAACTCTGTACATGGGCTTGTTTCATGAGACAGGGTCCCGATGCACGCCTCTGAACAAACAGAGAATCAGACACAAGCACTGATGGCTTTTATTTTGTCTGTTCTTAAAAATATATAAAGTGTGTTTCTACAAGGTCATCTTTTTGTTTTACAGCATCACTCGGAGATGTCTTATAGGTCACCCACCTGTTGCGGGTAGATTAGCAAAATTACTCGTGCATGAATAAATTTGGAGCTCACAAACTGAATTGAGCCTCATCGCATTTTGCGGGTGCTGGGTGCTGTATCGCACCCTGGGTGCACATAAAAAATAACTAACTTTCATAAAATTGCTTGTAGAAAATGCTCTTAATAGCTAAGATCTATAGTTATTGGGAAACGAAGCCTTGAACTCTATGAATGTGTGTGTATTGGAGAAGCAATTTCATTGCACTTGTGAACAGCAGAGCTCACTGCACATATATATCAAATCAGACGCGCATCAGCAGGTTTTCTTCTGTCCTTCAAAATATGTTCACGTTTCGTCAAACACGTGTCTAATTTCTTGTAACATATTACTCCGAGAAGTCTTACAGGTCGCCTTTCACAGTGGCTGATACTTCAGCAAAATACTCTGCATGAAAAATCTGCATTTGGCGGGTGTTCTTTTCAAACCTTGTTCACCAGGAGTAGGCTGTACGACAAATTCGGAAGGAAATCATAACAGTGTCATGGACTTCAAGCTTTGCAATCGCACCCACACTTTCTGCTGGAAAATTATCTCTAGAAAGTTTTAAACGATCATGTGTTGGTGAATGGTGAGACACCCCGCAAGCCACTTGATTTTAAAAAAGAGCCACAGGTTCCCAAACCCGTCCGATGGTATAAGACATAACACTATGTAACACAATTTTTGCACCTGGTAGTAAGTGTTATTTACTAATTGCTTATGCCTCAGAAGTATAGAAAATGGCTATTATTTCCCACAAACATTGCTTTTGTGACCAGGACAGTGATATTTTGAAATATACCTATTTCCAATGAGAAAACAGGCAGATTTGTGTCTTTTCGTTGACATAAAGTCAGATAAACAACAACATATGAATCTAAATTAACACGCATTTACTAAAGTAATACGAAAATGACAACAAAAGATTTAGAAGGGAGTCGTTTTTCGAGATTAAGATTATACTGTAAATTACTTTCACACATCAGCCCCCAATGTAGTTCTCATACTTCAAGGCTTCCAGCAAGGTCTCGATGCTGTTGTAATCCTCCTTGAGGTGCACCGAGTGAGCCAGGGGAAGAGACGGTTACTTGTTACCATTATGGAGCAGCATGGCTTTGAGGCTTCTGGATGAGCTGTCAGTGAAGAGGCACCACTCATTCTGGTTACAGGCGATTCCGATTGCCTCGAACAGACTGGTCACATTGTGGCAAAAGCAGAGCCCATCTTGACAGGTAAAGAAGCTGGAAAAAGGTAGGTGACGCTTTCTCTGATCTGCGACTTGCACACTTTCATCCAACAAGTTCCACTAGACGTCAAAAGCTCGGCATTAGACTTGGTGAGACCAAGATCCCTAATCAAGTCGTTGAGGTCTTTTTGGTTGGTAGTATGGGTTTCTCTCCTCAGCACCAAATCAGAAATTGGAAGGGTCCACCATGCAGAAGTAGTAGTTGCTTGAGCGGTCAGTGGCTTCCCGCAAAATTCTTGGGATAGCAACCTTTATGGCGCTCTTTTCCCCTCCGTACCATCCTACAAAATACATTTATTTCACACATTACTAATTGTTGAGATTTCATATATGATATACTGTATTTTTTCAATAACATTGAAAATTTTGAAACATTTTAGAATTAAAAACGTTTACATTTTTAAAAATGAACAAACTTTATAACACAAAATTCCGAGCAACATTTGTCCATCTTACCTTCCAGAGAAAGAATTGCATTTTTTGCAGTGAAATGAGGTGCCCAGGGTTTGTCTTGATCCCCGACAGGCATGCCGAAATATGTAAAATATGCCCCACGCATCTTAGCAGATGCTTCCACTGAGTACTTTTTCCACTCTTGTCTTGATAAATTGGCCGCAGACATAGCAAAATGTTTATGCCGGATGCTTGCAGCCTCATGATGCATCTCAGAAAAATGCAGATATGTATCCACTTCGGCAGCTGGAACTAAACTGAACTGGTGGGATAAACTCCCCAGTATTTATATTAATATTACTGGATATATTACTGGAAAGTTCTAGAAGTTACTCCAAGTTTACTCAGCACTGAATCTATCTGGAATGTTCTGGAAAATATGTAAATTTTAAATTATCACTGTCCTGGTCACAAAAGCTAAGTTTGTGCAGAGAATAATAGCCATTGTCTATATTTTTGAGGCATAAGCAATTATGAAATAACACTTACTACCCAGAAGACAAAACAAATGATAAAACGTTGCACAGTGTAATCATTAGGCATGATAATCAAAAGAATGTTAAAAAAGATACATTTATTTTCTACACCACACATATTTATATACTATGTTCTCTTTACTTTTGTATTGAATGTATGTTCTGTTGCATCATATGTCAGCTTAAGGGTTTACTTTACAGTTATGGATGCACTGATCCGATACCTGGATCGGTATCAGCTCTGATACGGAAGCTTTTAGACAGAATGTGTATCGTTTGACGAGCCCGATCCAAATCCGATACTGTGTTAGTCATGTTCTTTGCTCCAAAAATGACATAAAAGAACCATTGAAATACAAAGTAGTTCATATGACTCGTGCATTTTATTCAAAGCCACTTGAAGTGCGATAGCTCTGTGAAGTAAATATATAGTATGCGCAGCGCCAGCGCATTAGTGAATGGTGCTGCTCTGTTGACACAAACTCAAGCACAGGCTGGTGATGCACTCGGGCTATTTTTAGCCTTCACGCGGTGTGCAATATTTGAGCGCTACTCAAGAACAGCATCACAGATGTAGATGCACAATAGTTCGGTTCACTTATAATATACATTTTGAATGACACTGGAGGTGCATTTTACTAGAATTTGAATAAGTGAATTAAACTGCTGTGAACTTGCCTACAAACAGACACGTACAGGACTTCCTTGAGAGTTCAGAATGTCAAAATAAAAGCGTGAGGGTTTAAACTGTATTTAAAAATTACTTTTGTAAATGATAAGTGAGCTGATAAAAGAGATCTGAATCCTTTAATGTTCAGATGCAAATTTAAACATTTTGGGGGGAAAAAAAGAAGAGAAAAAAATGCTAAAGTGAAACACTAGTTTCTTTTCTACTGAAGACTTGAAGAATGGAATTGCTGTTCATTTTGCTGCTACATTATCCATTCTAGTTAATAATAAAGTGTTTCTTAATAATCTATACATTTATATTGAAATAATGTGTAGTTAGAGGTTTGTGTTTCTTTACATATTAAAGAGTACACCCAATTAGTTCCACACAATAATGTAAATATATTGATTATGCAAAAAAAAACAAAAAAAACACTGGTATTGACTTGGGATTGGTATCAGCTGATACTGAGATTTCCGATATCGGAATAGGATCGGAAGAGAAAAAGTTGTACTTTAACTGTTTTGGCAATATTTTCTGTCCTGTTCTGTTTCATTTTCTCTTTTCTTTGAGGACTGCTTCTCTTTGCTGTGTCGGCATTAAAGCTTCCTGTCTATTTTGATGTTCTCTCTGCACTTGACATCCTTATAGCTTATGTATGATTAAAACCGATTGAAAGAGAATTGAATTGTGTATGCATTGTAGGACTTGGTAGATATTGGATAAAGCTTATTTTTCTTTATTTTGTCCAAACAGCCATTGTTGTAAAGTAGATTGAAAATGTTTACAGCAGGGAGTAAAAGTTGGATGTTCTTTTTTTAAGCCATTCTCTAGTGGATTTACTTCGATGTTTAGGGTCATTGTCCTGCTGCATCACCCAACTTCTACTGAGCTTCAGCTGACACACAGCCTCCCTGACATTATCCTGTAGGATATCTTGATAAACTTGTGAATTTATATTTCCCTCAATTATGGCAAGCGGTCCAGGCCCCCGATGCTCCCTCCACTCTACATATGTTTTCTTGTTGTATGCAGTGCCCTTTCCATACTTGGTGCTGCATGGTTTTCCCAAACAGTTCAACTTTAGTTTCATCAGTCCACAAAATATTTTCCCTGTAGCGTTGTGGAGTGTCAATGTGTCCTTTGGCAAACATCAGGCATGCAGCAATATTTTGTTGGAAAGCAGGGGCTTCCTTTGGGTTGTCCTGCCATGGAAACCATGCCTGTTTAATGTGTTCCATATTGTGGACTCATGAACAGAGATGTTAACCAGTTACAATGATTTCTTCAAGTCTTTAGCTGTCACTCTATGGTTCTTTTTTACCTCATTGAGTATTCTGCATTGTGCCTTTTTAAGTCATGTTGGCTGGACGGCCACTTCTACAGAAAGTAGCCACAGTACTAAATCATCTCCATTTACAGAAAATTTGTCTAACTGTGGACAGATGAATATCTAAGCTCTTCCTGATAACTTTGTAACCCTTTCCAGCTTTATGCAAAGCAACAATTCTTGTTTGTAGATTTCTGAGATCTCTCTCTCTTTTTTTTTCTTTTTACGAGGCATGGCCTGGTTCAAATTATTGGTTAATTTTATATCATCATCATCAATATAAATAAATAAATAAAATATATTTATCATCTGCTATGTGAAATATTCTGGTATTTGTGAGGTGATGTGGAGAGTTTAAAGTATTTTTCTGATTCGGTCTGACACTGCCTAAATAAATAGTTGCAATAAAAAAGGTTTAAACTGCTTGATGTAATGAACTAGATATGTACCGATCTGAATGCGCAGGGAGGATCACCCTGAAGCACATTACATTGAAGTAATGGTAGAAAGATTACTGATTTATTTTTTTTTCTTAAGTAAAATTACTGCTACTGAAGAAATTATTAACTTGAGTACAAGTAGAATTACAGAGAAATATTATGAATCAAGAGTAAATGAGCAGTTTTACTCTTAAAATGTAATTACGAAAAAGTAATTGCGTTACAAGTTACTTTATGAAAAAATATACACTTCCATTTTTAGATCAAAAAGACAATTTTGTTCTTGAAATAAATTGAGGCTTCCTTTCACCAAGGATGTATTAAATTGATAAAAAATACTGCCAAAATTCTAAATTGCTAATTTGGTACTCAAGAAAATTGTCTTATTATTAGAACAATTGAAAATGGTTGCGCTACCATGTGGAAATTACAGTACAGTGGGTTTGTTCCCCATTTGCTGAGGTATTCAGTTCTTACAAGTTGCTTTACACTTGCAAGTCAAATATTGGTTTTAAAAATAGACAAAAAGAAACATATTTCTTCTTAAATTATTTTTTATTTTAAAGTCTGTTGTTTTAGAGAGATGAAGGCTATAGATGATGGGGAGTTGACATGCATTACTGTTTTGAAAAAAGAATCTCAAACCAGGATTGAGAGGGAAGTGGACGCCCCAGATGCACAATAAAAAGACAAGTAAATCCCAGTCTCTATTTTGTACAATACAACATTTATTTAACTGTAGCAAAGTTGAATACTTATCTTTTAATTAACTCAAAATAAAAGTACTGTTATTTATTTATACTTAAAAAAAGTAGAACAATGTGAAAAATGTACTCCAATACTGTAATGAGAGTAGTTGTCATCATGTGTTCAGGATGCTCATAAATGTGAGCAATTTATTGCGAAACGCCAAGCAACTATACACAGTGTACTCTATAGTGGACAATAATGCAACATTTTTATTAGAAATCCTATATTTACTGTGCATTTTCACACTGAGAAAAAAAATCCTTTCAGAGGTGGTATATGGAGTTAAGAGCATTTTGAACTCTTCTGAGTCATTCACTTAATAAAGAGCAAAGGAGCACCCTATAGATTTCCTATGCAGATAAGTGAATCTACTCGTAAAATCTGACCATTTTAAAAAAAGTAGACGTATTTTTTACAATTTCACATATTAGTCCTGCTGTCCACATATGCTGACATTCATTTTTAAGAAAACTATTTGGTTTACAAAATGTTTTTTTTTTTTTTTTTGCATGTTTATTAGATGCTTCTGGTTACAAATCAAAAAGGGAAATGGAAAATGCTCACAGCAATCACACTCTGGTCTCAGGAGTTTAACACAGAGTTGACTAGTCAATCAAACTATGAACAACTAGTTTTTCACACCCCTAATTGTGTATAGGTCTGATTTTCTAATTTATTCTGCAGCCTCCATTGAAAAATGCTCCCAAATATGCCACAAAAAAAAAAAAAAAAAAAACTGCTAAAACCGCCTATATGAAAGATAGCCTGTAGTGTTTTTGTGGATTTAATGATGTGACAATAATTAAGGTCCATGGGAATGAATGTTGTTGGTTGTATTCATTAGGCATTTTACAGCTCTTGGTTTTATGAACCAATTCAGCTAAGGATAGTACTATTGACAAAGACACAAGTTTTCCAGGCTTGCTTTACATATTGTAAAGTGGGTTGTGTGGAACCATGTGACTCCGTTTCCTCCTTTTGTCCTCATCAGTAAACATTTTGTACTCTTAACAGAAAACATGTGAATATACATTGTTGTATTATTTATAGGGCTATCAATCAAAAATTGGCCTTCCGGCCCAACCTGCCGGCAGGTCATCCCCACCTCTTCAGACCTGAGTGGATGACAAGGGGAGGGAAAAAACAACAACAAAAAAACAAGAGGGAAAGGCCAACATGATGCGACAGCAGGAGAAAGAGAGAAGAGAGAGGGGGAAAAAAAAAGTACTCGCCGGTTCTCCGATACACCATAGCCTGGTTCTCGGCCACTCCTCCAGCCTCTAGTGGATGACAGCCGAGCCATCACGGGTGGATCGGTGGCAGTCCTCCAGCCCCTGGTGGATGGAACTCCCGCTCCCCGTGTTTTTGTGGCCGGTAGGGTCTCCTTCGCCCCTGGCAGTGACCCTGACCACTATAGGCGGTTGGCTAGGAGCCCCTCCTACCCTTGCAGTTGGTGGCCATTCCTCCGCTCTCAGGCGGCCAGGCTCCTCCGTCCCCGATTGGATGGCCGCAACTGCTCTGTTGGGGTGAATGGTAGTGGCAAGGACTCTAGTACGGTCATCCCTCCTCCTTCCCGGATTTTAGCACCAGTGTAACAAAGTTCAATGGAAAGGAGGAGGCTTGACAATATAAATAATCTTTTAAGAAAACAAAGAGACACAGACATAAACGCATGCAGCGCAGCTGCCTGTAACTCTCTCTCTCTCTCTCTCTCTCTCTCTCTCTCTCAAAGAGAGTAGCCTTTATCCCTCTCGAGGGCTTGATTAGCCTGATTATGGGCCAGGTGTACAGCACCACGACCCAGCCCCGCACTCCTCCCTGCAAGTCTCTTACTCAGAATGGTGCCAAAAGCAAAAAACATCCAGTAATAGGCAGTTTGTTTCCATATCATTAAACATAAACCTTTTATTGGTCAGCAGTCCTCATCTTGTGCTCTCTGCTGTAAGTGCGGTTTGTTGTCTGTCCATCCTGACCAAGGTCTATTGTTTTACTTTCTGATTTCCCATTCCCATCCTTTCTTTACTTTTACTTGTTGTGCAGTTCCATTATTTCCTTCCAAAGTGGAACTTTGAAGCAATTTTGAACAACTTTTAGACAGGGTTCATTCAAGCTTGAACATTGTTTTGCTACATGTCCTGCATCATTGCCTGATGCAGGAATTTTCCTGTCGTGCAGTGTTCATAGTTGAGAGTAATGGATCTTGCATGGGAGTCGTCACTATTGCAGATTCTGCTGTGTCTGCACTGCATAAACTCACCACCCACATGCTCCTATTAATGACTGACTTAATCCAGTATGCACTTGAGTTTCAATGATTATTCAGCCTACATCCTTCAGCAACCCACCTGCTGCGTATGACAATGCTAAATAGAACAGCTGAGCACTCTGCTCACCTAGCACAGACGTCTAAACTGCTGGACAAAGGGGGTTGTGACGTCGACTCTGGCCACTCCTCGTAGTCAGCACTTGAGCTTGTGCGTGATTGAGTGGGTGAGGAAGAGGAGGTGTGAAGTTGCTTGTCCACTCCAGTAAAGCAGTCATGCTTAAGTGCTTGTCATTGATTTCCAATGAGATGTTTGTTACAAGCAGGCATGATTTGTTCTTTGGTTGGTGAAAAAGATTAGGACCTGAACAAGATTTGGGCTGGCGATTTTAAAGGAGTAGTTTGACCGAAAATGAAAATTGTGGCATTTAAATGGGATACATTCTAGTGCAACGGGATCACTTTTTGTTCACTATGACCCATGTTGTTCCAATTCTGTAGACTGTTAATTTTTCAGTGGAAGACAGGAACATTTTTGAATAATTTTCTTGCAGCTCTTTCCCATAAAATGACCATACGGAGTGACCTGTTTGTCTGTCGAAACCTAGGTCTGTCAAATAAAACACAATAAAGTCTGGTGCCAGATGGGCTGGTATGAGTATTTCTGTAACCACTGATCTCCTGGGATTTTCACACAGCAGTCTCTAGAATTTACTTAGAGTGGTGCCAAAAACAAAAATAACATCCAGTGAGGGGTAGTTCTGCAGATGGAAACGCCTTGTTGATGAGAGAGGACAACAGAGAATGGCCAGACTGGTTCAAACTGTTAAAATCTATGGTTCCATGGATAAGGTCATTACTCCATGTTCAGTGTGGATTACTCAGGTTTGAACCTATTAATTTGTGTCTCCTGTGCAGTACCTCAAATAATTCAAACCAGGATAAGGCTGTGCCTGGATCCATAATACGACTCCCATCGTGGCTTTTTGCTAAATAAGTTTTTCGGTTCCACCCTACTGTTGCTTCTAGACCTGTAGACCATTGTGACATCAGTTTGGTGTAAACTGTATTGATTTCATTTTGCCATTGATATTCATAGCACACTGTGTTTCACTTGACAAACCTTAAGAGAATTGTGTTTGAGAATTTTCCAGGTTCTATGCAAGTTAAGCTCAATCGAATGCATTTGTGGTATAATCTTTATTACCACAAAAAATAATACTTGTCCTTTAAAATAAAAAATAAAGCATAAGTCAAAGTTACGGTAAGGCACTTCACAATCTGATCACAATGCAGCTTGGGTTCATAGACACCTAGCTTATAATGTAGTCAAGTACTTTCTGATTGCGATCCAATTACCAAAAAAACATGTTGATGTTAGGTGTAAAGGGGGCCATAGTTGTCTCTGCATATTAAGCTTGGATAGGATAAAGTAATGTAGCATAGGAAAATGACACAAGCTTTTAACGTTCTCCAACGTGAGAGGTGTTATATGTAACTCCTAACCGTGTATTTCAAAGCATCCTGTCAGAGTCCATGAACTACACAGGCTGTTCAGTGAGATATTTCGTTATTAGTCTGGCTTCAGTCTTTTAGCACAAATTAAACTAGTCTATCTTCACTCCCAACCCCCTGGCGGTACATCAGTCAGACAAGGAGCTTCTACATTTAAAACCATTACCACCATGAACATGCAATGGAGTGAATTAATGGTCACCATAAAGGAGCCAGACGATTTTACTTTATAATGTCCTTCATACGGTGTTTGTCAAAGGAACTGAACAGGAATCCAACTCATCTCCTTATGCTTAAATTCATGAATGTAACCTAATGGGAGACATATTTGGTACGTCAGTACAACTCCTAACAGCAAAATAAAGTCATACAATTTGTCAAATGCTAATGAAGAAAAAACAAGGTTTTATCCACCTGAGGAGATAAACACCTACTCAAAATAGGCCAGAATGTGCTAAAAACATTTGTAGTAGATGACTGTTGTGACTCTAAAATGTCTTGCAGTTTATAGCTACTGTATCTGTACAAACTTATTTCTCATTTATGACTTTACATAAATGCTTTAACATTAACTGTTTCCATCCAAGGATTTTTTGCGGAAAAAGTTTTAGTGCATCAAAATAAAGCTGATGGAAACGCACATTATCGCTAAAATGTCACACATGTCGACATAATATTTTTCCGTTTAACTCAAGCTCATAAACGATACATCAAATGTAGTGAAAAAATGGTTTGGAAACACTTTTTGTCTATAAAATTGTCATTTACGCAAAAATTTTGTGTCACTGTCACATGAGTTTGCCCCAATCGTTAGCCTGTGTAAATCATGACGACGGTATTGAAAGCCAATTTATTCTAAGTGAGTATGGATTGATCTTCACGGCATATAGAGCCGATCTGCAAACGTGCCAACACAAATATCTCGTTCACATTGAACAAATTAATGGCCACTGTTTGCAATTTAATTTAATCACAGTATCCATCCGTTTATTTATTAAAGTTGCTTTTCCACAAATACTAGATGAAAAGCTTCAGCGTGTTGTTGTTGTTTTTTTTTTTTTTTTTTTTTTTTTTTTTTAAACACACTTGCAGCCCAATTATATAAAATTATTGTTTAGTCTACTTTTGAAAAAATCCCCTGTATTAAATTAAATAAATTATAATGAAAAAAAGCATTCAATTAAAAGAATTATTAATTAATTACTAAAAGAAAAAATATATATTTTTAGACATGTGTATATATATATGCCTTTTCTTTTCTCAAACATAAATTAGCTTTACCCTGTTCTGCAGAGAAATAAAGTCGGCTGAATGACGTTCTCAGAATGTTCTTTTTGTATGTAAGTTTTCAAGACTATAAACTATTTGTCCAATGCTGAGATCACTTTCGGAAAATGAGCATTTGAACATTTTTAAATATTTTAAATCTAACCCTCTTTACCTCAGATCGCATTTACGTCTTCTTCAGAAAATATACATTTGCATTATGAAGCAATACATTTTAGATGATAATCAAGTTCAGTTGTTCATTAAAAGTTGCTGGAGAAATATGCGGACATAATAAAGTTGTGATGGCGATGCTTTTGTTTAGATGATTGTTAAAAATATTGAATATCAGGAATGTATCATATGTAAACACCGATATTACATCGCATTATTTTTTTCTTCTTTAATAGCTGTGCTCGCAGCATATACACATTGATTGATGGTCCTTATATTGAGACAGAAAGATTCCGCCACTATTTGGTGCAGGATTCCAGCTTGAACAGGGCCATGACGACCCACTTTCAGGTCAGAACCGGTGCCAACCTGCGATAGGGGCAACATCAGGACCAATTTTACAGTCCTATCCGAAGGGCAACTGTTCCCTTTTGATTGCAATTCCTCCTCTTCTGATTTGCTTTTATTTGTGTCAATAAAATTATAGTATACTGGCTAATTTTAATGAATTGTCTCAATAATCTCCCCATTTTACCAAAACATCGGAGGAGGAAAATTAGGGACATCTGGGAGGCGAATTAGCGATAAACGCACATTTCTTAATGGAAATGGCTTCAGGGCTGATTTATTTTGCGCTAAACCAAGTGTTTTTTTTGTATTATTTTAGGTATGACGTCGTCATGCACGTCATCACGCACACCCTTTTCGATAAAAGGCCATTTGAATGGAAACGGGCAGAAGGCGGCAAATGTTGCAATTTGTATTTTTTGCATTTTCACTTTGTCGATAACAAAATAGCGTGAAAAGTGGATGGAAACTAGGCTATTGAAATCACTGTTCCAAGAGTGGTTATATTCTATAGCATTTTTAGTCATCTATGCCTTTTGCTGATTTATTGAACATTAGTAGTCTGACACTATTCACAAAGAATATATTTTATTAAACTTGTTGTGACACTTCACTGGACTGGACAGGGGAAGCAGGACACGATGACAGGAGGGTGAACTCAAAGGTATGGGTTTTAATTTCCAAATAAAAAGTACAACACTGAACATAGACTGATTAAACAGGCACGATCTCTCTCTATAAATTGTTCTTGGGATCTGGTTGGCAACGCTAGACTGCCCTCCCCACTGGCGTTGTTGTGGCTCTTATATGCCGCTCTCCCCGTGCTTACTGAAATTAGAGACAGGTGTTAGACATATTTTAGCTCAGGTGCAAGCGCCCTTACCGCTCCCTCTCTCCGGACGGGCGCTTGACCACGCCCCCGCTGCCACATACCCCCACCGCCCGACTCAGGCCGGGGCGTCATCCGGCCTGCCTACCACTCCCCCCCCATTTCTGGAAAGGAAGTCGGCGACAGCCATCTGCACCCCCGGTCTGTGGACCACCTCGAACTTAAAAGGCTGGAGAGCCAGATACCAACGGGTGATCCGGGCGTTAGTATCCTTCATGCGGTGGAGCCACTGCAGTGGGGCATGATCCGAGCAGAGGGTGAAGGCCCGCCCCAGCAGGTAGTAGCGGAGTGTGAGGACCGCCCACTTGATGGCTAGACACTCCTTCTCCACGGTGCTATACTTAGTTTCCCTCAGTGAGAGCTTCCTGCTGATGTATAGCACCGGGCGCTCCTCCTCCTCCACCACCTGCGAGAGTACGGCCCCCAGCCCTCTGTCTGAAGCGTCCGTCTGTAATAGAAAAGGGAGAGAGAAGTTAGGGGAATACAAGAGCGGCCCCCCACAGAGTGCGGCTTTAATTTGTGAGAACGCCTGCTGGCACTGTTCCGACCATTGGACCGGATCTGGAGCCCCCTTTTTAGTGAGGTCAGTCAGCGGGCTGGTGACGTCCGAATAATTAGGTACGAACCTTCTGTAGTAGCCAGCCAGCCCCAGGAACTGCCTCACCCCCTTTTTGGTCTTGGGCCTAGGGCAAGTCGCAATCGCCGCGGTTTTATCAATTTGGGGCCGCACCTGGCCATGGCCCAAGTGGAACCCCAGATACCGTACCTCCACACGCCCAACCGCGCACTTCTTAGGGTTTGCAGTGAGCCCCGCCCGCCGCAGCGACTTCAGGACCGCCCTCAGATGTTGTATATGCCGCTGCCAGTCATTACTATAGATAATAATATCGTCTATGTAGGCAGCGGCGTAAGCAGAGTGCGGCCGGAGGACACGGTCCATCAAACGCTGGAACGTGGCTGGGGCCCCGAACAAACCGAACGGAAGTGTCACAAATTGGTGTAATCCGAACGGCGTGGTGAAGGCTGTTTTTTCGCGGGATATTGGTGTCAAGGGGATCTGCCAATATCCCTTTGTTAAATCCAATGTCGAATAAAAGCGAGCAGTACCTAACCGATCGAGCAGTTCATCAACGCGGGGCATTGGATACGCGTCAAATTTAGACACCGCGTTGACTTTTCTATAATCCACACAGAACCGCACCGACCCGTCACTCTTGGGAACAAGAACGACTGGGCTGGACCAGTCGCTGTGGGATTCTTCTATTACTCCCATATCAAGCATGGCATCTAATTCGTCCCGGACAATTTTCTTTCTATGCTCGGGGAGGCGATAAGGGCGGCAACGAACGACCGCCCCTGGCTCGGTCTCGATATGGTGCTGGATGAGGTTCGTGCGACCCGGCAGGGGAGAGAATACGTCCGCAAACTCCTTCTGCAAACTGGCAACCTCTGCTCGTTGGCACGGGGAGAGGTGGTCTCCACAAATGACCGGGGTATTGAAGTCTGGATTTGGATTTACTTCCGGTCCGAGCTCCGCCCTCTCCGGGACCACCGTAGCCAACGATACAGGGACCGCCTCCCTCCACAATTTAAGGAGGTTGAGGTGGTAGATTTGACGCGCATTCCCTCTGTCGGTTCGTTTAACTTCATAATCGAGATCCCCCACTCGTCGTGTGACCTCAAAAGGCCCTTGCCACTTGGCGAGTAATTTGGAGCTCGATGTGGGAAGCAATACAAGAACTTTATCTCCCGGTGCAAATTCCCTCAGCCGCGTTCCCCTGTCGTACAGCCGGCATTGACGTTCTTGGGCCCGGAGCAAATTCTCCTGTGTTAGTCTCCCCAAAGTGTGGAGTTTTGTTCGGAGGTCAAGAACGTATTGAATTTCATTTTTGCTATTTGTAGGTCCCTCCTCCCAGCCTTCTCGTAAAACATCTAAGATGCTGCGCGGGCATCGCCCGTACAACAGCTCAAACGGAGAGAAGCCGGTTGAGGCTTGCGGGACCTCTCGCACTGCAAACAACAGGGGATCGATCCATCTGTCCCAGTTTTTAGCATCCTCGTGCACGAACTTACGAATCATGTTCTTAAGGGTTTTGTTAAAGCGTTCCACTAGGCCATCTGTCTGCGGATGATACACGCTAGTGCGAATCGATTTAATGCCCAATAGATCGTAAAGTTCGCGAAGTGTGCGTGACATAAATGTTGTGCCTTGATCGGTGAGGATTTCTTTTGGAATCCCCACCCGGGAGATTATTTTGAAGAGCGCCCCCGCAACACTACGTGCTGAAATGTTGCTTAGAGGCACTGCTTCCGGATATCGCGTTGCGTAATCCACTAGGACTAACACAAAGCGATGTCCGCGTGCTGTCCGCTCTAATGGCCCGACGAGGTCCATTCCAATTCTCTCGAAGGGGACCTCGATCAACGGAAGAGGGCGCAATGGCGCTTTTGGGGTGGCCGGCGGGTTTACCAGCTGGCATTCGCGGCACGCCGCACACCACCTGCGGACGTCACCGCTAATGCCCGGCCAATAAAACCGGGCTATTAGGCGGAGAAGTGTCTTTCTTTCCCCTAGATGACCCGCCATGGGATTATAATGAGCCGCTTGGAATAACATTTCCCGGCGGCTCCGTGGAATCAAAAGCTGTGTCCTATTTTCTTTAGTTTGAGTGTCCTGCGTCACTCTATACAGTCGGTCATTTATAATTGAGAAATAGGGGTATGCGAGTGCGATGTCTGGCCGGAGGCGTTGACCATCGATCACTTTCACCTGATCAAAGGCATGTTTGAGGGTTTCGTCCCGCGACTGCTCCAAAGGGAAATCCTCGTCAAGGAATTCCCTGCGAAGAGGAGGGGCGGAAGCCCCGCCCCTCTCCTCGTCATCCCGATTTGGAGCAGCCGAGGACGGACCCGGCTCCGCCTCCCCTGTCAGAGCATCGCACATCGCACATCTCCCTACTTTAGTGCAGGACCCATCCATACAAACTCCCCCTAACACATCTTTAAACGCTGGCCAATCGGTTCCCAAAATCAGAGGATGGGTGAGGCGGGGACTAACCGCTGCCTCTACTCTATGCTTTTTTTCCCGGA
The DNA here is from genome assembly GCA_032164185.1 of Moxostoma hubbsi. Taxonomy (NCBI): domain Eukaryota; kingdom Metazoa; phylum Chordata; class Actinopteri; order Cypriniformes; family Catostomidae; genus Moxostoma; species Moxostoma hubbsi. The sequence continues at coordinate 10,071,101 of JAVLUX010000033.1, forward strand.
ATTTCACTAACAAGGTCACCATCGGGTACTTGTGAATATCCCCATGCACACACCTCACCCTCACCCATCTAGCTATGCCCAAAGCCCCGTGTTGAACCAAGCGTTGATGGATGGTGGTCTGGTTACAACCGGTATCCAGCAATGCTTGGTGTGTTCCCCCCTGGATTCTTACCGGAATCCGGTACGCTCCAGCCCGATCGGGGGCAGCATGCGGTGGATCGGAGACCCGAACCACCGTCCCCACTTCCATCATCGGACACTGATCGCGGAAGTGGCCCGGGTCCCCGCACCTCCAACAGGCTGGCCCAGGCGCCACACCCGTACCTGCGTCGGCGGACGCCCCCGCCTGAGGGGGAGAGCGGCTGAATGTGGTGGGGGGGGTGTGCGATGCCACCGTGGGTCTCTGCCAGGCTCCTCGCCTGCGGGGGGCAGGAACGGACCCTGGAAGAAAGACAGAGCGAGAGGGGGGGAGGGGGATGGGGAAGAGCGGAAAAAAACACAGGGGAAGGGGAGGGAGAAAGAGAGGGCTCGTCCGCCCTCGGGATCGCCGCCATGTGGTCCTCCGCCAGCTGCACGGCTGCCTCCAGCGACGTCGGGCGGTGGCACTGGACCCACTCCGCCGTTCTCCGGGGTAGCCGCTGAGTGAATTGCTCCAGCACCACCTGATCGATGAGACCCTCGACGCCGCGGTCCCCCACTAGCAGCCACCTCCGGCAGGCATCACGGAGCCGCTGAGCGAACGCGAACGGGCGGTCGGCTTTGTCCAGCTTCATGGCCCGGAAGAGCTGGCGATTCTCCTCGGGGCTCCGACCAACCCGTTGCATGATGGCTCTCCTCAGGTCGGGGTAGGCCAGGAGGTTCGCTGTCGGCAGTTGTTGGGCCGCGAGTTGGGCTTCCCCGGACAATAGTGGGATGAGGCGGGCTGCCCATTGGTCGCGCGGCCAGGCCCAGATCTCCGCCGTGCGCTCGAATAAATCGAGAAACGCCTCTGGGTCGTCCGTCGCCCCCATTTTTTGTAACATGGGAGGGGGTAACGGAGGGTGATTGTCCGGGGTCGCGGCTGCGGCGGGAGCGACCTCCCGGCTGAGGAGGCTCCGGATGGCAAGTCGGTCCTCTGCTTGAGCCCGCATGATCTCAAAGAACCGTCGATCCTGGTCCTCTCGGAGCTCAAGCAGGGAGTGCTGGTGGCTTTGATGGAGTGTAGCGAGGGACTGGAGGACTTCGGTCAGCTGGGCGGACTCTACGGGGCGACCTTCCATGACAAATTTCCCGGGTTTCGGCACCACTGTGACACTTCACTGGACTGGACAGGGGAAGCAGGACACGATGACAGGAGGGTGAACTCAAAGGTATGGGTTTTAATTTCCAAATAAAAAGTACAACACTGAACATAGACTGATTAAACAGGCACGATCTCTCTCTATAAATTGTTCTTGGGATCTGGTTGGCAACGCTAGACTGCCCTCCCCACTGGCGTTGTTGTGGCTCTTATATGCCGCTCTCCCCGTGCTTACTGAAATTAGAGACAGGTGTTAGACATATTTTAGCTCAGGTGCAAGCGCCCTTACCGCTCCCTCTCTCCGGACGGGCGCTTGACCACGCCCCCGCTGCCACACTTGTATATTCATTATGTTAGAGTTTGCAAGGTATAGGAGGAAAGAGTAGCTTCCAAGAGTTTAATTGTGTATCCTGGAGCTGTATTCACTTTTCTGTTGGATTTAGCAAGGCGTTGGTAAATGCATTACCCAGTGCTGCCTTGATAATGACCTCCTGTTGGAGTTGTTGCATTTGTTCGGCTTTCATTGTGACAAATTAGCTGGTCTGATAATTGTTTGAAATTGTCTGAGAGGTAAAACCATAAGGCCTGCTGAGAAAAACTAAGGAGAAGAACAACAAGGTCATAGTCCATAGACCCATCTCCACATACAAGTTTCTTCTTAAGCTTAATAAAATGATACAGATTTACCTCAAGCATCCTAATTTATTAATGTTTTGAAAAAGCCATTTTAGGTGTCCATATTTAAGAATTTCTTCAGAATTTTATGTTATCAGAGCTAGGCTTGGAATCAATACCTTTTTCACGTATCGATAATCAGACAATTTTTCTGATAATTATCAATATCAGGCTGCTTTTCAAACATATTTCTCAATGCAACTTTGGTAAAGTGTAAGTGGCAAACTTGTGGCAAAAGTGTTTTGCACCGGACGTGTTTGGCTGATGACATGGAATGTTCTAAAATTCGAAACAATTATTTTCAACAAAGGTACGTGCACACGCCAACACTCTGTCAAAAAATGGAGCGCAACTCGCATAGTTTTCCTTTTAAATTGACCCAAATCATCATTAAAGGACAAAGATTATTTACTCTAGCCATCGCTGGATGATATATTGTGAATGTGTATCATTCATATAGCCTACACAATGTATTTTCAGTTCCAAGTTTGACGTTTTGTGGTTTGACAGCTTGAATAAAATACCTATTCAAGGATACATGCAGAGAAATTGCATAATAGATGTTGCCAATTATTTAAAATTATTTTTAATTGTTCAGTTTGCACAGTTTCATACACTAACCTGCAAACTCATCAATTACATTTTGTTAATTCTTGAAGGAGCACAAAAACCTTAAAATCATTAGACTGCCATCAACTGCACTGCATCAGCTCATCCTGTGTGTGCTGTGATACCTGTGGCTTGCAACCTGCTTACGTAAATGATATATCACCCCCTTGTGGTCTCCCAATGCTATTATGCCTGACTTTTAAACAGAAGCCAACTGAGTGAATTGGAAAGCACACAAATTAGCTTTCTAATTTACATTTCGGCTAATTTTAATACTGTATATCAATGCCTCAAAAATATATAGATAAAAAATGTGCTGATCAATATATTGATATGTGGCAGCGGGGGTGTGGTCAAGCGTCCGTCCGGGGAGAGAAAGCGGTAAGGGCGCTTGCACCTGAGCCAAATTATGTCTAACACCAGTCTCTAATTCCAGTAAGCATGGGGAGAGCGGCATAAGAGCGGCATAAGAGTGGCCACAGAACCAACAGAGGAGAGAGAGAGAGAGCTCAATTACGGATGTCCGTCTTATTATGTGTTTGTCTTTTGAGTTCTCCATTAAACCTTTAGTTTATATGTTAAGCCGGTTTCTCACCTCTTCCTTGCCCATGAAAATGATCATCTTTACATTGGTGCCGAAACCCGGGAAGGAAGAGGGATACGCCGTAGCGGAGTTCTCACCACTTCTCAATGGAGCAGCCGCGGCCATCTGCCGGGAGACGGAGGAGCCCAGCCACCTGGACGCGGAGGAACGGCCGCCGACCGCGAGGGGAGGAGGGGCTCCTGGCCGACCGCCTGGAGCAGTTGGGGCCGCTGCCAGGGGCGGGGGAGTCCCCTAGTAGCCGCTGGAACGCGGCGGGGTTGGAGACTGCCGACCGCGTGCGGGGAGGGGCTCACCGCCGACCGCCTGGAGCGGGAGAACCGCTGCCAGGGGCGGGGGGAGGCCCCTTCGACACCCCGGGAACGCGGCGGGGCGTTCCGTCCGCCAGAGGCTGAGGACTGCCTCCGATCTGCCCGGAGAGGCGCGGCTGTTGTCCTGTAGAGGGTGGAGAAGTGGCTGAGGAACGAGCTACGGCGTATCAGAGAAACCGGCTTAACATATAAACTAAAGGTTTAATGGAGAACTCAAAAGACAAACACATAATAAGACGGACATCCGTAATTGAGCTCTCTCTCTCTCTCCTCTGTTGGTTCTGTGGCCGCTCTTATGCCTCTCTCCCCATGCTTACTGGAATTAGAGACAGGTGTTAGACATAATTTGGCTCAGGTGCAAGCGCCCTTACCGCTTTCCCCGGACGGACGCTTGACCACACCCCCGCTGCCACATGATATTTTATGACAATCCTAGTCTGAGCCATGTGCTAGTGATTATGCTGCCTTTAAATCATGTAAATAAGAACTAACTAATAGGTCAAGTATCGATTTGAGACCCAGCTGGCATCCTTTGCTCTTCTTTTTGTTGAACTAGCACCTAAAAGACACATCCATTTTATTCTGACCAAAATCACTTGAACACACATCATGTCAGAATTATATCTCGTGGAAACTCAACCCATGGGTTAAGTGCTTAGGGGCTAGTGGACCCTAGTGTCAGCTTATGCTGTACGCATCAAAAGGCCTGCACTCTAATTATTATCAGGGCTCCAGACTGTAACTAAATGGTACTAGTTTGACATTACCATTTTTCCTGCTAATGCAACAAAATTTTGTTAAAGTTTGCACTAAAATTGGCCAACTCTCTTGGATTAGGCACTCCCATTTTCTGTTGTGTATGAGAAACATCAAATGGCAATTCTCCAAAAGTGGACCAAAACAGTGCTACCCCCATCTCATCAATTATCATCACGGCTCAATGAACATAGCAGCTCAAGTGCATAGTAGGTACATTTACTGGCCGACTGCAGTTTTTTTGTGAGAGGCTTGGGGGCCCTACAGGCCTCTGGCAGTCTGAGGCTCCCAGTCTGAGGTATTGGTCCTACTGGCCCCACTTGTCATAATCCATCCCTGCCGAGGAGACAGTTTAGAAATGATCTTAAGTTTTCTTTCTTCTTGATGAATTCCTGCTTTTTCTATACAATCTCTTTCAGAACAATTGGCAAAAAAGCTAGAAACAAACAAACAAACAAACAAAAAAAAAACAATAAAGAATCCAGCCATACCACACATCACCTGGTGAGAAGCTTGCTAATAAATTGAGTAGATGTTATCGCAGTGGTCTGACTGTGGAGAGCGCTCCTCTCAGACTTTTGGAAGCTTGTTGCTCTGCAGGGCACTCCCATCTGCTCCACATAGCTCTTCCTGGCCCTGCTGGGTCTACTGCCTCAGCCTGTGCCCATGAATAGTGCCCAGCACAGCCACCTCAGTGCCAGCTTGCCTTATGATGTAACACGGGCTGCGTCCCCTGCCAGCTCTCCATTCACTTCCTCTTTCAATAGGTTCACACATGGTGCGGTTTCATTGCTCCAGTCATTAAGTGACATTTAGACACTGCCGTTGTGGGCTAGAAGACTGTTTGAAGTGGCATGAAATCAAGGAATTATTTATGCACTCACACTTTGAATATGTCAAGAGGATGATTTTATTTCTGAAACATATTGGCAGTTGTTCGCTTTTAAGGTGACAAAATGTGGGCAGCAATTCCAATAATATTAGTCTGTGAATGACTAATATGGCAATTTTTTTAAGGCTTCTTCCTTTGTGTGAGCATGTTGATTCACGCTTAGTCACTGGTTGATCACTTGATTTATTGAGTGATCAACTGGATGAAAACCAATTAAAGCTCAATCATCAATCTTTGAGAATCGTATTATTTGCCTTAGCCTTAAAGACAGTTCATTATCACAACTCTACAGTGTTTCATGTTAACGGTTGGAATACCTGAAAGCTTACTGTGAAATATGTTGTCTAATAGCACAGTCTAAGCACTTGATGTCCGAACATAAGTTTTATAGGTCAGATTGCATAATTACTAACTACACAATGTATACCCTAGACCACTGTAATAAATTGTAATAATAAACAGTAAAAGCAAATAACAATAGATCTGAAAATAGAGCATTACCACTGGGATACATTGAGATGCTCTTAAGGGTGAACTTGTTCTGAATTTCACATGTCCTGGTCGAAAAAGCTTTCTCATTGGGTGCCAGTGTTGTTTCAGGAGGGGACTAGTCATTTACCATCGACTGAAAACTTGCATGCAGGTCAGGCTCCATTCTGGTATGGAATGCCTACTTTTCAAAGATTATTCCAGCCCTATAGTTTTATCAGCTACAAGTAGTACCAAGTATTATGCTATTATAATGGGTTGTGATACTTCAAATGAGTTACCATAGATACTATTTCAAAGCTATTTAAACCTTTGGTAATTATATTTAAATTACAATTCCTTGTGGCTTAAATAGATTCTATTTGGATTAACAAGAGCTCACACCTAGTTGGGTGCAAAAAGCAAAACTAAATGAATGTGAGTGAGTATTTTGCATTTAAATAGTTTCAGACTAGGGGAAAGCCAGGATAAAATAACCTTGGCCAAGGTCAACATTATTAGAAAAAGAGGCTGCTTTCCCAACAGATATGGAGACTTGCTGGGCCTGGATTTGCAATATGGATTCTGATGGTGGAGTACATTGCGACCCCAAGATTAATTATATGAAGGACATGTCATTGTATGTAAAAAGTCTAAATGTGGCAGACAGAACAGAAGAAGAGACAGTTGAGGAAATGGACTTGCATGATTGATGTGTAGGCACTAGGCAGGCAATGCCACTGTCCAAACCATGAGAGATATATGTCTCAAGAGGATGCCATTATAAAGGCTGGGCATCTGGTCAAACCACCCCAGGGAAGGCCTGTTTAGAGCACCTTATCTGTGGTGCATGGGACTGTTGGTATAGTCCCTGCGGCCACAACCTGCTGACTGCACATCATGTAGACAGTCTATGGGCAAGCTGGGGTCTTTAAGGCTCTGAGAAAGTCAGATCATGTTTGTGTCAGGTTGGCATCCGTCTCAAGGGTTCTCGGCTAAAGGCTCTGAGCTTACCTCAACATTGCATAAAGATGGATATAGTCTGGCCAACAGAGGTGGAGAGACTATAGGCCCTATTTTAAGAGTACTAGCACTAAGTGAAGCGCATGGCATGGCCATGAAGTTTTGGTATTTTCAAGGCACTAATCGGGTTAAGTGCAAGTTAATTCTGAGGTTCTTCTACGGTTATTATCTGGTTCCTATTACATAGTCCACTCAGTCACCAGTGATATAGAGTAAATGGACCATATGCAATTAATTAGAAGAATAGAAATATGGACTTCCATTATTTTGTGCATTAACAGGGTCCTTGCTAAATGGGACATGCTCCTTTTGGAAAATGTGTTTCAGAATATGGATGTAGGCTCTGTTGATTTGTAGAGAATGTAAATATTATTAATCATTTTCATCATCTTACACACAAATCATGGCTAGTATTAACAGTGATTGTATCGGCACACACTTCACTTGTACCTGTCAATTTTTATATTGAAACACTAAAATAAACCAAATATATTTCTAAATTCAAATTACACTTCAAATGTAACGGAAATATAATTAGGCCTATATTTATGGTAAGCATTTATCTGTACTCTCCATGTAAGGCACATGCGATGCACCCTCGAAATTAAGCCAACACGATCGCCGAGAGCACGCCTATGATGGCTTAAAATGCTGTCTATGTACTTTCAATATTTTTATGAAGTAGTTCAGTATTTTATGTATGAATTCTGTTTCTGAATTAGTTTTTTTTTTTATTCAGTGTTTTTGCATTTAATCCGAGCTATGAACATTTGTTTAATAACCTCTATAATGTTCCAAGACTCTTATTCATTTCCTTTGCACTTGGCTGCTTCATTCTCCAATCACACGCTTCCATGAGCACAAACCTGATTGTTGCCAGCGTGACCCCACCCACACACTTCCCTAATCACACACTGAGCTCCTGAAATCCCATGTGCATCTATTTTTGTGGGGCTTTACCATTCTAGATGGTTTACTGTTGTAACTACAATAACTTGAGAACACATTGTTCGAGCAATCCATTCCACATCAAGCATGCCATGACCAGTCTTTTGAAGGAAAAAATTTTAATTTGCCAATGATCATTTACTGTATTACTTTTCTGTAGAAGGGAAAAATATTTGTGTAATGTCCAGAGATCTTTTTCACAATGGGAACTGGAGCTGTCGAGTGCCAAATACCTTTTTTTTTTTTTTTATTTTTTTTTTACATAAAGCACCTCTGTGACAGGCTGGAGCCGGGTCGTGATTATACACACCCGGTCCCTTATCAGGCTAATTAAGACTCTGAGAGGGATAAAGGCCAACTGCGGAAGGTGGTGCGATGAGAGTGATCGTTTACAGTCAGCTGACTGTCATGTGCATGTCTGTGTCGTTTAAGTTTTTCATTAAACTATTATTTATATTGTCAATCTGGTTCTCGCCTACTCCTTGCCCGTCTTAATCCCTTTACGCTGGTGCTGAAGACCCGGGAATGAGGAGGGATACGCCATAGTAGTTTTCTCGCCACTACCATCCACCCCAATGGAGCAGCCGCGGCCGTCTGCCGGGGGACAGAGGAGTCTGGCCGCCTGGAAGTGGAGAAAGGGCTCCTAACCGACCGCCTGGAGTATTCAGGGGTGGAGGAGTCCGGCCGCCTGGAAGCGGAGAAAGGGCTCGCTGCCAACCTCCTGGAGTGGGAGAACCGCTGCCAGGGTCGGGGGAGACCCCTTCTGTTCCCCGAGAACGCGGCGGGGCGTTCTGGGGGCTGGAAGACTGCCTCTGATCCGTTAGAGGGTGGAGGAGTGGCCAAGGACCAAGATACGGCGTATCTGAGAATTGGCGAGTGTTTTTTTGCTTTTTTCAATCTCTCTCTCTCTCTCTCTCTCTCTCTCTTGGCGTTTTCCCTCTCTTATAAATTTGACAGTGTTTTTTGGGGGGGTACTACACTGTTACAGGAATTACCTCCTCTATTTTAATTCTGTTTCCCTCCCCTTGTCCCCTCTCTCATCCAGGTAGACGGGATGACCTGCCGGCAGATGGGGCGGAAGGCACGCCCCTCCCCAGGGAAAGGGGGGGGGGGTATGTCATGCCGGGGGCTCCCCAGCCTGAGAGAATGAGGGAGGAATGTGACAGGGTGGAGGACAGGCCGGGTTGTGATTATACGCACCCAGTCACATATCAGGCTAATTAAGCCTCCGAGAGGGATATAGGCAGACTGCGGAAGGTGGTACAACGAGAGAGAGATCGTTTATGGTCAGCTGTTCGTGTAATACATGTGTGTATTTGTGTCTTTTTGTTCAGTTTTATATTAAAACTATTATTTATATTGTCAAGCCGGTTCTCACCTCCTCCTTTCCCATATATCCCTTTACATTGGTGCCGAAACCTGGGAGGGAGAAGGGATGCCCGTCACGGAGTCCTCGACATTGCCGTCCACCCAGGGGAGCGCCGCTGCCATCTGCCGGGGGACAGAGTAGCCCGACCGCGAGGCGAGTGGGGACTGGACTCCCCGACCGTCTGGAGTGATAGAGCCACTCCCAGGGGCGGAGGAGTGCCCTGCCGTCCCCCAGAAATGCGGAGGGGTCGAGAGTACTGCCGTCCATGAGGGGAGGAGGGAAACGACTCCCCGACCACCTGGAGCAGTAGGACCGCTGCCAGGGGCGGAGGAGTGTCCCCACGAGTCGCCGGTAATGCGGAGTGGCGTTCTGTCCACCAGCGGTCATAGGGAGGAGCGGCTGCTGTCCGCCTGAGAGGGTGGACGAGTGATCGAGGACCACAAGAACCGGTGAAGTGAGTTTTTTTCCTCACTCTCTCTGTCGCTCCGTTTTGGCCGTTTGTCCTTCGCCTGTTTTGTTTGTTGTTGTTTTTAGCCTCCTGCCTCCTCCCAGGATGATAAAGGCGGGAGATGTAGGTCATGCCATGGGCTCCCCGGCCTGAGGCAACGCCGGGATGAGTGTAGAGCGGAGGAGGACGGAGCCGGGCTGGAACAAAGCACGCCCGGTCCCCAATCAGCCTGATCGGGGAGCGCGATGGATAAAGGTGGCCGGTGACGACGGTTCGTGTGAGAGAGAATGACATGGAGCTTCTCTGTGTTTATGTTTGTGTGTTTTTCATTCAGTTTATTATTATAACTATTATTTCTATTAATCCTTGCCCATTAACCGCTTTACAACCACAAAAGTATCTAAAAGTCCATACGACTTGTGCACTATATTCCAAGTCATACAATAGCTTTGTGTTAGAAATTTCTCCTCTGCCGTAGCTCTCAAACCACATTAATAAGATTAATAAAATAAAATTTGAAACATATGCATGAGTCCTATGGACTACTTTTTCATACTTTTAAAGTTCATTTTTGGAGCTTGAAATCAAAGTATCTTTGTTTTTGCTCCACAGAAGAAAGAATGACATACAAATTTGCAATGAGGATAAGTAAATGATGACAAAATAAAAAATTTTGCATACACTATTGTGACGAGGAGGCTGCAGTGTGTGCGTTTTGTTGTGTGTCTTTTTGTTTAGGTTCTTACTGTTCTCAACTGGTTCCCGCCTCCTCCTTGCCCATTTTTAACCTTGTTACATTGGTTCCGAAACCTGGGAAGGAGGAGGGATGTGCTATTGAGAAGTCCTCACCACTGCAGCTGCCATCCGCCAGAGGGTGGAGGAAAGATCGAGGACCAGGCAACGGCGTGTCTGGGAACTGGCGAGCAAGTTTTTTAATCTCTCCTCTTTCTCTCTCTCTCACTGTTGCTCCACCTTGCCCTTTCCCTCTCCTTTTTCTTTGTTTTTCCCTACCCTTGTCCCCCTTCCCAGTCCTAGAGAGGCGGAGAAAAGCCTGCCGGCAGGCGGGGCTCACAGGGCAGAGCCCCGGAAAGGGGGGGGGGGGGGGGGTACTTCAGGGGTTCCCTAGCCTCAGGCAAAGGCGGGCTAATCAGCCGAGGAGAGGGATAAGTGCAGTGGGATGCAGCAGTTCGAGAGAGAGAGCCACATGCAGCTGCAGTGTGTGCGTTTATGTTGGGAGTCTTTTCGTTTCATTAAATATTATTATGACCGTTCAGCCAGTTCCCACCGCCTCCTTTCCCATTTTAACCTTGTTACATCTATTTCTTTGAGGAAGTTTAGTTTAAATCCACGTTTATTTATGTTAATGTGGAATCTTTAATTTTAAGTTTTGTGTCCCTCTCGTCTTCAGCTGCGTTGATTTAGAATTTGCTCTTGAAATGTGGAGAAAACCTTTGCCAAGCCCTCAGGACTGTTACACCACCAATATTTTGATCTTCGCTCAAGAAGAGATATCGGAGTTGGCATCTCAGTGGAATCCTGGTAAAGACAGTCCTTTTGACTGTTCCTAAATTAATTCTAGACATAAAGTGAAAGAAAGAAAAGAGAGAGAGTCATTTCCCAGAAGTGGCCTTCTAAATTCAGCTGTTTGCCTCAAAAGACACAAACAACAGAGTGGTTGAATGTAGTGTGTCAACAAGTTACAGGCTCAGGGATTTCACTTCCCTTCAAACCTGTTGCCTCAGTGTGTTTTTACATCGCATCATGATTTTGAAACGCAAAACATTTTGTCACCTTGACTTTGATTCAGGATTAACTCTAATGTGCATTTGGTAAGCTCACACTTCGTAGTCAGGCATCTTTATTTCGAGTTGTCCTGCATTCAAGTCAGAAACAAAATACAAATTAGCCCAACCAAACTAAATTACAGTGAGACTTTTTGGTTCTTTAGTGTCAGTGGCTAAACATAAGTAAAAAATATGCCTTCTTAACTTTTACACCTTTTATATATACATTTATTCATGGTATCTAACAAATCATTAATTAATTTTCATGAATAAATCCACAAAGGTTGCAGACTGATCACACTGTGATTTCGGCGAAAGTTGGTAGATCGTTCTGTGCTTGCCGAAATTGTAATCACTGCCTCCAGTGGCCGAATGTAGAAGTGTTGTTGCATGTATGGGCACATGTGAGCCCCAGTGAAATGTCCACAAAGTGGTGCCAGTAGCGAGCTGTATTTTTAGTTGTAAATAATGTAATACAATCAACAGGAATGCATATTTTATTAACCGTACCCTCCAACACTAAACCTAACCGTCAGTGGAGTAACAATTTCATTTTAGAGCGAAAATGTCAATGTCAACATGTCGATTTCCTGTGTGGTCATTTGAAGGGTGACCTTTAGATTAGCTTTATATTAGTTGAGTGTAAACTCTGTTGTATGCCTTTAATATCATGGTTTTCAAACTGGGTGGCGCACCTCCCCAGGAGGGTTCCAGGGCTTGTCAGAGGAGGTGTTGAGAATGATCAAGTAAAATCAAAAGATTAATAAATTCAATAAAAATGTATTGTGAAGATAAATGAAAATCATTAGCTTAATAGACCATTGCTCTATGCCATTATTATACTGTTAATGTCAACTTTGCTTGGTCTGTCATTTGCTGGAAACTCATGCTTTCAACATTACCGGCTCCACTTGAAGGACGCATAATACAATGCCCGTTTTGAAAGACAGGGATAAAGTCAAGCCACGAATGGAAAGTGTCTGGTAAGAAGATTAGTACTTTAAGAGCTGTCTTGTCTTTCATTTTACCATCATTGCTTCAGATGTGACAGTTCGTAAAGCAGGTGGCACCAACAGACCAAACAGAATGCATCTTGGGAAGTGACTGGCTCTGAACAGAGGGTCGGTTGGGGACGACAAACACACATGCACATTGAGGACTGACGGACAGTGCAAGCAGAGATGGGCCGGAGCAGACTCCACTGCCACACATTTCTTGGCTGCAAATAAAAGTGTACCTTGTTTGTGCTCTTGCCGGCAACTGATTAGGCTCTGGCTGGCATGATGAAGCGGCGGTCCTTAAATGGACTTTTATTGCATGTATAACCCTGTCAAAGCAGCTGTATGTTATATTTCTTGCTGAAAAAAGCACAAATGTCAAGGCATGTCAAAACTTCTCCAGGGCCCAAAATACCCTCAGAACCCAGAGGGTTAATACCATAAAAGCAAAAGCAAAATTACTTCTAATGTGACATTTTTCAAACCTGTTGCCTCATTGTGAAGCGTATTCTGTTTGACATCATATCATATGATTTAAAAAATGTTTAATACTTTTGTCACCTTGACTTTCCATTCAAAATCAACTCTAATTTGCACTTGGTAAGCTGAGTCAGGATATTCAATAAATTAATCAATTAACCAAAATTTAAGGAATTAATTGTATAGTGCAAAATAGTCTTTGAAGGGGAGTGGTTGGAGAAAAAAAGAGGGCTTTGTGACATCGCAAGATACATAATTGTGATAATGAAAGTTTCAATGACATGTATTTATTTAGAAAGTAAATAGTGCCTGATTTGATTTCATCTTCTCTTCAAGAACTTTCCTTAGGCGGAGTACACATCTTTTAAATAATTATATAATTTTATTATTTACCAAATATTTATTTGCCTGCAAGTCAGTTTAATGTTCTTTTCAGATTACCCACTTGATAGAACGAACTCCTAATGCGTATCTTAAACTGCTTGCATTCATTCACGATACTAAAGTACACAAAATAGTAGCAGATCCTGGTATATTTCAAGGGAGTCCGTTAATACTGTCAGATTTACTCGGTCACCACTCCGACTGATTCGTAAGTCTTTTGATTCACCAAAGAGAGTCATTCATTCGTTCACCAAAAAGAGTAATTCATTTGGGAGCAGACTACACTGGTCATGCTTCATGTATCATGCTGCATGTAGAGGTGTTGCTAAATGCAGTAGTTGTGCAGGAAACAGTGTTATAATTTTTTCTGCATCCCTTGAAGATAACTGTTTGAGGACTATTAACGCATCCACACGTCATTTAAATTAATTATTCTATTCTATTATGGTATTGTATTTATTTATTTATTTTATAAATGTAATGAGAACTCGTTCTTTCCCAACCCTAATATTCTAACATAAAATGAGACTCAAATTTCTATATTCGCTTCAAATGTCCTTATTTGGATAGTATGATGTGATAAGAATTTAAAGTGCTAAATAATTGCGGTTATCTTAAATAATCACTATTAAATCAAATAATCGCGGTCAGGCAAAGTAGTAATTGTGACAGGCCTAGATGAATCCTCATTTGTGTTTTTCGTTTACAGTTTTGTTACAAATTATACAAGTATACTATTATATGTGAGTTTTCACTGCAAAAGAACTAAAACATTTCTGGAAAGGGCATTAACATTTTTGAGAAATCCACTGTATTATTATTATAAAATAATTGTCTGATGGTGGTTATTTTATCTAACCATGGTTATTTGATCTAACTGCAGTTTATTGTGTATTTCAAATTCCAATCACATTTTAATGTCCAAAGTGTATCTTAAGCAAATATATAAATGCCATGAACAGCGAGTAATGACGACTTGCGTCAATGATGGTTAATGAAGCACAGAAATATTATATTTTGTTTGAGAATTAATCTTGAAAGCCTCATAACCTCACCAATTTGTTTGATAATTAATTGTTAGCCAAATTTCATAATCGTGACAGGCCTAAGCTGCAGCAAATTCAGTCGTTTTGGGCCACAATAATCGGTAAACAGTGTTGTGAAATCCTGGTGGGACTGATTCAAGTTGTGAAAGCATAGCCATTCTTTCTAAAAACCTGTGAGCACCTGCTCTAACCCCCACTTTAGGACAAAACTGGAACGTGTTAATTACTTTTTATATGTTGACTCAGACATTAACAGAAATGAAAAAAGCACCCACCAGAGTGGCTGGTGGCACTTCAATGTTCACTGGACAAATGTAAAATTTATAAGCATCTGCCGCTTGGCTGGTGTTAATTTCGGACCCTGGATTCATGTGTGCATGGTCCTTTGGTCAGGGTTTGGTTGGTTAACATTGGCAAGTAGCCTCTGCTGGTAGATGGTGTAAGTACACCATTATGCTGGCAAAAAGCACGTTTGTCCATTTTAAGGCCTTTTTTCTCCAAGAACTACACAATGCAATGAGGAAACAGAAAGTGGGACTGTAGATTGTTGGCTGATATGCGAGGGACAGTTGCCGTGGGAATAGTGTGTCAGCCAAATGTGTGGCTCCTGTGCCTTGGGCTGGCCTGAGGGCTGCCCTATCTCCGAACCCAGCATGGACTCTTAGCAGGTGGCTTTGAGTTCCTCAGCCCTTTTGTTTCCTGTCTGGAGCATGGCTCAGCCATGTGAGTGTGTAACCACGGAGGTGATGAAGTGTATAGTGAGGGCGGTGATGTGAACGCTGTTTTCCGAATGCCTGCGTGCACACGGGAACTGCACCCGAGTCCGTTTGAAAAGGTGGTTTGATGTATGTTCATGTGAACTCTGGTACAGCTCAATGCTGATATGAACGCAATTGTACCAAATCGCAGAAGTGAACCATTTGTGATGACGTATAATTCACGTTGCAGGCTATTATTATATTACAATGCATTTTTGTGTCCAAATAAATCGACATCAGAGAGCAGCTCACCAGCGGCTCGCAACAGATAAACGCTAATATTCATCATATCTTTGAACATTCAATGGATCAGAGGGAGACAAATGCAAGTGCTGCTCTGTGCATGTAAATTTTGGGGGTAAATCCAAAGAGACAAACTTCTCTTATCACAGTGTTGCTGCTTGTACTCGCGTTGATGATGTAATTGGGCCACGGTTTGGAACCAAATAATATGATACGAACAGAGACCAGTGTGGGAGAGGAGAGGAAACGAACTCTGGTTCAGTCCAAGCAATCGAACCTAGAGTGTTTCTCCAATTCTAAGAATGCAAAAATAGACTTAAATTTTTGTGGAGACTGGTCTTGTCAAGCCACTTTGGAAGAACGAACTCTGGAATGACAGGAGAACGTAGAATGTGTCTATTGCGAGCTTTGAGATGTGCTGCGATCATCCTGTTGCGCAATTAATGGTCACATTATGTGAGGCCAGTGAGACTAGTACTGCCGTTATCACACACCGTTGAATGCATTATTATCATCACACCAGTGAGGTTTTGCAGGACTAGTAACATGTAATAAGAATAAAGTCTATAAACACTTGTTTCCTTTGTGTTTATTTCTATATTAAAATTATGCCCAACAAAACAACACGTTTATGGAGTATAATGACTCTAACGAGCCGTCAGACTTCTGCAAGCTTACAGCAGGAAGCTCTTGAGGTACAACTACTGATATATCAGTGGGTAAAACACAATGATAAATGTTCCTCGTCTGCCACCGTAGTATCGGGTTCTTGCTCACAAGTCCATCCAATGCATTCTCGATATTCGGTTCGATCAAGAACACATCCGGGTAATTTTATGCATCCTCGGTACTTCATTTTTGGAATTTAACTTCAGCAGTGGATGATGAGTCCACAAGAATGCAAGAGCACAAGAGAACGCATATTTAGAACAGCACAAGTGTAAAAGATCTCTAATTGTTTTTGATCTTTCAGCATTTTCTTTTATCTTATTGGTATTAAAGCAGTATTTTTTTTTACAATGTTATTAAGTTACTACGGTGAAACATAATACAGCAATAAGGACATGCAGGACATAGATTTGAGCAAGATCAAGTGGTGTTTTTAAAGGAATAATTGATACAAAATGTAAAATTGACATTATTTTCTAATTTACAGTGAGGAAAATAAGTATTTGAACACCCTGCTATTTTGCAAGTTCTCCCACTTGGAAATCATGGAGGGGTCTGAAATTGTGATCGTAGGTGCATGTCCACTGTGAGAGACATAATCTAAAAAAAAAAATCCAGAAATCACAATGTATGATTTTTTAACTATTTATTTGTATGATACAGCTGCAAATAAGTATTTGAACACCTGAGAAAATCAATGTTAATATTTGGTACAGTAGCCTTTGTTTGCAATTACAGAGGTCAAACGTTTCCTGTAGTTTTTCACCAGGTTTGCACACACTGCAGGAGGGATTTTGGCCCACTCCTCCACACAGATCTTCTCTAGATCAGTCAGGTTTCTGGGCTGTCGCTGAGAAACACAGAGTTTGAGCTCCCTCCAAAGATTCTCTATTGGGTTTAGGTCTGGAGACTGGCTAGGCCACGCCAGAACCTTGATATGCTTCTTACAGAGCCACTCTTTGGTTATCCTGGCTGTGTGCTTCGGGTCATTGTCATGTTGGAAGACCCAGCCTCGACCCATCTTCAATGCTCTAACTGAGGGAAGGAGGTTGTTCCCCAAAATCTCGCAATACATGGCCCCGGTCATCCTCTCCTTAATACAGTGCAGTCACCCTGTCCCATGTGCAGAAAAACACCCCCAAAGCATGATGCTACCACCCCCATGCTTCACAGTAGGGATGGTGTTCTTGGGATGGTACTCATCATTCTTCTTCCTCCAAACACGGTTAGTGGAATTATGACCAAAAAGTTCTATTTTGGTCTCATCTGACCACATGACTTTCTCCCATGACTCCTCTGGATCATCCAAATGGTCATTGGCAAACTTAAGACGGGCCTTGACATGTCTTGGTTTAAGCAGGGGAACCTTCCGTGCCATGCATGATTTCAAACCATGACGTCTTAGTGTATTACCAACAGTAACCTTGGAAACGGTGGTCCCAGCTCTTTTCAGGTCATTGACCAGCTCCTCCCGTGTAGTTCTGGGCTGATTTCTCACCTTTCTTAGGATCATTGAGACCCCACGAGGTGAGATCTTGCATGGAGCCCCAGTCCGAGGGAGATTGACAGTCATGTTTAGCTTCTTCCATTTTCTAATGATTGCTCCAACAGTGGACCTTTTTTCACCAAGCTGCTTGGCAATTTCCCCGTAGCCCTTTCCAGCCTTGTGGAGGTGTACAATTTTGTCCCTAGTGTCTTTGGACAGCTCTTTGGTCTTGGCCATGTTGGATTCTTACTGATTGTATGGGGTGGACAGGTGTCTTTATGCAGCTAACGACCTCAAACAGGTGCATCTAATTTAGGATAATAAATGGAGTGGAGGTGGACATTTTAAAGGCAGACTAACAGGTCTTTGAGGGTCAGAATTCTAGCTGATAGACAGGTGTTCAAATACTTATTTGCAGCTGTATCATACAAATAAATAGTTAAAAAATCATACATTGTGATTTCTGGATTTTTTTTTTAGATTATGTCTCTCACAGTGGACATGCACCTACGATGACAATTTCAGACCCCTCCATGATTTCCAAGTGGGAGAACTTGCAAAATAGCAGGGTGTTCAAATACTTATTTTCCTCACTGTAGGACTGAGAAAAAAAAATAAACACCATAAAAGTAGCCCATACTGATCTCTAAGACATCACCTTCCTGACTATTTAAAATCTGATTTTAGCACTGACACTTTCCTATTTATAAGTAATGTATATATGGGATTAAATTGGTTAATGTCAGTGTAGATTACCTGCAGGGTTCCAGCAATGTCTCCAACTTCTGCATTGGCTAGAGCACTATCAAACAGAGACACTGTGACTGAACCTTGGAGACAGCAGCCGTATGTTCTACTGCTATGCTACATTGATAAAATGCTTAGCGCTGGTCTCGGCATAATATCTCCATCTATTTTCCTGACAGCAATGCATGTGACTTTTGCGCCATTTGCGGGAATTGACTCGCATCTCGTGAACTAAAGTTTATTCAAATATATACACATACATGTATATAATGTGTGTGTATGTGTATATATGTATGTGTGTGTGTGAATAAATATATATATATATATATATATATATATATATATATATATATATATATATATATATAGACACACACACACACACACACACACACACACATATATGTGTGTGTGTGTGTGTGTGTCATCGTTGTGGTTGTTGATGTCTTTTAAAGTATCTCTTTTAAACCTCATCAGGATATTTGATCATTGAAAAACATTGAATCTTAAAGGAACACAAAGCAGTTAGATGGGATAGTAGTGTGATCAGCTGACCTTGTCTCATGTGTTTATGTGCCATCTCAGATAATGGACTCATTGGCCATGGATTGGTTTGCCATTAATCGGCATCATTTCTTTTGACAGTGACAATTCATCACTTCTACTCAAATTGCCACTTGTGATTTATTAATACTATTGATTCTACAAACTGCATTTTCTTTGTGGATCCAAATTTAAGACATTTGATGGACACTTTATTTTCTTTTTTTTTTTACTGCAATTTCAAGATCTCTTCTGTGATATATTTTTTGCATTTTGGTAGCTGATGTTGTTTTGTTAATACTTCAGTTTCAAATGCTTGACACCAAGTTGACAATGATTGTTTTTAGTAGACATAAACTTTTACAAACAAGCTTTCCTTTTGCTTTTTTTATTTTCAAAGAAACACATCTGTTGATTTTCATCGTCGAGTCATTTTTATTTGTATAGTGCTTTTCACAACACAGATCATTTCAAGGCAGCTGTACAGAAAATCATGCATTAACAGAAAGTGAAACTAATATCTATAAAGTCTTAGTCATGCAGGCAGAGATCACTGTGGTGCATCGCAGTATAGCCAGCAGGTAATTTCAGTGAGGTCTTTCCTAAGTTCAAGGTTCAGGCAATGGCATATGAAGTATCCCATGTCTTATGATTGGAGTTGGCATCAGTTCATCCCATGAAGTCCATCATAATATACTGAAGTGATGTCTGGCTGGCATCAGCTGCATTTAGTCATCATCACTCAGAGACACATAGCAGTGGAGTCTGACACCATGCAGGAACGGAGGTGTCCTGAGAATCCCAAGGTTTACACAGGGAAACAAATATAGTAATATTAGCATAGATTCCATTCAATGTTTTGCTGATTTATAGAGCATGATAAATGTTTCTGGTTCCAGTAGACCTAATTAAAGCAGCCTAATTGTGAGTTGATGGGTAAGTTTGGTGTACAACTGGCTAAATTTAGTCTAGATTTAAAAAGAGTGAGTGTGTCTGCATCCTGAACAGTGCTAAGGAGGCTATTCCATAGTTTAGGAGCCAAATAGGAAAATTATCTGCCTCTAGATTTTGATATTCTATAGGAACTATTAACAGGCCAGAATTTTGCGATCGTAATGAACATGATGTGTAGCATGATTGAAGGTCAGTAAATACTTTTTAAAAATAAGATTTGTAGTTAATAACATTTTAAAATGTATACAAAATTTAACAGATAGCCAATGTAACGATGATAAAATGGGGCTAATATGATCATATTTCTTGGTTCTAGTCAGCAATCTGGCTGCAGCATTTTGAACATTATTTATTGAATTTACATGAGATCCTCCCAGTAATGCATTACAATAATCTAGTCTTGTGGTCATGAACGCATTAATTAGTTTTTTGTCATCAGCAACAGCATGTGTCGTAACTTAGCAAAATTTATGTGGTGGAAGAATGCTGTACTACAAACATGGAAATGTGATTTTCAGAGGACAGATGGGTATCAATTAAAACACCAAAGTTCTTCGCTGTAGAAGCGAAGATTCAAATTATATTTTAGAGGCTTATTTTTAGATGTTTTTGATCCAATAATTAGGACCTCTGTTTTTTTCAGAATTGAGTAGAAGGACATTTCTGTCCATTCAATCTTTGATATCATTGATACACTCTGGAGAATTGTGAAATTTCATTGGGTTTTGAAGAAATATTAAGTTGGGTTTCGTGTGCATAACAGTGCAAACTTATTACACAAAACCTGATAATATATCCCAGGGGAAGTATATACAAGGAGAAAAGCAAAGGCCCTAAAACTGATCCCTGTGGCACTCCATACTTAACTTTTGTTTGATTTGACAATTTATCGTTTACACATACAAAGTTGTAGTGGTCTGCTAAATAGGACCTAAACCATGCTAATGCAAGTCCACACATGGCAAAATAATTTTCAAGCCTATTCAAGAGAATGTCATGATCTATGGTGTCGAAGGCAGAACTAAGATCTAAACGCACTTGAAGAGAAATGCAACCTCGATCAGATGATAAGAGCAAGTAATATGTAACTCTGATAAGTGCAGTCTCTGTACTGTGATGGGGCCTAAATCCTGACTGAAATTGTTCATATACTATTTCTCTGTAGAAATGAACATAGAGGACACTACCTTTTCTAGTATTTTCGACATAAACAGGAGATTTGAAATCGGTCTATAATCAGCCAATTTTCCAGGATCAAGTTGTGGCTTCATAATGAGCGGTTTCAAATTCAGGAGAGGCTCATATAACAATAACCTGGGGGAGTAGATTTATTCAAACTAATATCTTCATCTGGTTAAAGCCAGGTTTCAGTCAAACAGAGCACATCCAAACTATGATCTGTAATAATTTCATTTACAATTAGTGCTTTGGTTGAAAGAAATCTAATACATGTACATATACATCAGTTATGTCCAGGCCTTTGATTTGATTGGACAAGTGTCATCCGATGAGTGCTGATATTTAGTGTAACAGCTCTGAGATGCTTCACTGTTAAGTTTTACTCCACTTGTCTGTTTTCTGCTGTTATTCAGTACAGTAACTTTCTTGTTTGATATAAGGGTTGGGGTCACTTGACTGAAATGTTTCTCATAATCTTCAAAACCTTTTGATTTGAATGCTTAAATGTTTTAATATAGTTTTGTAGATAAAATTATTGTGCCAGCATATTAATTTAAAAAAGTTTTTAAATTTGATTATTAATTAAAAAAAAGTTTTTAAATAGATGGCTTGGACCAAATTTTAAAGAAAACCAGCCAGAACGTGTCCAGCATAGATGGGAACTTTAATACTGTTTAAAAAGCTTCCTTGGGTGGTACTTCAGTAAATTGAGGTTGAGAAAATGCCAAGAGTAAAGCAAAGGGTGGCAACTTTGAAGGTGCTAAAATATATATATATATATATATATATATATATATAAAAAAATAAAAAATAAATAAAAAAAAAAAAAGAAATTTTATCACAACATAATTCCCATTTCTGTTATTCCATAGTTTTGATAAATTGACTATTATTCTAAAATGTGAGTAAGTGACCTTAACTTTTGACCTGCAGTATAAATAGATGCTTTGTTAAAACAAGAACTTACAGACATGTAAGTTCATGCAAGATCATAGTCCAACAAAATCGCAGCAAAGAATTCCTGCACAGCATAAATAACTTATGACGGCTTATAAATCGTTCATAATATCTAGGATTATATAAAGATTAACTCAGAAAGGGCATGATCTGTCTAAATGATCCATAGGCAGTGAATTGAACATGAACCAAGTGGCATACTGATGTAGTGATTACAGCACTGAGGTGCCAATTACAACGACTCTGCGTGTCCTTTTCATGCTCTAGTCTGCCGGTAACCTTCACACTGCTCTGGGTTTCTGTCTATAAGCACAGCATTCCATCAGAGTGGAAACATGGTGGGAAAATTTGCATCAGTGGGTCATAATGATGATGGTGGAGGTGATGTCCTTCAGGATGTTTTTGAACCTCTTTCTGTTGTTTAATGGTTCCACGGTCATGTTGGACATTGTCTTTGCACGACGTCTGTTCATACGCTGATAATGCTTAGTAAGCCAACTGCGTGTAAGGTCATGTAAATACCTTAAACAGCTTTTATTTATCATGGTAAGGTCATAAATGGTTAAAGCAAAAACTCATTGGCACATAAAATGTTTTGCTCATAACCCCGGTTTTGCGTTGCGTAAATACCTTTACCAGAGTTCTTTCCGCTTATTCAATGTGCACAAGCATTGTGCTCGTTAATGTTTACATTATGACTAGAAATGAAGAGTAACTCTAAAAAAAATCATGTAAATGTAAACACGCTTATAGCTTGTGCTTATTTGCATATAAATATTTCAGGGCGATGTAAAACATGTAACATGCTTTAGGTCAGTGGTTCTCAAATGGTTTTGCTTCAAATCCCTTTATATTTATTGCTTAATAATGATTATTGATCTGTTCGTCATTTTATCAATACATTTTAGAGGTATTAACATCAGCTGACAGTTAAATTAGAAGCCTAATTTGCATGTGTGATGAGGAGGGTGGGGCAGGGTTGTGAGGACACAAGCCCCACCCTGAATTGGGTTAATCTGCTGGAAGGGGGATAAAGACGAGACAGAGATGCCAGTTTGGGAGAAAAAGAGCCACATGTGGCCACTGAGTGTGTGTTTAAGTTTAAGTTAATTTATGTATTAAAACTTACATTCAGTCGGTTCCCGCTGCCTCCTTGCCATCCTTATCCCATTACAGTTTGCTTTCAATTAACTGTCAGTTGCCTTCTGTAGTCTGACGTAATAGCTTTTGGAGACAACAAGGGCGACATAACATTTACTGAAGATGATCATGACATGGACAAGGCATCACACACACATTATGAGCTGATTGCATTCCAAAGTTAATACAGTTTTTGTGCTTCTTCAAGAACTAACAAAGTGATGTTGATGAGTTTGCAGGTTAGTGCATTAAACGGGTGTAACTGTGCAAACTAAATGATTGGAAATGGCAACATTTATGTAAATTCCCTGTATCTAGCATCGAATATGTCTTTTATTCAAGCTATCAAGCCACAAAAATTCATATTTGTAACTGAAAATACATTGTGTAGGCTATATTAAAGATACACAAAATTTCCTCCAGTAATGTCCTTTGATAATGATTTGGGTCAAATATAATGGAATACTGTGAGAGTTGAGCTACATGGCTTTGCAGAATTTGTATAGAAAAAAATGTTGTAAATTTGAGAATGTGTATCTGTACTGATCTTGAAATCAATATTAGTACACAGCCCTAATGCTCTACCAGTTGAGCTGCTACTGGAACTTGTTAATCATTTCTTGTGGTAGGACCTGTTGTATACTCTCTCATATCAGTAATTATGTTTGGTGCCCACCAGACCTCTCTGTGATGCCAGCTCATCTGAGGGTGACCTGGCTCTGCATGGATCCATTGGTGCCCACAGTGCCTGAACACACAGGCCAATCAGGCCTGGGAACAAGCTTATGGCATGAGCTTCACGCCAACCTGGCACTCTCAAAATAGCATGGGGAAAGTAAATGTCATGCCATCTTATGTTCAGGCAGTGTCCCATGAATTTTATTCCCTACAGTAGCATGAGTGAGGAGGGTCACGTGTGATGCATGAGATCCGCATATAACCTACTGTTTTAATGTTGCCTATATTTAATATATAAATATACACCAACACTATTGTCTTTTTTTTTTTTTTGGAACTGGGGACATTTCATCAAAACAAACATTGAATGTTTGCTTGACAAAGCCTCACCTGGAAGTTTAAAACAGTTTGAAGTTTAGTTTGAAGTCTCAAGGTTATATAGGCCGCGTGTACTTCAAGTCTATCAATAAACCACCTTAGTTTTCAAAGGTTGAAGGGATGTAGGCCTTGCTAGATGGTTGCTAAGGTGTTCTGAGTGGTTACTAAACAGTTGCTAGGTGGTTTCAAGGATTTTCGGCTGGTTGCTAGGGCATCACATGGTAGACTGGCTGATTGATTATGTAGGAATTTTTGGTTGTATAAATTTGCACGGTATGGATTTAAAGTGCCTGCTTACCTTCACCAGTAACATGTAGGAAGTTGTATAATGGAGCTATCTGTGTTCGACCACCATTATAAGAAGGATAAATGACAAATAATTAGATTAGTTGTCTGAATAAAATTCTTCACCATTAAAATCATAATACATCAGCTCATTATACCAACTCACAATTTCTATTGTAAGGAACAATCTTTAATAAGGGAATTCTGATTAATTCACTTATTGGATTAATAATATTCTCATGGCTCATTGAAAATAATAACGCATAC
This sequence comes from Moxostoma hubbsi, assembly GCA_032164185.1. NCBI lineage: Eukaryota > Metazoa > Chordata > Actinopteri > Cypriniformes > Catostomidae > Moxostoma > Moxostoma hubbsi. Next base: position 10,095,456 of record JAVLUX010000033.1, read on the forward strand.
TCTGCATTCGGGAAGTATTCACAGCGCTTCACTTTTTCAACATTTTTGTTATGTTACAGCCTTATTCCAAAATGGATTATATTCATAATTTTCCTCAAAATTCTTCAAACAATATTCAATAATGACAACTTGAAAGAAGCTTGTTTGAAATCTTTGCAAATGTATTAAAAATAAAAAACGAAAAAAAAAAATCAGATGAATACATAATTATTCACAGCCTTTGCCATGACACTCAAAATTGAGCTCATTTCCACTGTCATCCTTGAGGTTTCTACAGCTGTGAGTCCACCTGTGGTAAATTCAGTTGATTGGACATGGTTTGGAAAGGCACACACCCGTCTATATATAGGTCCCACATATAGGTCCCACAGTTAACAATGCATGTCAGAGCACAAACCAAGCCATGAAGTCCAAAGAATTGTCTGTAGACCTCCGAGACAGGATTGTATCGAGGCACAGATCTGGGGAAGGGTTCAGAAAAAATTCTGCAGCATTGAAGGTCCCAATGAGCACAGTGGCCTCCATCATCCGTAAATGGAAGAAGTTTGGAACCACCGGAACACTTCCTAGAGCTGGCCGCCCGGCCAAACTGAGCGATCGGAGGAGAAGGGCCTTAGTCAGGGAAGTGAGCAAGAACCCAATGGTCACTCTCACAGAGCTCCAGCATTTCTTTGTGGAGAGAGGAGAAACTACCAGAAGAACAACCATCTCTGCAGCACTCCACTAATCAGGCCTGTATGGTAGAGTGTCCAGACAGAAGCCACTCCTCAGTAAAAGGCACATGACAGCCTGCCTGGAGTTTGCCAAAAAGCACCTGAAGAACTCTGACCATGAGAAACAAAATTCTCTGGTCTGATGAAACAAAGATTGAACTCTTTGGCCTGAATGGCAAGCGTCATGTCTGGAGGAAACCTCATCACCTGGCCAATGCCATCCCAACAGTGAAGCATGGTGGTGGGGATGTTTTTCAGTGTCAGGAACTGGGAGACCAGTCAGAATCGAGGGAAAGATGAATGCAGCCATGTACAGAGACATCCTTGATGAAAACCTGCTCCAGAGCGCTCTGGACCTCAAACTGCGGTGAAGGTTCATCTTCCAACAGGACAACGACCCTAAGCACACAGCCATGATAACAAAGGAGTGGCTACGGGACAACTCTGTGAATGTCCATGAGTGGCTGAGCCAGAGCCCAGACTTGAACCTGATTGGAGAGATCTGAAAATGGCTGTGCACTGATGCTCCTATCCAATCTGATGGAGCTTGAGTGGTCCTGCAAAGAAGAATGGGATAAACTGCCCAAAAATAGGTGTGCCAAGCTTGTAACATCATACACAAAAAGACTTGAGGTTGTAATTGGTGCCAAAGGTGCTCCAACAAAGTATTGAGCAAAGGCTGTGAATACTTGTGTACATGTGCTTTTTTTTACTTCCGTTTTTTTTATTTGTAATAAATTTGCAAAGACTTCAAACAAACTTCTTTAACGTTGTCATTATGGGGTATTGTTTCTAGAATTTTGAGGAAATTAATTAATTTAATCTTTTAATTAACATAACAAAATGTGGATTAATGTAAGCACTGTGAATACTTTCCGAATGCACTGTATGTTTAGATATGGTTCGAGCTTCACAGTGCATATCTTTGAAAAATCAAGTGATGAGATTATTTATCAAAATATACCACAGTCAATTTGTCTTTGAATACAAACAAGACTTTTGCTAATCTACAACATAAAACTAACTAACACAGAAGAACATGAAAAACAAGTTCTGAGTGAACTGTAACGGAGTCTATAGACAGTGCCTTGAGAACCATTTGACTCTTCTTTTAGTATAACTCAAATTGCAATTTGATTACCCAAAATATTTCAATAATTCACTGTAAGGATATTTGGTATGCTGAATTTAGAAGGGAATTTAGGGTCTCAAAATATGTGAGCTATGAACTAAATTAAACTGTCCTTATTGTACATGATTAGGTAATAAAATGTATAATGGAATTAGTCGCGTTCGACAACCATTATAAATTAGATAAATGACCAATATCTAGATTATTTGTCTGAATAAATTCTCCAACTTTTCTAAATTAAAATCATAATACAACGTATCCGCTCACAATTTCTACTGGAATTAGCTTTAAGTGAATTATGATTAATTCACTTATTGGAGTGATATTATTCTCATGGCTTATTGAAAATAACATCACATATTTAGGTACAGCTTTTAAGCTAAATCTTTTAGAAACATGGATGAGATTATTTATAAAATATACCTCAGTCATTTATCTTTGCATACAGACAAACTTTATTGCTATTCTAAACATAAATCTAATCTAACACATATATACATGACAGGTTGGTGAAAAGAGTGACAGAATGTGAAATAAATTATCATTACAATGAAAATGAACTTTATGGATTCTGTTGACAATGCCTTAAGAACTTTTTGAGTCTACATCGATTTTCGCTCGGATTACCCAAAGTATTTTAACAAATGCACCAGCACTTTGAGCACATTATTGGAGATATACTTACGTGTAGTGGTGTGTCCTTGCGTTCTTTGTGTTGCTTGGTTCTTAGTCGAAAGTTCCTTCCTACTGGACCTCGGTAAGATTGAAGTTATTGTCTGTATGAGTGATGAGGTTGGCTTTGAAGCGAGGCCTTCTCATGGGTGTGTGAACCATAGAGAGTGAAGAGAAGAGAGGAAGAGAATGTGTTCTTCCTGTTTGGAAACATTTTAACTGAAATTGGCCGCATCCCCAAAGGTGTCCTGCACCAATCAGAAGTGACTTTTCAGAATCACATGGTTAACTGGGCTGTCTTTTTTGATTTATAGTCCTTTTGTTTCAGATTCTTATATTCTCCTGCTCAAAAATAGTGCATATTATTCATGAACTTTTATGTCTTGAGAATGGTACAAGAGATCTTTCTCTGCATATGCCAGCAAACGCTTACATAATAAACATGACATTTTTTTCATGGCTATAATATGTGTAGGTAACAAAACATGAAAATTCCTGGTTACAAATCATACTATTTAATTCCTTGGTTATACCACATGGATAAAACTTTGCACACATTTTAAAGAGGTAATCAGGTTATAACCATTAATTTGTCAGTTATACAAGTTACCACAGTTCTCTGAAATTTTCAGAATTACCTAGCAAGACTAGGCATTGTGTGTGGGTCCATGCGGTCTTGTATATTTTATAGGATTGATTCAGCAAAGTACTGTGAATTTGTGTAAGCTTTTTCTGGATTTAGGAATGTCCTTTTAAGATGCTGTTTGGTGAACAATGATCACAATGTCACGTGATCTGATGAGCCCAAGTTCAGCAAACTGGTTTATATCGGAGGACAGAATCTTGTATGTCCCGAGTCTCTCGGGAACTCCAAGAGTGTGTGTTCTGTCTTTTTTTGCTTTGACTTTTGAACTTAAGGCCTCTTTGCACAGAAGTTTTCAAGTCATGTGGGATCTAGACAAGTCTCTGTTAGTTTTATTGGCCAGATGTGAGACTTACTGGAACCTGAAGTTTTTCCATTTATGACATTGTGGAATTCCAGGATTAAGATTGGGTAAATCCTAGATTCAAATCATGTTGTTTCAATTCTTCTGCATGTATAATCCAACGATACCAACACTTTCAACAAAAGTCTAGAGATTTACTTGCGTGTACTTGTGTTGCTTTGGTTCTTTGGTTGTGCCATTAGAAAGTTCAGGTTGTTCTATCTATGTTTTGGACCTCTGTTAACATAATCTTGTTTTATTCATGTCATAACAACATCATTTGTTTGAGGAATTCTTGATTTGCGACCTGGATGAGGAGGAATTTTGGTGTGTCCACAGAGCACTTTGTTTTCAAGACAAAAAAGCAGCTTTTAATGGACTCTGTTCAGGCCTCTGTGTCTTAGTTACTAACTTGGAAGGAAAATATCAGTTTATATCCTGGATTTGAATCATTTTGCATAGAAATCATTCATTCTTCTGCCCATAAGGTCCTGCGATCGATTGATTGATTGATTGAATGAGTTTAGGATTCTTGCTTCTATTTATGTTTTTTTTTTTTAGAAAGGCTAAAATCATTATGCCATATTTATGCAATTAAATACGGACCCCTATGCTATGTTCCACAATGACACCTTAAACATTGCATATTGGTAATGAGGACAATGCATCACAATTAGACACCAAGCAGCGTTGCCATCTGTCCATACTACAAATTGAGCTCAGAATTTATGAACAAGGACGTGGTAAGTGACAAGGGTTATTGAACAGAAAGCCAGATTCAATAGTTTTCTCCTCAAAATGCTACCATAGAAGAGTGCCAGTCATCAACTTATTAAGATTTATGACACTGATTTATGATCATCCAAGCAGGATCACATGTAGCAGCTTGCAATGGTAGAGTTTGGGGGGGAATTCACTAAAAACAAATGGTGCCTGCTGATTGTTTTGTTTATTTGCATTAGATATGTAAATTGTGTTGTGTAAATATGTTGTTTATTGTAAATTGTTATGTCTTGTCACTGCCATGACTGCTATGTTGCTCAGAACTGCACACAAGACTTTCACCCACTGTTGCACTTGTGCATATGGTTGTGTGACAATAAAGTGATTTGATTTGACACTGTCTGAGTTGTTTTAGTACCCATTTCAATCATGCAAGGAATTATGCAAATTCGATAATGTTGCAAACACACCCATATATTTATGATAGTTATATTATATCATTATAACAGTGCCTTATTTTATTATAAATTTTTTTGTCCGTCTTGGTTTCTTGAAGTATTTTTCATAATTTTTTTTGTTTAGGTATTTCACAAAACTTTTTTTAAAGTTGTTCTAAGCTGTGAACCAAACCAACCAGCTGCGAAGTGAATCACAAGATTAAAAGTTTTGATTTGAAGCAAAACAAATTTTGAAAATCCCAAAAAAAAAAAAAAAAAAAAAAAAGACAAAGGTGTACCTAATGTGTTTAAAGCAACTGCGACATGAAAAGCACATTTTCTGAAGCAACTGCATCATTTCGAGTTGCTTCTATGACACTTTCATCTTATATGTCAGGTGAGCTACCATGCAAACTAATCACATTGTAATAAATGACTAGATGTAGGTGGGTTTATGATAGGCATTAACATTTACATTTTTCAAATGACGCGTTAAAGTTACATTATATTACATTTATGCATTTGGCAGACGCTTTTATCCAAAGCAACTTACAGTGCACTTATTACAGGGACAATCCCCCTGGAGCAACCTGGATTTAAGTGCCTTGCTCAAGGACACAATTGTGGTGGCTGTGGGGATCAAACCAGCGACCTTCCGATTACCAGTTATGTGCTTTAGCCCACTACACCACCACCACTCCAAGTTAAATAGTTTTTAAATAGCCTATAACAGTGTGAATAAGTGTTTATAAAGTCATAATCAGCAGTTGTACTCGAGATTTGTGTGAAAGTGAATAAAACGCACAGTTGTTGTAGCGCCTCTACTGTTATTCTGCAGCAAAATGTAATGAGGGCATGAACTGCGATCCCATGAAGCAATTGCGAATGATGCAATCAAATTAAAAATTATGGAAATATATAACGCAATTAATTGAAGATAAGTATAGGAATTGTTTTTCAAATAATGCTGTAAAGTAATATTGTTTCAATATCATGACATAGCAGTGTGTGAGTAAGAGAATGAAAAATAAGAGTTTATAAAGTCATAATCAGACAATATAGTTGTGATTAGTGTGAAAGTGAATAAAACACAGTTATTGTAGCACCTCTAGTGTTAAAGGGTTAGTTTACTCACCTTTAAGCCATCCTAGATGTGTATGACTTTCCTTCTTCAGCAGAACCAAAGTGAAGATTTTTATAAGCACATTTCAGCTCTGTTTGTCCATACAATGCAAGTAAATGGGTGCCATGATGGTGCCAGCTGTTTGACAGTCCAAAAAGGCATATTTAGGCAGCATAAAAGTAATCCACACGACTCCAGTCGATCAATTAATGTCTTCTGAAGCAAACCAGTAGGTTTGTGTAAAAAATATACATTTAAATGTACATTTATTGTTAATTAAACTTTATTAACTTTAAAAAATTGCTTCCTGGCAGCAGTCGACACATCATATTGCTTCGTGTGATGTAAGCGCAAGGGCACATTCATGAGAGAATTCGGAAGCACGGGCATTGTATACAACTGCGGAACAAAATCATGCGAGAGTCAGGCCATTTCAAACATCAATCTAGCACTGGCTGGATGCAGTGCTTTAAAGTAAAAAATGTGCAGTGACTCAATAAGGCATGCTTACGCTAAAAACTAGATTGCATGTTTTTCATAAATAAGATGGTAGATTTTTTTCCCTGAAATACTGTGCGCAAATTCACACAACTGTTTAGTAAAATCATCAGTTAGTGTTTAGGCATGTGCTGCAGGGCACTTTCTTTCTCTTTTGCTCTAATCCACTCTCCCTCGACTAATTACAGATCACTTGCCATGCACGCTATTCCCAAAGTAGGTGACACAGACTGACGCCTCTATCTACAGCTGAGCCTGCGAGCGAGTGTGTGTGTGTGTGTGTGTGTGTGTGTGTGCCAGGTCATCTGAGTGTGTTTGGCAGAGTCTTTTGATAGTCTCTGATAGTACTTGGAGTGGTGCTTCATAGCTCTGGTGCCTTGCATCGTCTGAATTCAAGAGTCGTGTAAATTATGGCTTCACAGAGGTTTCGTCTGAGTTTGACTCACTTGGTGCACAGCCACAGGAAAAGGCTAATTCACAAATTCTCTACATGTACACTTTCTCTCCAATACCTCGTTTGTTGTCTCTTTCTTTTTCTCTTTCTGTCACTGAAATTAGCACTATTTGAATATATATATATATATATATATATATATATATATATATATATATATATATATATATATATATATATATATACACTCACCTAAAGGATTATTAGGAACACCTGTTCAATTTCTCATTAATGCAATTATCTAATCAACCAATCACATGGCAGTTGCTTCAATGCATTTAGGGGTGTGGTCCTGGTCAAGACAATC